>CM038670.1:56879282-58289858 GCA_021605145.1 Aegilops bicornis
CTTAGCACCTACGAGGATCATCGCGACAACCGGAGGCGGGAGCACCGTCTCGGCATCACCGAGATGGACGAGGAAGCCATGGCGCTGTGGCTCCAACAGTTCCCGCAGGACATTACCAACGAGCGCGAGTTCTACGCGCAAAGGAGGGCGGAGAGGGATAAGAGGAGGGCGGAGCGAGCCGCCTATCGCGAGGACAAGCGTAGGCGAAAAGTGGACGCTCAATTCAACATGAGGCTAGAAGTAGCGTCGCTCTGGGAATCCGACGATGATCTATATCTTCACGCATATAGTCATACGTCGGAGGAAGACATCACCGAAGAGGAGTCGGACGACGACGAGTAGTTGAATTACCTTTTTTTATCTATCTATGCTGAGAACAATCTACTCTCTAATCTCTACTTGTCGATCTCAGCACTATAAATGCTTTTTTAAAGCGCCGCACCTTGCGATTCTGTTGGAGATGTTCTAACATAGCAGACGAGTGCTTTAATGTTGCCCACAAGATGCGCGAGTATTACTAGTAGTATATTTTTCTTGCCATGTTGAGATTTTAAAACCACGAGTGCGAAACTGCAGAGGAGCAATGAAGACCAAACACGGGATATTCGGGACATCTTCAAGGAGCATGGCAAGTTAAAGAGGAGATGCACCGAACCTGTAAAATGAGCTTTGGTAAGTAACACCCTTTCAATTACTTTCGTTTAGCCTCGTGTTCTTCGATGTGTATATGTTGTAGTTTCTGTTTCTCTTAAGCGTGGTGTTCTTCAATGTGTAATAAGAAGAGTCCTAATCGTCCTAATGCTTTCGTTTTTAGCTTGATGTAGGAAGTGGGTGTTCTCACCTTGTAGTCTATTTTTATATTTTTTTCCTTTTGAATTCACTTCTCCGAGTTCTGTTTATCTGGCTTCTACTAAATGAATCTAGGTTGCTCTGAGTATTGATATAAAAAAGAAGTAACTTCATGTTAGGATGTAGTTCCTGCAAGGAGGGAAGTATGGTCAACCTCGAGATCATGTTTCCAAAATGAGGATGGATTACACACAAGGTGACAGTTCCCTAATGATGCTGGATTAGACACAAGGTGTAAATTCCCAGAGGATGCTGGATTACACACAGGCCAGGTGGAGTCGTCAGCTGTTCGTGTCCTCGTGACATTTGTAAAGGCTGAAAGCAAGCGTGCAACAGCCCTTGAGAATGTAGCTGAGTTCCTGAAGAAGCGAAAAGAGCAATCAGATGCTCTCTTCACCCAAGCCAAAGAATAGATGGAAGAAGCCAGAAATAAGCTAGCAAAGGCAGAGCAGGCTAGGCATCTCTGCTATCTAAAACTGTTGTCAATACAAAATTTCCTTCATAATAGCTAGGTTCAAATGTTTATCCGATCGGCATGCACTGTTGTGATGTCCGTGCATCTACCGATGTGGCACAAAATGTTTTTTCGGTCATGTAATAACAACAATTACTTTCCAAACAATAATGTATTTAAGCATTGGACATGGTATAGTTCACGCCAAGAAGCCCGACATTCCAAGTTCAACTTCCACATCAAACTCATGTTCACAGATATCTGCACATTCATACATAATGTCCACAACCATGATTCACTTCAAAGCCAAAAAAATGTGAGGAGAGTTATAAATAAAGAAAAACCTCTACTAGTTCCTTCTACCAGTGCGAGCACAACAAGTCAAGACCATGCGTAAATTAATTATATTTTAGTCATTTTTTGTGTTCTAAAATGCCTGCCGGCTCACGGAAGGACGTGTTGTCGGCACACGCATGGATTCAATGAAGGCAGGCGGGGCAGTCTTTAGCTGGTTGCACGTGGCGAGGAGGCGTGCTCGGCTGGGACTGCAGCGAGTGCGGCCCTCTTTGCTGGCGAGCCGGTTCAATGCATGCGTTATGAGAGGCTGCGTCTGTGTCAAAGCAATCACTCCCTCCAGTCCTTTTTTGTTTGGGTATAACAAAATCTCATTTTCCATTCACATTTTACAAGTAAAATTTGTGGACAAACTTTGACCCAAAGTACGATGGGGACTAGTAAACGAGAATGGAGGTAGTAGTTTTTTTAATCAAAGAAGAGTTTCCCCTTTCGATTTTCCTTACTGAAAACCAGCATCTAAATCTAAACCATAGTATTTTCCCTAGAACTACCAGGTTCAACATCTCGCAACATAAACCCATACAACCATACGCCAAGGAGGTACGTAGTACAATGAATTCCATTTTCGCTCCATACCAATCGTTCTAAAAACTAGTTACTACTTATAACGCACCATTGAAAATCGGAACTCTTAACCCCGCTAAAAAACCATATTTTAAACATGGCTACTCGATCTGTGGCAACTGGCGAGCCACCGCGCTCCAAGTCGTTCACCTGTGGTCCCGACCATCAACTCCTACGGATCAAATTATCACGCGAGCTGACTATTCCTACAAAGGTGCCCCCACGTGCCGGTACCCGCGAATGCAGCAATCGTGCACCTAGGGTTTTAGGGTTTATTTGTTAACATCGCCTTTACGTAACACTCATGTGTGCGAGACAGCGAGAGGCCGACTGCGTGCGTGCGCCTCTTCTCTTCGTATATGTACTCCACCGTTTGTCTGGTGTCCAAAAAATTATGATAACTACTAGCAATGTGCCAATGCGTTGCCACACGATCAAAGTAGATTAATACATATCACCGATTTGATAGAAAAAAAGTCTAGTTTTGAAATACGTATATCACTAAAAATATGTTATGTTTCACTTAAAATATATTCCTTTGGCGGTTTTGATGAGATAAGGGAGGAATGTTGTTGGTTTCAAGATTCGAGAACTGGTATATGTCTAATATCTGCTCTTAGTAGCAAGATGCCCGTGCGTTGCACGGAACATCAAGATCTTGTGGGAGAAAAGGATGAACAAGGGAAGGCCTTATCTGCAAATGTGGTGAAGAGTGCGGGTAAATTGCCATAGTTTCCTTCCTATCCGTCAGATATAAATCGGGCGACCTACATTGCAGGATAGCAGGCCCACCATCATCACCAACTCTATTTTTTATCCCTACTCTTATAAAAAGCATTGTCGGTCATGATTGTGTGCCTGCCATCCTGCAATATAGGCCGTCCGATCTATATCTGACGGATAGGAAGGAAACTATGGCAATTTTGCAAAAAGATACCCACACCCCTCTCCACTTTTGCAAATAAGGCCTTCCCTCATTCATCCTTTTCCCCAACAAGATAAAATACTCATACAAATGCATCTTGATGTTCCGTGGAAGGCATGGGCATCTTGCTAGTTGTTGCAAAAAGCCCATGTGTGTGTGAGAGAGAGGGAGAGTGGAGGAGGACGGAGTGCATGTGTGACAAAAACACAAGGAGTGTGTGCGCGATAGGTATCAACTTAAAATGAGGCGATAGTGTGTGTGTGCACGGTCGAGAGGGCGTGTCTCAAGAAGGGAAGAAAAATCTACATAGATACAAGGAGCGGGAGAGAGACATGTATGCGTAGTGGAAGCACGAGTGTGCGGGTGTATAAACCTATCTAGAGGCTAGCTAGTCGATAAATGTTGGTGAGAGAAATACGAGTCGGGGTGCGAAAGCGAGAGTTTGTGTGTGCGAGAGAGAGGGTAGTCGGGAAGGGGAGTGGAAGAAGGAGTTGTGTGTGTGTGTGTGTGTCTGTGAGAGAGAGAGGGGGGGGTTGTCAGTCTGGGATGGAGACAAAAAGGAGACCGCAACAAATGTTGTGTCTACAGGCGAGAGAGAGAGAGAGAGAGAGAGAGAGAGAGTAATTTTAGTGGTATGGATCATTTGTAGAGACATATAGGGTGTGAAAGAATCCCATGGAGACAAAGACAAAGTGAAAGACGAGTGGAGATTGTGTGTGTGGCGGTGAAAAAGAAAGCTTAGGTATCGAGTGATACCAGAGAACAGTAGAGACGTGAGAGATAATGAAAACCGTGTAATGTATAATGATAGGGAGAGTGTGACACTTCTCAAGGGAGACGTCGAGAGACCATGTTTGTGAGGATAGGAGGAACATGAAGTGAGCGTGCTGGTGAGCTGGAGAAAAGAGAGTGATAGCTACCTGAAGGAGCACGCATGCGAGAGACATGGGCGTGAAAGGAGTGAACATAAAAGGGATTCAAATATTTGAATTCGAGATGATGATACATGTAATCCATACTCGAACCAAAATTGATCTATCAAACATTCATACTCATATGAATTCACGCACATCTATGTTATTTAATATGTAGATATTACTGATCCATACAATTTAGTAGAACATAATTTGGTTAATTTTTTTTGAATTCAACCTTAAGATTTTGAGATCGTTGTATTTGTAAATCATATTATACATATAAAGGAGCATAATTCTTTGTTGTGCTTTTGAAAGTATATAAAAAAATGATGTATATAGAATGTAATTCCAATTGAAAATGGATCCCGCCCGGAAAAAAATAGAATACAAACGGGATTCGAATTGAGTTGGCACGGTAAACATGCACTCTGCAAAATTTGAACGGAGCGGGGAAAGTCGGAGTAACCGCCCGAAACCAAAATCTGCGAGATGGAAATTACTACTGCCTATCCCTGCCACGCAAAGCCTATCTGCTAGATTTCTATAGGATTCGATAGGGGTAGGTTTGTAATTTCACCCAAACATGACGTAACCGCCTCTCACCCGGATCCATACACGGTGGGCGCCAAAACATAGTGTGTCCTCGGTCGAAATTGATTCCCTCCCCGATTCATATTCATACACGGTGGGCGCCAAAAACAAACTCTCATCGGCAAATATTCGGTGTATGTGAGATTACCATCCTATCCCCAACCGACTAATATTGTTGTGATGTAGTAGGAAATTTGAAACGGGGGCTAAGAATGTAAATTTCCTCGCATTTGAGACAAGCGCACCCTGAATACATGGTTGCCCCCTTCCTCTCTACCTCCCTTTTCCCCATTCGTACTCCGTGGGCGCCAAAACACCCTCTCCACCCCAGCCTCCTCCGTCCGGCGACATCCGCCACCCCATCCACCGCCGTCCTCCTCTACCATGCCGGAGCTGATACCCCGACGCCGCCGTCCATTACAAGAGATTGACCGCTCTCATCCACGGCTTTGGACCGGGATCCTTGCATCCCGTCCTCTCGCTTCTTCCCCGCCGTCGTCCACCTTGCCGGCGCCGCTCCTACGACCGTCTCGTCCACCGCGCCCCCCCGCCACCGTCTACCCTCCTAGATCTGTTTCCACGCCGCCGACAGCCATCGCTACCACAGCACCGTCAAATTCTTAGCAGATGCATACACGGCAGCGCACCAGAGGCGGTACTCTTTCGTATATGCTCAACTTATTTATCACAGCAAGAAAATAGATCACCACTGCTTTACTCTGATTTTTTGTCTTGGTTGCGAAGTTGCCTTTGTCCGGTTTGCACCATCAGATCCGCCATGGCACGCTCAACACTATACTCACAATGCTTATGGTTTTCCCCTTTTATATTCCACACTAGTGAAATCACAGTAGACTAATTTTTTCAGAGCTCGCCGGAGTTCGCCGGTGCGAACGAAAGGGCTCGGGTTGTTGTGGGGCCTCACCGAACGAATAAAACTCGACGCGGGTGGGGTTTGGGGCGGTGGTGGGTGGTGGGGGTGGCGGAGGAACACACTCGTGGGGGCCGGTGGTCCGGCTGGCGGCCCGTGCGGTGTTCTGTATGGGAAGAATCAGAGACGAGGAAGAAGATGGGTTAGGAGACGTAGGATCTTCATCCAACTGCCTGAAATGGTCGAGAGACAGCTGGGATTTGCATTCTTAATGCGCTCTGGTTCATCATGTGTGGGCACTGCGCAACCAACATTTTATTATCCAAAATCTGCTTGCTCTTCTTTACCATGTTCCTCTTCCGTTCCTAAATACAAGTCTTTGTATAGATTCCACCATGGACTACATATGGAGAAAAATGAGTGAATCTACACTCTAAAATGTAGCTGGATACACCTGTATGTGATCCATAGTGGAAATCTCTACCAAGACTTGTATTTTGGAACGGAGGGAGTATGATAGTAGTACAATATGGTCCTTGTACTGAAGATGAGCAGGGACATTTGCAGTGTAGAGCTCTATACGGTCTGTTGTGATGGACACTTTGAGCCTCTTTGATTTGTAGGATCTTGTAAACATAGGAGTAGGATTTGTAGTGGACTGCCCACTTGAATCCTATAAGAATAGCAAGGAAATGCGGGGAGTTGTGCCGCCTTTCAGAGTTACACTGATATTAACAGTACCGCACCTTCACTTGAAGAGAGCTGGTATCCGAAGCCTTTCTAGCCGTGCCGGCAAACTAGCACATATATTCCAGCAAGTTTCACTTTGCTGATTTTACTCAGATGCTTAAGGTTTTCCCGTTATATCTACACTATGATCTGTGTAGCTGCTTTGTGTCGCACTAGCAGCAGTCCACTCTTGAAGCTAAACACTGCAATGACTTACAAAATTGGCACCAAGGCATCGAGTGCCATTCTGGATGCAATGCAACTCATACGCTCCCCACCTGTTGACTCTTGTTCAGAATATGATCCTAATGACTCTTGTTCAAAATTGCCACATATAGAGAGACAACATAGAATTGCATTTCTTTGGGCGCTATGATTCATCATGAGTGGGAAACCAACATTGTATGCAATGAAGCGGAACCTCAAGAATATGCTTCCTGTTCTGTTCTTTAATATGTTCCTCTTTGTTTATTCTGTATTTAGTACGTGCAGTATGTTCCTTGTCAGGAAGGGGTGCAGGGACATCTGCAGTCAACAGCTGATAGAGCTGGCCTATACGTGATCGATAGGCTTTCAATTACTAGCGGCAATACAACATCGTATTTTCAAGCGAGTTCCACTTTCCCGATTTATATATCACTACTAGGGAAAAGGCTAGCAGCAGCGCGGGTTTTAGATGTATCAGTAGCGCGGGTATAGGCGCTACTAATAAGGCGCTACAGCTAACGCATAGCAGTAGCGCATGCTCACCAGCGCTACTGCTATACAAGTGTAGCAGCAGCGCGGTTAGCGGAAGCTCGCTACTGCTAGTATCTCTAGCGCGCTTTGCCTGGACGCGCTACTGCTATCGCGGCGCTGCTGCTAACTTTTATACACTCGCTACTGCTAATTTAAGTAGTTTTTTTTGGCATATTTGTTTTGTATTTGAACAGGCTTTATAGAAGAATCTTTAGCACATAGAAATGTCATCATGATACACATACAAATGCCTGCGAGACCACAAATGTAATCATAGCATGTACATACAAATAGTCTCATCATAATCATCCTCCAACACAAAGTGAGATATCTTGTCATCATCTGAAAAATAGTGATACATGCAAGTCTCGAATACTTGCAACTACAACAACGTCATCCATCTAAACAAAGGTATATCGCAAGAAGTGCTATCACTATGAGTGAGAGCGGAACTATGCAGATACATGAGGTGGCGATTCTGAGTCCTCTCTCGCGCTAGCGTGAACCTCAAGTAACTAGCTTCTCCTTCTTGTCTGCTTTTGAAGCCTTTATGGCTGGCGCCCATGAACCCATTCACTTGTGCCTGACACTCATGCCACTCGTTGTACACCCTCGGAACCTTCCCTTTGTACACGACATAGCAATTCCATCTCGCTATCAAGAAACTAGGTACCTGTTAGAGATGCATGTTCATGAAGAGGATGTACAATCATATATATGCGACAAAATATACTAGAGAAACACCGAAAAAGAAAGGGTTAGCAACTAGATGCAACATACAAGACGCAAATTAATTAACTAGAGGTAATGAGGTCATCGTGATAAACTAACAAAGTAGCGTTACGCAAGTTCGGCAGGACCGTGGACATCACAAAGTTTCATCGCTACAAAAAGTATACAAGTTCAACCGACACATATCATCATCATCGGCATCATAAATCACTAGAAGTTCCATCCTTCCATATCATCAAGGACGAACCCTAGCTTCTTGAACGGCGTGAGGTCTAGACGTTGCATGCCTATGCGACTTCGGATGTCAGCTCGCGATATAGGGCCGTGGTGGAACATCCCCTTCTCATCGATGACTCCTTTCATGATGATCATCGCAATGTCGCTTTGGATGCGAAAGAAGTCATCTCTAAGTTTATAATCCACTTCTCCATGAGATTCTAGCCACTTGTGGATATGATCATCATTTCTGCTGTTAATGCAAAGCTTTTGGTGATCCGTGTTGAACTGAATCATGAGATGGACGATGTAGAATCCATCCTTCTTGCTTGGTTTTGGGACATGGATGCAGGAGAAGTTAGTTTTATGCGCGAAACCCATCTTCTTGTTCCTTTGTTTCTTGATCTGCGCGTGGCCACCTCTAAAGCTGAAGCCTTGGAGAGCATCATCTAGAATATTCATTATGTGGGTGTAGTCTTTTTTCTCGTAGTCTCTGGAAGGGTCAAAATACACGGCGTGGGAGACTTGCGGGTAAAGAACGATAAGGACGGCACGCCCGTTGCTGCGGGGAAATGACACCTCAAATTATTCCCCATATGAGAGAGATGGAATGATTGAAATGTACGAAAGGGTTGTTCGGAACTGACTTACTTTGGATGATAAGGCACGAGGAAAATTTCCCGGTCCTTATTCTATACAATGAAGTTTTGGAGGTACTCCCCAGCAGTTTCACTCTCAAAGTCGCCGAGACTCAAGAAAGACTCGTGCATGTAGTACGGATCCGCCACACAGATTTGCGAGACTTCTTCACTCTTCATGACGGAGCTCATATGTAGCGCAAAAAGGCGGACGATAGTAAAATCAAGCCGCCTTGTTAGAAACATCTCCAAGATATGGTCAAACCGCAGGAAGAACACCTTCGCAGGCCGTGTGTCGACGTAGCACTTCCCCTCAGGCACACGAGCCGCATATGTCGGATATCCTGGATCCATTGAGGCTAGTAGGCTTTTCTCAGTCAACAGCACATGGTCGTGCAGTCTCCTGAGATCCCCTGATAGTGCCTCCAGCGGTTTCGGCGGTAGCATCAGCTCGCCCGTGAGATGGAACATGACCGCACCTTTCACGTGTACACGCTCTTCAGAATGCATCGTCTGGCTGCTATGTGCTCTGGCTTGTTTGGAGGCAGTTACCTTCCCCAATCTCTTCCTCTCCTTTTTCTTGGGCACACCTACCAGACCCTTCCTTAACCCCTGCCCCAGTGTTCCCTGGCTAAGTACTGTACGACCCTCGCGCCCGGCTAGTAGAGCCTGTGTTGAGGCAACATCTTCAGGCGTGTCCTGTGAGGATTTCATGAAGAGAGACTTTTCGCAATCCATGCTACGACCCTGCCCCGGCATATCATGCATATCGTCATTAGCAAGCTGATAGCCCGATTCATCATATGGTTGACTCATCATATCTATGTCACAGTCATACGCGTTTGTATTGAGGTAATCCATAGGGTCGACCTCCGTCTCATCATCCATTCTCTGTTCTACAGGAGAAATTACATTAGCCAGTACTATTGCACCCCCTTCATCATGTCGTCCGCCGCTCTCACCCGGCACTACAGGAACTGGTAATTGCGTAGGCGGGGTGGTGGTATCCGCACATGCTTGTTGATGTGTGGTAGTTATTGGTGTGCTCTCGGCCGGCTCCAGACGAATAAGATTCTTTAGCCATAGTAGCACCCAATTCTTGCAGCTTCCAATCCGCGGCGGGGTCTCGTTGTCCGCTCCCACATGCTGTACTGGAGGAGGCAAATCCTCGTGCCCCGATTTCACACTGGTCAAGCTAACCCTGAAGTGCCCAGCGGGGATCGGCTGGTTGTGGAACATTCGTTGAGAGGGGTCCATTATCATCCCCTTTCCCACGTCCACCTTCTGGCTTTTGATCAAGTAGAGTATGGTGCACGGGGTTTCTTTCGCCTGCAAACACATATGTCTGTGGCATAAAACAACCGAAAGGCAACAAAAAAGGAATATTATATATATATATATATATGTGTGTGTGTGTGTGTGTGTGTGTGTGTGTTGGTGCGACATGTAATTACCGTGACGGCGTCGAGCTCAGCCAAAGACGAAGGCCCACCTAAGCGCGCTGAGGCCGAGGCGGGCTGCTATGAGCGAGGCGGCTGAGAGGAGGCCCAGTTGCGTGAGCAAGTGATGGTGCGATGGTGTTGTTGTTCATGGAGTTGCTCCTGACGAAACTGGGCAACGGGAAATCATGTACCGTCTTGTCTGGATTTTCCTTCGCCCAGTTGATGATAACTGGAACCAAGTTAGTAGCAAAATCATTTCTGCAGACAGTTACAGCTGCATTGACTGCCTGCTGTAACAACTCATATTTGTCCTCGGCTGCTTTTTTCGCGTCCTCAGCTGCTTTTTTCTCGACCGCAAGCTTCACCTCCGCGTCGATGTCCGCCTGACTAAACTTCTTTTTCTGCTTCTTGGCCTCCAGGCCCTCGTTGTAAAACACCTTCGACGTGGCGCCGTCTCCAGCGCCGTGCACACGACTATATTGCGGCCGCTGGTCCAAACGGAGTCCCTTAAGTTCGTTCAAGGCCCGATTGAGAGGGGTGTCCCACTTGGGCCTCATCGGAGAAGTAGGGCTTTCGGCTGCAAGCTGGTGTTGCTTCTCTAGTAGTCTAATCAATTTCCTCATAATCTTGTCCGTGTAAAAACCCTTTTTCTCCTTGTCCCACTTGTAGCGGGCCCTGATGAAGTCATGCTCCAAGGGGTTGGTGAACTTTCAGCGAAGGGTGCAGGAGACCCAGCGGCTTCACGTTCGCGTCCTCCTTATCCCATATGGGCCTTTTATCGAGGTAGCCACGGCTTCCGAGGCGATGCTTCCCATGTTCCTTTCTTTGAAGGCTCTTGAATTTCGCAGCCTTAGCCTTGGCTGCCTCGGTAGTGCAAGTGTCCTTGAACTTTTCGAACTCCTCTTCCGTAAGTGTCGGCTTTTCCTCCAGAATCTTGGATAGGGGTTCATCAGCCTCAATAGCTCGTTTCACCCTCGTTTTCCAGGAGGCCAAATCATTGCTAAACATGCCCATGGCGTGATTGTTAATCTTTTTCATCTTCGGATCATCCCACGCTTGTTCTATGTTATCATCCCGGTCGGGGAACTTGAATCTCTTGTGCAACTTTGTTAGGATCAACTGCGTCAAATGTTCTTTACTCCCTAAGTCATCATCGTTGATGCTCGCGCATTCCCGTAGGATGCATCCTACTTGGTTCCCGTAGCACTTGCGAGGTTCTTCCGGCTCTAACGGCTCAAACTTGCCAGGTGCCATCTTTGTGATCACAAGTCGTCCAATCCCTAGTTTGTTAGGTTTTCGTATCCTCTGCTTCTTATGCTTCCTCTTTTCGGTAGCGGCATCGGGGCCGGTACCTTCCCCGCCGGTACCTTCCCCACCGGTCTCGGTGCCACCATCGGTGCCGGCGTCGTCGGTGTCGATGTCGGCGTCAGTACCATCATCGAGGCCGACCTGCAAACCTAGCTTAGCAGTCAAATAGTCGAGGTACTCTTGTTCACCCACATAATCCATCTCGTCTGCATCTTGGTCAGAAGGCCCAGCTCTTCGTTGTTCGACATGTTTCCTATGATTAAGTGTCCTCATTTATTTCTAAAAGTATGTATAAATGAGAAATGACATAAAAAAGAAATCTATGTGCCAGCACTCGATATGCCAACTATGTAGCACAAATCATGCCTTTATTCACGGGAAATTTCGGCATGACCTTTGCTAAAAAATGGACATATCGAGCGCCTGAAATTCACCGGAACGGAAATGAATCAACATTCCAGCGTGACATATGCACATATCATTTTCCAAACATGACATGTCCAAAACATGACATATGCACATATCACATGTCCAGTTCAAATTTGCATATAAATTCAGCTAAATAGATAACCTAATTAACATACTGCCTTAACTAAAACCTAAGTAAATTAACCGAAGAACCCTAGCAGAGAGAGGGCGGGTTCTGAGAGGTGCAGGGCGAGGAGGCAGGCCGACGACGGCCGGGAGGCGAGAGGAGGGAGGCGAGGCCGACGGGTCGGGGCGAGCACGCCTGGTCGGGGAGAGCGCCGGGTCGGGGCCGAGCTGCCGGGTCGGGGCGAGGCCGGGTCGGGGCGGCGCCGGTCGGGTCGGGCGCGAGGGTCGGGTCGAAGCGGCGCCGTCGAGGCTAGCCGCGCCGAGTCGAGGTGAGCGTCGGGGCTGGTCAGGGCGGCGGTGCGATTTAGGGGAATAGAGAGTGGGGATTGGGGGGGAAAAGGCGGGATAAAGCTGGGCGAGTGAGAATTTTGGGTTAAGTGGACGTAGCAGTAGCGCATTTGGACAAAACGCGCTGCTACTACCTTCAGTAGCTGTAGCGCTTTATACGTAATTCGCTACTACTAACTTGAGTAGCTGTAGTGGTTTAGGAAAAACGCGCTGCTACTACCTTCGCTACTGCCAGTTTTCCTTTTTCTTTTCCTTTATTTTATCCCACTTTTATTTCCCGAGGGCAGTGAACGAAGGGAGGGCGATATATATTGCATCATTTGACGGTTAACTATGTATGCAAAATTGGAACATATATATTACACATCATTGGACCCATGCATAATAATGGCTAAGTGTGTATACAAAATAGGAACATATATATATATATATATATATATTACATCATTTGACCGATAACATACGTTTCCTCAGTGCTGACTTTTTCGTTTTTGAGTCAGCTTCTTTCCCTTCTTGTTCGTCGAAGAATAATTGAGCCCCTCATTGTGACTTTGCCTTTTCCATGGAGTATGATTTTTCTTAGGTAATGTAGTATTGATTCTTCTTTTGACGTATACTTCATCATCATCGTCATCTTCCCTCATTGGGTTGCCGTACTGATCATAGTCTTCCTCGTTGGCGACTCCATCCATTCCAATGATGTTCCTTTTGCCTCTCCTCAAGACAACACGGCTGGGATCTACAAAATACCTCTGGAGACGGGGAGTGATCGGTAAGTACCATACAACTTTGTGGGGACATTTCTTGCCGGCCTTCTTGTATCGAGAAGCATTGCACACCGGACAGCTTGTTTTTTCCGCGTGCTCCTTCCGATAAATTATGCAATCGTTGATGCATGCATGGTATCTAACGTGTGGCAGATCAAGAGGGCACACGATCTTCTTGGCCTCATCAACACTTGTAGGACATAGATTACCCGGGAAGAACATCCTTTAGGTACTTGAGATGCTCATCGAGGCTAGTGTCGGTCCATTTGTTTTTAGCCTTCGTCTTCAGGAGTTGGAGCGTGAAACTCAAGCGGGTCACCTCAGGATTGCAACCATCATACAATGGAGTGTTCGAGTCTACCACCAAATGCTCCAGCTTAGCCTCCTCTCTAGAAGCAGCTCTCTCAGTACTCGTCTCCTTGCGAAGCAATGCTTGAACATGAGGGTCCCGCACGATTGAACTTAGTACCGACGAACTCTGTTGCGTGGAGTCCATGTCGTTCTCTCCGCCGCCATGTCCAGCCCCTTCTCCTCCGCCATGTCCGGCCCCTTCTCCGCCGCCATGTCCGGCCTCATCCCCGTTGCCATTATTGATCATCTCTTCGTCTTGCCCCGTCGGCATCCTCAACATCGTCATCCTCATCTTCAATTATCCACCGAGTATAGCCATCCATGAAACCAGTCATGAGCAGGTGCGCTTCGACACGTCCATCTCATGGGGGTCGAGCCAAACTATTCCTTCGCATTTTAAACCACAGACATAAAACCTCTGTCCGGTTATTTTCTTTCATGTCCTGCACCGCCGACCGCAACCACCTGTCCACCATCGTTCCACTGACCATCGTCAACTCTACACGGTAATAATAAACAAATTGATTATAAAAATGCATGCATGCATCAAAGTCATACAAAAATTCGGCACGACCTTCCCTAAAAAAGGACATATATGGATCTAGAGTTTGCCCGGAGTTCGCCGAAACGGAAATAAATCGACATTTCGGCAAAACATAGGCAACTCAAAAGCACAACTTGGCGTCAACTCATGCCACACACACAATTTCCACAAACATATCACACACACATAAACATATTTCCATTTTGTAAAAGCATGAAATTTTCATCACCTCTATCTCGATCGAGATCGAGCACACGGTGGAGATGATGTTGTAGGGAGATCAAAAGTGCACAAAGGTCTTCTTGACAAAGATAGATCTAGTTAGGGGGCAAATAGGTCACTTAACTAAATCATACATCTACCTAGCTACCTAATTTGGGAGGAGACAACTACAACTAGTGGAGGGGAAAGGAAAAAGAGAAAGGAGATGCATTAATGGAGGTGGTGTAGTTAGGTAGGAGTAATGAAGAGAGAGAAAGATGGATAGAAGAGAGAGAGTAATGGGGGAGAAGTATTGAGGAAGAAGAAGAGTGAGAGTGGGAGCATGTGGGGGAGGTACGGGGAAGGGAAGAGAGGAGGGGAAGGGGAGGGACGGGTGAGGAAAAGGTGGTGGGTTGGTGCGGGTTAGCATTAGCGCGGGAGCTAAAACTCGCTGCTGCTAAGGAATTAGTAGCAACGCGCTTTGGGCGACGGCGCTACTGCTAACAGGACAAAAAAATGTGCCAATTTGAAATTTAGCAGCAGCGATCTCAGAAAAAGCGCGCTACTACTACATCCGTAGCAGTAGCGCGGTTCGCGCCACCGCGCTACTGCTAAATGGAGTTAGGTGAACACCGCCGGTTGATATTTGTAGCAGCGCGGTCTACACCGAGCGCGCTACTGTTAAAAACCTATCAGCAGCGCGTTTCCCGCACACGCGCTACTACTAATTAGCAGCAGCGCTCCTTTTTGAGCCATGCTGCTGCTAAGATTCTGTGTATAGGCTTTTCCCTAGTAGTGTATCGTGGTTATGTTGTACCCCTGTTATGTACACTATGATCTGCCTAGTTATTGTGTGCTCTTGTTATCATGGTTTGGCATTAAACTCTCTATACAGTATATTATGAACCTGCCATCTGCCATCTATCCTTACTTCTGGAGCCTATTTTTTTGTGTACATGTGCCAGATTATATAAATGCACACACCATATTACAGCACACATGAGCTCTCTCATCAGAATCCAGTGATAGCACACAACTGCTTGTGAGAGCCCCTATATTAGAATATCATCTGCATTACAAAGATAATCTCACAACTATTTATGTTTTCATGGTTCTCGAGATATTATACGCAATTACAGTGAATATCGTAATCCGCGCATCGGTAAGAATATTGTGGAACACTTCAATGACTTACAAAATTGGCACCAAGGCATTGAGTGCCATTCTGGAAGCAATGAAACTCATACGCTCCCCACCTGTTGATTCTTGTTTAGAATGTCATACTAATGACTATTCTAACCTCGAGGAGTCAAAGGCAGATGGTCTGTCATGTTCACCCATCAAGGTGCCTGTTCTAATTTGGCAAGGTTTTATTGATTGCGCGTATCTTGCATATGTTGTCTTGCATTTCTTCTACTTTGTTGCACAGCCATCTGCTTAGTTTACTCATCATATAACTCGAGATGCCATGCCCATCCATTATCAATACATATTCAATCTGTCATCATACCATGTTTTTCCACTCAAATGTTGTTTTTGTGCATCGGACATCAAAAAGGAAGAGGGTGATTGCCGAACCCGAAGGAGCACCAGCAAAGTCCTTGAAAAACGTGGTGGTGTCGGAGAAATCAGACAGCGCCCCACTTATATTGGATGTACAACCAGTGACACAAAACGTAGGGCCGACTCCAGCAGACTGTACCCATACTTCACTGGCCACACCACTAGCCCCACCACACAGGACTTGCACTCCAACAAAAGGTATACCGATTTCATTTGCCATAGCACTAGTCGTACCATAGAAAAATCCCACTCCAGCAAAAAGTACTGCAAGTCCACTGGCCGAAGACCTATCCCAACTGCAGAGACGGCCAATTCCTGCAGATTGGATCCCCATTCCATTTATTCCCAGTTTAAAAGACAATGCTTTCAATGTTTTTAGGGACTACGTGCATATATTCCCATCATGGGAAGATTATAGTGAAGACAAACATCATTTTCACATCTTCCTGTCCAACTTACGTGTAAGTGCTATTATTCATGGTTATTATTTTCCTGTTTTCTGCTGATCGAACACATCAATGATTTACATTACATTATTGTAACTAGGCGAGGGTCAATCTGGATAGTCATGACGAGCAAAGCTTGCTTGTGCTTTTCAAGGAAGCATTGCAGCAGTATCGGTGTTACCTGAGGAAATCACACTTTGATGGCAAGTCTATAAACGAATTTCCGGTGAAGTCTCCTCTGCTAAATTTAGAAGACATTGAATGGAAAAACCTTGTTATGCACTGGTCTCGTTCCCAGGATGAGGTACTGTCTATGAAATCACATAACAATTTGAACTTCTACTTTTCCGCATGTGCCTTACGGATCTTTTTTGCAGGAAATCTGCTCGAAGAAGAATTTCGGTTTGAAAAGAATGACAAGATATCGCAAATATGTTGCCCGCTGCTTTGATCTTGTTAGTACATGTTGTCCTGTATCACTGTACTTGCATACATACCTGGTTCATTATGTGACAGCAGTATGCATGATAGCTTGCTTATCAATTGTTCGCTCCAAATTATCTGATATGTATGAATGGTTACACTAGTGTAGAATATATCCAATGCCAATGAATTTTTTTTAGCTCTGCATTGTTCTTGTAAGTACATGCTGTCCTTTATCAATGTACTTATATTGATAGGTAGTTGTTCATGTACCATCACTCTGCAGCTTATTTTCCTTTGCCCTCCATTTTCTACACGTCAGATCTATATTTACTCTTACCATAAGGTTGGTACTGAAGAAGTTTAGCTGTGCATTGCTCTTGGCTGTGCCTTTTGCCTGTATCGCTGCACATACATTTATAGCTACTTGGTTATGTAGCATCACTCTTCATCTTATCTTAAATATTCTCCATTTTTTGTATATTATCACATCTATATATACTCTTAACAAAATGTAGAATAAAGGCAATGCTGATGAAGAAGATTCTGTGGTAAACTTCTTGAATCCCCCCCCCCCCCCATCAGCATGGACAAGGGCTTTATAGAGCCTCTCTTCACCAGTAATGTAAGTTTGTCCTTATCAAGCCTTCAAAATTTGTTGTGTATATTTGGTTAGGCATGACTGTAACAGCTGTTTATTTTTGGTGTTTGCAACAAATTGCATGTTTAAAGTTTATTATGTAGTTCATAAACAAAAGTTTGTCATTCTCAATTTAAGTTTTCAGTTGTACAACCAAGTTCCTTCTTCATACCATGTAAATTAAACTATACAGAGCAAGTGATCTTCTTTTGCACTACTTGTACGCTTTTGTTCTTCATCCGTAATCCAGTGGTGTGGTGAACCTACCCACTACAGCAGAATGTCATATTCTGCAATGTCTTAACTATGAACAATGTCATATCATTCTACTATTATTTAAACCATCTCTTTGTTTGCCAATCTGAAATGGGACAAATTGACAGCACACTAACCATTGATACTTATGAGTTCTTGATCTGTAATCCAGTGGTGTCGTGAAGCTGCCAACTCCTTCACAATGTCATTTCCTGCCATGTCTTGACCTGAACAATACAATATTGTGTTAATGCATTTTTAAACTGTGTCACTTTATTCGTCAGTAAGAAATGTGATGAATTGTCGGCACTGATACTTGTATGTTCAAAACCGACATCTATGCGCTTGTTTATCTTTAAGAGTGAGGAAGATATAAGTGTTGAACAAGCGCGATCTCATCATCTTGCTCAGTGCTTATTGCAGCTCGCCAAATAGGGCTAACCTTTCTTGAACTCTATTGAAGTGCTGTCAGTTTTGTATATTATTTTGTCCGCGTGTTTATTTGCACTGGTGGCGATCTTTGATGCCCAGTGTATGTAATCTGCTGTCTACTTGTGCTTTATTATCATAGTGGCGAACTTTGATGCCGAGTGGATGTAATATGTCGTAATTTCTTTATTGTATAGTCTAGATTTTTCTTATTCACGATGCTGTAGTTATTTTACTGTATATATATCATGTCTTCGCAGTAAAGCGGCCAAACCGTAAAATTACGTTACATAATCGGGCCGTCATGCAATCACGATGTATGATCCGCATCATGGGCCCCGTCAAACCGGCCCACTAGTAGATTCGGGCCTTTAATAGGCCGAGTAACCCCTGGCCCTCTTTTCGCAAGAAAACTCAATGGGCTTTTAGGTGACTGAGAAGTAGGGTGGGCCCGAAACGTGCCGAACAGCTCACGGGCCGGCAACAGCCCGAAATGGACCCCGGCCCATGATTGTGCGAATCAAATCACGGGCTTTTAACAGGCCAAAAAAATTTCGGTCCTTGTTTGGCCCAATTAGATATCGGCTCCGAGCAGGCCGGATGCAAGCCGGGCCGTAGTTAGGCCCAACTATATGACGGGCTTTTAACAGGCCGAAATTAATATAGGGCCGAAATGTTAAACGGGCCCTTAACAGGCCAAAACTAATATCAGGTTGAATTACTAAATGGGCCTTTAGCAAGTGGGCCCAAAAGCATACCGTCCAGTTAACGGGTCGAATCTGATATGGGCCATAATTGAGGCCAAAGCCTCTTAAAGGGCCGGACCTGATCTGGGCCGTGATTTGGCCCAGAACATGGGAGGCTTTGAACGGGTCGGATCTCATATGGGCCATTATTAGGCCCGGAACGTGGCAGGCCATTAATGGACCGGATCAAATATGGGCCTCCATTTGGCCCAAAACATGGCAGCCAGTTAATGGGCTGGCCTACTAGGGTCCTCAAAATCTTGTGGGCCTACAGCTGGGCCGGCCCATTAGTGTCGGTGAAATCTCGTGGGCCTTTAGCTGGGCCGGCCCATTATGATCCACAAGAATTTTGTGGGCCTTTACCTGGGCCGGCCCATTATGGCACACAAAAATCTTGTGGGCCTTTACTTAGGCCGGACCATTATGGCCCGCGAAATCTTGTGGGCCTTTAGCTGGGCCAGCCCGTTATGGTCCGCAAAATCTCGTGGGCCTTTAGATGGGCTGGCCCATTATGGTCCGCAAAATCTTGTGGGCCTTTAGTTGGTCCGGCCCATTTAAACTTGATGGGCTGTGCCACGTGTCGACGTATCATAGGCGCCTTCTGTCCAATGAGTGGATGACATCTGTCCCAACGATGAGCCAACACGTGTTTCCTCTAGCCAATGATGATTTTACACGTGGAAAATCCCCATTGGTCGGGGCTATTAACGGGTTATCGGATCCAAAACCCGATCCGATAGCTTAACGGCGTTCCGTTACAGTGGATGCCACTTGTCGGTCACCCTTGGCGAAAAGCACTTCGTGGACGCGATTTATCGTCATGGAAGTGGACACTTCCGTGATGATAATTTGGGTAATGTCATGGAACAGTTCTACGACAGCACAGGTATGACTATCTTGATTCTGTCATAAAATCGGCATGGATGTACATGCATGACAAAAAACGCGACCAACTGTGACAAACACGTATCATCACGGAAGTGTTTTTTTTTGTAGTGGTCTTGGCGTGCCTGTTCTGCTTCATCTTCTGAGAAGAGTTCCACTCGAGGAGCGTTGTGCAGCAAGTCACTCGGAAGCACAACTTTAGCGTCGTACACCATGGAGAAAGGGGTTCAGTCAGTCGACCGGTTCAGCATCATTGTCAGCCCCCATAGGACGGATGGTAACTCTGTCACCCAAGCTCTAGCAGCGTGCTTGAGATGACGCATCAGGGGGGTTTCAGCCCTTGATGCATCAAACCGTTCTCCCTTTTTACTTGGATATTCGACTACGAGTGTGCAAGATACGTGTAGTCGACCCGAGTGCCTTGGAAGCACATAACGCCTTAAACTCATTGAAATCAAAATTGGAGCCGTTATCTATGATAATGCTGTGAGGGACTCCATATCTGAATATCATCTCCCTGATGAGACTAACGACAGTGCTTGAGTCAAGGCTTTTGATAGGCTTGGCTTCGATCCATTTGGTGAACTTGTCGACTGCCACGAGAAAATGAGTGAAACCACTTTTGCCAGTCTTGAAGGGTCCGACCATATCTAACCCCCAGACTGCGAATGGCCAGACGAAGTTTTCAAGGCAGATGCAGGCTCGTGGGACATGTTGGAGTAGAACTGACATCCTGCACGCTTGTTGACTATGTCCTTTGCCATCTCATTTATACGCGGCCAATAGAATCCCGCTAGGTATGCTTTGGCCACGATGGTCCGAGAGGACGCATGGTGACCACAGGTCCCCGACTGCATCTCGTTTAAAATCATCCGACCTTCTTCTAGGGTGATGCAGCACTGAGCCACTCCTGTGACACTTTGTTTGTAAAGCTGCCCTTTTATCATGGTGAAAGCCTTCGATCGACGGACTATTTGGCGGGCCTCATCCTCATCTTTGGGGAGTTCCTGCCTGAGCAGGTATGCGATGTACGGCACCGTCTAGTCGGGCGTGATCACTAAGACTTCCATGATCAAGTCGATCACAGCTGGGACTTCAATCTCACTCGGATTGGTTGAACCTATCGGTTGCGGAGGCTCTTCCTTGAAGGGATCTTCTTGTACTGAAGGGGTCTGGAGATGTTCCAAGAACACATTCGGGGATAGGCTTCCGAGTGGAACCTATCTTTGCCAGATCATCAGCAGCTTTATTCTTGATTCGGGGTATGTGGTGGAGCTCTAACCCCTCAAACTTCTTCTCTAGATTTCTTACTACATTGCAATAACCGGTCATTGTTGGACTCCTAATGTCCCATTCCTTCATTACTTGATTAACCACTAAGTCTGAGTCTCCATAGACCATCAAGCGCCGGACGCCGAGTGAAATGGCCATACGCAATCCAGAAATGCCTCATACTCAGCTTCATTGTTTGAAGAATCAAATTGAATCTGGAGACATAACTGAGCTTGTCTCCTCTTGGGGACAATAAAACCACTCCTGCACCAGAGCCATTCAACATCTTGGATCCATCAAAGAACATAGTCCAATGTTCCGATTGAATCTGAGTCAGCTGTTGTTGTTCAATCCACTCTGCAAGGAAATCTGCTATTGCTTGAGACTTGATGTCTTTCTTTGCCTGAAACTATATATCTAAAGGAAGAGTTCAATTGCCCACTTTGCCACTCGACCAGTTGCATCTCTATAATTCAGAATTTTTGACAATGGAACATCGCTGACGACTAAAACCGAGTGGTCTAAGAAGTAGTGTGCAACTTTCTTCATGGTCAAGTAAATTCCGTAAACAAGCTTCTGATAATGAGGATATCTTTGCTTGGATGGGGTCAAGACTTCTGAAATGTAATACACAGCGCGCTGAACTTTGAAGATTTTTCCTTCTTCTTCCGGCTCGACCGTGAGCACTGTGCTGACGACCTGTCCAGTGGCTGCGATGTAAAGCAGTAAAGGCTCCTTGCTGACTGGAGCGCCAAGCACCGGCTGGGTGGAAAGCAGGACTTTCAGCTCTTCAAACGCTGCTTCAACATTGTCATTCACTCGAACTTGTCAGACTTTTTCGTCAGTCGGTAAATGGGCAATGCCTTTTCACCGAGGCGTGAGATGAATTGACTCAATGCAACCAAACAACTAGTAAGCTTCAAAACATCGTGCACACGCACAGGGCATTTCATTCGGAGGATTATGCCAATCTTCTCTGGGTTAGCATCGATCCCTCGTTCGGAAACAAGAAAACCGAGTAACTTTCCGCCTGGGACTCCGAATGTGCATTTTGATGGGTTGAGCTCGATATCATATCTTCTTAAGTTGGCAACGGTTTTGACGAGGTCAGTCAGTAGGTCGGAACCTTTGTGTGACTTGACCACTATGTCACCCATGTATGCTTCCACATTCCGACTGATTTGAGTGAGCAGGCACTTCTGGATCATGCACATGAATGTGGCACCAGCATTCTTGAGGCCAAAGGGCATAGTAACATAGCAAAGGCACCCGAACAGGGTGATGAAAGTTGTCTTTATCTCGTCGGGTCCACACACTCGGATCTGATGGTACCCGGAATAAGCGTCCAAAAAGGACAATCGCTCACATCCCGTAGTTGAGTCGACTATCTGGTTGATGCGTGGCAGAGAAAAATGATCTTTCGGGCAAGCCCGATTGATGTGCTTGAAATCAATACACATTCGAAGTGATTTATCTTTCTTGGGGACCATAACGATGTTGGCGAGCCACTCGGAATGGTATCTCGCGGATGAACTCGGCAGCCAGAAGCCGAGCCACCTCCTCGCCAATCTCCTTTCTCTTCTCCGCGGCGAACCGACGGAGATGCTCTTTAACAGGTTTTGCTTTTGAGTCAACTCGCAAACGGTGCTCAGCCAGTCCCCTTGGTACACCTGGCATGTCAGATGGCTTCCATGCAAAGATGTCCCAGTTCTCGCGGAGGAACTGCATGAGCGCTTCTTCCTATTTGGTGTCGAGTGTTGTCGAGATATGGGTCGGAGCAGCATTGGGGTCGGTTGGGAGAATGTTAACCGGCTTTGTCTCACTGGCCGACTGAAATGCGGACTCCAAGGCAGGCCTCTTGGCACGCAGCAAATCACCGGATCTACATTCTTCTGGTATTCTTGAAACTCTACTGCTGCCATCTGCTCATCGGGGATTTTTGAACCGTTCTAGAGACAATATTCTGCTCTCTGCTGGTTTCCAGTGATTGTGATCACCCCTCTAGGGCCAGGCATCTTCAACTTGAGGTACACATAGCACGGTCGAGCCATGAAACTAGCATAAGCAGGTCTGCCTAGAATGGCATGATAGGCACTGTCAAAATCCACTACCTCAAATGTCAACCTTTCCTGGCTGTAATTCGTGGAATCACCGAAAACCACATCAAGAGTGATCTGACCGAGTGAACCGGCCTTCTTTCCTGGGATGATACCATGGAATATCATGTTGCTCTCATTGAGCTTGGACATCGGAATGCCCATCCCCAGGAGGGCCTCAGCGTACAATATATTTAGTCCACTACCACCGTCCGTCAAAACCTTGGTCGGTCGGGTGCCCCCAATGACTGGGTCGACCACACACGCTTGCCGCCCAGGGGTAGCAACGTGTGGCGGGTGGTCGGATTAGTTGAATGTAATAGGAATTTTTGCCCACTTCAAATATCTTGTCGTTGCCGGAGCCATCATGTTCACCTCTCTGTTAATAACTTTCAGTCAACTTTTGCTCTCGAGGTCAGCAAAAATCACGAAGGTGGCATTAGCATTGGGGTAACCACCATCTTCCTCTTTGTCTTCCCCCTTATCGGACTCTTTGTCCTTTTCACTGGGTTGGCTTTCTCAGAAGCTCTGAATTAGGAGTCGACACTGTCGAGTGGTATGCTTGGGGAGAATCAGATTCCCCTCTTCATCTTTTTGGTGTGTATATGACACGGCAAATCAAGCACATCATTTCCTTCTACATCCTTCACTTTTTTATGGGTCCAAGGCCCTTTAGGCTTCCCTTTGAACTTCCCTTGGTTCAAAACTGCTGCCTCGGCAGGGCCTGCAGCCTCAGCTTTTCGCTTTTGCTTCCGACTGGAGTTTCGTCCTCTGGTGTCCTAGGCGACTTGTCTATTCTTGCCACTCCGGAGTCGGTCCTCTTATTCGCCGTTAGCATACCGCATGGCAATCTCCATCATCCGAGTCAGAGTCATGTCTCCGGTCCGACTGAACTTCAGATTGAGTTCTCTGTAGCGAACGCCTTCTTTAAAGGCACAAACTGCTTGGTGATCCGACACATTCTCCACTTTGTGGTGAAGAGTGGTCCATCTCTAGATATGGTCTCTCAAGGTCTCATTCTGTTTCTGACGCAATGCTGCAATTCTGACAAATCAGCAAGTCTCTTGTAGGTGCCCTCAAATGTTTTGGTGAACACTCGGGCCAACTCATCCCAACTGAAAATGCTTCCAGGGGCCAACTGATTCAGCCAGGATCTGACAGAACCTTCAAGTATCAAAGGGAGGTGCTTCATGGCCACCTCGTAGCCGCCTCCACCAATATGCACAGCCACTCGGTAGTCTTCCAACCAAGTGTCAGGCTTCGACTCTCCTGTGAACTTACTGATGCCAGTCGCCAATCTGAAGTTGTGAGGGATCTCAACGGCTTGGATGAGTCTTCCGAAACACTCGGGGCTGGAAACGTGGACCCTTCTTCCACCGGGCCTGTCTCTATCCAACCCTTCTCTGTATGCTCTATTCCGGTCGACCCAACCTTGAACAAGGACTAACCTTGCGTTGAACCCTGGTTCTCTTGGGTCGACTGCAACTCTACGGTCATTACTATACGGGTGCATATGGTCGTACTGCCGAGGCGCGTACGACCCATCCCTCGGAAGGGGCGAAGGCACCCGACGGTTGTTGTCACAGGCTTACTCACGATC
Organism: Aegilops bicornis; assembly: GCA_021605145.1. NCBI lineage: Eukaryota > Viridiplantae > Streptophyta > Magnoliopsida > Poales > Poaceae > Aegilops > Aegilops bicornis. The sequence continues at coordinate 56,903,714 of CM038670.1, forward strand.
GAACTCTCCATGAGCTCTTCACAGGTGCTGATCTCGGCTTTGATAAAGATCTTCATGCCGCAAAGGCGACCCAGGACTGTGTGCCGACTGGACTATATCTGCCCTTACTGACCTGCTGTGGATCCTGTTCTGCGACTCAGAAACGGTGGAGTTCAGCTCTCCTGCTGCTCAGAGCAGCGTTCGGATCTGTTCCAAGCCCCTTCCAGCTTCTAAACGGGATGGCTGAATAGACTCTGCTATACGCGCATCAGCTATAAGATTCTGGATCGGAGTGCGGTATACCTGAGGTTCAGGCGGAAACAACTATCATTAACGTCGACTGGATTCGGGGATCAGTCGACTGTGGCCAGGCGCGCAGCCTCCAAGGCCCGACCTCGGTGGTTTCCCCTATGATGGGGCTCTCGAGGGCCTCCATGTTGCGGCGGTGCAGCTCTTCCCTCTGCTGCGAGTTGAGAGGTTGGGGTTCGTACTCCTCGTGGCTGAATGACGGGCCCTCGCCGTCACCGCTGTCGCTGTTGCGGCGAAACCCGGGTGGGCTGCGACGGGAGTCGGCCACGAGAACTTCTGTCGCGCGGTCACAACTCCCGCTCTCGAAAAAAGTACCAGCAGAACTAGTCGACATGTCGACTGGACCGCAGTGAAATTCGTCGGGCTAGATTGTCGTGACTTGGGGGTGGCCGTCTGGAGAGCCATTGCATGCCTCACACGCCGCTCGAGCCGCAACCGACTAGATCTCTTGCGGCAGCGTCCAATGGAGTGAGTAGGCGACGCGAAGACCGACCGATACGAAGTCGACGGCTGTCGCGGGAGGACGCCGCAGGCACTCGCGCGGAAGTGCGACGATCCGCGGATCGGGAGAGCCTCGACATCGAGGGGGGCTTGTAGGAGCCAGGTGGAGTCGTCGGCGACGAAAGTGAGCGTGCCGAGTCGGAACTCGCGACCCATGACCAAACCGCCGTCGGAAACTATGTTGATGAAGATCGGAGAAAATGCAACCTCACCGGAAGTTGCTAAGACGCTTTGCCCCACGGTGGGCGCTAACTGTCGTGGTACTAAGTCTGACAGTAAGTGTAGGGGTACGCATGAGGAGGCAAGGGCCCTAGCTATGGCGAGGTTGTACACACGAGTTTACGAGTTCAGGCCCCTCTCGGAGGAGGTAAAAGCCCTATGTCTCGGCACCCCTTGTAACACATACCCATATTCTAGTCGACCGCCTCAGGGCACCGAGAAGTAGGGCTTTTACGTCATCCGAGAGGGGCCTGAACTAGTAAACTCGTGTGTACAACCTCGCCGTAGCTAGGGCCCTTGCCTCCTCATATGTACCCCCTACTCTAACTGTCAGACTTAGTACCACGGCACCAACGAACCGGAGGAAAGAGAGCCAGAGCCCGCTGACGAGAAGGTTGCCGTCTCCATTCGCCACGACGTCCAGGAACTACCGCAGCGGCGAGAGAAGGACGGGGGCACCGGGTACTCCAGGCGTGGTGTGTTGCCGGCCTCGATGTGGTCGAGGACGGCTTTGAGGGTGCGGCCGGGAACGCCCCACCATTCGCGCCGCCCGTCGAAGTTAGGGCGGCTGCGGGGCAGGACGCCGTTTGTGGAGGCGACATGGTCGGCGTGGTGGCGGTCGAAGTACTTCATCCACAACGTGTTGCTGTCGGCAGCGTACCTCGGCTTGTTCCGCTTCTCCTCCGACGGTGATGAGCAGATGCGTGCTATCTCGGCGCGCCGTTCTGCACAGGTTGGCACCGGGGGCACCGAGACGCCACCAGTGCTCAACCTGCACGAGCCCGGCACCCGCATGTCCGGGTGCACCGGGTAGTCGGCCTCGTAGAGGAGGCGCGCCTCGTCCTCGCGCAGATGGCATCGCCTGAAGTCGTTCACCGCTGCAGCGTTGCCTGGGTAATGTTCGGCCATTGCTCGTCTGTGGGGGAAGAGTGGGGGAGAGGGGCTTCGGTGGCGAGAGGAGGCGAGAGGGACTTCGATGGTGAGAGTGGGGGAGAGGGGCTTCGATGGCGAGAGGGGGCGCGAGGGGCGTCGGTGGCGAGTTGTGGCGAGAGGGGCGTTGGTGGCGATTGTGGTGTTCACCGACGGGGAGGTCGGTTTTTTATAGCCGAAGATCGCTGAGAGGCTGCCCGCCGGGTGCCGCGCAGCGAGAGCGGGCGGGACGCGCGTCGTGGCGCCTTCACTGCGCCGCCCGTGAGGCATCAATGGAAGGCTGATCGGGACGGCAGCCTTGGGATAGATTTCCACGGGAACCGAGGCGATGATGACGAGGAAGGCGGCGAGTCACTGACTCGGCGGGCCCATTCCCGTTCGTGCCAAAATCTGTTTCCCTAGCGCCGCCAGGCGCCCCCAGCGTGCCAGGTTCGGCATGGGTCCGCCGGCACCAAAATCGGCCCAAGCCAGCGAAAATTGGGCTTCTGGAGGCACGGCTGCGCCAAATTTTCAGTGCCAGCTACAAAAAAGGGGCATCGGGACTGTTGAGGGCGCGGCTGGAGATGCTCTTACCCCAATCTTTTCACATTTTTACAAAGATTGCCCCGCTTAACCAAAACTCTTCTGTTATACTCCATTTAGCCAGACACGTGTCATGTTCTGCTAAGACGGCCCCACATGTCACGACCGATGTGGTGCATCACATGGATGGTCTAGATGCGTGTAAGAGAGAAATCCAGTCGTGATGTGAAGGAGAAAGCGATGTTTGAGGCCTCGCAGTCCCCGCTGATTCGATACAAGGTTCAGTGTCGGTATGATTGGATCATTTACCTTATATAAAAGATAATTTTTATTTAGGTGAAAATAACACCCGCTGCCTCCCGTGTCGCTCTCGCGACTCCGGAGGCCCCCGCCGCCGCCAACAACAGGGCGTAACCGTGCCGCCCAATCCCTTCTCGCCATCTCCGGAGGAAGCCTAAGGGCAAAGCCCAGCGGCTGACGGCGGCGGCGAGGACGCACGTAGCCCGCGGCTGCGACCACCCTCCCCACTCCATCTCCACTTGCCAGATCCAGATCCATCTCGTCCTCAGCTCTCCGGGCGTGCTCCGGGGCCTGCTGCGCGCCGACGCTCCTCCACACCTGCGCCGCCATCCTCCACGTCGAACCTCCTCTGCTGGCGCTAGGTGAGCGGGCGGCCTGGCCCCTGCCGCCGGCGGCGCCCGCCGCTGCTTTTCGGCCTCCTGGCCGTACGTTTCGGATGGCCGGCGACGGATCCGGCGGTTCCGGGCGCGGATCCGGCTCTCCCTGGGCTCACAGCTCGATCCGGCGCCGGCATCCCCTCCCCTCTACATCGACAACCCGTCCTACGCCTCCACCCCGCTCGCCTTCCCCGTCCCCGCCCCCTGCGCGCCCGTCACGGGCGGGCTGCGGCTGGTCCGGTCGATCCAGCGTCGGACCCCTCCTCGCCTCCGCCTCCGCCGGTCCCTGCCGGGAAGAACCTCCACTCGGGTGCCCCCACCCTCTGTCCACCTCCGACGCCGCCCCACCTCGTCTCTACCCTCCTCACAGGCGGCCTGCTCCACTCGTCCTTCCTCGGTTCACCATCCGCCTCACATGTCCGTCTCGGTCCTGTCCTCTGTCGCCCTTCGACTCCACTTGGATGGCGGCCCACCATTGACGGATGTGCTACGGGAGAAATCCCCGCTGACCTTGTCAGCTGACCACGGCGGCGCTACTCCAGCGTCGCTTACCCTCTTGGGGGCGTGGCTCATGTGCCACTCCTGTCTCTCGGTCCGGATTCGCAGCTCTCGGCTCTGCCCTCTGGGAATTTAACAGGTTATGCTCCAGGCGAAAGCTCTGTGACGGCGTCATCCTCGGATGTCGTCCACCTTCTTGAAGGCGTCACTAGGGAGCTCATTGCCGCCATTCATCCTCCGTTGCCCTTGGGGGTTCGTCATCCTCTGCTCTACTAGCTCAAGACCCTCTCATGCCTGTCGTCTGTTTTGGTGAGCTTCGTGCTCTTCGTGCTATCTCGGTTCATGTTTGCTCAATAACGACGCAACGATGCCTCCCACCTTGCTAATCGTGTCGGCGTGCTGTGGCGGAGTTTCCAGTTGAGGTTCGTGATGGGTCACTCGTTGATTGGTGCTGCTCCTCTGTCGTGCCAAGGGGTTGGTATGCACGCCGGTGTGGTGCGTTAGGATAGTTGTTTAGTGTTGGTATTGTGTTTCCTCGATGACACACCACTTCCACTCGACTTTTATGGTGGTGGTCTCTTGGCTTGCTGGCTAGGTAGTGCCTTCTTCAGGGCGTCCATATGCTCTCACCCTATGTAATCTTTCCCTCTTTTGTGGTTTTTCGGCCCGGTTTCCCTTATAAACGGGGTCAATCTGTTAAGGTTTTTGATCTGGTTTTCCTTATAAACTGGATCAAACACTTGGCATTTTGGCCACTTTGAGCAATATATTCAGGTGGGGAATCTCCCCCCCCCCCCCCGGTGACCGTTCAAAAAAAATTTACCTTATATAAATGTGTAATCTTGTTAATATTTCATTCTCGTTGGAGGTGTCGTTGTTGTTGACTGTGGAATCGTTTGCGACGTGTGATCTTGTAACACATGTGCATGGTTTTCCTATACATTCTAGTTCTAGTATTTTGCTTCTACTTGGTAGGAAGATCACATTATCGTATAATGATTGAAAAAAAGTTGCGTTCACTGTATTTTCCATTTAGAAAATGGTCTAATTTATGTACTAGTAAGCGTGCACGTGTAACGCACGTTATAACCTTAACATAAAAATTCGCAGTTAAGTTAGGAGATGTGTACTAACAAAATAAACAATTTCCTCTTAATGTTATAATCAGAAAAATTCTCACATGCTGATTAATTAAAATATTCAGAAAATTAAATCCAATAGGTAATTGTGCATTTGAGCACTCTGAAATAGCTATGAATATCCTTTTATGCTGAATATAAGAATGCTGAGAGCCATTACACTCAGTAAGAGACAGACATCCCAATGTAAAAACATGATGTTGCTTAGTTTAACACGGCCTTGACATTTCTCAAGTGAAGAGATTCTTCTGGTCATGTAAACGGAACAACCTTTTCAATGTTGCAGCCAAAGCAGTAAACCGAGATGCATAGATAAGCATGACTCGGTGGGTAGCCCGGTACCAAATTTAACAAACAAATGCAAGGGAGATCTCAGAAGTACATGTAGTATAAAAAATAGGCACAACATTTGCCTCTTTATTGCCGATCTAATGCATGTTTAATCCGTAAAGCCTGAATCCTCCAGAACTACAAGTACAATGTGCCAAATCAAGTAACATGTGTTATGTGGTAATAGCAATATGCCCGCCGGTAACTTCCAGGGTCGCATTTCAAATAGGCTTATATAAAGTCTATTAGTACAGAGAAAAGGAAATATGATTTAGTTACTTACCTAGAAAATAAATATATAGGAACATACATATTTATTTTTTGTATATCGAATACAACAGACTTAATTCTTCATATATTTCTGACGTTGGAGTAAAATGGTGACTGTACACCTTCCTGAATTATATTTAACTTCAAAAAAATTGGTACTGAGATTCTGAGGATAACCGAAGTCCATAGTCTCCGCACAGTTGCACAGTCACTAACAAAAAATAATCCATGGTGAAAACTGAAGCAGCAAGCAAAGTCCAAAATTGGATGTGCCCTTACCATCAAGAAATTCGTATATTAACAAGTTATTCCTAATAGTATCTTCATCAAAAGTTGCGCCAAAGTAGGACTTGAAGAGGGCCAGTGCCTGATAATTTCAAATAATCTTCAGCAGAAATAATGGCAAATAATATAGGAGTTATTAAATTGCTATATAAGAATGTTGATGTGTACATTGAGAAGGATCTCTACATTGAATTAGCAACAGTAGTTTCATCACCGAATCATCTTGTCCTAATGAACAAATTAAACAAACTCCTAGCCCAATCCCTCTCTTCCAAACAGCCCCCCAGGAAATCATATAGATCAAAAAGGGTACTGGTACTTATTTAGCCCTATCAAAGTATTTCCAGATGATGAACATGGAACATCATACCATGTTGGCATTGAAATTTTCTAGGAGTACTTTTTAGTACCACCTGTTCAGTTCGGCGATTCTAATGTACCATCATCAGTAACTTTTCGCAATAGAAAATTCTAGTCGCCGAATCATTTACACCTCTCAGATTGAGATGATGCATTATCTATCTTACAATTTGACAGAACAAAAAGAAAGTAACTACAGAAACTCATCTGGCCTATCAAGTAACTAATACATTATGTTGCTTTGAACAGACTTGTATTCTTCTATGCTCACTCATATGTCCTCCGTTTGTAACGGAAGTTTCTCAAAGTCGTGTAAGTATTGTACTACCTCTGCGGATTATTTCTTTCTCTAAACCAGATGAGGTTTGGTATTTCAACCACTGGAGCTCCATGGTTCTCCTTTGAAACACATTATCCGCTCATTTAGTGAGTTACCTCCATGTCTCCATTGTAGCATCTTAACACTCGCTCCTACAAGACACCATTGCATTTAAGGGTTAACATGTGATGGCGGGCAAATGGTTTAGTTAATGAGAACACTGAGCTGATCACTACCTTGTATGTATACTTGCAATTAGTTGTAGCCCTTTCGAGCATTGAAGTATTGTGCTCCCCAAACGCAGCAAGTGCAACACTTGAAGCAATCTCTGAAGATCTGAACACCAAAATAAATCAGCTCCTGCAATCGAAATTCTGAAACTTTAATAATTGATCGCCGCCAAATTCTACACATTGATTGATGGATACTAAAAGTGAGATCTGATTTAACACATTGATCGATGAATACTAAAAAAAAGGAATCTGATTTAACTTTCATACACTTACAGTCAAGCGGGAGAATACGAGCATGGAGGGTGTGTCATGATCATTGAATTTGCAAAGGAAGTAGTCAATAAACGAGCAAGTAGTAACAGCTTACATCGTCCATTTTAAGCTGTTGAGCACAAGAAGCTCCATCATTTTTATTGTCCTTGCCTCAAGCGTAGACTTTGCCTCTATCACCAGTCAAGCAAAAACTGTCGATTAATTGGGACGAAACTGAACGACAGAACCTATCAACGATGTATGCGGAAGTCTGCCATGTGATGAGATGCATCACTCACTGACATGCAGGTTCACGGGGAGTGACGCATATGTCTCCTCCATCTTTGAAGCGAGATACAAGCAAACCACTGCCAATAGCTGTGTCACACAAGCAAGCCATGAGAAACCAATTTCTTGATGATTCCAACAACTTTATGGGATTTCAGCAGGGATTCTTCAGTTGCTACTGAGATGATAGACTTGCAGGAAGGGCATAGCCTAAGAGGAAACTATGAAGGTAGTTGGCAGACAAGACCGCAGTCAGCGGCGCGAAATTGAAATGGTTACTGACCTATGAGCAAATCAGGATAATACCATGCTAGTAGAAAGGAACGACTCAAATCAAATTAAGATATGATCGGGCTGACCTTCAAATCCTATCTATGGCGTCCCTCCTGATGGCGGCCAAATACAGGGCCCTGAGCCACCGTCACAGGCACTGTCTGCATCATGTTTGTTTACTCGGAGATGCACGGGGTGCGGCAGGCGGCGGAGCGGCCGACGGAGGGCATGGAGCAGCAGGTCATGGTGGCGGTGTGGAAGCACGTCGAGGCCATCTCTAAGGGTTGGGGGAAGACGAAGGGAGAGGTCGCTGTGGGCGAGGTCCAAGGTGAGTAGAAGTGTTTAGGGCTTGGCGCACGCGCACGGCTCCTGCGGAATCTGCCGCCCGAGCCACATCGAGCCCCCCGCACCCATGCGGCCCTGCCCCGATGGTCGCGCCTCTCCTCTCAGTTTCACCACGCTCGTCGCAGCGATGGTTGGCCAACGCCTCGCCATGGCTGGGCACCTCTCGTCTCTCCCCACCGTGGCTCGCGTGCGTGGTGACGGCATGCGTCTAGGGAGTCCACGACGGCGGCTTGCATCTCCTAGGATTTTGTCATTGGAGAAGGTTCCTCATGGGGGAAGGGATTGAGTGGTGGGCGCTAATCACGGAAGACATATTGCGGATCGAGGTGAAGTTTGCGATCAGAATCGCGCGATTGTAGGGAACGCGGGACCGGTAGTTAGAAAACTCGTGTGGTGGAGTACGGTCAGTCATTAAAAATTGTTAAGTCTACATCATAGGCATATTAAATCAATGATGGTTGTTACATTGAGATTTGTGGGTCCAATAGTACAGTGTTGATTGGTGCGAGCAGTGTTGTGGGGCTAATTATAAGGTGCACGTAAGAAAGTTCTTGTTGGATTGTTTAATAGTAGTGGAGAAGTGGAGATGAATTAAGTGAAGTATACAATTTCTGCACAAAAAAGTGAAGTATATAATTAAAGATAAGAAGCCGGTAAAACACGCCAGCAGGACAACAAAAGGTCGTCGATTCTTTCGTCACCAGAACACGAGAGGTTATGGTTAGAACATCTCCTTGCACGGCGCGCTAAAATAGTGTTTACAATGTCGTAGTCGTGAGTTTTTGCGCGGCCAGAAACGCTTGCTCCAGTAGCCGCTGCAAAGTACAGCGCGCGAGCCGCTCTAGCAGCCGCTGCAAAAAAAACTGCACGTGCGCTCTAGCACAAACAACATATTCATTCTAAACACGATCAAGAAGATCAAACATAAACAAAATAAATCAACAATAAATAGTTTGATTTTATTATTACAACTCAAACAAATAGTTTATCTTGGAATACAACAAATAGTTCAACAATACAACATCAAACACACAACATCAAAAATACAAATCATGATGCTCTTTGTCGGCCATTCCATGCCCATCACTCCTCGATGAGATCCTTCTGAAGATCATCATGCGTTTCAGCCTGTCGAATGACATGATAGGAGGCAACAAATCGGGCCACCCTCGCAGCCCTCCACCGCACTCGCACGGATGTCCCAAGAGCTAATACTGAGAGTAATCTAAAAATCTTGGCCACACTCATTCTCGATGATCATGTTGTGCATGATCACACAAGCATGCATGATGTACCAAAGTATCTTTTGATCCCAAAATCTAGCATGTCCTCTCACAATGTCAAATTGGGCTTGCAAAATCCCAAAAGCTCTCCCCACATCTTTCCTAGCCGCCACCCGAGCATAATCAAGATTTTTCTTACCTTCCGGTTTTTTCAACGGCTTCATAAATGTTTGCCACTTTGGGTACATGCCATCCGCAAGATAGTAGCCATAGTTGTATGTATGGCTACAAACTGCATCAATGGCAGTTCACCATTTGCTATCTTATTCATGAGTGGTGACCGGTTAACGATGTTGATGTCATTCAAAGATCCAGGCATTCCAAAAAAGCATGCCAAATCGAAGTCTCTTGATCGGCCACCTCTTCAAGGATATAGTGGAACCGTTTTTTTGACCGTGGAATTGCCCATGCCATGCCTTAGGATAGTTTTTCAACTCCAATGCATGCAATCTATTGAGCAAAGCATACCTGGGAACCCGCAAGGTTTGTTCATCTCCAAAAGCCATGCAGCGTCTTCAGCATTAGGAGATCTCAAATATTCCTGGCGAAACACTTGCACAATTCCGACTGCGAAGCGCTTGACACACATGATGGCTTGACTCTCGCTCATGGCCAACTGGTCATCAACTAGATCAGCCGGAATATCGTATGCCAACATATGCAAAGCGGTTGTCACCTTCTGGAAGGTGATATGCCCGAGCTGTCCGGCGGCATTCCTCCTTTGTTGAAAAAACCGATCATGGCTCGCCAGTTTCTCTGCAATGCGCCTGAACAACTCGGTGCTCATCCTAAACCGGCACCGGAAGTACAACTCGGGGTACACGGGATTATCCGCAAAATAGTGCCTCATCAATCTGTTGTTGGCATCGATCTTATCCCTCCAAATTTTCTGCCGACCCATAACTGAACCACCGTGCATCGGTTTTTACTGATGTGCATAGCTAGGATCATTGCAAGATCCTCCTCCTCTTCAATATAAAATTCTTCTGACGAACTCATCTACAATGTTCAATTTAAATTAGGCTATAAAAACTACAAACAACATGCACTAAATTCATGTAAAAAAATATGAAGTTGAAGCAATACATAATTTGCAAGTGTTTTGTCGAACACCTTGTGGGCGCTAAGCAGCAGTGGGCGGCCAGGCGCTGTTCATCGGAGGAATGGCGTGTGTGAGGGGTGGCAGCGACTAGAGGGAGACGAAGCAAGCAGCGGCGGCGCGGGGATAGACCGGGGAAGCGCCGGAATGGTCACCAGGACAAATGGGATGGTGTGGGCGGCGACGGCGGCGCCTGGGTTAGGGTAGGCCTGGTGGAGTGGGGGAGGTCAGGGTCATGTGGCTCAAGTTGAACGTTGATGGACTCTTCTCTGAAACAACATGGAAATGGTGGCGTCACTACCGGAAAACTGACCTATGCCTACGGCCAAATCAATGCCGACGGTTGCCGTCGGCCTAGTTTGAGATATGCCGACAGCCTCATCCTGGCCGTCGCCGTAGCCTGGCCGCCTGGCTACCCTGATATAAGCTGACGAAAGCCGTCGGCAAATAATGGCCGTCGGCCTATCTACAAATACGCCAACAACAGCCGTCGGTATTACATAGCCGTCGGCATACAATGTGGGCCCGGCGACCCCGCCCGTGACCAGCGCTAACGCCGTCAACCCTATGCCGACGGTCGGGACGGGCGGCCGTCGGCATATCTCCGCATGCCACGTCACCGATCCGCGGCGTATATATGCCGACGGCAACTGTCGGCATTGGCTCCACGTCACCGATCCGCGGCACGGCTCCTCCCAAAACCCTGTCGTTTCTATGCCGACGGCAATGCCGTCGGCATATCTATTTTTTTACATGCTTTTTATACGTTTTTTATGCTTTTTTACATATGTTCTTATGCTTTTCTTTAAAATATGTTTATATGCTTTTTTATGTATTATATGAATATATATATGTAGTTTCTAATTTTTTCCAAAGATTATGAATATATATATATAGTTTGTATTTTTTTTCGAGCACATTAATAATGTGCCGTCGTGTTCTTTTGAATATAAGTCCTTATATTTTATTAAATTAAAAAACAGCTATGCGACAGAAGTTTAGTGGTGGTTTCAAACGCCCGACACCCGTCTCCGGAGTGTGACACCCTCACCAGACGGCGCCGCCACGCCCGGCTTTGGAGGAAAACGGATGCATCGGGTCTACACGGAGGGGATGTAGCAGCCGGATGTTGCTCCCAGGTGTCCCTCTAAGCTGACCTGACACAACCGGGTGGAGAGGTCCACTCTTCAAAGCCCGTCCGAGGGAAGTCAAAGGGCTAGATCTCGTGGTCAACCGCTCCTGGGTTAGTCGGGACGGGGGCCCTGGGGGGTAGCAATGCCACCGGAGCGTCGTACCGGGCCCTCATACATGCGGGGTGGTGTTGTGGCATGTCCGAAGAGGCGGCACGCGTCTCCGGGGTGTGGCACCCCTCACGGACGGCGCCGCCGCCGGCACCTGGAGGGGGGAAACGGACGCGTCGGGTCTACACGGAGTGGATGTAGCTGTGGGTTTGGCCCGGATGTTGCTCCTGTGTGTCCCTCCTGGATCGACTGACACAACCGGCTGGAGAGGTCCACTGGTCAAAGCCCGTCCGTGTGAAGTCAAAGGGCTAGATCTCGTGGTCAACCGCTCCAGGGTTAGGCGGGACGGGGGCCCTGGGGGTAGCAATGCCACCGGAGCGTCGTACCGGGCCCTCATACATGCGGGGTGGTGTTGTGGCATGTCCGAAGAGGCGACACGCATCTCCGGGGTGTGCCCCCCTCACGGACGGTTCGATCCCAAAAAGGGTCTGAGACATACGCCTTCTGTTGGTTTAGTTGAAGTTAAACCATCAACCGTCTATGCCGGAGCTGATCTCTTTATCGCCGCTACCCAGGCCACACAAGTATATTTTCTGCCTTACCCGTGCGGAAAAAGAGTACCTAAAGGGTTGGGAGGTTGTGTTCAAGGTGTCGCCACATGGTAAGCTACCGGACCCGAGCGATGATGATTACTACAACATAAACCCCATGACATACGAGGGAGTGTTCTTTCAAGAGGAATATGATGACGTGGTCCGAAACAAGGAGGATGATGACTTGGGTTATGTTGACCTGGACCCAAACGACGGCGGCGCACGGATTAATGGTGAGGCAGTTGTGAATTAAAGAGACATAATTAAGCTTGAAAAGTTAAATGAAGACGCTGACGCTGACGATGAGGAAGAGCCTCCACCTCCGCCAGACAACGAAGAAGATATGCGGGATAGTGATGATGAGACCGGTCGACAAATAGATTACAATAGTGATGATTCATATGGGTTCTAGAAAATGTATGTTATTTTAATAAGGTGCTCTTCCGTTATTAATGTCTTTCCTGTATGCTTGTATTTTTTATATCCTTACTAATTGTTTATTCTCTTCTCAATGCAGGTTTGCAAATCATGGGCAAGTCCAGCGGTGCCAGTTTCCTCAGTAAACTCAAAGGAGGACTTACTCGGAGTGGACAAGCCCACAAGGTTCCCTCCCGACTACGCGAGGATGGCACCTCACGGGGAGGTGGAGGGGCGGGGAGGAGACCCTAGAGGAGAAGGGGTGGGGAGAGCCCCTACAGGGCGAGGAGGTGGGGGAGAGGCAACCGGGCCAAAAACTCCGGCCGTGTCCGAAATAGGAGGGTCTTCTTGATGCCCTCCTATCTTGATGCAGCTTCTGAGTCTGAGGAGGAGGAGTATGTTCCTGATGTCGAGGAGGAGGAGGGTGAGGAGGAGGAGGCCGAGGAGGAGGGTGAGGAGGAGGACGAGGAGGGTGGAGGGGAGGTTGACCCCGAGTTGTGGGGTGACTTGCCACCGGGTGCTCCGCAGGGGTGGCTGCATGGTAATGCCGGAGTACCTACACCACCTTCTATCGAGGCGCACAAGTGGCTCATTGAACTCTTGCGGGGACAGAGTAAGTGCATCTCAATCATATTTTCAACACATGACAACATTTTTTTATTGTACACATGGCAACCCTTTGATTCTTTTGAAGTAACTGGATCCTTCGCGGAAAGGGCCGTAAACCGAACGGCCTTCTCACTGTCTTGTTGAAGAAGTTTTGGCCTGGCCTATTCTGCCCGCGGCCAGACAGGGACCCGCAGCTGCGTGTTTTGGGTAAGTTCCCTTTTGAATCACTTGTCTTCAGTTTCGTTCATAGTTTATCATTGAATCACTCAACTCATGCCTTGTTTGCTTCTAGTTTATGCATGATTGCAGCAACTCTATAGAGTTCTTGACGAGCACAAGGCCGTGAGCCGACATGGTCTTACTTGCGTCTCGCAAAGAAGAACGCCGTCGATTGCAGATGACGAGGTGCGTTGGGTTGCCGTCTCACAGTACTACCACATCTACCTGCAACAAAAAGATGACCAAAACTCAAGCACGTAGGCAAAAATTACCATGAGCGGGAGCAGTTCATGATGGTAACTATTCTTGACTTTTCATTGTTTCAAGGAGTCAACTATATGTTTCGTGCTCACATGTCATGCTTCCAAAATTTGCATAGGTTGTTCCTCGTTGGTGCTATGGAAGGCATGACGGATGGGCGTGTTTCGTGGATAGGTGGGTCGGTGACGATCCGTAGTTTGCTGCCAAGAGCATCAAGGCCGGGCTAACCGTGGAAAAGACGGGACACACGGCCAAGGAAACAGGAACCACGGGGGCTTCAAGGCCATGAAGGTATATCTATATGAAAGATGCATTTTGGTTCTTCTTTACCGTCATGTTCTTATGTATGGCTAACTTTTGTTTGATGTTGCAGGAGGACAAGTTGCAGAGGCCGCTCTTAGACATGGAGTTGTGGAAGCCGACCCGCGAGCGGAGTGATAGCAAGGAGGGCGAGAGCCAGTACTATGCCAACACCGAGCAACACCTGGAGTCTTACACTCAGAACTATCAGAAGTTGCATCCGGATGTTCCCATTCCTGAGGTCGCCCAGTCTCAGATCGACGACACGGCGGTGGTGGCCATCCAGGGTAAGTCCCATGGCCGGTATCCGTGTTTCGATGGCTTGATCACTCCGTCGATCTCGTACACACGGCTTCGAGCTACCAACCCGAGCCCCTTAGAGAGTACGAGGCGTTCGCAGCCTCCCTTAGTCCGCCAACGTGCTGTAAATACTTCCCCTTATCTTCTTTGTCTCTATCTTTCTTAGTTTATTTTCATCACTGCCCACTTAGAAACAACCTCAATTTTGTAGGCATATCAGGCCTTTCTCGAGCATAGGCATATTGAGGTGAGGGAGTACTTGCAACGAGTGAAGGCAAACGATGATTACAGCCGTCAAGTGATGGCGGTTAGTTTTGCCCTCTTAAACCAAGCTCAAATTTGCACTTTCATTCCTTCTGACTTTGTTGATCACGGCTTGTTTCTAAGTGGACTTGTTTAACTAACATCCGTGCTATGTTGGCGTCTTGGACTAACCATGCGGAGCCACCACAAGTTGGACCCCCACCACCACCTGCGGGAGACGCCCCACACATTCCCACGTTCGAGGAATGGCTGGCACTAGGCGGTGATACTCCGGTTAGTAAATTTGCCTAACTAATGACAAACTAGTTCTCGTTCATTCAACACTATCATGTTATATTTACTGTTAGAATCTTCTTTCAAACATGTAGGGGACCGGTGGCTCGACTCCTGCTCCGTCGACCCCAGTCACTCCGATCTGGCAGAGTAATGGTGGTCGCGGTGGCGGTTTTGGCGGAGGTGGACTTGGCGGTGGCGGTTTTGGCGGAGGTGGACTTGGTGGTGGTGGTGGTTTTGGCGGAGGTGGACTTGGCGGAGGTGGTGGTTTTGGCGGAGGTGGACTCGGTGGTGGTGGTGCTTTTGGCGGAGGTGGACTCGGTGGTGCTTAATGTCGATGATGATTCCATGTATGCGGCCGTTGTGCCATGTCTTTCATGTTTCAACTTTTATGATGTTTCATGTCTTGGACTACTCTTATGTTCGTGAACTTTCGCCGGTGATGATCTTTAGATGATGAACTTGACTATGTTTAAATGATGATGATGAACTGTCATATTTCATATTATTCTGTTTTGAAATGCTGTCAAATGAATTGGAAAAGAGAAAACAGGGAAAAAAACTATGCCTACGGCAAAGCCGTCGGCATATATACGCTCAGGAGCCACTAGGAGGCGACACGTGGCAGTGCTATGCCTACGGCAAAGCCGTCGGCATAGATTTACATCTATGCCGACGACTTTGCCGTAGGCATAGCCCTGCCGCCAGGTCAAACCAGGGGGAGACACGTGTCGCCGTAGGCATATCTTCGCCATGTGTCGCCTCCTGAGTCGCCAGCAGTTTTGACGGCACCGTCCGTTGCCGTCAGACGGAAAACTACGCCGACGGCTGCCCCAAGGCCGTCGGCATACCCTCCTATGCCGACGGCTATATTATGCCGACGGTCTGACAGGAGTACGCTGACGTGATCTACACTGACGGGGCTATGCCGACGGCAGCCGTAGGCATAGATCTATGCCGACGGCATAGGACCTATCCCGACGGCATAGGACCTATGCCGACGGCCCTTGGCCGTAGGCATAGCCCCCGAGTCCGGTAGTGCGTTGGGATAGTGCTTCGACGCAACGCCAAGCAAATCTTTTTTTCATCATGCGTCACTTCTTTACATGTGATAACATACTGGTGGCTGAGCTGGAAGCTTGTCGAGAGGGTGTTTCGCTCGCGCTAGAGTCAGTGGCGGAGCCAGGAAATTAGAATGAGGAGGGCCAAGTATTATCTTTTTTTGGGATGGTAAAAGAGTTTTATTCCATATTCATAGGGTGACAATCGAGAGGTAAAAGTTCCTCAACACACGGAGGTCCTTGCCCAAGCCATACAACAATAGTACTCTATGTACGACTATACAATGCCAGACGATCTGCTACCCTATTCTGTTCTCGCTTAATTTTCGAAGGAATAAACTCTCTTTTACCCATGAGATGACAAATCTCCGCAGCTAAATGTCCATAGGCTGAGCGGTTAAGACTTAATCCGGATAAGGCAGAAAGTGCCTCTGAAGAGTTAGACTGAAGAATGATTGGAAGGCTACAATGCTGGATTGCTAATGCCATTCCTTGCATTATTGCATGTAATTCCGCCTCCAACGCATCATTGCAGTTAAAAATGCACCTGTATGCCGCAAAGATGACACTACCGTCATGTCTTCTCAGAACCATACCCACTGCCGCTGATCCATCCGTGGAAGAGAATGCCCCGTCAATAGATACCGCAGCATTGGCCAGCAGGTAGTCGAGGCCACGGCATCAGCACCGCATCGCCGCGCGGCCTGATCAAGTTGTCACATTGCACTGGCATCTTCCCCTTGATGATCTCCTCTGTAGAGTATCCTCTGGTCAAGTTTAGCGATTTCATGTAGCTTTAGAGGTAGTCGGTAGTCAACGCCGGGCTCGGGACAGCTTTACCATGCGCCATGTCCGACCGTAGCGTCCAAATCCTCCAGATTAACATTATGGTACAATCTCGCATGTCATCTTTGCAATTCATCAGAACATTCAACAACCACTCATTACCTGTATCTCGCAGCAGTTGATGATCATGGGGGTTCCACACTGAACGCATATGGGTCCATACTGCTTGAGCATAATCACACGTGACCAGCACATGGAAGCTGGTCTCCCTTTCTGCACCGCAGAGAGGACATGTATCTCGCGTGGAAATGTGCCTATATTTCTTATAGGAGTTAGTGGCTAGCGCTCCTGACACCGCCTTGCACGCCATAATTCTCATCTTGAGAGGAACCCGAGCATCCCAAACTCGCCTCCAGATTGGTCTGTGTCCGCTCGGGCAAGTACTTGATGCGCCCACATTCGCTGCGACTTGGTTTTCTGCTAATAGATGATAAGCACCCTTACCTGTGAACTGTCCACTCTTCTCGGGAAACCAAGCTAAGAAATCTCCCCCGCCCCCCCGTTGGTGATGTCCGGATCTTGATAATCTTGCGCACGTCCATGTCCCAGAAGAATTGTTGCAACCTTTGCATATTCCATGCACCAGACTCATCCAGGAAGTCAGCGACCCAATTGTATCCGCAGTTTCCGTTTGGGCTAACTGGCCTAAAATCGTGCCTCCTCGGGATCCAGTCATTCCTCCAAGTTTTGATTAGAGACCCATCCCCGACTCGCCAAATAAGACCCTTTTTTAGTAGCTCTAAACCATGCATGATTCCCTTCCAAACAGCGGACGTGCTCGAAGGAAAAACTGTATCAAGAAGATTTCCGTTGGGATAATATTTAGCCCGCAGTAAACAAGCACACAAACTATCTGGACTGTCAAGCAATCTCCATGCTTGCTTCGGAAGTAGCGTCTGGTTAAACGCCTTCATGTCCCTGAAACCCATACCACTCGTGTCCTTCGGTAAAATCATTATTTCCCAACTGAGCCAGGCCATTTTCCTTTTACCATGCTCCACTCCCCACCAATATTGCCTCATCATTCATGTTAGATCATCACAAACAAATACCGGTAACCGAAACACACTTATGACATATGTGGGTGTTCACTACTAGGGAAAAGGCTAGCAGCAACACGGGTTTTAGGTGTATCAGTAGCGCGGGGAGGGCGCTACTAATAAGGCGCTACAGCTAACACATAGCAGTAGCACGTGGTCACCGGCGCTACTGGTACACAAGTGTAGGAGCAGCGCGGTTATTGGAAGCTCGCTACTGCTAGTTGCTCTAGCGCGCTTTGCAACGGCGCGCTACTGCTAACTTTTATACACTCGCTACTACTAA
Organism: Aegilops bicornis; assembly: GCA_021605145.1. NCBI lineage: Eukaryota > Viridiplantae > Streptophyta > Magnoliopsida > Poales > Poaceae > Aegilops > Aegilops bicornis. The sequence goes on from CM038670.1 coordinate 56,921,532, forward strand.
TTTAACAGGTTTTTTGTTTTTTTGGGCATATTTGTTTTGTATTTGAATAGGCTTTATAGAAGAATCTTTAGCACATAGAAATGTCATCATGATACACATACAAATGCCTGCGAGACCACAAATGTAATCATAGCATATACATACAAATAGTCTCATCATAATCATCATCCAACACAAAGTGGTCTCTTGTCATCATCTCGGAAATAGCGATACAAGTCCTCGATTACTTGCAAATACATCGTCATCCATCTAAACAATGGTATACGCGAGAAGAGCTATCACTTTGAGTACATGAGTTCGTATCCCTCTCTCGCATTAGCGTGAACCTAAACTAACTACTGCCTGTCGCTCGGTAACCGGAAACCGGTAACACCTGGGCCTGACACTCCGTCCACTCGTCGTATATATACTCCTGGCGTAGCACTTCTTCGCCATCGATGATCTATGCACCTGCATCGTCACATGAGTCGATGATATGCAACATACATAGTTGAGCAACAGAAAGAGACAGACTTGACAAAAATAGAAACAACATATCATAAGCATAAATAACAAAGTTCATCGTACCCAAAATGCCCTAACTAGAGTGATCTTCGCTAGTCGAGGAGGAGGACGGTTTAATTACATCCAAATAAAGTTTAACTGCGCATAACTCAAAGTTTTGTCATACAGAAGGTATGGGCTAAACAGACACATTGTCATATATCGACAATCACTCCAACATGTCGTGCCATCCATCGATGTCAGGGAGATAGTCCACGAGCTTAGTGAAAGGCTTCATGTCGAGACGCTGAGAGGCTATCCATGTTCAGACGTCTTCCCGCGACATTTGTCCTTCTTCGTAGAACATCCCTGTTTTTCCGACGACCTCCTTCATGATGATTTGGGCAAGTTAGCGCTGGATGTGATAGAACTCAGCTCGAAGTCGATGATCCTCGATATCTCCTACGTCCTTTGCCCATTGTAGAATATGGGCATCTCCGGATCTAGGTGACATGCGAAGGTTCTGGTGATCCCGTCTGTACTCCAGCATGTGGTGTAGGACATAGAATCCATCATTAAGAGAATCGCTCGGTTGCAGGATGCAGCAGAAGTCGGTCTTATGGGCGAAGGCACCTGCCGCCTTTTCTTCTTGTCCCTGACCTCTCCACCCCTTGCTTGGTAGTAAAACATAGCACTGCCAAGAACATCCTTGATGTGGGTGTAATCCTTTTTGTGAATGTTCTTCGACGAGTCCAAGTAAAGAGCGTGGGAGAATTGGGGGTATAGGATGATGAGGACGGCGCGCCGTAACCACGGCTTCCGAGGTGGTGGCTCCCAATGTTCCTCTCTTGAAGCCCCTTCATGTACTTAGACTTGTTTTTGGCAGCTTCGGCCTCGCAAGCCTCCTTGAATATTTGAAACTAGTCTTCCGTGATTGTCGGATTATCCTTTACAATCTCGGAGTAGGGTTCCTTCTTGTCAATGATCCTTGCTTTCACTCGAGTTTTGCAGACGGCCAACGCGTCGCTAAACTTGGTCATGGCATGTTTGTTTATCTTCTTCATTGACGGGTCCTCGTATGGATCTTCATAATCCTTCTCATTCCGGCCTGGAAACAAGAATATCTGGTGAAACTTCTTTAGGAGGGAGCTCCTCATATTTTCTATCTTCTGTAGTTTCTCATCATTGATGGTGGCGGTTGTCCGTACGATGCAGCCTATTTGATTGTCGAGGGAATGCGAAGCTTCCTCGGGCGCCTTTGGCTCAAAATGCCGCTGCCCACCTCCGTGACCACCAGTCTAGTAGTCCTGAGTTTGTTAGGAAGCCGTTGACTCTTTGCTTTCGGTTCTACACCGGCTCCGCTCCCCGAGGCAGCACCGGTCTCAGTCTCAGCGCCGGTCCCGATGCCGGTCTTTGTCTCAGCGCCGGTCTCAGTCTCAGCACCGGTCTGCATGTCTGTCTCAGTCCCCGATGCCACCGGTGGGCCCAGCAACAACATCGGTTGATCATCGGTAAGGCTAAAAAAAATCGCCTGCCGCCCGGTAGGCGTCGACGCAATCACCAGAACCCTGTCCTGTATCGTTGCTAGCCATGTTTCCTATGATTAAATCTAGTCAATTAATTCTAGACCTAATAAAATGAATAATGACATAAAAAAGGCCTATTTTTTTGCAGGAATGTTGACTCCTTCCTGGTGCGGCAAATCCCGGGCACTCGATATGTCCTAGTTTGTAGCACAAGTCATGCCGAAATTCACGGAAAATTTCGGCATGACCATTGCTAAAAAGTGGACAAATCGAGAACCTGAAATTTGCCGGAACATAAATGAATCAACATTCCGGCAAAACATAGGCCACTCAGCATCATTCCCTTGGAAACAACAAAGCCACTTGGGCACAATCGAATCACTTCAATGAAAAGATATAACATGACCACTTCAATGAAAAGATATAATCAACAATAAAAGTCTAGGAAGGGATCATCTTTAAAATAAAATTTGCCTAAATTCTTTTCCTTCACTAAACACTTCTCTGCCTAGGAAAAAGCCCAAATTATGTTGATCTAGCTATTCCTCTCTCTCACACAAACACACATTATTATCTCTAACCCTTCTCTGCCTAGGACATAACCCAATTAAATTGCAAAGGAACTCCATTTCTCTAACCCTTCTGACCTAATGCTCTAAAATAACATTTTCCTCTAACCTAGCCAACCTACTTAACCTAGCTTGTTAATCCAACGAACCTAATTAACCTACCTATTTAACCTAGTTAGTTAATCTAGTTTACCTACATAATTAACCTAATTAAACTAGTTAACGCAGCTAGTTCTCTGTCAAAGCCCTAAATAAATTTTTGCACTAATTAACCTAGATAATTAACCTAATTAAACTAGTTAACCTGACTAGTTCTCTGTCAAAGCCCTAACTAATTTTTGCACTAACCTAGATAATTAACCTAATTAAACTAGTTAACCTAACTACTTCTCTGTCAAAGCCCTCACTAAATTTTTGCCCTAACCTAGATAATTAAGCTAATTAAACTAGCTAACCTATGCATGAGAGAGAGAGGAGGGGTGGGGGCTTACAGAGGATGGCTCTGGTGGTGGCGAGGGAGGTAGTGGTGGCGAGGGAGGCAGTGCTGGCGAGGGAGGCAGGGGCGTCTCTGGTGACGGCGAGAGAGGCAGTGGTGGCGAGGGAGGATCCGGTGGCGTCGACGGTGGCTCCGGTGGCGTTGATGAGGCCGCGCGGCTCCGTGGCGTTGGGGGCAGCTCCGGTGGCGTCGACGGCGCACGGCTCTGGGGCATCGACGTCGGCAGGAGACGGCGGCGAAGTGGGGCGACGGCGAATCAGGGAGACGGCAACGGGTTGGGTCGAGGGATTTGGGGGAGAAGTGGTGGCCGGGGGGAAACAGTTTTTTGGTTAAGTCAAATTTAGCGGTAGCACGTTTCGCAAAACGCGCTATAGCTAAGATAGCTACAGCGGTTTTCACAAAACGCGCTGCTGTTATAGCTATGTAATTTTCTTCCATTTTTTATTTTCTTTTCTGTTTCTATAGCGGGGGTCTAGGACACGCGCTGCAGCTATGTTAGCTATAGCGCCTCTTACAAACACACGCTACTGCTATGCCTTCCTCCGTTTTTTCGCTTTTTCAATTATTATGCTTTACATTTTATTTTTTCCTTTCTCCTTTTTCTATTTCTTTCATTTTCATTTACTTTTCTATTTGTTTTTCATCTGACTTTCTTTCCATTAGTAGTAGCGCTCTTCATAGGAAACGCGCTACTACTTATACCCTAGCGGTAGCGCGCTTCTTCCAAGCCCGCTACTGCTATGCGTATCCTATCATTCTACCAACGGGAATATTAGTAGTAGCGCTTTTGGCACTACACGCGCTGCTGCTAAGGGTGTATCTGTAGCGCGGTTTTTCCTCAATCGCTACTGCTATCTAGCACTAGCGCTCTTTTTTAACCCGCGCTATTGCTAAATTTCTGTGTATAGGCTTTTCCCTAGTAGTGGTTGCTAGTGCGACCGCCTTAATTAAAACTAGCTGGGTGACCCGCGCATTTGCGCGGCTAGATTTACTATGTATTGTTATGTGCTATGTTGCAAACTGCCATTTGATTGATATTTCAATGTTGTATTAGCATCAAAATAGTTCAGAATATAAGAAGTGATTGTGAAAACCAATGCATTCTTGGGTATTTGATGGAGTATGCTGTATGCATAACGTTTTTGATGATGCTATTTTGTTGTCTAACAACAACAATGGTAGAACGATGGCATTGGGACCTCCATCCATTCATTCAAAACCAAATAATTATAATAAGCTTTGACCTTTTCTATTTTACACCTCATCCTTTCCATCTATCTTCGTTGCTATAATTTTTAGAGGAACTTTCCTCATAATTAAATCTTAATGTTAATGAGGTATGCATCCTACTCACTACTTACAAATTTTAAAGATGGGTTATACTATTCTTTATGTTATATTTCTAACTGCACCATTAATTCTAGATGCTTCAAAGAATGACGGCTTAGTCAAATTGCCTTAGTCGCATAACCAAGAAACTTGCAAGAAACAACAACTCTCACTTAGTATCATCATAATAACTTGCTACATAGTTCACATTATGTGTCAAAATGAAGTTTTGCCTCCTTAACTCGCATGATAGAAACTATTCACTCATCGGTTGCAGGTTGGCATCGAACACAGATTGTTCTGGCATGGTGATATGCATGTCTTGTCCACACTTATGATACATGCATATACTTTTTTTTGTTCTTTCGAGTGTACTATAGCTCCAGTTTGCATTAGGTTTGCCATTTACTTTAAATTACCAGACTTGTGCATGTTTATAAATAAAAAAACTATATGCATGTTGATGCACTGGCATGAAATGTTGACATCGAGCCCCTGTCACCATCTTTTGATACATATTATTAAATGGATCTATATTTGTTAATGACATTTTAATTTCTATTCTATATTTGATATTAAGTTGAATTTGTTACACAAATGCATATTGGTTACTCCTATTTAAGACCTTCATATGGTGTTTGTATGGGATACAAAACACTAATGGTGTTTCGTTTATTACTCCAAACTTAGTTGCCTTCTTTTATCTATAAAATAGTTAATTATTTTATCTACAATGCGTTTGTAAAAAAATTATCATGCTAGATCGAACAAATATCCTGGTTATAGAAGCATGAGAGTAGACAATTTAAAGCCCATTTGGACCAATGAATGAGATCTCTGCTTAGAAGTGTATGAGCCATGTATTTACATACAGCTTGCATACTTAGTGTAAGTACGACACTTATTTTAAATCGGAGGGAGTAACTTTTAGCTTGTGGGTAGAATCTGCTTATGTGCTATACTCCCGTAGTCCTTTTTCACTCAAAATAGAGTGCGTACTAATTGGACATGTCGCTGGCTCACTTCTTTTCTTTTTTTTTTTTTTTTTTGCGGGTGAATGTCGCTGACTCACTTACTCATGTGATCTAGCCTACTTGTTGGATTCACAATAGACTATACTACTTGGTTGGATTAGTAGTACGTAGTCTTTATTTTATCTTTTTTATATTAGCTTAAAAAATTACTGGAGCGGCAAAGTCTGCAACCTTAAAAAATCCTATAATTCTCATGATGATTAGTTTTTTTTCTCCCTTCATGTTGCTTGAAATCTCGACGTGCACTGCGCACTGCTATACATTTTTTTAATTGCGTACTGCCTAGACTTATCGTTTAAGATATACTGTATCACTGTTGTGTGCATGGCTGCCTGCATGTTATCACAACGTCGGTAAAGGACCACTTCAATGCATGGATGTATCTTTTCCTTTCCCTGAACACACGTGCAGTACACAGTACATGTCTTCGGTCTAGCTTTCCAAGTCTCTGAACCCTTTTTTTTTAGACAGAGAATCGCTGCATCCGTTAGCCCGTACGTCTGAGCCGTACAACTCTAGGAAATCTGAAGTCTCTGTATCCTTGTCCTAAACATACACGCCTGGACATGTCTTCGGTCTTCTTTTTCCAAAACGAAAATCTGCATCTTTGGCACGTACAACTCTTCGTAATCTAACGCAAAAAAAGACTGTATGTAATCTGGGCCATTCGTTAGCTATTACTTAATCTGAACCATTACTTTTCTATCGTTTTAAGTATATAATAATACTGTATCCTTGTCCTAAACATACACGCCTGGACATGTCTTCGGTCTTCTTTTTCCAAAACGAAAATCTGCATCCTTTTGGCACGTACAACTCTTCGTAATCTAACGCAAAAAAAAAGACTGTATGTAATCTGGGCCATTCGTTAGCTATTACTTAATCTGAACCATTACTTTTCTATCGTTTTAAGTATATAATATAATATAATAGATAGATAGATAGATAGATAGATAGATAGATAGATAGATAGATAGATAGATAGATAGATAGATTTCTTTGTTACCAGAGGAGACATATTGTTCGCTCCAATCAATTAATCTCTTCCTCAATCTCTCCTGTAGTGATTCAAAGTGACCCTTATGCATTCTTCATTCCGGCACAGGAAGGCCAAGGTACTTTGGCTCAAACACATGTTCCGTAACCTCAAGGGTACTCTTGACTTCATCCGCCACCACATCAGAGCAATTGTCTGAAAAAAGGATGGAACACTTCTCTAGGTTAATGAGTTGACCCGTCGCTGAAGTATAAGTGTTCAACAAGCCCTTAACAATGCTCGCCTGCTGCCTAGACGCTTCAAAAAGTAACATAGTATCATCCGCAAATAAAAGATGAGAAATAATTGGTGCACCCCGGCAGATAGACACCCCTTTCAAGGAACCTTGATCAACTGATTTTGACAAGAGAGCAGACAGGGCGTCAGCGACCAAAAGAAATAAGAACGGCGATAACGGGTCACCTTGCCTAAGCCCTCTAGAAGGGGTGAAACTCTCAAGTAATTGTCGATTGAATATGACAGAGTATTTAACTGACTTTGCACATGCCATAATCCAAGAAATCCACCGTGGTGCGAAGCCCCATTTACCGAGAGCTCTCTCCAAAAAGTCCCAGTCGACACGATCATATGCCTTCAACAAATCAAGCTTGGAAGCACATGCCACTGGCCTATTTTGTTTCAGCGATTGTATATGATGAAGACACTCAAAAGAAATTATAGAATTGTCAGAGATAAGCCTTCCTGGGATAAAGGCACTCTGATTCTCTGAAATTAACTCAGCCAGCATCGCCCTCAGCCCGTTAACCAAGCACTTAGATACAATCTTGTAAATGACGTTACATAGGCTTATCGATCTAAAATCCTTTAGTTCCTTGGGGAAAGGAATTTTCGGGATAAGAACAATAGCCGTATCGTTCACCCCGTCGGGCATTATACCGGACTTGAAGAATTCCAAAACAACAACTATAATTTTAGAGTTCAACACGACCCAATCCCGTTAGAAAAACCTAGTCGGGAGTCCGTCCATCCCCTCTGAAAGAGGGCATTAGACACCTCCTCCTCTAAGAAGGGTGCACAAAATAAGATCGTTCATACCTTGGGTTACTTTCGATGCAATACCCTCCAAGACACCCTCCGGTGTTAGAGTTGGATCCTTGGTATAAACCTCCTTGAAGTATGATGTGGCCATCCGTTGCATAGTCGACGAAGCTGAGCACCACACGCCATCTTCCCGGCTTAGGCACTGGATATAGTTCCTTCGTGCTCTCCATACAGCGCGGCGGTGGAGATACGCCGTATTTCGTTGTCCCTCTTTTAACCATGTTATCCGAGATCTCTAAAGCCATAGCATCTCCTCTCTATAAAGGAGTTCATCCAGCTGATGCATTTTCTATTTTATTAAATTTATGTCCGCATCCTGAATCTGCAAGTTTGCCAATTCCGCTCGCAACTTTTCAAGATCTGATATTACGTGACCAAAGTTCTCTTTACTCCAAGACCTCAACTCATTCATCATCTCTTTTAGTGCATCCCGAACTGCACCAAGGTTCCCAGCTGGCCTACTGCACTCCCATCGCTCTGCAACCACTGAAGTTAAACTAGGGTGTCTCTCCCACATAATTTCATAGCGTGACGCTGACCTAGTTCTCGGTGGTGTCGAATGTGATAACCGGACGAGAACCGGGCTATGATGCGAGCAAGATGTTACAAGGTGAACTACCTGCTAAAGGGGTAACAAGTCCCTCCACGCTTCGTCCGCACATGCTCTATCCAGTCGGACCCGTACATTCTGTGCTCCGTATTGACCATTGTCGTATGTAAACGACGCTCCACTGAACCTAAGATCCATCAGTTCACATGCTAGCAAGCAGTCTCTGAACGCTTGCATTTGATTTTCAGACCGTTGTGTTAAAGAGAAGTGCTAGCTCACTAGTATACACCACTTCAGCAGCAATTTATCATGTATTAACATGCATATTAGGCTTGACAAAGTAATGTTAGGGTGGTGGCAGGGCCCCTGCTGGCACCCCCTATCACCGCCACATGCTAGAGTGGAGCTTGTTACCGGTCATTATGGAAACATACTGCACTACTAGGAAAAGGACTACTAATGGCGCACTACCGGGGCGCCATTACTATCACGCCACTAGTATTTTTTACTAATGGTGCACCAGTGGTGCGCCATTAGTATCTGGTATACTAATGGCGCACCATGCAGTGCGCCATTAGTATAGCCCACGGTGCGCCATTAGTATCTGGTATACTAATGGCGCACCACATAGAAGTGCGCCATTAGTAACTTTTTTTTCAAATTTTTTTATAATTTTTTTATTTTTTTTCAATTTTTTTTTCGTTTTTTTCTTAATCTCAGGTCACAATGGCTTAATCTCGGGTCAATATGCTTAAACTCAGGTCAAATCGCACTCCGTGGTCAAACTTCCTGAAAGGTCACCCATCCTCACACTACTCCAGCCCAAGCACGCTTAACTTCGTAGTTCTATCCAACCCCAAAGAATAAAGCTCACTTCACGAGGCACTTGTTGATATATGGAGCATATCAATCCTATTATACCTTGTTGATGTCTAGGACTTTGCTCATGTTCATGACTATGATGAAATTTTGAAAAATATTTCAAACTTCCCGGTCATATTACGTATCATTTTTTGAAAAACAATTCAAAAAAAATTCAAAATCAATTTTTTTTGAATTTTTTGCCTCTAGATCTTGAAAGCCTTGTAAATTTTTTCTGTTAGGTTTTTAGGGATTTTGAAAATGTTTAACGGGGTTCCCCCAGTTAAATTCGGATGTAACTTTTCGAGTAGATGATGTTTCATAAATAAAACTTTTTAATCCGGGTTCGTATGCAAAAGTTATGCCCATTTTACAAATTTCCAGAGAGATTTTGCAAATAAAGTCGAAATTTATATTTGTAAATTTTTCCAACAACTAGACCACATATCACATGGGAAACTTATTTTCTTTTATTTTTTTGACATTTTTATCATTTTCTTTTATTTTTTTTAAAACTGAAAAGGCGGTCCAGGGGGGTGCATTCGGTGGAAGCTGGGCAAACTAGTAATGGCGCACCATGGGGTGGTGCGCCATTAGTAGTTAAACTAGTAATGGCGCACCACACCCACGGTGCGCCATTACTAGTTTTGAAAAAAAATATATAAAAAAATTTGAATTTTTTTTTAATTTTTTTTGGAAAAAACTTAGTAATGGCGCACCAGTGGACAGTGCGCCATTACTAGTTGGACAGTGTGCCATTACTAGTTAAAACTAGTAATGGTGCACTGTCCACAGGTGCGCCATTACTAACATTTTTTATTTCAAACTACTAATGGCGCACGGTGGGTGTGGTGCGCCATTACTATGTCAGTAATGGCGCACCACTTCCACGGTGCGCCATTAGTAGTTTTGAAAAAAAATTAATTTTTTTTTACTAATGGCACACCGTGGGATGTGGTGCGTCATTAGTATTTGCACACTAATGGCGCACCAACACATGGTGCGCCATTAGTATTTAGTAATGGCGCACCACATGTATAGTGCGCCATTAGTGTCCACCCTATCTATAGCCCTTTTCCTAGTATTGCTGCTTTGGAAGCGACGGCGATTATTAACTACTACCTCTGTCCTGATTTGTTGGTCTTATTGTATTTTGTGTCAAGTTTTGAGCACAAAATTTTAACTAACAAAATGTCCATGCATGTCACAAAAATTATATCATTGAAAACTATGTTCAAATACGAAATCAACAATCTACACTAGTAGAGAAACGGCCATTCAAACCGGTTCATGAGGGCCATTTGTCCCGGTTCCTGAAGCCCTCTACCTTTAGTCCCGGTTCGATCGGGAACCGGGCCAGATGGGGCTCCACGTGGCCGGAGCGGCTTGCCCAGGCAGGGGGACCTTTTGTCCCTATGGGTGCCATCAACAGGGACCAAAAGGCTTCCACTCGTCAGCAGTTCAAGGGCTTGGTTGTTTTTTTCCGAAAGGGGTGGGGGGGGTTGGGGGGTTTTGGGGATTTTGTAGGGTTAGTTTAGGTGTTTCATATATTGTGTTAGCTAGCTAATAGAGAGGAGTGTCCTCTCTTATCTCTGTGCTTGGTCGACCCTACCTATAGAGAGGACTCGACACGCTAGCTAGCTAGTAAGCAAATGAAGGAAACCATTAAGTACAGAAGATCGTCATGAACATATATACAGAGAGAAGTTATCGACCTCTCCTTCTCCGATAGATTGGTCGAACAACAAGTTTTCCTATATGTATGAGACGCTACTTGCTATATATATATATATATATATATATATATATATATATATATATATATATATAACATATAATATCTCTTACGTCCCCTCGATACGTCTCCAATGTATCTATAATTTTTGATTGTTCCATGCTATTATATTACCCGTTTTGGATGTTTATGGGCTTTATTTTATACATTATTATCATTTTGGGACTAACCTACTAACCAGAGGCCCAGCCCGTATTGCAGCTTTTTTGCCTATTTCAGTATTTCGAAGAAAAGGAATATCAAACGGAGTCCAAACGGAATGAAACCCTCGGGAGCGTGATTTTTGGAACGAACGTGATCCAGAGGACTTGGAGTGCAAGTCAAGAAACAACCGGAGCCTCCACAAGATAGGAGCCCCCCCTATAGGGCGCACCCCTTGTCTCGTGGGCCCCACGGGCGTCCACCGACGTACTTCTTCCTTCCATATAAGCCTGCGTACCCCGAAAACATCCAGGGAGCAACCACAATACAATTTCCACCGCCGTAACCTTCTGTATCCGCGAGATCCCATCTTGGAGCCGTCGCCGGTGTTCTGCCGGAGGGGGATTCCACCAAGGAGGGCTTCTACATCAACACCATAGCCCTTCCGATGAGTTGTGAGTAGTTTACCACAGACCTTCAGGTCCATAGTTATTAGCTAGATGGCTTGTTCTTTCTTTTTGGATCTCAATACAATGTTCTTCCCCTCTCTTGTGGAGAACTATTCGATGTAATCTCTTTTTGCGGTGTGTTTGTCAAGATCCGATGAATTGTGGGTTTATGATCAGATTTATCAATGGATAATAATTGAATCTTCTCTGAATTCTTTTATATGATTGGGTTATCTTTGCAAGTCTTTTCGAATTATCGGTTTGGTTTGGCCTACTAGATTGATCTTTCTTGCCATGGGAGAAGTGCTTAGCTTTGGGTTCAATCTTGCGGTGTTCTTACCCAGTGACAGAAAGGGTTGCAGGACACGTATTGTATTGATGCCATCGAGGATAAAAAGATGGGGTTTATATGATATTGCTTGAGTTTATCCCTCTACATCATGTCATCTTGCTTAATGCCTTACTCTGTTCTTATGAACTTAATACTCTAGATGCATCACTACAAGGATACCCCTTATAAAGCAACAAAAATTCTACAACATTTTGACTATACGTTACAAAATTCATAGATACGCATATAACCGGTGCAGATATATGTTGCAGAGTTGCAGCTCACGGCCCTATCCTTGTACATTAAAAAACAAAGGAAACAAATAAAAACAGAGGAAAGGAGAGTGGGACGCGCAAGAAACAGAGGCTCGCCGCCACCTCCCCCACCTTATCTCCCCCACCTCGCCGCCACCCACCGCCTCCCCTTCCTTCTCTGGCCCACCTAGCCGTCGGCCTCCCCATCCTCTTCTCCCACCTCGCGGCTCTGGAGGCTGCAGGATCCGCAGCATCCCCTACCCAACCACCCCTCCCGCGCCCATCTCTCTCTCTCTCTCTCTCTCTCTCTCTCTCTCTCTCTCTCTTCACGCTGCTCCTTGCTGCGCCACCTGTGGCGGATGATTCAGACGAAGCCCGGCGAATCCCGCCACCGCGAAGCACAGCCCGAGCTCCCCTCTCACTGCGGCACCCTCCCATCCGGCCAGATTCGGTGCTCGAGGCCAACAAAGCCCACCCGTGACCCTCCCCCCATGTCTAGGGTTTCGGGCATGGGCGACGGCGCCGGTGGCCATGTTGGTCTCGTCTCGTCTGGTGAGTGCACCCCTGGCTTCGCAATCTCTCTCTCCCCCTTTCTATAACCTCTTCTCTTCTCTTGTAGACGTGCAGGGAGGAATGGCCAATGGACAACATTGCTACTACTCAGGATGAAGCTGACATGGATCAGGTGAGTCGTTCCACTTCTCCTCTCCGCTCTGTGGTTCGTGGCACATCAGGAGCCATTGTTGTTCTGGTGGTGCTATGATTTGCCACTATTTAGGCCCAAGTGCCTGCTGCTTGTGATCAATTTGATTTTGTTGTGCTGCTAAAGTGTTGATTGATGCTTCGATTGAACTGGAAGATTAACACCTTGTGCTACCACCATAGATTCGATGAAGTAGGGAAACTTATTGCAGGTATCCAATGAGCAAGAAGGCAGTTGGTTTTCGTTTCTGAGAATTTTTATGTTGTGCTCCTGCAATTTGAGACGTAAGCTCTAGTGAGAAAGTGCAGCATACAGGTCTGTTTTGGTGGATTTTGATTACTTGATGCTTTGGCTGCCTCTATTCTCATGATGCCTCGACGCACGTCGTCCTGTCTCCACTTCCTACAAAAAATTGTATATATGAATTAATGTTTGAGAAGTGCAGGTTCATGCAGCGCTATGAGGCTTGGATGCGGCCCTGGAGGCATAAAACACACATGATGTTCACAATCATGGTGGCAGTAAGGTGCGGATGGATCTAACTAATGCTACCAAGTAATATACTGGTCAATTATATGTGAGTTTGTTTGATGGATATCCCTGATTTGATTGCAAATAATTTCCTGAGCTTTGTAAATAATTTGTTTTCTGACATACGCAAGTAATTGTTCTATTGGAATTTAATTCATACTTCAGATTGCGCATACATCTGTTGATCGGTTCCTAATGAGCTCCAAAACAGAGAAGCGCCATGGTGTACCATGGCTTGAGGAGATGCATATGTCGGCATTTTTGTGTATTGCTGGAACATGGTTTGCATCACTACATTCTAAGGTCATTTGCGTGCTCCCTGGTAATTTAATGTAATGCATGACTCCTTCCTTTCTAATGTTGGTTGGTAATGTATGAGACAAACCTGAAAATTGCACACATCAGCATCAGCCTAAAATCATAGATGCAACATTAATTGAAAAAGGCATTCCACCAAAAGATAAAAAGAGTCCGAGTATCAGCCTGCTAGGCTCCTTCCCTCTGTTTCTCATTTTTTGTTGTGACGATATAATGGAGAAGCCCTTCCTTGAGTAAACTAATACTACTGCAGTTACTAATCCTTTTTGTATTGCTATGTGTAGTGTATAATGTGAAGGCGGACAGATCAGCATAATTACTAACGGAATTTGATACCTTTCAACGAGACGATAGGTACTTTGTGGTTTCATGCTCACATCTATTCTAGAATTTAGTTTGAGCTCGATTTCGTATTTGTGCAATATATATTTGACAATAGGTGATCTAAATATTCATTCCTTTCATTAGCTCAACAATTTATTGATTAAGATGTTATGGCCATTAAGATATCCATGCTTGGATATTTATAATAGATTTTCTTGTGGATATCTTCTTGGTATAACTGTAGAAAATCTACACCATCATATATCGTCAAGTCGATGCTCTGATCATGTATGTATTTTTATTTTGTATTCGGTGTACATTATTTGCTAAGACTGCCATGTGTTGTTCAAATAGTACAACTTTCCTGATTATTAAGTTTTGCTAACACCCTGGATATATACATAAAGACAGTCCTCTATTTTGTTCAAGCTAATAGGCTAAACAACAAGACATCTAAACGGGCAGTCTCTAGAGACTTTGCTGCTACAAGAGACAACACGACTTACTATTTTTACTGTTTGTATGCCTTCAACCTTTGTACGTGTCTAATATCTTGCCTCTGACTACTTGCATCATGTCAATGCATTGTGTGTTAACAGTTCAATTTGTTATTCTGTTTGTAGATTCAGAAGATATATGGATGATTATATGGGTGCGTGGCAAGTATACTACAATGATGATATGTTCCAGTTCATAATGATGGTGGATGCTTTTAGTTTTAGTTAAGTTGTATGGATGTTGTTGACGTTGTTGGATGATGTTCCTCAGTGACATATTAGTTTAGTTGTAGGGATGTTGATGGATTATGTTCATCAAAGTTTTTGATGTGAAGAAAATACTTAGATTATGTAGCATATTTGGATGATGTTCCTCATGTAATATCACCTATTGTAATCCAACAGTTTATCCAATATATGATTTCTTCCTCTCATGAGTATATCCTTTTTTTCCTACATGTGGAGCATTAATTTAATTGCTGGCACTATATATTATATAATAATCATATTTACATTATATATGTATGAACACATGAAGTGTTGTAAATTCTCTGTTGACAAGCAATGAGATCTGGGGTTCTTGTAAATTCAGCACCAACGTATAAAAGTGTAGTAAAATTCGGTTTTATGTGTTATACTCTTGCAACGGTCCATTTTACCAACGGCTATTTAAGAGTTGCACTATGCTCTAGCAACACTGGATAAGGCAACACATTGAAAACCGTTGGTAACGAATATAGCAACGCATATATGGACTCTTAGATACGGAAAAAAGCGTTGCTATAGGAGGGGTCATGTTGTAGTGCATGCTGGATAGTGGTCGATGTGTGGAGTAATAGTAGTAGGTGCAGGTAGGAGACGGTCTACTGGTTGCAGACGTGATGCCTATATACATGATCATGCCTAGATAAGGTCATAATTATTCGTTTTTCTATCAATTGCTTGACAGTAATTTGTTCACCCACCGTAATACTTATGCTCTTGAGAGAAGTCTCTAGTGAAACCTATGGCCCCCGGGTCTATCTCTTATCATATTTGCTTCCAATCTACTTTTATTTGCATCTTTATTTTTTGCGTCTATATTATAAAATACCAAAAATATATTTATCTTATCATATTATCTCTATCAGATCTCACTTTCGCAAGTGGCCGTGAAGGGATTGACAACCCCTTTGTCGCGTTGGTTGCGAGTTCTTTGTTTGTTTGTGTAGGTTCGTGGGACTTGTTGAGAAGCCTCCTACTGGATTGATACCTTGGTTCTCAAAAACTGAGGGAAATACTTACGCTACTCTGCTGCATCACCCTCTCCTCTTCGAGGAAAACCAACGCAAGCTTGAGACGTAGCAAGAAGGATTTCTGGCGAGGTTGCCGGGGAGGTCTTCGCTCAAGTCAAGACATACCAAGTACCCATCACAAACTCATCTCCCTCGCATTTACATTATTTTCCATTTGCCTCTCGTTTTCCTCTCCCCCACTTCACCCTTGCCGTTTTATTCGCCCTCTCTTTCCCATTCTCCTCTCCGCCTTTTTTGCCTTCCCGTTGCCATGGCCGAATCAAAAAGAACTAAGGGATTTCTCCCGAGTTCTAGTGCCTTGGATAACCCCTCTATCCTCTCTAAGCTCATAAACAATAATGATATAGAAAGAGCCACCGGGGTCACCAATGGGAGCTTAAACGATTTTGATGAAGATGACTCCGGAATTTTTTGCTATTTGCTTGATGAATCTTTAAAAGATGCTTGGGATAGGTTATTAAGGATTCGGGCTAGCTATGTGCCACAATATCAAATTGATGTGTACTTAAAAAGTTTCTATGTTGGCTTGCCCGCTTCTTTCAAACAAGTTCTAGATTCTATTTTTGAAGAAGGTTTTCTTGAAGGGGATGCTATAAATACCTATGAAAAAATGAAAACCATATTTGGGCACCCTTTAAATGATAAAGTTGAATCAACTACTCTCTTGTGCTTTTATCAAAATGAAATTATCATAGAAATAAAGTCTAGCTTAGATGCAAATTTCCGTAACGCGCTTAATCTTACTTCATCCATTAATGGCAACGTTCTTACCCTGAATAGAAGGGTGAATGCCATAGAAAGGAGATCCTCTTTTTCCTTATCAAGTGCCAAATATGCCACTACTTAGATCTATCTTCGCTTTTATGCCTAGCTAGGGGCGTTAAACGATAGCGCTAGTTGGGAGGCAACCCAATTTTCTTTATGTTTTTTTGTTTTTGTTTCTGTTTAGTGTTAAATTTTGTTTCTACTTTCTGTTTAGATGTGATTTCATGTTTTATTTAGTGTTTGTGCCAAGTAGAACCTATAGGATAACCTATGATATGAGTTGATTTGATTCTGCTGAAAAACAGAAACTTTGCGCTCATGAGAAAAAAATTCAATAAATCCCAGGAATGAACTTTTGCATTGATTCTTTTTGCTGCTGTTGAATAAACAAATTTTTTAGGATGTCCTATTTTGGTAGGATTTTTAGAGTTCCAGAAGTTTGCGTTAGTTATAGATTGCTACAGACTGTTCTGTTTTTGACAGATTCTGTTTTTCGTGTGTTGTTTGCTTATTTTTATGCATCTATGGCTAGTATGTAAGGGTATGAACCATAGAGAACTTGGAATACAGTAGGTTTAATACCATTTTTAATAAAGAATGATTTCATTACAGTACCTTATGTGGTGGTTTTGTTTTCTTTCACTAACAGAGCTTATAAGATTTCCTATTGAGTTTTGTGTTGTGAAGTTTTCAAGTTTTGGGTAAAGCTTTTATGGACTATGGAATAAATGGTTGCAAGAGCCTAAGCTTGGGGATGCCCAAGGAACCCCAAGATATTCAAGAATATCCAAAAGCCTAAGTGTCGGTGTCAAAACCGGCGGATCTCAGGTAGGGGGTCCCGAACTGTGCGTCTAGGCGGATGGTAACAGGAGACAAGGGACACGATGTTTTTACCCAGGTTCGGGCCCTCTCGATGGAGGTAATACCCTACTCCTGCTTGATTAATATTTATGATATGGGTAGTACAAGAGTAGATCTACCACGAGATCAGAGAGGCTAAACCCTAGAAGCTAGCCTATGGTATGATTGTTGTTCGTCCTACGCACTAAAACCCTCCAGTTTATATAGACACCGGATAGGGTTAGGGTTACACAGAGTCGGTTACAATGGTAGGAGATCTACATATCCGTATCGCCAAGCTTGCCTTCCACGCCAAGGAAAGTCCCATCCGGACACGAGACGAAGTCTTCAATCTTGTATCTTCATAGTCCAGGAGTCCGGCAAACGATGATAGTTTGGCTATCTGGACACCCCCTAGTCCAGGACTCCCTCACTAAGCTTGGGGATGCCCCCGGAAGGCATCCCCTCTTTCGTCTTCGTTCATTGGTAACTTTACTTGGAGCTATATTTTTATTTACCACATGATATGTGTTTTGCTTGGAGCGTCGTGTATTATATTGGTATTTGCTTGTTAGTTTACTACAATCATCCTTTCTGTAACACACCTTTTGGGAGAAGCCTATTTGTTTAGGATTTGATAGAATAGCTTATGTGCTTCACTTATATCTTTTGAGCTTGATAGTTTTTGCTCTAGTGCTTCACTTATATCTTTTAGAGCACGGTGGTGGATTAATTTTGAAGAAATTGCTAGTCTCTCATGCTTCACTTATATTATTTTGAGAGTCTCTTAGAACAGCATGGTATTTGCTTTGGTTATGAATTGGTCCTAGAATGATGAGCATCCAAGTTGGGTATAATAAAAACTATCATAGGAAGTGAATTGGATGCTATGATCAACTTGATACTTGATGATTGTTTTGAGATAGGGAGGTAGTCATATTAAAGTCATGCTAGTTGGGTGATTATGAATTTAAAGAATGCTTGTGTTGAAGTTAGCAAGTCCCATAGCATGCATGTATGGTTAAAGTTGTGTAACAAATTTGAAGCATGAAGTGTACCTGGCTTGTGCATCCTTATGAGTGGCGGTCGGGGACGACCGATGGTCTTTTCCTACAAATCTACCCCCCTAGGAGCATGCGCGTAGTGCTTGGTTTTTGATGACTTCTAAATTTTTGCAATAAGTACATGAGTTCTTTTGACTAATGTTGAGTCCATGGATTATATGCACTTTTACCTTTCCATCGTTGCTAGACTCTTGATGCACTGCATTGCCCTTTCTCACCTTGAGAGTTGGTGCAAACTTCACGGTGCATCCAAACACCGTGATATGATACGCCTATCACACATAAACCTCCTTATATCTTCCTCAAAACAGCCACCATACCTACCTATTTATGGCATTTCCATAGCCATTCCGAGATATATTGCCATGCAACTTTCCACCGTTCTGTTTATCATCATCATGACATACATTACTTTTGTCATATTGCCATTGCATGATCATTTAGTTGACATCGTATTTGTGGCAAAGCCACCATGCATTATTTTTCATACATGTCACTCTTGATTCATTGCACCATCCCGATACACCGCCAGAGGCATTCATATAGAGTCATATCTTGTTCTGGTTTCGATTTGTAATTCATATGTAGTAATCAATAGAAGTGTGATGATCATCATTATTAGAGCATTGCCCAAAAATAAAAAAAAACAGCAAGGCCAAAAAGAAAAAATAAAAATAAAAAAAGAAAATAAATAAAAAGGGCAATGCTACTATCTCTTTTTCCACACTTGTGCTTCAAAGTAGCACCTTGTTCTTTATTGAGTCTCATATATTGTGCTTCAAAGTAGCACCATGTTCTTCATGTAGACTAGTGGGAATTTTTCGTTATAGAACTTGGCTTGTATATTCCTACGATGGGCTTCCTCAAATGCCCTAGGTCTTCGTGAGCAAGCAAGTTGGATGCACACCCACTAGTTTTCTTTTGTTGAGCTTTCATTCATTTATAGCTCTAGTGCATCCGTTGCATGGAAATCCCTACTCCTCATGTTGACATCAATTGATGGGCATTCCCATATCCCATTGATTATCCTTGTCAATGTGAGACTTTCTCCTTTTTTGTCTTCTCCACACAATCCCCAATCATTATTCTATTCCAACCATAGTGCTATATCCATGGCTCACGCTCATGTATTGCGTGAAGGTTGAAAAAGTTTGAGATTATTTAAGTACGAAACAATTGCTTGGCTTGTCATCGGGGGTATAGAAGTTGGGAACATCTTTGTGTGACGAAAATGAAGCATAGCCTAACTATATGATTTTGTAGGGATGAACTTTCTTTAGCCATGTTATTTTGAGAAGACATGATTGCTTTTATTAGTATGCTTGAGATATTGCTATTTCATTTGTCAATATGAACTTTTATCTTGAATCATTTGGATCTGAACATTCATGCCACAATAAAGAAAATTATATTGAGACTTATGCTAGGTAGCATTCCACATCAAAAATTCTGTTTTTATCATTTACCTACTCGAGGACGAGCATGAATTAAGCTTGGGGATGCTTGATACGTCTCCAACGTATCTATAATTTTTGATTGTTTCATGCTATTATATTACCTGTTTTGGATGTTTATGGACTTTATTTTATACATTATTATCATTTTTGGGACTAACCTACTAACCGGAGGCCCAGCCCGTATTGCTGTTTTTTTTTTGCCTATTTCAGTATTTCAAAGAAATGGAATATCAAACGGAGTCCAAACGGAATGAAACCTTCGGGAGCGTGATTTTTGGAACGAACGTGATCCAGAGGACTTGGAGTGCAAGTCAAGAAACAACCGGAGCCTCCACGAGAAAGGAGGGCGCCCCCCCTATAGGGCGCCCCCTGTCTCGTGGGCCCCTCGGCCGTCCACCGACGTACTTCTTTCTCCCATATAAGCCTAGGTACCCCGAAAACATCCAGGGAGCAACCACAATACAATTT
Source organism: Aegilops bicornis (assembly GCA_021605145.1). Taxonomy (NCBI): domain Eukaryota; kingdom Viridiplantae; phylum Streptophyta; class Magnoliopsida; order Poales; family Poaceae; genus Aegilops; species Aegilops bicornis. The sequence continues at coordinate 56,941,710 of CM038670.1, forward strand.
CCACCGCCGTAACCTTCTGTATCCGCGAGATCCCATCTTGGATCCGTCGCCGGCATTTTGCCGGAGGGGGAATCCACCACGGAGGGCTTCTACATCAACACCATAGCCCTTCCGATGAGTTGTGAGTAGTTTACCACAGACCTTCGGGTTCATAGTTATTGGCTAGATGGCTTCTTCTCTCTTTTTGGATCTCAATACAATGTTCTTCCCCTCTCATGTGGAGAACTATTTGATGTAATCTCTTTTTGCGGTGTGTTTGTCAAGATCCGATGAATTGTGGGTTTATGATCAGATTTTTCTATGGATAATAACTGAATCTTCTCTGAATTCTTTTATATGATTGAGTTATCTTTGCAAGTCTCTTCGAATTATCAGTTTGGTTTGGCCTACTAGATTGATCTTTCTTGCCATGGCAGAAGTGCTTAGCTTTGGGTTCAATCTTGCGGTGTTCTTACCAAAGGATGTAAAGGGTTGCAAGACACGTATTGTATTGTTGCCATCGTGGATAAAAAGATGGGGTTTATATCATATTGCTTGAGTTTATCCCTCTACATCATGTGATCTTGCTTAATGCGTTACTCTGTTCTTATGAACTTAATACTCTAGATGCATGCTGGATAGCGGTCGATCTGTGGAGTAATAGTAGTAGATGCAGGCAGGAGTCGGTCTAATTATTGCGGACGTGATGCCTATATACATGATCATGCCTAGATAACGTCATAATTATTCGCTTTTCTATCAATTGCTTGACAGTAATTTGTTCACCCACCGTAATACTTATGCTCTAGAGAGAAGCCTCTAGTGAAATCTATGGCCCCCGAGTCTATCTCTTATCATATTTGCTTCCAATCTACTTTTATTTGCATCTTTATTTTCTGCATCTATATAATATAATACTAAAAATATATTTATCTTATCATATTATCTCTATCAGATCTCACTTTCGCAAGTGGCGGTGAAGGGATTGACAACCCCTTTGTCGCATTGGTTGCGATTTCTTTGTTTGTTTGTGTAGGTTCGTGGGACTTGTTGAGATGCCTCCTACTGGATTGATACCTTGGTTCTCAAAAACTGAGGGAAATACTTACGCTAATGTGCTGCATCACCCTCTCCTCTTCGGAAAACCAACGCAAGCTCAAGACGTAGCATCCCCTAACATCTGAACTCAACTTCCACATGGTATTCTTCGTGTTTGTCGATGACGTGGTTAAGAAAGAATACCGCCAATTCCTCTTGAATTGCTCGTATGCGATCTTGTGGTAGGAGTTCATCCCGCATCTGCCACATCGAATTTCAAGAAGGGGGTCAATACATATATATGAATGAAACTGAACACAAATGATGGTAATAAAATAAAATTGTGAATATTATTGCTTACGCACTTCATATTGTTGTTTAGAGTAGCCCCGCTCACAGGTGGTTTGGTGGATGAACTCGCAAATGTAGTATCCACACAAATCATTCCCGGGTTCCTGCCACAACCACTTTACAAGAAATAGAGGTCAATCAAACTAACAAGCAAGCATGCTAAATGGTATTGATGAAACTAGCTAGAATCAATGGGAGATGCGCGGAACTAGCTAGTAGCTCGTACTTACTTTTGGGTGGTCAAATCACAGTTGCGCCGGCAGTCCCGGAGCTTGTGTGGTGAACTTTTTCCAAACCCTGCTAGACAAAGAAAACAATTACTTGATATCAGGAAATGAACAAAGTTACCGATATGGTGCGATAATGATCGATTGAACTTACTTCTCGAACATTTTAGTCATGGTCGCATACTCCTCTGGATTGTTTTTCGTTTGGAGTCTATGACGGTTACTAGTCCCTGCTCAAGCTTAATCTCTAGCAGAATAAAGTGGAACCTGCGCATGCATGCATAACTCATCAATTACATTACTATAACCTCGAGTAATAAGGGAAACCGAATATGCACAAGACAGTAACACTCACTTGTATTCGTAAGGAAAGAGTATTGTAGCTTTGTTTTGATTTCGAAGTAACGATGCGAGCAACTTGGCCTCGGTTTGTCTGGCATCATGTTTAACAGGCCATTCATCCATGAGATTTATGCTAATGAACCAAATATAACCTACTTGTCTTTTCTTCAATTCGGCGATCTTCAATCTGCATAATATAGCGAGGATAATTATATATACATGCAATGAAAGAGCTGAGCTATATATAGAGAGACTTAACTAATTACAGAGAAGTTGTACTTACAAACAGTAGCAAGTGATGATTGTTTTATCGAGGGCCTTTTGATTGAAAAACTGGAAGAACTCTTCATATGGAACTAACAAAGATCAATTCCAACGAGGTCGTGCTCCTCTTTAACTGATAGCGACAAAGTATTTTTCCCAAACTTCCTGCAGATGTCCATGTACCAATCATGGAATCTTCGCATCATCGTTGTTAGGGAAGTACCAGGTCTGACGAGAGGCTTCCCGTGCTCGAATCTTAATGTGTCCACCTCCATTGTTCCAAAAATTATTCAATCTTCGTCGGCCATGTAATCTCCAGGATTGGTACCGGGCAGCACCCCCGAAAGATTAGCAACGATATCGCTAGACACATTGAGCTGGGGGCACGATTGCTTCACTTGTTTGGCGAGCTGGGGAATTTGTTTCCCTTTTCTTCGTTCTGCTAGCCATTGATCAGTGCAAGTACTTCCCGACCACTCCGCTTCCTTATATGTCCTTTCAATGATGAAGTCATACTTGGATTGCGGCGGAGGCGGTGATGGTCGCTGCAGGGCATCCAAAGTGCGCTTCGCTTTCACCGGATCTATCTTCTTCGTCGGAGGTGGATGTTTCTTAGCTTTTACCGATTCAAAGAAGGCCTTCACAGATCTTTTGGTTTTCCTCCTCGCTCCTCTCATACGGTAACTTCTCTAGAGGCTTGAGAGAAGATGGACCGTATCTGTATTGCCTCCCGCCTCTGGCTGTACTGCTAGACACCGGAGCAGTCGGAGCGGCTGTGGCTGTCTTCTTTCGTTGCTTAAGAGGCGGAGTAGCCGGAGGCGGACTGCTACGACGCATCGGAGCATCCAGAGCGGCAGCATCTGTGTTCTGCCGTCGCTTACGAGGCAGCGAAGGAGGAGGCGGGCTGGTCAGATGCGCCAGAGCAGGCGAAGAAGGAGGCGGAGTACTTCCGCCTTCACGCGTCGGAGCAGGAGGTGGAGTGCCCTGATCATTCGCCGGAGGAGGAGGAGGCGGAGTGCCCAGCTGACTAGCCGGAGCCGTAAACTACAGAAGCTTGATGTGCTCCTTCCGCCATAGACACGGAGTATGCATAGCAAGACCCAGCCGAGTCTCCCCATCACCTGTAGGGTGGTCAAGCTCGAGCTCCCCAAATCCCTCCGTTATTTCGTCCACCATCACAACAAAATCGCCTTGTGGACTCGCACGGCAGTGAAAAGTTGCTCCGGGTGAAGGAGGGAACACAGAGCCGACAGCCGCCTTGACTTTGAGCTGATCCCATTGCGTCATAAGGTGGCACTGGTGTGAATCCGTGATAAAATCCACAGGGTAGCTAGGACCCGTCAAGTCAGGCTGCTGAACTAGCTAGGTGGAAGCCACGCTGCTTCTATGCTGAGATGGCGGGGTAGCTTCTGGGGTAGCATCATGGGCAGGATCTCGCAGCTGTTGGTTCTCAACATCTCATTCCTCTAGCTTTCTTACTGTAACATCCCAATTTTCAATTTGGATGTTTCTAAATAGATCAGTCATATGCATCCATGATTTATGCATTTTTCCCCATTTATTTTATTTTATTTTTGATCCAAGGAACTTTGAGCAACTCAAGGACCAAAAGAGAGAGTTGGAAGTTTCCCTAAAACCATTTTTGAGAATTTCAAAGTTGGGATATGGATCAAATTTGATTTCACCAAAAAATCATTTCCATTATATCAAAAATAAAATAAAGAGAGAAGATAAAATGACTTCTTCAAAAACACAAAGAAAATATTGGAAATTGAATTTGGAACCAAAATATATTTGTTGAGTTTTATTTGCAATTTATTTTATTAGCACATCAAAAAGTTTATTTTTGAAAACTTGCATTTTAGGCCAGATAAAAGTTCACTAGGTCATATATAAGACCATATAACTATGGGAATTTTCTGGGAATTCTTAGACTTATTTTCATTTGTGTTTTTGGTGCTTTAATGCTGCTGTAAAAAAACGTTTAAAAAATGCAGCCCAGCACGCCCATGCCCAGGCGCTATTTTCTTCTTCCTCTCAACCTTACAGAAATCTGTACGCACGTACGTAGGCAGCACCCAACCCTAGCGCCCCACCCTTCTCCCTTCCTCTCCCTGCTCCAAAACGCCTCTGAACGGAACCCCCTCGCCTCCCTCTACCCCTTCCCCTTCATAGTGCGCATGGGAGTCGCCCATAATGGCCATCATGAGCACTTGAAACGGCAGCCATTAACACATCTCGTCCCACCCAACCCTGGACCTCTCCAAGCCCTATATAAAGCACCCCTGGGAGCCCTCTCAACCCTCGTCCGAAGCCCTCTCCTTCTAGAGCTTTTCCCCCTCCCTAACCTCGCCAATTGCTCGCCGGAGTTCGTGTATTCCGGTGGCTTCTCCACCACGCCAGGAGACGAGAACGATCCGGTCGCACTGCTGCTCGGATCCGCCTCATCGTCCTCTACACCGTCCCGCACACATCCTTCGCCCAAGCACACCGGATCCACCATCTTCCTCACTCCAGCGACAAGTCCGGTGAGCACCCAGCCAGCGATTCACAGAGCGCCACTTGTCCCTGGCCGATTTTTTTTTCTTTTTCACGAACTTTTTCCAAATTCAGATTCTTTACCTAATCTTCTTTCTAGTATATCTTTTAGTCTATAGATCCGATTTAGTTGATTCTTTTTCCTACTAGTTCATAGAAATCCCATCTATCCAGAGGACCAAACGAAAAATATTTTTGAAAAATTTAAAATTTGGATTCAAACAGATCTGAATTCAAACTTCGTTAGGCCATAACTCGAGTTTCGTAACTCCATTTTAGGTGATTCTTTTTGAAAATAGAAGCTAGTGACTTGTACTTTATGTTAAAACCAAAACCATTTAATTCTGTTGATGTAAAGTTTTCGTTCTGTGCATAAACTTTATTTGGTTGTTTTTGAAGTTTTTCGAAGTCTTTCATTTGTTTTCTTTTTGGATCTTTGCTTGTATGCTTATGTATGTTATTGCTTGCTTACGCTAGATCATTCGGAGTGCAAGGCTTGCTACTACAAATCTTTAGAGTTCAACGGTCGTCAGCAAGGAAAGTTCACACTTTGATCATAACTTTCAATATCCAGTTTTACTATGCATTAGTTTCACCCTCGAAGATTGCATGAGTGGGATTGGGAACATGTGGATATGCTTTGTAGTTCATGTAGTAGAAACCTATGACCTTTGATCACCCCGGGAAAATTCGTTATATCATATATTGCTTAGCCATGCTCATAGACGGGGATTGGTATGTGTGATTCATGCAAGTTGCGAGAGATAATAATTTTGGGACAACATAAGGTGGCAACTTTAATACACATCTGGGTGGATTGTTTGGGGCACCTGGAGTAACCAGTGCTTGCCCAAGGGGAATCCCGGAGTACCCGTGTGATTACCCTAGGTCCGCCACCCAGGCTCAAAGGGATCATAAGATATTTCATGCCTAGAAACTTCCGTGTGCAGCCACAAGCCATTATGGGCTCTAGCATAGTTGAGTAAGTTGTGTGACCTCCTTTCGTGGTAGACTAGCTGATGTAGGGGGGATGTAGGTGTACCGATCTACCCAGGGTTAAGGGCAAATGCTTCTGAAAGGCTATGTCTCGATCTTCCGATCATGGAGGTGGTCGAGTCTTGTGGGGAAAAGTGCGCAAACCTCTGCAGAGTGTACAAACTAATCATGATTAGCCGTCTCCTCAGTTATGGACAACTAGAGTATCTAGAAGTGAATTATTGGTTGATCTCATCACTCTATTTAATGAAATTATTGGGTTACTAATAACTTGGGAATTTTGGGATTGAGTTGGAGGAACCTTCTCAATAATAGCATTTTAATTTAGTAGTAAATAAAAAATTTATTCCTTTGTTGTAGGGTAAAATTGGCTTTATGCAAAAATTAAACTTAGAGCCTCCACCAGCTAAATTTGCATATAGAGATATTCTTTTTTTTCATTATTATTCTATGGTGTGAAATTGCCAGCATATTCCATGTGCTGACCTACATGGCTGCAACGTCTCATGTTGCCGACTTTTTTCGACGAGGATTGAAGGTGCGATAGGTCGTTGTTCTACACTCAGTTTGCCGTGGAGTTGGATGGACTCATTTACCTTCGATGCTTCCGCAGTTATTTTATTTTAGATGGCCTTTGGCCATATTATTGTAATAAATACTCTTTTGAGGATCTCGATGTAATAAAGTGTGTGATTGAACTCTGTTATAATTCCTCGAGTACTATGTGTGTCGGCATACCGATCCAGGGATGACACGTAAGCACAGAGTCGATCCCTTTGGGTCGGGTCGGTACACTTACCCTTACCTTAAGCTCCTGCAGTTCGCTCTCCTCCACTTTCGTCCTCCTCTCTTGGGTTTTTTAACCGCATGCATCGGGAAACCCAACCTTCCACGCAACAGAGCCTAGGGTGCCTCGTGTTCGTCCAGGGTGCTCAGGATTCCCGAGGGCCCTTGTGCGCTCGTCGTTCTCTCTGCCCGGAACGAACTTCCCTTCCCGCACTTCGTTGATTGATTTCCAAAGCTTAATGATGGTTGTTGCACGTTGCTCGTCCGTCCAGCAGCACTTCCCTGTTTCAGGGTCCAATGTTCCACCAGCCCCGAAGAACGAAGTCCTACAACGATCTGGCCAGTGTAATGTCTCTGCTTCGACCCCTTTAGCAATCAGGTCCTGCTCAGCCTTGTCCCACAACGGTCCGGCTTTGAGGTAGCCACCTAACACCATGCGATGGTAATGCTCCTTCTTTGCAGCATTTATCTTGTTAGTCGTTGACATCTTCTTACTCGTCTCCGATGTCTTGTTGGCCACAAATGCGGGCCAGTGATCTCTTATCATCTCAAATTGGCCGGTTAATTTTGGAGTCTTTTCTTGGTTAACATACGTTGTTTTCAACTCATTCTTCCACCTCCTGAATAGATCTGCCATCTTCTTGAGACCATAGGACTTGATCAATGGCTATATAACTGGATTCTCCAGATCCTCCTCTTCCGGTAGGGTGAAATTTACCTTCAGCTCTTTCAAAAGATCTTCTTTCTTTCTATCTTTGACAAAAGAAACTTGAAGAGGCTCTTCCTTCTTAGGCTCATTCCATAGCTCGATGCTGATCGGGATCATGTCCCTAACAAGAACCCCGCACTGAGCAGAAAATGCTTCCTTGGTCCGGAGGGGTTTAATCAGTTGGCCATCACGCGCGATTTCTGTGATCGTGAACCTTTCATCCGGGCGCAACTTTTTCTTCGGGACTCGTTTCTTTACTGAAGTATTGCTTGATCCGGAGGGCTATATAAAAGAAGAAAGAAGAGTTAATATATGTACATACCAAAACAATTAATGCACAATTAGCTAGTCAGCACAGACTTAATTAATATATATATACCTCGCCGGACTTTGCAACAGCTATTCCCGACTCCGTTCGGTCACCTGAGCCGTCATTGCGGTCGCCGGAGCCACCATCACGATCATGACCCTCCTCCATTGTTTGATCAATGCAGCCTGCTTTCTCTCCTTGCAGACCGTCTTCGATGTCATTGAGAAATGACAAGACTACATCACCTTTGTCGCAGATTATGTCCCCCAATATCTCATCTTGATCGAAGTCTCTTTGATGATCCATAGTTTCTGCAAATATTACAACATGGAAATTAATATACAAACATGAGAGATGGATATATCGAAGTTATCAGGGAGGGGGTATATTGACAACGACGACATATACATAGAAAAAAAAAGTTATCGGGGAGGGGGTATATATATCGACCCCCCCCCCCTCATGTTGAAGTTATTCGAGAGGGGGTATATCAACAACAACGACATATACATAGAAAAAAATGTAATCGGGGAGGGGGTATATCGACCCCCCCTCATGTCAAAGTTATCAGAGAGGGGGTATATCGACCGCCTCTCTCTCATCATTGTCCGACGTTTGTGTAGTGTCAAAGGATTCAACAAAACCATGTCTTCAACATTAGGCGAAAGTAACAGGCGCATGATGCTACGAAGCTCTCCAAAGTTGTTTTGGAATGGAGTCCCAGATAGGATAATTCGCTTTTTGGTACAAAGTTCAGCAAGAGCCTTCCGAATATCGCTATTTGGAAGGCCTTTGCTGAAATTCGTACCAAAAAGGCAGACTATGCTATCCGGGACTCCGTTCCAGAACAACTTTGGAGAACTTCATACCATCATGCCCCGGTTACGTCCGACTAATGATGAAGCCACGGATTTCTTCAATACTTTGACACTAGGCAACCTCTCGACCCCTCGGCGATCCTCGAGCCTCGACCCTAGCTAGTTCATGACCCTCCACCGCTCGGTGATCCACAACCCTCTACCCTAGTTCCCGACCCTCGACCCCCTCACGTCATGTTTGTGTAGTGTCAAAGGATTCAACAAAACTATGTCTTCATAATTAGGCGAAAGTAACAGGCGCATGATGCTATGAAGCTCTCCAAACTTGTTTTGGAACGGAGTCCTAGATAAGATAATTCGCTTTTTGGTACAAAGTACAGCAAGAGCCTTCTGAATATCGCTATTTGGAAGGCCTTTGCTGAAATTCGTACCGAAAGGCGGATTATCCTATCCGGGACTCCATTCCAAAACAACTTTGGAGAAATTCGTACCATCATGCCCCGGTTACTTCCGCCTAATGATGAAGCCATGGATTTCTTCAATACTTTGACACTAGGCCACCCCTCGGCCCCTTGGTGATCCTCTACCCCTCGACCCTAGATAATTCACAACCCTCGACCGCTCGGCGATCCACAACCCTCTACCCTAGTTCCCGACCCTCGACCCCCTCATGTCACGTTTGTCTAGTGTCAAAGGATTCAACAAAACCATGTCTTCATCATTAGACAAAAGTAACAGGCGCATGATGGTACGAAGCTCTCCAAAGTTGTTTTGGAACGGAGTCCCATATAGGACTTTTTGGTACAAAGTACAGCAAGAGCCTTCCGAATATCGCTATTTGGAAGGCCTTTGCTGAAATTCGTGCCAAAAGGCGGATTATCCTATCCGAGACTCCATTCCAAAACAACTTTGGAGAAATTCGTACCATCATGCCCCGGTTACTTCCGGCTAATGATGAAGCCATCGATTTCTTCAATACTTTGACACTAGGCCACCCTCACGACCCCTCGATGACCCTCGACCCTCGACCCTCTACCCTAGTTCACGACCCTCGACCGCTCGGTGATCCACAACCCTCTACCCTAGTTCACGACCCTCGACCCCTCGGCGATCCTCGACACCCTCGTTCTCGATAAAAAGAAGAAGAAGAAGAAGACAAAAAGAGTAGAAGAAGAAGAAAAAGAGAAGAAGAAGAAGACAAAATAGAATGAAATAAAAGAGGAGAAGAAGAAGGAAAAGAGGAGAACAAGAAAAAAATTTCTCCTCTATTCCTTCTTCTTCTCCTTTTTTTTCTTCTACTTCCTCTTCTTATTTTTTTCTCCTCTTCTTATCCTTCTTCCTGTTGGAAATATGCCCTAGAGGCAATAATAAAAGGATTATTATTATATTTCATTGTTCATGATAATTGTCTTTTATTCATGCTATAATTGTATTATCCAGAAATCGTAATACACGTGTGAATACATAGACCACAATATGTCCCTAGTGAGCCTCTAGTTGACTAGCTCGTTGATCAACAGATAGTCATGGTTTCTGACTATGGACATTGGATGTCATTGATAACAGGATCACATCATTAGGAGAATGATGTGATGGAAAAGACCCAATCCTAAGCATAGCACAAAGATCGTGTAGTTCGTTTGCTAGAGCTTTTCCAATGTCAAGTATCTTTTCCTTAGACCATGCGACCGTGTAACTCCCGGATACCGTAGGAGTGCTTTGGGTGTACCAAACGTCACAATGTAACTGGGTGACTATAAAGGTGCACTACAAGTATCTCCGAAAGTGTCTGTTGGGTTGACACGGATTGAGACTGGGATTTGTCACTCCGTGTGACGGAGAGGTATCTCTGGGCCCACTCGGTAATGCATCATCATAATGAGCTCAAAGTGACCAAGTCTTTGGTCACGGGATCATGCATTCTGATGCAGTAAAGTGACTTGCGATATGAGGTTGAGCGAGGTATTGGGATACTAGACGATCGAATCTCGGGCAAATAACGTCTCGATTGACAAAGGGAATTCTATACGGGGTTGCTTGAATCCTCGACATCGTGGTTCATCCGATGAGATCATCGAGGAGCATGTAGGAGCCAACATGGGTATCCAGATCCCGCTGTTGGTTATTGACCGGAGAGCCGTCTCGGTCATGTCTACGTGTCTCCCGAACCCGTAGGGTCTACACACCTAAGGTTCGGTGACGCTAGGGTTGTAGAGATATGAGTATGCAGCAAACCGAAAGTTGTTCGGAATCCCGGATCAGATCCCAAACGTCACAAAGAGTTCCGGAATGGTCCGGAGGTAAATAATTATATATTGGAAGTCGTGTTTCGGCCATCGGGAAAGTTTCGGGGTTCACCGCTATTGTACCGGGACCACCGGAAGGGTCCCGGGGGTCCACCGGGTGGGGCCACCTATCCCGGAGGGCCCCACGGGCTGAAGTGGGAGGGGAACCAGCCCCTGGTGGGCTGGTGCGCCCCCCTGGCCCCCTCTGCGCCTAGGGTTGGGAACCCTAGGGGAGGGGGCGCCTCCACTTGCCTTGGGGGGCACGTTTCCCCCCTTGGCCGCCGCCCCCTAGGAGATCCCATCTCCTAGTGCAGCGCCCCTAGGGTCCCTATATAAAGAGGGGGGGGGGGTGGGAGGGCAGCTGCACCTAACACCTGGCGCCTCCCTTCCCCCTTTGCTACACCTATCCCTCCCGTAGATGCTTGGCGAAGCCCTGCCGGAGCCCAGCTGCATCCACCACCACGCCTCGTGCTGCTGGATCTTCATCAACCTCTCCTTCCCCCTTGCTGGATCAAGAAGGAGGAGATGTCACGCTGACCGTACGTGTGTTGAACGCGGAGGTGCCGTCCGTTCGGCGCTAGGATCTCCGGTGATTTGGATCATGACGAGAACGACTCCCTCAACCCTGTTCTCTTTAACGCTTCTGCATGCGATCTACAAGGGTATGTAGATGCACTCCTCTATCTCGTTGCTAGATGAACTCATAGATTGATCTTGGTGAACGTAGGAATTTTTTTATTTTATGCAACGTTCCCCAACAGTGGTATCAGAGCTAGGTCTATGCGTAGTTCTCTATTGCACGAGTAGAACACAAATCTGTTGTGGGCGTAGATGTTGTCAACTTTCTTGCCACTACTAGTCTTATTTTGCTTCAGCAATATTATGGGATGAAGCGGCCCGGACCGACCTTATACGTATGCTTTCGTGAGACAGGTTCCACCAACTGACATGCACTAGTTGCATAAGGTGGCTAGCGGGTGTCTGTCTCTCCCACTTTAGTTGGAGCGGATTCGATGAAAAGGGTCCTTATGAAGGGTAAATAGAAGTTGACAAATCACGTTGTGGTTATTCGTAGGTAAGAAAACGTTCTTGCTAGAACCCTATTGCAGCCACGTAAAAGATGCAACAACAATTAGAGGATGTCTAACTTGTTTTTGCAGCAATTGCAATGTGATGTGATATGGCCAGAAGTTGTGATGAATGATGAATGATATATTGTGATGTATGAGATCATGTTCTTGTAATAGGAATCACGACTTGCATGTCGATGAGTATGACAACCGGCAGGAGCCATAGGAGTTGTCTTAATTATTGTATGACCTGCGTGTCAATGATTTAACACCATGTAATTACTTTACTTTATTGCTAAACCGTTAGCCATAGTAGTAGAAGTAATAGTTGGCGAGCAACTTCATGGAGACACGATGATGGAGACAATGATGATGGAGATCATGGTGTCATGCCGGTGTAAGGATGATCATGGAGCCCCGAAGATGGAGATCAAAGGAGCTATATGATATTGGCCATATCATGTCACTACTATATAATTGCATGTGATGTTTATTATGTTTTTGCATCATGTTTACTTAGAACGACGATAGTAAATAAGATGATCCCTCATAACAATTTCAAGAAAGTGTTCCCCCTAAGCGTCTTGCCGTTGCTAAAGTTAAATGGTTTCAAAGCACCACGTGATGATCGGGTGTGATAGATTCTTACGTTCACATACAACGGGTGTAAGACAGTTTTACACATGCAAAAACACTTAGGTTAACTTGACGAGCCTAGCATGTACAGACATGGCCTTGGAACCACGAGACCGAAAGGTCGAACATGAGTCGTATGGAAGATACGATCAACATGGAGATGTTCACCGATGATGACTAGTCCGTCTCACATGATGATCGGACCACGACCTAGTCGACTTGGAAAATGTAACAATTAGATGAATAGGGGGATGTCAAATCTGAGTGGGAGTTCATTAAATAATTTGATTAGATGAACTTAATTATCATGAACTTAGTCTAAAATCTTTGCAAAATATGTCTTGTAGATCAAATGGCCAACGCTCATGTCAACATGAACTTCAACGCGTTCCTAGAGAAAACCAAGCTGAAAGATGATGGCAGCAACTATACGGACTGGGTCCGGAACCTGAGGATCATCCTCATAGCTTCCAAGAAAGCATATGTCCTAGAAGGACCGCTAGGTGAAGCACCCATCCCAGAGAACCAAGACGTTATGAACGCTTGGCAGTCACGCGTCTTTGATGATTACTCCCTCGTTCGATGCGGCATGCTTTACAGCTTAGAACCGGGGCTCCAAAAGCGTTTTGAGCAACATGGAGCATATGAGATATTCGAGGAGCTGAAAATGGTTTTCCAAGCTCATGCCCGGGTCGAGAGATATGAAGTCTCCGACAAGTTCTATAGTTGTAAGATGGAGGAAAATAGTTCTGTCAGTGAGAACATACTCAAAATGTCTGGGTTGCACAACCGCCTGTCCCAGCTGGACATTAACCTCCCGGACGAGGCAGTCATTGACAGAATCCTTCCATCGCTCCCACCGAGCTACAAGAGCTGTGTGATGAACTACAATATGCAGGGGATGGTGAAAACTATTCCTGAAGTATTTTCAATGCTAAAGTCAGCAGAGGTAGAAATCAAGAAAGAACATCAAGTGTTGATGGTCAATAAAACCACCAAGTACAAGAAGGGCAAGGGTAAGAAGAACTTCAAGAAGGATGGCAAAGATGTTGCCGCGCCCGGTAAGCCAGTTGCCGCGAAGAAGTCAAAGAATGGACCCAAGCCCGAGACTGAGTGCTTTTATTGCAAAGGAAGGGTCCTTTGAAGCGGAACTGCCCCAAATACTTAGCGGACAAGAAGGCCGGCAACACTAAAGGTATATGTGATATACATGTAATTGATGTGTACCTTACCAGCACTCGTAGTAACTCCTGGGTATTTGATACCGGTGCCGTTGCTCATATTTGTAACTCACAGCAGGAGCTGCGGAATAAGCGGAGACTGGCGAAGGACGAGGTGACGATGCGCGTCGGGAATGGTTCCAAGGTCGATGTGATCGCCGTCGGCACGCTACCTCTACATTTACCTACGGGATTAGTTTTGAACCTCAATAATTTTTATTTAGTGCCAAGTTTGAGCATGAACATTGTATCTGGATCTCGTTTAATGCGAGATGGCTACTCATTTAAATCCGAGAATAATGGTTGTTCTATTTATATGAGAGATATGTTTTTATGGTCATGCCCCGATGGTCAATGGTTTAATCTCGAACGTAATGTTACACATATTCATAGTGTGAATACCAAAAATGTAAAGTTGATAACGATAGTCCCACATACTTGTGGCACGCCATATGGTCACATTGGTGTCAAGCGCATGAAGAAGCTCCATGTTGATGGACTTTTGGAGTCTCTCGATTATGAATCATTTGACACATGCGAACCATGCCTCGTGGGCAAAATGACCAAGACTCCGTTCTCGGAACAATGGGCGAGCAACCAACTTATTGGAAATCATACATCTTGATGTGTGTGGTCCAATGAGCGTTGAGGCTCATGGAGGATATCGTTATGTTCTCACTCTCACTGATGACTTAAGTAGATATGGGTATGTCTACTTGATGAAACCCAAGTCTGAGACCTTTGAAAAGTTCAAGGAATTTCAGAATGAAGTAGAGAATCAACGTGACCGAAAGATAAAATTCTTACGATCAGATCGTGGAGGAGAATATTTAAGTCATGAATTTGGTACGCACTTAAGAAAATGTGGAATCGTTTCACAACTCACGCCGCCTGGAACACCTCAGCGTAATGGTGTGTCCGAGCGTAAATGTCGCACTCTATTGGATATGGTGCAATCTATGATGTCTCTTACCGATTTACCGCTATCATTTTGGGGATACGCTCTAGAGACAGCTACATTTACTTGAAATAGGGCTCCGTCTAAATCCGTTGAGACGACACCGTATGAATTATGGTTTGGGAAGAAACCTAAGCTGTCGTTTCTAAAAGTTTGGGGATGTGATGCTTATCTCAAGAAACTTCAACCTGAAAAGCTCGAACCCAAGTCGGAAAAATGCGTCTTCATATGATACCCCAAGGAAACCATTGGGTATACCTTCTACCTTAGATCCGAAGGCAAGATCTTTGTTGCCAAGAACGGATCCTTTCTAGAAAAAGAGTTTCTCTCGAAAGGAGTAATTGGGAGGAAAGTAGAACTCGATGAAGTACTATCTCTTGAACCGGAAAGTAGTGCAGCTCAGGAAAACGTTCCTGTGGTGCCTACACCAACTGGAGAGGAAATTCATGATGATGATCAAGGTACTTCGGATCAAGTTGCTCTTGAACCCATTGAGGTCCACAAGGACACGTTCCACACTAGAGTGGTATGGCAACCCTGTCCTAGAAATCATGTTGTTGAACAACGGTGAACCTTGAACTATGAAGAAGCGATGGCGGGCCTAGATTCTAACAAATGGCTTGAAGCCATGCAATCCGAGATAGAATCCATGTATGAAAACAAAGTATGGACTTTGACAGACTTGCCGATGATCGTGACGATAGAAAACAAATGGATCTTTAAGAAGAAGACGGACGCGGATGGTAATGTTAATATCTATAAAGCTCGAATTGTCGCTAAGGGTTATCGGCAAGTTCAAGGGGTTGACTATGATGAGACTTTCTCTCCCGTAGCGAAGCTGAAGTCCGTCCGAATAATGTTAGCAATTTCCGCATACTATGATTATGAGATATGGAAGATGGACGTCAAAACGACATTCCTTAACGGCTATCTTAAGGAAGAGTTGTATATGATGCAGCCAGAAGGTTTTATCGATCCTAAGAATGCTAACAAGGTGTGCAAGCTCCAGCGATCCATTTATGGGCTGGTGCAAGCATCTCGGAGTTGGAAAATTCACTTTGATGAGATGATCAAAGCGTTTGGGTTTGTGCAGACTTATGGAGAAGCCTGCGTTTACAAGAAAGTGAGTGGGAGCTCTGTAGCATTTCTCATATTATATGTAGATGACATACTTTTGATGGGAAATGATATAGAACTTTTGGACAGCATTAAGGCCTACTTGAATAAGTGTTTTTCAATGAAGGACCTCGGAGAAGCTGCTTACATATTAGGCATCAAGATCTATAGGGATCGATCGAGACGCCTCATAGGTCTTTCACAAAGCACATACCTTGATAAGATATTGAAGAAGTTCAAAATGGATCGGTCCAAGAAAGGGTTCTTGCCTGTATTGCAAGGTGTGAGATTGAGCTCGGCTCAGTGCCCGACCACGTTAGAATATAAAGAAGAGATGAGTGTCATCCCCTATGCCTCAGCCATCGGATCTATTATGTATGCCATGCTGTGTACCAGACCTGATGTAAACCTTGCCATAAGTTTGGTAGGAAGGTACCAAAGTAATCCCGGCAAGGAACACTGGACAGCGGTCAAGAATATCCTTAAGTACCTGAAAAGGACAAAGGACATGTTTCTCATCTATGGAGGTGACGAAGAGCTATCGTAAAGGGTTACGTCGACGCTAGCTTCGACACAGATCTGGATGACTCTAAGTCACAAACCGGATACGTGTATATGTTGAATCGTGGAGCGATGGTAGTGCGATTTGCAAGCAGAGCGTCGTGGCGGGATCTACATGTGAAGCAGAGCACATGGCAGCCTCGGAGGCAGCGCATGAAGCAATATGGATGAATGAGTTCATCACCGACCTAGGTGTCATACCCAATGCGTCGGGGCCAATCACTCTCTTCTGTGACAACACTGGAGCTATTGCCCTTGCCAAGGAGCCCAGATTTCACAAGAAGACCAGGCACATCAAGCTACGGTTCAACTCCGTCCGTAAAAATGTTCAAGATGGAGACATAGATATTTGCAAAGTACATACGGATCTGAATGTCGCAGATCCGTTGACTAAACCTCTTCCGCAAGCAAAACATGATCAACACCAGAACTCTATGGGTGTTCGATTCATCACAATGTAACTAGATTATTGACTCTAGTGCAAGTGGGAGACTGTTGGAAATATGCCCTAGAGGCAATAATAAAAGGATTATTATTATATTTCCTTGTTCATGATAATTGTCTTTTATTCATGCTATAATTGTATTATCCGGAAATCGTAATACACATGTGAATACATAGACCATGATATGTCCCTAGTGAGTCTCTAGTTGACTAGCTCGTTGATCAATAGATAGTCATGGTTTCCTGACTATGGACATTGGATGTCATTGATAACGGGATCACATCATTAGGAGAATGATGTGATGGACAAGACCCAAGCCTAAGCATAGCACAAAGATCGTGTAGTTCGTTTGCTAGAGCTTTTCCAATGTCAAATATCTTTTCCTTAGACCATGAGATCGTGTAACTCCCAGATACCGTAGGAGTGCTTTGGGTGTACCAAACGTCACAACGTAACTGGGTGACTATAAACATGCACTACAGCTATCTCCGAAAGTGTCTGTTGGGTTGACACGGATCGAGACTGGGATTTGTCACTCCGTATGAGTGAGAGGTATCTCTGGGCCCACTCGGTAATGCATCATCATAATGAGCTCAAAGTGACCAAGTGTCTGGTCACGGGATCATGCATTACGGTACGAGTAAAGTGACTTACCGATAACGAGATTGAACGAGGTATTGGGATACCGATGATCGAATCTCGGGCAAGTAACGTACCGAATGACAAAGGGAATTGTATACGGGGTTGCTTGAATCCTCGACATTGTGGTTCATCCGATGAGATCATCGATGAGCATGTGGGAGCCAACATGGGTATCTAGATCCCGCTGTTGGTTATTCACCGGAGAGCCGTCTCGGTCATGTCTACGTGTCTCCCGAACCCGTAGGGTCTACACACTTAAGGTTCGGTGACGCTAGGGTTGTAGAGATATGAGTATGCAGCAAACCGAAAGTTGTTCGGAGTCCCGGATGAGATCCCGGAAGTCACGAGGAGTTCCGGAATGGTCCGGAGGTGAAGAATTATATATGGGAAGTCGTGTTTCGGCCATCGGGAAAGTTTCGGGGTTCACCGGTATTGTACCGGGACTATCGGAAGGATCCCAGGGGTCCACCGGGTGGGGCCACCTATCCCGGAGGGCCCCATGGGCTGAAGTGGGAGGGGAACCAGCCCCTGGTTGGCTGGTGCGCCTCCCCCTGGGCCCCCCTCTGCGCCTAGGGTTGGGAACCCAAGGGGAGGGGGCGCCTCCACTTGCCTTGGGGGCAAGTCTCACCCCTTGGCCGCCGCCCCCCCTAGGAGATCCCATCTCCTAGCTAGGGCCGGCGCCCCCCTAGGGTCCCTATATAAAGAGGGGGGGTGGGAGGGCAGCCGCACCTAACACCCGGCGCCTCCCTTCCCCCTGTGCTACACCTCTCCCTCCCGTAGTTGCTTGGTGAAGCCCTGCCGAAGCCCAGCTGCATCCACCACCACGCCGTCGTGCTGCTGGATCTTCATCAACCTCTCCTTCCCCCTTGCTGGATCAAGAAGGAGGAGACGTCACGCTGACCGTACGTGTGTTGAACGCGGAGGTGCCGTCCGTTCGCCGTTAGGATCTCCGGTGATTTGGATCACGACGAGAACGACTCCCTCAACCCCGTTCTCTTGAATGCTTCCGCATGCGATCTACAAGGGTATGTAGATATACTGCTCTCTCTCGTTGCTAGATGAACTCATAGATTGATCTTGGTGAACGTAGGAAATTTTTTATTTTATGCAACGTTCCCCAACACTTCCTTCTTCCTCTTTTATTCTTTTTCCTTATTTTCCTTCTTCCTCGATGACCCTAACCCTAAACAGTACAAATTCCTCAACGTCCCCGGCCACCTCTCTCATGAAAAAAAAATCTATGAATAAAAAAACATCATATTCCATGAAAAAAAAGACATCATATTCCATCCACATCCATGCATACATCATATATATGATCATCTATGAACAAAAAAAATTCATATGATCATCTATGAAAAAAAGTCATATATATATGCAGAAATAAAACATTACATCAACATATATGATAAAAAACATCATACATATATATCCATACATCAACATATATAAATGAACATATATGAAAAAAAAGCCACACATCCATGAAAAAAAAGATCATACGGCGGCGGCGGCAGGGGGGCAGGGCAGGGGTGCAGGGGCTCACTGTGGGCGGCATCGGCGACGACGAGGTCGGGGCCGGCCTGTGGCAGAGGCGGTGGCGCGCCGAGCAGGGGACGACATCGGGGCGACGCGAGGCAGCGGTGGCGTTGAGGCGGCGAGGTCGGGACATTAGTGGCGCGGCGCGGCGACGGCATCGCGGCGGCGACGCGGGGTGGTGGAGGCGTCGGGGCGGCTCGGTGAGGTGACGACGACTGACGGTGTCCTGGACTAGGGGGTACTCACCACGTCGTCCCCCGATCAGTTAGATTGGGCCGAGGACCCCCAGGGCCGGTGACAGTTGCCGCATACAAGGAAGATTCCACAAGACTTGGCGATCAAGACAAGGACTCCTTCCCCACCGGCGTATTCGGCTAGGACTCTTGTTATCCTAGGCCTCTGGTGCACTATATAAATCGAGGCCAGGCTAGTCGATAGACAATCTCATATACAACAATCATACCATAGGCTAGCTTCTAGGGTTAGCCTCTCTGATCTCGTGGTAGATCTACTCTTGTACTACCCATATCATCAATATTAATCAAGCAGGAGTTGGGTATTACCTCCATCGAGAGGGCCGAACCTGGGTAAAACTTCGTGTCCCTTGTCTCCTATTACCATCCGCCTAGACGCACAGTTCGGGACCCCCTACCCGAGATCCGCCGGTTTTGACACCGACATTGGTGCTTTCATTGAGAGCTCCGCTGTGTGTTCGGCAAAAGGTCGATGGCTCGCCTGCAGATCAACTGCGACTTCGGCATCTTCGTCACCAGCTCAACTGGTCACCTTGGTTCGGCCGAGGATTGCGCCCTACCTGCGATCGTCATGTTCGGATGAGGGCCTTCATCGACATCAACTCGGATCTCTATCAAGATCATGGAGGAATCATCCAGGTAGCCCGGGGGCTCAACGTCAACATTGCCCTCGGGCGGCCGCCGCCACCGCCTCCTCAAGTGTCGTTTTAACGATTGCTTCGGTGGAATTGTGCGGAATTGGGTCTACAACAACCCTGAAAAATTTCGTCGAGTTTCGATGGAGGAGTCTCTTGCAATCTCCGATATACCGGAGCCGCATTGAATCCGGACGAGAATCCGGACGAGTTTAGGGCGTGGTGTCCAGCTTCTTGCTCGGACTTCCTTTGGAATATCCAACAGTTGATCGGCTGAGGAATTCCTATATCTACCACCCCTCAAAATTTCAGCTCGATCCGACCGTTCAAACTCCGGGAACCTTCCGATTAGTGCATCACTTTTCGGATCTGTTTTCTGCGCGAAAACATATCCGACCCGAGTTCGTCTTTTTTAATGAACGGGATATCGGACATCCTTTTTGAAGGAAGTTTTGTATGGGATATTGTGTTTTGTTCCCGAACACATCCCACTAACTTTAAAATCTTTTGAACATGATCTTCAACATCATGCTGGTGTCAAACCAGTCCGGCAATATTGCTCCACGGCTGCCGACCTGCCCTAGACACGTCGTCACTTTGTTGAGCCGAGCTCAACTTCTTCGGATCATCATCTCGGCAAGCCGAACAAGAGTCCGACATCGCAGAGGATAAATCATCACCAACATCGCCATCCCATGGATTACACGGAGCGGGCATACCGGCATCGCCGCACGGTCACTTCATCAAGCCGGCATCGACCACGTCACGACCTACATCGGCAAGGCCGCACTGTTGCTTCTTCAAGCCGGTGTCCATCACGCCGATCTACTTCGACTCATCGGATGACATCGAGGCTTCGACGTCTCGGCTGGACCGGGGGCTTCGCCATCTCTTCATCAACCTACTCGGGTGACTTTGGCATCACCGGCCGACCAGCTTCGTCACGATTAGCTGGATCGAGGGCTTTGCCTCGGCAAGCCAACCTTTGCCGGCATTGCCATTCCGTCGCTCTATCGCCCATCAGGCAATGGGTGTGCGGATCGAGTCCCAATTTTGGGTATCACCTTCCTTCGGATTGCTACAACAAATAAACCAGGTGCTATTAATCCTAGTATTTTTTGCTTGTTTGGGTTTATTTTCCCAAGGAATTATTACTCTGGTTTGTCCATCATATGTACACAAGTCTATCAAATGGTGGCCGCATTATCGACGGTCGTGTGGTGGTTCGGTCGGTTTCGTACATAGTCCGTGACGCCGTGATCTGGAACTTCGGACCGACCTATGAATTCGGGCTTTGCCACGCCTTTCTTGCATCACGCCGACGCCTCGCATCGACATTGACTTGGCCAGGCCATATTTCTTTTATTACTCACTTTGCATAAATTATTTATTATGCAACGATTTTTTTATTATTACTATTATCTCCGGTTTGCACTATTTTTTGTGCACAGGAAAGTGATCCAGCCGGACTATATCCTTTGGCGTCACCTCGGCTGGACGGGGGGCTTCGTCAACACTTCATTACCCCATGCAGGGGACTTCGGCATCACTCTGCCGTCCTGCATTGACCGTGTTATGTCACCACTTCGGAGTGCCGAGCACTTTGCTCCGCCATCTCGGGACCGGCTTGGGGGATGGAACCTTGTCCCGCATCAAGCTCGGACCGCGTCGTTAATACCGAACACATTAACCAGCTAAGTTGCCTTCATGCTCAAAGTTTTAAATTTTTATCTTGTGTTCGGCTCGACCAAGCATTATAATTTTTTGGAAAAAAATTGCTTGTAAAAATTTTCCTTGTCCAAACTTTGTTTGTGACGCGCAAATTCAAATACCCCGTTTACTTGGGAGCTTCCTTCATGGAGCTTTTTCCTCTTGCATATGATTATACTTGTACGGCTTCGTTCCTTGTTCGTGTATTACGCCATAGTATGCACCATATTGACTTAAGCGATTTGCAAGCTAGGTTGCCTGGCTCCTGTGCTTACCCCTACGTTTCCGATTGTTCGGTTAGGGAGTAAAGGGAGCACCTCTGCGATTGTGACGACCGGGTCCTCCAAGCTCTGACCTCAGACTGGGTGAAGCCGAAAGCTAGCGCTCTTATTGTTTTCAATCATGGTCGGCACACAACGGAACTCATGAGTACGAAAAATCTATTGCACAAGTCTCATAGTAATAATGAGCACCGAAGAAAGGTATCGGTGGGGGTACTATTTTCTTCGAAGATGCTTCTTACACTTTATTAGTAATATAGCATAAGTTCCCTGAGCGCGCTTTGTCTGTTACAGCCTTATGGCCTGATTGCCTGGTTATTGGAAACACCGTCGATATTCTCGACAGATGGAGTACATAACACTTTTCGGTCCTTGACCGAAGAGGGAGAAGCCGACGGTCGGTTAAGACGCGTTTAAAGTTCGGTTGAACATAATTATGATATAAGTACTTCGGTACATACAATCATTCTTTTACCCAAGTCACTTGGGGCTCTTATGTTTATTTGAGTCGTTTTATAATAAGTGTTTTTCTTCTTAGTCGTTGCAAAGTTTTTATTATTATTCTCCTTTTTTCGACACGAGTGTGCGGTCAATAGCCGGGATGCCTAATTTCTCTCTGAAAACCGCTAGAGTTTAGCTTTCTAAACTGGCCTAATGAGAAGTACTCCGCCTTCGGGATGGGAGACTGAAGCCGTAGGCTGACCCGCTTGAAGTCTTGAGATAGGATGTGTCAAGTTAAAGCACGGTAGAAGCACTTTTTTTAAAGTCCAATTTTCGGATTGGCACCGAACACTTGATCTTGTTCGGATGTCATGTTTTACTGGCGTTTTTTGGTTTTCCAAGCTTTTGGCACTTTTAAACTATTTGTTTGTTTTCAGCACAAGTCTCGCAGTGCAACGCCGGACACCTTTAGAGATTCGGCAAAAACATTCTCGGATATTGCTATGTATGCATCGGTTTCAAATTGTGTCTTCGGTCAATAGTTGGGTTGCCCGGCTCCTGCGCTTGCCTCCTACGTTCCGCTTTGTTCGACCAGGTGTGCAAAGGGAGAACCACTGCAATTGTGCTTCCAGCTCGCATGGTCAAGCACCTCAGTGGAGAAAGCCGAAAACTGACTGTCACAATAGGTGTAAAATGGTCAGCGATCCGATGACTATATTAAATGACGGGCCATTCATAACATTGGCCGAAGTGTTTCCGGCTTGACTTCGACTGTCGCTGAACACTACCGGGGGCTAGTAACTAGCCTTGCAAATTAAATCCGCAATATTTTGCTCTTACATTAGAGCTGAGGTTTCATGATCATGCTTAGCATGACAACCCAAAGAAAGGAACCGATAGCGGGACTATCTTCTTTGGAAGAAATTTCCTATGTTAAACAACAATATAACATATCTCTCTGCGTACCTTTGTTTATAAAACCGTATGGCCAGATTGCCTTGTTTTTCGTAAATCTTTGCCCTCATAAAGGCTTTATAAAGTAGGACAAACACTCCTCGGCTACTGGCCAAGGAGGTTGAAGCCGATCATCGGTCAACAAAGTTTTGTACAATGCGGATCTGAGCATTAATGACATAAAGTACTTGGATACATTGAGTCATTACACATAATTTGTGATTTTACTATGGATATCGATCCTTAATTCGGCCACCCGTGCCCGCATTAAGGCTCGGGGGCTACTGGGCTTCGGTCTTATTATTTACAAATATTAAAGGGGCACATCAATCCCCTGATCTAGTGTTGCCACCCGACCAGTGTCTTGGGGGCTACTGCATTGTCTGTTCTATGCAGAAAATTTTAAGTGCAATACAGTTTCCGAGGAGATTTTGATCCTCAGGTTGGTCGGCCGCACCCAACCCGAGTCTCGAGGACTGAGCACGCCGCCTTTTGTGTCCCGAAGTATTCTGCCGAGCTAGGACTTGATCCTCAGGCCGATTTTGCAAATCAACCTGAGTCTCAGCGGCTACTGGGATCAGCGGTCTTATGTCATCCTTCAGGTGCATCTCGGGTTTTAGACCGATACACACCTGGTGGGCTACTGGCTATATATCTCGGCAGAGAATAAATTGCATTAATAGAAGATATTGACCGAAAATCATCCCATGACCGAGGTGCTGAACCACCTCGGATACAGTCCGACGTTGGAGCTCGGATACAGTCCGGCGTTGGAGCTCGGATACAGTCCGACATTGGAGCTCGGATACATAGTCCGGCGTTAGAGCTGGGAAGCAATCCGGCATTGGTGCTCGGCTGCAAAAGATGCCTTGAATGCAGTCCGGCATTGGAGCTCGGACGCAAGAGGACACTGCCTCCCGGGAGCAACTTCGAACCCGAGGTGTGGCATAAAAATAACAAGGCATTAATAAAGGTCGGAAGCTTAAAGGGGCTCCTCGGATACCCGACGTGTAAGCTCGTCGAATGCATTTCGGCGATCCCCAAGATAGAAGATGAGAAGATTTGTTGAACCAGTTTTCAAGACCGGCAACCGAAGATGAAGAACAGTTCGGAAGAATCGAGGAGCGTCCCTAACTTGAAGACCGGTTCAGGGGGCTACTGACGGTGTCCTGGACTAGGGGATACTCACCACGTCGTCCCCCGATTAGTTAGATTGGGCCGAGGACCCCCAGGGCCGTATACTCATGGGCCAGTCCGGACAGTTGCTGCATACAAGGAAGATTCCACAAGACTTGGCGATCAAGACAAGGACTCCTCCCCCACCGGCGTATTCGGCTAGGACTCTTGTTATCCTAGGCCTCTGGTGCACTATATAAACCGAGGCCAGGCTAGTCGATAGACAATCTCATATACAACAATCATACCATAGGCTAGCTTCTAGGGTTTAGCCTCTCTGATCTCGTGGTAGATCTACTCTTGTACTACCCATATCATCAATATTAATCAAGCAGGAGTAGGGTATTACCTTCATCAAGAGGGCCCAAACCTGGGTAAAAACATCGTGTCCCTTGTCTCCTGTTACCAGCCGCCTAGACGCACAGTTCGGGACCCCCTACCCGAGATCCGCCGGTTTTGACACCGACAATGACAGCGCGGGATGATGCGCGAATATGGCGTCGGGGCGGCGCGGGGCGCGGGCGTTGACAGGGGCGGTGACGGGGTGGAGGGCGCTTGGCGGTGGTACGGCGCGGCCACATCGGTGATGGGCGCGGGCGACGGGGCAGAGGGCGGCGTCGGCGGCCGGAGAATGAGCAACTGAAACGGAAATTTCATAAGTGTTGTTTATATAGATGAAGCACTGGTCCCGGTTGGTGGCTACAACCGGGACAAACGCACCCCTTTCGTCCTGGTTGGTGCCACCAACCGGGACCAAAGGTCTCTTTTCAGGGGCCCAAAGGGCGGGAAGCAGAGGCCTTTGGTCCCGGTTGGTGGCATCAACCAGGACTAAAAGGGGGGCATCGGTCCCGGTTGGTGCCACCAACCGGTACGAATGCCCCCCTTTGGCACCGGTTGGTGCCACAAACCGGAACCAAAGGCCTCGTGCTGCCCGTGGCAAAAAATTTAGTCCCACCTCGCTAGTTGAGAGGGGCGCGCAGTGATTTATAAGCCCCACTGCCGCACCCCTCTCGAGCTCTTCTCGATTGAAGGCTCACGGGCCTAATTGTCACTGCTATGCCTGATGGGCCTACTGGGCCTTCTACGGGCCTGAATCCTGGCCCATGGTAGGGTTTCTAGTCGTATTCAAGCCGTAGTGGTCTAGTAGGTGGCATTTTTTTATTTTTCCCAGTTTTTTCCTGTTTTTTGCATTATTTATTTTCTTTTTTTTGCTATATTTTTTAGTTCCTTTTGCTTTAGGTAATAAAAAATATGAACTTTCTGTTAGTGCCATTTGTTTTCCAATTTGAATAGTTTAAATTCGAATTTTTTGAAATTTGTGTGGATCACTAGTTTTTGAATAACTTTACTATACACTTAGATTTTTGAGTGGTTCTTTTTCCTTCTATTTAATATTACTATGTTTTATCATTATATTCAAAAACAGATTTTTTTATTTTAGTTTCTAAGAAAAAAATCTTTATGATAATTCTTTTTGCTATTAATGTTTCTAAAAAATTCTTTATGAAAATTCTTTTGCTTTTAATGTTTTGAACAGAAAATACTTTGATAATTTTGGTTGCATAAATTTCATATAATTTTAGTTTCAATAGTACAAGAGGTTTATAAAAGTTTTTTGAGTTCATTCCTTTTGCTATTGGAGTTTATAAAAGCTTTTCAGTTGATTCTTTTTGCTATTGAAAGATATTATAATTTTGTTTTAGTTGATCATAACAGAATTGTTTTAATTGATTATTTTTAGTTCATTCTTTTTGCTATTAGTTCATTCTTTTTTGCTTTTAGTTCATTCTTTTTGCTGTTAGTTCATTCTTTTTACTATTAGTTCATTATTTGAGATAAATGACTTTTAAATTGAAAAGCACTACAAACGAACTATGAAAAGGTTGAAAGTTGGCATGGTATCATAATTTCACCCACAAAGCATGTGCTAAAAAGTTGAGAGGGTTATGGCGAAAACTGGATGCACTTCGTGTGCAAAATGGACAATCTCTTTCGAAGTATCAGGGTTTCGGACGGAAACTCATCTGTTACAAAGGGATTCCATTTTTTTGAAAGTATTTGAACTCCAGATTATTTGTGTGTTCAAAATTCACCATTCAAAGCCAGATCATCAATTTTCAACCCTCTCTGACTTCATTTGGTATTTTTCATGCATGTACTCATTTTTTTGAGCTAAATGACCCTTAAATTGAAAAGCACTACAAATGAACTCTGAAAAGGTTGAAAGTTGGCATGGTATCATCATTTGACCCACATAGCATGTGCTAAAAAGTTGAGAGCGTTATGACAAAACTCATCTGTTACAAAGGGATTTCATTTGTTCAAATGTAACTGCAATGATATTCTACATCAAAGGCATCATCATAATAGTTGTTGATAGAAAGTCTTCACTTTTTATTCGCTTGTGTTCTTTGCTTATTGCGCTATAACCATGGATAATCTTCATCGTTTAACAGGATGCTTGGGTCAGCCTTGACTTTGAAGGGAGGAATTTCATGAAACTTTTCATAATATTCAGACACGTCTGTCTTGCCCTCTAATCCCATGATGTCTCTTTTTCTTGAAAGAACTATGTGGCGCTTTGGCTCATCGTATGATGTATCCGCTTCCTTATCTTTTCTTTTTCTCGGTCTGGTAGACATGTCATTCACATAGAAAACCCGCGCCACATCATTGGCTAGGACGAATGGCTCGTCTGTGTACCCCAGATTGTTCAGATCCACTGATGTCATTCCGTACTGTGGGTATACCTGTACCCCGCCTCCTGACAGATTGACCCATTTGCACTTAAACAAAGGGACCTTAATATCATTTACATAGTCAAGTTCCCATATGTCCATTATGTAACCATAATATGTGTCCTTTCCCCTCTTGGTTGCTGCATCAAAGCGGACACCACTAGTTTGGTTGGTGCTCTTTTGATCTTGGGCGATCATGTAAAATGTATTCCCATTTATCTCGTACCCTTTGTAGGTCATTATAGTCGAAGATGGTTCCCTCGCCAACGAGTACAGGTCATCAGAAACAGTGTTTTCACACCTGAGATGTGTTTGGAACCAACTGCCGAAACTCCTGATGTGTTCACATGTAATCCAGTCCTCACACTGGTCCGGGTGTTCGGAGCGCAGAATGTTCTTGCGTTCATCGACATACAGGGTCACCAAGGTAGAATTTTGTAGACTTGTGTAGTGTGCTTGAGACCAAGAATGCCCGTCCCAACATACTATTGAGTCCCCTCCTAGCGTGCCTTTTCCACCCAGTCTCCCCTCATACCGCGATTGAGGGAGACCTATCTTCTGAAGGTCAGGAATTAAGTCAACACAAAACCCAATGACATCCTCTGTTTGATGGCCCATGGAGATGCTTCCTTCTGGCCTAGCGCGGTTAGAGACATATTTCTTTAGGACTCCCATGAACCTCTCAAAGGGGAACATATTTTGTAGAAATACAGGGCCCAGAACGACAATCTCGTCGACTAGATGAACTAGGACGTGTGTCATGATATTGAAGAAGGATGAAGGGAACACGAGCTCGAAACTGACAAGACATTGCGCCACATCACTCCTTAACCTTGGTAGGGTTTCTGGATCGATCACCTTCTGAGAGATTGCATTGAGGAATGAACATAGCTTCACAATGGCTAATCGAACGTTTTTTGGTAGAAACCCCCTCAATGCAATTGGAAGCAGTTGCGTCATAATCATGTGGCAGTCATGAGACTTTAGGTTCCGGAACTTTTTCTCTGCCATATTTATTATTCCCTTTATATTCAACGAGTAGCCATACTTGACCTTCATACTTAGCAGGCATTCAAAGAAGATTTCCTTCTCTTCTTTGGTAAGAGCATAGCTGGCAGGACCTTCATACTGCTTTGGAGGCATGCCTTCTTAATCGTGCAAACGTTGCTGGGCCTCCCGTGCCTCCGCTGTATCATTTGTCTTCCCATACACGCCCAAGAAGCCTAGCAGGTTCACGCGAAGGTTCTTCATCACGTGCATCACGTCGATTGAAGAGCGGACCTCTAGGTCTTTCCAGTAGGGCATGTCCTAAAATATAGATTTCTTCTTCCAGATGGGTGTGTGTCCCTCGGCGTCATTCGGAACAGATAGTCGTCCGGGACACTTTCCGAAGATTACTTTTAAATCATTGACCATAGCAAGTACGTGATAACCGTTACGCATGGCGGGCTTCTTCCGGGATCTGCCTCGCCTTTGAAGTGATTGCCTTTCTTTCGACATTGATGGTTGGTCGGAAGGAATCGACGATGCCCCAGGTAAACATTCTTCTTGCATTTGTCCAGGTATATACTTTGGGTGTCATCTAAACAGTGCGTGCATGCATGGTATCCCTTGTTTGTCTGTCCTGAAAGGTTACTTAGAGCAGGCCAATCATTGATGGTGACAAACAGCAAAGCATGCAGGTCAAATTCCTCCTGTTTGTGCTCATCCCACGCACGTACACCTTTTCCAATCCACAGCTGTAAATGTTCTTCAACTAATGGCGTTAGGTACACACCTTATCAATGTTTTTGCCGGGTTGCATAGGGCCTTTGATGAGAACTGGCATCATAATGAACCTCTGCTTCATGCACAACCAAGGAGGAAGGTTATAGATACATAGAGTCACGGGCCAGGTGCTGTGATTGCTACTCTGCTCCCCGAAAGGATTAATGCCATCCGCGCTTAAATCGAATCATACGTTCCTTGTGTTACCTGCAAACTCCTCCAAGTACTTTCTCTCGATTTTTCTCCACTGAGACCCGTTAGCGGGTGCTCTCAACTTCCTGTCTTTCTTACGGTCATCTCTGTGCCATCACATCAACTTGGCATGCTCTTTGTTTCTGACCATGCATTTCAACCGTGGTATTATAGGAGCATACCACATCACCTTGGTAGGAACCCTCTTCTAGGGGTGCTCGCCGTCAACATCACCAGGGTCATCTCGTCTGATCTTATACCGCAATGCACCGCATACCGGGCATGTGCTCAAATCCTCGAACGCACCACGGTACAGGATGCAGTCATGAGGGTATGCATGTATCTTCTGCACCTCCAATCCTAGAGGGAAAACAACCGTCTTTGCTGCATAGGTACTGTCGGGCAATTCTATAGGACCTTGAAGTATGTCTAGAGGGGGGTGATTGGACTACTTGACCAATTAAAAACTTAACCTTTTCCCAATTTTAGTCTTTGGCAGATTTTAGCTATCTTTGCACAAGTCAAGCAATGTTCACAAAATTCAAGCAAGCATGCAAAGAGTATATGAGCAGCGGAATTTAAAGCATGCAACTTGCAAGAAAGTAAAGGGAAGGGTTTGGAGAATTCAAACGCAAATGGAGACACGGATGTTTTTGTCGTGGTTCCGATAGGTGGTGCTATCGTACATCCACGTTGATGGAGACTTCAACCCACGAAGGGTAGCAGTTCTTGTGAGTCCACGGAGGGCTCCACCCAAGAAGGGTCCACGTAGAAGCAACCTTGTCTATCTCACCATGGCCGTCGCCCACGAAGGACTTGCCTCACTAGCGGTAGATCTTCACGAAGTAGGCGATCTCCTTGCCCTTACAAACTCCTTGGTTCAACTCCACAATCTTGCTGGAGGCTCCCAAGTGACACCTAGCCAATCTAGGAGACACCACTCTACAAGAAGTAACAAATGGTGCATTGATGATGAACTCCTTGCTCTTGTGCTTCAAATGATAGTCTCCCCAACACTCAACTCTCTCTCATAGGATTTGGATCTGGTGGAAAGAAGATTTGAGTGGAAAGCAACTTGGGGAAGGCTAGAGATAAAGATTCATATGGTAGGAATGGAATATCTTGGCCTCAACACATGAGTAGGTAGTTCTCTCTCAGAAATGGTAAGTTGGAAGTGTAGGTTTGTTCTGATAGCTCTCTCCACGAATGAAGAGGAGGTGGAGGGGTATATATAGCCTCCACACAAAATCTAACCGTTACACACAATTTACCAATCTCGATGGGCCGAATCAACAAACTCGGTTGGACCGATTCAGTAAACCTAGTGACCGTTAGTGATTTCGGTGGGACCGACATGCAAATCGGTGGGACCGATATGGTTAGGTTAGGGCATAACGTAATCTCGGTGAGACCGATTACACAAACTCGGTGAGACTGATTTTGGTAATTAGCTAACCAGAGAGTTAGTCAGGTAAACTCGGTGGGACCGATTCGCTCTTTTTGGTGAGACCGAAATGTTACGAAAGGGAAACAGAGAGTTTACATTGCAATCTCGGTGGGACCGATCGATCACTTCGGTTAGACCGAAACGTTACGAAGGGAAACTAAGAGATTACAATCCCATCTCGGTGAGACCGAGATCCCTATCGGTGAGACCGATTTGCCTAGGGTTTGTGGCAGTGGCTATGACATTGAACTCGGTGGCGCTGGATAGAAAGAATCAGTGGGACCGATTTTAACTTTAGGTTTAGGTCATATGTGGATATGAGAAACTAGTTGAGGGTTTTTGGAGCATATCACTAAGCACTTGAAGCAAGAAGCTCATTAAGCAACACCTCATCCCTCCTTGATAGTATTGGCTTTTCCTATAGACTCAATGTGATCTTGGATCACTAAAATATAAAATGTAGAGTCTTGAGCTTTTGAGCTTGAGCCAATCCTTTTGTCCTTAATATTTTGAGGGATCCACTTTCATCATCCATGCCATGCCATTCATTGAGCTTTCCTGAAATATTTGTCTTGGAATAGTATTAGCTCAATGAGCTATATGTTGATATGAATTACCAAAACCACCTAGGGATAGTTGCAATTTCAATCTCCCCCTTTTTGGTAATTGATGACAACATATAGATCAAAGCTTCAACAAATGATAATAGGATTGAAAAACATCGTCGCTTTGAGAAGTATGTGATAAGCAAGAGCTCCCCCTAAATTTGTGCATAGTTTAAGATTTGCTTTGGACTGCAAATGCACAAGGAATTAGGCTCATGGGTTACTCTTCCATGTCACATACATCTTGGTGGAGCGCTCAAAATAATAAAGATTGAATACATGCACTCATCACCAAGCAAAGTGAATGATCATATAAGGATAAATAAGATAATATCATCTAACAAGCATAAATGTAGCTTATGATCAAACACATGATCACCAATGTCTCACATATAATAGCAGTATCTCAAGCAAGCAAAAGCAAATAAAGTTCAACCAAGAAGACAAGAGAGAAAACAAGCAAACTCTCTCTTTCTCTCTCTCTCTCGAAGCCTATGATCTATACATTTTTCTCCCCCTTTGGCAACAAGTTACCAAAAAGTTCCTAGAAAATGCATAGTACTATTTTGTCTCTCAGGCTTGGTCTTCAGTTGGTGGTGTAGAGATGGCTCCTTGGACGAAGACTTCAGTTGATGTGGATGGAGCTGAAGGAGTTGGTGCTGGAGCTGTAGCTGGTGCAGATGAAGTGGCTTTGGTGTCTGCCACTGGCTCTGCAGCTGATCTCTGAGCTCGAGGCACTCTGGCAAATGCATCAGTAGTTATCCTGCCCTTCCTCTCCTGCATGTCGTCCTGTAGCTGCCCCACAACTGACTGAATCTGAGTTACTTTGACATCTAAATCATAGAATTTTTGTTCCATGATTCTTTCCAGGCTCTCCTAGTTTTGAGTTAGGGTGGCCAACCCCTTCTCAATCCTCAGAGTTGATGCTATCAAGTAACTAAGTTGGTCCTGCTTGCTCTTCAAAAAGTATTCAGATGCCTCCTCTAGAATTGGCATCTTGGCAGCCTTCTCCTTCTTTGCTTTCTCCTTCTTCTCTTGAGCTTGCACTGATGATGGTTCATTCTCATTCATGACAACTTGATTGTCCTCAAAATCTGGATAGAGAACAAAGTGTTCCTTATCCAACAGATATTTGCATGTGCCCATCTTTGAGTTGATCAGCTCCTGGATTTGTGGGGCATACCCACAACTTCTCTTTTGGTCTGCCGCTATCCTCTTGATAGTCTCAACTATCAGGCTCATGACCTTGAATCTTTGTGGCACATCAAAAATGTGAAGCATATTAATTGCATGCCCTCTGATCATTTTTGGTCACCTGACTTGGGCAAAAGGGTGTGCCTAAGAATCCAGTTGATTGTTGGCAGCCACAGCGGAAGAAAGTGGATGCACCCAAACTTGAAAGTTTCAAGGGCCTTGTCTGGGATCTCCTTGTACATATGAGACATGGAATTGTGATCCTTCTGCTTCTTGGAGTAGACATCCAAGTCATCTTCCTTCTCCTCTGGGGCATTAATCAGATTGACCCATTCCTCAATAGTTGATTGGTACCATGTACCTTCAGACATCCAGACAATTCTACCATCAGGATAAAAATGAGCTATGGAGTAGAATTGCATAAATAGCTCATCATTCCAGTTTGTGAACTTCTGTCCAACAAACTCATCAACTCCACAAGCCTTAAAGCTGTCATATACTCATGGGTAGTGATCCTCATTTTCCTTTATGAATTTCCAGTCTACCCACCTCATGTCACAGACTATGGGCTTCTTATCCAACAACACAGTTTCATAGAAGTCCTGCTGTTCCTTAGTGTGGAACCTGTAATATACAACAGTTCTTCTCATGATTGCGTATGGATAAGACAATCTCCACTGCCTGAGCCATGCATCCTTCCTCAGCTTCATATTCTAAGCCACTGGATGAGCGTCGTTGTGGTCTGGAATCTTGGGTTTGAGCTTCCTTAGGACTTGTCCTTCATCATCTTCCTTAGCAGCAACTTCAGGCACTGGGGCCTTGTTCTTCTCAGCAGCTGGTATGCCCCTAGTATTCCTCTTAGGTGCAGACTTGGCCTTGGAGGCAGCTTTGGGTGCTTCTATGGGCTTTGATGATGCAGCCCCTGACTTTATGGCATCACCCATCAGCTTCTGTGCCTTGGGTGCTGGTGGAGCAACCTCTTCTTCCTCCTCCTCTTCCATCATGGAAGGTTGTCCAACAACTCTGGCCATGGTCTTTCTGACCCTTTCCTTTCTCTTCTTTCCTTCTGCAGCTGGCTCCTTGGGATCAGGTTTCTCTGGTTCTTGTGTTGATCCTCTGACCTTTAGCATATGTGTCCTCTTGGCAGAGACCTTCCTATTCAGTCCAGGCTTTGTGGTCTTAGCTGAGCCATACTCCTTTTTGAGCACTACTTTCTTGGAAGTAGCCTCATCTTCAGCTGCCACATAGTCCTCATCCTCTGAGTCTGAGGTTCTCTTCCTTCTTGCTCTTGTGGCTGCTTTGGGCAAATTGCTAGGAGAACTTCTGTTGCCTTCATCTGAGGAACTAGAGGGACTAGTGCCCTCACTCATGTGAATCTGCTCTTCTTCCCTGTTCTGGCTATCACTTTGGTCTGACATGTTGAGAACTCTGACTGCTGACCCTGTGAATAGTTATGAATGAGATAGAATGGATGAGCATCACAAAATGCAGAGATTTTTGCAAAAGAATGATCCAAAAACTTAGTTTTAGTTTTTCACAGAAAGCATTTCGGATCAACCGATTGCCAAACTCGGTGATACCGCAGCAGTTTTGGAACCTAAATAGTGATCTCGGTCAGACCGAGTCACAGTTCGGTGGCATTGAGACTGCTAGGGTTTCACTGAGTCCTAAAATCGGTCACACCAATTAGCAATTCTCGGTTAGACCGAGAGTTACTAGTGCAATGGCGTTAGCCGAATCGGTGGGACCGAGTTTTTCAACTCGGTGGGTCCGAGATGGTTTCGGCGGAAACATAACCCTAAATTTTCAAATCGCATCTATTCTACGGATTTTTTTGACTGGATAGATGTGTTTCAATCGTGGCAAGAATCATAATGTACACAATGTGCTGAGAATCAGACGAGGATAGCACTGTGATCGAGGTCATACCATAATTCGATGATGAACTAGCTACGGCGGCGACGACGGGGATGAATTCCGTTGACGGCGGCGGAGACCAGCGACAGGAGGCGGCTGGCGACGAAGTCGACGATCCGGTGACCTAGAAGGCAGAGCGAGCTATGCGCGGGTGAGAGGTTTGGAGAAAGTTTTCCAAAATTTTGCCCGTGTGTATATATAGCCCGACACTGTCGGTGTGACCGAGTTGAACAACTCGGTGGCACCGAGATGCATAACTGTGATAGTTACAGCAACTCGGTGAGACCGAAAAGTTCGAATCGGTTGCACCAAGATTGAAAACATAGATCGACTTAGTGATCTCGGTATGACCGAAATGGAAGAATCGGTCAGACCGAAACACACAAAGAAGTTTTGGCAGTTTAATTCTGTGAAGAATCGGGGACTCCGAGTGCTCCTCACACAGAGTGGTTCGAATCTGACTTGATCAAATTTTGTGATGTAGCATGAATAGAGTTTGAGACAAGAAAAGCATAGATAGCTAGAGAAGGTTCTTAGGCATTCTTGTCCATCCACTTGGCAAAAGAAAAAGAAACCAATCAATCAAAGCAACAAGTGGATGTCCTTGAATGAGTTAAATATGCAACCAACATGCTCACACAATAAGATGGCAAATGAAATATGTGGCAAAGCATGCACAACCAATTCTAGCTTCTATCAAACAATTTGCGATGACTAGGTCATCTATATATGAGTATATTGACTTAGGAGTCAAATGAGAACATTTGATCATAGGTCATACTCATCGTTTAAGCTCAAGTGGGGTTACCACTTTTACATAATGCATTGATGTTTTCACATCATTAGAGTTGCTTTGACTCAATTCTTAGAGTTAACCTCCCCCTAGATGTGAGATCCCCCCTTAGAGGGATGAACTAACCTTGGGTTTTGTCGATGATGACTTCATGTAGGTGTTGAAGATGTGGATGCTCAATGTTGATGTAGATCATTTGGAGCAATCCTTTGGAGTGAGTTGCACTTTGAATACCTACATGGGTTAGTCCCACAAGGAACAAACAAGAATATCCATAGACATAGAGTGATGCACACACAAGATGATGTCCAGGAAAGCATTAGGTTACCTTGTCCCTCGCCTTACCAACATGAGAGTTTGTGACTCCTTGAACTAGTGCAAGATATGGAAGTTGATTGCACTTGTCCTTGCCATAATGATATGAGTGAAGAATGTTGGAGGAGTCACCCTCAAGAACTCTCTAGTTCTTCTTCTTGGGGATCCACATCATCTTGATGGGAATCCTTGGAGTTGCAGTTGTACTTGATGTAGTAGTACTTGACGTAGTCTTGAGAACCCACTTGACCAACGCCTTAGGTGCTTCTTCAAATGCATCAATCTCCTCTTGAAGCTTGTCCTTGCCTTTGTTCTTGTGGTCTTGTGGTGGAAGATCATCTTGTGCTTGTGTTCCCTTGAAGGAAGTAGGATCATACTTCTCTTGTTGAGGAACAAACTTCATCTTGGGGTATTGGTATTATTCCCGCTCAACTCCATTGGCATTGAACTTTCGTTCAAAACCAACACCTTGATTCTTCCGGTGCCTTCCTTGCTTGCGTACAATTTCCTCGAATTGCTTACTCCCGGCAAGGCTTTTGTAAACACCTTTCTCTATAATTCCCTTCAATAAGCTATTTTCTTGCTCAAGTGTAACTTGGCCAAGAGAATCACTAGTGTAATCAAGAGAACTACTAGAAGCAACAATATTGGATTTAGCATTATTATTGTTACTACTACTAGAGGAAGAATCCTTCTTGTTCTTGTTACTAGACTTGACTTGAGGCATGTAAGTAGATAAGAGTAAACGCTTGGTAATGTAAGAAGAACTTTTCTTGCGAAGATCATCATTGATTGCCTTTAAGACCTCATGCTCTTGCGCAAGATTGAGCTTTTCAAAGCGTAACTTCTCATGAGTCCTCAAAAGTTCTCGATGATCCCCTAAGATAGTTTCATGAGCTAACATAAGAGTGTTTAGTTCTTTAGTTAAAAGCTCAATCTTCTCCTTATCACTGTCATTCGTTTTATCTTGTTTAGCTTGATTAATTGACGTTTCATCATAGTATTCATCACTAGAGTTGTCAATAAGTAAATCAACATCGCCTAACAAGTCATCTTCATCACTATCGAAATCGACATACTCGGGTTGAGTTACCTTGGGGCCTTTAGCCATGAAGCATCTTCCAATTCCTTCATTTGGTGAATCAAATATGTCGTAGGAGTTGGTCGACACAAGTGCTAGACCGGCAACACCTTCATCTTGAGTATGTTCGGAGTCGGAGTGATAGCTTCTCTCGGAGTGATGTTCAGAGTCGGAACCGGATACCCATTCTCCAACATGAGCTTGGTGTCTTCGTTTTCTATAGCTCTTTGATGACTTGTCCTTCCTTCCCGAATCCTTGCTTCTCCGGGATGTTCTTCGTTCATAACGATCACCTTTACTCCTTCTCTCTCTTGGTGGTGATTCTACTCTTCTACTTCTTCTCTTGGGAGAATCTTCTCTTCTCTTGTAGGGTGTCGTACACTCATTGGAATAGTGTGTGGGTCTCCCACAATTGTAGCAATTGCGCTCTCGACTGGAAGATCTTTTGTCATTGTAGGACCTTGACTTAGAGCTTCTTTATTTGCTTCTACTCTTGTAGAATTTGTTGAAATTCTTCACCATTAAGCTCAATTCTTCATTGAAGGTTTGTTTATCACTTGATGATGTAGGAGCTTCACATGAGGCTTTGTAAGCACCACTTGAGTTGTTGTGAAGTTCCTCTTTATCCTTGAGTGACATCTCATGAGCAACGATTCTACCAATGGCTTCCGTTGGCTTGAGATTCTTGTAATTGGGCATCATTTGAATCAATGTGCACACGGTATCATACTTTCCATCCAATGCTCTTAGGATTTTCTTGATGATGAATCTGTCGGTCATCTCTTCACTTCCTAAGCCAGCAATCTCATTTGTGATAAGAGCAAGCACTACTAGGAAAAGGCCTACTAATGGCGCACCGGTTTTGCCTACTAATTGTGCACTACCGGTGCGCCATTACTAGCACGCCATTAGTATTTTTTACTAATGGCGCACCACTGATGCGCCATTAGTACTAATGGCGCACCATGTAATCTTGCCATTAGTATAGCCCAGTGCGCCATTAGTATATGCCTCGAGGGCCATGTATACCAGTGCTTTGGCATACTAATGGCGCCGCGGCGGCATGATGCGCCATTAGTAACTTCAGCATACTAATGGCGCTAACGGCATGATGCGCCATTAGTAACCCGGCACACTAATGGCGCACAGTTTAATGATGCGCCATTAGTATCCTTTGGCATACTAATGGCGCACTATGATGTGATGCGCCATTAGTATGAATATTAGGTTTTTATTATTTTTTTATTTTCTGTTTTTTGCATAGGTTACAAAATGTATAATTGGACAAAATATAGACAGCACACATCAACAACAGATTCATCGAATACAATAGAAGATTAGTCTCTGAATACAATTCATCATATTAGTCTCTGAATACAATTCATCATATTAGTCTCCGAATTGAAAAGACCGAACAAAGATAGAACATTATATTACAAGTCTCGAGACCGCGAGTAGCGAGTTTGTCTTCACATTACAAGTCGATATCGATCATCTAAACTACCATCACATAGAAGAGAGCTGCGGTCAACACGATGAGCATCATCACGATGAAAGTCGTCTTCATCCGGTTCCTCCAACGCTCCCTCCCCTCTCCCGCTAGATAGCGGGCGTATCTAGATTCGGCCTCGGCCCTAGTGGTGTACCCTTTGTAACTGTTACCGCTGAATCGGTGAACCTGTCTCCGACACTCCTCCCGGTCGTCGTGAACTCCGGGAACCATACCCTTGTACCACGACATACGGCGGCATCGCTATGCACTAGCCAAAGCGAAACGTTAGTACCAATTCACAGACAATACATAAGCAATATATAAGTATGCAACAGAACGATCGGAAGAGAAAAGCAAGAAATTAATAGCATCGATTACATCTAAGTTGAACGACTCTCGAAACCAAAGAGACATAATACAAGTTCATCGATGTTTCAGAACTAGACACAGCATCACTGCTTTCGACTCGACTCAAGGGACCGGAGCATGGATGAAGCCGCCGTCTATCGTGGGAGTCATGAAAGAACGGGCGTTGTCAGCCTGCATTTGTAGCATTGTGTCGATGTCACTTTGTTGGACGGTTGATTTCTAAGGTAGAACTGCCCGAGGTGCGAAGGACATCTTGATGGATGATTTCCGCAAACTCCGACTGGATGCGAAGAATTCTTGTCCGATGTCCGCGTCTGGATTGCCGACACGCCGCGGCCCAATCTTTGAGTTTACTCGGTAGCGAAGTTGATGATGGTCCCGTATGATCGCCCGCATGTGATGGATGGCATAGTAGGCACCCTTCGACCGCCCGGTTGCTTGACGCAGCGTAACATCGTATTATTGGGAGAACACGTGCTTGCCGTGCTTACGAATAGGCCTGGTGAAGGTGCCTCCAGATTAGGCGTGGCAGGAGAACATCATCAAGAACCTTCTTGACATTTGTGTAGTCTACCTTCGACTGACGGTCGGGGTCGAAATACGTGGACATGGAATATTTGGGGCTTAGGAGGATGAGCGTGCAATGTGTGTCACTGCAGAAAACACGGAATGTTAAAAGAAAAATGATCCAAATCTAAGAATTCATATGTTACGGGCGGTTGTGGGAGGACTTACTCGGGAAAGTAAGGCACGAGGAAGTTATCCTTATCTTGGTTTGCGAATGACGCCTTGAGGTAAGAACTTCGCGACTTGCGGTCCCAGCGCTGCCCAAGATCTTGGCACGCATGTAGAAGGGGTCGACTATCCACGATGTCCGGGGTCTTGTCGCGAATGATCCGCATCTCCATACTCAGCGAAAATAGCGAGCGAAGGTGTAGTGCAGCGGATGAAGGTTCAACATAAGCGTGGATGTCATCAAACCGCGGAGACGATCGTCGCCCGATGGAGTTATCCACAAAGCCCTTGCCCTCTGGCACCTTGGCCACGAAAACCGGTACGCCACATCCTTCTCTCGAGACGCCGCTTCTCCAAAGAAAGAACAACATCATGCAGACTCCGCATAGCACCGGTTGCAGCATTGAGCATATTTGTCGGTAGCATCGCCCTACCCGCCACATGCACTCTCCTGGAGATATCCTCAGGTGAAGGTGGCCCGTCCAGAGCACAGATCGTACTCGGTGTCGGCTGGCCCGCACCCTTTTTAGTCTTTCTTTTGCGTGCCTTCTTCTTCTCCTGTAATGGGACCGAGTTCTGCTCACTGACCGCCTTCTTGAGTGTGTTGGGGCTGATAATATTTTGCACCTCGCCTATCGAGGCTCGGTGAAGTCGGCAGTAGGCGTCTCTGAGAGCTGAGCAGCGAGCGGCGTCTGTTGCAACTTGGCTTCTCTGCGGTACCAGCTAGATCGCGCCGTCTTTTTGTTGGGTTGGGTTCTTGAGAAGGAGGCCCCATGAAGTCGCCACCGTACCCATGATCGGCAAAATCTTGATCGATGTTGGCAAATGTATCGTCGTCGTCGTCGTTACGATCACATGCCATATGCATGTTTGGATCCAGTGGCATAGGGATGTCCGGAACCGTTCTTGGCGGTCTTGCCATGGGGCCGACTTGGCGATCGCACGACGGCGGTGTTGTCTTTGGGGTGGTGTCCCCGCCCCCAAACGAATCTGGCTCTTGACCAAAGCGAGGGGCCAGCTCGAGCGCCGAGGGTCATCACGTCATCATCGTCGGCCCGACGGGTCGAATCGGAGGTAACACCTCGTCGCAGCACAGGAGCACCGAACCAGTTCAACCCTAAACAAGTTGGGTGGCATCTGGGTACCGTGGAACAAGGGGTTGCCCGGTTGAACGATTTTGCCCTTGGCGACATCGACCAACTCATTGTTCACGAAGTGCGGAGAGTGCAGAACGTCGGCGGCGCCTGTGAAAACATGTAGGGCGTCAGGGATGCCCAGTCAAAGGCAAGGAGATGAAGTCCTCGACCGAGAGAGGCTTAATTAGTTACCGTGATGATGGCGTCGACCTCGGCTAATGTCGAGGCACCGCCAACGGCGGGCGTTCAGTTGACGGAGGGGCCGCTTGCTGCAGAGGTGCCGGCCGGCGTACACCCGGGTGCATTAAGCTCCCGTGCCGGCGTCGGAGACACCAATGCCGCCTCCGCCGGAGACACCAATGGCCCCGCCATCGAATTCTGCGTGTTGCTGTCCGTGAAGCTAGGAAGCGGGGGCGGCCCCTGTTGGCCGCCCGCAATCCACGCACTCAACCCCTGGATCAAGGTAGGCACAATGGCGGTGATCGTCGCTCCGAGTTGTTGTTGCACTTGCTCCTGGACAATCTCTGGAATCCGCTCCACCTGTGCCTTGAGTTCTTGAACCTCGCGCTACCGCTTTCCGAGCTGGTCTTTTTCTCCTTCCGCACACCAGCGGTATAGTATGACCCCCATTTTGTGGACAAGCCTTTGCGGCCATACGACCAGCTGACGTCGGCTTACTGAGCTTATCCTTGTTCTTCATTACATTCAACGCCCTATTTAGAGTGGTGTCCCAAGGGTTGCTCTTAGTCGACCCCGCGCTACTGCTTTAAGTCGCATGCGGAAGGAATGTGAACCATTTAGAAATTTGGCTTCATTAATTAGAATGCAACCATATGGAGCTAATTACCCCGGGGTGGTATTCCTTACCAGAACAACCTCAAGCGCCCTGGTCTTCGGATCCGTGGTAAGCTCCTTTGTTTTCGGGTCCTTCTTGTACCGGCCACGACAAAGTTCCTGGTCTGCTTGTCACCGTATGTATCGAAGAGGCGGTAGGCCTTGCTCGGTACGCTCAGCGTCCTCCTTGTCCCATATAGGCTACGCCACTCTGTAACCGCAGGGAACGAGTGTGTGTTCCCCTAAGTTCAGCTCCCGCATTTCTTTCCCCCAATGACTAGATTCGGAGTATGCGGTGCTCGAGCAATTGATCTTGAAGTCATTGTAGTCATCTTCGGTGATCGAAGGATTTTTCTCCTTGATCTTCTCACAACTCTCACCTTTCTCGATCATTCTCTTCACATTGCTTTTCCAAGTAGACAGGGCCTTGCTCATCTTCGTGAGGGCAGCATTGTTCACTTTATTCCCTTTGAGTCTTGTGTTTTCAAAAGCAGCGGGGAACTTGTATCGTTCGTGCAGCTTCGTGAAGAGGAGGTTGCGCCAATTCCCTCGGTCAGATGCCTCGGGTTCTCGGTGTTGATCGAGGCGGTGCTCCGGAGAATGCACCCGAGCTGAAGCGAGTACCCCTTGACTATTCGTTCGGGCGCCGTTGGATTCCGTCGGAGTCCACTTCAAGAACTTCCTCCTTGAGGGTGCGGAGCACGGTCGGGCGCCAGTCCTTCCGTTGCCTCTTACATTGGCTGCCATCTGCGTGCGCCGCCATCATCAGTGGTGGCATCCTCGGCGGCACCATCAGTGGTGGCATTAGTGGGGTCATCCTCGGCGGTACCATCAGTGGTCTCAGGATCGGTGGGGAAGGCGGGGTCCTCATACAAGTGAGGTTGTTCCTCCATCTCCTGGGACAGCTCCCAGAATGCCTTGCCGTCCGAACCCCCGGCCTCATCGTTGTGGGCCATGTTTCTCTCTAAATAGAAACAAAGTTTGGTCAAAAAGTTGGTTATTGTCAAGGAACAAGATCATGGTCTCATCATTTAGGGTTTGTCGACACCGAGGCATCCTAAAATCTAAGCTTTTATCATTGAGGGTTTTTCGACCGAGGCACCCTAAAAGCCTAAGCTTTCATCATTTAGGTTTTTATCGACACCGAGGCACCCTAAAAGCCATGCATTAGTCTCAAATGCGCCGGGCACTTGATCCTACTTAATTAACTACTAAGATACCCGGCCAATGCATTAGTCACAATTACCCCATATGTCCTATTTTTAGCAAAGTCATGCTAAAATTCACGGAAAATTTCAGCATGACCTTTGCTGAAAATAGGACATATGGAGTACCCGAATTTGCCGGAACAGAAGTTAATCGACATTCCGGCAAACTCAAGGGCCTCTTGGGGTACCTGCAATATCATTATCCCCGCATAATGAAGTCGCCAATGGGTCATTTCAGAAGATCACAAGTAGCATCATCACAAGTACAACATCATCTATAGCTTTATATTAACAAAGCATCAACACATATACAAAAGACCACTTATGCCAACCGTATGGTTTATATCAGATTCAGAGTTAGAAACAGGAAAAACCGGTGCTTCAAAGCCTACTGGACACAATTTAGATCTATCGATGCAGGATGTCACGACTAATTTCAAGTGTTCACAGTGAACTTGTACCATGGATGAGCCTAGTGCTTCATTAGTCAAGCGAACAAAGATAACAGGGCATAACACCATACATAAAGTGATGAGCATACATACTACTGTCCAAGTAAATTAACTGAATAGTATTGTGTCAAGTTCAGTTTGAAAATTCGATTCTTTGCTTGAGTGATTTGACACCAAAAATTACTCCCAAAAATTACAATGACTGTATATTGACTGCATATATTCACTTTATGCAGACTGAATTCAGTCAAGAAAACCTGTCAATTTCTATTCACTTGCATATATTCACTGTCAGCAATTTGTCAAGTTCTATTTCAGATCAAGTTTCATTACAACACAAACACTATAATTCATCTGCTCACATTATCTACTTTACGCACAATCATACACAATTCTGACTAATTTATCACTATAGGCCAGCATGAAACACAGTCCTCCAAAAAAAGCCTAAAATTCCACTATCATTGCCTGTAAAAAAGCCTAATATCCACTAGTATTGCCTCTAAGAAAGCCTTAAAAGTCCACTATTGTTGACAATCAAAATATGATCTGAACTGTAAGGAGTTAAGCGAAAAATGAGTGGTTGTTGGCATGAGGGAGTAAACTGATTGTTGGCACAAAAATATTGGTTCTGCAAACATGGAAACAAATACAAAAATAATGCACTTGGTTTGTGTTGAGTTTTTGCTTTCGAGGATTGGTTTGTGTTGAGTTGTTAACCTAAAGGTTCGACATTTTGAATCTCCTTTAGCTAGTTTGAATCCATGGACTACCCTGTTAGATTGGGACTGAAGATAGGTACCTGCTTATCTTTCTATTCTGTCACCAACAGTGGCTTTTCCAAGAATAATATCCCTGCATGAACATAGGTGAGAGGTTAAGCCGGTGGTGTTTTGCAGGTTTATGCCTATCTATCTATCTATCTATCTATCTACCTATCAAACAAACTTGTCATGCACCAGTAATAAGAACCCTGGACTGATAAATATATGCTTATGAATCAAGCTGTAAAAAACCTGTAAGCTGCTTAACAAAATGAGAGACGTAAGTAGCATGTTAACTAGAGCCATGGATAAGCAGATGATGTTTTGAAGGTCAGATAGAGTATATGGCTATCTATCTATCAAAAAACTTAGTATGCACCAGGAGTAAGCACCATGGATAAACTTATTATGCACCAGGAATAAGCACCATGGATAGATAAATAGATGATATCCTTCATATGAAATATATGTTTATGAAGCAAGAAGTAAAATCCTGTAAGCTGCTTAACAAAATGAGAGACGTAAGTAGCACATTAATAGCACCCAGGGCAAAAAGATGCTTGCTTATGGAATGTAACCCCTGGTCTTTCCACATGAAAGCATGAAAGAGACAACAAAATCAAGATGTTATGTCACAACAGACTACTATGACAGAAAGAGTTCAAAAGTGGGGATGAGTTAACATAGTTCTTGCAGTTTCACATCTTTTGTCTCAAGCTGCCACTAGTGCGGTTTAATGAACAAGATGTTTGCTTAGCATACATTTTAGGTAAATAAGGCAAAGCAATAACTAATATTATTATGACTTGAAGCCATTTTTCTAGTAACCCTGGCAGGATATAAGTATCATTTCAAGGCAAATGAAACTTTCCTGCTTTCAGTTCAAGATGATATCAAGATAAACTAGTACACAGCAAAACTGAAGCAGAAAAGTTCAGTCAGAACAACATGGGCCGTTGTTATTTGTGCACAATCAGATGCAGGAAATGACAGTCTTGATCATAGTGTTTTGGTTGCCCATGATTGGTCATTTGGTCTGTTCAGTTAAGACTAGGCTTGTAGCCAAGGGCCAATCTAGCTCCAGCTTGTCCTGATGCATTTGCAAGTAGTCCCTTCATTCCTAAATATAAGGTTTTTTTAGAGATTTAAATATAAACTACATATGAAGCAAATAGTGAATCTAAAATACGTCTATATGCATTCGTATGTAGTCCGTATTGTAATCTCTAAAAGCCTTCTATTTAGAAATGGAGGGAGGGAGTAGTACTTCCTTGCACCATCCAGTAGTTACACTATATGAGTAGTGAGTCAAGAACATGTACGTATAGGGTCGACTTTGATATATACTCCCTCCATTTGTAAATATAAGTCTTTGTAGGAGTAGGCACTAAACACAGACTAACTGGGACACAAACCACAACTATCAACTCCCAAGAGAAGAAATAAGAACTTCGTGAAAGCCACTACTACACTTATAAAGAGGTCTCATGCTGAACATACTTGGTACTGCAGCTTCGTGTGTATAGCGATCAGGTGGCCATGTGGGAGAAAAATATAACACCAACATTGGTAATACGTGCTCATAAATTTAGGAGGAAGGCATTTTTATTTAAAAGATTTCATCAGATTTACACATTTAACTTAGGATACGGAGCTATATTTAGCA
The DNA here is from genome assembly GCA_021605145.1 of Aegilops bicornis. Lineage (NCBI taxonomy): Eukaryota > Viridiplantae > Streptophyta > Magnoliopsida > Poales > Poaceae > Aegilops > Aegilops bicornis. Next base: position 56,986,696 of record CM038670.1, read on the forward strand.
GAATAACAATTTATGGCATATTTTATTGCAGTGACCGCGAGGCCGCGCGGCGAGGGAGGATGGGGGTGGGGGGCGGTCGACGGCACGGGGAGGGGAGGAAGAGCGGGTGGGGGTGGGGGTGGGGAGAGAGTGGGCAAGTCCAACCCGCCCGGACGGGGGGGAGGCAGGAGCCGGACTTGGGGGCGGGGCTGACGCGGGGAGGAGGCGGAGGGGATGTGGAGGCGCGACGGAAGGTGAGGGAGGGAGGGAGGGAATGGGGAGGACGGGTGGAGAGGGAGGAAGGAGGAAGGAGGAGAGGTACTTGGGCGGGTAAGGTCGGTTGCCGGAGGGCTGGCGACGGTGGTGTGGACGGGGAGAGCGGCGCCGACGTCGGGGTCTCATGCGGCGGTGGTTGGAGACGGGCGACAGGGACGACGGGGCGCCGGCGATGGGCGCAGGGGCAAGGCGGTGGGGCGCGGCCGAGGCGGTAGGGCGGCGTCGGCGGGCGGGCAGCGGCGTCGGGAGAGGAGAGAGGGAAGGGATCGCATGGCGAGGGGCGAGGGAGAGGGATAGGTGTGGGCCGGGAGGAACTATGGATGAGGGGCGGCACAATACTAATGGCGCACCACACCTCCGTGCGCCATAAGTACATCCCTACTAATGGCGCACCCCACCCTGGTGCGCCATTAGTACTTTTTTTTTATTTCTGCTTGAGCCAACAGGTTATCTCCAACCTAACCTGATCCACATCAAGTTCCCTCTACTAGCTCGATTGGTCAGCAGCCAGTTCTCACACAAGGAGGTCCTGGGTTCGATTCCCAGGCTCCACAAATTTTTTTATGCATTAAGAATGTTGTTTGATACTTACTTGTGTTTAAATATGTTCAAACTTGTTTAAATCATAACAGTAATATTTTTTTATAAGACAGTAATATTTTTTAAAAAATATCATCAAACAAGAATGCCGGTGGAGAGGGGAGGTGCGGGGGTGCGGGGTCGAGGCCTGGCGTTTGAGTAGGGAGGGTGCGGGGTCGGGCGGCGGTTGAGTAGGGAGGGGTGCGGGGTCGGCGGCGGTTGAGTAGGGAAATCGATGGTGCGGGCGGTCGTGGCGGCAGTGGACCGGATCTGGCGAGGTGGGATAGCGATCGAGATGGAGGGGATCGAGATGGAGGGGGATCGAGTGTCCATGAAATTAAAAATATTCATGATAGTTCAAAAGTGCCCATGAAATACAATCGAGAAATGAAGTCTACGATTTAAATACAATCGATCTTAGCTAGCTATCTCTTCACAATCTTCTTGCCCTTCTTTTTCGCAAATGGAGTTCTTCTATGGAGCAGACGTCCTTTAGGTAGGGTGGTCCTGCTTCTTCTTGTGGTGTATGCTGCTACTTCATCATCGTCGTCATGTTCGATCCTCGGTCGCCCGATTTGTCGAAGTCTTGCTCATTGGATACTCCATCCATTCCGATGATCTTCCTTTTGCCTCTCCTCACGACAACACGACCGGGCTTTGGTGGGTCGGTAATGAAGAAGCATTGGTCCACTTGGGAAGCCAGTACCCATGGCTCATTTTTATTGGACGCTTTTGCGCCCATGGTCTTGGATTTTGCTTCGGGTATAACCATGGTGGTGAAATACCGGTCTTCTTTTATGACGTTCTTGGCCCATCTGACACGGATCATCGGGACCTTCTCTCTAGCGTAGCTCAGCTCCCAGATCTCCTCGATCCTTCCGTAGTATCTGTCCTTGTCGTTACCGGTGTAAGATTCCATCGTTACCCGGAGTTCGATAACCATCGCTCTTCATGTCCTTGGCCTCGGTGTAGAATGTGTAGCCGTTGATATCATACGCCTCATAGGTCATCGAGGTTGTGCTCGGCACCTGTGACAAGGCGAATATGAGTTGTTCTTCCGCGGAAGAATCCTCATGTAAAGATGCAACGAAGCTTACGCTTGAACCAACGCGTGAAACATGAGTTGTGCTCTTTGAGTATATCTCCGTCCGTCCTCTGTTGGCCTCGGTCATTGTCGTCTTCTTAATAAAGGTTCTGTGCTGTACCACCCAAGGATCGACCACGTCTATGTGTTGTAAGCGCGACTAGGTTTGCTCTTTCAAAGTCGGAGAGTCGACCCTCGAAGTCGACATGCATTTGGCGACCCTCACGGTAACCCCATCCAATGAGCCTGCCGAGGTGCTGTTGACAGGCAGACCAGCGGGGTTCTCGATGCCTAGATAATTCGTGCGATGGGAGATGCACTCTTGATTGAAAAGCCCCGGCTATGCTTCGTTACGGGCGTGACATGTTGCGAACGTATCCTTTGATGACACCATTCATCCTTTCGAGCGGCATCATGCTGTGCAGGAACGTCGGCCCGAGTTGGATGATATCCTCCACTATATGGACCAGCGGATGCACCATAACGTCGAAGAATGCGGGCGGGAAGTACATCTCAAGCTCGCATAGTATCACCACGATCTCTTCCTGTAGCCTTCTGAGTTGCCTCACGCCAAACGACTTCCGAGAGATGACGTCGAAGAAGTTGCATAGGCCAAATAGCGTTTCACGGACGTGCGTGTCAGTGATCCCACGGATTGCAACTGGAAGTATCTGCATTATCAGCACGTGACAGTCGTGAGACTTCATCCCGCTGAACTTCTGCTTCGCTGGGTCTAGGTATCTGCTTATCTTCCCCGCGTAACCGTCAGGAAGTTTTACTCCTAGGAGGCAGGTGAAAAACTGATCGATCTCCTCCCGACTTAGAGTGAAGCACGCGGGAGGGTAGTCATTTCTGGTCTTCTTGGCCTTTTTGCCTTTGGCGACGACTTTACGTGTCCTGCTTCGCCTCATCATCATCATCATCATCATCATTAGCGTGAAGCTCCTGCCCGATGCCCATTGATTTCAAGTCTGCCTTGCTTCGGCCCATCTTTGGTCCTCTACGGCATGTTGAGCAGGGTACCAAGCAGACTCGCGCTCGTTCTTCGTGATATGCATGACATCAAGGCTGTGAGGCACACGGTGGATCTTCGATGCGGCAAGTCCCGTAAAACAGACCTCGTTTTCCATACCTTCAAGAACGGCTCTGGCGCCTTTCGCTTCTTTCGGCTCTGGCGCCTTTTGCTTCTTTCGGCGGTGGGCAGTCTTTCCAATTTTTCAACAGCTTGTCTATTTCCTCGCCGCTCCTCGTGCAGGCGTTTTCGGGTTCGGTTTCACCATCAAACAGATCCTTGCGTTTCCTCCACGGGTCATCGCCGAAGCCACCTTCGATGTCCCATGAACACGGTTTTTGAAGACCGGGATCTCTATCTAGCTGGCGATACGTTGTGTCATCCATGCACCTTACGCATCCGGAAAATCCGTGGACTACCTGCCCCCGAGATATCCGTAATCGAGATAGTCGTGCACCGTCGTGAGCAGTGCGGCTCTCATAGGGAAATATTCTTTCTCTGCGGCGTCCCACGTATTGGCTGGCGTTTTCCACAGCGTGTCAAGCTCCTCTTTCAGCAGCCCCAGATACAGATTGATGTCGTTCTCTGGTTGTTTCGGCCCTTCAATTAGCATACTCATGTGAATGTACTTCCTCTTCATGCACAACCAGGGGGGAAGGTTGTACATCCACACAAACACAGGCCAGGTGCTATGTGTGCTTCTCTGGCTGCCAAATGGATTGACTCCATCGGTGCTCGCGCCCAGCACGATGTTCCTTGGATCGTTCCCAAATTCTGAGTCTTCGAAGTTCAACGCTTGCCACTGGCTCGCATCCTTAGGGTGACTCAACATCTTGTCTTTTTATCTATCTCCGGATCATTTCCGTCATCTTCCCGCTTCTTCTCCTCCCTATCCGCGTGTCAATGCAGGAGCTTTGCTACCTTAGGGTCCGCGAAATACCGCTGCAGACGAGGAGTGATAGGAAAGTACCACACCACTTTTCGAGGAGCTTTCTTCCTCTTCTTGTATCGAGTGACGCCAAGACACCGGACATATGGTAGACTCCGCGTGCTCGTCCCGATAAATGATGCAATTGTTCATGCACACATGGTATTTCACGTCTGCGTAAATCGAGAGGACACACGATTTTCTTCGCCTCCTCCAAACTGGTCGGGCACTTGTTCAGCTTGGGAAGGCGTTCGTGCGAATGACATGTTCTCGTCGAAGCATGCGTCGGTCATTTTGTGTTTTACCTTCATCTCCGAGCCATGAGCGTTACTTTCAGCGGGTATCCTCGGCCTGCATCCTTCATACAATGGAGTAACCGCGTCTAACTCAAGTTGATCCATCTTGGCTTTCTCTCGGGCGGCAGCTCTGGCGTTATCCGTCGCTTGAGAAGCAGCTCTTTAATATGAGGGTCCTGCACCCAGCCCATCGATGGTCCAGTAAATGCGCTCCGCCCGGCATCATCATCTTCATGATCATGCCCGTCGTCTGCTCCGGCATCTTCCTCATCATCATGTCCTGCATCTTCTACATGATGACTGTGTACAACATCACCGTCGTGATCATCTCACAGGGATTCTTCGTCTTCTCGCCCGCCCGAGCCGCGGTGGTTGTCTTGCTGCCCTTCCTCATTTCTTGCCGGCCCCCATGGACGACTTCGTAGTCATCTTCATCACCTTGCCACCAATAGCCATCCATGAAACCACGCAAGAGCAGGTGGTCCCGCACCAGCCCGGAATCCGGCTCCACAATAAGGCTCTTCAGCTTGCATCTTCGACACGGACATCTTATCTCCGTCTCGTTCTTTTGAAGCATCTCGGCCTTCGCGGACCTCAAAAACCTATTCACGATGCCTTCGGTCATCGTATGCGGACCATGGTCGCTGCGGGGTAGAGCAAAAGCGATATTTTAGAACCAAACAAAAATTTGGCATGACTTTCCTAAAAATAGGACCAAAAGAATGCTTAATGCCAAAATTCTGCCGAAACGGAAATGAATCAACATTCCGGCAAAATATTGGCAACTATCGCATTTCAAATACCGGTACACCTCCAAACACAAACACATATGCAACACCACAAACATATGCAACACCACGAACATACATAGATCTAGCTAGGCCATAAAAAGTGCATGTGCACATTGTTGTAGGGAGAACAACATAAATATAGCTTCCCCTTACTTACCTATTAAAACAAGGTAATTTAACCACTTAATTTGAATGAATCTATGGTGGAAATGAGGTGAAAAAGAGGAGGCACCGAGAAAACAAGGAGGAGGTGGAGAGAATGAAGTGGGGAGAAAGTGAGTGTGGGTAGGAGAGGCTGTCCAAAATATCTAGTTGCTGCCCACTTACTAATGGCGCACTAGCAACGAATGCGCCATTAGTAATCCAGGTTACTAATGGCGCACCTTCTGGCGGTGCGCCATTAGTAGTTTGCAAAAAATACTAATGGCGCGATCAGCGATGCGCCATTACTAGTTTAAACTAGTAATGGCGCACGACTGATCGATCTTGCCATTAGTAGTATTGCAAAAAGGAATAAAAAATATAAAAAAAACAACATTAGTGGCGCACATGTGGGAGGGTGCGCCATTAGTACTTACAACTACTAATGGCGCACTTTATCAGGATGCGCCATTAGTATGTTTGGACAGGCGCACTACTTCAAATTTTTTTTTTGATACTAATGGCGCACCCTTTGCACGGTGCGCCATTAGTAGTTTCCACACTAATGGCGTATCAGTAGGTGGTGCGCCATTAGTATATACTAATGGCGCACCAATTTTCTGGTGCGCCATTAGTGTCAATCCCATCTATAGCCATTTTTCTAGTAGTGAAGCCTAGAGTACATTTCAGCGACACCTTCACCATCCTTCATTTTGAACTTGTCAAGCTGACTTTGGAGCACATCCAACTTGGATTCCTTGACGTAGTCGGTACCTTCATGCATATCAATCAAAGTATCCCAAATTTCCTTTGCATTCTCAAGATGGCTGATTTTGTTGAATTCTTTAGGGCATAATCCGTTGAAGAGGATATCACAAGCTTGAGCGTTGTATTGCAGCATCTTCAATTCATCCGCACTAGCTTCACGGTTTGGTTCCCTCCCATCAAAGAATTCACCTTGCAATCCAATACACACAATAGCCCAAACGGCGGGGTTATGTCCGAGAATATGCATTTTCATCTTATGCTTCCAACTAGCAAAATTAGTACCATCAAAGTAAGGACCTCTACGGTGATAATTTCCCTCGCTAGACGCCTTACTCTCCTAGGTTCTGAAACCAAGGCTATGACCATCAAAAGCTATGGAAATCAAAGAAAATGGAGACCAAAGCTCTGATACCACTTGTAGGACCTTGAAGTATGTCTAGAGGGGGGGTGATTAGACTACTTGACCAATTAAAAGCTTTACCTTTTCCCAATTTTAGTCTTTGGCAGATTTTAGCTATCTTTCACAAGTCAAGCAATCTTCACACAATTCAAGCAAGCATGCAAAGAGTATATGAGCAACGGAATTTAAGGCATGCAACTTGCAAGAAAGTAAAGGGAAGGGTTTGGATAATTCAAACGCAATTGGAGACACGGATGTTTTTGTCGTGGTTCTGATAGGTGGTGCTATCGTACATCCACGTTGATGGAGACTTCAACCCACGAAGGGTAGCAGTTCTTGTGAGTCCACGGAGGGCTCCACCCAAGAAGGGTCCACGAAGAAGCAACCTTGTCTATCCCACCATGGCCGATGCCCACGAAGGACTTGCCTCACTAGCGGTAGATCTTCACGAAGTAGGTGATATCCTTGCCCTTACAAACTCCTTGGTTCAACTCCACAATCTTGTCAGAGGCTCCCAAGTGACACCTAGCCAATCTAGGAGACACCACTCTCCAAGAGGTGACAAATGGTGCGTTGATGATGAACTCCTTGCTCTTGTGCTTCAAATGATAGTCTCCCCAACACTCAACTCGCTCTCATAGGATTTGGATCTGGTGGAAAGAAGATTTGAGTGGAAAGCAACTTGGGGAAGGCTAGAGATAAAGATTCGTATGGTAGGAATGGAATATCTTGGCCTCAACACTTGAGGAGGTAGTTCTCTCTCAGAAATGGTAAGTTGGTAGTGTAGGTCTGTTCTGATAGCTCTCTCCATGAATGAAGAGGAGGTGGAGGGGTATATATAGCATCCACACAAAATCTAACCGTTACACACAATTTACCAATCTCGGTGGGACCGAATCAACAAACTCGGTCGGACCGATTCAGTAAACCTAGTGACCGTTAGTGATTTCGGTGGGACCGACATGCAACTCGGTGGGACCGATATGGTTAGGGTTAGGGCATAACGTAATCTCGGTGAGACCGATTACACAAACTCGGTGAGACCGATTTTGGTAATTAGCTAACCAGAGAGTTGGTCAGGTAAACTCGGTGGGACCGATTCGCTCTTTTCGGTGAGACCGAAATGTTACGAAAGGGAAACAGAGAGTTTACGTTGCAATCTCGGTGGGACCGATCGCTCAGTTTGGTTAGACCGAAACGTTACGAAGGGAAACAAAGAGATTACAATCCCATCTCGGTGAGACCGAGGTCCCTATCGGTGAGACCGATTTTCCTAGGGTTTGTGGCAGTGGCTATGACATCTGAACTCGGTGACGCCGGATAGAAAGAATCGGTGGGACCAATTTTGACTTTAGGTTTAGGTCATATGTGGATATGAGAAAGTATTTGAGGGTTTTTGGAGCATATCGCTAAGCACTTGAAGCAAGAAGCTCATTAAGCAACACCTCATCCCTCCTTGATAGTATTGGCTTTTCCTATAGACTCAATGTGATCTTGGATCACTAAAATATAAAATGTAGAGTCTTGAGCTTTTGAGCTTGAGCCAATCCTTTTGTCCTTAATATTTTGAGGGATCCACTTTCATCATCCATGCCATGCCATTCATTGAGCTTTCCTGAAATATTTGTCTTGGAATAGTATTAGCTCAATGAGCTATATGTTGATATGAATTACCAAAACTACCTAGGGATAGTTGCACTTTCAAATTTGTTATCCTTTGGAAGCTTCTTCTTCAATATTTTCAGTAGCTTCTCAAGTCCTTTGTCAGGCACAACATTCTCTGCCTTCCACTGCAGCAATTCCAGTACGGTACCGAGCTTTGTGTTGCCATCTTCGCAATTGGGGTACAAACCTTTTTTGTGATCCGCTAGCATGAGATCGAACTTCACCTTCTTCTTTGACTTTCGCACTGACTCCTTGTATCAACAATGACCCGACAGAGATCATCATCGGGCACATCGTCTGGTTCCTCTTGATCTTCAACAGCTTCCCCCGTTACAGCATCACCGTATTCGGGGGGCACTTCTCATCGTCCTCTTCTTCTTCGCTTTCTTCCATCATAACCCCTATTTCTCCGTGCTTGGTCCAAACATTATAGTGTGGCATGAAACCCTTATAAAGCAGGTGGGTGCGAATGATTTTTGAGTCAGAGTAAGACTTCGTATTCCCACATATAGGGCATGGACAACACATAAAACCATTCTGCTTGTTTGCCTCAGCCACTTCGAGAAAATCATGCACGCCCTTAATGTACTCAGAGGTGTGTTTGTCACCATACATCCATTGCCGGTTCATCTGCGTGCATTATATATAATTAAGTGTGTAAAAAACCATTACAGAACATCATGAATAGATAATTAAGTGACCAAATTAATAGAAGTTCATCATCACATTAAAACCAAAGTACATACATAGTTCTCATCTAACAACATATAGCTCTCCAGAGCATCTAATTAATTAAACCATACATTGAAACTATTTAAAACATTGCAATGCGAAAACAAATGCGATCATAATCGCAATCAAGGTAACAATTGATCCAACGACATAATGATACCAAGCCTCGGTATGAATGTCATATTTTCTAATCTTTCTAATCTTCAAGCGCATCGCAACCATATTGATCTTGTGATTATCGACGACATCCACAACATGCAACTCCAATATCATCTTCTCCTCCTCAATTTTTTTTAATTTTTTCCTTGAAGAAATTGTTTCCTTCTTCAACTAAATTTAACCTCTTGACAATAGGGTCGGTTGGAATTTCCGGTTCACATACCTCCTAGAAAAATAAAATCTATGTCACGTTGGTCGGCATAATTGTCATAAACAATAAATGAACCAAATAGTTATAAAGATAATATATACCACATACAAAGCATAGACAGGACGAGGGCCGACGGGTGCGGATACCAAAACCATCGCACTAAATAATAAGAAGCAATAATAAAAGTAAGAAAATTATACAAGTATCTACATAAACATACAAGTAAGAACATTTTTCCTTTCAGGAAGAAGATAAGAACAAGAGGCTCACCACGGTGGCGCCGGCGATGAGATCGGTGCGGGCAATCGACGGCGGTGAAGACGGGGATGGGACGTGACGGACCGCTAAACCTAGACAAATATTGAGGAAAATGGAGCTTGGAGGTCGCGTGTAACGCCCCGGATTCGATGCGCCAGGTGTCTTCCAGTTATTCGCCGTCTTTGCCATGTCATTTTCTTGTGTGTTGCACTTTGCCATGTCATCATATGCATTTCATATCATGTCATCATGTGCATCTCATTTTGCATACATGTTCGTCTCATGCATCCGAGCATTTTCCCCGTTGTCCGTTTTCCAATCCGGCACTCCTATGTCTCCCGGCGCCCCCTTTTGCCTCTTTTCGTGTGCGGGTGTTAAACGGTCTCGGAATGGCCCGAGGTTTGCCAAGCGGCCTTGGTATACCACCGGTAGACCGCCTATCAAGTTTCGTGCCATTTGGAGGTCGTTTGATACTCCAACGGTTAACCAGGTAACCGTAAAAGCCTCCTTCTTCTTGCAGCCCAACACCCCTTTCAAAGTGGTCCAAAACCCATCCAAACCCCCTCCACGCTCTCGGTGGTTCGATCACGATCGCGTGGCCGAAAACCGCTCCTCATTTGGACTCACCTCGGTTCGCGTGCCCACGGTTGACATCCCCCCCCCCTTCGAAAAACTGCTAAGTCCCAGATTTTTGCATATAATCATGCCATGTTCATCGCATCATAACTTGCTGCATACTGCTCCGTCCCAGCCGGCGCCGCCCGGTGCCCGTCGCACCAGCCACCCGGCCGTCGCCTCCGCCGGTGCCCGTCGGCGCCCAGCCACCCGGCCGTCGCCTCCGCCCGCAGCTCCTCGCCCCGCCCGGCCTCCGCCGCCCGGCGCCCATAGCCGCCGCCGCCTGCTCGGTCAGATCCAGGCGTGGTGCCGGATCCGCCAACTCCGGCCGCCCCTCGCCTCTCGACGAACTCCATGAGCCCGCCTCACCTCGGTTCGCGTGCCCACGGTTGGCTTCCCCCTTCGAAAAACTGTAAGTCCCAGATTTTTGCATATAATCAGGCCATGTTCATCGCATCATAACTTGTTGCATACTGCTCCGCCAAGCCCGCCTCACCTCGGTTCGCGTGCCCACGGTTGACTCCCCCCCCCCCTTTCGAAAAACTGCTAAGTCCCAGATTTCAGAAGATTTCCTCGTCCCAAGTTTTCAGCTTCGTTCTCTCAATTATTCTATATTCGTGCCCCTTCGTTCGTCTCAATATTCTTCCGGTGCTTCGTTCAAGTATTCTTCTATCAGTTTGCAATCTGTAAGTTCGCGTCTCTATAAATCCCCTCAGGCATATTTGATCGTCTAATTCTTCCCGGTGATTCATTCTCTTTCATCAGTCATTTCCGAATTCTTACGGTGGTTCGTTCAAGATTCTTTTCCTTGATTATCATTTTAATTCATTCGTTTTTTCCAATCCTACCGGTGATTCATGAAGTCCTTCTCAAGTTTGCGATATGTCACTTCTCAATTCTTTTTCAAGAAGAATAAGTTGTATGCCAAATCCATTGCTTGTCATCAATTTAATTTGATGAAGGATATAAGCGTAAAATAAATCTTATTCTTATTTCATCAAAGTGATTAATCTTTTTCTTCGGAGTTTGTTCTTGAGGAATAAATTCTACTTCCAAGTGTTTTCATCTTTTCTTTCCCGGAGTTCGATTATTTCCTCGGCCATCTCGTCGGAACCTCCATCTAAGTCACCGCAAGGCTCATCTTATTCTTTCTTCCTTCATTCTATCTTATCATCCTTTTGTTACCGGAGTTCTTCATGGTGGTTCTTCATGATTTAATTCATTCTTCAAGAGTTCATCAAGATTTTGTTACTGGAGTTCAAGTATCTTTTCTTCCTGCATCTCGAAGTGCAATTAATTCTCCATATTCTTCTGAAGTGGAGTTTTGCATTTCTTCGTTCTTCTAACCTATCCAATCATTTCCATTTGTGGCCGGTTATCACTTGATTTTGAGATGTTATCCATAAGTCCACGACAAGCTTATTCTTTCGTTGTTGATTTTCTCAACAATTCCATTCAATCCTTCCTTCTAAGTTCTTTTCATTTCTATTTCAATTCTTTCCGGAGGTTTTGTGTTGTTCCTTTCATCAAGTATCTTTCCATCCTCTCTAGTTCAAGTTCTATTCCTCCATGTTTTAGCCGGAGTGCTGCCTAAATCCTTTCAGTCTTATCCGTTTCTTTTCTCATTCTAACCACTCCGGTTAGAACGAGTGGTTTCATAGTCTATCTGATTCAGTGATCTTTGATTCTCGTCATTCTCGTCGTTCCTCTCTTCTCCTCGAGTGCTCTCGTTTCTTTGCTTCTTCTCTTGAGTTCTTGTTTCACCTCATCCCTTTCCCCTTCCTTCTCGGTCCTAAGATCTCGGGACGAGATCTCTTGTTAGTGGAGGAGTGTTGTAACGCCCCGGATTCGATGCGCCAGGTGTCTTCCAGTTATTCGTCGTCTTTGCCATGTCATTTGCTTGCGTGTTGCACTTTGCCATGTCATCATATGAATTTCATATCATGTCATCATGTGCATCTCATTTTGCATACATGTTCGTCTCATGCATCCGAGCATTTTCCCCGTTGTCCGTTTTCCAATCCGGCACTCCTATGTCTCCCGGCGCCCCCTTTTGCCTCTTTTCGTGTGCGGGTGTTAAACAGTCTCGGAATGGCCCGAGGTTTGCCAAGCGGCCTTGGTATACCACCGGTAGACCGCCTTTCAAGTTTCGTGCCATTTGGAGGTCGTTTGATACTCCAACGGTTAACCGGGTAACCGTAAAAGCCTCCTTCTTCTTGCAGCCCAACACCCCTTTCAAAGTGGCCCAAAACCCATCCAAACCCCCTCCATGCTCTCGGTCGTTCGATCACGATCGTGTGGCGGCTCGCTCCTCATTTGGACTCTCCTAGCTCCCTCTACCTATTTATAAGCCCCTCCCCCCGAAATTCGCGGATGAATCCGCACACGAAACCCTAAAAATCTCCCTCGCCGCCTCCGGACATGTCCGGCGCCCGCCGGACGTCCCGCGCCGCCGCCCCGCGCCCGGTGTGGCAGCGCGCGTGTCCTCCCGCCGCCCGGCCGCCGCCCGGCCGGCCGAGCCAGCGGGGCCATCAAGCCCATCGAGGCCGGTCTCCGCCACCGCTTCGGCCCGAGCAACGCCGCCCGCGCCGCCAGCCCCGCCTCCGGCCAGCGAGCTTCGCCCGAACCCGCCAGCGCCCGCCGCGCTGCAGCGTCTCCGGCACCTCCCTCCGCCGCCCCATGGCGCCGCCCGCGCCCGCCGTCGCCTCCGCGCTGCCCGTCGCCTCTCCCGGCCGCGCCTCTCGGCCCAGCGCCGCCTTGGGTGTGTTTATCTAATTGTTTGTATGCATTTTGCATCAATGCCATGTTTGACTTGTTTTGCTCATCTTCTAGGTCGTAGCTCCGAATCTAATGAACTTTATATGTAACTTGACTAGAATTTCATGTAGATCATCTTGGTGCATCTTAACTTGCTGTTTAACAACTTGAACTTAAGGTTTATTCAGATCTGGACCAATTTCGAAATTTGCATATGAGGACTTACCGGAATTGCTCTATGTTGTTCCGGGCCTCATTTAAACTTGCTTTGATGTGTTGCTCTTGTTTGCATCATCTCTTGCCATGAGTAGCTTCATGGAGCTTTGTCGTGCATCATGCTTGGTTGTGCATCATGTCTTGTCTATGAGTGGTGTGTTTACTATGTTGTGTGCTTCTTGTTAGTTCCTGTTTCGTTGCGATCGTGAGGATTCGTTCGTCTACGCTTGGTTCGGCTTCATCCGTTCGTCTTCTTCCTGGAGTCGTTCTTCTTCCTTGCGGGACTTCAGGCGAGATGACCGCTACCCTGGATCTCACTACTATCATTGCTATGCTAGTTGCTTCGTTCTATCGCTATGCTGCGCTACCTATTACCTGTTTATCAAGCCATCCCAAATTGCCATGCCAGTCTCTAACCTTTGACACCTTTCCTATGCAAACCGTTGTTTGGCTATGTTACCGCTTCGCTCAGCCCCTCTTATAGCGTTGTTAGTTGCAGGTGAAGATGAAGTTTGTTCCTTGTTGGAACATGTTTACTTGTTGGGATATCACAATATATCTTACATGGATATCTTATTTACCGCGTTAGGGATACTTGGTAAAGGGTGGAAGGCTCGTCCTTATGCCTGGTGTTTTGTTCCACTCTTGCCACCCTAGTTTCCGTCATATCGGTATTATGTTCCCGGATTTTGCGTCCCTAACGCGGTCGGGTGATTTATGGGACCCCCTTGACATTTAGCTTTGAATAAGACTCCTCCAAAGAAGGCCCAACCTTGGTTTTACCATTTGCCTCACCACCACCTATATTTCCCTTGGGAGTAATTAACCCAAGGGTCATCTTTATTTAGCCCCCGGCCAAAGCTTGTCTAAGTGTTGGCCCGAACCGAGTAGATCAAGGGGCCCCTCGTGGAAACTCGAGGTTTGGTTTTACTCGTAGGATGTCTCATCCGGTGTTGCCCTGAGAACGAGATATGTGCAGCTCCTACCGGGATTGTCGGCGCATCGGGCGGCTTTGCTGGTCTTGTTTTATTGCTGTCGAAATGTCTTGTAGCCGGGATTCCGAGACTGATCGGGTCTTCTCGGGGAGAAGGAATATCCTTCGTTGATCGCGAGAGCTTATCATGGGCTAAGTTGGGACACCCTGCAGGGTATAAACTTTCGAGAGCCGTGCCCGCGGTTATGTGGCAGATGGGAATTTGTTAATATCCGGTTGTAGTAAACTTGAAGCAAACTCTTCTAAAATACACCAACCGTGTGCGTAACCGTGAGTGTCTCTTTTCTGGGTTGATCGAGAGGAGAACGGTTTCTGGGTTATGTCGGCGTAAGTAGGAGTTCAGGATCACTTCTTGATCATTACTAGTTGACGATCGTTCCTTTGATTCTCTTCTCGCTCTCATTTGCGTATGTTAGCCACCATATATGCTTAGCCGCTGCTGCAACCTCACCACTTTACCTCTTCCTTACCCATTAAGCTTTGCTAGTCTTGATACCCATGGTAATGGGATTGCTGAGTCCTCGTGGCTCACAGGTTACTACAACACCAGTTGCAGGTACAGGTTATGCGATGATCATGACGCGAGAGCGATGTTTACTTGTGTTGGAGTTCTTCTGCTTCTTCTTCGATCAGGGGATAGGTTCCAGGTCGGCAGCCTGGGCTAGCAGGGTGGATGTCGTTTGAGCTTCTGTTTATGTTTCATCCGTAGTCGGACATTGATCTTGTATATGATGTTGTTGTATTCTTGGGGCGTTTGTGCCTTTTGTATGTATCCCCATCTATAATGTAATGTTGATGTAATCATATCCACCTTGCAAAAGCGTTTCAATATGCGGGTCTATCCTTGGTGGTACCTTCGAGTTCCTTTTGGATAGGGTCGCATATTGGGCGTGGCATCGCGCTTGGAGAGGAGAAATCTTAAGTAGTGTGGCTCGGGCATTATATCGAACACCTCGTGTGCATAGGAGGTGAGCTAGAGCACCACAAAGCTCTCCCCTCGTCGGCCAGGAAAAACAGAGCAGTGGAGTGCTCTGCTCGCGGCCGAGGGGTATATATAGGAAACTCATTGGTCCCAGTTCGTGGCATGAACCGGGACTAATGGTCATCCTTTCTCTAGGACCTTGAAGTATGTCTAGAGGGGGGGGGGGTGATTAGACTACTTGACCAATTAAAAACTTAACCTTTTCCCAATATTAGTCTTTGGCAGATTTTAGCTATCTTAGCACAAGTCAAGCAATCTTCACACAATTCAAGCAAGCATGCAAAGAGTATATGAGCAGCGGAAATTAAAGCATGCAACTTGCAAGAATGTAAAGGGAAGGGTTTGGAGATTTCAAACGCAATTTGGAGACACAGTGATTTTTTGGACCGTGGTTCCAATAGGTGGTGCTATCGTACATCCACGTTGATGGAGACTTCAAACCACGAAGGGTAACGGTTGCGCGAGTCCACAGAGGGCTACACCCACGAAGGGTCCACGAAGAAGCAACCTTGTCTATCCCACCATGGTTGTCGCCCACGAAGGACTTGCCTCACTAGCGGTAGATCTTCACGAAGTAGGCGATCTCCTTGCCCTTACAAACTCCTTGGTTCAACTCCACAATCTTGTCGGAGGCTCCCAAGTAACACCTAGCCAATCTAGGAGACACCACTCTCCAAGAAGTAACAAATGGTGTGTTGATGATGAACTCCTTGCTCTTGTGCTTCAAATGATAGTCTCCCCAACACTCAACTCTCTCTCATAGGATTTGGATCTGGTGGAAAGAAGATTTGAGTGGAAAGCAACTTGGGGAACGCTAGATATCAAGATTCATATGGTAGGAATGGAATATCTTGGCCTCAACACATGAGTAGGTAGTTCTCTCTCAGGAATGGTAAGCTGGAAGTGTAGGTTTGTTCTGATGGATCTCCCCACGAATGAAGAGGAGGTGGAGGGGTATATATAGCCTCCACACAAAATCTAACTGTTACACACAATTTACCAATCTCGGTGGGACCGAATCAACAAACTCGGTCGGACCGATTCAGTAAACCTAGTGACCGTTAGTGATTTCGGTGGGACCGACATGCAACTCGGTGGGACCGATATGGTTAGGGTTAAGGCATAACGTAATCTCGGTGAGACCGATTACACAAACTCGGTGAGACCGATTTTGGTAATAAGCTAACCAGAGAGTTGGTCTGGTAAACTCGGTGGAACCGATTCGCTCTTTTCGGTGAGACCGAAATGTTACAAAAGGGAAACAGAGAGTTTACATTGCAATCTCGGTGGGACCAATCGCTCACTTCGGTTAGACCGAAACGTTACGAAGGGAAACAGAGAGATTACAATCCCATCTCGGTGAGACCGAGATCCCTATCGGTGAGACCGATTTGCCTAGGGTTTGTGGCAGTGACTATGACATCTGAACTCGGTGGCGCCGGATAGAAAGAATCGGTGGGACCGATTTTGACTTTCGCTTTAGGTCATATGTGGATATGAGAAAGTAGTTGGGGGTTTTTGGAGCATATCACTAAGCACTTGAAGCAAGAAGCTCATTAAGCGACACCTCATCCCTCCTTGATAGTATTGGCTTTTCCTATAGACTCAATGTGATCCTGGATCACTAAAATATAAAATCTAGAGTCTTGAGCTTTTGACCTTGAGCCCATCCTTTTGTCCTTAATACTTTGAGGGATCCACTTTCATCATCCATGCCATGCCATTCACTGAGCTTTCCTGAAATATTTGTCTTGGAATAGTATTAGCTCAATGAGCTATATGTTGATATGAATTACCAAAACCACCTAGGGATAGTTGCACTTTCAATCTCCCCCTTTTTGGTAATTGATGACAACATGTAGATCAAAGCTTCGACAAATGATAATAGGATTGAAAAACATCGTCGCTTTGAGTAGTATATGATAAGCAAGAGCTCCCCCTAAATTTGTGCATAGTTTAAGATTTGCTTTGGACGGCAAATGCACAAGGAATTAGGCTCATGGGTTACTCTTCCATGTCACATACATCTTGGTGGAGCGCTCAAAATAATAAAGATTGAATACATGCACTCATCACCAAGCAAAGTGAATGATCATATAAGGATAAATAAGATAATATCATCTAACAAGCATAAATGTAGCTTATGATCAAACACATGATCATCAATGTCTCACAGATAATAGCATAGTATCTCAAGAAAGCAAAAGCAAATAAAGTTCAACCAAGAAGACAAGAGAGAACAAAAGAAAACTCTCACTCTCTTGAAGCCTATGATCTATACATTTTTCTCCCCCTTTGGCGACAAGTTACCAAAAAGTTCCTAGAAAATGCATAGTACTATTTCGTCTCTTAGGCTTGGTCTTCAGTTGGTGGTGTAGAGATGGCTCCTTGGACGAAGACTTTAGTTGATGTGCATGGAGCTGAAGGAGTTGGTGCTGGAGCTGATTGCACTGGAGCTGTAGCTGGTGCAGATGAAGTGGCTTTGGTGTCTGCCACTGGCTCTGCAACTGATCTCTGAGCTCGAGGCACTCTGGCAAATGCATCAGTAGTTATCCCGCCCTTCCTCTCCTGCATGTCATCCTGTAGCTGCTCCACAACTGACTGAATCTCAGTTATTTTGACATCTAAATAATAGAATTTTTGTTCCATGATTCTTTCCAGGCTCTCCTAGTTTTGAGTTAGGGTGGCCAACCCCTTCTCAATCCTCAGAGTTGATGCTATCTAGTAACTAAGTTGGTCCTGCTTTCTCTTCAAAAAGTATTTAGATGCCTCCTCTAAAGTTGGCATCTTGGCAGCCTTCTCCTTCTTTGCTTTCTCCTTCTTCTCTTGAGCTTGCACTAATGATGGTTCATTCTCATTCATGCCAACTTGATTGTCCTAAAAATCTGGATAGAGAACAAAGTGATCCTTATCCAACAGATATTTGCCTGTGCCCATCTTTGAGTTGATCAGCTCCTGGATTTGTGGGGCATACCCACAACTTCTCTTTTGGTCTGCTGCTGTCCTCTTGATAGTCTCAACTATGAGGCTCATGACCTTGAATCTCTGTGGCACATCAAAAATGTGAAGCATATTAATTGCATGCCCTCTGATCATGTTGTGGTCACCTGACTTGGGCAAAAGAGTGTGCCTAAGAATCTAGTTGATTGTTGGCAGCCCTGACAGAAGAAAGGGGATAGACCCAAACTTGAAAGTTTCAAGGGCCTTGTCTGGGATCTCCTTGTACATATGGGACATGGAATTGTGATCCTTCTTCTTTTTGGAGTAGACATCCAAGTCATCTTCCTTCTCCTCTGGGGCATTAATCAGATTGACCCATTCCTCAATAGTTGATTGGTACCTTGTACCTTCAGACATCCAGACAATTCTGCCATCAGGATAAAAATGAGCTGTGGAGTAGAATTGCGTAACTAGCTCGTCATTCCAGTTTGTGAACTTTTGTCCAACAAACTCATCAACTCCACAAGCCTTAATGCTATCATATACTCCTGGGTAGTGATCCTCATTTTCCTTTATGAATTTCCAGTCTACCCACCTCATGTCACGGACTATGGGCTTCTTATCCAACAGCACAGTCTCATAGAAGTCCTACTATTCCTTAGTGTGGAACCTGTAATCTACAACAGTTCTTCTCCTCATTGCGTATGGATCAGACAATCTCCACTTTGCTCGAGCCTGCATCCTTCCTCAGCTTCATATTCTCAGCCACTGGATGAGCATCGTTGTGGTATGGAATCTTGGGTTTGAGCTTCCTTAGGACTTGTCCTTCATCATCTTCCTCAGCAACAACTTCAAGCACTGGGGCCTTGTTCTTCTCAGCAGCTGGTATGCTCCTAGTATTCCTCTTAGGTGCAGACTTGGCCTTTGAGGCAACTTTGGGTGCTTCTTTGGGCTTTGATGATGCAGCCCCTGAATTTATCGCATCACCCATCAGCTTCTGTGCCTTGGGTGCTGGTGCAGCAACCTCTTCTTCCTCCTCCTCTTCCATCATGGAAGGTTTTCCAACAACTCTGGCCATGGTCTTTTGGACCCTTTCCTTTCTCTTCTTTCCTTCTGCAGCTGGCTCCTTGGGATCAGGTTTCTCGGGTTCTTGTGTTGATCCTCTGACCTTCAGCATAGGTGTCCTCTTGGCAGAGACCTTCCTATTCAGTCCAGGCTTTGTGGTCTTAGCTGAGACATACTCCTTTTTGAGCACTAATTTCTTGGAAGTAGCCTCATCTTCAGCTGCCACATAGTCCTCATCCTCTGAGTCTGAGGTTCTCTTCCTTCTTGCTCTTGTGGCTGCTTTGGGAAAATTTATAGGAGTACTTCTGCTGCCATCATCTGAGGAACTGGAGGGACTAGTGCCTTCACTCATGTGAATCTGCTCTTCTTCCTTGTTCTGGCTATCACTTTGGTCTAACATGTTGAGAACTCTCACTGCTGACCCTGTGAATAGTTATGGATGAGATAGAATGGATGAGCATCACAAAATGCAGAGATTTTTGCAAAAGAATGATTCAAAAACTTAGTTTTTGTTTTTCCCAGAAAGCATTTTGGATCAACCGATTTTCAAACTCGGTGATACCGAAGCAGTTTTGGAACCTAAATAGTGATCTCGGTCAGACCGAGTCATAGTTCGGTGGCATCGAGACTGCTAGTGTTTCACTGAGTCCTAAAATTGGTCACACCAATTAGCAATTCTCGGTCAGACCGAGAGTTACTAGTGCAATGGCGTTAGCCGAATCGGTGGGACCGAGTTTTTCAACTCGGTGGGTCCGAGATGGTTTCGGCGGAAACCTAACCCTAAATTTTCAAATCGCATCTATTCTACGGTTTGTTTTGACTGGATAGATGTGTTTCAATCGTGGAAAGAATCATAATGTACACAATGTGCTGAGAATCAGATGAGGTTAGCACTGTGATCGAGTTCGTACCCTAATTCGGCGATGAACTCGCTACGGCGGCAACGGCGGGGATGAACTCCGTTGACGGCGGCGGAGACCAGCGACAGGAGGCGGGTGGCAACGAAGTCGACGATCCGGAGACCTAGAAGGCAGAGTGGGCTATGCGCGGGCGAGAGGATTGGAGAAAGTTTTCCAAAATTTTGCCCGTGTGTATATATATCCCGACACTATCGGTGTGACCGAGTTGAACAACTCGGTGGCACCGAGATGCATAACTGTTGATAGTTACAGCAACTCGGTGAGACCGAAAAGTTCGAATCGGTTGCACCGAGATTGAAAACCTAGATCGACTTAGTGATCTTGGTATGACCGAAATGGAAGAATCGGTCGGACCGAAACACACAAAGAAGTTTTGGAAGTTTAAGTCTATGACGAATCGGGGACTCCGAGTGCTGCTCACACAGAGTGGTTCGAATCTGACTTGATCAAATTTTGTGATGTAGCATGAATAGAGTTTGAGACAAGAAAAGCATAGATAGCTAGAGAAGGTTCTTAGGCATTCTTGTCCATCCACTTGGCAAAAGAAAAAGAAACCAATCAATCAAAGCACCAATTGGATGTCCTTGAATGAGTTAAATATGCAACCAACATGCTCAATGTGGGAGTCCTGGATTAGGGGGTGTCCGGATGGCTGGACTATGACCTTTGGCCGGACTCCCGGACTATGAAGATACAAGATAGAAGACTTCGTCCCATGTCCGGATAGGACCTTCCTTGGCGTGGAAGGCAAGCTTGGCGATACGATATGTAGATCTCCTCCCATTGTAACCGACTATGTGTAACCCTAGCTCTCTCCGGTGTCTATATAAACCGGAGAGTTTTAGTCCGTAGGACGAACAACAATCATACCATAGGCTAGCTTCTAGGGTTTAGCCTCTCTGATCCCGTGGTAGATCAACTCTTGTACTACCCATATCATCAATATTAATCAAGCAGGAGTAGGGTTTTACCTCCATCGAGAGGGCCCGAACCTGGGTAAAAACATCGTGTCCCTTGTCACCTGTTACCATCCGCCTAGACGCACAGTTCGGGACCCCCTACCCGAGATCCGCCGGTTTTGACACCGACATTGGTGCTTTCATTGAGAGTTCCTCTGTGTCGTCACCATCAGGAAGGATGCCGCACCCCGTCTGTAAAGATGGCGCTGTAGCTAAAGGAGCTTTGGCTGTCGGGTAAACTCTCCGGCTAGGCAGTTTTTTAATGACTGCTTGTTCGGCCGGCACGCCGACGATGACCTCTCGGGTCATCGAAAGCTATCTTCATGTCAGCTCGGAACTTGCCGAGTAGTTAGATCCGATGGAGCTCTCTTCCTTAAACGAGCTCTTGGATCGCATCGCCGCCCTGGGAGTCACTACAGACTACGGCCAGATTGGGCTCAAACCCGATTGGAGAGAGATTGACTCTCCCCAGGTCACCCACCACGTTGAAGTGGTGGAGGAACAATGCGGCGGATCTTCACCCATCCTAAGGACCAGATGTGTCCGGATTCCTGGTCCCTCCAAGCCGGACATCTGCGGAGGGGAGGACGTCACTCAAGCCCTGAACCTAAAGTCAGGCAGCGGGCCTGATTCATTGGATAACGTCAAAGAACCCAAGCTTCCAAGTTCGGAAATTTCTTGGCCCTTGAGTCTTAGATCGGGCGAGGTTCCAGATTTAAATCCACCCGCCGACCCAAATATAAGGGATCTATCCCAAATTCGGCAAGAGCCCAGAGAAACTGTATACCATTACTGGGCCAGATTCCTCCTGGTTATGAACAGGATAAGGGACTGTCGTGAGGGGGATGCAATTTCATTCTTCTGCAACAACTGCATGGACATCGGAATCCTCAACGCCATAAGTCGCCGTGAAATTACACGCTTCGCCGACTTGGCATCCATAGTACGAAAGTACTGTGCGGCAGAAAGCGTTCGGAAAACCGAAACAAAATTCTGGGACAATCCGACCCTGAATACAATCCCAGTCCAAAACATAAGGGCGCATTATCGCCAGGCACCTGGCCAAACAACAAAAAACAAAAACCCTCTATAGGGTATGCAACCGTACAGGAGGGATGGCTCAATGGACCCTGTAAAATTCATAGTACAGAGGGCGCCACACCAACTCACAGCCTTAGAGCATGTTGGATACTCCGCGGTGGCGGAAGTGGCGAGGAGCTTCTAACTCCAGAATCCGCAGAGCACCACCCCAGGAACGCCAGTACGGTGTTAACAGTCTTCGAGACTATCGCATCAAACAACGCGATGAAACGAACGCTCCGCAGCCTTACCGAAGTCTACCAGGTAGCGACAATAAACCCATGGAGTGACACGACTATTACCTTTAATGCCAGTGACGAACCTAAATTCCGGACAGCCCGAGCACCAGCCGCACTGGTCCTCAGTCCGATAGTGGACGGCTTTCGACTTACTAAGGTACTCATGGACGGTGGCAGCGGATTGAACCTCATCTATGAGGAAGCCCTACGAAAAATGGAAATGGACTGGAGCCGCATTGAGCGAAGAAACACAATCTTTAGAGGAATAATCCCCAGTCGGGAAGCATGCTGTACAGGAAAAATCACACTGGATGTGGTGTTCGGCACGCCGGATAATTATAGATCCGAGGAGGTCACATTTCAAGTGGCCCCGTTCAGCAGCGGATACCACGCTCTGTTAGGGCGAGAAGCACTCACAATTTTTCAAGCTATACCCCATTACAGGTACATGAAGCTCAAAATGCCCGGACCCGATGGAATCATCACTCTTGCTAGTGATCCAGACACAGCGCTCCGCGCCGAAAACAAGACAGCCGCACTGGCCCTCGAGGCATTATCCGAAGCCCTAGCGGCCGCGGAACTAACTGCATTGCGCTCCACGGCGGACAGGGACGACGTGATAGTTGACAAAAGATCCAAGTCCACCTCCTTCAAGCCGGCAGACGAAATAGTCAAGTTCCAAGTCCATCCAACGGACACTACAAAAACGGCCTCCATCGGGGCACAACTAAAACTTGATGTAGACACCGCACTAAGAGAATTCCTATGCAAAAATTGGGACATTTTTTCCTGGAACCCTTCAGACATGCCAGGAATCCCACGCAGGCTGGCCGAGCACAGCCTGAACATCCTAAAAGGATTCAAGCCTGTTAAGCAGGCTCTTCGGTGTTTCTCCGAACCTAAGAGACAAGCCATGGGAGAGGAGCTAGCCAAACTACTGGAAGCCGGATTCATCAGAGATATCAAACATCCGGACTGGCTAGCAAACCTAGTGATGGTACCAAAGAAGGACAAATCCTGGCGCCTATGCGTCGATTTCAAAGACCTAAATAAGTCCTGCCCAAAGGATCCCTTCCCCTCCCCCGCATTGATCAAATCATCGACGCCACCGCAGGACACGATTCATTGTGTTTTCTCGACGCATACTCTGGCTACCACCAAATCAAGATGGCAGAATCAGACCAAGCCGCAACGGCATTCATCACCCCATACGGCCCGTTCTGCTTCAACACAATGCCCTTCGGGCTCAAAAACGCCGCCGCAACATATCAGCGCATGATTCAGACATGTTTGGCCAACCAGATCGGCAAAACGGTTGAAGCATACGTGGATGACGTGGTCGTCAAAACCAAGCATGTCGAAACTCTAATAGACGACTTGAGGCTCACGTTCGATAACCTCCGAACATATGACATCAGGCTTAACCCGGAAAAATGCGTTTTCGGCGTACCAGCCAGAAAGCTCTTGGGCTTCATCCTATCCGGTAGAGGAATTGAAGCAAACCCGGCCAAGATCCAAGCTCTGTCACAATTTGATATTCCAAAAGATCTCAAGCAAATACAAAAATTGACTGGATGCGTGGCGGCTTTAAGCCGCTTCATCTCCCACTTGGGGGGAAAGGAATTACCCCTTTACCGCCTCCTCCGGCGCACCGAACACTTCGAGTGGACGGATGCCGCCACGGCTGGACTCGAAGAAATAAAAGCCATACTGGCAACAAACCCGGTCCTGGCCGCGCCTAACTTTGGCGAACCAATGTTGTTATACATCGCGGCAACTCACCAAGTTGTAAGCGCAGTCCTCGTCGTTGAACGAGAAATGGACGGACCCAAATTCCCTGTCAAGAAACCAGTCTACTACGTTCCACTGTCCTCACTCCATGCAAATCCTGGTACCCGCATTACCAAAAGATAGCATATGCAGTGTTCATGGCATCCCGGAAGCTATGACACTACTTTCAAGATTGTTCGATAACAGTAGCCTCCGAAGTACCTCTTAACGATATCATAAACAACCGCGACGCAACGGGCCGGATTGCCAAATGGGCCATTGAGCTCCTTCCGTTCGACATAACATATAAGCCATGACGAGCCATCAAGTCGCAAGCCTTGGCCGACTTTGTCGCTGAGTGGACTGAGGCCGAACTCCTAAAGAGTACGGCACATATTCCAACTGGACCATGCACTTCGACGGCTCCAAAATGCTGGCGGGTCTGGGGGCTGGCGTCGTCTTGATGTCCCCAACAGGAGATACAGTGCAATATGTACTCCAGATCATGTATACGGACTCCAACAATGCAGCCGAATACGAGGCCCTTCTACATGGCCTCCGGATGGCAGTCTCCATGGGCATTCAATGCCTAGAGGTGCGTGGAGATCCGAACCTCGCGATATCCCAAATAAACGGAGACTTCGACGCCAAAGATCCGAAAATGGCAGCTTATCGCAACGCCGTCCTAAATATGTCAGCTCGGTTCGAAGGACTAGAATTTCACCATATAGCACGGGAAAACAATCAGGCAGCAGACGTCTTGGCACGCATCGGCGCAAAACGCGATGCAGTCCCCCCCAACATTTTCCTGGAAAGGCTATTCAAGCCATCCGTACAGTGGGAAGGGGAACCCGGACATAACAATCCGGACCTGGCCGCATCACCTGACCCCGAACACTCTGACACAACGGAAGGCTTCGCCAACGAAGTCACACCCTCAGACACGTAATAATGGCAGTAATTTCCCCGTGGACAGAACCATTCTTAGCCTACTTAACTAGGCAAGAACTTCCCGAGGGCCAAAATGAGGCACGCTGCATAGTGCGGCGATCTAAAGCCTATAAAGTCCATGAAGAAGAGCTTTATAAGAAAAGCACTACCGGAGTCCTTCAAAGATGTATCTCCGAAGAGGAAGGGTGGAACCTTCTGGCTGAAATTCACGCCGGACTCGGCGGGCACCACGCTGCATCCCGAGCCCTTGTCAGCAAGGCCTTCTGTACCGGATTTTATTGGCCGACGGCCCGGGCAGACGCTCAGGACTTAGTCCAGCGATGAGTCGGTTGCCAATTATTTGCTAATCAAAGCCACATGCCGCCTACCGCCCTCCAAACTATACCCATTACCTGGCCTTTTGCGGTCTGGGGGCTTGACATGGTTGGACCCCTTAGAGGAGGAATCCACAAGCAAAAATATCTACTGGTCATGGTGGGCAAATTCACCAAATGGATAGGGGCCAAGCCTGTTAAGACGGCCGAATCCGGACCGGTGATAGACTTCATATCCGGGGTTGTACACGGTTACGGCGTCCCCCACAGCATCATTACTGACAACGACACAAACTTTACGGCCGATGAGGTTAAACTCTGGTGCAAAAACATGGGCATTAAGCTCGATTACGCCTCAGTCTATCACCCACAAACTAACGGTCAACTCAAGCGAGCCAATGGTCTAATCATGAGCGGCATCAAACCCAGATTAGTGCGATCCCTCAAGGAATCTAACACGCACTGGGTAGAGGAGATCGACTCTGTACTCTAGGGGCTGAGGACCACGCCAAATCGCACTACCGGATTCACACCATTTTTTATGGTATACGGCGCAGAGGCAGTCCTGCCCTGCGACATAATTCATTACTCACCTCGCGTGCGCATGTACGAAGAAAGAGAAGCCGATCTCGATCGGCAGGACAACTTGGACGCATTGGAGGAGGAGCGCGACGTGGCAAAAGCCCGTTCCACATTCTATCAACAGCAGGCTCGAAGATATCAAAGCAGAGAGGTACGGGCCAAAACTTACAATTTTGGCCTGCCGGACAAGAAAAAGGACAAACTCAAGCCCAAATGGGAGGGACCCTTCATAATCTACCAAGTCCTGACTGGTGGAGCGTACTGTCTGCGAAACGCATCGGATAACCGACTCGAGCCGAACCCATGGAATGCAGCACGCCTACGAAGATTCTACGCCTAGCGCCGGACTCTGTGTTCGTCTCCTTCCTCTGTCCCCTTTTTTTTACAAATTAGTTGCCTTATATTTCTCTCCTTCTCCCTCCCTTTTTCTTCCAAGCCTTGCAGGGCTTGCTTGCGCGCTGTTCGCACATAATTGACGTGCCACCCGCGCTCACTATACCTGGGGGCTTCTTTATCAGAAGCTTATATACACGGGCCTCATGCCCAAAACATGTGTGACACTTCCGCATGAACCTTTTATGCACCATTATATGCATCGATATGACTTAAGTTTTGGCCAAGCTGGGTTGCCTGGCTCCTGTGCTTACCCCTACGTTCCCGTTTGTTCGGCTAGGTGGTAAAGGGAGCACCTCTGCGATTGTTACTGCCGGGTCAGCCGGATGTGTACCTCGGTACCGGGTGAAGCCGAAAGCTAGCGTTCTTAAGGGAATATTCGGTCGGTGAACTAAAAGATGATTTTTCACTTGTTTATTTATCTGCCCCCAGATGCTTTTCTGCTTTTTTCGCAGTCCGTACATGCACTTTAGGGCATGCCTCCCAGGGGAAGGAACCCCTAACGGAACTATTCTCCCTGGAAGATGTTTCTTACTAACCACGTAATATAACATAACTAGTTGGGCACTTGTCTGCTAAAGCACTTATGACCCCTACGCCTGGTCTCCATGCATGCCCCGGTTCTTACATAACCGAGAGGGTATTCGGACACACTCCGGACTATCGGGTCCAGAGGTTGAAGCGAAAAGGTCCGCAATGACAAACGATCTACAATCCGGCTAGAAGGCATTTTACATGTCATTTTAAATTACATAGTCAATTTGACTGGGTATATTCTTCTTCAATACCATCCAACAGGCTATCTAATTTACAGTCCTATTGGGAATACTTGGCGGCCAGCTCTACCTAGCCGTACACTAAACTGACAGGGATCTCCTTCAAGTCGGGCCCCACAGGGCCGACCTCGGCCATCTGGTTTGGGTCAGCCTTCGTGTATCGGGTCTTCACCATGGCCCAAGCCTCCCTGGCGCCTTGACGGCAGGCTGATATCTTCCATAATCGGAAGCGCTGCCGTGCTCCCTTCAGCTTCTCTAAAAGCTCTCCAAGGCCTTCGGGCATGGAGAGGGATGGCCACAAAGCCTGGACAGCGCCTTGCATCGCCTGCCGCACTCATTCGTGCAGTTGCGATAGCTCGGGAAGAAGGTCACCCGTAGAACCGGGCATTTCCTCCGCAGGCCGACCGGTCAGCATATCTACAGACATAACTCTATCAATTGACTTCCTCACCGAGATCTTTTTCGAAGACTCGTTCAAGCACTTACTAAAAATGCCGCGTCGAAGTCGTCGATTCTCCTTCACGGAATCCGACAGCTGAGCACGAACATCCTTTAGTTCCTCGCCCAGCTGGGTATTGGTATCTTGAAGCTTGTTCTTCTCTTGCCTCACCCTCGTAAGCACGCTCTCGCCGGCCTTTAACTGGCGCAAGAGTTGTTGCTTGTCCGGACCCACTCCTGCCCCATCTGCACTGTTATTGTCAGAATTGCACACATGCCGCACTTCACAACATACTTATCTCTCGAAGCATATATTACCTAAGGGGGTCCCCTTTGCATTCTCTGTAGCGGCTAGTGTGGCCTCGAGTTGGGCCTTGCACTCTTCCAGCTCCTGGGACAGTTGCGTATTCTTCTTTGTAAGATCCTGCATAACAAATGATCCTTAAA
This sequence comes from Aegilops bicornis, assembly GCA_021605145.1. NCBI lineage: Eukaryota > Viridiplantae > Streptophyta > Magnoliopsida > Poales > Poaceae > Aegilops > Aegilops bicornis. The sequence continues at coordinate 57,014,413 of CM038670.1, forward strand.
TCAGTTATTTTAACTGTTTCATGTCTCGGGGGCTACTGACATATATAACCATCATATCTACTCACCCGTATGTCTTTTACATACTGCTCTTGGCTCTGGCTAGACCATTTTGAGCGGCACGGACGTACGCATCTCCCGTATTAAAGGCGTCCAACGCCTCTTGGGAAAAACATGCGTCACGAGGAACAGTCCTGCGACGCCTGTGGTTCATCGCACTCTCCACCTATGAATTGGTGGCAGATAACCCGTCCATGTCCTCTGTCGGAGGAGCGTCCGGTGCGCGCCCATGTTTGCCTCCGCTTCCGGACCCGGCTTGAAGCCTGGCCGGTGGATATAGTCCGGCGGGCGCTCTTTTTCCTGAAGAAGGCGTAAACGTTAGTATGCCTTGAAGGCATAAAGCCTGGGCACTAAAGTCGCATGCCGTACCATTGCGCTGGCGTCTTGATCCGGTCCGCACTTCTTTTCAGCCCGCCTGGCTTCAATGGCCCTTGTTGGCTACCCACCGCGGGCTCGGCCCTCCGCCTCAAGGATTTCCCCTGTAAAAAGAAACACTATTGGTTTACGGCAATCAAAATAAGCATGGATGGATCCTCTTGAAAGTACTGGGACTTCGGTCTCGGTTACCTTTGAGGCTGGAAGTAGTCCGGGATAATCGGCCGTAATGGCCACTAAGGTGTTGTCCTTACTCAATTGATGAAACACCCCATCAATTAGCTCCACACATAAGTCCGGGTCCTCTTGGGAGTCCGGGTCGAGGGACCGTTCTGGGTCCTTGGGTTGTGGAGGAGGGCTGTTTATCTCCTTCACAGTCTGGCGCAGCTCCTGCGTTAAAATTGCTGGACTAAGTACTCAATTATGCGAATTTGAAAACGGGAAGGCAAGTGAAAGTCTTCGCTCACCCAGCTTGGAGGATTGTACATAGAGAATCCGCCTCATGGGTTGATACAGAGGAATTCTTCTTCCTCTCCCTTGTACAAAGCAGATAAGATCTTCGTTAGAGTGGCAGCCGAATCCGGCCCCTTGCGACCGCACCGGGTGGCATCGTCCTCCCCGTTGAAATCCCACATGGGGTGGCCTCTGTACTGAAGCGGCTGCACCCCCCGCATAATGCATGTGGCCATGACCTCGATCATGGTCAGTCCGGAATGAGCCAACAGCCTTATCCGGCTCATCAGGTAAAGGACGTCCCTGTCAGTTTCCCTCTGAGGGCTCCGTGGGCGCTAGCTCAGGCGTTTCTTCAAAGGAGCATTATTGAACTCAGGGAGGCCGATCCGTACAGGGTCCAGCAGGGGGACGTCGTCTATATAAAATCATTCTGAAGGCCAGTCCTCAGACGCCTTCTTTGGGGTTCCGGCTAGATATCCGGTCCCGGCGATGCGCCATAGTTTGGCTCCGCCCACTTGATAAATCGACCCCTCTTGAGAGCGGGGCACGAGGCTGAACAACTTCTTCCACAGCGCGAAATGGGCCTCGATGCCCAAAAACAGCTCGCAGAGGGCCACGAAGCCCGCAATATGCAGTATGGAGGCAGGCGTGAGGTTGTGTAGCTGGAGGCCGTAAAACTCCAGTAGCCCCCGGAGAAACGGATGAATTGGAAATCGGAGCCCTCCTATTAAATAAGGGACTAGGCATACCCGCTCTCCTTTGGAGGGATTGGGGACGCTCTCCGCCTGCTCTCCACCACTATAGGTAGCAAGCCCGGCTCGAACTGGGACCATATATGCTGGGGGGAGGAGCCCGTTGGATTGGAGCACTACTAGCTCGCTATGCGGGACGGAACACCGCTCTCGATCTCCGGGCCGAGGGCTGGAGGGGCGAGAGGAGGGGCTGCGTCGAACGGCCATGATGGAACGGATCTCTGTCGAAAGCACTCCGATGAATGCTCGCGGAGGGAAGATGGTGTGAATTGGATCTAAATCCCCGTCTCTTTTATGGGCGGCTCATTTACGCAGCTAGGGGGGTAAATGAACAAACTCCCTGGCTTTTCGCATTCGTTTGACACGTGGAAGATGGTCATTATTGAGCATAGAAGCCAAGGAGTGCAACATGCACTAGAAGCCAGACACTATTCGACAGGTACATGGAATTTGGAGAAGAACCCGCCTTGCAATGCCGAAGACAAATTTGTGCGCCGGACTCATCGTCATTGAAGCCTGGTTCGGGGGCTACTGTGGGAGTCCTGGATTAGGGGGTGTCCGGATGGCCGGACTATGACCTTTGGCCGGACTCCCGGACTATGAAGATACAAGATTGCAGATTTCGTCCCGTGTCCGGATAGGACTTTCCTTGGCGTGGAAGGCACGCTTGGCGATACGATATGTAGATCTCCTCCCATTGTAACCGACTCTGTGTAACCCTAGCCCTCTCTGGTTTCTATATAAACTGGAGAGTTTTAGTCCGTAGGACGAACAACAATCATACCATAGGCTAGCTTCTAGGGTTTAGCCTCTCTGATCTCGTGGTAGATCAACTCTTGTACTACCCATATCATCAATATTAATCAAGCAAGAGTAGGGTTTTACCTCCATCGAGAGGGCCCGAACATGGGTAAAAACATCGTGTCCCTTGTCTCCTGTTACCATCCGCCTAGACGCACAGTTCGGGACCCCTACCCGAGATCCGCCGGTTTTGACACCGACACTCACGCAATAAGATGGCAAATGAAATATGTGGAAAAGCATGCACAATCAATTCTAGCTTCTATCAAACAATTTGCGATGACTAGGTCATCTATATATGAGTATATTGACTTAGGAGTCAAATGAGAACATTTCATCATAGGTCATACTCATTGTTTAAGCTCAAGTGGGGTTACCACTTTTACATAATGCATTGATGTGTTCACATCATTAGAGTTGCTTTGACTCAATTCTTAGAGTTAAGCTCCCCCTAGATGTGAGATCCCCCTTAGAGGGATGAACTAACCTTGGGTTTTGTCGATGATGACTTCATGTAGGTGTTGAAGATGTGGATGCTCAATGTTGATGTAGATCATTTGGAGCAATCCTTTGGAGTGATTTGCACTTTCAATACCTACACGGGTTAGTCCCACAAGGAACAAACAAGATATCCATAGACATAGAGTGATTCACACACAAGATGATGTCCATGAAAGCATTAGGTTACCTTGTCCCTTGCCTTACCAACATGAGGGTTTGTGACTCCTTGAACTAGTGCAAGATATGGAAGTTGATTGCACTTTTCCTTGCCATAATGATATGAGTGAAGAATGTTGGCGGAGTCACCCTCAAGAACTCTCTAGTTCTTCTTCTTGGGGATCCACATCATCTTGATGGGAATCCTTGGAGTTGCAATTGTACTTGATGAAGTAGTACTTGACGTAGTCTTGAGAACCCACTAGACCAAGGCCTTAGGTGCTTCTTCAAATGCATCAATCTCCTCTTGAAGCTTGTCCTTGCCTTTGTTCTTGTGGTCTTGTGGTGGAAGATCATCTTGTGCTTGTGTTCTTCAGGGCATAATCCAACTTGGATTCCTTGACGGAGTCGGTACCTTCATGCATATCAATCAAAGTATCCCAAATTTCCTTTGCATTCTCAAGACGGCTGATTTTGTTGAATTCATCAGGGCATAATCCATTGAAGAGGATATCACAAGCTTGAGCGTTGTATTGCAGCATCTTCAATTCATCCGCACTAGCTTCACGGTTTGGTTCCCTCCCATCAAAGAATTCACCTTGCAAGCCAATACACACAATAGCCCAAACAGCAGGGTTATGTCCGATAATTTCCCTCGCTAGACGCCATACTCTCCTAGGTTGTGAAACCAAGGCTATGACCACCAAAAGCTATGGAAATCAAAGCAAATGGAGACCAAAGCTATGATACCACTTGTAGGACCTTGAAGTATGTCTAGAGGGGGGGATTATGTTGGAAATATGCCCTAGAGGCAATAATAAATTGGTTATTATTATATTTCCTTGTTCATGATAATTGTCTATTGTTCATGCTATAATTGTATTAACTGGAAACTGTAATACATGTGTGAATACATAGACCACAACATGTCCCTAGTGAGCCTCTAGTTGACTAGCTCGTTGATCAATAGATGGTTATGGTTTCGACCATGGACATTGGATGTCATTGATAACATGATCACATCATTAGCGGAATGATGTGATGGACAAGACCCAATCCTAAGCATAGCACAAGATCGTGTAGTTCGTCTGCTAAAGCTTTTCTAATGTCAAGTATCATTTCCTTAGACCATGAGATTGTGCAACTCCCGAATATCGTAGGAATGCTTTGGGTGTGCCAAACGTCACAACGTAACTGGATGGCTATAAAGGTGCACTACGGGTATCTCCAAAAGTGTCTGTTGGGTTGGCACGAATCGAGACTAGGATTTGTCACTCCGTGTGACGGAGAGTTATCTCTGGGCCCACTCGGTAATGCATCATCATAATGAGCTCAATGTGACTAAGTAGTTAGTCATGGGAACATGCATTACGGAACGAGTAAAGTGACTTGCAGGTAACGAGATCGAACGAGGTATTGAGATACCGACGATCGAATCTCGGGCAAGTAACGTACCGATTGACAAAGGGAATTGTATACGGGATTCCTTGAATCCTTGACATCGTGGTTCATCCGATGAGATCATCGTGGAACATGTGGGAGCCAACATGGGTATCCAGATCCCGCTGTTGGTTATTGGCCAGAGAGTTGTCTCGGTCATGTCTGCATGATTCCCGAACCCGTACGGTCTACACACTTAAGGTTTGGTGACGCTAGAGTTGTTATGGGAATTAGTGTGCAGTTACCGAATGTTGTTCGGAGTCCCAGATGAGATCTCGGACGTCACGAGGAGTTCCGGAATGGTCCGGAGGTAAATATTTATATATGGTAAGTCCTATTTTGGCCATCGAAAAATGTTCGGGATTTTTCGGTATTGTACCGGGAAGGTTCTAGAAGGTTCCGGAGTGAGGCCCACCTGCATGGAGGGACCCACATGAACGTGGGCAGTGGGGGCAAGGCCCCACACCCCTGGTCAAGGCGCACCAAGATCCCCCTTAGAAGAAATAAGATCATATCCCAAAAGGATAAGATCAAGATCCCTAAAAAGGGGGGATAACAATCGGTGGGGAAGGAAATGATGGGATTTCTTTCCTCCCACCTTTGCCAACGCCCCAATGGACTTGGAGGGCAAGAAACCAGCCCCCTCCACCCCTATATATAGTGGGGAGGCGCATGGGAGCTTCACCCTTGCCCCTGGCGCAGCCCTCTCCCTCCCCAACACCTCCTCCTCCGTAGTAGTGCTTGGCGAAGCCCTGCCGGAGAACTGCAAGCTCCACCACCACGCCGTCGTGCTGCCGGAGCTCTCCCTCAACTTCTCCTCTCCCCTTGCTGGATCAAGAAGGAGGAGACGTCCCCGGGCTGTACGTGTGTTGAACGCGGAGGCGCCGTTGTTCGGCGCTTAGATCGGAATCAACCACGATCTGAATCGCTACGAGTACGACTCCTTCATCCGAGTTCTTGTAACGCTTCCGCATCGCAATCTTCAAGGGTATGAAGATGCACTCCCCTCTCTCTTGTTGCTAGTCTCTACATAGATTGATCTTGGTGATGCGTAGAAACTTTTTTAATTTCTGCAACGATCCCCAACAGATTAGACTACTTGACCAATGAAAAACTTAACCTTTTCCCAATTTTAGTCTTTGGCAAATTTTAGCTATCTTAGCACAAGTCAAGCAATCTTCACACAATTCAATTAAGCATGCAAAGAGTATATGAGCAGCGGAAATTAAAGCATGCAACTTGCAAGAATGTAAAGGGAAGGGTTTGGAGATTTCAAACGCAATTTGGAGACACGGTGATTTTTGAGCCGTGGTTCCGATAGGTGGTGCTATCGTACATCCACGTTGATGGAGACTTCAACCCACGAAGGGTAACGGTTGCGCGAGTCCACGGAGGGCTCCACCCACGAAGGGTCCACGAAGAAGCAACCTTGTCTATCCCACCATGGCCGTCGCCCACGAAGGACTTGCCTCACTAGCGGTAGATCTTCACGAAGTAGGCGATCTCCTTGCCCTTACAAACTCCTTGGTTCAACTCCACAATCATGTCGGGGGCTCCCAAGCGACACCTAGCCAATCTAGGAGACACCACTCTCCAAGAAGTAACAAATAGTGTGTTGATGATGAACTCCTTGCTCTTGTTCTTCAAATGATAGTTTCCCCAACACTCAACTCTCTCTCATAGGATTTGGATCTGGTGGAAAGAAGATTTGAGTGGAAAGCAACTTGGGGAAGGCTAGAGATCAAGATTCATATGGTAGGAATGGAATATCTTGGCCTCAACACATGAGTAGGTAGTTCTCTCTCATAAATGGTAAGTTGGAAGTGTAGGTTTGTTCTCATGGCTCTCTCCACGAATGAAGAGGAGGTGGATGGGTATATATAGCCTCCACACGAAATCTAACCGTTACACACAATTTACCAATATCGGTGGGGCCGAATCAACAAACTCGGTCGGACCGATTCAGTAAACTAGTAACCGTTAGTTATTTCGGTGGGACCGACATGCAACTCGGTGGGACCGATATGGTTAGGGTTAGGGCATAACGTAATCTCGGTGAGAACGATTACACAAACTCGGTGAGACTGATTTTGGTAATTAGCTAACCAGAGAGTTGGTCAGGTAAACTCGGTGGGACCGATTCGCTCTTTTCGGTGAGACCGAAATGTTACGAAAGGGAAACAGAGAGTTTACATTGCATTCTCGGTGGGACCGATCACTCACTTGATTAGACCGAAGCGTTCTGAAGGAAACAGAGAGATTACAATCCCATCTCGGTGAGACCGAGATCCCTATCGGTGAGACCGATTTGCCTAGGGTTTGTGGCAGTGGCTATGACATCTGAATTCGGTGGCGCCGGATAGAAAGAATCGGTGGGGCCGAGTTTGACTTTAGGTTTAGGTCGTATGTGGATATGAGAAAGTTGTTGAGGATTTTTGGAGCATATCAGTAAGCACTTGAAGCAAGAAACTCATTAAGCAACACCTCATCCCTCCTTGGGCGTTTCCTATAGAATCAATGTGATCTTGGATCACTAAAATATAAAATGTAGAGTCTTGAGCTTTTGAGTTTGAGCCAATCCTTTTGTCCTTAATATTTTGAGGGATCCACTTTCATCATCCATGCCATGCCATTCATTGAGCTTTACTGAAATATTTGTGTTGGAATAGTATTACCTTAATGAGCTATATATTGTTATGAATTACCAAAACCACTTAGGGATAGTTGCACTTTCACTTTCGTCCCGGTTCAAGCCACCAACCGGGACCAATGGTGGTGGGCCAGGAGTGAGGCCCATTGGTCCCGGTTCGTCCCACCCCACGAGGCCTGGCAGGCCCCTGGCCTCACGAACCTATGTTTGCAAATCCTTCCAGGATCCAGCAGCCATGGAGGGATCCTTCACGGTTGCCTCCTTTCAGCTCGCCGCCGCCGATCCCGTCAGCGCCAACCCCTCCCGCTACCCCTCCCGTCCCGTGTACTCCTCGATAGTAGAGCCTATTTCGCTGACCGCGACAACGCCACCACCGTGAAGGCCACGACGAGCGCGGGCCACGACGTCAAGGTCACCTTCTGCCTCGCCGACAAGCCTGCCATCGCCTACTTCTGTGTCCACTTCCCCGGAATCAGCATACAGGAGTGTTGCACGACGGAGCCTCGCGTCGTCTCCTCCTTCGGAACCGACGCAGCGAGCACGGACGAAGACTCCCATCATCTCGAGTACTTCATCTACAAGGCTGCCTCCGCCGGCAACCAGTCCATCAGGCCGGTTCCTCGTTCTCTTCCAGCCTACAGGCACTCATGGCATGCAGCCACCGTGCCCGGCGAGGGCGACAGTTTCTTGGTCACTGATCTTTCCCCGAATGGGGACCTTGGGCACTACAACCTGCACATCTTCTCGTCGGAGACGAACGCGTGGAGCACCAAACACCTGCAGCTGCAGGCGCCCATATCGGATGTCCTGCCACGGGACCTGCCAAGCCAAACCGACAAGGTGATCTATCTTGGTGAAAGCACGGTAGGATGGGTCGACCTCTGGCGCAGCATCGTCGTGTGTGATGTGCTTCATAAGGAGCCTCTTCTCCGCTTCCTCCCGCTGCCCAAGCCCATGGTGCACCGCGAAAGCCAAGCATGGCCAGTGCGGGACGTCACCAACTACCCCAATGGTTTCATCAACTTCATCGAGATTGAAAGTTGTTTCAGATGGGGTAAGTTTATCCAACTCAGGAGTTTTAAGACGACAGCCTATCTCGACTTCCTAGATCACATCCATCATACGGATATCCTCGAGCATCATGAAATGGACTCTCTGGATTATGAAATTAAGTGTGTGCCTGATGGCTGGAACAAACGAACATGCTTTAGGGGCATTTCTTGGGACCATTGGAGAAAGGGGCACACTGTCCGTTATGATGACATATCAGCCGGCCGACAACATGCTGTGGTGCTACCTCACCTGTGGAATAGTACAACTCAGAAATGCAGATTGAATATGCTGAAGACTACACCGGGCTTCCCGACCTTCAGCATTTATGGTATTGATTTTGTCTACCTTATGTTTGAAGTGGGTGTTAGCAAGAAGCCATGGATGTTTGCTGTAGATATTGAAAAGAAGTCGCTGGATGTCATCAAACCATATTGTGCCTCAAGAGCCCATTATTCCGATCATACCTTCAAGAACACCTTCATTTCCTGTGCATTCTCTGCATATCTGAATACCGCTCCCAAGTTCAAGGCATGGTGGTTTTTGTTTTGCTCTGTTTTCTATTCTGTTAACTTTCATGCAAACTGAAAAGATTTGCCAAACTAATTGTATTTTCCCCAGTTCTCAACTTATTTTACCCCATGCACCTGACATTTTGCCTCTTATTTTGCTTAAGGCCATGTGATCAGGAAGCTGCAGCAGAGTCTGCTCACAACCGTGCGCCCAATGATCATCTTTCATCGGGCAATACTGTTCCAAAACTGTGGTAGGCTCAGCAGCCAATCCCATTCCAGCCATCCAATTTGACACGTGGAATGGGGATGACTATAGAAAGTATCAGCAGCCAACCCCATTCCAGCCATCCAGTTTGACACAAACTGGGCACGTCATCTTCAACTTCAACTCAATTAGGCAAGAACATTGTGAACGCTTATAATATGGTGCTGTTCTTTTATCCTAGTTCTTCTTGACTCAAGATATTTAAATTGAAATGTTAGAAATTATTCAGCATTAACATTGATATTATGATTTCAAGAAAATGTGTGAAAGACATGGGTCACCATGTTGCCTTTCTTGCTGCATATAGGGAAACAAGTATCGGTTTAGGTTCGTGTTCTTGCATCTCTATGTGAGGTTTTATATTTAACGGAACTGAATTGGATAATTAATTAATCATTATTTGTAATTCAGATACCATATTAAAGTTGCTACCCTGTTAACAGGTGAAACTGTTGCATGAGCTAAGAAACACCTTTTTTCGGGCAACCAGCAGGACCTCTGCCTTTTCAGTAACAAGAATAAGAATTGACCAGTTAATGAGGAAAACAGGCCAAAAACCGATACATAAGCAATGCACACACCGACCTGAGGTGCACCCTCGATGAGTCTCATCGACTCCATCACCCAAGCATCCTGAACCAACACCGTACAACCAAATCCGAAGCCGCCCCTTCGACATCCTCGCCAGCCTCGAGGCCGCGCATCGGCAAGCCACCTACTCTGGCACCCGAGCAACCGGAGTGGACTCCCTACAACCATCTACGGAGCCACCGCTTTGACTTACAAATGCAAGCAACACACACGCACTGTAGCACACAATCATGAATGTATAATTTCCCTCCACATAAATATGGGATAATTAGCAGATAACACAAAATCACACCGTTAAAGGCCCATCAAAACACCGCATTATCAAAAAAAAACACTCCATCATCTCTCCCACTGACCAAACCAAATATTCCCTGAATTTCAATATGAAGTGTTTTAGTTTTTTTTTTGAAAAGTCAAATTACTTTTCATTTGACCAAGTCCAGCGCCAAAAAAATCGACATCCACAATACTAAATAAATAAAACACGAAAATTCATGTCATGATGTACCTAATGATACCGATTTGATATTATGGATATTGATGCATTTCTCTACAAATTTGATAACATTTAAATTTTTTCCCTTATCTTTTCAAAAGAAAACTAATACACCTTATATTTTAAACAAAGAGAGTCAAAAAATTATGAAAACCCCAATAATACCAATGGCGCAGCAAAGCACGTCCAACCCTTTAGTCCTTGATGATCTGGGAGCAGGCTCGACAACATTGGTCGGGACCTTCTTGGCACGTGGAGATCGACGGACGCAAGGCAGGAAGAAGCTGCCCTCAGAGTCTGAAGATGTGAGACAGGAAAACAGCGAGCAAGTGTGTGCGCCCTTACAGGAGTCCGCATGTCGTCGATGCGGATCCCATTTTACAATTCCGAACGTACGATGGCTTCGTTTGACCATGCATCGTCCTGAGTATAAGATATAAGCGGTCGATGACTCACACTCCAAACGATCTCACCAGACAAAACCAACGGAGCCGCACCAGTAGTTAGGCAAGCTCGGTTGTACTATAGTGTTTGTCAGTCACCTAGTGGCCATGTGCATGCAGAAATGAAAAGCTCTAATTATCATCAAGTTTAAGTAGTTAACTAATCAGATCGATGAGGTCCATGGTCATGGATGATCCATGTCATGTGTTGATTCATTTCCTTGCTTTCCAAAAACACACACTTTTCTCATCCTGTCATCCATGCTCGCTGTCCATGCCCCCCAACCATTCCTTGATCAGCCTCAAACCAGTGTCTCCCACCGTGTCCCTCTGGGGAGAGCAGTCCGTGCGGGGCTAAATTTCGTGTTTTGACCCTTATTGGATACAAATTCATGATCTGACGCCGGTTAGAAAAAATTTCGGGATTTGACCCTTTTCTTACCGCCAGGGCCTCTGGCGGTAGGGTTATACAGCCTACCGCCAGGGCCCATGGCGGTAGGGTGCAACGGAGGGAGACGGCCGCCGTCTCCATGTGCTGACGTAGATTAGCACCGTACCGCCAGGGAACCTGGCGGTAGGCTGTATAACCCTACCGCCAGAAGCCCTGGCGGTAGGGTGTGCAAGGGTTTTCGAGGCAAAACCCTTCTGTAACGAAAAAACGAGTGCCCTGGCGGTAGGGTCAACCTACCGCCATAGGGGCTGGCGGTAGGCTATCTAACCCTACCACCAGGGTCCTTGGCGGTAGGGTCTTGCCTATTTCCAAGTTCAATTTCTTTCTTCTTTTCAAAAACAACAGATCTCAAACTATGATATAGAGTCAAAAACAGCAATGATATAGAGTCAAAATAACATATCTCAAACAATTATAGTTGGGCATCACATAAACATGTCATACGGAGTTCCATATAAACTTAGTTCAAATAGCAAACTTAGTTTCACATAGCAAACGGAGTTTCACAAATAGCAAGCACATAGTTTCACAACCACTAGACTTTTCAACAACAGCCAACTATCAAATAGCAGAATTTAAGTCATCCTTCCCCTCTTGTTTTGGAGGCACGATCCTAGTTCCTCTTTGAACGAGTCTCTTCAGTGTTTTTGTTGGACCGTCGAGGAACCGGTCTCTGGAAAGGCTCCGGACTCAGCAAATACTTCTTCTTCGGATTCCTCTTCGGCAGCTGAGGTGCTTGAGATGATTGAGTTGTTGGAGGTCCATAATCTTCATCGTACTCCTCCTCCCCGTTGCTCTCATCCTCCTCCTCCATTTCTTCATGTGTGGCCTCCTCCTCCTCCTCAACCAATCTAGACGACGAGGGAGCATGGCTCGATGAGGCGATGTGACCCTGCGTGGCTACAGGCTGATGAACTTCAACCGACCCAGCTCTGGCACACCTAAGTAGCCCTACCAGCTTGCGACAACGCTTCACGAACTTCTGCACTCACAATGAAACAAGGGCATAATAACTATCAAGTTTATGATTGCAAGTGAAGAAGATGCATTTGTTCCGAGGAGGATGAAATTGTACCTTTATCGTCCCCCTCATTTTGTCCTCAGATTGTACGCTCCCGGGGGCATCACCTAGTGCATCTGAGGCTTCAAAGATGCATCTGTTCAGCTCACCAGACTGCAACGGCATAAGTCAGTCACGATGACGAATACAATAATTTAAATAGAACCTCTCGGTTCAAACTTACCACTCTGTTGATGAGGGGTGCAAACTCCCTAAATCCACTGTGCATGTCTCTGATGCCGGTCTGGTAGGCCTCTTCCTCGGGGTCATCCCTCTCCAGCTCCGCGATGTCTTCCGCCGTCCACCGAGGCCTGAGACGAAGACGGTGCTTCTGGCCATCATCGTACCACTTCATGTGTCGCTCCATATAAGCATCCCAGCCAGTCACCCCACCTGGCCAGCCCACCAATACCGGCGGCCATGCATTCCACTTGTGAGTGCCCGTGCTTTTTCTTCGTGCCCCTGAATTCATTGCGTTCGACTTTTTACGATGTTTCTTGTTGCTAATGCCTTGTAGGATGAGCCGGCAGAAGAATCAGTGGATCACAGACTGGGGAGAGCAGCATAAAACTCATGTGACGGAGTGGAACCGACAGAGGTACAAGAAAGACGGGGAGAAGAGGGTATGTTGAAAAATCCCAAACTACGTGGACACGCGGTGTGGCAAGTGCCACTCGACGGCGTACACACAGATCATGGGCACGATGCACCGCCAGAGACCATGGTCCTCATTGCACATCGCGTTCAGATCAAAGGCCCACTGTCGGTCATGATACGGCTACCAGTTTACCTATTACATATACAGTGGTAAGTTGCCACTCTCGGTCCAAAGTGGAAACAAAGAGAAAGGTGTTGAGCGAGTTCATATACATGCCAGTGCGTCAAAGCATCCATCTCGTTGGTGTAGGTCTTGTAGGAAGTCTTGTTTAGGCCCGTGTATAGTTTGACAACGTCCCACTCGTAAGCTACGGTGGGGTTTCGAGCAGCGTCGCCGTCCTCGCTATATGCACCCCATGGGCCTCTTGGCAGCTTCTCCGGACGCCCCACCGGCAGCCTCTCCCACATCCAAATGGAGAAGGCCCAGACAAAGCCACCCATATTGGACTTGTCTCCCGTCCTCTGCGTTGCGTCGTCAAGCTGCAAAAAATCAAATGAGGATCAGATATAACAAAATGTCATGGACATACTTTCGTAGGTAGGCAATTAGATACTCTCTTACCGAACGGTATAGGTAGGCGAGAGATGTGGTCCCCCAACTGTACCCTACATCCCAGTCGGCTAGGAAGAACAGATACGACTAGTTGGCAGAGTTCCCGGATGCGTCTGGAAACACGACCTCCGTGAGAAGGTACCACAGATAGGCCCTCGCATACCACTCCACAGTCGTCTCATCGGCGTCTTCAGGGCATGTCTTCTGGTGCTCCGAGAGCCAGGGCAACGGCACACCGGATGTACGGTTACCCTTAGCCTTGGGGCAGCCGTCGATGAGGGTGGTAACCCTCTCCTGCCAGTTGGTCATCTCCACTCGCCCGGTCAGTGCATGACCCTCAATTGGCATCGCAGTAATCATCGACCAATCCTAGACGGTCACCGTTATCTCCCCACATTGGAGATGGAAAGAATGGGTCTCCGGTCACCACTGGTCAATCAGAGCAGTCAGAGCTGCGTGGACAAGCGTCGGCGGTTGACGCTTGAACTGCAACACGAAACCCAACAGCCGGGCTCTCTTGAAGAACGGCGTGTAGCGCTCGTCGTAGTCCATATGCCCATGAACCCTGTGCCCCCTCATGCGCAGTGGCTGGAGCATCTATCCAAAAGTGAACACCACGAGTTAGGAAATTATTTTCATCAATCCGAAAACTTTGATCAATATTTCATTTATATTACTTACCTCTCCGTTCTCTATGAAACGGGCACGATGACCCTTGTCGAATGCGTAGTCAAGCATGCAGTACCGTGGGCCGATGTTGTCCGCAAGAGGTGGCCGCCTTAATAAAATTTCATAAACAAAAACATCATAAGCATAAGCATACATAAACATGCATCATATCAAAATCATATCACCATGCATCATATCACAAAAAAAATCCTCCAACAACATCTACTACACATGATTGATCAAATTATATCAACATTACTCGTATCAAGAAAAAAATACTCCAACATGCATCATATGAACATGCATCATATCACAAAAAAAATCCTCCAAAAATCATCTTTCAATGCATTATCTCCAAACAACATGTTCATATCATCATATCAACATGCATCATCACTCCAACATGCATCATATCATCATATTTTTAAACAAAAAAATCCTCCAACATCTTCATATCATCATATCAACATGCATCATCAAACTACAATGAATTCTTCCCACATGCATTACATCATAATTTTTTTAACAAAAAATTTATGAACTACGGTTCATCTTCACACTAATAGATGAACTATTGATTAGAGTTCATATTCAATACCACTAGCTACTCAAGAACTAAGAACTAGAACTAGAATCAAGATAAAACAATCTAAGGTGAAAAAAAGTCCACTCTAAGTTCAAAAAAATGAGGGATTTCAAGCAAATAATGCGTCGAATCAGAAGCAAGTTTGCAAAAACTAATTGGAGGGATCGGAGAGCTTACGATTCTCTCTTCAGGGCCATCTCGATCCGCCAAAACGGTGAAGAATCGGTGAAGATCCAAGGGGGAGAGTGGAGGAGATGAGAGAGGAAGAGAGGGGCGACTTGGGGGGAGAAAAAGAGAAACTGCCGACGGGGAGATGGGCCGGGTCTGGAAATAACTGCGGACCCTACCGCCAAAGCCTGGCGGTAGGGTTATACAGCCTCTTGCCGGGTCCCCTGGCGGTAGGGAGCGTTGGAGGGGGACGGCGGTCGTTTCTGCTAGCTGACGTGGACTAGTACCCTACCGCCAGGGGCCCTGGCGGTAGGCTTAACCCTACCGCCAGGGCCCCTGGCGGTAGGAAAAAAGGTCAAATCACGAAATTTTTCCAAACCGGGGTCACATCCTGAATTTGTATCCAATAAGGGTCAAAACACGAAATTTAGCCTCCGTGCGGCGATTTGTGATCCATGTCTTCTAATGTGACAAAGGCCAGCCATGCGCAGGAAGATTCCTGTGTCCAATTATGCTTCTTGTTGGAGATATAACTATTAGGTATGACCCACCAGGAGGGGCCGGGTTATACCTATAAGCATTCTTGAAGCCCAACGCTCAAGGTTGAAGACGGCGGCTTAGTAAAGGCCCAAAGGCCCAGAGGCGACTTAAGTCCCGTAGTGATAAACCGCCGTATAAACGTGACTTGTATTGTAAGACAAGAAAGATTAAGAGATCGAGCCGGATATTGTTTATAAGCCGGCCGAGAGTCTGTAGAGCCACTGGGCGTCGACCTCTGTATATAAAGGGATGACCCAGCGGCGGTTTAGGACAAGTAACAACAACTCGAGACTCAGGCAAAGCGTATTTGCTCCCTGGTCATCAAATCCCCAATAATTCCATCACAACTGGACGTAGGCCTTTACCTCAATCGTAAGGGGCCGAACTAGTATAAAACTCTTGTGTCTCTTGTCCCGATTAACCCCTTCAAGCTTCTTGGTTGCGATGGCTCCACGATGAAGTCCATTCCTTAGGACATCTGATGTGACAATTCCACGACAGTTGGCGCCCACCATGGGGCCAGCGCACGATGGATTCGAGTTCTTGAAGGGCAGCTTCGAAGGGCTCAAGGGATATGTTGTGGGCCGGATGACCAAGAGTCGTCGCGGCAAGCCCTACATCGACGATGCAGGCTGGGCCCCCGATGCCAGCTCGATTGAGTACGAGTACCAGGTCCCCTTCAGCGGAATCCACGTCTTCATCGGAAAAATTGGTGAGCCGGGCCCTGAGCCTGACATCTGCACCAACCTCGTCGAGATGGCTCAGCGTGCAAGACCCGCCCGGGCTCCGCCGACTTTGAATTGTGTCTTCGTGGGATGCGTCCACGAAGGACCTTCTAGTGGTGAGACAGCCAACTACTCTGATGGTGAGTCGTCCACAGGTGAGACGGATTCGTTGTATCAACTGCAGGACGGCGGGCTTGGGGGCTGTTCCGATGGCAGCAGTATTCCGGACTTCCTTGAGCCACCGAGCAGGGTTGGGATCTTCATGCCCGGCACACAACCTGTCCAAGATTCCACGGCTGCAGCAGCCATAACCTCCGGGTCGGCAGCAGCCGGGGCAGGAGGCCCTGTGCGCTCGCCGACCTAGGTATTGATGGATCTCACAGACAAGCTGACCACCCTGTTAACCGCCGTCGTTAATCCGGCGGATCAGGCTCGTCATGATGCAAAGGTGGCGCAGTTAAAATTGGATATGGCACAGGCTAAAGAAGACCTAGCAGCGGAAGATGTTAGGATCACCGCAGAGAGGGGAGCTCTGGATCTCCAGGCTCAGCAGATCCAGGCACATACCTTCCGGCTCACGCAGGACCAGAATGCGGCTAATGAGCTCATGAGGAGGAGGCATCAGAAGACTCAGTCTAGACTCCCCAAAGTTTATGATCCTCGGAATCTTTTTCACACGCCAGGGGCAGGGCCCAGTAACCCGTCGTGGCTTTCTCCGCGTACAGGCAACCCGCCGTGGCTCGCTCCACGCGCAGGAGCGGATCTTGTTGCGACACCCGGAGACGACGCACCGGTTCAACCGCAGGTGATGGGACCCCCTCGCGTAAACATGGCACCGCCTCAGTATGTACCCACACCCCGGGTCATTATTCTAACCCGTTGGAGAACATGATAGCGGCAGCTACACGATTGGCGGCTCTCCCAATTGATGGTGACTCTCCGGCGGAAGATGAAACCCGCCGGATCAGGGAACTTTTCAGACAGCTTTGGCACAGCAGGAGGCATACTCATACAGTCGGGACAGGATCCACTCGACCCCTCCTCCAAGCCGAAGCCCGAGTTATAGCAGGCACATGGATTTGGCGACCGTTTCAAGCAACGTCAGACGCCGTGACCAGCCAGGTGGGCTTAACCCGACGCGTCATGAGACTGTTAACGTGGTGGATCAAGACAGAATACGGCAAGAGGCCGAGCGGGTGGTTCACTAGGTGGCTGAGCAGGCGGCTGAGCAGGCGGCTCAATTAACAGCTTACCAGTCGTATCCGGTTGATCCAACGACCTCTCTTGAGGCAGGTATAGCCACCAGGACCGGAGGAGTCCCCTGTATGGTGCCGGCTCTACGTAACGAGCGTCTGCCCAAAGATTTTAAGGGACCTAGGAAGGTGCCGAATTACACGGCCGACTTACAGCCTGGGGCGTGGATTGAGAGTTATGAGATGGCTATGGAGTTGTTGTAGGTTAGTGATGCTGCACTGGCGAAATACTTCACCATGATGTTAGATGGAACTGCCCGCACCTGGTTGAAAGGCCTGCCACCTAATTCAATCAGCTCATGGGCGGAGTTAAAGGCCCGGTTCATCCAGAACTTCAAAGACACGTGCAAACAGCCCATGTCAATCGTGGATCTGACAAATTGCAAGCAAGAGGAGGGCGAGTCTACAACCCATTGGGTGCACCGAGTTAAAGCCATAATACAATCATCTGATAAGATGGATGCCGGCTCTGCAGTCTTAATGTTGGAGAAAAAGTGTTGTTTCTTGCCTCTGAAACAAAAGCTGGGCCGACTCAAACGCGAGTGTAATGACATGGGCACGCTGATGGAGGCTCTCGTTAAGTACGCTGATCCTGACACTACCAAGGATCCCGAGTCTGTTGATGACAAGGCAGGGAAGGGAAAGAAGAATGCCAACGGCAAGGGCCCTCAGCACAACCCGACAAATCAAGGAGGTAATAAACATAAGGCTGACGGCAGCTTTGATTTCGTGGCTGACACCAGCGCGCAGGGTAATAACCAGCGGCGCAAAGGGAGGCCACCTCCCCGATCTGGCGGGTCAGGCCCCACACTTGAGCAATTGTTGAAGGATTATACGATCATGAAGGCATTTAAAAATTCTAACATGTTTGACGGTAACAATGAGCAGGGCGGCGGCTCAGGTGGTGGCGGGTTTCATGGCCTGGGCAGCGGGTCAAATCCCAATTTGCAAGGTTCAAAGGGCAACCAAGGTGGATATAACCAACAGTCTAGCCAGGGCGGCCAGCAACAGCAGCAAGGTGGATACCAGAGCCATCCAAACCCGCTGAATGGTGGGCAGTATCATGTGTTCACCACCAATTTATGTAAACGAGATTAGAAGATTCATAAGAGGGCTGTGAATAGAGTTGAGCCGAGAATTCCTTGATATTTGAGGTGGTCTGAGCAGCCTATCGTATGGAGCAGAGAGGATCACCCTCCCCAGGTTGATAATTCGGGTCACTTAGCCCTGGTGGTGGCCCCTCAAGTGGGTGGATACAAATTCACTAAGGTACTCATGGATGGAGGCAGTAGCATCAATATCCTCTACTATGAGACCTTCCGTCGCATGGGGTTAACTGATAAAAATCTTAAGCAGTCCAACACTGTCTTCCATGGAGTTGTGCCCGGTAAGTCGGCATATCCAGTCGGCAAGATCGAATTGGAGGTAGCCTTTGGGGATGAATATGACTCCAGAGCTGAGAAATTGACGTTTGAAGTTGTCAAGATCAAAAGCCCGTAGCATGCTCTGTTCGGGCGGCCGACTTATGCCAAATTCATGGCCCGACCGTGTTATGTGTACTTGCAGCTCAAGATGCCGGGTCATAAAGGAACCATTACGGTTCACGGAAGTCGGAAGGTGGCCCTGGAATGTGAAGAAGGTGACGCGGCTTATGCTGAGCCGGTCTGTGCGACGGAAGAGTTAAAATTCTACAAGGACAATGTCGACTCGGCAGACATGACATCTTTAAAGAAGCCAACCACAAAGCATGAGCCGATCATGAATTTTAAGTCGGCAGATGATACGAAGCTCGTTGATTTTGTGCCTGGCGACTCTTCTAAGCAGTTCAGTATCAGTGCTAATTTGGATCCCAAATAGGAAAGCGCGCTCATCGAGTTCATCCGTGAGAACCGGGACATCTTTGCATGGAAACCTTCTGACATGCCGGGTGTACCGAGAGAACTCGCTGAGCACACTCTTAACATTGATCCAAAGTTTAAGCCGGTCAAGCAGTTTCTCCGGCGGTTTAATGAAGAGAGACGAAAGGCCATTGGTGAGGAAGTAGCCCGGCTCTTGGCAGCAGGGTTTATCATCGAAGTCTTTCACCCGGAGTGGTTGGCTAACCCAGTGCTTGTGCTTAAGAAAAATGGCACTTGGCGTATGTGTGTGGATTACACGGACTTAAACAAAGCTTCTCCAGCTGATCCTTTTGCTCTCCCTCGTATTGATCAAATCATTGATGCTGTGGCGGGTTGTGAGCATTTGAGTTTTTGGATGCTTACTCTGGTTATCATCAGATCAAGATGGTGGTTAAAGACCAAGAGAAGACGACATTCATTACTCTGTTTGGAGCCTTCTGCTATGTTTCAATGCCTTTTGGGCTTAAGAGTGCACAGGCGACTTACCAGCGATGTGTACAAAATTTTCTTCATAATCAAATTGGGCGCAATGTTCATGCTTATGTGGATGACATAGTGGTTAAATCCAGAGAGAAGGAGACCTTGATTGATGATCTCAAGGAAACCTTTGACAATATTCGGGTTTACAAGATGATTCTTAACCCGACCAAGTGTGTTTTTAGTGTGCCTGCAGGCAAGCTTTTGGACTTTCTGGTTTCTAACAGAGGCATCGGGGCTAACCCGGAGAAGATTAAAGCCATCCCTTCTCTGGCCAAACCAGCATGTATCAATGACGTTCAACATTTGGCGGGTTGTATCGCTGCCCTAAGCAGGTTCATAAGCAGATTAGGAGAGAAGGCCCTGCCGCTATATCAAATGATGAAGAAGACATATAGCTTTATCTGGAGCGACACTGCGAATGCTGCTTTTGAACATCTGAAGAGGCAGTTAGCTGAGCCGCCGGTTCTTGCTGCTCCCATTGACAAGGAGCCCTTATTATTATACGTAGCTGCTAATGCACGTGCAGTCAGCGTTGCCATTGTGGTGGAGCGCAAGGAGGCTGGCAAAGAACATCCGGTTCAACGACCGGTTTACTATATCAGCGAGGTTCTGATTGAGTCTAAGCAGCGTTATCCACATTGGCAGAAGCTCGTTTATGGGGTGTTCATGGCAAGCCGGAAGCATAAGCAATACTTCCTAGGCCACCCCATCACTGTGGTTAGTTCTGCCCCTTTACGGGATATCATTCAAAACAGAGAGGCCACATGGCGACTCGCCAAATGGGCGATTGAGCTTGGGCCTCATGGCTTAAAATATGTGCCACACACAGCTATCAAGTCCCAAACGCTGGTCGATTTCATCAACGATTGGACAGAGCTGCAGATGCTTGAAGACAAGCCGGACAACACATATTGGACAATTCATTTTGATGGTTCCAGGCAATTGGAAGGCTCAGGAGCTGGAGTTGTATTGACTTCCCCTCGAGGTGATAAATTTCTCTATGTGCTCCGGTTGATGTTTCCCTGTACTAACAACGCAGCTGAGTATGAAGCCTTACTCCATGGTCTCCGGATGGCTAAGGAGATGAACCTAAGCCAGGTACAGTGTTTTGGTGACTCGGATCTAGTGGCTCAGCAGGTATCAGGCAAATGGGATTCTAAGGGTTATCAGGTGGAGCACATTGACCGAAGAAAGAACGAGGCGGCTGATGCCTTAAGCCGGTTGGGTTCTCAGTGTAAGCCGGTGCCGCCTAACACCTTTTTGGCTGTTTTGCATAACCCTTCTGTCAAGTTGCCTACAACGGAGGACTTGGCGATTCCTGACCCGGAAGCACAGTTGGTGGCAGCTCTTCATGTCATTCCATATTGGACGGTGCCATACCTGGCTTATATGACCCGGGGCGAGTTACCTGAGGATGAAACATTGGCTAGGCAGATAACCCGGCGATCTAAATCCATGACAATTGTCAATGGCGAGCTGCATCATTGCAGTGTTACAGGGGCGTTTCAGCGTTGCATCTCCCCTGAAGAAGGCCAAGTAATTCTACGTGAGATCCATGAAGGGGATTGTGGTCATCACGCCGGGTCAAAATCCCTTGTAGCCAAGGCCTTTCGTCATGGGTTTTATTGGCTGACGGCTCATGGTGATGCAGAGGATCTGGTCAGTAAATGTGACGGTTGTCAGAAGTTCTCAAGACGGGCTCATGTGCCAGCTCAACAATTGAGGATGATTCCAATTACTTGGCCGTTTGCAGTCTGGGGGCTTGATATGGTTGGTCCTTTCAAAAGGTCCAAGGATAAAAAGACCCACCTCTTGGTGGCGGTTGATAAGTTCACAAAGTGGGTTGAGGCAGAGACTGTCAATAAGTGTGATGCAGCCACAACAGTTCAATTTATGAAGAAGGTGATATTTCGCTTTGGCTTTCCACACAGCATCATAATAGACAATGGCACTAATCTGTCTAAAGGCACCATGGAGGAATTCTGTCAACGTGAGCATATCCGTCTAGATGTTTCATCAGTGGCTTACCCTCAATCCAATGGTCAAGCCGAGAGACCCAATCAGGAGATCTTGAAAGGCATCAAACCCCGGCTTTTGGTCCCACTGCAGCGGATGCCGGGGTGTTGGGTTGAGGAGTTACCCTCCGTGTTATGGAGCATCAACACTACTCCTAATAGATCTAGGGGTTATACACCTTTCTTCATGGTCTATGGAGCCGAGGCGGTTCTCCCTTCTGATATCCGTCATGACTCGCCTCGAGTGGCGGCTTATGTTGAAGGAGACAATGAATAGGTTCGTCAGAATGATCTCGACCTGTTAGATGAGCAGAGAGACTTGGCAGCAGCTCGCTCGGCGATTTACCAGCAAGACTTGCGCCGATATCACAGCCGCCGTGTTAAGTCCAGAACCTTTCAGGAAGGTGATTTGGTGCTCCGGCTCATCCAGGATCAAACTGATGCACACAAATTATCACCGCCTTGGGAGGGACCCTTTGTGGTTAGCAAGAACTTGAATAACGGGTCATATTACCTTATCGATGTTCGAGAGCACAAAGACTCACGTAAGTCGAAGGAGGAGACTCGGAGGTCATGGAATATTGCTCATCTTCGGCCCTACTACACTTGAGCCATAGGCTCCCCTGATGTACATATTTTTGACTAATGTATATATTACGATAAATAATAAAGCAGTACCTCTGTCCTTATTTCCCTCACATCAAGGTAAATTTGTCATTGTCATTGTCATTGTTTCTTTCATATGGTCACTTGGGGGCTGATCATGTTTGATCCGGCTTAACCCGTTTGATCCGGCTTATGATCGTATTCGAATCTAGCCGTTAACAATTATGATCACTGGGGGGCTTCCTGTTCAAACATAGGTCGTATTCGAACCAAAGAGAACATAGCTGTCGGTACGCTTTTGATTGGCACACTGCAGAGCTCACTTGGGGGCTTCTTGATTGTATTCGAATCATAGCTTAACCCCTTTGGGAACCGACTTTGATCGTATTCGAATCAGAGTCATTAAAAAACTCTCAAGGTCATTAGGGGGCTTCCTGTTCAAACATAGCTCATATTCGAACCAAAGAGAACACAGCTGTCGGTACCCTCTTGATCGGTGCAAAGCCAAAGCCAATGGGGGCTACATGATCGTATTCGAATCCTAGCTTAAACCCCTTTGGAATGGTTCACTGATCGTATTCGAATCAGTAGGCTTGACATTTTTTACTTCTCTCTTGATTTAAGTTGCTTTGGAAACCCCCTTGTTTGACTTGAGATTTTTCTGAGGTTTACAACTTTTAAGGATGCTTACTGTAACCTGACTCAGTATTAACTGATGAGTTATTGATTTATCAACGTCATTTTACCTCTGAAATTTTTGATTATCCCAAGGTTGGGTTATCGCCCTTACTGACAGGATCATATAAATCGGTGGTACAAATTCGAGAGGTATTAAGCATAATTCTGTTGAAGGACATCTTTCGGAACCTGATCAAGCATATGATCAGTAGATGATAGGTAACATGGATAGATATCGCACGCCGGCCTAATAACAATCAACGTCAAAACATGCACGATGGCACGGTTACAATAAAGTCATCTCTATCCTATTACAGGACTCATCGAGCTTAAATATTTCACATTGTTTTTTAAAACCCCAGGTATGAGCCGCCATGACAGGTTCATCTTCAGGATTGCCCAGAACCGTCCGTGTTAGCCCACTCCGCGTCTGCGCCCTGCTCCTTTTCTTGGAAGGTTGATGACGACCAGTCAACGTTGTTCAAGGCTTCAAATTCAGCTTCATCGTCAACAAGACCGGCCGGGTCAACTTCAGGAGCAAAGGTATGCTTACGAGGTGGAGGAATTAGACTGGTCACATCGTATTGACGCGTTGGAATTCTTTGGTTCTCTTCATCATAACCTGCCTGGTACTTGGTAAGATCTACTTCACTTGCTATCAGAGTCACCACAGGGCGTATCTCTTTGACACAGGCGAGAAAATCTGCGTCTTCAAACGATGAGCCGTCTTCCTTCAGGCTTGGGTAGCCAATGGCAATGTCCGCCGGGTTTACTTCCGGTAGCCAGGCTTTAGCCTGGCTTAGAGCATTTATCGCTCTGGCTCTTGCAGCTGTCCGTCGTAGTTCATTGATCCGTTGCAGAAGAACTGAAAGCTTCCTCAAGACGTGTGCTAGGAGGGTTGGCACTTCATTTGACAAAGCCACCGAAGCAATGGTACGTTGAGACCCGGTGTACAATTGCTCCACCAAGGTGTACACTGCCTTAAGCATGGTTAGCATCTTTTGGTTCAAGTTGGAACTCCTGGGGCCTGTACAAGCATAATCAGGAGAATAAATTCCATGCGTATGATCTATTGCACGGCTTAGATATTTACACAATGGTAAGGCGACTTACCAAAGATGGCTGAGACCATTTGAGAAATATGGCGCTTTAAACCAGCTAATTCACCCGTGATTTCCTCCAGAGCCTTTTCGGCTTCCTCAGCTCGGCTTATCAGCGCGGTCTTTTCATCCGCCCAGGCTTTCCTTTCAGCTTCAAGTTCTTTTTTTAGTTTCTCCTATTTAGAAACACCGAATTCGAACTTACTGTTGGCCTTCGCAAGTTCCGTCTCTTGGAATTCAAGGCGGCTCATTAGATTACTCACCTCGGACTTGAGTTGTCTCGTGGTGACCTATACAAGTGCAAAGTTCAAGTCAAGCAAATTATTTATGCAATATTAAAAGTCCCAAGCATTTTGCAAGCAATAATACTTAGCACTTGGGGGCTAATGTGCCAAAGAGTTTTCTACGGCGGTTCATCAGATGGCGATTTATATGAGTAAGTCCCAAGCATTTTGCAAGCAATAATATTTGGCACTTGGGGGCTAATGTGTATTGCGCTTCCAAGAACCATAAAAAAATTTCTATATCAAAGAGCCGGCTCAACCATATTGGTTAAGCCGCCCCTTGGGGACTACAAGGTAAGCCGGAAATTTCTTCGTTCTTTATGTTGTTTTACTGGTTTCTAAGTCTACAACATAAGTATCATAAGCAGCAGACTTGGGGGCTAACATATTAAAGGATAATGAACAAGAAGGACCGGGTGATACCTCGAATTTGTGATGCATCTGCTTGACCATGTCAACCTCAAGGTCCCGGCTGCTGTGCACTTGATTTCATAAAACCAGAGAAGATATCTCCAATGCTCATATGAGCATAATTAGCAACATCCATCTTGACTCGACGCTGGCCCAGAAGTTCTTCCTTGGCAGAACATTTAGCTAGCACAGTTGGCCTCCCCGGCTCAGCATAACCGGTTCTGGTGATCTCGACATCAACATTGGAAGGATCATTTGTCCGGATTGGGCTTGGAGGCTTGGGATTTTCTGAGTCATCAGCAGTTTGGTCAGTGGGCGGGTTAGTAGAAGGAGCTGGCACATCTTGCGCTGGTTCAGGTGGCGGCTCATGAGTGCTTGAGTCTGGCACGATTGTCTCAAGAACCGGCTCAGTTACGACTTTGTCTTCAGCCGGGTTATTCTTCCTAACCCTCTTGCTGGGCTTAGCATGACCGCTGTGTTAAAATAAAAAGGATTAATACAGAAGCAATAAGATTATGATGAGTTTAAAATAAGCGGCTTATCATACCCTGGAGCAGTTCTAAAGGCCGGCAGATTGGACTGCAGTGATTCGCCAGAGGAAGGAGAAGTATCATGTTAATCCGAGTCAGAGGGATTGAGTGGTTGACGAAAGAGACCCGCCAAAGGATAAAACTTGTTTAAAGTATAGGTAACCTCATTTCGACGTTTCCTTGGAGTATTTGGTAAGCCGGAGGATAGCTCCACGTCTTTGCTGGTCCGGCTCTGCCTCCAGCTCTCATGAATTTGTTGCTTCAAAAGAAATTGCGGATCGTGATGAGCTGGAGGATGAGAAAATCTTACTTTCCGGGTCACCCTGCGGATTTTCTGCCTTGGCAAAGGCTCGGAGTCGGAGGAAAGGATAGTTACCTCGTCAGCCTTGCTCCGGCTTGTCCCAGTGTCCTCCTGCTGATGATCTGTGTCAATAAGATGATTAAAAAATAAGCCAAGAGAGTCAAGGGCTACCTCCGACTCGGAAGAGTCCGATAGCCGAAGAAGTTTATAAGCGGAGGCTTTCTTGCCCCTCTTTCTTACAGCTTCTTTCCTGGGAGCTTTCTTTTCCTTCCTTGCTCTCTTGGCCGCTTCATGATCATATGTAACTTTCCAAAATTTATCACCTGCCTGCAAGGATTAAGCATATTTATGAGCATGAGAGAAGCCTTAAGTAAATAAGATAAACATTTCATATGGACGGTTTACCTTTGGAACCGGGTTATCTTTGCAGAAAGGGGCTAGACCCACTCTGCCACAATCCGCCAGACTCTCGTTGAGGATAGATTTGGTCATGTCGTCAACAACATGAGCAGGTAAGTCGACAGGGCTATGGCGCAGGGGATCATTCTTGGCGCCGGTATATTCACACATTAAGACGGGGCGGCGGCTCAATGGAATAACCCGCCAGGCAAGCCATACACGAACCAGGTCAATACCAGTCAACCCGTTCCACAGCAGAGCCTTGATCATAGCCAGAGTAGGAGCAAGAGATTTGTGCTCTGCGGCGGTAATCTTATCGGGCAGAGGATGATTGGTGTCAAGACGAAGGGCACGAAAGCCGGGCAGAGGGTTCTCGTCAGACGGAGAGGTGTCCTTGCAGTAGAACCATGTCATGTTCCAGTCTTTGGGATGGGCTTGGTGGGTTAGCATATGGAAAAATCACATCTCTACGGCGCTGGATTGAAACTCCGCCGAGTTCCAAGCTCTGGCCGCTGGCGCATTCCGTCTGGCGGTTCAAGTAGAACAGTTATCTGAAAAGCAGTAAATTGGGCTCTTCACCAAGATACACTTCACTGAATACTTGGAAGTTGCAGATATTAGACACAGAATTGGGTCCAATGTCTTGTGGGTGAAGATCAAAAAACTTCAGCACATCTCTGAAAAACTTCTAACCAGGAGGAGTAAAACCCAGGTTCATATGATCTGTGAAAACAATGACCTCCCCTTCTTTGTCCAGGTTAGGAGCACGATAATGCATGACTTCTTTCTTTGGCAGATAGCCGGTTGTCACAAAGTCATTTAAGGTGCTGTCCACAATGGATTTCACCTAGTTGCAAGAGGTAGGTGCCTTGGGCGCCATCCTTTTTGAAAGCCTAAGACAAAATAATAAGGGTCGGTTCAAAATTTAAGCCGGGCAGGATAACAGTCTTACTGTGAATGGCAAAATGGCGACTTATGAAGGGTCCTAATGGTATAAGGATAATTATGTCCTGGTTACTTAAGCCGCCATAGGTTTTATAAGCCGTCAGCATGTTTATATCAACAGAGGTGGTCCAGATGATTAATTGAGTATTGCTTCCTTATAAGACGGCGATCAGAGTCGCCATGACTGGATAAATCTAACAGAGTATGGATTTTGCCTAAGTGTTGTACAAACAAGTTTCACAGTTTGCAGCAGTTATTTTGGATCAAATAAAGGTTCAGAAAAGAAAAATTACTAGACCTAACAACAGGGCGCAGATAAGTTCATATGCTATGATGAGGTTTTCTTAGAAGGATTCTAGATCTATTGATAATCAAAATGGATGCGAAACACTAACCGCATCAGATCTATGGGGTTCTTTGGATCAGGCGAAGCCGTGGCAAGGAAAAAACACAAGAACTCCGATGAACTACGCCCGTACAGAGGAACACGCCTAGCCCTAGTGCAGATCTATGGCGCGGAAAGGGGAAGCACTTACTGTGGAGGATCTGCGGATGAGGAGCGCTGCCGTTCTCGGGTCAAGGTCAGGGTGATGAAGCGGCCAAGCTCGACGAGGACGGAGGGCGCATTTACGACGGTGGCGGAGCTCCAGTGGCAGATGGGGCGAGAGGAAGACGATGCGAACGGAGAAGAAGAGGAGACCTAGTCGGGTCTATTTCTAAGGAAAAACCTGCTGAATGGTCGCTGACGATGATACAGACCTGGATTAGGGTCAAAGGCCCGGCCTATACGTCCAACCCAAGGTCGCTACCCCAGAATATAAAAAGACCAAGAGTCAACAGAAGAGCACCAGTCGAGTACGTTGAGTGCAATCCACTCGACTATCATATCACTCGACGGCCACCCCCTACCGTCACTCGACCATATGGGGAGTCACTCGACTATATCAAAGACCAGGAGTCGGAAGAGCACGCAACGGCTGGACATTCACTCCCTAGTCTTTATGAGCATTAAGAGTACTTAAGACCGGCGTTATCAGTAACGGCCCTTACTTTATGAACATTAAGCCCCTTGTAATGGAGGCGGGTTGGGGTCCTGGCGCACTCTATATAAGCCACCCCCTCCTCTGCGACAAGGGTTCGCACCCCCTGTAATTCAACACACACAATCCAATCGACCGCCTCTGGGCACCGAGACGTAGGGCTATTACTTCCTCCGAGAAGGGCCTGAACTCGTAAACCTCGTGTATACACCTTTATCATAGCTAAGATCTTGCCTCTCCATACCTACCCCCTTTCTACTGTCAGTCTTAGGACCACGACAATTGGTGCCCACCTTGGGGCAGGTGTCTTAGTGATTTCTTAGTGAAGTTGCAAGTTTTACCGATCACCATCATCATGGTTTCCAGCGGCGGATAGGCTGTGGGCCACGAGATCCGTCTCGGCGCGCTCGTTTTCTTCACTGACGACTCCGCGTGGCTTCAAGAAGTTCCCCTGGACATTGAGGCGCTCCCCGTCCGAGGGGCGACGCACTTCGGCGCGTGCGTTCGCGGCGTTCTTCTCCGGCAGTCGTCGACTCAGTATCAGTCGGCTCCGATGGCCTTTCCCTCCCCGCTGTTCACCGCTGCAACCGGTCCGGTCGATCGCGGCTTCAGCGGTGGGTGAAACACGTGGTGGCTCGGCAGTCGACCACCCATCAAGTCGCGGCAATCAAGCCCGACAAAACTCTCCACGGCCTGTTCGATCTGTCGACTGGCTCCGCGGAGACCGCATCCGAGTGCGGTAGCAGCGACCCTGCGACTGAAGTCTTGATGGTCGATGGGCCTCACAGCCCGCCCGGTTTCCGCCGCGAGGGCGGCGGAGATGGGGGCGGCGATCTGTCGCGCGTCCATGAGGAATACCGACCCGAGCCTCTCTCTTCACAGCAGAGGGAAGAAATTCGTCGCTGCAACATGGATGCACTCCGCATGCCCATTGTTGGAGAAACCCCCGAGGCTCAGGCCTTGGAGGAGGTGCGCTTGGCTAATTTGGCTGAGCGCACTCGACTGGATAACCTTCAGCGGGCTCTCGACGAGCGCGCTCAGGAGCGGATCCATGAGTCCAGTCGACGATAGCTTTTTCCACCTCCACCTAAGGTATATCGCACTCCGATTCAGAATCTTACGGCTGCGGCCCGAATAGCAGAGTCGATCCAACCTTCCCAGTTAGAAGCTGGCAGAGGATTGATGCAGATCCGGGCCCTGCTCAGGGCAGCAAGAGAGCAAAATACAGCAGTATCTTAGTCGCAGAATAGGATTCACAGCAGATCCGTTGCAGCAGATACAGTTCAGTCGGCTCACAGCCCAAGATCGCCTCCGCGGCGTGAAGGCCATGGGCAGTATGATCATCCGTCGACTGGAACAGAGCACATAGAGAAGACCCTGGCAGAGATCGTCCAAGTGCTAGCCGAGTGCATGTTTCTGGTCCCGAGTGTTTCAGCAGAGCCATTAGGGCGGCAGTGATACCTCCCAACTTCAGGTTGGCGTCCGGAGTCAGTAAGTTCACCGGCGAATCTAAGCCTGAAACTTGGCTTGAAGATTACCAAGTGGCTACACAAATTGGCGGTGGAAACGATAAGGTTGCGATGAAACATCTTCCTTTGATGTTGGAAGGGTCAGCCCGAGCGTGGTTGACTCAGTTGGCTCCAAGCAGTATATATAGTTGGGAGGAACTGGCTCGAGTGTTCGTCAGAACTTTCGAAGGCACGTGCAAACGACCTGCGGGGTTGACCGAGTTGCAGCATTGTGTTCAGAAGTCGGATGAGACCTTGAGAGATTTTATCCAGAGGTGGTCCAATTTGCACCACACCGTCGAGAATGTTTCAGAGCATCAGGCAGTGTGCGCTTTAAAGGAAGGCGCCAAATACAGAGAGCTGGTCTTGAAATTCGCTCGGACTGGGGATATGACTCTGACTCGAATGATGGAGATAGCTACCCGGTACGCTAACAGAGAAGAAGAGGATCGACTCTGTAGCGGGAAACGCAAGCCAGTCGGCCAAGAGGCCGGTGGAGGTAACTCTAGTCGGAAACAGAAGCATAAGGCTGAGCCAGCGGCACCTGGAGAGATTGCGGAAGTGAATCAAGGAAAGTTTAAGGGAAAACCTAAGGGGCCCTGCCCCCCTAAGAAGGTAAAGGATCAAGCAGGGAATGAGGTGTTGGAGTTGCCATGTCACATCCACACTAAGAAAGATGAAGAAGGTAATCTGATTTACCCAAAGCATAACACTCGGCAGTGTCGACTCCTGATCCAGCAGTTCCGAGAGAAACAACCCAATGAGAAGGAGAAAGAGTCGGACAAAGCCGAGGATGACGAGGAACTCGATGGCTATCCTAAAGTCAATTCCACTCTGATGATTTTTGCTGTTGTTGAAAGAAAGAGTCGATTAAAGGTCACCAACAGAGAAGTGAATATGGTCGCTCCTGTGGAGACGACAACCTACCTGAGATGGTCTCAGACAGCCATCACGTTCGACCAGTCAGACCATCCTGCTCGTGTGGCCACCCCTGGGAGGCAAGCACTAGTGGTCGACCCCGTGGTTGGGGGCACTCGACTGACCAAAGTACTGATGGACGGTCGCAGCTGTCTGAACATCCTTTACGCGGAAACCTTGAAGGGGATGGGCATTCCGATGCCCAAACTTAGCGAGAGCAGCATGAGTTTCCATGGTGTTATCCCTGGGAAGAAAGCCGAATCGCTCGGCCAGATCGCCCTCGACGTGGTTTTCGGTGATTCCAAGCATTACCGTAAGGAGAAGTTGACATTTGAGGTCGTGGATTTCCAGAGTGCCTATCATGCCATCCTGGGTAGGCCAGCCTACGCCCGTTTTATGGCTCGGCCATGTTATGTGTATCTCAAGCTGAAAATGCCTGGCCCCAAAGGTGTGATCACAAGAATGGCGGCATTCGCGTATGCGAGGAATGCTTCCAGAAAGGTTCCAAAATCGCCGACGCTCAGATGGCAGCGGTAGAATTGCAAGAGTATCAGAAGAGTGCGGATCCGAGTGATTTGCTCCGAGCCAAGAAGCCCACTATAGACTCTGCATTTCAGTCAACTAGTGAAACGAAGCCGATTCACATTCACCCGACCAATCCCAACGCTACGCTGACTCATATTTTAACAACACTCGACAACAAATAGGAAGAAGCGCTCATCCAGTTCCTCCGTGAGAACTGGGACATCTTCGCATGGAAACCCTCTGACATGCCAGGTGTACCCAGGGGACTGGCTGAGCACCGTTTGCGTGTCGACCCCAAGATAAAACCCATCAAAGAGCACCTTCGGCGGTCCGCCATGCAGAAGAGAAAAGCAATTGGCGAAGAAGTGGCTCGGCTGTTGGCAGCAGAATTCATCCGTGAAATCTACCACTCCGAGTGGCTAGCCAACGCAGTCATGTTCCCCAAAAAGGATGATTGACTTCGTATGTGCATTGATTTCAAGCCTATCAATCGGGCCTGCCCGAAAGATCACTTCCCTCTCCCTCGCATCGATCAGATTCTTGACTCGACTGCAGGGTGCGAGCGCTTGTCTTTCTTAGATGCATATTCCGGATATCATCAGATCCGACTGTATGGTCCCGATGAAATAAAAACAGCCTTCATCACCCCATTCGGGTGCTTTTGCTATGTCACCATGCCTTTTGGTTTTGAAAAATTCCGGAGCCACATTCATAAGAATGATTCAGAAGTGCCTGCTCACTCAAATCAGTCGGAATGTGGAAGCTTTGTCGGAGTAATGGGCCACGGGTAGGCAAACCCGAGCCCCCGGACCTTTCGAAACATCGGGGCAGGCTGCGCCCCTCGAAGACCTCAAGACGAAGAGCTATTTTCTGAGAGTCGGCGGCGGAGCCGCCGACTGCCCCTCGCGGCCGAGTCCCAGAGGCGGCCTTGAGGAAAGCCGACTCCCAACTGGCGATCTCCAGAGAGGCCGACTATGGGGAGTCGGCCCGCGACTCCAACCACCTTCGACCCACGCAACTGCGGACGGGATGGGGTGTGGCTGCCGCATGGCCCATCCCTGCCCCGCTCACGGAGGGCGGGCAAGGCCACAGCGCGCCGTACTAACGGAGATCTCCGTTCGGCGCGGCGTTGTAGCCATGCCGGCCCTGACATCAGCCCCATGAGCAGACCCCTCTGCCCACGACGGCCTGTCTGTACGGACGGAGACGGCGGGGCCCGCCTGTCGGCGGAGGTACTGAAGACGGCGAGAGCGCCACAAGACGGCCGAGACCAGAGACGGCCCCAGGGAGTCGGCCGACCCCTCCCGCAAGTCCCGCGCGCCATTAACCAGACAAGACAGGGAATGGCAACAGTGATCGCCCGTCAGGCGACGACACTGTTGCCATGACCCCACTCCCAAGCCGACCTCATCAGAAGAACGGCTATAGTAATCCGCAGCCGGCAAGACCCGCTAGCGGCGGACAAGTCCTGTCGGCCCCATGCAGGGCCCGTTGGCGGGGCCCGCTAGTCAGCGGGACCCAGTAGTCGGCAAAGAGGACGGCGACCTAAGAGACAGACGGCTGGGACCCGCGCCGAGCCGGATTACCGTTGTACCCCGGGGGGTAGGCCTATATAAACCCCCCCGGGGCATCCATGCAAGAGGTTGGACACTAATAGTTTTAGACACAGACAGAGGGAAGAGAAGAGCCAGCCGTGCCCTTCTCCTTCCTCACATCGAACAGCTCAAGGAGCAACCCTGTACCCACTTCGACATAGTGATCATGCGGAGACCCCTTGAGCAGCGATGGGTGTATTATCTCCCGGAGAGCCCGAAGCTGGGTAAGATTCGCCGGCGTGCATGCCTTCGCCTCATCCTGTTTCCTGGCACCGGCGACGTTCTACTCGCCCCCCTCCATGATAAGCCATCCTTTGGCATATGTCGCACCCAACCCCCGACATTTTGCGCCCACCGTAGGTGCACCGTCGTCCGGAGACCTGCTCTGGACGGGAAACCTTTTTCTCCCTGGCGAGCGCACCCAGCCTGGCACGCCAGACGGAGTCTGCGTCGACGCGCTGCATGGTGCTGAGATCGCCTGCGCGGCCAGCTGCCTCGCCGAACTTGTCGGTGAGGTCCGCATCTCCGACGAGCCTGCATCCGACGCAGGCACGGGCGGCCCCGAGAGCCTCCTTGCGGGCCTCCTCGAACAACTCCACCTCGCTGGCGAGCCTGCCGCGGACATGGAGTCCGTAGGCTCCACCGACCCGATGCTGGTCGACTCTGACACCGCGTCGCTCGACGCGTTCCCCACCAACGTGGTGGTCTACGACGAGCCGCTCCCTCGCGCGGAGAGCGGCAAAGCGCCCGTCCACAGTAGGTGCTCATCGCCGATCCGGCGAGCACCCCGGCGAAGGAGTTCACGACCCCCTCGACGCGGCTCTACAAGACCAAACCGCGCCTATTCCAGAAGACGCTGACGCTGAGACACTGGAGTTGTGCCGCCTTCAGCTCGTCGAAGGCGTGAAAAAGCTGGCGAGCATGAGACGCTTGTCGGAAGCCCACCAGCGCGAGATGGATCGCGCTGTGGGCGGCTCGCCGGCCCAAACTGGGCCTAGCCGCTTAGGCGCAGTCCGGCAGCGCGGCGTGGCCATCGCTAACCTGTTCAGGGCCAATCGCCCCGTGTATGCTACGCCGGCAGAGAACATTCGCGCCGCCCAGGCGGCGGCGGACGAGCTGGATAACTTCGAAGGCGAAGAACGCCGCCTCATGACGGAGCAAGTCCAGCAGCTCCTCGACGCGGCTGCTGCGCAGAACGAGGTCGGTTGCCGCACATAGGCGCCGCAACAACAGAACGACGGCTCTCCACCCCGCCGAGACCAAGGCGCGACGTCTCGGACGCTGACTGGCGGTGTCCGCGGAAGAAAGGACAAGGAGCTAGCTGTCAGCCACAGTCGGACTCACGTCACCATCCAGCGCGACCAAGACGGGCCGCCTCAGGCGATGGAGCGGCGGAAGACTACTTGCCTCCCCTCCACGCAGAGAAAGGCGAGTCTCCCCACCGCCCATCGAGCATCCGACTCTCGTGACGCCTCGGCCGCCGAGAGGGAGTCGGAGAAAACGACGCCCGCCACCGGATCAACCGACTTCACCGGTCCCTGGCGCTGGAAGAAGAGGACGAGCTGGGTCCGCCGTGCTTCGGACCCCGCATCCGAGACGAGCCTTTCCCCAAAGGGTTCACGCTCCCCCGAGACACACCCAAGTACACCGGCTCGGTTAAGCCGGAAGACTGGCTGGTTGACTACTCCACGGCCGTCAGCATAGCGAACGGCAATAAGCGTGTTGCCGTGAAATATGTTCCGCTCATGCTCGAGGCACGGCCCGGACGTGGTTGAACAGCCTGAAGCCCCGCAGCATCAACAGCTGGGTCGACTTCACCGAAGCTTTCATCCGCAACTTCACAAGCACGTACAAGCGACCTCCCAAGCCCCGCCAGCTTTCCCTGTGCGTGCAGGGCCCCAACGAGTCGACGCGCGACTACCTCACGCGCTGGGGCGAGCTCCGAAACTCCTGCGAGGGCGTGCACGAGGTGCAAGCTATCGAGTACTTCACCGCCGGGTGCAGAGAAGGCACCCTCCTCAAGCACAAGCTCCTTTGCGACGAGCCAGAGACCCTCGACGAGCTGCTGGTCATAGCAGACAAGTACGCTACGGCTGACTCCTCCATGAAGACGGAGATTGAAGTCAGCGCGACAAGGAAGGTGGCCCCTCATGCTCCCAGGACTCCGGCTGGAGACTCGAGTCGGCGACAGCAGCAGAACGACCACAAGCGCAAGGCCCCGCAGCCGGCTTCCCACAACCGGCAGGTTGCGACGGTCGAGGAGCAGCAGCTGGAAGGACAGCCTCCGACCAAGCGGTAGAAAGGCGGCAAATCGAACTGGTTGCCGGCTTTCTCCTACGAGAAGACTCTAGATGGCCCCTGCAAGTTCCACAGCGGCGCGAAGCCGTCGAACCACACCACCCGGAAGTGTCACTGGCTCACCAGGATCGCCAAGGGAGACGGCCTCCAGCCTCCGCAGCCCGCTGGGCCGCCGCCTCCACCGCCGCCTCAGCAGCCGGCTGTCAGGCCAGTCGGCGCAATACAAGACGAGTACCCAGAAGAGCATGGAGCGTACATAGTGTTCACCAGGATGGCCGACGACCGACGCAGCAGGCGGCTGCAACAGCAAGAAGTGAACGCAGTAGCATCAGACACTCCAGAGTTCATGCACTGGTCCGAGAAGCCTATCAGTTGGAGCATAGCTGATTACCCCGAGATAATCCCGAATCCAGGTTCCTACGCCCTGGTTTTGGGAGCCACCCTTGCTACGGATAAGCGGGCTGCTCGGTTCTCGCGAGTCCTGATAGACGGAGGCAGCAGCATCAACATCCTGTACAAGGACACGATGGAGAAGTTAGGAATCAAGCACAGACAGCTCCAGAGTAGCCGGACGGTGTTCCACGACATTGTACCTGGCCTTTCCTGCTCACCGATTGGCAAGATCCTGATAGACATCCTCTTTGGAGACAAGGATCATTTTCGCCGGGAGCCAGTTTGGTTCGAAGTGGTGGACCTCGAAAGTCCGTACCACGCACTGCTCGGCCGACCTGCTTTGGCCAAGTTCATGGCAGTCCCCCACTACGCCTACCTCAAGATGAAGATGCCGAGCGCCAAGGGGATCCTCACCGTAGCCGGCGATTACAGGAAGTCGTCCGCTTGCGCGGCTGAGAGCAGCCGGCTAGCCGAGTCCCTGGTGATCGCAGCCGAGAAGCGGCTTCTCGATCGGGTCGTGGCGATGGCCGGCAAGCAGCCTGCGATGTCGTCCGACCCCAAGGAGTTGGAAGCTGAGGGCTCGTTCAAGCCGGCCAAGGAAACAAAGAAGATACCCTTGGACCCAGAGCACCCGGAGAGGTACGCTGTTGTAGGTGCAAACCTTGACAACAAATAGGAAGGCGAGCTCGTCGATTTCCTCCGTGAGAATCGGGACATTTTCACATGGTCTCCCAAGGACATGCCGGGTGTACCGACGGAATTCGCCGAGCACAAGTTACATGTCCGACCTGATGTGAAGCCCGTCAGGCAGCCCTTGCGCGGCCTGTCAGAAGAGAAGAGAAGAGTTGTTGGATAAGAGATAGCCTGGCTCTTGGCAGCCGGTTTCATCATGGAGGTGTTCTTTCCAGAATGGTTAGCAAAACCGGTCGTGGTACTGAAGAAGAACAAGCAGTGGCGGATGTGTATTGACTACAGGAGCCTCAACAAAGCCTGTCCCAAGGACCCGTTTGCTCTGCCGAGGATTGATCAGGTGATAGACTCCACAGCCAGATGCGAGCTGTTGAGCTTCTTAGATGCATATTCAGGATATCACCAGATCAAGCTGAACCCGACCGATAGACTGAAGACCGCCTTCATCACACCGTTTGTAGCCTTCTGCTACCTGACAATGACCTTCGGCTTGAGAAATGTCGGCGCCACCTTTCAGCGTTGCATGCAGAAGTGCCTCCTCAAGCAGCTCGGCAGGAACGCCCACGTCTACGTGGATGATGTGGTGGTGAAGACGGAGAAGCAAGGAACACTGCTGGAAGACCTTAAGGAGACCTTCGAGAACCTGCGCCGATTCCAGATATGCTCAACCCCGAGAAGTGTGTCTTCGGAGTACCAGCCGGCCAGCTCCTTGGCTTCCTGGTCTCCGAACGCGGCATAGAGTGCAATCCTGTGAAGATCAAGGCCATCGAGAGGATGGAGGTACCCCGCCGACTGCTAGATGTGCAGAAGTTCACGGGCCGCTTAGCGTCCATCAGCCGGTTCATCAGTGGGCTGGGCGAGAAGGCCCTCCCCTTATACCAGCTCATGAAGAAGACCACCTTCTTCGAGTGGAACCCCAAGGCAGACGAAGCTTTTCTCCAGTTGAAGAAAATGCTGACTACTCCCCCCGTGCTGGCGGCTCCGGCCCCTAAAGAGCCCATGCTCCTGTACATTGCCGCCACCAGCCGAGTAGTCAGCACAGTCATCGTAGTCGAGCGCAAAGAGGAAGGCAAGGCGCTACCTGTCCAGAGACCGGTATATTACCTGAGCGAAGTACTGTCAACCTCCAAGCAGAACTACCCCCACTACCAGAAGATGTGCTACGGCGTACACTTTGCCGCCAAGAAGTTGAAGCCTTACTTTCAAGAGCATCCAATCACTGTGGTTTGCACAGCCCCACTGGCCGAGATCATCGGAAGCCGAGATGCTTCTGGCCGAGTGGCCAAATGGGCCATAGAGTTGGCCCCCTACACCATCTATTATCGGCCCCGCACCGCCATCAAGTCGCAAGCTCACCGACTTCCTCGCCGACCGGGCCGAGAACCGATTTGCCGCCAAATACCGACTCCACCCATTGGCGGATGCACTTCGACGGCTCCAAGATGCGCACCGGCTTGGGAGCCGCGTCGTCCTCACCTCCCCAAAGGCGACAAGCTCAAATCACGCTACAAATCCATTTCGCCGCCTCCAACAACGTCGCCCGAATCTGGCGCTCATTCACGGTTCCGGCTAGCCAAGGAACTTGGCATTCGCCGGATCTTGTGTTATGGCGACTCCGACTTGGTGGTCCAACAGTCATCTGGCGACTGGGACGCCAAAGACGCGAACATGGCGAGCTACCGTTTCCTGGTATAGCAACTCAGTGGATATTTTGAGGGATGTGAATTCCTTCACATACCAAGAAACGACAACGACCAAGTAGACACCCTGGCACGAATCGGCTCAACCCGCAAGGAAATACCATCCGGCGTCGCCCTCCAGCGCCTCCTCAAGCCATATGTCAAGCCATCACCAGATTCAGACTCAATTTTCGTGCCGGCTCCCCCAGAGGAAGTCAGA
The DNA here is from genome assembly GCA_021605145.1 of Aegilops bicornis. NCBI lineage: Eukaryota > Viridiplantae > Streptophyta > Magnoliopsida > Poales > Poaceae > Aegilops > Aegilops bicornis. Next base: position 57,052,133 of record CM038670.1, read on the forward strand.
TCCGACTCCAAAACCTCAGCAGACGGCACGAGAATCCTCGCAGACGGCCCAAAAATCGCCGCAGTCGAAGCCGGCCCGGGGACTTCAGAACCCGGCCCGGGGACTGCGGCAACCATTATGAAGATTCCAGAGCTCGGCCCGGGGACTGCGCCAGCCGGCCCGGGGACTCCATCAACCCAGCAAGCGGCCGCGGACTCCAGCCCGCCGCCTCCCAACCCAGCCGCCCTCGTCCAAGTAGCAGTACTGGCAGTTGAAAAAATAGCAGCACCCTCATGGGCCCAGACCATCCTGAAGTTCTTAGTAAGCGGAGAGCTACCAACCGATGAAATCTCGGCCCGGCAAGTGCAACGCCGAGCGGCAGCTTACACCATAATCAACAGAGAGCTGGTCAGACGCAGTGTCACTGGTGTTTACCAGCGTTGTGTCGAGCCAGAGCAAGGCCAAGCGATCCTCAAAGACATTCATCAAGGCGAGTGCGGTCACCATGCGGCCTCAAGAGCACTCGTCGCCAAAGCCTTCCGACATGGATTCTTCTGGCCAACCGCCCTAGAAGAGGCCAAGGAATTAGTCCAGAAATGCAAGGGGTGCCAAGTGTTCCGCTCCAAGCCGCTCCAGCCGGCTTCTGCACTAAAGACTATCCCCATAGCTTGGCCCTTTGCCGTATGGGGCCTGGATATGGTGGGACCATTCAAAGCAGCACGAGGCGGCCTAACTCACTTACTTGTCGCGGTGGACAAGTTCACCAAGTGGATAGAAGCGAAGCCCATCAAGAAGTTGAACGGTCCGACTGCGGTGACTTTCGTCGCCGACATCACAACTCGGTACGGCATACCACACAGCATCATCACCGACAATGGCACAAATTTTGCCAAAGGCGCCTTGGCCCGTTTCTGCGCAACGCAAGGCATCCGACTGGACTTAGCGTCCGTTGCCCATCCGCAGTCAAATGGCCAGGTCGAGCGAGCAAACGGCCTCATCCTATCCGGTATCAAACCTCGACTGGTCGAACCATTGGAGCGTTCGGCCGGCTGTTGGCTTGAGGAGCTGCCAGCCGTCCTCTGGAGTTTGCGCACGACTCCGAACAAGTCAACCGGCTTCACACCCTTCTTCCTCGTCTACGGTCTTTGGCCGTCATCCCAACGGACATAGAGTTCGACTCCCCGCGAGTCGCCATGTACACCGAGGAGGAAGCAGAAGAAGCACGACAAGACGGTGTCGATCTGCTGGAAGAGGGCCGGCTGTTGGCACTCAGCCGGTGCAGCATCTACCAGCAGATCCTGCGCCGCTACTACAACAGGAAGGTCAAGCGAAGATCTTTCCAAGAGGGCGACCTTGTGCTCCGGCTGATCCAGCGAATACCGGTCAAGATAAGCCGTCGGCGCCTTTGGGAAGGCCCCTTCATCATCAGCAAAGTGCTGGGCAACGACTCCTACTACCTGATCGACGCCCAGAAGCCCCGAGCACGCAAGAGAGACGACTCCGGCAAAGAGACGGAACGGCCATGGAACGCAAATCTTCTCCGAAGATTTTTCAGTTAAATGCAGTATGTGCCACGCTACCTTTTGTGTTAAAATACTAAGACTTTGGGCCCCCCGAGACGAGCTCGGGGACTGCCCTTTTCTGTTATGTGTATGATAAGAATCATGCCTTCGAGTATGTCATCTTTTGTTATGAATCCTGGCACCGGGTTCGACTAGTCGGCCCGGGGACTCGCCGCCTTGCGCTATGAAATGCTTCCTGCAGTCGGACAAGTAGTGTGTAGTGCCTAAGCCATCTCTTGTCAGAAGCCGCAGCTCGCAGAGCGACTGTTTGGCGGACAGGAGTAAGGAAGAATAGGCGCTCACATGAAAAATGACTAAGGACCCAAAACATAAACATAGCTAAAGCCGGCTTCCAGCCCCTCTGCGCAAACCGACTCTTGAGTAGTCGGCTTGCCGCCTTCTATCCAACTTGTTAAAAACTCTAAAAATGGCCAAGTACTTGCCTTCCCAAAAATAGCCAAGCACTTGATCCAAACGGCAGTCCGCAGAGCGGTGGTCCGACGGGCAAGGCGGCAGCTAAGGAAAGGCGGCAAAGGAAAAGCCATAAGGGCGATAAGCAAGGAAAGATAGAATTAAGATAATATTTACATAGCATAGGCTCTCGGCCGAATCTTCGAGCGAAGTTCAAAATACACCCAGCGGGTGGAATTGTGCGAATTAACAAGTTTTTCCGAGACTATCAAAGCAGACAAAATTAAGGGACGACGGCAGCCTAGGAAGCGGCAGGCGGGTTTGGAGGGCCGGAGGAGACGGCGGTGTCAGGCACCAGGGCGGCTGGCTGAGCAGTCTCGGCTCGGTCACCTCCGGCGGCAGTCGACAGAGATGGGCGCGGCTCGTTGCTGGAGGCGCGGTCGAGCTGAGGCTGGTCGCCCGCTCCGTCTTCTGGCGCCTCCATCTCATCTCCGTCCTCCGCCTCGCCTTCCTCCTCAGCGCTGGAGCCAATCACCTCCGCCGAGTCCTCGTCGTAGTCCGGGTTCATCCCGAACCACTCCGGCGGCGCCTCCTGGCCGTCCTCAGCCCGCTCAGGAATGAAGACGCCGGTGTCCGTATAGTCGGCGATCGCTGCCGCACGCTCAACAAGGGCATCTTCCGCAGCCAGCAGCTCCGCCTGAGCCTCTGACCGGAACGCAGCCAGCCGGTCCAGATCCAGCCCTGGATACCACGCCTTGACAAATTCCAAGGCCCGGCGCGCTCCAGCACGGGCCGAGGAACCCTTCCAAGCCTCAAGACGGCCAGCCGCGACCTCCAGCCAGTCGGCAGTCCGACTAGGAGTGCGCAGAACCGGCATGTCCGGCCACAGGGCAGCAACCGCCTGGGCACCGACGCGTTGAAGCCGGCGCAACATCCGATGGGCCGGCCGCAGACGAGCCTCGATGCTCAGAAGCTGCTCGTCGAGGGTCCGGGGGGCATTGGCAGCAATCTTCGCGCCACTCGCCCTCCGCACCTCGCGATCAGCCTCGATGGCTTCATTGGCCGCCTGCGTATGGCCAGGGAAGAAGTCTGCCAAGACGGAAAAGGAGCAAGTCAGAAAACCGGCAGTCAGCCTGACCTATAGTCGGCAGCTCAAAGAAACAAAGAAAGAGAAACTCACCATCGACGATGTCCTTGATTTCATGGAAGCCGGAGGTCAGCAGCGCCTCCTTGTCAGTCCAGGAGGAGCGTTCACTTTCGAACTCGGCCAAGAGAGCAGTCTCTCTCTTCGCCGCCTCGTCCTGCGCCGCCTTCAGCAGCGCCTTCTGCTCTGCCAGCTGCGTAGCCAGCAGGTCGCGCTCTGCGGCGAGCTTGTCGCACTCCTCCCCCTTGGCACGCAAGGCCGTGTCGGCCGCGCCCAACTGCCGTCGGAGAGTAGCGTTGGCCTCTGAAGAATAAAAAAGGAAAAAGGACGTTAAGTCGTAAACTAATAAGGTCACTAGGAAGATCCGGCCCGACTGCTCAGCAGTCGGCCCGAATCTCGGGGACTACAGCCCACGGGTGCGCCAGCGCGCCCCCGCGAAGAAGAAACAAGACCCACCTCGGCTCCTCGACAAGTCGGCAGTCCGCTTACTCAGCTCCTCAACGTTGCGGTTGAAGGCAGTGGCGCGGAGGTTGTGATATTCCTGTGATAAGCATTTCAAGACAAAGATAAGCATTTGGAACTCGCCAAGTAGAGTTCCGAGCCGCCTGCTCAGCAGCCGACCCGAAACTCGGGGACTACACCCAGTGGGTGCGCTGGCGCGCCCCCACAGAGAAGAGCAAGAAAAAACTCAAAAAGAATCGTACCCGGACGGCGGCTCGCGACGCCAGGTGCGCCTTGCACTACTATAAAAAGGGCTATAGATGGGATTGACACTAATGGCGCACCAGAAAGTTGGTGCACCATTAGTATATACTAATGGCGCACAACCTTCACATGCGCCATTAGTGTTGAAACTACTAATGGCGCACCATGCAAAGGGTGCGCCATTAGTATCAAAAAAAAAATTTGAACTAGTGCGCCTGTCCAAACATACTAATGGCGCATCCTTCTTAAGTGCGCCATTAGTAGTTGTAACTACTAATGGCGCACCAGGCAGTGGGTGCGCCATTAGTATAGAAAATTATTTTTTTTTTGAACTAGTGGGCCTGTCCAAACATACTAATGGCGCATCCAGATGAAGTGCGCCATTAGTAGTTGTAACTACTAATGGCGCACCGCCCCAATGGTGCGCCATTAGTATTTTTTTTTTGCAAAACTACTAATGGCGCACCGCCAGAAGGTGGGCCATTAGTAACCTGGATTACTAATGGCGCATTTGTTGCTAGTGCGCCATTAGTAAGTGGGCAGCAACTAGATATTTTGGACAGCCTCTCCTACCCACACTCACTTTCTCCCCACTTCATTCTCTCCACCTCCTCCTTGTCTCGGTGCCTCCTCTTTTCACCTCATTTCCACCATAGATTCATTCAAATTAAGTGGTTAAATTACCTTCTTTTAATAGTTAAGTAAGGTGGGAAGCTATATTTATGTTGTTCTCCCTACAACAATGTGCACATGCACTTTTTATGGCCTAGCTAGATCTATGTATGTTCGTGGTGTTGCATATGTTTGTGGTGTTGCATATGTGTTTGTGTTTGGAGGTGTACCGGTATTTGAAATGCGATAGTTGCCAATATTTTGCCGGAATGTTGATTCATTTCCGTTTCAGCGAGAATTTTGGCATTAAGCATTCTTTTTGGTCCTCTTTTTAGGGAAAGTCATGCCAAATTTTTGTTTGGTTATAAAATATCGTTTTGCTCTACCCCGCAGGCGACCATGGTCCGCACGATGACCGAAGGCATTGTGAATAGGTTTTTGAGGTCCGTGAAGGCCGAGATGCTTCAAAAGAACGAGACGGAGATAAGATGTCCGTGTCGAAGATGCAAGTCAAGAGCCTTATTGCGGGCCGGATTCCGGGCAGGTGCGGGACCACCTGCTCTTGCGTGGTTTCATGGATGGCTATCGGTGGCAAGGTGATGAAGATGACTACGAAGTCGCCCATGGGGGCCGGGCAAGAAATGAGGAAGGGCAGCAAGACAACCACCGCGTTCGGGCGGGCGAGAAGACGAAGAATCCCGGGACATGATCACGACGGTGATGTTGTACACGATCATCTTGTAGATGATGCAGGACATGATGATGAGGAAGATGACGGAGTAGATGACGGGCATGATCATGAGGTTGTTGATGCCGGCGGAGCAGACGACGCTGGACCATAGATGGGCTGGGTGCAGGACCCTCATATTCAAGAGCTGCTTCTCAAGCGCACGGATAACGCCAGAGCTGCCGCCCGAGAGAAAGCCAAGATGGATCAACTTGAGTTAGACGCGGTTACTCCATTGTATGAAGGATGCAGGCCCGAGGATACCCGCTGAAAAGTAACGCTCATGGCTCACGGAGATGAAGGTAAAACACAAAATGACCGACGCGTGCTTCGGCGAGAACATGTCATTCGCACGAACGTCTTCCCAAGGGGAACAAGTGCCCGACCAGTTTGAGGAGGCGAAGAAAATCGTGTGTCCTCTCGATTTACCGCACGTGAAATACCATGTGTGCATGAACAATTGCATCATTTATCGGGACGAGCACGCAGAGTCTACCATATGTCCGGTGTCTTGGCGTCACTCGATACAAGAAGAGGAAGAAAGCTCCTCGAAAAGTGGTGTGGTACTTTCCGATCACTCCTCGTCTGCAGCGGTATTTCGCGGACCCTAAGGTAGCAAAGCTCCTGCGTTGGCACGCCGGATAGGGAGGAGAAGAAGCGAAGATGACGCAAATGATCCGGAGATAGATAAAAAAGACTAGTTTTTGAGTCACCCTAATGATGCGAGCCGGTGTAGCGTTGAACTTCAAGACTCGTAATTTGGGAACGATCCAAGGAACATCGTGCTGGGCGCGAGCACCGATGGAGTCAATCCGTTTGGCAGCAGAGAAGCACACATAGCACCTAGCCTGTGTTTGTGTGGATGTACAACCTTCCCCCTGGTTGTGCATGAAGAGGAAGTACATTCACATGAGTATGCTAATTGAAGGGCGAAACAACCAGGAACGACATCAATCAGATCTGGGGCTGCTGAAAGAGGAGCTTGACACGCTGTGGAAAACGCCAGCCAATATGTGGGACGCTGCGCAGAAAGAATATTTCCCTATGAGAGCCGCCTTTGCTCACGACGGTGCACGACTATCTCGGTTACGGATATCTCGCGGGGCAGGTAGTCCACGGATTTTTACGGATGCGTAAGGTGCATGCATGACACAACATATCGCCAGCTAGATAGAGATCCCGGGTCTTCAAAAACCGTGTTCATGGGACATCGAAGGTGGCTTCGCGACGATGACCCATGGAGGAAACGCAAGGATCTGTTTGATGGTGAAACCGAACTCCGAAAACGCCCGGTAATGCGAGGAGCGGCGAGGAAATAGACAAGCTGTTGAAAAATTGGAAAGACTGCCCACCGCCGGAAAGAAGCAAAAAGGCGCCAGAGCCGGAAAGAAGCGAAAAGCCAGAGTCATTGCTGAAGGTATGGAAAAGCGAGGTCTGTTTTACGGGACTTGCCGTCTTGGAAGATCCACCGTGTGCCTCACAGCCTTGATGTCATGCATATCACGAAGAACGTGTGCGAGAGTCTGCTTGGTACCCTGCTCAACATGCCGAGAGGACCAAAGATGGGCCGAAAGCAAGGGCGACTTGAAATCAATGGGCATCGTGCAGGAGCTTCACGCTAATGATGATGATGATGATGATGATGATGAGGCGAAGCAGGACACAGAAAGTCGTCGCAAAGGCAAAAAGGCCAAGAAGACCGGAAATGACTACCCTCCCGCGTGATACTATGCGAGCTTGAGATGTACTTCCCGCCCGCATTCTTCGACGTTATGGTGCATCTGCTGGTCCATATAGTGGAGGATATCATCCAACTCGGGCCGACGTTCCTGCACAGCATGATGCCGTTCGAAAGGATGAATGGTGTCATCAAAGGATACGTTCGCAACATGTCACTCCGGTGTAACGATGGAATCCTACACCGGTAACGACAAGGACAGATACTACAGAAGGATCGAGGAGATCTGGGAGCTGAGCTACGCTGGAGAGAAGGTCCCGATGTTCTGTGTCAGAAGGGCCAAGAGCGTCATAAAATAATACCGGTATTTCAACACCATGGTTATACCGGAAGCCAAATCCAAGACCGTGGGCGCAAACGTCACCGCGAAAAATGAGCCATGGGTACTGGCTTCCCAAGTGGACCAAAGCTTCTTCATTACCGACCCGTCAAAGCCTAGTCGTGTTGTCGTGAGGAGAGGCAAAAGGAAGATCATCGGAATGGATGGAGTCGCCAATGAGCAAGACTTCGACAAGTACGGCGACCGAGGATCGAACATGACGACGATGATGAAGTAGCAGCATACACCACAAGAAGAAGCAGGACCACCCTACCTAAAGGACGTCTGTTCCATAGAAGAACTCCATTTGCGAAAAAGAAGGGCAAGAAGATTGTGAAGAGATAGCTAGCTAAGATCGATTGTATTTAAATCGTAGACTTCATTTCTCGATTGTATTTGATGGGCACTTTTGAACTATCATGAATATTTTTAATTTCATGGACACTCGATCCCCTCCATCTCGATCCCTCCATCTCGATCGCTATCCCACCTCGCCAGATCCGGTCCACTTGGCCGCCGCCGACCGCCCGCACCTCGATTCCCCTACTCAACCGCCGCCCGCCGACCCCGCACCCTCCCTACTCAACCACCGCCACCACCCCCGCACCTCCCTACTCAACCTCCGCCACGACCCCGCACCCTCCCTACTCAACACGCGCCGCCGACCCCCGCACCGCTCCCTACTCAACCACCGCCACGACCTCCCGCACCCTGCACCTCCCCGCTCCACCGGCATTACTGTTTGATGATATTTTTTAAAAAAATATTACTGTCTTATAAAAAATATTACTGTTATGATTTAAAAAAGTTTGAACATATTTAAACACAAGTAAGTATCAAACAACATTTTTAATGCATAAAAAAAATTGTGGAGCCTGGGAATCGAACCCAGGACCTCCTGGTGTGAGAACCGGGTGCTGACCAGTCGAGCTAGTAGAGGGAACTTGGTGTGGATCAGGTCAGGTGGGAGATAACCTGTTGGCTCGAGCAGAAATCAAAAAAAAAAATACTAATGGTGCACCAGGGTGAGGTGCCCCATTAGTGTGGATATACTTATGGCGCACCAAGGTGTGGTGCGCCATTAGTATTGTGCCCCCATCCATATTTTTCCTCCCTGGCCCTTGATCCCCTTCTCGCCCTCGCCCTCGATCCCCTTCCCCTCTCCTCTCCTCTCCCGACGCCGCTGCCCTGCCGCCTCGACGCCGCCCGACGCTTGCTGACGCCGCCCGTCGTCCTCATCTCCGCCCAGCCCCGGCCTTGAGGCGACGCCCACGCCGCCCTCTCCTCTCCCGACGCCGCCGCCCCGCCGCTTTCCCCGCGGAGAAGGAGAAGGAAGAGGGTGCGCTCGCCGTTGACCTCGCCCGGTCGACTCCGGTGGCCCGGCCGACTCGCCATCGCCCCGCCGCCCTCGTCGCCGGTGGCCCGGACGCCACCCTGTCCACACCACCGTCGCCGGAGCACCCACACCACCACCCGGAGCTTGTCGCCCCACCTCGTCGCCCCCGTGAGCTCCCCCTCCTCCTCTCCCCCTCTCCCCCTCTCCCCCTCACTCTACAAACCTGTTACCAAACCTGAAACTAGACCACTAGCAAAGAAGCCACATACATAGCAGATTACCAACGATAAATATTTGTGACATGGTTGGCAGTTGCAGTCTCTTAAGGGGAATGTTAGATTCTTTACATACTTTTGCCTGACAGTGGCAGGTGTTGCACATTTACATAGTTTTATTTCCTATTTATAGAATGCATTTGGTCTGAGTTGTTTTTATCCTATTTAGTGCGGCAAAAGTTAGCACAGAGCAGCTGTTGGAAGTAACATAGGTTGGAGTTGAAAGTACTGCTGCCTGTTGAACAGAGCAAAATGAAGATCCATGCACAACTTACTAAGGAGTCCTTTTTGTTCTCTGAGAAACGATTGTGCCATTGGACGTTGAGCTAAGGAATTGACTTTGCTTTGTCTTATTTTATTTATCTCTTGGTTCTTCTTATTCTTATTACTCAATTGTTTGCAAGTTATATGACTCATGTCCCATTCTTTGAATTGAAGAATTGACTTTACCTTATCTAGTAGTGTTAATAGCGACGCAGATTTTTGAGACATGGTTCCGTGCACTCTCCTGCACTTCATGAACAATGAGTTGGTTGATGTCGCCAAGGGCAAAATCGTTCAACCGGGCAACCCCTTGTTCCACGGTACCCAGATGCCACCCAACTTGTTTAGGGTTGAATTGGTTCGGGTGCTGCCAGGCTGCAACGAGGTGTTACCTCCGATTCGACCCGTCGGGGCCGACGATGATGACGTGATAACCCTCAGCGCCTGCCTGAGCTGGCCCCTGTATTGGCCGAAGAGCCAGATTCGTTTGGGGCGGGGACACCACCCCAAAGACAACACCGCCCGGTCGTGCCGTCGCCAAGTCGGCCCCATGGCAAGACCGCCGCCATAGCGGTGCGGACATCCCTATGCCATCGATCCAAACATGCATATGGCACAGGATCAGAACGACGACGACAACGATACATTTGCCAACGTCGATCAGTACTTTGCCGATCATGGGTACGGTGGTGACTTCATGGGGCCTCCTTCTAAAGAACCCAACCCAACAAAAGACGTGCGCGATCTAGCTGGTACCGCGGAGAAGCCAAGTTGCAACAGGCGTTGTCTGCCGTTCAGCTCTCGTGAGACGCCTCCGGCTGCCGACTTCACCGAGCCTCGGATAGGCGAGGTGCGAAATATTATCAGCCCCAACACACTCAAGAAGGCGGTCGGTGAGCAGAACTCGGTCCCATTACAGGAGAAGAAGAAGGCACGCAAAGAAAAGACTAACAAGGGTGCGGGCCAGCCCCACCGAAATGCGATCCGTGCTCGGGGCGGGCCACCTTCACCGAGGATATCTCCGGGAGGGTGCATGTGGCGGGTAGGGCGATGCTACCGACAAATATGCTCAATGCTGCAACCGGTGCTATCGGAGTCTGCATGACAGTGTTCTTTCTTTGGAGAAGCGGCGTCTCGGAGAGAAGGATGTGGCATACCCGGTTTTAAGTGGCCAAGGTGCCAGAGGGCAAGGGCTTTGTGGATAACTCCATCGGGCGTACGATCGTCCTGCGGTTTGATGACATCCACGCTATGTTGAACCTTCATCCGCTGCACTACACCTTCGTTCGGCTATTTTCGCTGAGTATGGAGATGCGGATCATTCGCGACAAGACCTTGGACATCGTGATAGTCGATCCCTTCTACATGCGTGCCAAGATCTTGGGCAGCGCTGGGGACCGGCAAGTCGCGAGTTCTTACCTTGAAGGCGTCATTCTGGCAAACCAAGATAAGGATAACTTCCTCGTGCCTTACTTTCCCGAGTAAGTCCTCCCGTCAACCGGCCCGTAACATATGAATTCTTAGATTTCGATCGTTTTTCTTTTAACACTAGCAGGTGCACCCAAGCGCATTCACAAGCAGCTAGAAGTGGATATGTATTTTCAATTTTATAGTTTTGAACATTTAATGTTAGGAAATTTATTTTGTTGTGTATTAAACACTTCCTTATTAATCTGTGTATCTTCTTTTGGTCATATTTATTTATTGAAATTTCAAGTGTATTTAATTTAAGATTTGAATATTTAATGTCAGTAAGTTCATATATTTTCTATTGGGCAACTCTGTATTCATTTATTCAGCTTCATATATGGTCATATTTATTTTCTATTTTCTCCATCTATTATTCAATTTACCAAATCATATACCAGATAGACCCATGTTCTAACATTCAAGAGAAACATTTAAAATTCCTCAAATTTTTGTCACTCGGTTCTCACAATTGTGAACCTGATTAATGTTTTTTTGTATAGCATGATGTTTCCCCAGCTTTGTGCAGCCCACATTTTTCTTATGGGTATGTGCAGCCCAGGTATGAAGCCTAGCTAGATATAGGTCAACAGGATGCGATGGAGGCCCATTTTGACGCGTATCATTTCTTGAAAGTAGAACACTGGTGCATAGAGCATACTACCATTTCCTGTAAAAAAAAAAAGCATACCACCCTTTCGTCTCGGTCGATTCCCTTCAGGTAGCTCATCCACATGCATGGATGCGCCATCACTTCTGATTCGCAGCTGGGCAAGGAAGATGTTGCTAGCATTCATGAAAATAATCCCAAGATATCATGGTTGTACTTCTCTTGTTTTCTTCAAAATTTTCTTTATGTGGTTACTAAATGTGAACCCTAATTGTTGTGACCTTAATTGGGGAAAGCAGCAATGGCATACTTCCGCGGATGTAGTGTTGCTCTTTTCTCCCAAAGCCTAGACTAATAGTGTTTCTCTTTTGTACCTTTGACATTACTGATCGCAAGAGTTTTGCCATAATATATATCTCAACATAAAATATTAGAAGCAAGGTTGAGCTATTCAAATGATATCAAAAAATGCAAATGCAGACATGAATAATTGCATGCGAATATCACCCAGGGTTGATGTTGTTGATGTCGTGACTTCAGATTGTTGGATGTTTGTTGGTGCCTTCGATCGTCTCAGTGTCTTCCGCATATATTCGATGCAAGTTGCTGGAGTTATTCCATTCCTTTGATTTGTCGAGCGTCTTGTGTGTTTGATCGTACGCCCATCTTTATAAAAAAAAGCTATTGAAGAAGTGCGTCCTAGATCAAACCCAAGAGTTTTATCATGAATGTCTTCTTGTAAAATTATGGTTGAATTATTATGTGATATATAGCACATATGCCCATGTGTTGCAACGGGGTAATACAGATATAGACTTGATTTGGCATAAAACATTGATCAAAGTACCTGTACAAATTCCATAGAAATTTTGTTAAGACATCTTCAGCAAGGCATATAATATTCACATCTTAATCTTATATCAAAAAACACGGAGGTAACAAACTATTTTAACTGTGGATAAAACTACAATATATCAGCCTAATTTAAATTGTAGTACATCAATTTCTATATACTCATTGCTCCAAAAAAATTAGATAGTTACCTCAGAAAAGTTGCCTTCCAATATGAATTCTGCACCTATATATTTCATCTTTCTAAGCCTTAATTTGGATCAACATTCAATCGTCAACCATCCTTGTCTCAACCCTTTTTCACATTTAATTTAGAACTATAAAAACTGCTAGTAAGAAATCCACACATTCAATACTGCAAGGTTAGGGCGCGACCTGCAATTTTATGCGAATGGTATTTTGTGAAATTCAAGCAGCTAAGGATTAACAAAAAAACCATGTCTTCTGTTCTGAGCAATCATAATTAATATACACTAAAATTAGTTAATACCAAATTTGGCCTATATCTCATGCACATTGTTGATCAAGTTATGAGTGTGCACCTTCTGTACTTCTGCCGAATCGCATTTGGTCATGCACGCATACACATCCATCCAGCTCTTGCCAACAATAATGAAAATCTCTGAAGCCCATGTCTTGCTCGTCATAGTCGCGGCTTCTTTTCTCCGATGACACCCAGTTTCATGCCTACAGTCAAAAATAAAAAGTGCCATGACTTCTGTTCTGAGCAATCATAATTAATCTACAATGAAATTAGTTAATACCAAACTCTTGCAAGTGGCCTATCTCTCATGCACATTACCGATCAACTTATCATGGTGCAACTTATGTACTTCTGCCAAATCCCATTTGATCATGCACGCATACACATCCATCCAGCTTCTTACCAACAATAAGGAAAATCTCTGAATCCCATGCCCCACTCTTCATACTCGCGCCTTCTTTTTTTCGACAATCCCCCAGTTTCTTGCGTACAGTCTATTGAAACTCTGAATGTTATAACATGTAGAGTTCGTTCCCTGGGCAATGGATAGCATCAGGGGATGTTGCCGACGACTGTACGTAGAGCAATGACAGCCCTGTGCCCTTGTGATGCAAGGTGAAGCATGTGTGCACGAGCGAGATAGGAAATAGCGCACCAACGGTTAGTGTCTGCGTCTGCTGCCCATAATCCTAATTTAATTTTTTTGGGAATTTTCAATTGAGCAATCAAGCGGGGAGCAGTCAATGCATGCGTCCATGTAGAACTGGAACCATGGATTGTGCATGTAGAATTGGATTCCATCTATATGCATGCTAGCATGTCCCAAACATACACGATTTTTTGTTTCGCACTGGATCACACTGGAATTATTGGTTTAGCATTATGCGTCGGTGATCATGATATCCTCCCTTCTAATCCTCATCTCCATCAAGCACAACGGCAGCGACCTACTCGGCGACGGTAGATCCTCATCGGCGACTACGCGCACAAAGGCTCCAATACGTGCGTATGTGCCTGTGTGTTTCTTGTGAGAGCTGAGCACCGGCAACGGAGATACGCACATCCATGCGCCTTGCACCGGGTGGCCGGCTGGCGTGCGCCGCCTGCTAAGATAGAGATTCCGCCATGATGCTATATGTACGATCGGCCCTATCTTGCTGATGGTTTGTCTTGTTAGGATTCTTTTTTAAGGGAGCTCTGTTAGGATTCTGCAGAAAGATCGTGTGTGATACTGTTTTTAGTTTCCTTGTTTTCTTGGTCGTGCGTGTAACTTTTTTTAGTTTCCTTCTATTTTCTTGCTAGGGAGGACATAAGAAGCGGGTCTCTATTTTTTTACGTGTAGTATTTGCCTAATCCTCACCGTTGATACATCTTAGTTTTTAGAGCGTTAAATCATCACCGTTCTTTTTCTATCGTTTGCAGTCTCTTAAGGGGAATGTTAGATTCTTTACATACTTTTGCCTGACAGTGGCAGGTGTTGCACATTTACATAGTTTTATTTCCTATTTATAGAATGCATTTGGTCTGAGCTGTTTTTATCCTATTTAGTGCGGCAAAAGTTAGCACAGAGCAGCTGTTGGAAGTAACATAGGTTGGAGTTGAAAGTAGTGCTGCCTGTTGAACAGAGCAAAATGAAGATCCATGCACAACTTACTAAGGAGTCCTTTTTGTTCTCTGAGAAACGATTGTGCCATTGGACGTTGAGCTAAGGAATTGACTTTGCTTTGTCTTATTTTATTTATCTCTTGGTTCTTCTTATTCTTATTACTCAATTGTTTGCAAGTTATATGACTCATGTCCCATTCTTTGAATTGAAGAATTGACTTTACCTTATCTAGTAGTGTTAATAGCGACGCGGATTTTTGAGACATGGTTCCGTGCACTCTCCTGCACTTCATGAACAATGAGTTGGTTGATGTCGCCAAGGGTAAAATCGTTCAACCGGGCAACCCCTTGTTCCACGGTACCCAGATGCCACCCAACTTGTTTAGGGTCGAACTGGTTCGGGTGCTGCCAGGCTGCAACGAGGTGTTACCTCCGATTCGACCCGTCGGGGCCGACGATGATGACGTGATAACCCTCAGCGTCTGCCTGAGCTGGCCCCTGTATTGGCCGAAGAGCCAGATTCGTTTGGGGGCGGGGGACACCACCCCAAAGACAACACCGCCAGTCGTGCCGTCGCCAAGTCGGCCCCATGGCAAGACCGCCATAGCGGTGCGGACATCCCTATGCCACTGGATCCAAACATGCATATGGCACAGGATCGAAACGGACGCAACGGCGATACATTTGCCAACGTCGATCAGTACTTTGCCGATCATGGGTACGGTGGTGACTTCATGGGGCCTCCTTCTGAAGAACCCAACCCAACAAAAGACGTGCGCGATCTAGCTGGTACCGCGGCGAAGCCAAGTTGCAACAGGCGTTGTCTGCCGTTCAGCTCTCAGGAGACGCCTCCAGCTGCCGACTTCACCGAGCCTCAGATAGGCGAGGTGCGAAATATTATCAGGCCCAACACACTCAAGAAGGCGGTCAGTGAGCAGAACTCGGTCCCATTACAGGAGAAGAAGAAGGCACGCAAAGAAAGACTAACAAGGGTGCGGGCCAGCCGGCACCGAGTAATGCGATCCGTGCTTTCGGGGCGGGCCACCTTCACGAGGATATCTCCGGGAGGGTGCATGTGGCGGGTAGGGCGATGCTACCGACAAATATGCTCAATGCTGCAACCGGTGCTATGCGGAGTCTGCATGACAGTGTTCTTTCTTTGGCGAAGCGGCGTCTCGGAGAGAAGGATGTGGCATACTCAGTTTTCGTGGCCAAGGTGCCAGAGGGCAAGGGCTTTGTCGATAACTCCATCGGGCGTACGATCGTCCTGCGGTTTGATGACATCCACGCTATGTTGAACCTTCATCCGCTGCACTACACATTCGTTCGGCTATTTTCACTGAGTATGGAGATGCGGATCATTCGCGACAAGAACGAGGTCATCGTGATAGTCGATCCCTTCTACATGCGTGCCAAGATCTTGGGCAGCGCTGGGGACCGGCAAGTCGCGAGTTCTTACCTCGAAGGCGTCATTCTGGCAAACAAAGATAAGGATAACTTCCTCGTGCCTTACTTTCCCGAGTAAGTCCTCCCCTCAACCGGCCCGTAACATATGAATTCTTAGATTTCGATCGTTTTTCTTTTAACACTAGCAGGTGCACCCGCGCATTCGCGCAGCTAGAAGTGGATATGTATTTTCAAATTTATAGTTTTGAACATTTAATGTTAGGAAATTTATTTTGTTGTGTATTAAACACTTCCTTATTAATATGTGTATCTTCTTTTGGTCATATTTATTTATTGAAATTTCAAGTGTATTTAATTTAAGATTTGAATATTTAATGTCAGTAAGTTCATATATTTTCTATTGGGCAACTCTGTATTCATTTATTCAGCTTCATATATGGTCATATTTATTTTCTATTTTCTCCATCTATTATTCAATTTACCAAATCATATACCAGATAGACCCATGTTCTAACATTCAAGAGAAACATTTAAAATTCCTCAAATTTTTGTCACTCGGTTCTCACAATTGTGAACCTGATTAATGTTTTTTTGTATAGCATGATGTTTCCCCAGCTTTGTGCAGCCCACATTTTTCTTATGGGTATGTGCAGCCCAGGTATGAAGCCTAGCTAGATATAGGTCAACAGGATGCGATGGAGGCCCATTTTGACGCGTATCATTTCTTGAAAGTAGAACACTGGTGCATAGAGCATACTACCATTTCCTGTAAAAAAAAAGCATACCACCCTTTCGTCTCGGTCGATCCCCTTCAGGTAGCTCATCCACATGCATGGATGCGCCATCACTTCTGATTGGCAGCAGCGCAAGGAAGATGTTGCTAGCATTCATGAAAATAATCCCAAGATATCATGGTTGTACTTCTCTTGTTTTCTTCAAAATTTTCTTTATGTGGTTACTAAATGTGAACCCTAATTGTTGTGACCTTAATTGGGGAAAGCAGCAATGGCATACTTCCGCGGATGTAGTGTTGCTCTTTTCTCCCAAAGCCTAGACTAATAGTGTTTCTCTTTTTGTACCTTTGACATTACTGATCGCAAGAGTTTTGCCATAATATATATCTCAACATAAAATATTAGAAGCAAGGTTGAGCTATTCAAATGATATCAAAAAATTCAAATGCAGACATGAATAATTGCATGCGAATATCACCCAGGGTTGATGTTGTTGATGTCGTGACTTCAGATTGTTGGATGTTTGTTGGTGCCTTCGATCGTCTCAGTGTCTCCCGCATATATTCGATGCAAGTTGCTGGAGTTATTCCATTCCTTTGATTTGTCGGCGTCTTGTGTGTTTGATAAATGCGCCCATCTTTATAAAAAAAGCTATTGAAGAAGTGCGTCCTAGATCAAACCCAAGAGTTTTATCATGAATGTCTTCTTGTAAAATTATGGTTGAATTATTATGTGATATATAGCACATATGCCCATGTGTTGCAACGGGGTAATACAGATATAGACTTGATTTGGCCGCAAAACATTGATCAAAGTACCTGTACAAATTTCATAGAAATTTTGTTAAGACATCTTCAGCAAGGCATATAATATTCACATCTTAATCTTATATCAAAAAACACGGAGGTAACAAACTATTTTAACTGTGGATAAAACTACAATATATCAGCCTAATTTAAATTGTAGTACATCAATTTCTGTATACTCATTGCTCCAAAAAAATTAGATAGTTACCTCACAAAAGTTGCCTTCCAATATGAATTCTGCACCTATATATTTCATCTTTCTAAGCCTTAATTTGGATCAACATTCAATCGTCAACCATCCTTGTCTCAACCCTTTTTCACATTTAATTTAGAACTATAAAAAACTGCTAGTAAGAAATCCACATATTCAATACTGCAAGGTTAGGAGCGCGACCTGCAATTTTATGCGAATGGTATTTTGTGAAATTCAAGCAGCTAAGGATTAACCAAAAAAAAACCATGTCTTCTGTTCTGAGCAATCATAATTAATATACACTAAAATTAGTTAATACCAAATTTGGCCTATATCTCATGCACATTGTTGATCAAGTTATCAGTGTGCACCTTCTGTACTTCTGCCGAATCGCATTTGGTCATGCACGCATACACATCCATCCAGCTCTTGCCAACAATAATGAAAATCTCTGAAGCCCATGTCTTGCTCGTCATAGTCGCGGCTTCTTTTCTCCGATGACACCCAGTTTCATGCCTACAGTCAAAAAAAAAGTGCCATGACTTCTGTTCTGAGCAATCATAATTAATCTACAATGAAATTAGTTAATACCAAACTCTTGCAAGTGGCCTATCTCTCATGCACATTACCGATCAACTTATCATGGTGCAACTTATGTACTTCTGCCAAATCCCATTTGATCATGCACGCATACACATCCATCCAGCTTCTTACCAACAATAAGGAAAATCTCTGAATCCCATGCCCCACTCTTCATACTCGCGCCTTCTTTTTTTCGACAATCCCCCAGTTTCTTGCGTACAGTCAATTGAAACTTTGAATGTTATAACATGTAGAGTTGCTTCCCTGGGCAATGGATAGCATCAGGGGATGTTGCCGACGACTGTACGTAGAGCAATGACAGCCCTGTGCCCTTGTGATGCAAGGTGAAGCATGTGTGCACGAACGCGAGATAGGAAATAGCGCACCAACGGTCAGTGTCTGCGTCTGCTGCCCATAATCCTAATTTAATTTTTTTGGGAATTTTCAATTGAGCAATCAAGCGGGGAGCAGTCAATGCATGCGTCCATGTAGAACTGGAACCATGGATCGTGCATGTAGAATTGGATTCCATCTATATGCATGCTAGCATGTCCCAAACATCCACGATTTTTTGTTTCGCACTGAATCACACTGGAATTATTGGTTTAGCATTATGCATCGGTGATCATGATATCCTCCCTTCTAATCCTCATCTCCATCAAGCACAACGGCAGCGACCTACTCGTGACGGTAGATCCTCATCGGCGACTACGCCGCACAAAGGCTCCAATACGTGCGTATGTGCCTGTGTGTTTCTTGTGAGAGCTGAGCACCGGCAACGGAGATACGCACATCCATGCGCCTTGCACCGGGTGGCCGGCTGGCGTGCGCCGCCTGCTAAGATAGAGATTCCGCCATGATGCTATATGTACGATCGGCCCTATCTTGCTGATGGTTTGTCTTGTTAGGATTCTTTTTTTAAGGGAGCTATGTTAGGATTCTGCAGAAAGATCGTGTGTGATACTGTTTTTTAGTTTCCTTGTTTTCTTGGTCGTGCGTGTAACTTTTTTTTAGTTTCCTTCTATTTTCTTGCTAGGGAGGACATAAGAAGCGGGTCTCTATTTTTTTACGTGTAGTATTTGCCTAATCCTCACCGTTGATACATCTTAGTTTTTAGAGCGTTAAATCATCACCGTTCTTTTTCTATCGTTTTAAGTTTTTGCCTAATCCTCACCGTTGATACATCTTAGTTTTTAGAGCGTTAAATCATCACCGTTCTTTTTCTATCGTTTTAAGTATATAATAGATATAATAGATAGATAGATAGAAGATAGAAGATAGATTCCGTGTTTTCTGCAGTGACACACATTGCACGCTCATCCTCTTAAGCCCCAAATATTCCATGGCCACATATTTCGACCCCGACCGTCAGTCGAAGGTAGACTACACAAATGTCAAGAAGGTTCTTGATGATGTTCTCCCAGCTCGCCCAATCTGGAGGCACCTTCACCAGGCCTATTAAATGAAATCACGGCAAGCACGTGTTCTCCCACAATACGATGTTCTGCTGCGTCAAGCAACCTTTGTGGTCAGAAGGGTGCCTACTATGCCATCCATCACATGCGGGCGATCGTACGGGACCATCATCAACTTCTGCTACCGAGTAAACTCAAAGATTGGGCCGCGAGCGTGTCGCCAATCCAGGACGCGGACATCAGACAAGAATTCTTTCGCATCCAGTCGGAGTTTGCGGAAATCATCCATCAAGATGTCCTTTGTACCTCGGTGCAGTTCTACCTCGGAAATAAACCGTCCAACAGTGACATCGACACAATGCTACAAATGAAGGCTGACAACGCTCGTTCTTTCATGACTCCCACGATAGACGGCGGCTTCATCCACGCTCCGGTCCCTTGAGTCGAGTCGAAAGCAGTGATGCTATGTCTAGTTCTGAAACATCGATTGGCTGATGTTGTAATTAAACTTTAATGAACTTCTAGTATGTCTCTTTGGTTTCGAGAGTCGTTCAACTTAGATGTAATCGATGCTATTAATGTCTTGCTTTTCTCTTCCGATCGTTACATTTGCATACTTATATATTGCTTATGTATTGTCTGTGAATTGGTACTAACGTTTACGTTTGGCTAGTGCATAGCGATGCCGGCGTATGTCGTGTACAAGGGTAAGGTTCCCGGAGTCTCGATGACTGGGAGGAGTGTCGGAGACAGGTTCACCGATTCAGCGGTAACAGTTACAAAGGGTACACCACTAGGGCCGAGGCGAATCTAGATCGCCCGCTATCTAGCGGGAGAGGGAGGGAGCGTTGGAGGAACCGGATGAAGGCGAGTTTCATCGTGATGATGCTCATCGTGATGACCGCAGCTCTCTTCTATGTGATGGTAGTTTAGATGATCGATATCGACTTGTAATGTGAAGACAAACTCGCTACTCGCGGTCTCGAGACTTGTAATATAATGTTCTATCTTTGTTCGGTCTTTTCAATTCGGAGACTAATATGATGAATTGTATTCGGAGACTAATATGATGAATTGTATTCAAAGACTAATCTTCTATTGTATTCGATGAATCTGTTGTTGATGTGTGCTGTCTATATTTTGTCAAATTATACATTTTGTAACCTGTGCAAAAACAGAAAATAAAAAATAAAAAAAACCTAATATTCATACTAATGGCGCATCACATGACGATTGCACCATTAGTATGACAAAGCATACTAATGGCGCATCACTTGTCGATGCGCCATTAGTATGCCATAATTACTAATGGCGCATCCCACGGTGATGCGCCATTAGTATGCCAAAGCACCTGGCTATACATGGCCTGGGGCGTATACTAATGGCGCACCGTAGCCTATACTAATGGCGCACGGTGGTGCGCCATTAATCTACCAGATACTAATGGCGCACCACTGGTGCGCCATTAGTAAAAGTTACTAATGGCGTGCTAGTAATGGCGCACCAGTGATGCGCCATTAATGGCCGAATTAGGTGCGCCATTAGTAGCGGTTTTTCTAGTAGTGTTGGTGCAGCTGTGGATGGCGTTGCCCTCGGCCTGCAGCTTCTCCTAGACGTCCAGAAGCGCCTGGTTCAGCGGGCCTGTGCCGCCTCCTCGCACCCACCAGCGGTAGCGGCGGCTTCGTCGCCTCGGCGTCTGGGATGGCGAGCAGCGGCGCGCCGGTCTCAAAAAGCGCGGCACAAGTCGCCTTCTCAAGACGGCGGCGTCTTTGGCGAGGCGACTTGAAGAAGCAGGCTCGCCACGGCCTCGTCTTCAGTCGGCGGCACCGGCGGGTCCGCCTGCTGTTTGCCTCGCGCGACCTCAGACAGCGGCGGAGGCGGCGGGGGCGGCGTGGCCGTGCCCGACAGAGAAGTCTCGGCGCCGTCCCTCTCCATGATGGGGAACTCGCCGCCTGCTCCCTCCGTCTGCCCCGTGAGCTCCGGCAGCGGCGGCGCGGAGCTCAGCGGGGTGACAAGCAGCGCCGACTGGAGACGCGCGGCCTCCTCGGCCTGCCGCTTGGCTGTAGCTGCGGCTTCGGCTTCTTCCAGCTTCCTCTGGGTGGAAGCTGCCGCCTTCACGGCCTCCACCTTCTCCAGGCGGGCGGCCTGTTCTTCGTCGCGCTTCTCCTGCGCATTCTTCTCCGTCGCCTCTCGGAGGTCGGCTGCGGGGTCGATCCGCCGAGTATTGGCAGACGTTTCTTCCGACCCCATGACGGAGGCGGCGGCGACTCTCTCAAAGTAAGAGCAGCCCTGATGCGAAGAAGACGTATGAGAAAATTGAGCAAGATTTATCAGAAGGAAGACAAGACGAAGCAAAAACACTTACGCGGAGACCAGCAGCGGCTTTTTCACTTCCTTGAGGAAGCGGTTAGCCTTGGCGACCGCCTCCTCCCGCTTGGTCGTGGCGGCCGTCCCCTTGAGCTTCTTCGACCGGCCGCTTGGCAAGCTCGGCCCGGCCTGTCGCTTCCTCGCGCCGCCTCGACCGCCCAAGACGGCGGAAGAGCTCGCTCCGGGGTGGCCGGCCTTCGGCTGGCGGCGGGGGACGACTTCCCCTTCGCCGACATCCCGAGGCCAGTCGGCAAAGGTGGCCGAGGGCCTGAGGTCGTCGGCTTCTCCTCCTCCTCCACCTTCGGCGTCGGCCTCCATCGCCGCCGCCCCCAAGTCAGGGTCGTCGGCGTCGCTCTCCGCTCGGTCGGGGACGAACTCACGGGCCGGCCCCGTGGTCCCAGCCGAGGGCTGCATGAGGGGGTTCTGATTCAAAAGAGCCAGAAGGATCAGAGGATGAACTCGGCCAAGAAAGAAAGCAGAAGAGGAAAGAAGACGACTTACCACCGGTGGAGGGTTGGTGCGCGAGTATGGCTCCTTGCCGAACTGCCGATCCGTCGTCAGGTTGCAGTTCGCCAGGAAGTGCACCGTGTCCGCCACCTCTCCGGGGGGCATGTCCGTCGAGCACATCCGACTGGGTCCCGATGGCCGCTCATCTGACAGATCATATGAGGCCGGCCTTGGAGCGGCAGGACTCAGCACGCCACGAAGGCGGCCAGAAGGTCGGCCCCGGTCAGTCCCTCCGACTGCGTCAGCACTCGGAGTCGCGCGACGGCGGCACCGCCAGCCGGAGTCAGCGTCCTGGCCCGGTAGGACCAGCTGGGAAGCCTCCCCGCCAGCGCGCCGGCTTCGTAAGGCGGCAGGTTGACCCAGTCGCCCTCCGGGGCGATGTTCTTCACGTAGAAGTATGAGCGCTGCCACATCTTCACCGACTTGATCAGCGCGATGGTGGGGAAGGGATTGTCCGCCACCGACCTCCTCATCGCGATGAAGGTGCCGCACAGAGCCGGCACGCCGGCGAAATGCGTGCCAAGCTTGGCTTGGAAGAATTCCCCCCGCAGCTCGATGGTGGGGAGGACGCCAAGAAAGCCCTCGCACAGGGCGGCGAAGGCGGCCAGCAGCACCACCGTGTTCGGAGTGAGGTTGTGCGGCTGGAGCTCGTGGAACTCCAGGAACGAGCGGAAGAAACAGCTCGCCGGCAGCCCCAGGCCGCGCATGAGGTGCGAGCGGAACACGACCCGCTCGCCCTCCTCTGACGCCGATGTTATCTCGCCCGCCGGCGTGGCGCGGGTCCGCATGAGGTGCTTGCCGGGGAGGCGACGCGTCTGGCGGAGGAACTCGATTTGGTCCTCGTCGACCTCAGACCCGTCCCAAACGCCTGAGCACGCGGCGGGAGGAGTGACGGCGGAGGAAGAGCTCATCACTGCGGCACGGCGTGGTTCGGCGCAACGGCAAGAGGAAGAGGAGGCAAGAAGGAGGATGGGCAAGAGGAAGCGGGGTAAGCAGGGAGATGTGCGCGCGTGCTTCGGCGGCCCGCCTCCCCCGCCTACTTATAGCCTCGTGGGCTGAGAAGCCGATGGGGCGGGCGTGAGATTAATCGCGCCCAGCACCCCGACCCCGCGATTTAACCCACGACGTTACTGCGCGTAGTAACGCCGTGGGAACCCCAACCGCCCGCACGGCCGCAACGGATCCGTTCGAGCCCCAAGGGGCGGTGGTGGCGGGCCCCGCCTGACAGCCCGTCCCGTCACGCGAGTGGGCTGGCAGGCCGTCCTAGCCACGTGGCGTCGCACGGCAGGTCCACAACGGGCCGCCGCTAGGAAGCTTGTCAGGCACGCCGTCTGGTTCCCCCGGCGACTTTCGAGACCCTGTGAGGAGCAAGACGGCCTCCTGCGGGTCCGACTTCAGCCAGTCGGCCTAGAGGAGGACGGCAAGCAGGGCCCAGATTCTTCCGCTAAGGGGGTGAAGCCGTTGAGGCTCCTCGACGTTTTGCCCTTGGCGCCTCACCAGCTTCGGGGACTACTGTCGGAGTAATGGGCCACGGGTAGGCAAACCGGAGCCCCGGACCTTTCGAAACATCGGGGCAGGCTCCGCCCCTCGAAGACCTCAAGACGAAGAGCTATTTTCTGAGAGTCGGCGGCTTGCCCCTCGCGGCTGAGTCCCAGAGGAGGCCTTGAGGAAAGCCGACTCCCAACTGGCGATCTCCAGAGAGGCCGACTATGGGGTGTCGGCCCGCGACTCCAACCACCTTCAACCCACGCAACTGCGGACGGGATGGGGTGTGGCTGCCGCATGGCCCATCCCTGCCCTGCTCACGGAGGGCGGGCATGGCCACAGTGCGCCTTACTAACGGAGCTCTCCGTTCGGCGCGGCGCTGTAACCATGCCGGCGCTGACATCAGCCCCATGAGCAGACCCCTCTGCCCACGACGGCCTGTCTGTACGGACGGAGATGGCGGGCCCGCCTGTCGGCGGAGGTACTGAAGACGGCGAGAGCGCCACAAGACGGCCGAGACCAGAGACGGCCCCAGGAAGTCGGCCGACCCATCCCGCAAGTCCCGCGCGCCATTAACCGGACAAGACAGGGAATGGCAACAGTGATCGCCCGTCAAGCGGCGGCACTGTTTCCATGACCCCACTCCCAAGCCGACGTCATCGGAAGCACGACTATAGTAATCCGCAGCCGGCAAGACCCGCTAGCGGCGGACAAGGCCTGTCGGCCCCATGCAGGGCCCATTGGCGGGGTCCGCTAGTCAGCGGGCCCTAGTAGTCGGCAAAGAGGACGGCAACCTAAGAGACAGACAGTTGGGACCCGCACCCAGCCGGATTACCGTTGTACCCCCGGGGGGTAGGCCTATATAAACCCCCCTGGGGCATCCATGCAAGAGGTTGGACACTAATAGTTTTAGACACAGACAGAGGAAAGAGAAGAGCCAGCCGTGCCCTTCTCCTTCCTCACATCGAACAGCTCAAGGAGCAACCCTGTACCCACTTCGATATAGTGATCATGCGGAGACCCCGCAGAGCAGCAGTAGGGGTATTATCTCCCCGGAGAGCCCCGAAGCTGGGTAAGATTCGCCGGCGTGCATGCCTTCGCCTCATCCCGTTTCCAGGCACCGGCGACGTTCTACTCGCCCCCTCCATGATAAGCCATCCTTTGGCATATGTCGCACCCAACCCCCGACAAGCTTACATGTATGACATTGTGGTCAAGTCTCACAAAGGTTCCGACCTATTGACTGACCTTGCAGAAACCTTTGCCAACATAAGGAGGTAGGATATCAAGCTTAATCCGTCAAAGTGCACATTCCGAGTTCTTGGAGGAAAGTTACTCGGTTTTCTCGTTTTCGAACAAGGGATCGACGCCAATCCAGAAAAAGTTGATACAATCCTCCGAATGAAACGCCCAGTGCGAGTGCATGAAGTTTAGAAGCTGACTGGTTGCTTGGCCGCCCTGAGTTGGTTCATTTCTCGTCTCGGTGAAAAGGCCTTGCCTCTTTACCGACTGATGAAGAAGTCTGATAAGTTCGAGTGGACTGAAGAAGCTGATGCAGCGTTTGCAGAGCTCAAAACCCTGCTTTTCACCCAGCCGGTGCTCCCTGCGCCAATCAGCAAAGAGCCTTTACTGCTTTACATGGCAGCAGCTGGACAAGTCGTCACTACAGTACTCATGGTCGAGCGAGAAGAAGAAGGAAAAGCTTACAAGGTTCAACGCCCAGTCATTTATCTCTCTGAAGTCCTGACTCCATCCAAGCAACGATATCCACATTATCAGAAGCTTGTCTATGGAATATACATGACCATGAAGAAGGTTGCGCATTATTTCTCTGACCACTCCATTACAGTCTTCAGCGACGCGCCACTATCTAAAATTCTGAATAACAGAGATGCAACTGGTCAAGTGGCAAAATGGGCGATTGAACTCCTTCCATTGGATATCAAGTTTGAGGCAAAGAAAGCGATCAAGTCCCAAGCAACCGCAGATTTCCTTGCCGAGTGGATTGAGCAACAATTACCGACTCAAGTTCACTCGGAGCATTGGACTATGTTCTTTGATGGCTCCAAGATGCTAAATGGTTCTGGTGCGGGGGTAGTATTTGTATCCCCCAGTGGAGACATGCTTAGTTATGTTCTCCAGATTCATTTTGATTCCTCCAATAATGAAGCCGAATATGAAGCACTTTTATACAGGTTGCGTATGGCCATTTCACTCGGCGTCCGTTGCCTTATGGTCTACGGCGACTCAGATTTGGTGGTTAATCAGGTGATGAAGGAATGGGATGTCAGGAGTCCAGCCATGACTGGTTACTGCAATGCAGTAAGAAAGCTGGAAAAGAGGTTTGAAGGTTTGGAGCTTCACCACATACCCCGACTGAAAAATCAAGCTGCAGATGAGTTGGCAAAAATAGGATCAAAGAGAGAAGCCATTCCCTGAAACGTGTTTTTGGAACATATTCATTCACCTTCAGTTCAGGAAGATCCTTTCACCGAAGAGTCTCCACAGCCCAAGAGTGCCACAGATCCGACTGAAGTCGAAATTCCCGCGGTCGACTTAGTCATGGAGGTTTTGGTCATCACTCCCGACTGGAAAATCCCATACATTGCATACATTCTTAGGAAGGAACTCCCATAGGATGAAGAAGAGGCTCGACAGATCGTCCGACGGTCTAAAGCCTTTACTGTGATAAAAGGACAGTTGTTCAGAGAAAGTGTAACTGGGGTCTGCCAGAACTGCATCATGTGAGAAGAAGGCCGAATGATCCTCAACAATATTCACTCGGGGGCCTGTGGTCACCATGCGTCCTCTCGGACCATCGTGGCCAAAGCATACCGAGCCGGGTTTTACTGTCGGCACGCCAACGAGATGGCAAAGGAAATAGTGGACAAGTGTGAAGGTTTTCGGTTTTATTCCAACATGTCCCACAAACCTGCATCAGCTCTGAAGACTATTACACTCGTCTGGCCTTTTTTTGTTTGGGGATTGGACATGGCTGGACCTCTGAGGACCGGCAGGAGCGGATTCACCTACATGCTGGTAGCAGTCGACAAGTTTACCAAGTGGATCGAAGCCAAGCCCATTAAAAACCTTGAAGCAAGTACTATGAGCTTCATCAGAGAGTTGATATTCATATATGGCATACCGCACAGCATCATCACTGATAACGGATCAAACTTTGACTCTGATGAGTTCAGAGCTTTTTGTGCTTCCCAAGGTACGACGGTCGATTACGCTTCGGTCGCCCATCCTCAGTTGAATGGGCAGGTTGAGCGAGCGAATGGATTGATTCTCAAAGGACTGAAGCCCCGGTTAATGCGTGCCTTCAAGCACGCGGCAGGAGCTTGGGTCGATGAACTCCCATCAGTGCTTTGGGGGCTGAGGACAACCCCCAATCGGTCGACTGGACGGACTCCATTCTTTTTAGTCTACGGAGCCGAAGCTGTTTTACCGAGTGATTTGCTCCACAACACTCCTCGAGTTGAACTCTTCTCAGAAGAGGAAGCAGAGCAAGCTCGACAAGATGCAGTCGACCTCCTAGAGGAAGAAAGAGAGATGGCCTTGATCCGGTCGACCATTTATCAGCAAGACTTGCATCGATTCCATGCCAGGAACGTAAGAGGTCGTGCGTTCCAGGAAGGGGACTTGGTCCTCCGAGTGGATCAGCAGAAGCCACACAAGCTCGCCCCCGCTTGGGAGGGTCCTTTCGTCGTCACCAAGGTACTCCACAACGGAGCGTACCGTCTCTTTAACGTCGAGCACAACAAAGATGAACCACGCGCCTGGAATGCAGAACTGCTCCGCCCTTTTTACTCTTAAGTATTTAGACTGATGAGATGTAATAAGAAGTACCTGTTAGTTTGATTATCAAAAGACATAATTTTACAGTCTTCCGAGTGATTTTATTTATTTATTTTGTATTTGTTGCCTTAGCTGCGAATCTGTCTCGCCTAGGATGAAGTTATAAAAATTCTACCGAGTGGTGAGTCTGCCTCTCACTCGGGGGCTTAGCTGCAGCCCAGTGCTCACCTAAGTTTGAGAAATCCTACCGAGTGGTGAGTCTGCCTCTCACTCGGGGGCTTAGCTGCAGCCTAGTGCTCGGCTAAGTTTGAAAAATCCTACCGTGTGGTGAGTCTGCCTCTCACTCGGGGGCTTAGCTGCAGCCCAGTGCTCGCCTAAGTTTGAGAAATCCTACCGAGTGGTGAGTCTGCCTCTCACTCGGGGGCTTAGCTGCAGCCCAGTGCTTGCCTAAGTTTTAGCAATCCTACCGAGTGGTGAGTCTGCCTCTCACTCGGAGGCTTAGCTGTAGCTCAGTGCTCGCCTAAGTTTGAAAAACCCTACCAGGTGGTGAGTCTGCCTCTCACTCAGGGGCTTAGCTGCAGTCCAGTACTCGCCTAAGTAATAAAAAGTCCTCCCAAATGGCATCCCCCCGGAGGTTGCACCATCAAGAAGAAGGACGAGATTGTGGTGAGCAGCACTCACCTAAGTTCGAAAAATCCTACCGAGTGGTGAGCAACCCTCCCACTCGGGGGCTTAGCTGCAGCCCAGCGCTCGCCTAAGTTTGAAAAATCCTACCGAGTGGTGAGCAACCCTCCCACTCGGGGGCTTAGCTGCAGCCCAGCGCTCGCCTAAGTATTGAAAAACCCTACCGAGTGTTGAGCAACCCTCCCACTCGGGGGCTTTAGCTACAGCCCAGCGCTCGCCTAAATATTGAAAAATCCTACCGAGTGGTGAGCGACCCTCCCACTCGGAGGCTTAGCTGCAGCCCAGCATTCGCCTAAGTTCGAAAAATCTTACCGAGTGGTGCGTGAGGCTGCAGGTTGCCCATGCCCCTCCCCACGGGGGTTGCACCGTCAAGAAGAAGGACAAGATTGTGTGCACCCAACGATCGGCCCCTCGCTGATGACAGGAACGTCAAGACCATTGCTGAATACCTCGCTGATGAGCTGATCAATACTACCAAGGGCTCATCAACAGGTCGACTGCCGACCCTTCTTCAGCACCTGCATTAAATGATGGGAAACCGACCCAAGTGAAGAACAGACTTCACTAGAAGGCAAACCCAACATATTCAAAGATAAACCCAGAGTTTCCTAACCGAAGATTAAAAGTACTCAGGCACCAGGCCCGAAGGAGTTTTAATCGGTACAAAATCACTCGGCATCCCGAGGCAAATAAAGGTGAAGCTTAATGTTTTTTTTCAATCATTCGGCAGGAGAAGGACTGGCCGGGTCGCGGAACCTATCGAGGTCAATACTGTCGGCAATGCGTGTGGCTGCCTCAAGGAAGGTGTCCATGAAGTCCTGAAAAGAGTGCTTCTTAGTATTCGCCACCTTGAGAGCCACCTGCTTCTCGTCTTTGGCCTCCTTGCAGTGCACGCGACAAGGCGACGTCGGCGCCACAGCGGGCATAAGACTTCTTCCACTCTTACACTCGGTCAGGAATTTTGTTGAGTCGAGTCATTAGCGACTCGAGACTTTGAGGAAGTTCTGCCTGAGGCCAGAGTTTGGCGTCCACACGGGCCATCGCAGCCTTCAACCGAGCCAGATAGTCGACTGTAGCGTCCAAGCGTGATTCCAGTCAAAGCAAGTTCATCGCAACTTCAACTTTCATGGGACAATTGATAGGGTCGAGACCTGTCTCGACCCGTCCAGTTTCAGCTTCAAAGTCCTGACAGAGTTCTGTTCCATCACAACAAACAATGAGTCGACAGTATTACAAATCTCAGTAGACGACAGTTATCTAACTGAACAGTCATACCTTCAAGCTTCAAGACAATTTTGCCGCGAGTTGTTCCAAATGGGACTCTAGTTTGCCTGTCTTGGCCCTGAGACCGTCGACTTCAGTGGTCAGGCTCTCCTTGTCCTTCCTCAGTTGCTCGACCTCCGGGTTAGCGTCCGAGACGGCAGTCTTCAGCTTCGCATTCTCCTCCTCTAATTTGCCAACTGAAGCCAGCTTCTAGTCTGCAAGCTTCGTCTTCTCGCGTGCTTCCTTCTGAGCGGCTACCAGATCCAGGTCCTTCTGCTCCAAAGCCTCCTTCATCCTCTCTAAAGAAACAACACTCTTCAGACGAGACTGAAGTTGGCGGTTTTCACTATGCAGATCTGCTTATGTGAAGTCACTCGGCTCTAAGAGATTGAATGAAAAGAAGTGGAAAGTCTACTAAGCAGACGGTCGAATGGTTACCTCCCATGATAGCCGTCTCTTCCTGGGCAGTCTTCAGATTCTTCCTGGCAAGTTCAAGGTCAAGTTCAACGCTGATATGCTTCTTCTTTAACTCGGATAGACGAGCTCCAAGATCACAAGACCTCTACAAGCAGCAAAAGTGCCATGTCAGTCGACAGAAATAAAAAACAATCGACGGATAAAAGCTACTCTAAGACTACTGTCGAATCAAATATCCAACAAGTAGTCTCGGGGACTACACCCAGTGGGAGCGTGCCCCCACTGGTTTGGATCAATACTCAGCAGGGTCTGCCCAGCGTGAGTTCACAAAAAAAAGAGATACACTCTAAGACCTCAGTCGACTGCCAGCAGCCGACCGTGGTCTCGGGGACTACACCCAGTGGCTGCACTTAGCGTGCCCCCACTGGTTCAGATAAATACTCAGCAGGGCCTACCCAGCGTGAGTCCAGACAGTCTACTAAATATTCAACTCAAGTCGAGTGAGATGGAAAATTTCCAGACTCTAAGAAACAACACACCTTAGTGGGTGACCAGATATAAGACAACATTCGAAAAGTCAGTCGGAGTCTTGCTGACCTGAACATTATCCTGAAGGGTAGTACTATCGTTGTAGGCCACCTGGCTAGCCTCGTGCACCACCTTCACCTGCTCCATGAAAAGGTTCACCTGGCGAAGAGCTTCCCTGGCTGCACTTGGCGAGTCATCCGGAGTTTGATACACAGCAAACAGTGATGGTTGAAGAGCAGCTTGAGCAGCTGCCGAGTCGGAGGAGTGAAGTTGCACTGGAGCAGCAGGGGTCGGAACAGTCGAGCTCGCCGGGCAATCAGTCGTCAGGGGGCTGGCAAACGTGACACTGGTCCGAACAAGCTCCCCGGAGCGTTCGGCCACTGCCTCGAGCATCGGCGTCGACTGAGGGACCTGAACTTCAAGCCTCCTCCTGCCAGAGCTTCCACCCTTCCTCCACCTCTCCTGTAGAGCTGCCTCTTCTTCCTCATCAGGGAGCACAACAACTTCTTGCGAAACTACAGAAAGAGAGAAATGTCAGAAACTCCGCCGATTGATTCACTCAACTCAACAAGGCTCGGTCGATCAGACTTACGGACTCACGAAGTGGCTTCTTCATCTCCTGGCGCCTTGTCAATGTACATGTCAGTGGCAGCTGAGGTGGGACTGGAAAGACACATGAATTGGTTAATCAGAACAAGAAAATCTCCAGTCGACCTACGGAAACGCAAACAAGATACTCACCCCGAAGCAACAGGGATGTCCATCTTGATCCGCGGCAGTGTCTTCCGAGCCTTGGGGGGAGCGACCTTAGGCTGCTTGGCCACCTTCTCCGTTGGCTCCGGAGTCGACGTCCGAGTGTGCTTCTGAGTAGTGGCACTCGGAGCCACACTTTTCCCATGCCCGCTAGACGGATCATGTTGCTGCTTGTTTCGACGTTCAGAACGGGGCGGCGAGTCGACCTCTTCCTCCTCATCTGACTCCTCGCTCTCCTCCTCCTCTTCTTCCGGGGACTCCCACTCACCACTCTCCTTGGCACTGGCCTCTCCCTCCTGGTCCTGCCCCAAAGCCTGTTCACCGTTGGGCATTGAATGCATCTCAGTGAATACCTGCAGAATAAATCGGTCGAATCAGAGCCAGTCGACACCAAGTATAGTTAGAGCGTGACCGGGAAGCAGTCGAAACAAAAATATACCTTGTTAGGCGGGTTCACGTCGCTGAAGGGGACGACTTGCGTGGATGATCTGGGGTTGTCCTGGTTGCCTGTGATACTCCTCAGCCACAAGGCTACAGTTTCGGACGGCACTTCTTCTGGATGGACCCGAGTGGTGTCGTTCGGTCTGTAATACAGCCACATCGGGTGATCACGGGCCTAGAGAGGCTGAATGCATTGACTGAGGAACACCTCCAGCAGATCCAGACCCGTAACGCCCTCATTAATGAGCTGGACCACCCTATCCACCAACATCCTCGTCTCCATGGTCTCATCAGCGGTCACTTTCAGTGGAGCAGGGGTCTGAACATGGTCAAACGAAAAGTGGGGAAGACCATTCGACTGACTTGGAGCTACGACGTCCGGGCAATAGAACCAGGTCGACTGCCAGCCTCTAACAGAGTAAGGGAGAGTCATGGCAGGAAAGGCACTCCTATTCCTCTTATGGATACCTAAGCCCCCACACATCTGGATGACATGGGTTTTCGAGTCACTCGACTTCGCCTTTTTTACCGACTGCGAACGAATGGTGAAGATGTGTTTGAAGAGACCCAGTGCGGTCGATACCCTAAGAAGTTCTCGCACATCAATACAAACACAGCTAAGTACGTGATGGTGTTGGGAGAGAAATGGTGGAGTTGAGCTCCGAAAAAGTTCAGGAACCCCCAGAAGAAAGGATGCGGAGGAAGCGGAAAACCGCGGTCGACGTGGGTGGCGAGTAGCACGCACTCACTCGGTCGAGGCTGGGGGCTCATCTCCCCCTCCGGCAGCCTTGCTGCTCCCTTGGCGATTAACCCAGACTCCGCCAGCTCGTCCATATCCGCCTGCCGAATCGAAGACCGGATCCAACCGCCCTGGATCCAGCCCGGCAGCAGCCCAGCGGCAACGACCAGCGTTGCTGCTTCTTGCCCGCCGCGCCCCGCCGCCTTCTTAGCGCGCTCTAGCGCCGCTGTTTTGTCCTTCACCATGGCGTGGGAGCATCAACGTCGAGAGCGGAGGCGCTGGGAGCAGTGGAGAAACAGAGCAGAAAAAAAGGAGGAACAGGCGTGCACAGTGCAAGCGCCTCGGTCCCGTCACCTTATAAAGAGACACTTCCGAGTGATTGACGCGTGGACCCAGGCAATCCCGTCAAATCCTTCAACAGTTGTGCACAGCGTACGTGGCGAAAAAGGTGGCACGGTAATCGAGGCATTGCTACTTATCCGAGCCGTCCGTTTCGGCACTCTCCGGCCTGCGCGCTTCTTTGAAAATCCGTATCCCGCGAAATCCGGGATGCGCCGCAGACAATCACACCCAAGATCTCGCGCTCTAACGCAACACTCGACGCTTGATGTCACCATTTCAGTCGATGGCTCATTGAATGGATCAAGGCGACTGAGTCAACACTGAAATACCGATGCAAGCGCTCAGATTTGCCGAAAGCACTCGCAGAGGCCCGAAGCTCAGAGCAAGTTCAACTTCAGCCTACTTTCCACTTGCACCTTAATCCATTCGGGGGCTAATGACGAGGATACGGACCTAGGGTAGGGTCATAGGCCCGGCCTATACGTCCTACCCAAGGTCAGTACCCCAGAAGATAAAAAGACCAAGAGTCAACAGAAGAGCACCAGTCGAGTACGTTGAGTGCAATCCACTCAACTATCATATCACTCGACGGCCACCCCCTACGTCACTCGACCATATGGGGAGTCACTCGACTATATCGAAGACCAGGAGTCGAAAGAGCACGCAACGGCTGGACATTCAGTCCCTAGTCTTTATGAGCAATAAGAGTACTTAAGACTGGCATTATCAGTAACGCCCCTTACTTTATGAACATTAAGCCCCTTGTAATGGAGGCGGGCGGGGGTCCTGGCGCACTCTATATAAGCCACCCCCTCCTGTGGGACAAGGTTTCACACCACCTGTAATTCAACACAGCAATCCAATCGACCGCCTCCGGGCACCGAGACGTAGGGCTATTACTTCCTCCGAGAAGGGCCTGAACTCGTAAACCTCGTGTGTACACCTTCATCATAGCTAAGATCTTGCCTCTCTGTACCTACCCCCCTTTCTACTGTCATTCTTAGGACCACGACAGTCGCAAAAAACAAGGAGGCCGAAAAAACCATATATATCCAGCTACAAAGTGAAAGTGCGTTATATCGACTAGAGGGGCGGTGAATAGCCGATTTTTATGAATTCTTCACTGAGGAATTTGTCGGTGAGGAAATTCCTTAGCGAAGAACTACTAGCAGCGGAATAAGTACTCAGAAGTAAGCATAACAGGATGAAATGAAGACAAGCACAGAGTACAGGAAGCGTAAACACAGGATAACACAAGATGAAGACAAACTGACTGAAGAAATGGAACTGAGGAAATTGAGAAAGTCTTCAGTCAATGTCTTCAAACACAGATATGAACAATCATCAACACAGTAATGAGGAAATGAAAGAGTTGAGGAATTAGAACCAGTAAGGTTGGTGAAGACAATGATTTGGTAGACCAGTTCCAAGCTTTGTCTCGGTTATGCGCTTTGGCTGGGCGGTGAGTATTTAAACTTCGAGGACACAAAGTCCGGAAACCTAGTCGCTGAGCACGCAGCTCAGACACCAAGTCCTCACCGTATTCTCCTTGAACTAATGTCACACAGACCTCGTCCAATCACTCGTGGTAAGTCTTGAGCGGCTTCCAAACCTTCACAGACTCGGTCACTCGGCGATCCACAATTCCTCTTGGATGCTCTAGACCATGACGCCTAACCGTCTAGAAGAAGCACAGTCTTCAAAGGTAACAAGCATCGGATCCACGCAGGATCAATATCTTCAGTGATGCTCAATCACTTTGGGTTTGTAGGTGTTTGGGTTTGGGGTTTTTCCTCACTCGATGATTTTCGCTCAAAGTCCTCGGAGGATGGGTTGCTCTCAAATGACAAGTGTCAGTTTCTCTTGGAGCAGCCAACCAGTTAGTGGTTGTAGGGGGCGGCTATTTATAGCCTAGGGAGCAGCCCGAAATGATAAGACATAAATGCCCTTGTCTGATATGACCGTTAGGTGTATAAGATATTTTGGGACAGCTGGCGCGCAGCACAACAACGGTCGGAAATTTGACTATCAAATTCCTCAGGGCTATCATGTTCCTCACTGTGTAGGCAATTCGCAATAGCGAATTCCTCAGCGACCAGAAGAACTTTGTCTCTGTCACTGAAGAAATTGACTGTCACAGCCCTAGAATTTGCTTGTCATTAGTTGCATTAAGGCATTCATGTCATCATGTTTAAATTTCTCAGAAAGTTGAAATGGGGATTGCCTAAACCCTAGCATTAAAGGAATTCACTAGATTTACCTAAAATATTTTTAGTAAGTCCAAATGGCTTTCAAAAATGTTCATCATTTATGGTAACATCGTAAACAGTAGCTTCAGAGGTGATGCACACTTTTCCATGACATATTTGGGCTCTGAATTAAATCATATTCTATTTGAATTTGGCCACTTAAATACTATGAAATATTTAAAATGTCCAAATAATCCTAAACTGAAATGTTCCATGTTGGATATATTCCAAGCACTGGCCATGAGCAGTTTGGTGATTTTTGAGTGTTCCTAGGTATTTTTAATAAACCCAAACACAATTGCAGAAAATAGAAAAGAGAAATAAAAATAGGAAAAGAATAGAGGCTCACCTGTGCAACCTACCTGGCGCCCACCAACCGGCCCAGTTCCTGTTTCGGCCCAGCCCACCACCGCCTGGCTCCCTGTCGCCTTCCTCCTCGCGCCCGGTGGGCAGGCGCATGCCCAGCCAGCGTGGCCACACGCCGGCCACCTCCTCCCTGCCTGGCTGCCTCCTCCGTCCCCTGAACGTCTCCCGCGACGCCACGCCCCCCCTGGACCGCTCTCTCTCTCTCTCTCCCGTGCTTTCCCCTCCCCTGCTCTCTCTCCCTCTCGCACCCGAGCGCCACCGTTGCCGGCGCTCACCGTAGCCATGGCCACCGGCCCTCCCAAGTCCACCCAGCGTTTCCAGAGGCTCCGCCCCGATCCCCTCTCTCTTCCACCCCAAGCCACGCCACCGCGGGAGCCCCACATCGCCGCCACGAGTCGTCTTCCCCGAGCACGGCCGCCGGACTCCATCGACGGATTCGCCGCCGTCCGGCCTCCCCCGAGCTCGCTGATGCCTCCAAATGACGCGGGGTGAGCCCTTCTTCGTTTCGCCCTATCCCCGTCGCCCCGCACGCCCTCCAGCGCTAGCGCCGCCGTGCCCGAAGCTCGCAGCCGCACAGCCATGTCGTCGTCGTCGTTTCAGCCGATGTAGCTCGCGGGCGAGCACATCAACATGCTCAGCGTCCCTCCACGAGCCCGTAGCCACCAACCCCTTCCCCTCATGAGCTCCGTAACGCCGAACCCGAACTCGCCCGAGCTCTGCCGCCGCTGAAGCTCGTCGCCGGCCACTTTCCGGCAACCCCAGCACCGCTCGCCACCACCACTAGAAGCGCCGCAACGCCAGGAACCCGTAGAACCCTTCCGCGCACCAAACCGTCGCCGGAGTAGCGATTCCGGCATGTCTCCGCAGTCTATCAAGGTCGCCGGCGGCTAATCCCCGGCCGCACCGACGTGGTCGCGTGATTAGTGCTAATCACCGCTAGCTAACCACCCCACATCCACTGAAAGTGGGCCCCGCAGCTAGTCAAAGCACGAGTCAACGCGGGATTAGCGCCTCTGTCACTGACCAGTGGACCCGACAGGTCAGGTTTGACCTGGACCGGGTCAGTTTGACCTGCTGACATCACTGTTGACGTTGCTGACGCCATAAAGCTTTTCTGGCATTTTCAATAACCAGGAAATTCCAGAAATTGATACAAACTTCAAAAAATCATAGAAATTCAACCGTAACTCCAAATAAGACAAATTATATACGAAAAATTATCAGAAAAATATGAAGAATCTTTTTACGGCACTTTCATGCATGTTTGAACAAGTTACCCTCTCTGGATAGGATAAATCATGATTAGGGCAAGTTATGAACTAGCATTTGGAGTTGGAGTTTAACCTTGTTTGAATTCCACTTCAATTAACTTGGCTAGATATTGCATTAGGTAAATTCAGTACCTTAACATGACATGTAATTCATGTGAATGTGCATTGCATTGATTGTTTCCTCTCTCTCTTTGCCGGTGGTTGTTTCCTCCTAAGTAGACGTATGTTCCGACGATGAGTTCGATGACACCGATGAAGAGCTATACTATCTTCAGAAGTTCCAGGCAAGAAAAACCCCCTTGTTCATTCTGATACAATCCCACTCTCTCGCTCATGCTCTCTTTTACTACATTAGGACAACAACGATTCATCTGTTATTTGCTGCGGTAGTTGAACCCCTTTATCCTCTGCATGACCTGTCATTGCCACAGTAAATAGATGAAACCCACTAGCATGAGTAGGAGTTGTTTCACTAGTAGAAAAAGGGGCTATCGTTGAGGCCTGTTTTGCCCATTAGTCCCGGTTCAATCGTAACCCGGGACTAATCTGACATTATCCGGTTCGTGAGCCCAGGGGGCCGGCGGGCCACGTGGGCCATTGGTCCCGGTTCGTCCGGACCTTTTGGTCCCGGTTGGTGGGACGAACCGGGACCAATGGTCCTGGCTCCTGGCCCACCACTATTGGTCCCGGTTGGTGGCATGAACCGGGACCAAAGGCTTCCCTTTAGTCCCGGCTCATGCCACCAACCGGGGCTAATG
Organism: Aegilops bicornis; assembly: GCA_021605145.1. Classification (NCBI taxonomy): domain Eukaryota; kingdom Viridiplantae; phylum Streptophyta; class Magnoliopsida; order Poales; family Poaceae; genus Aegilops; species Aegilops bicornis. The sequence goes on from CM038670.1 coordinate 57,089,331, forward strand.
GTGCTGCCTATATATATCCCCTCGAGCAAGAGCAGAGCACACTGCTCTGTTTTTTCTGGCCGAGGGGGAGGGGGCTTGGTGGTGCTCTAGCTCACCTCCTATGCACACAAGGTGTTCGATGGAATGCCCGAGCCACACTACTTAAGCTTTCTCCTCACCAAGCTCGACCTCTAACCTCCATTTTCCTTATTATTTGTCTAGGTTTAGCGGTCCGTCACGCCCCGTCCCCGTCTTCACCGCCGTCGATCACCCGCGGCGATCTCATCGCCAGCACCACCGTGGTGAGCCTCTTGTTCTTATCTTCTTTCTGAAAGGAAAAATATTCTTACTTGTATTATTTTCTTACTTTTATTATTGCATCTTATATAGTCCTAAAGAAATATGTTCGTAACCGTGTTAGGCCAGAAGGAAGCATCTCCATGGGCCATCAAACAGAGGATGTCATCGGGTTTTGTGTTGACTTCATTCCTGGCCTTAATAAGATAGGTCTCCCTAAATCGCGGTATGAGGGGAGACTGACCGAAAAGGCACGCTTGGAAGAGACTCAATAATATGCACGAGGCGGATATTCTTGGTCTCAAGCACACTACAGTTCTCTGAGAACTCTACCTTGGTGACCCGTATGTCGATGAACACAAGAACGATCTGCGCTCCAAACACACGGGCGGTCGACGGCTGGATTACATGTGAACACATCGGGACTTTCAGCGGTTGGTTGGAAACACGTCTCGGAGGTGACATCACTGTTTGTGATGAGTTGTACTTGTTGTCGAGGACCATCTTCGACTGTAATGATTTGGAAAGGATATGAGATAAATGGGAATACATTTTACACGATTGACCAAGATGAAAAGAGCACCAACCAAAACAGCGGTGTCCGCTTTGATGCAGCAACCGACAAGGGAAATGACACATATTATGGTTACATAGTAGACATATGGGAACATGACTACGGAGTAGATTTTAAGGTCCCTTTGTTTAAGTGCAAGTGGGTCAATCTGTCAGGAGGCGGAAGTGCAGGTAGACCCACGATGCGGAATGACAACAGTGGATCTGAAAAATCTTGGGTACAACTGACGAACCGTTCGTCCTAGCCAATGATGTGGCACAGGTTATCTATGTGAAGGACATGTCTACCGGACCGAGGAAAAGAAAAGATAAGGAAGCGAATACATCATACAATGAGCCAAAGCGCCACATAGTTCTTTCGGGAAAAAGGACATCCACAGGAGTGGAGGGCAAGCAGGACATGTCTGAAGAGTATGAAAAGTTTCATGAAATTCCCCTTCAAAGTCAAGGCTGACCCAAGCATCCTGATAAATGATGAAGATTATCCATGGTTACTGGCGCAATAAGCAAATGACACAAGCGAAGAAAAAGTGAAGACTTTCTCCGCAACTATTATGATGATACCATGCCAACTTTGTAACACACGAGTATGATACCATTGTCCGTTTTGTTCATGAACATACTATGCCAACTTTGAGAACCTCGCCAACCAAGGGCGCTCACACCGGTTTATAAGCCCGTCCCTCTACGCCTTGTTGAGCTCACAAACTTGTGATTCACACAAATTTCAAAGAATTCAAATTTTATAAAACTAATGGCACAAACAGAAAGTTTATAATTGTTCTAAAACAAATGGCACTAAGAGAAAGTTTATAATTTGCTGACCTAAAAGCAAAAAAGAATTAAAAATAAAGCAAAAAACCAAAAGAAAATAAATATTGCAGGAAACAAAACAAAAAAACTTGAAAAAAATAATAATAATAGCAACAACAAGCATTTTGTTGTAAGTAGAAACAAAATAAAATAAATAAAGCAACAAAGAAAACAAAAAAAGTGTTTTTGAATTTTAAAACTAATGGCACAAACAGAAAGTTTATATTTTTTCTAAAACTAAAAGCACTAACAGAAAGTTTATAATTTTGCTGACGTAAAAGCAAAAAGAATTAAAAAATAGAGCAAAAAACCAAAAGAAAATAAATAATGCAGAAAACAAAACAAAAAAACTTGAAAAAAATAAAAATAGCAACAATAAGTTTTTGTTGTAAGTAGAAACAAAATAAAATAAATAAAGCAACAAAGAAAACAAAAAAAGTGTTTTCAAATTTTAAAACTAATGGCACTAATAGAAAGTTTATATTTTTTCTAAAACTAAAAGCAAAAAGAAATAAAATATAAAGCAAAAAAATGCGCCACCTACTAGGCCCCACGGCCTGAATACGACTAGAAACCCTACATGGGCCAGGATTCAGGCCCAGAGGCCCAATAGGCCTGACAGTAGCATGATTAGGCCCGAGCCTGCATTTGAGAGGAGCTCGAAGGGGCGCACACCAGCTTATAAACCAGTGCGGCGCCCTTCAACTAGCGAGGTGGGACTAAACATTTGGCGCGGGCAGCACAGGCCTTTGGTCCCGGTTGGTGGCACCAACCGAGACTAAAGGTGGGTTTAGTCCCGGTTCGTGGCACGACCGGGACTAATGCCTTTAGTCCGGTTGGTGCCACCAACCGGGACCAAACGCCGCTTCCCGCCCCTTTGGGCTGCTGAAATTTGGCCTTTGGTCCCGGTTGGTGGCACCAACCGAGACTAAAGGTGGGTTTAGTCCCGGGTCGTGCCACGAACCGGGACCAATGCTCTTTCTATATAAGCAAGACTTGTGAACTTTCACATCTCCCTCGCCTCCCTAGCCAGTTGCCCCCGCCGCCAGGCTGCCCAAATCGCGCGCTCCTCGTCGCCGTCGCCGCTGCCGCCGCCATCCCGTCTCCCGTGCCCTCGCCCGCCGAGCCCACGCCCGGCCGCCGCCCGTGCCCTGCCCGTCCCGAGCACGCACGGCCGCACCCTGCGCCCCACGCCGGCGCCGCCCGTACCCTGCCCGTCTCCGAAAGCACGCACGCCGCGCCCCCACGCCGCCGCCGCCGCCCGTGCCCCTGCCCACGAGCATCGGCCGCCCTCGCCCCGCCCGCCCGCCGCCCGTGCCCCTGCGCCCGCCCGCCCCACCTCGTCGCCGCCGCCCGCCCCCCACCGCCGCCCCTGCCTCGACGCCGCCCCTCGTCCCGTTCGGTCCGGCTCCGTGACCCCCTTTCCTCCCTGTCCCCTCGTCCTCTTCATAAAAAAATTCATATAATTTTTTGAGGCAGATTTATGTTCATGTATATATGTTCATTATATGAACATAATATGGATGATGTATGCATGCTTTTATATGTTCATTATATATGTTCATTATATGGATGGATGGATGGATGGATAATTTTTAGGCAGATTTTTAGATTTTTTAGGCAGATTTTTAGAATTTTTGTGTATGTATGTTATGTTTATATGTATGTATGTATGTTCATATGTATGTATGTTTATATGCAAAGCGTATGCAAAGAAAATGTATGAATGGTCAAATGCAAAAAAAAATGTATGTATGGTCATATGCAAAGAAAAAGTATGTATGTAAGTTCATATGAAAGAAAAATTTATGTATTAATGTAAATATGAATATGCAAAGAAAATGTATGTTCATATATATGATGATATGTTCATATAAAAAGGAAAATAAGAAGAGGAAGAAAGGAGAAGAAGAGGAGAGTAAGAAGAGGAGAAATAAATAACAAGAGGAAAAAAGAAGAAAAAGAACAGGAGAAGAAGAAAGGAATAGAAGAGAAGAAGAAAAAATAGAAAAAATCCTAGTGATTCAAGCGCTAGTTTCATCAATACCATTTAGCATGTGCTTGCTATATATAATTATCAGTTTGATTGACCTCTGTTTCTTGTAAAGTGGTTGTGGCGGGAACAAGGGAATGATTTCTGTGGATACTACGTTTGCGAGTCCATCCGCCACCACGACCTGTGAGAGGGCTACTCAGACACACAATTTGATGTTCGTAAATAAAAATATTCACAATTTTATTTTATTTCCTTCATTTGTGTTGATTTTCATTCATTCATATATATATATATATATATATATATAAATATATATATATATATATATGTATTGACCCATTTCTTAAAATTAGATGTTTGACAGCGGGATGAACTCCTAGCACCAGATCGCATGCGAGCAATTCAAGAGGAATTGGCGGCATTCTTTCTTGACTATGTGATCGCTGAAGGCAGGGGAATACCATGTGGACCACACGTCCGTATTTTAAAAGATAATTATTGTATATATGTAGCCAGTGGCGTCGGATAGATATCACGAGAACTTGTTGTTCGACCAATCTATCGGAGAAGGAGAGGTGGTCGATATCACTTCTCTCTGTATGCATATATATGTTCATGACGATCTTCTGTTTGCTTAATTACTAGCTAGCTAGCATGTCTAGTTAGTCCTCTCTATACGTATGTATAGTGCGTAGCGTCGACCAAGAACGGACAAAAGAAAGGACACTTTTCTCTATTAATTAGCTAGCTATAGCACAATATATGAAACACCTAAATTAACCTCCCAAAACCCCCCAACCCCCCTCTTTTGAAAAAAACAAAAACCAGAGCCAAAGAAATCTTGTGGCGTGGATGCCTATTGGTCCCGGTTGGTGCCACCAACCGGGACCAAACCTCCCACTGAGCTCAGCGGACAGGCCACGTGGAGGTTTGATCTGTCCCGGTTCTGGATAGAACCGGGACTAACGGGTGAGGGTATTAGTACCGACCCTTTAGTCCCGGTTCACGAACCGGGACTAAAGGCCCTTATGAACCGGGACTATAGGCCCTTTTTCTACTAGTGTTTGAGCCCTGATGTGCCTACTCATTCATACTTGTTTGTCATGCCTGCTACTGCTTAGAGTTGAGTCAGGTCTGATTCATCGGGGATAAATTGGAGGTGTGTGAACATGTCCTACTGTTGAGAGCTAAGTGTGTGAACACGATATGGTAAAGGTAGCGGTGAGAGGCCATGTAGGAGTACATGGTGGGTTGTCTCATTGCAGCCGTCCTCAGGAACTGAGTTCTGTGTTTGTGATCCATGAAACAGTTACTACCACACATTCGGTTCCGGTAACTTGGCCCCTCTCGGCTTATTAATCGCCTCGATCTCTGTCCAGGAGATGCAACTAGTTTATGGTGTTTGTAGGATACGTGTTGGGGGCCGTGCGTAGCACTGACCCTAGGGGTGGGCTATGTTGCGGTAGAGAGACGAGGCACGGTGTACCGGGACGCCCGTTTGGTGCCTCGGGAACCCTGCTCTCATCGTTTGGGGCCGTGAGCGACACCCCGGCCGGATCTCCTCGCGGATGGAACCCGAATAGGTGATAAACCTGGACTAGAGACTTGTGTGGTTAGTAAGGTCGTGGCCGACTCCCTCGCCAGGCTTCCGCTTGAAGGTTGCCGAGATACACGACGTGTACATGGTGGTAAGTGGCGAGAGCGTGTGTGAAGAAGTACACCCCTGCAGGGTTAATATGATCTATTCGAATAGCCGTGTCTGCGGAAAAGGACTTCTGGGTTGCCTATAACAGTTCATAGACAAGTGAAAGTGGATACTCTAAAACTCGCAAGATAAGCGTGAGTGCTATGGATGGCGTTCTCGTAGGAAGACGGGAGCGGATCCATAGTGGTGTATTGATATGGTGAATATGTGGACTCGTGTGCGCCACCTCAAGAGTTACTTGCAGTCGCAGTTAGGATAGCCACCGAGTCAAAGCTGGCTTGCTGCAGTTAAACTCCACCACCCCTTTATTGATACCGATGCATATGTAGCTAGTTCTGATGTAAGTCTTGCTAGGTACATTTGTACTCACGTTTGCCTATTTTATGTTTTGCGGAGAGATGTCAGTCTCGCTAGTAGTTCCGTGTGGACTTCGACGTTTAGCATGATACCTCAGCTACGATCTTGTGCCCTCGGCAGGATCTGGTAGATAGTCAGGCTTCTCAGCCCTTTTTCATTTATAGTTGTCTGTACTCAGACATGTTAAGCTTCCGCTTGTGCTTTGACTTGTATGCTCTGAATGTTGGGTCGTGAGACCCATGTTTGTAATATCTCGCTCCTCGGAACCTAATGAATAGTACTTGAGTCGTAGAGATATGTTGTGATGCCATGTTGTATTTACACATATCGAGCATATTGTGTGTATGTTTGAAATGCTTGGTATGTGTGGGATCCGACAATCTAGTTGTTTATCCTTGGCAGCCTCTCTTATGGGGAAATGTAGTCTAGTGCTTCCTTGAGCCATAGTAGTCCGCTTCTGACCAGTTCACGGAGTCATGCTAGCCCAGCACTACTGCTCCGGAACACTTGACTGGCCAGCATGTGTTTCACTTCGTTCATGTGCCTGTCCCTACGGGGAAATGTCACGCGGTGACATCCGAGTCCTGCCTAGCCTACTACAGCCCGGGTTCCCGGAGTCCTGTTAGCCCAGTGCTACAGCCCGGATTCACCTGCAGCTGGCGACCGACATGCTCGATGTGATTCATGTATGCCTGTCCCCATGGGTTAGTGCCGCTTTGGGTTCACGACTAGCCATGTCGGCCCAGGTTCTCTGTCATATGGATGCTAGCGACACTATCATATACGTGAGCCAAAAGGCGCAAACGGTCCCGGGCCATGGTAAGGCGACACCCATGGGAATACGTGCGTGAGGCCGCAAAGTGATATGAGGTGTTACCGGCTAGATCGATGTGACTTGGAATCGGGGTCCTGACATTGACTGAACTGTATGAGATTTCCAAAGGCTTCACTCGAAGGGTTTGGTAGGTGTAGGATTTTGAGTTGAGCATCACTTGGAATTTTTTTTTAGTATTTCCTTGACCCCCTTTAACAGTACGGTGTTTCCTATGACTCAAGAAAGAGAAAAACAAAACTATGAAAACGAAAGTCTTCAAGCTTCATATTCCTCGCATGAATATCAAGTCTTCACGGTTACACCAATTTCTTCACTTTCAAAGACTTCATCAAAGTCTTCAGAAATACCAAAATCTTCAGTCGAAGATATTCATTTTTAGGGGTCGACTTTCCCTGTAAATATCAAACTCCTCATAGACTTATAGACCTGTGTACACTCACAAACACATTAGTCCCTTAACCATAAGTCTTCAATACACCAAAATCACTAAGGGGCACTAGATGAACTTACAATCTGCCCCTTTTTGGTGATTGATGACAATATAGGTTAAGTTTTCAACGGGGAAAAACATGTGAAGTGTAAGTAATGATATTGAGGAATTTGATTGCAAGATATAGAAGAACTCCCCCTGAAGATGTGCATAGTGAGGAATTTGCTTTTGAAGCAATGCACACTTGAAGAATTGAATCATGGAGATCTCCCCCTATATCTTGTAATTCATACACGCATTTGACATATAATATGAAGAATTTGAAATGCATGATGAAATTCAGCATGCGTGCAATAATATTAATGAGGAACAAGCATGCAGAATAACGCATCAAGAGTATCAGATCACAATGCATCTGAAGTATCAGAGCACCATCGGGTTTAAGATTACAACTCGATCCAATAAAGTTTCAGAAGAACGAGAGTTGTAACTTAGCAAAAACAACGCCCATATAATAGACCCGCTTGAAGACTAACTCAAATTTCTCCCCCTTTGCCATTGAATGAACAAAAGGTTCGAAACTGAGGACTAACGCCCCTGAAGAATATCAAGTTGATGGACGAGCGCCAGCGTTGTTGGGGTCGGTAGTTGTAGTAGGGCCTGCCGCAGTGTCGTCTAAGTCTTCATTTTCATCAGTCTCGCGTGATGAAGAATAGGAGCTGGCCACCAAGGAAGGAACTTTGACCTTCTTGAATTTCTTCGGTGGAGGTGAAGTCCAGTCGAATTCTTCCTTGGGACCCATATTCTTCAGATCTGTAGCGCTGTAGACATGTGATAGAACAACCCAGGTACGGTTGAAGGTTTCATGGAGGTAGTAGTGGTTTTTCTTCACAGCATTGTGTGTTGAGGTCATGTTGTGAAGAATTGAACCAAACTGACGTTTGATCCATTTATGATTGCGATCAACCTTCTGATGAAGACTGAGGAGTAACTCACGATCAGTCATCACCCCGGGAGCTGTGGCTTGAGGGTTTTGCTTGGCGGCAGAGTCATGTGTGGCAGAGTCATCATTGGTGGAGTAGGATGCAGCCTTGCGAAATTGACCATCCAATGGACGAATGCCTTCATCTATCATAGCAGTTGCCTTGCCTTTGTCATCAGCTGAGGAATATGTCTGTTTGAGGACTTCAATCGGAGGCAAGTAGCTGCCATGGTTCAAAGTGTCAACTTTCTAATTTAGTGAAGCCCTGGTCCTGATGAATCTCATAATCCATGGTGCATAAGGCTTCAGTTCAAATGGTGACATAGCAATATTCGCCAGAGTCCTTGACGGTGTCCTGGACTCGGGGGTACTCACCACGTCGTCTCCCGATCAGTTGGATTGGGCCGAGGATCCCCATGGTCGTATACTCATGCGCCAGTCCGGACAGTTGCCGCATACAAGGAAGATTCCACAAGACTTGGCGATCAAGACAAGGACTCCTCCCCCACCGGCGTATCCGGCTAGGACTCTTGTTATCCTAGGCCTCTGGTGCATTATATAAACCGAGGCCAGGCTAGTCGATATACAATATACAACAATCATACCATAGGCTAGCTTCTAGGGTTTAGCCTCTTTGATCTCGTGGTAGATCCACTCTTGTAACACACATCATCAATATTAATCAAGCAGGGCGTGAGGTTTTACCTCCATCAAGAGGGCCCGAACACAGGTAAAACATCGTGTCCCTTGTCTCCTGTTACCATCCGCCTAGACGCACAGTTCGGGACCCCCTACCCGATATCCACCGGTTTGGACACCGACATTGGTGCTTTCATTGAGAGTTCCGCTGTGTGTACGGCAAAAGGTCGATGGCTCGCCTGCAGATCAACTGCGACTTCAGCATCTTCGTCACCAGCTCGACTGGTCATCTTGGTTCGACCAAGGACTGCGCCTTACCTCCGATCGTCATGTTCGTATGAGGGCCTTCATCAACATCAACTCCGATCTCTATGAAGATCATGGAGGAAGCATCCAGGGAGCCCGGGGGCTCAACGTCAACATTGCCCTCGGGCGACCGTGCTGTTTTTCTGGACAGCGAACTTGCATCTGCCGTCACCGCCTCCTCGAGCGTCGCTTTGACGATTGGTTCGGTGGAATTGTGCGGAATTGAGTCTACAACAACCCTGGAAAATTTCGTCGAGTTCCGATGGAGGAATATCTGGCAATCTCCGATATATCGGAGCCGCATTGAATTTGGACGAGAATCCGGACGAGTTTAGGTCGTAGTGTCCAGCTTCTAGCTCGGACTTCCTTTGGAAGATCCAACCGTTGATCGGCTGCGGAATTCTTATATCTACCACCCCTCAAAATTTCAGCTCGATCCGACCGTCCAAACTCCGGGAACCTTCCGTTTAGTGCTTCTCTTTTCGGATCTGTTTTCTGCGCGAAAACGAATCCGACCCGAGCTCGTCTTTTTTATGAACGGGATTTCGGACATCCTTTTTTAAGGAAGTTTTGTATGGGGTATTGTGTTTTGTTCCCGAACACATCCCACTAACTTTAAGATCTTTTGAACATGATCTTCAACATCACGCTGGTGTCAAACCAGTCCGGCAATATTGCTCCACGGCTGCCGACCTGCGCTAGACACGTCGTCACTTTGTTGAGCCGAGCTCAACTTCTTCGGACCATCATCTCAGCAAGCCGAACAAGAGCCCGGCATTACGAAGGATAAATAATCACCAACATCGCCGCCCCACGGATTACATGGAGCGGGCATACCGGCATCGCCGCACGGTCGCTTCATCAAGCCAGCATCGACCACGTCACGACCTGCATCGGCAGGGCCGCACTATTGCTTCTTCAAGCTGGTGTCCATCACGCCGACCTACTTCGACATCTCGGCTGGACCGGGGGCTTCGTCATCTTTTCATCAACCTACTCCGGACACTTCGGCGTCACTAGCCGACCAGCTCCGTCACGTTAGCTGGGCCGAGGGCTTTGCCTCGGTGAGCCAACCTTTGTCAGCATTACCATGCCGTCGTTTTATCGCCCATCAGGCAATGGGTGCACGGATCGAGTCCCGATTCTGGGGATCACCTTTCTTCAGATTGCTACAACAAATAAACCAGGTGCTATTAATCCTAGTATTTTTTGCTTGTTTGGGTTCATTTTTCCCAACGAATTATTACTCTGGTTTGTCCATCATATGTACGTAGGTCTATCAAATGATGGCCGCGTGCAACGGTTGCATGGTGGTTCGGTCAGTTTCGTACATAGTCCGTGACGCCGCATCCGGAACTCGAATCGACCTGTGAATTCAGGCCTTGCCATGCCTTTACCGCATCACGCCGCCGCCCTGCATCGACATTGACTTCGGCGCCAGGCCATATTTCTTTTATTACTCAGTTTGCATAAATTATTTATTATGCAACGATTTTTTTTATTACTATTATCTCTGGTTTGCACTATTTTTTGTGCACAGGAAAATGATCCAGCCGGACTATATCCTTTAGCGTCACCTCGGCTGGGCGGGGTTTCGTCAACACTTCATTACCCCATGCCGGGGACTTGACATCGCTCTGCCGTCCTGCATTGACCGTGCTATGTCACCACTTCGGAGTGCCGAGCTCTTTGCTCCGCCACCTCGGGACCGGCTTGGGGGATGGAACCTTGTCCCGCATCAAGCTCGGACCGCGTCGTCAATACCGAACACATTAACTAGCTAAGTTGCCTTCATGCTCAAAGTTTTCAATTTCTAACTTGTGTTCGGTTCGACCAAGCATTATACTTTTTTGGAAAAAAAGTTGCTTGTAAAAATTTTCCTTGTCCAAACTTTGTTCGCACATACTTGACGCGCTACCCGCTCACTATACACAGGGGCTTCTTTAATGAAGCTTATTAATCTGGGCTTTATGCCCAACACATGTCACACTTCCGCATGTACCTTTTATTCACCATTATATGCATCGATATGACTTAAGTTTTGGCCAAGCTGGGTTGCCTGGCTCCTGTGCTTACCCCTACGTTCCCGATTGTTCGGCTAGGTGGTAAAGGGAGCACCTCTGCGATTGTTACTGCCGGGTCAGCCGGATGTGTACCTCAGACTGGCTGAAGCTGAAAGCTAGCATTCTTAAGGGAATACTCGGTCGGTGAACTAAAAGATGATTTCTTACCTATTTATTTACCTGCCCCTAGATGTTTTTCTGCTCTTTTCGCAGTCCGGACATGCACTTTAGGGAATGCCTCCCAGGGAAAGGAACCCCTAACGGAACTATTCTCCCTGGAAGATGTTTCTTACTAACCATGTAATATAACATAACTAGTTGGGCACTTGTGCGATAAAGCACTAATGACCCCTACGCTTTGGTCTCCACGCATGCCCCGGTTTTTATAACCGCGAGGGTATTCGGACACACTCCGGACTATTGGGTCCAGAGGTTGAAGCGAAAAGGTCCGCTATGACAAACGATCTACAATCCGGCTAGAAGGCATTCTACATGTCACCTTACATTATATAGTCAACTTTTACCCAAGTCACTTGGGGGCTCTTATGTTTATTTGAGCCGTTTCATACTAAGTGTTTTTATTCTTAGTCGTTGCAAAGTTTTTGTTATTTATCACTCCTTTTCTCGACGCGAGTGTGCGGTCACTAGCCAGGGAGCCTAATTTCTCTCTCAAAACCGCTAGAGTTTAGTTTTCTAAACTGGCCTAATGAGAAGTACTCCGCCTTCGGGATGGGAGACTAAAGCCGTAGGCTGACCCGCTTGAAGTCTTGAGATAGGATGTGTCATGTTAAAGCACGATGAAGCACTTTTTCTAAAGTCCAATTTTCGGATTGGCACCGATCACTTGATCTTGTTAGGACGTCATGTTTTCTTGGCGTTTCTTGGTTTTCCAAGCTTTTGGCACTCTTTAACTATTTGTGTGTTTTCAGCACAAGTCTCGTAGTGCAACGCCGGACACCTTTAGAGATTCGGCAAAAATATTCTCGGATATTGCTATATATGCATCAGTTTCGAATTGTGTCTTCGGTCAATAGTTGGGTTGCCCGGCTCCCGCTCTTGCCTCCTACGTTCCGCTTTGTTCGGCTAGGTGTGCAAAGGGAGAACCACAGCGATTGTGCTTCTAGCTCGCATGGTCAAGCACCTCAGTGGAGAAAGCCGAAAACTGACTGTCACAATAGGTGTAAACTGGTCAGCGATCCGATGACTATACTAAATGACGGGCCATTCATAAAATTGGCCAAAGTGTTTCCGGCTTGACCTCGACTGTCAGCCCGAACACTACCGGGGCTAGTAATCGCCTCCCAAACTAAAGCCTCAATATTTTGCTCTTACATTGGAGCTGAGGTTTCATGATCATGCTTAGCATGACAACCCAAAGAAAGGAACCGATAAGCGGGACTATTTTCCTTGGAAGACATTTCTTACATTAAACAGTAATATAACATATCTCTCTGCGTACCTTTGTTTATAAAACCGTATGGCCAGATTGCCTTGTTTGTCGTAAATCTTTGCCCTCATAAAGGCTTTATAAAGTAGGACAAACACTCCTCGGCTACTGGCCGAGGAGGTTGAAGCTGATGGTCGGTCAACAAAGTTTTGTACAATGTGGATCCGAGCATTAATGACGTAAAGTACTTTGATACATAGAGTCATTACACATAATTTGTGATTTTACTATGGATATCGATCCTTAATTCGGCCTCCCGTGCCCGCATTAAGGCTCGGGGCCTCTTGGGCTTCGGGCTTATTATTTACAAATACTAAAGGGCACATCAATCCCACGAGCTGGTGTTGCCACCCGACCGGTGTCTCGGGGCTCTTGCATCGCTTTGTTCTATGCAGAAAATTTTAAGTGCAATACTGATTTCGAGGAGATTTTGATCCTCGGGTTGGTCGCCAAAGACCCAACCCGAGTCTTGAAGACTGAAACGCCGCTTTTTGTGTCCCGAAGTATTACGCCGAAGCTAGGACTTGATCCTCGGACCGATTTTGCAAATCAACCTAAGTCTCGGCTGACTCGGGATTAGCGGTCTTATGTCATCCTTCATGTGCATCTCGGGTTTTAGACCGATACCCACCTTGAGGGCTACTGGCTATGTATCTCGGCGGAGAATAAATTGCACCAATAAAAATATTGACAAAAATCGGCCCACATTGGGGTGGTGCACCACACAGGAAGCAATCTGGCATAAAGCTCGGGGCGCTAGTGGCTGGCTCCATAGAGGGCATTTCCAGCATTAAGCTCATTCGCGCCTTCAAACTTCTTTGAACCAAGGTGATTTACGACACCACAGATACAGTCCGGCGTTGGAGCTCGGATACACAGCCCGACGTTGGAGCTCGGATACCGTCCGGCGTTGGAGCTCGGATACATAGTCCGGCGATAGAGCTGGGAAGCAGTCCGGCGTTGGTGCTCGGCTGCAAAAGATACCTCGAATGCAGTCCGGCGTTAGAGCTCGGACGCAAGAGGACACTGCCTCCCGGGAATAACTTCAAACCCGAGGTGTGGCATAAAAATAACAAGGCATTGATAAAGGCCGTAAACTTAAAGGGCTCCTCGGATACCCGGCGTGTAAACTCGTCGAATGCATTTGGCGATCCTCAAGATCGAAGATGAGGAGATTTGTTGAACCAGTTTTCAAGACCGGCAAGAAGATGAAGAACAGTTCGGAAGAATCGAGGGCGTCCCTAACTTGAAGACCGGTTCAGACTCTGGACGGTGTCCTGGACTCGGGGTACTCACCACGTCGTCTCCCGATCAGTTGGATTGGGCCGAGGATCCCCATGGCCGTATACTCATGCGCCAGTCCGGACAGTTGCCGCATACAAGGAAGATTCCACAAGACTTGGCGATCAAGACAAGGACTCCTCCCCCACCGTTGTATCCGGCTAGGACTCTTGTTATCCTAGGCCTCTGGTGCATTATATAAAACGAGGCCAGGCTAGTCGATATACAATATACAACAATCATACCATAGGCTAGCTTCTAGGGTTTAGCCTCTTTGATCTCGTGGTAGATCCACTCTTGTAACACACATCATCAATATTAATCAAGCGGGGCGTGGGTTTTACCTCCATCAAGAGGGCCCGAACCTGGGTAAAACATCGTGTCCCTTGTCTCCTGTTACCATCCGCCTAGACGCACAGTTCGGGTCCCCCTACCCGAGATCCGCCGGTTTTGACACTGACAGTCCTCATGAAGAAATCATGGAAGTTGACGGGAACGCCATGAATGATATTGGAAAGCATGTTCTTCATGATGCCAACGACCTCTTCATCATTTGAGTTGTGGCCTTTGATAGGACTCATTGTCTTCCTCAGAATGCGATAGACAGTCCAGGGCACATATAGTAATTCCTTAATGAGGAATTTGGTTCGAGGAGCTTGCCCTGGCTTCAAAGGCTTCATCAGCACTTGCATGAAATGATTTGAAAGTTCAGGTTCACTGTAGACACAACGAAACCTTTGTCAAGGGAGGGCCGAGTGGTAGAGACGCGAAGCAATTCGATTCTTTGGTGCCTTGTCTTGAAGTATTTTCAGACATCCAGTCCAGCACCCATGAATTCACATCTTCAGAGTTTCCTGTGATGTGCAGCATTGCATAGAATTGAAGAATGAGTTCTTCATTCCAGTCACAGATATCAGTGCAGAAATTTAGCAATCCAGCATCGTGAAGAACACTGAGGACTGCCTCGAAGCACGGCAGAGACTCCATGTCCACTTGAGGAATATGTTCATGATCGAACACTTTGTCTTTGTTGAACAATACTAAGGAATGTAAATTGGCTTGACTAGCAGTCTAGAAACGCCTCTTCCTTATGCGAGAAGAGTCATAGGGGTTATAGTCAGTGAAGAACACATGCTCGCTGAAGAAATCTTCAGCCTTGAACTTTTGCTTCTTTGAGAATGGATCCGTTGGCTTGGGCACTGGAGTGTCAGTGAGTTGCATCACAACCTCAGGAATTGCAATCTCAGGTTCTTGATTTGAGAATTTCTGGTTCCTCTTCAGTAGCAGTCTGCGTGTTCAAAGGTTCAACAACAGCAGCTTCTTCAGCACTAGCGGCTGGAATGTCTTTATGCATAGACGAGGTGGGATGAGTTTCTTCAGAGCCCATTTGAACTGTTGGTGCAGGGGACTGAGGTATTTGTTGTAGTGGGGTGAATGGAAAATTGGGGTGCTGACTTTCCCAAAAGTCATCATTCATCACGGGCGTTGTGCAGCCAATGTCCACGTCTTCATCTTCAATTTCTTCAACGCCAGCCTCTTCAGCTGTGAACTGAGGCATTGGCGAGGAAGCAACAGGCGTTGAAGGGATCGTATCCACTTCAATTTCTTCATCAACCTGCTCTGACGAAGCAGCAGATTGTGGTTCTTCATTAGATCCACTAGGGATCATATATTCATCATCAAAAGGAACAAGGTCCTTTGATGTCATGGTGGAAATCGTAACAACATCAATTGGATTTTCAATAGAGCTTGTCAGAGGCTTCATTTCCTTTGGAGCTGAAGATTCTGAAGCACTGGATGCCTTCCTTTTCTTCACTGCAGCTTGCTCTGCAGCCTTGGTCTTCTTCACATCGAATGCACATGGAAGAATTGGAGTTGGGGTAGGCGCAGATGGAACTGAGGAATCTAGTTGAATTTCCCCAGGCTCAACTGATGCAGTTGCCCTGACTTCTTCAGTTTCTTCAGGCGCACCACTAGTGGATGCCCTGACAATTTCTTCAGCGGCTGGAATGGAGTCATCAGCCCTGGAACTAGCATTTTCATCGGCCTTTGAATGTCATCGGTGGTCTTGGCATGTTCTTCAGTTGGCTGAGCAGACGCTTCAGCTTGAGGAATTTCTTGTTACGATGGGGCTGCAACATTTGTGAATTTCTCAGTCAGTTTCACAAACCTAACTTTGGCTCCTTGCCAATCAGCATAGTAAGCATTGAAATCATCGCTGAGGGTTTTGATTTCAGCTTGGATCTTGAGGAGTTCATCAGTTGTCATATTGACAACGTTATTCTTCAGGAACTTCTCCTTTCTGAACTGAGTCTTCTTGATCTGCCTGGCCTTCTCAAATTTCCATTTCTCTTCAGTGATGAAATGGGTCAGCATGTGACTTTGGCCAGGAGTCAAATTGAAATCAGGCATAGGAGTATTTGGATCCTTGTGCCAGAGATCAATGTAATCAAGGATCGCCCATGGATCCAAAAGCGTTAGCACATTTGTGCCTTTGGCTCTAGCGGCCCTTTCTTGTCGGTCTCTGATGATTTTTGCAAGTTCATCATCATTAGCTTCATCGTCAGATGGCACTTGGAAGGCAACCTGTTTCTTCTTTGGACTTGGCCGAGGACCTCGATCAGCCGTTGCCTTAGTCTTCAGCAGAGTCGGGCCTGATGAAGATTTTGGTGCAGCTGAGGAACCTGCTGAGGCACCAGAGGCAATAGAGATGCCTGTAGTCCTTTGGCACGTGGCCAGATGTACAGGTGTTGAGGACTTTGCGAGAGCAGCTGAGGACTTTGGAGGAGGAGCAGTAGTTGGAACTGGCCGTGAGGGCTTTGAAGAATTTGGCCGTGTGGGCTTTGAAGATTCTGGCCGTGAGGGCATTGCTGAGGAACTTGGCCGTGAGGGCATAGTTGGTGAAGCACTTGGCTTGTGAGCGGGCTTCTTTGCCATTGATTTTCTAGGCTTGACAGAGGCCTCAGTGGCGATGTGACAGCAGAAGTCTTCATTGAATTTCCTCACTTTGCTTCTTTGGCTTGTCTTGCCAACTTAGCTTGGCGCTTGGCCCATTCTTCAGAAAGTCCTCACCACGCTTGATGCTTTGGTGGGGTCGACTTCTTGGCAGTGCCAATGGAGCTCTTGGGCATGGAGGATTAAGTGCGAATTTCTTCATATACTTTGGAGTCATATATCTGTACTCCCTCCATTCTCTTGCCCATCTCCTTTCAATCTTCTGTATGCGCACCTTGCGCTGATTTTTATTTTCTTTTCTGTACTTAGCCTCATCAGGTGTGCAATAATCAGCATTGATGGCCTCAAGTATTTCAAAAGCAGTCATGACCTCAGGTTTCTTTCCTCCTTTCTGTGGTTTCTTACCGTCTGCCATATTCTTTAGATGAGGAATTTGAACAAACGAATTTTCTGAAGAAGTATGCAACTTTTCTTCAAGGAACGCTGCAAATGAGTTAAGTTGATGAGAACCTAGTGATTCAGCAGCGGACATGAGTACCTGTGAACAGAGTATAGTTGCGAGGAATTTAGAGAGGTCATATGCGTTCTCAGAAGGTTTTAAAAAAAACAAGTTTGAGGAATTTGACCAGATGAGCCTTGAAGAATTTCGCTAAGCGTTCTTTGTCTTAGGTTCCAGAGTTGTATAGATCGAGGATCCACACAATTGAGGAATCTTGAGGAAAAACGATGCTTAGAGAAATGAATCAAGAACATATGACTACTGAGGTGTTTTGTGTGTGAGGATTTGAGGAAATAAACACCTTTGAAGATTTTGTAGTGAAATTTTGAATCAAAAAGGGTAGTAAAAGTAACTTTTAATTACCCTTGATGAAGAACATGACGAACTGTGAAGAAGAACAGTGAAGTTCGTCGGTGTAGATCTTCCACGCCCTAACTTGGCGGAGGAAGACAGCTACGGAGGAGGCGGAGTGAAGATTTCCGCGATCGGCGCGAGTGCGACGGCGACGAGGTCGAGGCAGTGAAGCTCTTCCTCACCGGCGACGATGGAGTATCTATCACATCCTAGCTAGTCCATGCATTAGAGTGTTGCATCATGTTAACTTTTCATCAGAAAATTGAAATGGGGAAGACAGAACCCCCAGAACCCCTCTGAATTCAACTAGGGTTTACTAAAAATATTTTCAATAAACCTGAAATGCCCTTCTAAAATGTTCATCCCTTTTGCCTTGGTCCTAAACCACCGTCGAAGTGATGCACAAATTTCTAGGTCACTCTAAGGTCACTTTGGATTAAATCTTTAGCTATTTGAATTTGGGCATTTAAATTATATAAAATATTTCAAATGCTCAAATAATCCCAAACTAAAATGTTCCATGCTGGAAATATTCCAACTAAGGACCAGGTGCAGTTTGGTGAATTTTGGAGTTGCCTAGGTATTTTTAGAAAAGCCCAACACTTACAGAAAAATAGAAAACAGAAACAAATGGAAAAAAACTTACCTGGCGCCCTGGCAAGCCCACCTGCCGGCCCAGCCCAGCCACCGCTCCAGCGAGCTGCTTGGCTTGGCCAGGCAGGCAGCCAGGTGCTCGACGGCGGCACCAGCGCGCGCCACGCAGCTGCTCGCCGGCCTGCCTCCTCCCCTCACCGCTCTGCCGCTCCGGTTCGGTCGTCCACTCCTCCCCCGAGCTCGCAGACACCCTTCCTCCTCCCCAGCCCCTCTCCTTCGCTCGCCCGCACCATGAGCGACGCCGTTGCACCCGCGCCACCGTGAAACCCGTGCTCTCCGTCGACCTTGCGACGCGCCACCGTCTCCAGGCGCTTCGCCACCCTCCTCTCCTTCGAGCAAGCCGAGCCCCGAGCGCTCGCTTGCCTCGGAACCACTGCACCGACCTCGCCCGACACCGCCACTGCCGCACGAGCTCATCCCCGACCGCGTCGACTACACCATCGTGACCGCCGTGAGCTCAGCTAACTCCTCCCCCTCCCCGTTCTCGCTCTCGAGCTCTGCATCAACCCCATGGAGCTTCACCGCACGCGCCACCGCCGAGCTCGTCGCCGACGTGCCTCCGGCCATCCACCGGCCACCGCACGGTGGCTAACATGCTCACCGCGTCACGTAGATTCTAACGCACTACTCCACGCACCTCGCCGTACCCCGTAGACACGGGTCCATCTTCACCCGACTCCGGCGACCGCCACGGTTGTCGCCGGCGATGTTTCCGACCACCTCGAGCTCAACCACCGCCACCAAACGCCGCGGCTTGTCCCCTGCTACACGTAGATGTCCTTGGCCATCCATTTGGTTGCCGGAATGCACAAACGCACTCTCGCCGCCGCGTCTGGCCTCGCCGGCGGCTAAACGCCGGCGTGGTTGACCTTGACTTTGACCAGGGTGGGCCCTGGTTGACTCCCCTGAGTCTATGACAGGTGGGGCCCCCCTCTGCTAATTATCCAGATTAGTTTTAACTAATTTAATTAGTCTAATTAGCTACTGACATGCGGGACCCACTGCTCAGGTTAACCTGCACGACCCCTTTGACCACTGACGTCACTCACGGCGCCTTGCTTGTATAATAACTAATTTCTGGATTTATTTTTATATAGGAAATTCCATAAATTGTTGCAAACTTCAAAAATTCATAGAAATTAATCTGTAACTCCAAATGCAAAGATTTATATATGAATTCAGAAAAATTCAATCTATCCATTGGTAATGGTTTCATGCATGTCAGAACAAGTTAACCTTGCTGTTTAATCAAAACTAGATAATGCACTAATATGGCTATGTTAAACAAGCTAGCATTTGAATCTTTGATTCAAATGAGTTCATTCCTTTCGGTTCTAGCTTGCATTAGGCCAACACACATTCATGTTGCCATGTCATTGCATGCATCATATTGTTGCATATTGTTATGTGTTGTTCCTGTTCGGTGTGTCTTTCGTGATAGGTTCTGCCTCCGAGGATAACCCCGAATATCCGTCTGAAGGGCGGTATCCTACCACCACTACATCAGGCAAGCAACCCATTGATCATTCCGATACAAACCCATGTTCTCGCTTCTGCTCTTGTTTACTGCATTAAGACAACGCGATTCAAACTGTTGTGTGTTGCGGTAGTTGAACCCACTTCCTTTGCATGACCTGTCATTGCCACAGTAACTAGATGAAACCCACTAGTATGTGTTTCATTTGATTGAGCACTGATTGTGATTCCTACCATGCTATGCTTGCTATGCTTATAGTTGTGTCAGGTCTGGCTCATCGGGATGATGAACTGGAGTGAAAGGTTGTGTCGGGTTCGAGAGTGAAAGTGTTGAACACGAATTGGTAAAGGTATCGATGAGAGGCCATGTAGGAGTACATGGTGGGTTGTTTCATTGAAACCGTCCTTAAGAAGTGAGATCTGTGTGTGTGATTTAAGACTTAGCTACTACCATGCATTGGGATCCTTAATTGACCCTCTCGACTTATTAACCACTCTTGTCCTCTGTCCAGGAGTTGCAAGTAGTTTCTGGTGTTTGTAGCATGCTGGGGGCCGCATGCAGCGCTGACCTTAGGGGTGGGCTGTGTTGCGGTAGGCACGTGGCCGGTGTACCGATTCGCCCGTTTGGTGTCTCGGGAAACCTGCACACATCGTTCGGGGCCGTTAGTGGAAACCTCGGCCGGACTCCTGCGGATGGAACCCGAATAGGCGATAAACCTGGACTAGGGACTCGTGTGTTTAGTCGGTCGTGGCCGACACCCTCATTGGGCTTCCGCTTGAAGGTTGCCCAAGACATGTCGTCTAGCGGCGATAAGTGGTGAGCGTGTGTGAAGAAGTACACCCCTGCAGGGTATAAACCTATTCGAATAGCAGCGTCCATGATAAGGACTACTTGGTCACCTATACAGTTCATAGACAAGTAAATGGATACTACTAAAAGCCTTAAGATAAGTGTGAGTGCCGCGGATGGCCCTCTCGTGGGTTGACGAGAGAGGATCCACGGTGGAGTATTGTGATGGTGATTAGTGGACTCATGTGTGGAAAATGCTTTTCAAGTGGTGTCTCGTAGGATAGCTTAGCCAAGAGTCAAAGCTGGCTTGCTGCAATAACTCCACTACCTTCTTGAGAATGTGCATGTATAATAGGTTCCTGTTGTAAGACTTGCTGAGTACCCCCGTACTTATGTTTTCTTAATTAATGTTTCAGACGACAACACCAACCCCTCCGATGGGTTCTACGTAGATCTCGACATTGACGAGTGACTAGCCACCAGGTGGTGATCCAAGGCTGTGAAGGGCCACTGTAGATAGAAGGGCTTCATCAAGCTTTCTTTCTTTTTAGAGTCTGTACTCAGACTAGTTTGCTTCCGCATGTGCTTGTATGTTTGTATGACTTGATTGTTGGGTCATGTAACCCCTATCTGTATGGATATGTTATGTATGGCTCCTCGGAGCCTCTTAAATAAAGTACTTTGAGTTGTAGAGTTTTGTTGTGATGCCATGTTGTATGTACTCATATCGGGCATATTGTGTGTATGATTGAAATGCTTGGTATGAGTGGGATCCCACAATCTAGTTGTTTATCCTTGGCAGCCTCTCATATGGGGAAATGTAGTCTAGTGCTTCCTAAGCGATAGTAGTCCGCTACAGCCCGGTTCACGAGTCCTTCTAGCCCAAGACTACCGCCCGGACACTTGATTGGCGGCTTGTGTTTCACTTCGTTCCTATATACATCCTTCGGGAAATGTCACGCGGTGATATTCGAGTCCTGCCTAGCCTGCTGATCAGGATACGGAGTCCTGTTAGCCTGCTACAGCCCGAAATCATACGTTGATGACCGACATGCTCGATGTGATTCATGTATGCCTGTCCCCATGGGTTAGCGCCGCTTTGGGTTCCACGACTAGCCATGTCGGCCGGGTTCTCTGTCATGTGGATGCTAGCGACATTATCATATCCGTCAGCCAAAATACGCAAACGGTCCCGGGCCATGGTAAGGCGACACCCGTGGGGATACCGTGCGTGAGGCCGCAAAGTGATATGAGATGTTACCGGCTGGGTCTATGTGACTTGGAATCGGGGTCCTGGCAGTAGCGGCATCAGAGCCGGACTGCCTGTAGGTTCGCTAAGCCAAACTGGTCAATGTCGAGTCTAGAAATGCTTTAGTTATATGTAGGGGAATTGATTGTGGGAGGGACGTAAGGCTCTTTTACTCCTTTACCTTATGCCCTCCGATGCAGGTCATCCTCCTCTCATTCTACGTGGGTATAGAACTAGGCTCTCTTCTCTCTATCAGGTTCACGTGTTACTAATCCGTAGTAACTTATAGGAATGTTGGTTACCAGACTCAGTTTAGTTTCTACTACATTTAGTATGTTATCAGTTGAACCAGAACCTTGATATGATGTTGATTGAGTGGTTTTGCAATCTGATTTTGAATGTCTCAAGTATGTTCTTGAGCATTTACAGATGTTATGCTGTCCGATTCTCCCTAGAAATTCTAATGTCTTTGTATTCTGGCTGTGCTTTCAGATGGCCACTCATTCTCAAAACCAAGTGGTCCGCTGACCGTGTGCATCAATGTGCCCGGTCATACGGCTATGCTAGTCCGGTAATGATTGAGACGGGTTACGCTGGTATCCCGAATACACCGTCGAGCAGTTCTGAGACTTTAACCAAAGCCAGATACCTCTGTCTTGTAATCTTCCGTCTTATCTTGGATCTCCGAGCCCTTCACTGTTCTTATGGACTCGGGGTTACTATTGAGATGGCGATGCAGGATGCTGCCTACTCTATGATGACCATTATGCGAGTCGGATCGCCTACTTGAACACCGATTTACATTATATGCCGCCTCACTTACGGGGCGCAAGGGTACCTCCGAGCTATCTATGCTAACTCCACACAAGAAGACTCACTTACTCGCACCATCGCTGAGATGCTCGAGGATAAGGACCGAGAGAATCGGGCCTTGAGGCTAGAGCTTTTCAACACTGCACCGATCATTGGGCCCCGGTGACTCGGTTTGCACCGGCTGTGCAAGATGGATGTATGGATACTAGGGATCTGTACCCTATGAGATCTGCTCTGCCGGATATGGTGGATTGGCGTGATGTGGGAGGCATCACCCCACCCCGTGGTCCCCGTAGGCCACCGTTTGTCGGTCCAAGACCTCATCCTAGCCCCTATGGTCCACAAGCTCCTCAGGACCGTCTGTTTCCGGATAACCATGTTGAGCTTCCAGGCTATGGAGGGGACTTCTATGAGGACTACTACGGAGGCGTCTGAGTTTAAAGTAGTAGTATCTCTAGTATTGTAATGGTTGTATTTCCACTGTCATGCGTGATCTGTGGAATATGACTTGGTGTGTATCAATTCCGGAAGTGTAGAAAAATAATGTATAGGAGTTTGGAATACTTCCGCTGAGATGTAACGTCTTTCGTCGTAGTTGTACTTAGCCGGGCTTGTACTAAACTATGAATTGCGTGTATGACCGTTGGCATATATATGGAAGTTTCTATATTACCATGTCATACGGATGAACATCTCTGCATTCCGTATTATCCATTACATTCCGCACTTCGTTGGCCAGATTTTGCCATTTTTGTCTAAACCATTGTCTTGTTTTCCTAGGATGGTCAACACCAATAACAACCCCTGCTGCTCGAGCAGGGTGAAGCCGATGCAGCTAGGAATGCAAATCTGCCTCAACCACCTTCTCTGGCGAAGTTATCTTTGGGCGAGAAGCGCAACAAGCGTGAGACCAATCGCTTCTTTGGAGCGGATTGAGCGAGAATCTTGCACGCCCGACCAAGGAATGACCTGGTGTCACTCAATGACTTTGTCAAGCTGTATCCACCGAAGTTCAAACATTCCGTAGAGCCTCTCGATGCGGATGACTGGCTTCGCAGCATCACCCATAAGCTACGTTCTGCCAACGTGGCTGAAGCTGACAAGGTTACCTTTGCTGCCTACCACCTCGAAGGCCCTACTAGCCTTTGGTGGGAAAATTTCGAGACTATGCGCCCGGTTGGCCAAATCACTACCTGGGCTGAGTTCAGTGCGGCTTTCCGTGAGCATCACATCCCGGAAGGTCTCATGGATCGCAAGAGGGAAGAATTCTGTAATTTCACCCAGGGTAGGCTGGACCGTGGATGCATACGAGTCGTGAGTTTGGAAATCTAGCACGATATGCTCTGAAGAGGTATCCACCGACGCCAAGAAGCGAGCAAGGTTCCGCAAGGGACTTAGCCCGAGCTTCGCCGTGATCTTCGTCTGCATGAGTGCCCTCTTTTCGAAGTTAGTCAACAAGGCTATCAGCGCTTGGCGGATACGGTCTGACTTTGAAGCTTCGCGCAAGCACCCCCGTGACTTTGGTTCTTCATCCGGCTCTGGATCCCAGAAGCGCCGGGTCTGGATCCCAAGCACCGTCCTGCCACCCAGATTCACTCCGAGGCCATCCTTTGAGGTGCCTCGCCCCAACCAACAGTATGCACCGCCCAAAACCTATGGTGGCCCCGCTGTTAGTGCGGCTCCACGTCCCAATGTAATAACTTGTTTCAAGTGTGGAGGCAGGTCACTACATCCGTGAGTGTCCCTGAACAACCCCAACCAACTTGGAAAGTCCATTGGTCGTGGCAAGCCGGCAGGAAGGTGCTCCACGCCAAACCACCGCCATCGCCGTGGCCACGTCAACTACGTTTCAGCTGAAGAAACCCATGAGGATCCCAACATCGTTCTCGGTACGCTCCTTGTTAATTGCCATCTGGCAACTGTTCTCTTTCATACTGGAGCATCCCATTCATTTATTTCTGAGAGCTATGCTCGATTGCACAACACCACATTATGTGACATGCACACCTCCATGGAAATTCAGACTAAGGGTTCTAGATGGCAAACCTCTAGAATAAGTTATGGGAATGAAATCTTTGTCGACAGATTAGTCTTCCTTGCTTCACTAATAGCTATCAAGTCCTCGGACATAAACATCATCTTGGGTATGGACTGAATGTCAGCCCATTATGCCAAGATCGATTGTTCTACTAGAACTGTTCAACTCACCCACCCTTCGGGCAAGACAGTCAATGTTTCGACCCGAGTGTCTAAGCGTCAGCTTTACTCCCTAAATGCCAACCCCCTTCCAGACCTTGAAGATATTCCGGTAGTCCGTGACTTTTCGGATGTCTTTCCAGAAGAACTGCCAGGTGTTCCACCTGACAGGGATGTCGAGAGAAGGAAATATGCCCTAGAGGCAATAATAAAGTTATTATTTATTTCCTTACATCATGATAAATGTTTATTATTCATGCTAGAATTGTATTAACCGGAAACATAATACATGTGTGAATATATAGACAAACAGAGTGTCACTAGTATGCCTCTACTTGACTAGCTCGTTAATCAAGATGGTTATGTTTCCTAACCATAGACATGAGATGTCCTATGATAAACGTGATCACATCATTATGAGAATGATCTGAATGAAATGACCCATTCCTTTAGCCTAGCACTAGATCTGTTAGTATGTTGCTATTGCTTTCTTCATGACTTATACATGTTCCTTTAACTATGAGATTATGCAACTCCCGTTTACCGGAGGAACACTTTGGGTGCTACCAAACGTCACAACATAACTGGGTGATTATAAAGGAGTACTACAGGTGTCTCCAAAGGTACATGTTGGGTTGGCGTATTTCGAGATTAGGTTTTGTCACTCCGATTGTCGGAGAGGAATCTCTGGGCCCTCTCGGTAATGCACATCACTATAAGCCTTGCAAGCAATGTAGCTAATGAGTTAGTTACGGAATGATGCATAACGGAACGAGTAAAGAGACTTGCCGTAACGAGATTGAACTAGGTATTGGATACCGACGATCGAATCTCGGGCAAGTAACATACCTATGACAAAGGGAACAACGATGTTGTTATGCGGTTTGACCGATAAAGATCTTCAGAGAATATGTAGGAACCAATATGGGCATCCAGGTTCCGCTATTGGTTATTGACCAAGAATAGTTCTCGGTCATGTCTACATAGTTCTCGAACCCGTAGGGTCCGCACGCTTAAGGTTTCGATGATGCTTATATTATGAGTTTATGAGTTTTGATGTACCGAAGGAGTTCGGAGTCCCGGATGAGATCAGGGACATGACGAGGAGTCTCGAAATGGTCGAGACGTAAAGATCGATATATTGGACGACTATATTCGGAGTTCGGAAAGGTTCCGAGTGATTCGGGTATTGAGTACCGGAGAGTTACGGGAATACGTATTGGGCCTTGTTGGGCCATACGGGAAAGAAGGAAAAGGGCCTCAAGGGTGGCCGCACCTTCCCTTGGTCTGGTCCGAATTGGACTAGGGAAGGCGCCTCTTCCTTCCTTCTCCTTTTCCCTTCCCTTTCCTTCTCCTACTCCTACTACATGGAAGGTTTCCTAGTTGGACTAGGAAAGGGGAATCCTACTCCCGGTGGGAGTAGGACTCCCCTGGTGCGCCTCCTCCTGGGCCGGCCACCCCCTCCTTGCTCCTTTATATACGGGGCAGGGGGCACCCTAGAACACACAAGTTGATCTACGGATCGTTCCTTAGCCGTGTCTTGGTGCCCCTCCACCATATTCCACTTCGGTCATGTCATATCGTCAGCGAGCTTAGGCGAAGCCCTGCGGCGAAGTCATATCGTCATGAGCTTAGGCGAAGCCCTGCGCCGGTGAAGTCATATCGTCACGGAGCTTAGGCGAAGCCCTGCGTCGGTGGAGCATCATCATCGCCACCACGCCGTCAGGTCGACAGTAACTCATCCCGACACTTTGCCGGATCGGAGTCCGGGATCGCCATCGAGCTGAACGTGTGCAGAACTTCGGAGGTGCCGTCGTTCGGTACTTGGATCGGTCGGATCGTGAAGACGCACGACTACATCAACCGCGTTGTTATAACGCTTCGCTTACGGTCTCACGAGGTGCGTGGACATACACTCTCCCCTCTCGTTGCTATGCATCACCATGATCTTGCGTGTGCGTAGGAAATTTTTGAAATTACTACGTTCCCCAACAAAGTGGCATCCGAGCCTAGGTTTTATGGTTTGATGTTTTGCACGAGTAGAACACAAGTGAATTGTGGGCGATACAAGTCATACCGCCTACCAGCATGTCATACTTTGGTTCAACGGTATTGTGAGATGAAGCGGCCGGACCGACATTACGCGTGACGCTTACGCCGAGACTGGTTTCACCATTACGAGCACTCGTGCTTAAAGGTGGCTGGCGGGTGTCTGCCTCTCTCACTTTAGTTGAACCGAGTGTGCTACGCCCGGTCCTTGAGAAGGTTAAAGCGGAGTCTATTTGACGAAGTATCGTTGTGGTTTTAATGCGTAGGTAAGAACGGTTCTTGCTCAGCCCGTAGCAGCCACGTAAAACTTGCAACAACAAAGTAGAGGACGTCTAACTTGTTTTTGCAGGGCATGTTGTGATGTGATATGGTCAAGACGTGATGCTATATTTTATTGTATGAGATGATCATGTTTTGTAACCGAAGTTATCGGCAACTGGCTGGAGCCATATGGTTGTCGCTTATTGTATGAAATGCAAAAGCATACTGTAATTGCTTTACTTTATCACTAAGCGGTAGCGATAGTCGTAGAAGCAATAGATGGCGTGGCGACAACGATGCTACGATGGAGATCAAGGTGTCGCGCCCGGTGACGATGGTGATCACGACGGTGCTTCGGAGATGGAGATCACAAGCACAAGATGATGATGGCCATATCATATCACTTATATTGATTGCATGTGATGTTTATCCTTTATGCATCTTATTTTGCTTTGATTGACGGTAGCATTTTAAGATGATCTCTCACTAAAATTATCAAGTAGTGTTCTCCCCGAGAATGCACCGTTGCCAAAGTTTGTCGTGCGAGACACCACGTGATGATCGGGTGTGATAAGCTCTCGTCCATCTACAACGGGTGCAAGCCAGTTTTGCACGCGAGAATACTCAGGTTATACTTGGCGAGCCTAGCATATGCAGATATGGCCTCGGAACACGGAGACCGAAAGGTCGAAAGCGTGAATCATATAGTAGATATGATCAACATAAGATGTTCACCATTGAAAACTACTCCATCTCACGTGATGATCGGTTATGGTTTAGTTGATTTGGATCACGTGATCACTTAGATGACTAGAGAGATGTCTATCTAAGTGGGAGTTCTTAAGTAATATGATTAATTGAACTTTAATTTATCATGAACTTAGTCCTGGTAGTATTTTGCAAATTATGTTGTAGATCAATAGCTCGCGTTGTTGCTTCCCTATGTTTTTATATGTGTTCCTAGAGAAAATTGTATTGAAAAATGTTAGTAGCAATGATGCGGATTGGATCCGTGATCTGATGTTTATCCTCATTGCTGCACAGAAGAATTATGTCCTTAATGCACCGCTAGGTGACAGACCTATTGCAGGAGAAAATGTAGACGTTATGAACGTTTGGCTAGCTCAATATGATGACTACTTGATAGTTTAGTGCACCATACTTAACAGCTTAGAATCGGGACTTCAAAGACGTTTTGAACGTCATGGACCATCTGAGATGTTCCAGGAATTGAAGTTAATATTTCAAGCAAATACCCGAGTTGAGAGATATGAAATCTCCAACAAGTTCTATAGCTAAAAGATGGAAGAGAATCGCTCAACTAGTGAGCATGTTCTCAGATTGTCCGGGTACTTCAATCGCTTGAATCAAGTGGGAGTTAATCTTCCAGATAAGATAGTGATTGACAGAATTCTCTAGTCACCAACACTAAGTTACTAGAACTTCGTGATGAACTATAGTATGCAAGGGATGACGAAAACGATTCCCGAGCTCTTTCGTGATGTTGAAATCGGCGAAGGTAGAAATCAAGAAAGAGCATCAAGTGTTGATGATTGACAAGACCACTAGTCTCAAGGAAAAGGGCAAAGGGAAGAAGGGGAACTTCAAGAAGAACGGCAAGCAAGTTGCTGCTCGAGTGAAGAAGCCCAAGTCTGGACCTAAGCCTGAGACTAAGTGCTTTTGCTGCAATGGAACTGGTCACTAGAAGCGGAACTACCCCAAGTGATTGGTGGATAAGAAGGAGGGCAAAGTGAACATAAGAATATTTGATATACATGTTATTGATGTGTACTTTACTAGTGTTCATAGCAACCCCTCAAGATTTGGTACTAGTTCAGTTGCTAAGATTAGTAACTCGAAAAGGGAGTTGCAGAATGAACAGAGACTAGTTAAGGGTGAAGTGATGATGAGAGTTGGAAGTGGTTCCAAGATTGATATGATCATCATCGCACACTCCCTATACTTTCGGGATTAGTGTGGAACCTAAATAAGTGTTATTTGGTGTTGAGCATAAATATGATTTGATCATGTTTATTGCAATACGGTTATTCATTTAAGTAAGAGAATAAATTGTTGTTCTGTTTACATGAATAAAACCTTATATGGTTACACACCCAATGAAAATGGTTCATTGGATCTCGATCATAGTGATACACATATTCAAAATATTGAAACCAAAAGATGCAAAGTTAATAATGATAGTGCAACTTATTTGTGGCACCGCCGTTTAGGTCATATTGGTGTAAAGCGCTTGAAGAAAACTCCATGTCGATGGACTTTTGGAATCACTTGATTATGAATCATTTGATGCTTGCGAACCGTGCCTTTTGGGCAAGATGACTAAAACTCCGCTTCTCGGAACAATGGAACAAGCTCTTGACTTATTGGAAATAATACATACCGATGTATGCAATTCAATGAGTGTTGATGCTCGTGGCAAGTATCGTTATTTTCTGACCTTCACAAGATGATTTGAGCAGATATGGGTATATCTACTTGATGAAACATAAGTCTGAAACATTCGAAAAGTTCAAAGAATTTCAGAGTGAAGTTGAAAATCATCGTAATAAGAAAATAAAGTTTCTACGATCTGATCGTGGAGGCGAATATTTGAGTTACGAGTTTGGTCTACATTTGAAACAATGCGGAATAGTTTAGCAACTCACGCCTCCGGAACACCACAAGCGCAATGGTGTGTCCGAACGTCGTGTCGCACTTTACTAGATATGGTGCGATCTAAGATGTTTCTTACCGATTTACCGTTATAGTTTTGGGGCTATGCATTAGAGACAGCTGCATTCACGTTAAAAGGGCACCATCTAAATCCGTTGAGACGACACCGTATGAACTGTGGTTTGGCAAGAAACCAAAGTTGTTGTTTCTTAAAAGTTTGGAGTTGTGATGCTTATGTGAAAAAGTTTTCACCGATGAGCTCAAACCCAAATCGGAGAAGTGCGTCTTCATAGAATACCCAAAGGTAACTATTGGGTACACCTTCTATCACAGATCCGAAGGCAAGTTTTTCGTTGCTAAGATGGATCCTTTCTAGAGAATAAGTTTCTCTCGAAAGAAGTGAGTGGGAGGAAAGTAGAACTTGATGAGGTAATTGTACCTTCTCC
This sequence comes from Aegilops bicornis, assembly GCA_021605145.1. NCBI lineage: Eukaryota > Viridiplantae > Streptophyta > Magnoliopsida > Poales > Poaceae > Aegilops > Aegilops bicornis. Next base: position 57,119,449 of record CM038670.1, read on the forward strand.
CTTATTTGAAAGTAGTTCATCACAGAATCAGTTCGATGATTCCTACACCAATTAGTGAGGAAGTTAATGATGATGATCATGAAACTTCAGATCAAGTTGCTACCAAACCTCGTAGGTCTTCCAGAGTAAGATCCGCACTGCAGTGGTACGGTAATCTTATCATAGAAGTCATGTTACTAGACCATGATGAACCTACAAACTATGAAGAAGCGATGGTGAGCCCAGATTCCGCTAAATGGCTAGAAGCCATGAAATCTGAGATGGGATCCATGTATGAAAACAAAGTGTGGACTTTGGTTGACTTGCCCGAGGGTCGGCAAGCAATAGAAAATAAATGGATCTTCAAGAGGAAGACGGACGTTGATAGTAGTGTTACTATCTACAAAGCTCGACTTGTCGCAAAAAGGTTTTTGACAAGTTCAAGGTGTTAACTACAATGAGATTTTCTCAAGCGTAGCGATGCTTAAGTCTGTCCGAATCATGTTAGCAATTGCCACAATTTATGAAATTTGGCAAATGGATGTAAAAACTGCATTCCTGAATGTGTTTCGGAGGAAGAGTTGTATATGATGCAACCAGAAGGTTTTATCGATCCAAAGGAGCTAACAATGTGTGCAAGCTCCAGCGATCCATCTATGGACTGGTGCAAGCATCTCGAGAGCTGGAATATACGCTTTGATAAGTTGATCAAAGCATATAGTTTATACAGACTTACAGTGAAGCCTGTATTTACTAGAAAGTGAGTGGGAGCACTACGGCATTTCTGATAAGTATATGTGAATGACATATTGTAGATCGGAAATAATGTAGAATTATTCTCAAAGCATAAAGGCGTGTTTGAAAGGAGTATTGCACACAAAGACCTCGGTGAAGCGGCTTCCAGATTGAGCATCAAGATCGAGCGAGATAGATCAAGACGCTTGCGAAGTTTATTCAATGAGTACATACCGTGACAAGATTTTGAAGTAGTTCAAAATGGAACAGTCAAAGAAAGAGTTCTTGCCTGTGTTACAAGGTGTCAAATTGAGTAAGACTCAAAACCCGACCACGGCAGTAAGATAGAAAGAGAATGAAAGTCATTCCCTATGCCTTGGCCATAGGTTCTATAAAGTATGCCATGCTGTGTACCAGATCTATTGTATACCCTACACTGAGTTTGGCAAGGAGTACAATAGTGATCTAGGAGTAGATCAACTGGACAGCGGTCAAAATTATCCTTAGTGGAATAAGGATATGTTTCTCGATTATGGAAGTGACAAAAGGTTCGTCAGAAGGGTTACGCCGATGCAAGTTTTGACACCGATTTGGATGACTCTAAGTCTCGATCTAGATACATATTGAAAGTGGGAGCAATTAGCTAGAATAGCTCCTTGCGGAGCATTGTTGACATAGAAATTCGCAAAATACTTACGGATCTGAATGTGACAGACCCGTTGACTAAAAATATCTCACAAGCAAAACATGATCACACCTTAGTACTCTTTGGGTGTTAATCACATAGCGATGTGAACTAGATTACTGACTCTAGTAAACCCTTTGGGTGTTGATCACATGTCGATGTGAACAATGGGTGTTAATCACATGGTGATGTGAACTATTGTCATAAATCACATGGCGATGTGAACTAGATTATTGACTCTAGTGCAAGTGGGAGACTGAAGGAAATATGCCCTAGAGGCAATAATAAAGTTATTATTTATTTCCTTACATCATGATAAATGTTTATTATTCATGCTAGAATTGTATTAACCGGAAACATAATACATGTGTGAATACATAGACAAACAGAGTGTCACTAGTATGCCTCTACTTGACTAGCTCGTTAATCAAGATGGTTATGTTTCCTAACCATAGACATGAGTTGTCATTTGATTGACGGGATCACATCATTAGGAGAATGATCTGATTGACATGACCCATTCCGTTAGCCTAGCACTTGATCGTTTAGTATGTTGCTATTGCTTTCTTCATGACTTATACATGTCCTTTAACTATGAGATTATGCAACTCCCGTTTACCGGAGGAACACTTTGGGTGCTACCAAACGTCACAACGTGAATCGGGTGATTATAAAGGAGTACTACAGGTGTCTCCAAAGGTACATGTTGGGTTGGCGATTTCGAGATTAGGTTTTGTCACTCCGATTGTCGGAGAGGTATCTCTGGCCCTCTCGGTAATGCACATCACTATAAGCCTTGCAAGCAATGTAGCTAATGAGTTAGTTACGGAATGATGCATTACGGAACGAGTAAAGAGACTTGCCGGTAACGAGATTGAACTAGGTATTGGATACCGACGATCGAATCTCGGGCAAGTAACATACCGATGACAAAGGGAACAACGTATGTTGTTATGCGGTTTGACCGATAAAGATCTTCAGAGAATATGTAGGAACCAATATGGGCATCCAGGTTCCGCTATTGGTTATTGACCAAGAATAGTTCTCGGTCATGTCTACATAGTTCTCGAACCCGTAGGGTCCGCACGCTTAAGGTTTCGATGATGCTTATATTATGAGTTTATGAGTTTTGATGTACCGAAGGAGTTCGGAGTCCCGGATGAGATCAGGGACATGACGAGGAGTCTCGAAATGGTCGAGACGTAAAGATCGATATATTGGACGACTATATTCGAGTTCGGAAAGGTTCCGAGTGATTCGGTATATTTCGAGTACCGAGAGTTACGGGAATACGTATTGGGCCTTATTGGGCCATACGGGAAAGAAGGAAAAGGGCCTCAAGGGTGGCCGCACCCTTCCCTTGGTCTGGTCCGAATTGGACTAGGGAAGGGGGGCGCCCCCTTCCTTCCTTCTCCTTTTCCCTTCCCTTTCCTTCTCTCCTACTCCTACTACATGGAAGGTTTCCTAGTTGGACTAGGAAAGAGGGAATCCTACTCCCGGTGGGAGTAGGACACCCCCCTTGGTGCGCCTCCTCCTAGGCCGGCCACCCCCTCCCTTGCTCCTTTATATACGGGGGCAGGGGGGCACCCTAGAACACACAAGTTGATCTACGGATCGTTCCTTAGCCGTGTCGGTGCCCCCTCCACCATATTCCACTTCGGTCATATCGTCATGAGCTTAGGCGAAGCCTCCTGCGCCGCGAAGTCATATCGTCATGAGCTTAGGCGAAGCCCCGCGCCGGTGAAGTCATATCGTCACGGAGCTTAGGCGAAGCCCTGCGTCGGTGGAGCATCATCATCGCTACCACGCCGTCGTCGATGTAACTCATCCCGACACTTTGCTGGATCGGAGTCCGGGATCGCCATCGAGCTGAGCGTGTGCAGAACTCGGAGGTGCCGTGACGTTCGGTACTTGGATCGGTCGGATCGTGAAGACGCATTTACTACATCAACCGCGTTGTTATAACGCTTCCGCTTACGGTCTACGAGGGTACGTGGACATACACTCTCCCCTCTTGTTGCTATGCATCACCATGATCTTGCGTGTGCGTAGGAAATTTTTGAAATTACTACGTTCCCCAACATCGAGTTCGTAATAGATCTTGTTCCAGGTACCGTCCCAATATCTAGAAGACCTTATAAGATGGCACCTCTAGAACAAGCCGAGCTTAAGAAACAACTCGATTAGTCCTTGCAAAAGGGTTTCATCCGTCCTAGTTCTTCTCCATGGGCTTGCCCCGTCCTCTTCGTCAAGAAGAAGGATGGAACGGATCGGATGGTTGTGGATTACCGACCTGTCAATTTGGTCACTATCAAGAACAAGTATCCGCTCCCCAGGATCAACGACCTGTATGACCAGCTCGCTGGATCCTCAGTCTTTTCCAACATGGATTTGAGGTTGGGCTACCATCAAATCAAAATCAAGAACGGGGACATTCCCAAAACGGCCTTTGTAACTCGTTATGGCCAATACGAGTACACCGTCATGTCCTTCGGTTTAACCAACGCTCCAGCCACCTTCTCTCGGTTAATGAACTCGACCTTCATGGAGTATTTGGATAAATTTGTCGTGGTTTACCTCGATGATATACTCATCTACTCCAAGAATGAGGAAGAACATGCCGAACAATTAATGCTAGTGTTGATGAAACTTCGAGAGCATCTCCTTTATGCCAAATTCTCTAAGTGTGAGTTCTGGTTGCCAGAAGTGACCTATCTAGGCCATGTAATCTCTGGTAATGGCATTGCTGTCAATCCCGAGCGAGTTCAAGCCGTCCTTGACTGGACTCCACCTGAATCGGTCAAGCAAGTTCGGATTTTCCTCGGTTTAGCGAGCTATTGCAGCCGCTTCGTCGAGAACTTCTCCAAGGTTGCTAAGCCTCTAACCGAACTCCTCAAGAAAGATAAAAAGTTCGAATGGACGCCACAAAGGCGAAGTTCAGCTTTCAGAACCGATAAGACGCTCGACATCTGCTCCGTGCATTTATTCCTCCAGATTTTTCTAAGGACTTTATTATCTACTGCGACGCCTCGCGACAAGGACTAGGTTGCATACTCATGCAAGATCGTCATGTGATTGCCTACGCTTCCCAACAGTTGCGTCCACATGAGGATAACTATCCCACACACGATCTAGAGCTTGCAGCAGTGGTCCATGCACTCAAAACCTGGCGACATTACCTTCTTGGTAATCGCTATAAATCTACATCGATCACCAAAGTCTGAAATACATCTTCACCCAACCGGATTTTAATCTCAGGCAAAGACGCGTTGGGTCGAGTTGATTACAGATTACGACCTAGGAATATCTTACACCCTGTGCAAAGCCAATGTCATGGCTGATGCACTAAGTCGTAAATCTTATTGTAACAATCTAGTGTTACAACAAGGTCAACCGCTTCTCCACGAGGAATTTCGTAAGCTTAATCTTCACATTGCTCCTCGAGGATTCCTTTCCACCCTGGTGGCGAAACCCAACCTTACGGATCAAATCATAACCGCTCAGCGGTATAATAGAGGTATATCTCGGATCAAGGAGAACATTGCGAGCAGAGCTGCTAAGTGTTTCTCCATAGATGAGCGAGGTGTTGTCTTCTTTGAGAACCGCTTGGTGGTTCCCAAGAAACAACAGCTTCGACAATTGATCCTTAAGGAAGCTCATGACTCCCCTCTCACCATTCATCCCGGTAGTACTAAAATGTATCAAGACCTACGCCAGAGGTTTTGGTGGACTAGAATGAAGAGAGAAATCGCTCAATACATTGCTAATTGCGACGTCTGTTGTCGAGTTAAAGCAGAGCATCAACGGCCTGCTGGCACCCTTCAACCTTTGGCTATTCCTGAATGGAAATGGGATAAAATCGGTATGGATTTCATTACCGGGTTTCCCAGGACCAAAAGAGGGAATAACGCTATCTTCGTTGTTGTCGATCGTCTTTCCAAAGTAGCCCACTTCCTACCCGTTCGTGAGAGTATAACCGCTAGCCAGCTAGCTGAGTTGTACATCTCCCGAATAGTGTCTCTTCATGGTGTTCCATTATATTGGAGATTAACTCAGATCATGGAAGTTTCTTCACCTCTCGATTTTGGTAAAGTTTCCAAAATGCGATGGGAACTCGTCTCTCTTTTAGCACCGCCTTCCATCCTCAGTCAAGTGGTCAAGTAGAACGAGTCAATCAAATTCAGGAGGATATGCTTCGAGCTTCTGTCATCTCTTTCGGAATGAATTGGGAGAAATGCCTTCCATTCGTCAAATTCGCTTATGACAATAGTTACCAAGCTAGTTTGGGCAAAGCTCCGTTCGAAGTTCTCTATGGACGGAAATGTCGAACGCCTCTTAACTGGTCAGAAACCGGGGAGAGACAACTCTTTGGCCCGGATATGATCCAGGAAGCAGATGAGCAGGTTCGCGTTATTCGTGAGAAATTGAAAACAGCCCAATCTCGTCAAAAGAGCCAGTATGACCGTAAGCATAAGCCTATGTCTTATGAAGTTGCTGAGAAGGCTTACCTTCGGGTTACTCCTCTGAAGGGAACCCATCGATTCGGTATGAAAGGCAAGTTGGCTCCTCGTTACATTGGACCCTTCCGCATTCTTGCCAAATGAGGAGAAGTTGCCTACCAATTGGAACTACCTCTGCATCTTTTCAGAGTTCATGATGTCTTCCACGTTCCTCAACTCAGGCGTTGCTTCTCGGATCCTATCCGTGGAGTGGACCACGAAACGCTTGATCTCCAAGATAACCTTACCTATCGTGAATATCCCGTTCGTATCCTTGATCAAGCCGAGCGTACCACTCGACGCCGTAACATTAAGTTTCTCAAGGTTCAATGGTCAAACCATTCCGAGCAAGAAGCTACCCGAAAGGGAGGATCGTCTTCGACTTGAGTATCCCACCTTCTTTCCGACGGATCCTAAATCTCGGGACGAGATTCTTTTGAGTGGGGGTGAGTTGTCACATCCTAGCTAGTCCATGCATTAGAGTGTTGCATCATGTTAACTTTTCATCAGAAAATTGAAATGGGGAAGACAGAACCCCCAGAACCCCTCTGAATTCAACTAGGGTTTACTAAAAATATTTTCAATAAACCTGAAATGCCCTTCTAAAATGTTCATCCCTTTTGCCTTGGTCCTAAACCACTGTCAGAAGTGATGCAAAATTTCTAGGTCACTCTAAGGTCACTGGATTAAATCTTTAGCTATTTGAATTTGGGCATTTAAATTATATAAAATATTTCAGATGGTCAAATAATCCCAAACTAAAATGTTCCATGCTGGAAATATTCCAACTAAGGACCAGGTGCAGTTTGGTGAATTTTGGAGTTGCCTAGGTATTTTTAGAAAAGCCCGACACTTACAGAAAAATAGAAAACAGAAACAAATTGGAAAAAACTTACAGGCGCCTGCAAGCCCACTGCTGCCCAGCCCAGCCACCGCTCCAGCGAGCTGCTTGGCTTGGCCAGGCAGGCAGCCAGGTGCTCGACGGCGGCACCAGCGCGCACCACGCAGCTGCTCGCCGGCCTGCCTCCTCCCCTCACCGCTCTGCCGCTCTGGTTCGGTCGTCCACTCCTCCCCCGAGCTCGCAGACACCCCTCCTCCTCCCCAGCCCCTCTCCTTCGCTCGCCCGCACCATGGCCGACGTCGTTGCGCCCGCGCCACCGTGAAACCCGCGCTCTCCGTCGACCTTGCGACGCACCACCGTGTCCAGGCGCTTCGCCACCCTCCTCTCCTTCGAGCAAGCCGAGCCCCGAGCACTCGCTTGCCTCGGAACCACTTCACCTACCTCGCCCGACGCCGCCACCGCCGGAGATCCCCTTCGTCGTCGCCAGCGCACCAGCTCGTCCCCGACCGCGTCGACTACACCATCGTGACCACCGTGAGCTCAGCTAACTCCCCCCCTCCCCGTTCTCGCTCTCGAGCTCTGCATCAACCCCATGGAGCTTCACCGCACGCGCCACCGCCGAGCTCGTCGCCGACGTGCCTCCGGCCATCCACCGGCCACCCCACGGTGTCTAACATGCTCACCGCGTCGCGTAGAGTCTAACGCACTACTCCACGCACCTCGCCGTACCCCGTAGCCACGGGTCCATCTTCACCCGACTCCGGCGACCGCCACGGTTGTCGCCAGCGATGTTTCCGACCACCTCGAGCTCAACCACTGCCACCAAACGCCGCGGCTTGTCCCCGGCTACACGTAGATGGCCTTGGCCGTCCATTTGGTTGCCGGAATGCACAAACACACTCTCGCCGCCGCGTCTGGCCTCGCCGGCGGCTAAACGCCAGCGTGGTTGACCTTGACTTTGACCAGGGTGGGCCCTGGTTGACTCCCCTGAGTCTATGACAGGTGGGGCCCCCCTCTGCTAATTATCCAGATTAGTTTTAACTAATTTAATTAGTCTAATTAGCTACTGACATGCGGGACCCACTGGTCAGGTTGACCTGGACGACCCCTTTGACCACTGACGTCACTCTGACGCACTGCTGACGCAATAACTAATTTCTGGATTTATTTTTATATAGGAAATTCCAGAAATTGTTGCAAACTTCAAAAATTCATAGAAATTAATCTGTAACTCCAAATGCAAAGATTTATATATGAATTTTGATCAGAAAAATTCAATCTATCCATCGGTAATGGTTTCATGCATGTCAGAACAAGTTAACGTTAATGTTTAATCAAAACTAGATAATGCACTAATATGGCTATGTTATACAAGCTAGCATTTGAATCTTTGATTCAAATGAGTTCATTCCTTTCTGTTCTAGCTTGCATTAGGCCAACACACATTCATGTTGCCATGTCATTGCATGCATCATATTGTTGCATATTGTCATGTGTTGTTCATGTTCGGTGTGTCTTTCGTGATAGGTTCTGCCTCCGAGGATAACCTCGAATATCCGTCTGAAGGGCAGTATCCTACCACCACTACATCAGGCAAGCAAACCATTGATCATTCCGATACAAACCCATGTTCTTGCCTCTGCTCTTGTTTACTGCATTAAGACAACGCGATTCAAACTGTTGTGTGTTGCGGTAGTTGAACCCACTTCCTTTGCATGACCTGCCATTGCCACAGTAACTAGATGAAACCCACTAGTATGTGTAGGAGTTGATTGAGCCATGATTGTGATTCCTACCATGCTATTCTTGATATGCTTAGTGTTGTGTCAGGTATGGCTCATCGGGATGATGAACTGGAGTGAAAGGTTGTGTCGGGTTTGAGAGTGAAAGTGTTGAACACGAATTGGTAAAGGTATCGATGAGAGGCCATGTAGGAGTACATGGTGGGTTGTTTCATTGAAACCGTCCTTAAGAACTGAGATCTATGTGTGTGATTTAAGACTTAGCTAATACCATGCATTGGATCCTTATTTGACGCTCTCGACTTATTAACCACTCTTGTCCTCTGTCCGGGAGTTGCAAGTAGTTTCTGGTGTTTGTAGCATGCTGGGGGCCGCACGCAGCGCTGACCTTAGGGTAGGCTGTGTTGCGGTAGGCACGCGGGTCTGTGTACCGATTCGCCCGTTTGGTGTCTCGGGAACCCTGCACACATCGTTCGGGGCCGTTAGTGGAAACCTCGGCCGGAATCCCTGCGGATGGAACCCGAATAGGCGATAAACCTAGACTAGGGACTCGTGTGTTTAGTCAGGTCATGGCCGACACCCTCGCTGGGCTTCCGCTTGAAGGTTGCCGAGTACATGTCGTGTAGCGGCGATAAGTGGTGAGAGAGTGTGTGAAGAAGTACACCCCTGCAGGGTATAAAACTATTCGAATAGCCGCGTCCGCGGTAGAGGACTACTTGGTCACCTATACAGTTCATAGACAAGTAAATGGATACTACTAAAAGCCACAAGATAACTGTGAGTGCTGCAGATGGCCCTCTCGTGGGTTGAAGAGAGAGGATCCACGGTGGAGTATTGTGATGGTGATTAGTGGACTCGTGTGCGACAAATGCTTTTCAAGTGGTGTCTCGTAGGATAGCTTAGCCAAGAGTCAAAGCTGGCTTGCTGCAATAACTCCACTACCTTCTTGAGAATGTGCATGTATAATAGGTTCCTGTTGTAAGACTTGCTGAGTACCCCCGTACTCATGTTTGCTTAATTAATGTTTTCAGACGACAACACCAACCCCTCCGATGGGTTCTACGTAGATCTCGACATTGACGAGTGACTAGCCACTAGGTGGTGATCCAAGGCTATGAAGGGCCACTGTAGATAGAAGGGCTTCATCAAGCATTGTTTCTTTTTAGAGTCTGTACTCAGACTAGTTTCCTTCCGCATGTGCTTGTATGTTTGTGTGACTTGAGTGTTGGGTCATGTGACCCCTATCTGTATGGATATGTTATGTATGGCTCCTCGGAGCCTCTTAAATAAAGATCTTTGAGTTGTAGAGTTTTGTTGTGATGCCATGTTGTATGTACTCATATCGGGCATATTGTGTGTATGACTGAAATGCTTGGTATGAGTGAGATCCGACAATCTAGTTGTTTATCCTTGGCAGCCTCTCATATGGGGAAATGTAGTCTAGTGTTTCCTAAGCGATAGTAGTCCGCTACAGCCCGGTTCACCGGAGTCCTGCTAGCCCAGCACTACTGCTTCGGACACTTGATTGGCCGGCATGTGTTTCACTTCGTTCCTATGTCTGTCCCTTCGGGGAAATGTCACGCGGTGATATTCGGAGTCCTGCCTAGCCTGCTACAGCCCGGGATACCGGAGTCCTCTTAGCCCAGTGCTACAGCCCGAATTCATACGTTGATGACCGACATGCTCGATGTGATTCATGTATGCTTGTCCCCATGGGTTAGCACCGCTTTGGGTTCACGACTAGCCATGTCGGCCCGGGTTCTCTGTCATGTTGATGCTAGCGACATTATCATATCCGTTAGCCAAAATACGCAAACGGTCCCGGGCCATGGTAAGGCGACACCCGTGGGGATACCGTGCGTGAGGCCGCAAAGTGATATGAGATGTTACCGGCTGGGTCTATGTGACTTGGAATCAGGGTCCTGACAGTAGCGGCGGCTCTAGGGTTTGAGGAGCTCGATCGAGAGAGAGAGCGGTCGAGCGGAGTAATGGAAGTGAGGAAGGGGAGAGGTGTTTTTTATAGTGGTAGTGAAAAACTGTTTGCCCGAACATTTAGGACGAACCTGCCCCTTCCCCTTCTCCTTTGCTTGACATGTGTCACCCACGTACTGAGAAGTGGAGATCGTTTTAGATCGTGGGTGAATAGATAAGTCTATCGTGGGATCCGGAACGGATTGAGCGGTAAAACCGAAAATTTGGATGTCTAAATTTGGATAAGATCAATTTTAAAGTTCCGTTAGCAAATTCTTCAGCTGTCAAGGACAGAGTGTAGATTTTGAATGAGTTTCAAATAGAACGCACATGAAGAATTTGTGAATAGATTGGGTTGAGTATAGCATAGAGGGGGAAGGGTCCGATCACATTCACTTAGTAGAAGATGCAACTTGAAGAAATAGCCATAAGTGAATGATGTAGAGGACATAAACTCATATATATATATATATATATATATATATATATATATATATATATAGCCAATGAAGAAAAATGACGGAAACAATGAAGATTTTGCAAAGTTGAAGAATTTGAAAAACTAAAGAATTTCAAAAACTGAGGAATTTAAAAAATGAAGATTTTCAACTTTGGTGGTGGCGTGACCCACCGTATAAGAATGTTGATTTCAGACACTGCGTACAATTGTTGTAGGGTTCTGAGAATCAAATTCTTCATTAATTTCTTCACACTTAGAGTGTTATTCTTCATTGATTGAAGAAAAACGTTTCTTCATGTGTTGCACATCTAAGTCATCAATTTTGCATAAGTGTCAGGATGTGTGTCTTTTTCAGAGAACATTCGAAGATTCTGAGATATTTAGCTCACACCGCAACTTGCTAAATCTCTTCTCATCCAAGGGCTTTGTGAAGATATCGGCTAGCTGTTCTTCAGTCTTCACGTGCTCGATGGAGATGTCGCCCTTCAACACATGATCACGAAGAAAATGATGACGAATCTCAATGTGCTTTGTCTTCGAGTGCTGAACTAGGTTGTGAGCAATCTTGATGGCACTCTCATTATCACAGAGGAGAGGCACATTCTTCTAGTTGACGCCATAGTCCTTGAGGGTTTGCTTCATCCATAGAAATTGACCACAACAAGAACCAGCAGCAATGTATTCAGCTTCAGCAGTAGACAGTGATACGCAGTTCTGTTTCTTCGAGGACCAACAGACCAAAGACCGTCGGAGGAAATGGCAAGTACCAAATGTTGACTTGCGGTCCACACGATCACCAGCATAGTCAGAGTTAGAATATCCAATGAGATCAAAAGTTGAGCCCTTGGGGTACCATAATCCTAGTGTTGGTGTGTGAGCTAGATATCGAAGAATATGCTTCACAGCCTTATGGTGTGATTCCTTGATTGTAGCTTGAAATCGGGAACACATGCAAACAATAAGCATTATATCTGGCCTAGATGCACATAAGTACAATAAAGAGCCAATCATGGAGCGGTATACCTTGTGATCGAAGTCAATACCATTTTCATCAGTGCATAGATGGCCATTTGTGGGCATAGGAATTTTGACGCCTTTGCAATCTTGCATTCCGAATTTCCTCAGAACATCCTTGAGGTATTTCTCCTGAGATATGAATATGCAATTGTGCTGTTGACAAATTTGAAGACCTGAAAAGAATTTAAACTCTCCCATCATAGACATTTGATATTCTTCACTCATCATATAGGCAAGTTCATCACTATAACGTTGGTCAGTACAGCCAAAGATAATATCATCAACGTATATTTGGCACACAAACAGTTCACCATCATAAGATTCAGTAAAGAGAGTAGGATCGAGTGAACCGGGTGTGAAGCCATTCTTCACGAAGAATTCCTTCAAAGTATCATACCATGCCCGAGGGGCCTGCTTGAGGCCATATAGGGCCTTGTTGAGTCTGAAGACTTTGTCAGGATTCTTTGGATCTTCAAAACCTGGGGGTTGAGCAACATATACTTCTTCCTCAAGCTTACCACTGAGGAATGTACTTTTCACATCCATTTGATATAAAGTGATATTATGATGGTTAGCGTAAGCAAGTAATATGCGAATAGCCTCAAGTCTAGCAACAGGTGCAAAAGTTTCATCAAAATCAATTCCTTCAACCTGTGTGTAGCCTTGAGCTACAAGTCGTGCCTTATTCCTCACCACAAGGCCATTTTCATCTTGCTTGTTACGGTAGATCCACTTTGTGCCGATGATACTATGCTTGCGAGGATCTGGACGTTTGACCAGTTCCCAGACATTGTTGAGCTCGAATTGATGTAATTCTTCTTGCATGGCCTGAATCCACTCAGGCTCCAGAAAAGCTTCATCTACCTTAGTGGGATCTATAATAGAGACAAAAGCATAGTGCCCACAAAAGTTAGATAAATGTGAAGCTTTTGAGCGTGTGAGAGGACCTGGCGCTCGAATGTCATCGATGATCTTTTCCACTTGCACTTCTTTTGCAATGCGAGGATGAGCTAGTTGTTGTTGAGGAATTTGATCAGCATTTTCTTCAGCACCATTTTCTTCAGCATTTTCATCAGGTGCACCAGCTCGATTTTCTTCACGTTCTGGAATGAATTCTTCAACAGATTCTTCAGTAGGAATAACATCCTCAGTAGCCTTGAACTTGATAGAATCCTCAGGTGCTGGTTCATCTATCACAGAAGGTAGGTGCTCTCTTTTTGAGCCATTAGTTTCATTGAACTGCACATCTACAGTTTCAACAACCTTGTGAAGAACGTTGTTGAAGACTCTGTAGGTGTGCGAGTCCTTTCTGTAACCAAGCATAAAACCTTCATGTGCTTTCGGTGCAAATTTAGCATTGTGATGAGGATCTCTAATCCAACATTTAGCACCGAAGACTTTGAAATAACTCACATTGGGTTTCTTGTCAGTGAGGAGTTCATAGGCAGTCTTCTTGAGGAATTTGTGAAGATATACCCGATTGATGATGTGGCACGCAGTATCAAGCATACTGCGAGCCATTTTAGCGAGGGTTCTGTTCTTGTGCTCCACGACGCCTTTCTGCTGAGGAGTATAAGCAGCAGATAACTCATGAGTAATACCAAGTTCATCAAGATAATCATCAAGACCGGAATTCTTGAACTTGGTTCCATTGTCAGTTCTGATGTGCTTGATCTTCACACCAAATTTGGTTGAAGCCCTCGAGGAAAATCGTTTGAAGATTTCCTGCACTTCATGTTTGTAAGTGACAATGTGTACCCATGTGTAATGAGAATAGTCATCAACAATAACAAAGCCATATAGAGATACATCATTTGAAACAGCAGAATAATGATTAGGACCAAAAAGATCCATGTGAAGCAATTCAAATGGACGAGTAGTGGTCATGATATTCTTCGCTGGATGCTTGGCCTTTGTCATCTTTCCAGCTTCACAAGCTCCGCATAAGTGATCCTTGGGGAATTTGACATTCTCAATGCCAATGACATGCTTCTTCTTCGCAAGCGTGTTCAGATTCCTCATGCCAGCATGACCAAGTCATCGATGCCATAGCCAACCTTCTGAAGCTTTTGCAAGTAAGCACACGGCTAGTTGTGGTCCTGTAGAGAAATCAACAATATACAGATCTCCTCTCCTAAAGCCTTCGAAGACTTTGGAATGGTCAGCTTCCATGATCACAACACAACGGTACTTGCCAAAGACAACAACCATATCAAGATCACAAAGCATTGAGACAGACAAGAGGTTGTATCCTAAGGACTCGACAAGCATGACTTTGTCCATGTGTCCATCCTTTGAGATCGCAACCTTACCTAGACCCAATACCTGACTTTTGCCTTTGTCGGCGAAGATGATATGCTTCAGATGTGACGGTGATAAAGGAGCATCCATCAATAGACTCTTGTCACCCGTCATGTGATTTGTACATCCACTATCTAGAACCCACTCGTTGGCTTTGGGCTGATCATCCTGTAGATGAATTAGTGCAACTTACGATCTCATATACTTCATCAGTGAAGAATATGATATCAAGTTCATCAGATGAATTTCATCAAGCAGTAAAACAGATATTTCAGTATGAGGACGTGTGAAATGAAAGTTCATTTCATCATGATTCTCCTGCGTCCTTTCAGGCATTTTTGTTAGGCCTCCAGCAAATTCTTCAGACGTTTAAAGCACGTCTGGATTCCTGACCCTGCATAGGAGATTAATTCTTTTTCTTCACCACCCACATCTGAAGGGGTCGCAAAGAGTTCATCACTCTGCAAGCACCAGATGAGAAAGGTGGCATACAGGCCAATCCATTTCGTTTCACATCAGAGGGGTTAGGGTAAGCATATGAATAAGCAGAGAAATTCTTCGAGGACTTATGAACATAATGATTTGAAGAATAATGTGCATATTCATAGCCCTTAGCTCTACCCTGCGAAACAGAAGGGTTAGCACGATGATGTTCATATGAGGACTTTGATCCACTTGAGGAATTTGATCCATGTGAAGAATTAGGTCCATATGAAGAATTGGATCTGGGGTTCCTGTTCTTCACTGGTCATGTCATGAGGACATTCACCTGAAGACTTTCAACATAACTTTTGGGAACCCAGACTTTCTTCGTAGGGGGACCGTTCCTGCAGTTAGTGCCAACATATCTAGTAGATACTTCACCATTCTGATTTTTGAACAATTTATAGTTGGAGTCAAATGACTCATCAGAAGAATGAGGAGATTCACATGTGAAGCCAGATAAGTTAGATGGATCAACTGGAGGTCCCTTTGCAGCAACCCATGAGGTTTTGGGGTACTGCTCAAGCTTCCAATATGTTCCATCAGCATTGAGTTTCCTCTCAAAGGCAATACCCTCTTTCCTAGGGTTTCTGTTGAGGATCTGCTTTTGAGCACTTCACAAAGAGTCTGATGCCCTTTGAGGCTTTTGTACATGCTGTCGTGTACAATTCCTTCACCACTGCATCGTCGATTGATACTAGCAATGTCCTCAGATGAGGAATTAGTGATAGCAGAGGCAGGTGAAGAATTTGTAATAGTTGAAGCATTTGAACATTCAGGTGAAGAATTAGCAGATTCACGTTCAACGCACTTTAAGCATGGAGGAACAAATTCTTCCTGAGAAGCGCTAATTTGTTGAGCAAGCAATGAATCGTGCTCCTTCTGAAGATCTTCATAACTCACTCTTAGCTTCTAAAGATCTTGCTTCCTTTGAAGAAATTCATAGGAAAGCTATCGGATAAGAGAGTTTTATGATGACTTTGAAGGTTGTCAAACTTAGAAGGAAGTTTCTGAAGATTTTTAGTTAAGTCTTTAGTGCGGTCCATTTCATCACCCAACATATCATCACTTTTGTCTAGCATGATTTGAAGTTTTTCAATAGCCGTTTATTGTTTCACAGCAATCTTAGCAAGTTTAGAGTAACTAGGCTTAAGATTTTCATCAGATTCATCCTCACTAGATTCAGAGGAGGGGTATTTTGTTACTTTGGCACCCTTTGCCATGAAGCAATAGGTGGGAGCGTAGTCATCATTGTCTTTGTCAGCCTTGTTGGTGCGCTCAATTTCTTCAAAGTTGAAGATAGACTTGCTGACGAAAGCAGTAGCGAGAGCCAGACTCGCCACACCAGACTCGGACTCCTCAGATGCCTCCTCTTCCTCATGTTCCTCAAATTCAGCTTCAGAGTCCATTTCCTTGCCAATGAATGCCCGAGCCTTCTTGGAGCTGCTCTTCTTATGAGATGAAGACTTCGAGGATTTTGATGATGAAGATTTTGAAGATTTCTTCTTCTTCTTAGCGTCATCAGAACTGTAATCCTTGTATTTCTTCTTCTTAAATTATTTTTCCCATCGAGGACAATCCTGAATATAGTGACCAGGTTTCTTGCATTTGTGGCAAAGTCTTCTCTTGTAGTCACTTGATGAGGAATAACTGCTTCTTGAGGATTTTCCAAAGCGACCACGTCTTGAGAACTTCTGGAACTTCTTCACGAGCAGTGCTAGCTCCTGGCTCAATTCTTCAGGATCACCGAGGCTACTACCAGAGTCTTCACATTCAGATTCAGACACAGCTTTGGCCTTCAGGGCATGTGTTTTGCCATAGCTTGAACCATAGAGATCTCTCTTTTCAGCAAGCTGGAACTCATGAGTATTTAGCTCGCTCTTGAATCATCAGTGCCAGAGTATCAAATGAGGAATCTAGCAATCTCAGCAATTTCTTCACCACCTCATGGTCGGTGATGTCAGTGGCGCCAAGCGCTTGAAGCTCATTTGAGATGTCAGTGAGTTGATCAAAGGTTTTCTGAACATTTTCATTGTCGAGTCTTTTGAAGCGGTTGAAAAGATTGCGAAGAACGTCAACACGAGAGTCATGTTGATTCGTGATCCTTCGTTTACTTTGGAGAGCCTATCCCAGATAAGCTTAGCAGTTTCCAAAGCACTCACTCTACCATACTGCCCTTTACTTAGATGACCACATATGATATTCTTCGCTTGAGAATCGAGTTGCTTGAATCACTTCACATCAGCAGCATTCAGAGAAGGTGTGACTGAGGGAACACCATTTTCCACAACGTACCAGAGATCGTTGTCAATTGCTTCAAGATGCATCCGCATCTTATTCTTCCAGTAGGGGTAGTCCGTGCCATCGAAGGTAGGACACCCAGCGGAGACCTTGATCATACCTGCGATCGACATAACTAAAACTCCAGGTGGTTAAACCAAAATCACACAGAACAAGGGAGTACCTTGCTCTGATACCAATTGAAAGTGCGTTATATCGACTAGAGGGGGGTGAATAGGAGATTTTTATGAATTCTTCACTGAGGAATTTGCCAGTGAGGAAATTCCTTATCGAAGAACTACTAGCAGCGGAATAAGTACTCAGAAGTAAGCCTAACATGATACAAACATAGTCATCATGATGAAATGAAGACAAGCACAGAGTACAGGAAGAGTAAACACAGGATAACACAAGATGAAGACAAACAGACTGAAGAAATTGAACTGAGGAAATTGAGAAAGTCTTCAGTCAAAGTCTTCAAACACAGATATGAACAATCACTCAACAGAGTAATGAGGAAATGAAAGAGTTGAGGAAATAGAACCAGTAAGGTTGGTGAAGACAATGATTTGTTAGACCAGTTCCAACTGCTGTCTCAGTTGTACATCTGGTTGGAGCGGCTGAGTATTTAAACTCGAGGACACACAGTCCCGGCACCCAGTCGCTGAGCACGCAGCTCAGGACACCAAGTCCTCACCGTATTCTCCTTGAACTAAGTACACACAGACCTCGTCCAATCACTCGTGGTAAGTCTTCAGGCGACTTCCAAACCTTCACAGACTCGATCACTCGGCGATCCACAATTCCTCTTGGATGCTCTAGACCATGACGCCTAACCGTCCGGAAGAAGCACAGTCTTCAAAGGTAACAAGCGTCGGATCCACGCAGGATCAATCTCTTCAGTGATGCTCAATCACTTTGGGTTTGTAGGTGTTTGGGTTTGGGGTTTTTCCTCACTCGATGATTTTCGCTCAAAGTCCTCGGAGGATGGGTTGCTCTCAAATGACAAGTGTCAGTTTCTCTCGGAGCAGCCAACCAACTAGTGGTTGTAGGGGGCGGCTATTTATAGCCTAGGGAACAGCCCGACATGATAAGACATAAATGCCCTTGTCTGATATGACCGTTAGGTGTTTAAGATATTTTGGGACAGCTGGCGCGCAGCACAGCAACGGTCGGAAATTTGACTCTCAAATTCCTCAGGGCTATCATGTTCCTCACTGTGTAGGCAATCTGCACTGGCAAATTCCTAACTCCTCAGTCAGAACAAATTCCTCAGCGACCAGAAGAACTTCGTCTCTGTCACTGAAGAAATTGACTGAACTGTATGAGATTTCCAAAGGCTTCACTCGAAGGGTTTGGTAGGTGTAGGATTTTGAGTTGAGCATCACTTTGAAATTTTTCCTTAGTATTTCCTCGACCCCCTTTAACAGTACGGTGTTTCCTATGACTCAAGAAAGAGAAAAACAAAACCATGAAAACGAAAGTCTTCAAGCTTCATATTCCTCGCATGAATATCAAGTCTTCACGGTTACACCAATTTCTTCACTTTCAAAGTCTTCATCAAAGTCTTCAGAAATACCAAAATCTTCAGTCGAAGATATTCATTTTTAGGGGTTGACTTTCCCTATAAATATCAAACTCCTTATAGACTTGTAGACCTGTGTACACTCACAAACACATTAGTCCCGTAACCTATAAGTCTTCAATACACCAAAATCACTAAGGGGCACTAGATGCACTTACACAAAGGCGCCTCGGTTTCCGGATGGTCATTAAGACAGAGATCCGTTGAGATGCATTGGACAATATGCATTTATGACAGGTGACGTTATGGCAGGTTACCATAAATTCGAAGCATGACATCACGGCGGGTTACAGAAATTTCCTAAAGCAAAGAGCAGACGATTTTTTCTTAAATGTGAAAGATTGACATGAACTAGTTCAAATCAATCTGGGGCCTAATGTTGGGGATATAACTATTAGGTATGACCCTCCGGGAGGGTCCGGGTTATACCTATAAGCATTCTTGAAGCCCAACGCTCAAGGTTGAAGACGGCGGCTTAGTAAAGGCCCAAGGCCCAGAGGCGACTTAAGGCCCATAGTGATAAACCACCGTATAAATGTGACTTGTATTGTAAGACAAGAAAGATTAAGAGACCAAGCCGGATATTGTTTATTAGCCGGCCGGGACTCTGTAGAGCCGCTGGGCGTCGACCTCTGTATATAAAGGGACGACCCGGCGGCGGTTTAGGACAAGTAACAACAAGTCGAGACTGAGGCAAAGTGTATCTGCTCCCTGGTCATCGAATCCCCAATAATTCCATCACAACTAGACGTAGGCTTTTACCTTGATCGTAAGGGGCCAAACTAGTATAAAACTCTCATGTCTCTTGTCCCGATTAACCCCTTCAAGCTTCCTGGTTGCGATGACTCCACGACGAAGTCCGTTCCTTAGGACATCTGACGTGAAAATTCCACGACACTTCTTGTCCTCCCTCCTCACCAACATGCTAATAAGGGGAGAGAGATTAGTATAAGGACGTCCATTCTGTTCCTGTGTGGCCCATATCAAGTAGACCACAGCGGCAGCGTCTTCCCCTGGCGTCGCCTCCCCCTGGGCGACGCCAGGGGTCCCCAAACCCTAGCACCGCAGGCCTTCCCCTCCCCTCCTTCTACCACCGCTGCCGCCAGCATGGGCCACGGTGGCGGCGGGCTCGGTGCCGAAGGCACCTGGGCGGGTGGATAGGGCGAGATCTCATCTCAGGCGGCAGGGGCAACTCCTCTCATGGGATCCGAAGGCGGCGGCTGGGGCGGCGAACCCATGCCGTGCGGGAAGCGCCATAAGCCGGCGAAGCGGCGGCCCTGCGGTCGATGGCGGCGGTGGCAGTGCCCCATCTGGCAGGGTGGCTGATCTGTGGGGAGATGGTGACGGTGGCGACTACGGATCCAATGCCTCGATCAGATACACCGCGGGATGGCCTTTCGCCGACAGACGACGCGTGGAGGGACCGGTGAGGAGATGACGTATCTCCACCGGATTACCAACGACGGCATTCATCTTCGGGCGAGGCTCCGCTCAGTTCCAGCCAGTCGCGAGATCGGGGCGACGTGGCGTCTGACTGCGGTCATAGAGGACGATGGCGGCGTCTCGGATGTCATTTCCTTCTCGAGGCATCGTCATTGCAGGTCACGCAAACCTGATCGGGAGGTTCCGGGGGAAACCCCAGATCTGGGTCTACCGGATCAGACGATGATGATGTTTTCGATGCAGTTCTCCCTCTTGGGGGCATCGTTTTGGAGCAAGTGCTGGCTGGAGGGGACAAGAGGAGGAGCGGCGTGGCATCTGACATGTCGACAACGGTGGGTCTCAGCGGCATGGAGCAGCGGGGTCTCGCTGGTGGGCGTGTGATGATAGACGAACGCAAGATGGTGGCATTGTCATGCGTCGTGGTGGCGTCGAAAGAAGCTAGACCAAGCAAAGTAGATGCAATGGTACAACACTAAAGATGGATTGATGGTAGGTTGTTGCGGCAGCCTCATACCCGGCAGGCGTCCTAGTTGGGACCTCATGTACTAGATGTTAGTTTTGGTTGCGAGGTCTGTTTGTTATTAGGCCCAGACTATCTGCATCCCTTCACCAACTGGATAGAAGTAGCGACAGATGTTGCCTACACGGTGGCTTTAGTCTTATTGTTGTATGACCTTGTAAGGTCTTGTGTGAATAATTAATAAAGTGGTTGCATGCATCGTCCAGATGCAGAGGCCGGCGGTCCTCCATTTCTAAAAAAAATTACAAGTTGTAGTGTTAGCAGACTGATTGCTTAGCAGATGCTACTGCTAATAGTAAAGTGTAAACTGGTTATGGTTGAACTGGGGATGAGTCAGTGTCATGTGAACCCTGCATGGCCAGCATTTCATTTCGGCGTTTCAGCGTTTCTTCGATCTAGTCGTGGTGCCTGACCCGCAGGAAGCTGCTGTGTTTGCCTTGCACGGTGATGCGTCAGTGAAGCAGGGCGATCTTGCCGGTCGATAGGTTCATCCGTGCATGCATGCAAGCATGACAGGATCCACACTCGATCTGAAAAAGAATTGCATTCCAAGTGTCCCTCCGCTCCTTTTTCTTCTTCTTTTTCCTGGGGGAAATTATCTTAAAGTTAGTACCACATACATGCCAGGATCCAGGTGTAATTGTGGTAAATATACCAAGAACTGTGCTTGCCTGCCGGCAGTGATGACGTATGTGGATCTCGTTATCCTTCTTGAAGATGTTGTCGGAACGATCTCGCATACTCAACTCCGGGCTCTTCAGCGAAAGGCATGATCTTGTTGCAGGGTCGGGCAACATCGTCATTTTCCCTCTCTGGGGCGCGTCTTGGAGATCTTGGTCTCATTTGTGCTTCCTGGAGGCTGGACGTCCATGACATCATGGTCAGATGGTGCCCGGGCTACATAGTGTGGGCGGTGGTATGGCGCTGCGACTCATGTGGCATTGATAATGGTGCCTTGTGGAGCAGGGTCGCTGCACGTTCTTCGACATCAAACCGTTCAGCATGTCCCTGAGCGTGAAGTAGAAGTTGTAGCATCACGACGACGCAGGAAAAACGATGCTATGCTACGGAGAGGCTGGGCTATGTTGGCGTAAGACGCACTTCTTTCTCCTGCAAGACTCTTTAGAGAAATCGGAATTGCCTAGTCTTGTCGCCGGCGACCGATTGTTCGGGTTTGGACGACATGTTTCTCGTGTCGCGGCAAAGTCGGAGTTTCTTGCTCGGGGAGGTACCAACGATGACATTGCAACCAACCTTGATGATATCCTCTCCTCAGTGGAGTGTGGTCTGATAACCCACAAGTATAAGGGATCGCAACACTTTTCGAGGGTGGAGTATTCAAACCAAATTTATTGATTCGACACAAGGGGAATCAAAGAATATTCTCAAGTATTAGCAGTTGAGTTGTCAATTCAACCACACCTGGATAACTTAGTATCTGCAGCAAAGTATTTAGTAGCAAAGTAGTATGGAAGTAACGGTAACAGTGGCAAAAGTAACAGTAGCAGTTTTGTAGTAATTGTAACAGTGGCAACGGTAAAGTAAATAAGCAAAGAGCAATATGTGAAAAGCTCGTAGGCATTGGATCAGTGATGGATAATTATGTCGGATGTGATTTCTCATGTAATAGTTTTAATATAGGGTGACACAGAACTAGCTCCAGTTCATCAATGTAATGTAGGCATGTATTCCGAATATAATCATACGTGCTTATGGAAAAGAACTTGCATGAGATCTTTTGTCCTACCCTCCCGTGGCAGCGGGGTCCTATTGGAAACTAAGGGATATTAAGGCCTCCTTTTAATAGAGTACCGGACCAAAGCATTAACACTTAGTGAATACATGAACTCCTCAAACTACGGTCATCACCGGTAAGTATCCCGATTATTGTCACTTCGGGGTTTAACGGATCATAACACATACTAAGTGACTATAGACGTGCAAGATAGGATCAGGAACTCACATATATTCATGAAAACATAATAGGTTCAGATCTGAAATCGTGGCACTCGGGCCCTAATGACAAGCATTAAGCATAGCAAAGTCATAGCAACATCAATCTTAGAACATACTGGATACTAAGGATCAAATCCTAACAAAACTAACTTAATTACATGGTAAATCTCATCCAACCCATCACCGTCCAGCAAGCCTACGATGGAATTACTCACGCACGGCGGTGAGCATCATGAAATTGATGATGGAGGAAGGTTGATGATGACGACGGCGACAGATTCCCCTCTCCGGAGCCCCGAACGGACTACAGATCAGCCCTCCCGAGAGAGTTTAGGGCTTGGCGGTGGCTCCATATCGTAAAACGTGATGAATCCTTCTGTATGATTTTTTTCTCCCCGAACGTGAATATATGGAGTCGGAGTTGAGGTCATTGGAGCTCCAGGGGGCCCACAAGGTAGGGGGCGCGCCCTGGGGGGGGGGGGGTCCCACCCTCGTAGACAGGGTGTGGCCCCCCTGGTGTTGATTCTTTCGCCAGTATCTCCGTGGATTATCAAAAAGTTGCTCCGTGGATTTTCAGGTCATTCCGAGGACTTTTATTTCTGCACAAAAATAACACCATGGTAATTCTGCTGAAAACAGCGTCAGTCCGGGTTAGTTCCATTCAAATCATGCAACTTAGAGTCCAAAACAAGGGCAAAAATGTTTGGAAAAGTAGATACGACGAAGACGTATCAACTCCCCCAAGCTTAAACCTTTGCTTGTCCTCAAGCAATTGAGTTGACAAACTGAAAGTGATAAAGAAAAACTTTTACAAAATATGTTTGCTCTTGTTGTTGCACATATGTAAAGCCAACATTCAAGTTTTCAGCAAAGATTATGAACTAACCATATTTCACAATAACACTTAGGTCTCATGTTTACTCACATCAATGGCATAATCAACTAGCGAGCAATAATAATAAATCCCGGAGGACAACACATTCTCAAAACAATCATAATATGATATAACAAAATGGTATCTCGCTAGCCCTTTCCGAGACCGCAAAACATAAATGCAGAGCACCTCTGAAGATCAAGGACTGGCTAAACATTGTAATTCATGGTAAAAGAGATCCAGTCATAGTCATACTCAATATAAATTAATTGTAATGTATGCAAATGACAGCGGTGCTCTCCAGCGGGTGCTTTTTAATAAGAGGAGTTTTGTTTTTTTTTGTTTGCAATTATTTGGATTTGATTTGAGCATGGGAATGGGCATCCCGGTGACCAGCCATTTTCTCGTGAGTGAGGACCGGAGTCCACTCCTCTTGAGAATAACCCGCCTAACATGGAAGATACAGACATCCCTAGTTGATACATGAGTTGTTCGAGCATACAAAACAAAGTTTCATTTGAAGGTTTGGAGTTTGGCACATACAAATTTACTTGGAACGGCAGGTAGATAACACATATAGGAAGGTATGGTGGACTCATATGGAATAACTTTGGGGTTTATGGAAGTGGATGCACAAGCAGTTTTCCCGCTTAGTACAGGTGAGGGCTAGAAAGAGACTGGGAAGCGACCAACTAGAGAGCCACAACAGTCATGAACATGCATTAAAATTAATCTACACTGAGTGCAAGCATGAGTAGGATATAATCCACCATGAACATAAATATCGTGAAGGCTATGTTGATTTTGTCTCAACTACATGTGTGAACATGTGCCAAGTCAAGTCACTCGAATCATTCAAAGGAGGATACCACCCTATCATACCACATCACAACAATTTTAATAGCATGTTGACACGCAAGATAAACCATTATACGCTCCTAGCTAATTAAGCATGGCATAAGCAACTATAATCTCTAATTGTCATCGCAAACATGTTTATTCATAATAAGCTGAATCAGGAACGATGAACTAATCATATTAACAAGAGAGGTCGAGTTCATACCAAATTCTCTCATCTCAATCAGTCCATCATATATCGTCACGATTGCCTTTCACCTGCACGACCGAACGGTGTGGATAATAATAATAGTGCACGTGCATTGGACTAAGCTGGAATCTGCAAGCATTCAATTCAAGGGAGAATACAAGGTAATATGGGATCTTGGTTAAATCAACAACAATGCATATGAGAGCCACTCAACATTTTCATCATGGTCTTCTCCTCTGGACCCCCAAAGAAAAGGAAAGAAATAAAACTATTTACACGGGAAAGCTCCCAACAAGTAAAAGAAGAACGAAAAATCTTTTTGAGTTTTCTTTTAATTACTACTACTACAAGCATGGAAAGTAAACTAGATAAAAGCTACAACTAATTCTTTTGGTTTTTCTTAAGGTTTATCAAACACACAAGAAGAAAGCAAGAAAAGAAAATAAACTAGCATGGATAGTACAATGAAAAAGTATGAGCACCGACAGCTAGCATGAGTGCGTGAACATGAATGTAATGTCGGTGACAAATACGTACTCCCCCAAGCTTAGGCTTTTGGCCTAAGTTGGTCTATGCCCATGGATCAAAGTTGTAGCTGGGGTTGTACCTAGATGCAGCAGCTATTGCCTCATGCGCTGCATCTTGGAGGCGAGCAGCCTCCGTCCTCCTCTCGTACTCGTTCGCCTCCTCCCTGGTTATAATATATCTCCTTTTTGCCTGAAAGTCAAAGAAACCAGGAGCAGGGAGAGCGACATGGACAGTGCGACATCTGTCAAAGATTACTCGGTACTAGAGGAACTGTCCATTCCTCTCAAGAAACTGGTGGCTAACCATGGCATTATAATCTAGATAAGCGGGAGGCAACTCCCTGTCACTTCCATGTATGGTATACCAAGATAATTAGCTACACGAGTTGCATAAATCCCACCAAACAAATCACCACATGTACCATTAAGATGTAGCCTACGTGCAACAATAGCCCCCAAGTTATACTGTTTATCACCTAATACAGCACTCTTGAGGACACTAAGATCAGGAACGCACATGTGACAAGCTTCGTCTTTACCGTTAATGCATATACCTATGAAGAGAGCAAAATAATGTATAGCAGGAAAATGAATGCTCCCTATGGTAGCTTGCGTGATTTCTCCGGATCCACCCACAGTAATACTAGCAAGAAAGTCTTTATACTCAGATTTACGAGGTTCATTGACATTGCCCCACTGCGGGAGTTTACAAGCGGTATTAAAATCTTCTAGGTCCATGGTATATGATTTATCATAAAGGTAAAATAAAACAGTGTGAGAATTGCGTGTACATCTGAATTTAAACCTTCTCACAAAGGAATCGGCGAGGTAGTAGTGTTGAGGGCACTTATCTAGCATGAAGTTCTCAAGATCAGCATTACACACATATGCGTCAAATTCATCTTTGATGCCTGCTTTGACCATAAACTCCTCTGACGGCCATTCACAAGGCAACACTTGAGCTTCCCTCGGTGGTTCATCGTCCTGCTCACGTATTGCGAGCCTGGGTCCTTGCTTCCTTGAAGAACCGCCGTGGTACATTTTCCTAGACATGTTTCTTCCTCTGAAAAATTTCTGAAAATTTTAGTAACTCAAAATAAAAGTGAACCAAACGCAACAAAATTGATAGCTACTACTCCCACATGTGCCTAGAGACTATATCATGCATTAAAACTACTTGGGACCATATCAATTTGACATGCAATCTCAAGAACAGGGTCACCTTAGCAGCAAAAAATTGCAATGAATAAAGTACTAGAACAAAAACTAATTGGACCATTGGAGGAGTCACATACCAAAGAACAATCCCCCAAAGCAGTTTTGTGAATGGAGCTTTGAGCAAGGAGATCGAAAATGGCAGCAAAATGAGCTATAACTCGTGCTGGAGCTGGATGGTGATTTTTTGGGAGGAAGAAGAAGAGTTTGGGTGCAGGAATAAGTGGAGGGGGCCACCAAGGGCCCACGAGGCAGGGGCGCGCCCTGGACCCTCGTGGCCAGGTGCTTGCCCCCTCTGGTGTGTTCTCGATGCCAAATATTCTCAAATATTCTAGAAAAAATCGTACTTAATTTTCAGGGCATTTGGAGAACTTCTATTTTCGGGGTATTTTTTATTGCAAGGATAATTCAGAAAACAGACAGAAATATACTATTTTTGCTTTATTTATTATAAATAACAGAAAGTGAAAGGAGGGTACAGAAGGTTGTGCTTTCTAACTTCATCCATCTCATTCTCATCAAAAGGAATCCAGTAACAAGGTTGATCAAGTCTTGTTAACAAACTCATTCCGGATAACATGGAACCGGGGAAATTTCGAATAACACTAGGTTACCTCAACGGGGATATGTACATCCCCAATAATAAGAATATCATATTTCTTCTTGACAGTAGGAAGAGGAAATTCAAAACCTCCAATAATAATCGATGGACTTTTTCCAATAGAATTTATACTTTGAACTTGAGGTTGTTTCCTCAGAAAGTGTACCGTATGCTCATTTCCATTAACATGAAAAGTGACATTGCCTTTGTTGCAATCAATAACAGCCCCTGCTGTATTCAAAAAGGTTCTACCAAGGATAATCGACATACTATCGTCCTCGGGAATATCAAGAATAACAAAGTTCAATAAGATAGTAACGTTTGCAACCACAACAGGCACATCCTCACAAATACCGACAGGTATAGTGGTTGATTTACCGGCCATTTGCAAAGATATTTCAGTAGGTGTCAACTTATTCAATTCAAGTCTATGATATAAAGAGAGGGGCATAACACTAACGCCGGCTCCAAGATCACATAAAGCAGTTTTAACATAGTTTCTTTTAATGGAGCATGGTATCGTTGCTACTCCTAAATCCCCTAGTTTCTTAGGTATTCCACCCTTAAAAGTATAATTAGCAAGCATGGTTGAAATTTCATCTTCTAGTATTTTTCTTTTATTTGTAACAATATATTTCATGTACTTAGCATAAGGATTTATTTTGAGCATATCAGTCAAACGCATACGCAAAAAGATAGGTCTAATCATTTCAGCAAAGCGCTCAAAATCCTCATCATCCTTTTTCTTGGATGGTTTAGGAGGAAAAGGCATGGGTTTCTGAACCCATGGTTCTCTTTCTTTACCGTGCTTCCTAGCAACAAAGTCTCTCTTATCATAGCGTTGATTCTTTGATTGTGGGCTATCAGGATCAACAGCAGGTTCAACCTCTACATCATTATTATTGCTAGGTTGAGCATCAACATAAACATTATCATTAACATTATCACTAGGTTCATGTTCATCACCAGATTGTGCTTCAACATCATAAATAGAAATATCATTGGGATACTCAGGTGTGTTAACAACAGGTTTACTAGAAGCATGCAAAGTCCTATCATTTTTCTTTTTCTTTTTTGGAAGGACTAGGTGCATCAACATTATTTCTCTGTGAATCTTGCTCAGTTCTCTTAGGGTGGACCTCAGGATACAAAGGTTCCTGAGTCATTTTACCCGTTCTAGTCATAACTCTAACAGCATTATCATTTCTCTTATCATTTAATTCATTAGGCAAATCATTTTGAGCTTTAAGCACTTGTTCTACTTGAGTGGTAACCATAGAAGCATGTTTACTAATGAGTTTAAGTTCATTCTTAACTCTAGACATATAATCACTCAAGTGTCCAATCATATAAGCATTACTTTTCAATTGTCTACCAACATAAGCATTGAAGTTTTCTTGTTTAGCCATAAAGTCATCAAACTCATCCAAGCATTGGCTAGCAAACTTAGTAGACGGGATTTCAACTTTATCATATCTATAGAGAGAATTTACCTTTACTACCTGTGTCGGGTTATCAAGACCATGTATTTATTCAATAGGTGGTATATTAAGGCCATGTATTTCTTCAACAGGAGATAAATTCTTAACATCTTCAGCTTTAATACCTTTTTCTTTCATAGATTTCTTTGCCCCTTGCATATCTTCAGGACTGAGAAATAGAACACCTCTTTTCTTCGGAGTTGGCTTAGGAGTTAGTTCAGGAAGTGTCCAATGTTTTCATTAGTCAAGATATTATTCAATAACAATTCAGCTTGATCAACAGTTCTTCCCCTGAAAACACAACCAGCACGACTATCCAGGTGGTCTCTGGAAGCATCGGTTAGTCCATTATAAAAGATATCAAGTATTTCAGTTTTCTTGAGAGGATGATCAGGCAAAACATTAAGTAATCGGAGAAGCCTCCCCCAAGCTTGTGGGAGACTCTCTTCTTTAATTTGCACAAAATTATATATTTCCCTTAAGGCAACTTGTTACTTATGAGCTGGGAAATATTTAGCAGAGAAGTAATAAATCATATCCTGGGGACTACGCACACAACCAGGATCAAGAAAATTAAACCATGTTTTAGCATCACACTTTAATGAGAACAGAAATAATTTAAGGATATAATAGTAACGAGTTTTCTCATCATTAGTGAACAGGGTGGCTATATCATTCAGTTTAGTAAGATGTGCCACAACAGTTTCAGATTCATAGCCATAAAAAGGATCAGATTCAACCAAAGCAATTATCTCAGGATCGACAGAGAAATCATAATCCTTATCAGTAACACAGATAGGTGAAGTAGCAAAAGTAGGGTCATATTCCATTCTAGCATTCAGAGACTTTTCTTTAAGCTTAGCTAATAATATTTTAAGATCAGATCTATCGTTGCAAGCAAGAAAATCTCTAGCAATTTCTTCATCCACACTACTAGGGAAAAGCCTATACACCGAATCTTACCAGCAGCGCGCTTTAAAATAAGGCGCTGCTGCTAGGTAGCAGTAGCGCGCACAAACATAACTCGCTGCTGAAATAAATATAGCAGTAGCGCGCCCGCTCTAAGAAGCGCTACTGCTATAATTCGCACGAGGCCGCCGCGAGGCTAGTTCTAGAAGCAGCGCGTTACCACGAAGAGCGCTACTGCTATGGATCATAGTAGCAGCGCATTTTTACCAATAAGCGCTACTGCTAAGTTTACTACAAAATTTTAGTCCCACCTCACTCCGTGAAGAGAGTTTCTACCACCTTAAATATGTTACTTCCCAAACTTTGACAAGCACTTGGTCTTCATTGAACTCTATGTGTAGAATTTTTGGCTGCAATATGAGTCTTCACCGGTTCCTAAACCGGTGAGGACTCATATTGACAAATCAGATTGTACACAAAAAGATCGTTGATGATCAATGTATTTTTGAAGTCTATTTTTACATGCTGACACATAGCAGTAGCGCTTTCTTTGTGAAAGGAGCTACTGCTAGGTAGTTTAGCAGTACCTAGCAGTAGCGTCTTTCTCTATAGCGTGCTACTGCTAAGCCATTCCATCTCCCACCCCCCCCCCCTCTCCTCTATCCGATCCACTCACACTCACACACTCACTGGATCTCCCCCTCAACCCCGCGCGCTGGTCCTCCCCCGTCGCCCCTCCTCCCTCCGCGCCGCCGTCACCTCCTCCTCCTTGCTGGACTCGGTACCGGCCTCCTCCTCCGTCCTCCCTGATCCACTCGCCACTGGCCGGCCCCTCCTAGCTCCGCCTTCCTCCTTCGTCCTACTCTCTTCTCCCTCCTCGAGTCACCCCTCCTTCTCCCTGCTACATTTTGATTTAGTAGGCTAGTTCATATGCAACATTTTGATTTAGTTGATATGATTTAGTTGATTTAGTAGGCTAGTTGATTTAGAACATTTTGATTTAGTTGATTTAGCAGGCTAGTTGATTTAGTTGATTTAGTATGCACCATTTTATTGTTATCTTTTCTGTACATGGATAGGTAGATGCTTTTGTTTTTTGTAATAAGTTATTTTTTCTCAAAATGTAGGTGGTACCTTGTCATCTAATATGTTACTAGATCTTAGGATTATAATTGTCCATCAAATTGCTTCTCGCGGAAGAACCAAAAATATCACATGCTACTGTTTTCTTTCCTGTGAAGTGGATCGTTAATCCTTTGCTCATATTACTTTAGGAAAAATGGCGCCACCACCACCACCACTATGTCGACTGTGCAAGTCAAGGTGTGCCAGCAGCCTTGCAACTGGCAAGCTGTTCGACATCTATTTCCAGCCAAGTTTTCGTCATGCGGTGGTAAGAAATTAGATGAAATGTAACAACTATTTTATTTTTAGTGTTGGCATTACTGCATTGTGTCATTTTGCTTATTTTACACAGATCGTCCCATGCAATGTGAGGTTGACATTCAACAAGCTAACAGGAGACACTGTGACATTTGATGCTCCTGGGGGCCATACACTATGGAGGTCGAGAAAGGACGCAATATGTCGAAGATTGGAGGAGATGGATGGGCCCGTTTAAATGCCGCATGCGTCTTCTTGGTGGTGAGTTGATCAGCTTCTCCTTGAGCGTAAAGACCCAAGCTGGCTGTCATTTATCTCAACCTGGTGGAAGATGATGAAGATGATGAAGATGATGAAGATAATGAGGACCCACTCGATGAAGATGATGAGGACCCACTTCATGAAGCCATCGTAGCTCAAAGAATGAGGCTGAGCGAGGAGGAGGTGTCCAACCTGTGGGACATAATTCCGCCATGCGTCTTGACTTTGTCGGGTGCCATTCGTGACCCGCCTGACAAGTACCATGGTTGATCGACATGATATGGTATGTTATACTTACAAATGCAAATTATCCGATGAATACTTAGTGTACAGTCCAATGATATGGTATGTTGTGTGGAATCTAGTCGATGATATGTTTTAGTGTAGAGTTCGATCACATGCTTATTAGTGTAGAATCTAAGGAAGTATTGATAGTGTAGATAATCCATATATACTTATTTGCAAGAGTATGTGCGAGGCTATTTATTAATTGATATGTTTTTGTTATTCAGAAATTGGCAAAGAGCCTATCTGTGAGTTATGGTTCGAGCCTGATGAAGAAGGCTCAGCTGGACTACGCCTTACTGCAAGGGGCTCCGTCACAACATGTACTTACCGCGTGGACACGGACGGTCGCACACACTTAAACTTGGTTGGGTGGAAGAAATTTCTCGATGGCAAGAATCTTCGTTTTGGACAGGCCATCCTAATTACTATCAGGAACAACAACCGCCTAGGCTTGAGGATGATGATTGTCTTCGATATCATCTAGAACTACATATCATCGTCGATATCATCTAGAACTACATATGATGATCGTCGTCGATATCATCTAGAACTACATATGATGATCGCCGTCGATATGACCTTGTACTGCTTGAGGATGCATGTTGACTATGCATGAAATTGTTATCTAGTACTCCCTTCGTTCCAAATTACTCGTCGTGGTTTGAACTAAAACCACAACGAGTAATTTGGAACGAAGGGAGTACTACTTAGTACTTATAATGGTTTATGAATTTCATATCTAGTAGTACCTAGTATCTGAAAGTGAAGGGGGTACAAAGGGAAAGGGTACAGCAGAAAATGATGAAAGATATAGCAGTAGCGAGGGACAATGAAATCGCTACATCTAAATAGTAGTAGCGCGTTCCGAAAAAGCGCTGCTGATATCGTCAATAGTAGTAGCGCGGGTGCGGACCACGCTACTACTATAAGTTAGCTGTAGCGCCTTATGAGTAGCGCGGCCACCCGCGCTGCTGATAGCCTCAAAAGTTGTGCTACTACTAGGGTTTTCCCTAGTAGTGCCATAATATAACCCTCAGGCACAACAGGCAATTCATATTTAGGGGGAGAACCTTCATCATCACTTTCATCAATAATTTCATTCTCTCTAGCCCTAGCAAGTTGTTCATCAAGAAATTCACCTAATGGCACAGTAGTATCAAGCATAGAAGTACACTACTAGGGAAAACCTTATACATAGCATCTTAGCAGTAGCGCTGGACAAAACAGGGCGCTACTGCTACTTAGTAGTAGCGATTTTAAATAGACTGCGCTACTGCTACTACTTTAGCAGTAGCACATTCTGCTAAACCGCGCTACTGCTATACTTGTACTAGGCGCAGATGGCTAGCCCCACTTAGCAGTAGCGCGTATGCACGACCGACACTACTCCTACGTCCACTCCTAAACGCGGTACTACTTACTGACCTAATCCTGGAGCGGTTCACTGCCCCCTCTCACTCACTCTCCCTCTCACTCGCTCTTGCCCGCGCCGAACCGGTCGTCAGCCGCCGCCGTGTTGCTCCTCGCCGAGGTACTCCCTCCTCCCCCCCTCCTCCTCTGGCCGCCCTCCTCCCACCGCCCCTCCCTCCTCCTCCTCCGTCCGTCCTCCTCCCACCGCCCCTCCCTCCTCCTCCTCCGGCCGCACCCTCCCTCCCCCTCCACCCCTCGCCCCCTCCCTCCTCCTCCTCCGGCCTCCTCCCCCTCCTCCTCTCTCCTTCCTCCTCCCTCCATCTCTTTTTTTCTATTTTTCACTGTAGTTTTTTACTATTGTATAATGTATTTTTTTTTATGGTTTTTAGTAAGTGTTTAAAATAATTAGTAAGTGAATTAATAAACTTGTTGAACTAGTTTGGTTTTAGTAAGAACTAGTTGAATTAACAGAACAAATGTATTTTTAGTAAGAAAATTAATATAACTAGTTGAACTAGTTTATTTTTAGAAAGAACTATTTTATTTCTATTTATAGTAAGTTCATTTTTAGTAAGAACTAGTTGAAGATGTCACATTTCTTGTTATTTTTTTAGTTTAAGGAATTATTCCCGCATCGACGTCGATGATGCCTATCCCGCATTCCCGTCGTCGATACCCGTCGTTTGCTAGGGTTTTAGTTGTATTAGTGATGTTATAAGTATGATACTATTCAGGATGTATTAGTGATAACTTATAGGGTTTTTGTTTTTGCAGAAATCAAGGAGCCCCTCCATCATCCCCGACGTCGTCCCCGTCACCAACCCCCTCCGACCTCAAGGTGAGACCAGCCAAATCTCCATGTAGATAAACACATGTATATCTTGTGTTGCTCAAATAAGATATGTGGTTGCCCAAAGTGGCCAGTCATGTTTTCAGGTTACACCTCTGAGTGGCTATGTTTTGCCGGAGTGTTAATTAATTTCTGTTTCGGCAAATTTCAGGCGCTCGATATGTCCTGTTTTAGCAAAGGTCATGCCAGAATTTTCCATGAATTTTGGCACGACTTGTGCTAGAATATGTAGGAAATATCGAGTGGCCTGGATTTAGTCAGACCCATATTCAACCCATGATGAATAATAATGATCTAATTTAGTGTTTTTAGTACATATATTTAATTGTAAAAGTTTAATCTTTGAATTATGAACATAGGAAATGTCGTCGGACGAAGAAGGTCCCGGGGAGTGCTCCTGGTGCGGTGACAAACGGGGTTTCTGCGACAGACTCACCTGGACGAAGGTCGGTGCTTCAGCATTAAGATCGAGGAGGCCTTCGATTGTGATACGGTAAGCTACGACGCAAAGTGTTTTTTTTCGTAATTAAGCTCGACTTCTACTACTTCAACGTGTAATTTTTGTCTTTTACAATTCGACTAGCTTATCCCATGCCATGAAAGACGCTATGTCTTCGAGAGGATGGGTTTTGAAGATCATGAGAGGAATGAAACAGAGAAAATTAACCTAAGAACCCATCATGGTATGGATTTTGAGGTAAATCTATACAACTCTGAGAGCGTATCCCATTTTGGTTGCCCGGGTTGGGAAGCACTTTGCAAGATATATGATTTTCAAGAGGGTATGTTTGTCACCATGGATCTTGGGGATCCTGACATCGACCAAGACAATTTGGACATTTGGGTTCTTGTTGATACACTTCCAATTCTACCGCTATGTGAGTTCCTCAAACATAGTTATTAAGTAATTTATATTGTTTATTTCAAAATAATTGAAAGCTTATTTCTATTGACAGCTTATTTTCATTCTTCAAAAAGTGTGCGGAAGATGGTAGATAGAACCAACTACACCGATGGCTCTAAGTTAACTTATCAAGAGAAAAATCATTTGGTCGTGTATTGTTCTGACATTGAGAATTACAATGCCTTTTATCGAACTCCTCCAAATTATGGTGAATACATGCCATTAGTGCACATGTTGAACAAGACAACTTCCATGGAGATTTCCTGGTAAGATTTTTTACTATTACTACATCCATGCATCTTTTGCATACTTCTAAAACAGAACTACTTTGCTAACTACGAAGTTATTACTATGTTTTTCAACAGAAAATCCCGATGGATTGTGTGCCTCATTTGATGTATCAGAATGGTCGCCTTGATGTTTTGAACATACAGCCAGGTCGTCCTACGAATCTCACCTGTGCATACCGGATTTCTAAAAACGGTGAACACATGATAATAAAAGAATGGAAGAAATGTATGGACATTCGTAAGGAGGTTCTTGGAAGCAACATTGTGCGAAAGCAAAGAATTGGAGATAGGATAATCTCCATTCTCCATAATGGAGAGTCAGGGGCTATCTTGTTTTATGCTATTTTACCTAAGATAATATAGTAGGTCCTAAGAGAATGTAGTAGGTCCTATGAGGTACAATATGTTTATGAGAGTTGATGATGATAAGTAGTTGTGATTATGTCTAGTGACCAACTTGTATGTGATGTCTCATTGATCAAAATGATGATCTTGAGGAGGTGTTATATGACAATGATGTATTATGATGATAAGTTGTTAATGATATGATGATGATGATAGTTATTATATCATTGGGTGAAAGAACCGTGGACTAGTTTCAAGTGGATGGACATCCTCTTGAAACTAGTCCACGGTTCTTTCTCCTACTGATGTAATAACTCATTATGATGTAAAATCATTCTCTAAATTGCTGCGGTATGAAAACTTGTATAAAGGTGTATGAATACAACATGAAATAAAAAATAAATACGGAATAATAGTAGTAGCGCGTGCTAGGAGAAGAGCTACTACTAATTACCAGTAGCGCTCGTTTTAGAAAGCGCTGCTACTAAGTCGATATAGCAGTAGCGCGGTCCAACCCACGCTACTGCTAACCTTTAGCTATAGCGCCTTACTATTAGCGCGGTACCCCGCGCTACTGATAGGCTTTAAACATGCGCTACTGCTAGGGTTTCCCTAGTAGTGGTAGTTTCATCATAAGTATCATGCATAGCAGAAGTGGCAGCATCAATAACATGCGACATATCAGAATTAATAGCAAAAGAAGTTTTAGGTGTCGCAAGTTTACTCATAACAGAAGGAGAATCAAGTGCAGAGCTAGATGGCAGTTCCTTACCTCCCCTCGTAATTGAGGGATAGATCTTGGTTCTTTCGTCTTTCAAGTTCCTCATAGTGACCAGCAGATATAAATCCCAAGTGACTCAAAGAATAGAGCTATCCTCCCCGGCAACGGCGTCAGAAAATAGTCTTGATAACCCACAAGTATAGGGGATCGCAACAGTTTTCGAGGGTAGAGTATTCAACCCAAATTTATTGATTCGACACAAGGGGAGCCAAAGAATATTCTCAAGTATTAGCAGTTGAGTTGTCAATTCAACCACACCTGGATAACTTAGTATCTGCAGCAAAGTATTTACTAGCAAAGTAGTATGGAAGTAACGGTAACAGTGGCAAAAGTAACAGTAGCAGTTTTATAGTAATTGTAACAGTGGCAACGGAAGCAAAGAGCAATATATGAAAAGCTCGTAGGCATTGGATCAGTGATGGATAATTATGTCGGATGCAATTCCTCATGTAATAGTTATAACATAGGGTGACACAGAACTAACTCCAGTTCGTCAATGTAATGTAGGCATGTATTCCGAATATAGTCATACGTGCTTATGGAAAAGAACTTGCATCACATCTTTTGTCCTACCCTCCCGTGGCAGCTGGGTCCTATTGGAAACTAAGGGATATTAAGGCCTCCTTTTAATAGAGTACGGACCAAAGCATTAACACTTAGTGAATACATGAACTCCTCAAACTACGGTCATCACCGGTAAGTATCCCGATTATTGTCACTTCGGGGTTAACGGATCATAACACATAATAGGTGA
The DNA here is from genome assembly GCA_021605145.1 of Aegilops bicornis. NCBI lineage: Eukaryota > Viridiplantae > Streptophyta > Magnoliopsida > Poales > Poaceae > Aegilops > Aegilops bicornis. Next base: position 57,155,867 of record CM038670.1, read on the forward strand.
CTATAGACTTGCAAGATATGATCAAGAAGTAACATATATTCATGAAAACATAATAGGTTTAGATCTGAAATCATGGCACTCGGGCCCTAGTGACAAGCATTAAGCATAGCAAAGTCATAGCAACATCAATCTTAGAACATAGTGGATACTAGGGATCAAACCCTAACAAAACTAACTTAATTACATGGTAAATCTCATCCAACCCATCACCGTCCACCAAGCCTATGATGGAATTACTCATGCACGCCGGTGAGCATCATGAAATTGGTGATAGAGGAAGGTTGATGATGACGACGGCGACGGATTCCCCTCTCCGGAGCATCGAAAGGACTCCAGATCAGCCCTCCCGAGAGAGTTTAGGGCTTGGCGGCGGCTCCGTATCATAAAACGAGATGAATCCTTCTTTCTGATTTTTTCTCCCCGAACGTGAATATATGGAGTTGGAGTTAAGGTCGGTGGAGATCCAGCGAGCCCACGAGGTAGGGGGCGCGCCCTAGGGGGCGCCCCCCACCCTCGTGGACAGGGTGTGGGCCCTCTGGTGTTGATTCTTTCGCCAGTATTTTTTATTAAATCCCAAAAGTTGCTCCGTGGATTTTCAGGTCATTCGGAGAACTTTTATTTCTGCATAAAAATAACACCATGGCAATTCTGCTGAAAACAGCGTCAGTCCGGGTTAGTTCTATTCAAATCATGCGAGTTAGAGTCCAAAACAAGGGCAAAAGTGTTTGAAAAAGTAGATAAGGCGAAGACGTATCATGGTGTTGTGGGTATCACGTCGTCCGGGTGCCTATTTTTGGGAGCATGTTGTAATGGTTTTCACCTGGGTTTTCAAAACATGACCATACAATCTCTTCTACCTTTCTTTATAATGAATTGGGCCCCAGAGGCCACATTTTAACATAAATGAATATACTAAAGTGGAACTCATTTTGATTTCCAATACATCGTTGTTTACGTAATATCTTAACTATTTCCTTGTCACAACAAGAGCCAATTATCATTGTAAAAGTTTTGTGAGGTGTCAATAATTTGGAATAATTATTTCACTTTCATTGGACATATATATGCTTTATTACCCTTCCTCCTACCACTTTGTTAGTATGTGCTTATTGTTGCTTGGCGATATCACTAGAACACGTTATTGTCAAGAGTCAATGCATCATTAATCTCAGCAACCAAATAATTGGAATCCGTCAACTACAACAACATATTCTGGCGAGATATCCATCAAGTACATATAGTCATGAGTAGGACGTTGATAGGCCTGGGATTTTGTGGTTGAGACCTAGAACCTTTATTCTGTTTTGATTTCCATCTCTTTCGAGTTAGTAGATAGCTAGATACAAGCAAAGAAAGAGAAGAAATAGAAATGGAAACAGAAGAATAAAATGTGATGGCAACAACAAACAACTTGTCATAATAAGCCACCCAAACATAAATGCACATCAGATAGCTACCAACAACATGTTACCTAGTCATTTAAATACTATGAGCCGGCAACCCCAAATGAAGTTGTATGGTGCAAAATAGATGGTAGGAGCAGGTATGTGTACCAGAGCCTCTTTTAGCACAGCTCGAATGATTGGAAATTTTTTTTTGATAAAGGAAATTTCATTCAGTTGTCGCTACAAGATGATGCAACTATACTAAGTGCAAATCGAACCTCTGCATAACCACATACACACAACGCAATACATCCAAAATCATAATAAACATGTAAAAATGTGACGAGGATTTAGATAAGTAGAACCAAAATCCCAGCATGTTGGAGGGTCGATCCATAAAGTAAGCCGCCTTGCATATTGGGTAAGGTATCCTTAGATGGGTAGACACCACTGCAAGTGGCTCCATGTTTTTTGGTCTCGACAAAATTGAACATGTACGAGTCAGTGTTCACAAACATGATCAATACCCTAGAAAAGAAGATGTAATTTTTCTTTTTTTTGCATAATAACACCATTCAAAAAAAAGTCATGCATCAATTTTCCTCACGCTTTTGGTCTAGGTAGAACGTGACAGTACCTCTCATGTTGTTTTTGTGGGACATTAACCAAGTACACTTATGGCATGATGCCCTAAATTGCGGGCAGTGCAGCGAATACAATGCACACAAAGAATCTTTGACAGTAGGAGTATTAGGCCTTTGATATTGCGAATATCATAGAAGTATCATGTAATGTCATATAAGCAAAAAGATAATGTGTCAATGCAATTAAAGATGTGTGAAAGATTATAGTATCATATTGTATACAATATCATAGTGTGTCAAACGACAAAAGTTAATAAGAAATACTTCCTCTGTTCCCTAATGTAAGACATTTTTTGGCACTAGTCTTACATTATGAAACGAAGGGAGTAGGTCCTGCCCACAACTTTGTATTTGAGATTCTACAAGTAAATGAACTAGCAATATGATATCGTTAAATGACACTATTTAGCAGGGGCGGAGGGATGATTATGTGGTGCCCCATGCTTGCTTCAGTGTACTGTAGCTACAAGACCTCGCAAGCAGTGTCGGAAGCCTGCACGCGAGGCTCACACCCTGGGCCGTGCCCCGGCGTGCCTGGGGTTTGTCTCCGCCCTGGTATTTAGGATCCTAGCCATCACTCACAATACTAGGCTATGATACTTCCCTCGCTACGAACAATGAAAAAAAAATCTATATAGGTAAGAGTGTAAAATAAAATCATGCCTCGGGACTGGGCCCTGGGTGCTCACTGCCAACTCGGCCCATGACATCACGGTGCCACGCCTGTGCACCCCGCGTCTTCACCCGCCTTGTCGCCACATCATGATGAGGAAAGCATTACACTTAAGATCATTCGTAAATACCGTCCTCATTTCAAAATACATTGCACATTTATTTTGTCTCAAGTCAAACTTTGTATACTCCAACCTAAATTTGTAGAAAGAATATTAACATCCACAACACCTAACTGATACAGTACGAAAATATATATACTATACCACGATGCATCTAATGATATTGATTTGCTAAACAATGCCCAAACAAGTTGTTCGTGGAATCCCTCCACATAGATTAAAGGGAGACATATTTTCAAAACACATAGTAGACCCAGTATTTATATCAAACAAAAACCTACAAGCTGCCCTCAAATATATTTGTGGCGACCCTTCACAGTCGAGTTGGTGTAACTGCCCGGAGCCTGCAGACCATTGTGGTCGACATATGGCCGCAAGAAGACAAGCACGATCCCTATGCTGCTTCCACTGTGCCCGCCATTTTTTCAACCATCCCTAAACAATCAATTAACAAGTTGATCTTGATTGACTCGTTCATTTATCACCTCGCAACAACCAGCATCGCACGTCCACAAGTAGATTTAAAATGTCTTCGTTTACCACCTCGCTATAATCACACTCCTCTCTGTTGAATATATGGTTTGTGCATGTACATTGTATAGCCTGGCCCACCTCCTAGTCTTTGTATAGTTGAGGTTGTGGCCCACTTTATACTCCATATATACGTGCGCTTTGCACCGATCAATATATCGTGAAGCATTGCCAAAACAATCGTTTCCAACATGGTATCATACCTACGATCCTAATCCTAACCCGTGCCGCCGCCGCCACCACCCGCCGCCGCCGCCACCTCGTGCCGCCACCGCGGCAGCGAACCTCCGCCGCCCGCCGCCGCCCTGATGCCGCCGCCCGCGCTTCCGCCCGCCCCCGCCGCGCCGCCCCCAAGCCGCGCCGCTCTCTTCCCTGCCGCGCCGCCGCCCACGCGCCGCCGCACCACCCCTCTAGGCCATGGCCTCCCCCGGTTCCACCGGTACCACCCGCAGCCGCCGCACCAACCCGTTCGAAGGTCCCGATCCCGTCGTCATCCGCGACCTCAACATCCTCGCCCGGGTTCCCGTCGTCCTCGACCACCTCACCTCCACGTACTATGCCTGGAAGACGTACTTCTCCCTCGTGTTCCGTGATTACAATCTCCGGGATCACATCGATGGCTCCGTGGACTCCCGCTTCATGGAGGACGATGAGGAGTGGACGGCCATCGACGCCACTCTCATCCGTTGGTTCTACACCACCATCTCGAAGGACCTCTTCCACACGGTGGTCTCCGCCGACGATGACGCTCACGCCGTTTGGACCAAGCTCAACGGCCTCTTCACCGATAACGCGCTCCAACGCAAGGTCTTCTTGCACGGCGATTTTTTTGGGTGCCAGCAGCTTGAGTCGTCTGTTGATGATTATTGCATGCGCCTCAAGAAGCTTGTTGACGAGCTCCGTGACCTCGGCGAGAAGGTCTCTGATGAGCTTCTCCTCAGCACCCTCATCGCCGGCCTGAACGACGACTTCGGGAACGCCGCCTCCAACATCCCCCTCATCACCAACCCGACCTTCCCCAAGATCGTCGCGTACCTGAAGCTCGAGGAGCGGCGGATGCGGATGTCGCGCACCCAGGCCACCCACACGGCCTCACCACCGGTACCCGTGGCGGTGCGCCGCCCACCGCCCCGGCCCCACCGCTGCGGCCGCCCGGGCCTTCGAGCGCCGCCCGCCCGGGTTTCCCTACCCGGCGCCGCCCGACCCTCCGCCCCGCCGAGCAGCAGCAGCGCTGGGCGGGCGTCGCAGCCGAGGTGGCCGCAAGCAGCAGCAGCCGGCTGCCCACGGCGGGGCGCCCCGCCAGCCGGAGCACCAGCTGATGAAGCTATGTACCTAGGGTAGGGTCATGGACCTGTCCAAGTTACCGTACCCCAAGGACATCTCTAGAAGAAACTACCTGTCAGTCGACCGAGAGGTGATCCACTCGACAGACTCCGGGACACTCGACCGCAAAGACAACCACTCGACCATGGAGCTAACCACTCGACGGCCAGGAGATCTAAAGTCACTCTACACGCAATGGTCTGTCATTAAGTAGCCTTTATGGTCTTCATAGCACTTTATGTGGGCGTTACCAGTAACCCCCAGTGTTAATGTACTTTAAACCCTACATAACTGAGGGCCGGAGGGGTCTGGCGAACTCTATATAAGCCACCCCCTCCTCAGTGTAAAGGGTTCGCACCCCTGTAACTCACACGCATATAATCTAGTCGACCGCCTTCGGGCTCCGAGACGTAGGGCTGTTACTTCTTCCGAGAAGGGCTTGAACTCGTAAAACTCTTGCGTGTACAACTACTCCATTGCTAGGATCTTGCCTCTCCCTTAGTACCCCCCTACACTACTGTCAGACTTAGAACCACGACAGTTGGCACCCACCATGGGGCAGGTGTCTTAGCGACTTATTGGAGAAGTTGCAAATTTTCTCCGATCTCCTTCATCATGGTTTCAGGCGGAGTTTTGGTTGACGGTCGTGAGATCCGTCTCGGCGCGCTCACGTTTGTCGCCGACGACTCTGCCTGGCTTCAGGAGGCTCCGCTCGACGTCGACGCGCTCCCAGTCCGCGGAGCGATGCACTTTCACGCGTTCGTCCGCGGCGTCCTCCTGCCGCAACCGTCGACCCAATATCGACCGGTTTTTGTGCCATCCTCCCTCCCAGCTTCCCGCCGGCGCAAGCGCTCCGGTCGTTCGAGGCTTCAGCGGTGGGTGAGGCATGCGGTGGCTCGCCAGTCGACCACCCGCACAAGTCGCGGCAATCGAGCCCGACGAATCTCTCTACGGCCTGTTCGACTGGCTCCGCGGAGACTGCATCCGAGTGCGACAGCCGTGATCCAGCGGCGGAGGTCCTGATGGTCAATGGACCACATGGTCCCCCCGGCTTTCCCGGTGCCGAGGGAGTTGGCGGCGGAGGCGATCCGTCGCACGCCCATGAGGAATACCTCCCTGAGCCCCTCAATTCGCTGCAGAGGGAAGAACTTCGCTGCCGGAACATGGATGCACTTCACACTCCTATCATTGGAGAAACCCCTGAGGCTCGCGCCTTAGAGGACGCGCGCTTGGCCAACCTGGCTGAGCGTACTCGACTGGAGAACCTTCAGCGAGCACTCGACGAGCGTGCGCGGCAACGGGTCCCGGACTCCAGTCGACGCCGGCTCTTTCCACCTCCGACTCAGGTATATCGAACTCCGATTCAGAATTTAGCAGCTGCAGCCCGTATAGCAGAATCAATTCAGCCTTCCCAGTCAGAGGCTGGCAGAGGCTTGATGCAGATCAGAGATGTGCTCCGGGTGGCAGGAGATCAAAATTCAGCTGTGTCACAGTCGCGGAATAGGATTCATAGCAAATCCGTGACTACGAATACGGTCTAGTCGGCCCATAGCCACAGATCGCCCCCATGGCGTGAAGGGCGTGGAGACCGGCACGATCAGTACAGAAATCCTGAGCAGTATGATCACCGATTCGATCGCGATGATCGACGTCGAGTGCCCACCCCTCCCCTAAGAGGTGTATCCTACGCACCTCGACAGCAGGATGATAGACGCCAGCACAATGGCGGGCGAAGAATTCCAGTCGACCCCAGGGAACCACACTTTGATGCGAGATCCATCATCGTTCAAGGTCTGGTCGACCGGAACAGAGCTCACAGAGAGGGTCACGACAGAGATGTACCCACCAGCAGCCGAGTGCATGTCTCCGGACCAGAGTGTTTCAGCAGAGCCATCAGGGCCACAGTGATTCCTCCCAACTTCAGGTTGGCGACTGGAGTCAGTAAGTTCAATGGTGAGTCTAAGCCCGATACTTGGCTTGAGGACTACCGAGTGGCTGTCCAGATTAGCAGCGGAAATGACGAGGTGGCCATGAAACATCTGCCTCTTATGTTGGAGGGATCAGCCAGGGCATGGCTGAATCAGTTGACACCCAGCAGCATCTACACATGGGAAGATCTCTCCCGAGTGTTTGTCAGAACGTTTCAAGGAACATGCAAGCGACCAGCAGGACTGACAGAGCTGCAATCTTGTGTGCAGAAGTCGAATGAGACTTTGAGGGATTACATCCAGAGATGGATCACGTTACATCACACGGTGGAGAATGTATCTGATCACCAGGCAGTCTGCGCCTTCAAGGAAGGCGTTAAGTACAGAGAGCTAAGCCTGAAATTTTGTCGAACCGGAGACATGTCTCTGAGTCGAATGATGTAGATAGCCACCAAATATGCCAATGGTGAGGAAGAGGATCGGCTCCGGAGTGGCAAGCACAAGTCAGTCGCCCAAGAAACCGGAGGAGGGAACTCCAGTCGGAAGCAAAAGCGGAAAGCCGAGCCAGCTGCTCCTGGAGAAGCCTTGGCCGCGACTCAAGGAAAGTTCAAAGGGAAGTTCAAAGGGAAGCCCAAAGGGCCTTGGAACCCCAAGAAAGTGAAGGATAAAGAAGGAAATGACGTGATGGATTTACCGTGCCACATTCACACAAAGAAAGATGAAGAGGGTAATTTCATTTACCCGAAGCATACCACTCGACAGTGTCGACTCTTGATACAGCAGTTCCAAGGGAAACAGTCCAAGGATAAGGAAAAAGAGTCGGACAAAGTTGAGGAAAGGGGGATAGTGACGAAGAATATCCTCAAGTCAATTCCACTCTGGTGATTTTTGCTGACGTTGAGAGCAAAAATCGACTGAAAGTTATAAACCGAGAGGTGAATATGGCTGCTCTGGCAACGCCCAATTATCTGAAGTGGTCTCAGACGGCCATCACATTGGACCAGTCTGATCACCCGACGCACATAGCCACCCCTGGGAGGCAGGCTCTGGTGGTCGACCCAGTCGTCGAAGGTACTCGGCTGACTAAAGTGTTGATGGATGGCGGCAGTAGTTTGAACATACTGTACGCAGAGACACTGGAAGGGATGGGCATTCCGATGTCCAGACTCAGCACAAGCAATATGAGTTTCTATTGAGTCATTCCTGGCAAGAAGGCCGCGTCACTCGGCCAGATTGCTCTCGATGTGGTTTTTGGTGATTCCAAAAACTTCCGCAAAGAAAAGTTGACATTTGAGGTTGTGGACTGGTTCCTCCGTGGCTACGACTAATATCTCCACAACACTCGACCCCAAATAGGAAGAAGCGCTCATCCAGTTCCTCCGTGAGAACTGGGACATCTTTGCATGGAAACCTTCTGACATGCCAGGTGTACCCGGGGGCTGGCTGAGCACCGTCTGCGAGTCAATTCAAAGGAAAAACCTGTCAAGGAACATCTGCGATGGTCCGCCGTGCAGAAAAGAAAGGCTATTGGCGAAGAGGTGGCTCGGCTCTTAGCAGCAGAGTTTATCCGAGAGATTTACCACTCCGAGTGGCTCGCCAATGTAGTCATGGTCCCCAAGAAGGACAAGTCACTTCGCATGTGCATTGACTTTAAACATATCAATCGGGCCTGCCCGAAAGATCATTTTCCTCTCCCCCGCATCGATCAAATAGTCGACTCGACTGCGGGATGTGAGCGACTGTCTTTCTTAGACGCCTATTCCGGGTACCATCAGATCCGTCTGTATGGACCCGACGAGATCAAAACAGCTTTCATCACCCCATTCGGGTGCTTTTGTTATATCATCATGCCATTCGGCCTCAAGAATGTCGGAGCCATGTTCATGAGGATGATTCAGAAGTGTTTGCTCACTCAAATCAGTTGGAATGTGGAAGCATACATGGATGACATTGTGGTCAAGTCACGGAAAGGTTCCGACCTACTGACTGACCTCGCTGAAACATTTGCCAACCTCAGGAGGTATGATATCAAGCTTAATCCATCCAAGTGCACATTCGGAATTCCTGGTGGAAAGTTGCTCGGTTTTCTCGTTTGCGAACGAGGAATCGATGCAAACCCAGAGAAAGTGGGCACTATACTCCGAATGAAACGACCTGTGCGTATGCACGATGCTCAGAAGCTTACTGGTTGTTTGGCCGCTTTAAGTCGATTCATCTCTCGTCTCGGTGAGAAGGCATTGCCTATTTACCGACTGATGAAGAAGTCAGAGAAGTTCGAGTGGACTCCTAAAGCTGATGCATCGTATGCAGAGTTAAAAACCCTGCTTTCCACCCAGCCGGTGCTTGCTGCCCCGATCAGCAAAGAGCCTTTTCTTCTTTACATTTCAGCAACAGGACAAGTCGTCAGTACAGTACTTACGGTCGAGCGGGAAGAAGAAGGGAAAGCCTTCAAAGTTCAGCGCCCAGTATATTATATTTCTGAAGTCCTGACTCCATCAAAGCAAAGATACCGTAATTATCAGAAGCTTGTATACGGGATTTATACGACCACGAAGAAAGTTGCTCACTACTTCTCTGACCATACCATCACAGTCGTCAGCGACGCCCCATTATCAGAGATTCTGCACAACAGAGACGCAACTGGTCGAGTGGCAAAATGGGCGATTGAACTCCTTCCCCTGGATATCAGATTTGAGGCAAAGAAAGCTATCAAATCCCAAGCAATAGCAGATTTCCTCGCCGAGTGGACTGAACAGCAACTGCCGACTCAAGTTCACTCGAAACACTGGACTATGTGCTTTGACGGCTCTAAAATGCTGAATGGTTCCGGTGCTGGGGTAGTGTTGGTTTCCCCCCGAGGAGATAAGCTCAGATATGTACTCCAGATTCACTTTGATTCCTCCAACAACGAAGCAGAATACGAAGCACTTTTGTATGGGTTGCGTATGGCCATTTCACTTTCGGCGTCCGTCGCCTCATGGTCTACAGCGACTCGGATTTAGTGGTTAACCAAGTGATGAAGGAGTGGGACGTCAGAAGCCCAGCTATGACTGGTTACTGCAACGCAGTAAGAAAGCTGGAGAAGAAATTCGAGGGGTTAGAGCTTCATCACATACCCCGACTGAAAAATCAAGCAGCTGATGACTTGGCGTAGATAGGTTCCAAAAGAGAAGCCATTCCTAGTGGCGTGTTTTTGGAGCATGTTCACGCGCCGTCAGTTCAAGTGGATCCTTTCACCGAAGAAGCCTCGCAGCCAAAAAGTGCCACGGATCCGACTGAAGTTGAGGTCCCAGTTGTGGTCGACCTAATCATGGAAGTTCTGGCTATCACTCCCGACTAGACAGTGCCTTACATCACATATATCCTAAGGAAAGTGCTCCCAGAGAATGAAGAAGAGGATCGGCAGATCATCCGTCGATCCAAGGCCTTTACTCTCATGAAGGGACAGTTGTACAGAGAAAGTGCGACAGGAGTCAGCCAGAAATGCATAACACCGGAAGAGGGTCGAATGATTCTCAACGACATCCACTCGGGTACCTGTGGCCATCATGCGTCTTCTCGGACCATCGTGGCTAAAGCATACCGAGCGGGTTTTTACTGGCCTAGAGCAAATGAAATGGCGAAAGAGATAGTCGACAAGTGTGAAGGATGTCAGTTCTACTCCAATATGTCACACAAGCCCACCTCGGCCTTGAAGACCATTCCAATCGTCTGGCCTTTCGCTGTTTGGGGGTTAGATATGGTTGGACCACTGAGAATTGGCAGAAGCGGATTCACCCATGTATTGGTGGCAGTCGACAAGTTCACCAAGTGGATCGAAGCCAAGCCTATTAAAAATCTTGATGCCGGCACTTCCATCGGCTTCATCAGAGAATTGATATTCAGATATGGAGTTCCGCATAGCATCATCACTGATAATGGGTCAAACTTCGATTCCGACCAATTCAAAGCCTTCTGCGCTTCTCAAGGCACACGAGTCGACTACGCTTCAGTCGCCCACGCCCAGTCGAATGGACAAGCAGAAAGAGCAAACGGCCTAATTCTCAAAGGACTGAAACCCCGGTTGATGCGTGACCTCAAGCACGCAGCAGGCGCGTGGGTCGACGAACTTCCATCAGTTCTTTGGGGATTGAGGACTACCCCAAATCGGTCGACTGGGAGAACTCCATTCTTTCTGGTCTATGGAGCTGAAGCGGTTTTGCCAAGTGACCTGCTTCACAATGCACCACGAGTCGAGCTCTACTCTGAAGTCGAAGTAGAACAAGCCCGGCAGGACGCAGTCGACCTTCTGGAAGAAGAAAGAGAGATGGCCATGATCCCATCGACCATCTATCAGCAAGACTTGTGCCAATTCTACGCCAGAAACGTGAAGAGCCGAGCCTTCCAAGAAGGAGACTTGGTCCTCCCAGTGGACCAAAAAAAGCCGCACAAACTCGCCCCTACTTGGGAAGGCCCCTTCATCGTCACCAAAGTTCTCCACAACGGAGCGTACCGTCTTTACAACGTCGATCGCCAGATTGACGAGCCACGAGCTTGGAATGCGGATCTGCTCCGCCCCTTTTACACTTAAATACTCACTCGAATGAGATGTAATAGAAGTACTCCTGTAGTTTATGTTTCAAAGACAAAAGTGTTATAATTTTCCCATTAATTTTTGCCGCTTTCGCTTGTGTAAGAAATCCCCCACTAGGTGGCTTAGCTGCGAATCTGTTCCGCCTAAGTTTGTAAAAAAAATTCCTGCCGAGTGACGAGCAAGCCTCTCACTTGGAGACTTAGCTGCGAATCCGTTTCGCCTAAGTATTTGAAATCCCACCGAGTGGAGAGCAAACCTCCCACTCGGGGGCTTAGTGCGAATCTGTTTCGCCTAAGTGTTTCGAAATCCTGCCGAGTGGAGAGCAAACCTCCCACTCGGGGGCTTAGCTGCAGTCAGTACTCGCCTAAGTGTTTTAAAATCCTACCGAGTGGAGAGCAAACCTCCCACTCGGGGGCTTAGCTGCAGTCCAGTACTCGCCTAAGTGTTTAAAAATCCTACCGAGTGGAGAGCAAACCTCCCACTTGGGGGCTTAGCTGCAGTCCAGCACTCGCCTAAGTATGAAATCCATTCTGATCCGCATGGACGACAAGGTGCAGGTCGACTGCTACCTTCTCCTTCGAGCTACGACACAAATACGATGAAACAATAAAAATCCTACCGAGTGGTGAGCTTGTCTCCCACTCGGGGGCTTAGCTGTGATCCAGTTAGGGATGCCAACCGCCGGGTTTGGGTACGGGTGGAGCTACCCCGTACCCTTACCCGTCGCCCGAAACTTTACCCATCACCCGTACCCATACCCGTCTACGGGTACAACTTTTTCCCATACCCATCACCCGACAGGGTAAATGGGTACCCGCGAGTAAAATTACCCAGATTTGCAACACATAAATTTGAGCACTACATAGTCATAAACAACAACTTATAACAACAGCACATCTTCATCTTCATACATTTGGGCAGATGTATCATCGAACCATTCAAAAGGAACATCTACTTGGATGTTGGTGCTTGTATAACTGCAAAAGTCAATGTTCACGTACATGAATAAATCACATCATCTATATATGAAAAACATATTTCTGCGAAAATAAAATATTTGTATTCAATCATCACACCAAAATTTCATATTTATCATGTATATCATGCATCTCTATGCAGAAATCAAGGGCAATGTGTAATGATGTACATGAATATATTGCAGAACATACATACAAAAGTAATTATTGTTGGAAACAAAATATTTCATACTTAATTGGTCGCTTGCGTGCTGAGCTAGGTGTGCGTGTAGTTTCACAAATATATCGAAATTGTAAGATAAGGCTCGTTATCATAAAATCATAAACAAAATCGAAACTCACCTAGCCAAAATAGCCTTTATCGTGTTCTTGTGCGCGAGGTGCCTTGCAGATCGACCATTGCTAAGAAGGCTAGGGCGTCGCTGGTTCACGAATGTCTCAGATGTAGTGTTGTGATGGTGCTACTCCTTGGACCCCGGAGCACGAGGTGGCATACCTTGACATCGGCGTTGATTCTTTCCCGGTGCGCGGAGGTCTAAGGCATCATCTGACGATAGGGTTGGGCTTGCGCTTGAGGTAGGCGAGCCATGCTCCTGGCCGTGGTGGTCGCTGAGCTGCAGCTCAACCTCGTGGTTCCCGTCCACGTGCGAGCTCTGGAGGACATGAACGAGGTGGTGGTGCGAGGCAGCAAGCGGCCGGAGGCGCTAGCGGTTGTAGGCGGCGGCGAGAATATGAGATCGATCTGCTGGCTGCTACGAGCCTGTGAGGTAATTCTGGATGTCAATCATGGTGATATAGCCATATAAGGAAGGGGGCAATTCTGGACATCAATCAATCACCTAGATATGCTTCTTTTAGAATCAGTCAACGATACGTATGTATGGGATTCTGAACGTAGGCTTGTGGCTTCGTTGTAGGCTAGCTGCGGCATTTGTGTAAAAGTCATTTAATATGTTGCTAAATAATATTTATTTCCTATTAATCGGATAATATGCGGGTCTATGGGTACATGGGTATGGGTTATACTAAACTATACCCGTACCCGCTATACCCAATGGGTTTTAAATTTTTCTATTTGTGTACCAATGGGTATTTTTCTGACTCGTACCCTTGCCCTAATAGGGTTTTTACCCGCCGGGTACACGGGTAATGGGTACCCATTCCATCCCTAGATCCAGTACTCGCCTAAGTATTTTAAATCCTATCGAGTAGTGAACCTGCCTATCACTCGGAGGCTTAGCTGCAGCCCAGTGCTCCCCTAAGTGTTTAAAATCCTACCAAGTGATGAATCTGCCTCTCACTTGGGGGCTTAGTTGCAGCCCAGTGCTCGCCTAAGTGTTTAAAATCCTACCGAGTGGTGAATCTGCCTCTCACTCGTAGGCTTAGCTGCAGCTCAGTGCTCGCCTAACTGTTTAAAATCCTACCAAGTGATGAATCTGCCTCTCACTTGGGGGCTTAGCTGCAGCCCAGTGCTCACCTAAGTGTTTAAAATCCTACCGAGTGGTGAATCTGCCTCTCACTCGGAGGCTTAGCTGCAGCTCAGTGCTCGCCTAAGTGTTTAAAATCCTACCGAGTGGTGAATCTGCCTCTCACTCGGAGGCTTAGCTGCAGCTCAGTGCTCGCCTAAGTGTTTAAAATCCTACCAAGTGATGAATCTGCCTCTCACTTGGGGGCTTAGCTGCAGCCCAGTGCTCGCCTAAGTGTTTAAAATCCCACCAAGTGATGAATCTGCCTCTCACTTGGGGGCTTAGCTGCAGCCCAGTGCTCGCCTAAGTGTTTAAAATCCTACCGAGTGGTGAGTCTGCCTCACACTCGGAGGCTTAGCTGCAGTTCAGCACTCGCCTAAGTACGAAAATCGTTCCGACCCACAAGGACGACAAGGTGCAGGTCGATTGATTACCTTCTCCTCCGGGCTCCGGCACAAATACCATGTGCGCTTTTCAAGGACTATGAGGTCGACTGCTACCTTCTCCTTCGAGCTTCGGCACAAATACAATGTGCGCTTCATCCTGGGTCGTAAGAACGCAAGTCGACTGGATCTGTACTCCAGCCTGCAAAAGCAAGTCCCAAGCAAGAAAATATACTCCAAGCGAAGAACAATGTCGTTCGAAGACAAACGCAAACATATTCAACCACAAAGCCAAGTTCAGATAGCATCCTGCGGATCCAGAAGTACTCAGGCATCAAGCCTGCTAAAGTTTATCGGTTAAAAAAACTACTCGGCATCCCGAGGAAAATTTAAGGCATCAAGCATAGAAGTTTTTTACTCCTCCGGTGGAGGACTGGAAGGCGCGACGAACTCGTCCAGGTCGATTCCATCAGCAATCCGAGTGGCAGCTGCAATGAATGTCTCCATGAAGGATCGGAAGTCATGCTTCTTTGTATTGGCCACCTTGAGGGACGCCAGTTTTTCCTCTCGTGCATCTTTGAAGTGGACACAGACTAAAGACAGAGCTACATCAGCACGGCACCTGGCAGAAGACTTCTTCCACTCTTGCACTCGGCCTGGGACTTCATTCAGTCGGGTCATCAAAGACTCGAGGTCGTTCTGAATCGTCTCCCCTGGCCAGAGCGTCGTGTCGATTCGCGAAGTTGCTGCCTTCAGTCGGGCCAGATAGTCCACCACACCAGTGACGCGAGACTCCAGTCGAAGCACATTCATGGCGGCTTCATCCTTCATCGGAGAGTTGATGGGATCCAGACCTGTCTCCACTCGACTGGTCTCTTCCTCAAAGTTCTGGCAGAATTCTGCAAACGCAAGACAAACATAAACCAGCGGTTCCGCGATGAATCGACGGTGACAGGTCAGTCGAGTGAAAAAGGTTACCTTCAAGCATGAGGAACAACTTCTTGGCGAGCCCTCCCATATAAGCTTCCAGATCATTCTTCTTCCCCACCAGTTCACTTGCCTTGTCAATCAGAGCAATCTTGTCGTTCTTCAGACGGCTGACTTCCTTGTTGGCCGCGTCGAGAGCAGCTTTCAGGGCGACATTCTCTTCTTCGAGTTAGCCGACTGAAGCCAGCTTCTCGTCCGCCAGCTTTGTTTTATCCAATGCAGCCTTCTGTGCCTCAGCAAGTTCCTGGTCCTTCTTGTTCAGAGCCACCTTCGTCTTCTCTGCAAAATGACAAGGAGGTCAGAATCAATAATGGGCAGAAAGATAAAAACAATCGTCAAGTTCTCACCAATCGCATTCTGTTGCCTCGCCCTTCGCCTTCTGGAAGTTCTCCTGAACAAGTTTCAAGTCGAGGTCGAGCTGGATATGTTTCTTTTCCAACTCAGTATAACGGGCCACGAGTTCGCAAGATTTCTGCAAAAGAGTCAGTCGACAGACATGAAAGAGAGGTTACTTCCGAGTGACTAAGAGAAAAACAGCAACGTTTCTAAGACTACAGTCGAATCAAAACATTCAACAGTAGTCTTGGGGGCTACACCCAGTGGGTGCACTCAGCGTGCCCCCACTAGTTCTACCGACTCGATCGACCAGTCGATCGAAAGGAACAAAGAGATTATGGTCTCATCATAGTCTACAAAAAAAAGAGTTCTTCAGACTACAGTCGACTACCAGCAGTCCACCATAGTCTCGGGGACTACACCCAGTGGGTGCACTCAGCGTGCCCCCACAGGACCTGATATTCCACTCGACATGGCTCTACCAGACCGAGTGAAGAAATTTCAACTACAAAGACTACAGTCGACTGCCAGCAGTCCACCATAGTCTCGGGGACTACACCCAGTGGGTGTACAGACACAAAGAGATTCTGGAAAGAAAATCTTCAGATAACATATCCTAACAGAACAGGCGGTTGCCAACTAACCTGGACATTGCTCTGAAGGGTTGCGCTTGCATCATAAGCCGCTTGGCTAGCTTCCCGGATCGCCTTCACCTGCTCCTTCATAATCCCTGCCTGGCATATAGCCTCCTTAGCAGCGCTCGCCTGGTCCTCCGGGACGTGGTGTGTGGCGAAAAAGGAGGGTGGTACAGCAGTCGACGACGAAGGTCGGGCACTCGTCAGCGGCACAGTGAAAGTCACGGAATGTCGAGCGATGTCGCCACCTTCTTGACCCAGTACCTCAGGTGCTGACGCAGTCCGAGTGGCCTTGCCAGCTGCGTCCTGTCCATTCTTCCTCGCCCTCAGGGGAGCCTCGTCATCGTCATCAGGAAGATCAATGACGTGACGAGGAGCTACAAGATAAATCCAGAGTTGGAAACGAGGATCCAATCGACCAAAAACGAAAAGTACAAGAGAACGTACCAGGGTTAGAGGTGACAGTGTCTTCCATTTCTTGGTCACCGTCCCTAGCAGATGTCTCGGAAGTAGCGGCACTGCAGATTTTAGAAACCAGCCGGTTAATAAATAAGTCGACCGGAAGTTCGCTCGAGCTGAACAAGAAAAACACAAATCCTGCTGTTACCCGGAGATGGTGGGAATGGCCATTTTCATCTTAGGCAAGGCCTTCGGCGGCTTTGATGACTCCGCCCGCGGATGCTTTGACGCTTTTTCAGTCGGCGCCGGAGAGGCCGTCCGAGGGTGCTTTGTCGACGGCACAACGGGCGCAACCGCTTTGCCGCGCTCCCTCGCGGGGTCGTGGGCGAGCTTGGATCGCCTTTCCGTGCGGGGAGGATCGACTTCCATTTCCTTCTCCTCCTCCTCGCTGGAGCCGTCTTCAACCTCTTCCCCCTCGCTGTCAGATTGCCACTCCTCCCCCTCACTTTCACCTCCACTCGCCTCTCCCTCCTCGGCTTGCTCCTGCGCCCCGTTGGGCATCGAGTACATTTCAGTCGTGACCTAGAAGACAGCAAGCAAGACAAAAGTCAGTCAGTTGATTTCAAACAGACAGAATAACAGAATCTCAGTCGGAAATGCAGAATCGGACCTTGTCAACTTCATATGATTGGTCGAGTGGAACGACCCTCCACAGCTCCTCGGGGTTGTCCTTGTTCCCCGTAATGCTTCCCATCCACCGCTCCAGCGTGGCGCCGTCGATCTCCTCCGGGTGGATCCGAGTGGTGTCCTCAGTTCCAGAATACATCCACGTAGGATGATCTCGGAATTGGAGCGGCTGGATGCGTCGCCGGAGGAAGACCTCCAGGAGGTCCATACCAGTCACCCCATCGCGGATGAGCTGCACGACACGCTCGACCAACGCCTTCACCTGCGCCTTCTCCTCCGGGATCACCCTCAAAGAGGAGGGATTCCTCACTCGCTCCATGGAAAAGGGTGGGAGCCCGGTCGACTACCCTGGCGTCGGCTGGTCCTTGTAGTAGAACCAAGTCGACTGCCATCCACGGACGGAGTCGGGCAAAACCATGGTCGGAAAAGAAATTTTCCCCCTCAACTGGATCCCAAGACCCCCGCACATCTGAATCACATGTGTTCTCTCGTCACTCGGATTTTCCTTCTTCACCGTCTGGGAGCGACAGGTGAAGATGTGCTTAAAGAGGCCCCATTGAGGCCGGCAACCCAAGAAGCATTCGCATAAAGACACGTAAGCGGCCAGGTACACTATGGAGTTGGGCGTGAAGTGGCGGAGTTGTGCCCCAAAGAAATTCAGAAACCCCCGGAAGAAAGGGTGGGGCGGCAAAGAAAACCCACGGTCGACGTGGGTGGCCAGAAGAACGCACTCACCCTCCTGAGACTGCGGCTCTGACTCCCTCCCCGGGAGCCGCCCCGATCCATGGGGGATCATCCCTCCATCGACCAAGTCGTCGAGATCCGCCTGAGTAATTGTCGAGCGGATCCAGTCGCCCTGAATCCAGCCCGGCGGCAGGCCGATCCTCGACGAAGAACCACTCCGACTGGTTCCCCTCCCCTTCGCCTTCGCCGTCGCTTTCTTCGCCCGCTTCAAAGCAGCCATCTTCTCCTTCACCATCGTCGCCGGCGAAGCACGAACGGAGCAGCAGCGCTGAGGCAGAAGCTAATGCGGCGGAGAAATCTGGAGAAGAGGGAGGAATGAGGGCGCACTGTTGAAAAACCCCCGTCCGATGCTTTATATAAGGCTACTTCCGAGTGGCTGACATGTGGGCCCGAGCGATCCTGTCAAATCCCGCAATAGTCGCACGCGCGATACGTGGCGAAAAAGGTGGCGCGGAGATTGAGGCGTCCTTGCCTTATCCCGTCCGATTGCAGAACGGCTCGTCAGACAGGGGATCCCCGCTCTGGCACTCGGAGCTCCCCAAGCGGAAACTTCACTCGACAGATACCAAGAATGGATCAAGGCGACTAAAAATGAAGTTGGTGCCGTCATCTAAAAGCCCATTGATCCAAGACAAGACATGCTCACAGCACAAGAAACAGGTCGGAAAAATTCTCAACTCCTTCCCCACTCAAACCCCGATCCATTCGGGGGCTAATGATGAAGCTATGTACCTAGGGTAGGGTCATGGACCTGTCCAAGTTACCCTACCCCAAGGACAGCTCTAGAAGAAACTACGTGTCAGTCGACCGAGAGGTGTTCCACTCGACAGACTCCGGGACACTCGACCGCAAAGACAACCACTCGACCATGGAGCTAACCACTCGACGGCCAGGAGATCTAAAGTCACTCTGCACGCAACGGTCTGTCATTAAGTAGCCTTTATGGTCTTCATAGCACTTTATGTGGGTGTTACCAGTAACCCCTAGTCTTAATGTACTTTAAACCCTGCATAACTTAGGGCCGGAGGGGTCTGGCTAACTCTATATAAGTCACCCCCCTCCTCAGTGTAAAGGGTTCGCACACCTGTAACTCACACGCATATAATCCAGTTGACCGCCTCCGGGCTCCGAGACGTAGGGATGTTACTTCTTCCGAGAAGGGCCTGAACTCGTAAAACTCTTGCGTGTACAACTACTCCATTGCTAGGATCTTGCCTCTCCCTTAGTACCCCCCTACACTACTGTCAGACTTAGAACCACGACACCAGCTACCGCCGGCGCCCTGGCAGGTCGGCCAGAACACATGGACGGGGGTTGTGCACGCGTATTCCATGCCTATACCGCGTGCCCCCGTCCCCGGCTCCTTTGGCGCCCACCCGTCCCCTCATCAGGCCCTGTACGCGGCCCCTCAGGTGTACCAGCCCGCGCCGCTCTACGGCCCCTCTGGCTATGGGTTTGTGCCACCACCGCCTCAGCCGGCGCCGTCCGCCCCGGCCCTCCCGCCGGCGCCTTGGGATCCCGCGCTCCTAGCGGCTCTCCACACCGCCCCATGCCGCATCAGTACATTGGCAGTGGCGACTGGTATATGGACACCAGAGCCACGGGTCACATGGCCGCCAACCCTGGTAACCTTCTTGCCGCTCACCCTGTTCACACCGCTGGTCGCATTACCGTGGGTGACGGTTCTTCCATGCCCATTACTCATGTCGTCCATGCTGCTTTTCCTTCTAACTCCATGCCATTATATCTTTCTAATGTGCTTGTTTCTCCTGACATCATTAAAAATCTTGTTTCCGTTCGTTCTCTTACACGTGAAAATCCTGTTACCGTTGAATTTGACATGTTTGGCTTTTCTGTCAAGGATGCCCGTACCCGGATGGTGCTCCACCGATGTGACAGCCCCGACGAGCTCTACCCGGTCCACTCACCTACCTCATCAGTTGCTGCACCTATGGCGCTTTCCGCCGGAGTGGACCTTTGGAACGCTCGTCTCGGTCATCCCAACATCGCCACCCTTCGTCATATTCTTCGGAGTTTTTCATTCATGTGTAATAAGATCGACGATCACAGTTGTCATGTTTATCGCCTCGGCAAACATGTTCGTCTTCCTTTTAGTAATTCCTCGCATGTCACATCATACCCGTTTGAGTTAATTCATAGTGATGTCTGGACCTCTCCTGTTGCAAGTAACACTGGCTATCTTTATTACCTTGTCATACTTGATGATTTTTAGCACTATGTGTGGACCTTCCCGTTGCGGCGAAATTCGGACTCTGTTGCCACTCTCACCACCTTCTACTCCTATGTCTCCACGCAGTTTGGACATCCCATTCATGCGTTGCAAATAGACAACGGGAAGGAGTTCGATAACCTTGCGATCCGCAACCTTCTCGCCACACACGGCACGATCTTTCGTCTCACTTTCCCGTAAACTTCGCAACAAAACGGCCGCGCTGAGCGCGTGCTTCACACTCTCAATGACTGCGTTCGCACCCTCCTCTTTCACGCCAACGTGCCCCCACGTTTTTGGCCCGACGCGCTTGCCACCGCATCACTACTCTTTAACATTCGTCCTTGTCGCACTCGCGGGAATTTTGCACCTCATCGCCTCTTGTTTGGCACGCCACCCTCCTATGTTGAGCTCCGCATCTTTGGTTGCCTGTGCTACCCCAGCATCGCTTCCACTACTCCTCATAAACTCGCACCTCGGTCTGTGGCCTGCATCTTTCTCGTCTATCCTCCTAACACCAAAGGCTACCGCTGCTATGATCCTATCTCTCATCGGGTGATCACTTCACGACACGTTTACTTTGATGAGATGGTTTTTCCGTTCCAGCAGGTACCTTCGGATGTTGCGGCCTTGCCCGCTCCCGGTGACGGCCGCCCACATGCCTCTCTTGGGCCGCCTCCCGGCTTTGAGGGTGCCCCCCGCGCCACGGGTCGAGTCTCTCCCCGATTGGCTGCCCTAGGGGCTGCACCTCCTTCGATGCCCGCGACGCCCCCGGCGTCCCCGGCCTCAACCCTGCCGGCTGCCTCGTCCGCCGCCACGCCGGCGGCCTCATCCGCCGCCACACCGGTGGCCTCGCCCGCCGCCTCGCCGGTGGCCTCGCCGACGGCCTCGCCCGCGGCGGTCACATCAGAGGCAGGCTCGTCTTCGCCTCGCCCGCCTCCCCTCCGGACCCGCTGCCCCGCCCGATTACTCGCTCTCGGGTTGGCACACTTCGCCCGAGCACGCGGTACCCCAGCGATGAGTATCTGCTCGCTGCTTCCGCCTCTGAGCCGTCTCGTCTCCCATCGTCAGCCCGAGCCGCCCTTCGGGATCCTCATTGGCTCGCTGCGATGCAGGAAGAGTTCAACACGCTCCAGCGGAACCGTACCTGGCAGCTCGTCCCTCGGCCGCCCCGTGCCAAAATCATCACGGGCAAGTGGGTCTTTCGACACAAGACTCATCCGGATGGCACTCTCGAGCGCTATAAAGCTCGCTGGGTGGTTCGGGGTTTTCGGCAACGCGTGGGCGTGGACTTCACTGACACATTTGCCCCGGTTGTTAAACCGGGCACGATCCGCGCCGTGCTCCAGCTAGCCGTGTCCCGAGCATGGCCTGTGCATCAGTTGGACGTGTCCAACGCCTTCTTGCACGGCCACCTGGCTGAGCAGGTGTTCTGTGAGCAGCCCACCGGCTTCGTCGACGCCACGCATCCAGATCATGTGTGCTTGCTCTCCCGTTCGCTCTACGGGTTGAAGCAGGCACCTCGAGCCTGGTACCAGCGCTTCGCCGCCTTCCTGCAGACGCTCGGATTTACATCGACTCGCTCTGATGCGTCCCTCTTCGTGTTTCATCACGGAGTTGACACGGCCTACTTGCTGCTGTACGTCGACGACATCATTCTGACGGCATCCACTGTCGTGCTCCTCCAGCGGCTTACTGCTCGTCTTCGTGATGAGTTTGCCCTGAAGGATTTGGGTCCTCTGCATTATTTCCTTGGCATTGAGGTGGTTCGACGGCCAGATGGGTTCTTCCTGCATCAGCAGCGCTATGCCCATGAGCTTCTCGACCGAGCTGGCATGCTTAACTGCAAGCCCGCTCCCACGCCAGTCGACACCAAGGCCAAGGTCTCCGCTTTGGAGGGTTCGCCTGCATCTGATGCGGCCTTCTACCGCTCCATTGTGGGCGCCCTGCAGTACCTGACCCTGACGCGCCCCGACTTGCAGTATGCCGTTCAGCAGGTCTGTCTTCACATGCATGCTCCGCGCGACTCTCACTGGACTCTGGTGAAGCGTATCCTCCGATACATACGCGGCACCCAGTCCTTGGGACTTACGCTGACGGCCTCCGCCTCCACCGACCTCGTCGCCTACTCTGATGCGGACTGGGCTGGCTGCCCGGACACACGGCGCTCCACCTCGGGGTACTGTGTCTACCTTGGGCCGTCCCTGATCTCTTGGTCTTCCAAGCGACAGCCCACCGTCTCCCGCTCGAGTGCCGAGGCTGAGTATCGAGCAGTGGCTAACGCCGTTGCTGAATGCTCTTGGCTCCGTCAGCTGCTCCAGGAGTTGCTTTGTGATGTTCACAAGGCTACGCTCGTCTACTGCGACAACGTCTCCGCCGTTTACCTCTCCGCCAACCCGGTCCATCATCGTCGAACGAAGCATATTGAGCTCGACATACACTTCGTTCGTGAGCAGGTGGCTCTTGGGCGCATCCTGGTCCTCCACGTCCCGACGGCGCAGCAGTTGACGAAAGGACTGCCTACTTCTGTTTTCGAGGAGTTCAGGTCCAGTCTTTGCGTCTCCGGCGACGCTTCGACTGCGGGGGTGTTGAATATATGGTTTGTGCATGTACATTGATAGCCTGACCCACCTCCTAGTCTTTGTATAGTTGAGGTTGTGGCCCACTTTATACTCCATATATACGTGCGCTTTGCACCGATCAACATATCGTGAAGCACTACCAAAACAATCGTTTCCAACACTCTCCCTCTCGATCCGCTCCCCCATAAAACTCCAACTCGCCCCGTCCTGCTCATCAGAATCCAGAATCCAGACGCAAGAGCTCACGGCGTCTCGGGCAGCTGTCGGCGATCTCTATGGTACAGGAGCACGTGACCGGGCATGGGGAACTGCCAGGCGGCGGACGCGGCGGCCGTGGTGATCCAGCACCCGGGCGACGGCAAGGTGAACCGCCTCCACTGGCCGGCCACCGCGGCGGACGTCATGCGCAGGAACCCCGGCCACTACGTCGCCCTCGTCGTCCTGCATCACGTCGACGCCGAGCCCAACCCCGCCGTCGCCCTGGAGAGGGTAGGCGTCCGCGTTGCCGTATGGCGCTGTCACGTACGGCCGCCCGTACGCGCCCACGACCGCATGCACGCCCGCCGGCATGCCCGCTCGCCCCGCTGCGTACGTCCGAGTGATTGAAAAAAAACGATCGGGCGAACCCTATCTTCACGACGCCTCACCCGCCTCCTCTCGCGCTGCCGCCGCCGCCGCCACCATATCCGCCACTACGTCACCCTCGTCGTCCTGCATCACGTCGACGCCGAGCCCAACCCCGCCGTCGCCCTGGAAAGAGGAGGTGCGAGGATAACCAAGATCAAGCTCCTCAAGCCAAAGGACACGCTCCTCCTCGGCCTGGTCTACCGCCTCATCACCTCCCAAGGTTCGTGCTCTGAATCCGCCAACCATTCTTGGATTGGATTCTATTTGCTGCTCGTGCCGTTCTCTCTCTTGCTTACCTGGAGATTAGTCAATCGATCGATCCGTGGTGCGTGGGTGCAGAGGTGACCAAGGCCGCGCAGACGAGGAGGCAGGAGAGGATGGGCGGCTGCGACGTGAACATCGAGCGGGAGCGGCCGCGGCTGCACCGTCGGCGGCACCCGCCGAGGTCGAGGGGCGACGACCCAACCAACGGCCGCCAGAGGCGAACAGAGGCAGCCCGCCGATCATCAGGAACGGAGGCGGCTGGAGACGGACCGGCAACACCGGAGCATCGCTGCCGCCCGCGGCAGAGGCCGGCACTAGCGACCGGCGTTGCAGAGCATTACAGAGTCGTCGTCGAGCGGACACGTCTCTGTAAATGAACTGGAAAACTAGAAGAAGGTTTTGGGGGAGCTAGAAATGTACATACATTAGACGATCTGAATGTATCCATCGGCTTCTGCCCCGTTTGAATCCGTTCTGGTGATACAGTAGCATGCATTGCCCGTTCCAATTCATCATTTTTGTGAAGTTTTTTTTTTCAAACCTTTTTTTTTTGCGAAGTTACATTTTCCTGTCTTGAGGATCCAGCGGTTTATCCAAGTCGCGTGCGTTATTTCCCAGCAATGCGGAGGATAGGCGTGTGTTATTTGTGTTTGTACTCTCTTCGTTTTTATTTACGTCACGCATTTGCTTTGCCTGAAGTCAAACTTTATAAAATTTGATCAAGCTATACAAAACAATATGAATATTTATAGTAACAATTCTATGTGATGTGAAGTGTGTTGACACACGAACACGTCACGTGTACCCTCGACGTCGGGGGTGATGCACCGCAGCTCACGTCGAAGGAGACCCGACCGACAGCGCGATACGCAAGACACTCGACGGGTGCTTTTGCAGACCCGAAAACCCCACACCCCCGGGAGGGACCCCGTCAGGGAGTGCGGCGGCTATGAGCTGCCCTAGGTCGATTCGCTCGCCCCTAGAGCCTCGAGATTCGCAGCTCTCAAACACGAAGAACAGCAAAGAACGAGAGAGAAAAACGGTGGAGAAATAAAACATAGACAAAAAAGTAGTATATTGATTTGTTCGATTGTGTGTTGTCTAATCGGCCATCATCCCGAACATAAATAAGAGGCGGCTGGACTTCCCGTACAAGTAAAGGATTCATCTAGGCTTTCCTTACAAAAAATTACATCAATTCACGTCCTAGAGTCCTAATTCTATTTCAACTCGGATTCACTCTGAATCTGGCCCAACTTCTGTCTTCTTCCTTGCGTGGGCCGCCGAGCTTGCATATGATCTCCTATCAAGACGGCCCAAATATCAAACTTATGTGCCTCGACCAGACGAACAACTCTTATGTTGATCACTTTTTCAAATAAGGTCATCTTGAATACTTTTCGACGTCATCTTTACCTTCCAGTCGGACTCGGTCTTGCAGCGGACTGGATTGTCTGAGTCTCGTAGTGAATTTGCAGGCCATATACTATCTCTGATGATGATGACTCCAAGACCAAAATTTACCTTTTTGACGATACGCACGACTTCCATATTGAATATTTGTCCATCTGAGGTCATCTTGATAAACTTTGAGGCACATGCTCAGTTTCACTCGGATTCGAGCTCATCCACTCGGATATTAGAGTCACTCGGATCCTCCGACTGGACTTTTTCACTCGGATGTTAGAATTTTTCACTCGGAAGATAATATTCCACTTGGATGACTATATTTTCACTCGGAAGGTAATCTCTTACTCGATCGGCAAGTTTTCATTCCGACTGTAATATCTTCACTCAGATGATAATAAGTTCACTCGGATGTCAAACTTTCACTCGACCGGTAAGTTTTCACTCAAAAAGTAAGTTTTCACTCGATCGGTACATTTTTACCCGAAAGGTAAGCTTTCACTCGACCGGTGAGTTTTCACACGGATGGTAAGCTTTTCACTCGACCAAAAACACAGCTTGATCTTGATTTGTCTCCCCAGGTCTCATACGACCTCGGATTGAGACGAATTATATATGAAAATAGATCGGCTCAATGAGACGAAAATTTCTCGTGTTGAAGTTTTTTCGATTCAAGGACTTATTAAGGGCCCAATTGCTCGTGCGACCCATCAGACAGGGTGTTTGGTACTTCGCGCCATATTTCCATTCAGCTTCGGTCTGCAGTGTATTGCCTCTAACTTTTGCATATGAACTCGAATTGAGATGATTTATATATCCAAATCGATTGCCTCTACGAGACGAAGACAATTCCTTTAGAGTACTCCTTCATCCGAGGTCGTATTGAAGGCATGATCGGCCGAAAACCACTCGGAACATTGAATTCTGCCACTCGGAATACAATTTCGGCCCCTAAGATGGAGTCGGACGATGATAACCTAAATATCAAAGTTGTTCCACTCGGTGATGTGAAAATTTTCATGCTGAAAACCCTTTCACTCGAAGCCATCTCATTTTCTTTTACGCCGTGCCAAAATCTGATGTCAACACATGCCCCCTTGTTTTTCGGCAAAGCTTGCACGCCGAAAAATAATATGCACGGTGTTTGTTCTAAGGACGATGTCAACACTCCATCGGCCATTTATTTTCTTAGGGCGATAATTATGTATCTGCCATGTTTGTGCTAAGGGCGATAATCATATATCGGCCATTGTGTACTTAGGCTTCTTTCCACACACTCGGGTGGTATTTCTTCAAGTATTTGCCATTGAGAGCTCTAAGTAACACAGTCCCTTGTACAGATTCCACCAAATAAGAGTTTCCGGGAACTACTCTTGTAATTCTAAAAGGACCTTCCCAACTCGGAGACCACTTCCCGAATTTTCTATCTCTTGAACCAATCGGTAAAATCACTTTCCAGACGAGATCACCAACTTGAAAATTCTTCAACTTGAGTTTCTTATTGTAAGCTCTTGCAACCCTCAATTTGTCTCTCTCTATGGACTTCAAAGTAGCCAAACGTTTATCGGCAACCTCATCAATATTGTCCATCATCAAGTTACAAAAATCTACTGCCGATAAATCATTTTGTTTGGCTATTATCAAAGCATTCAAATTTACTTCCACTGGTAAAACAGCCTCTTGGCCATATACAAGCTCATATGGAGTTACCTTGGTAGCACCATGCCTTGAAATTCTATGTGCCCACAAAGCTTCAAACAACAACTCATGCCATCTCCTCGGATCATCCTCAATCTTCGTCTTGATGAGCTTGATTAAAATTTTATTGTTAGACTCAGCTTGTCCATTAGCTTGGGCATAATACGGAGAGGAATTGAGCAACTTTATGTTATAAGATTTGGCAAACTCTCTAACTTGGTGTGACATGAAAGATGAACCTTGATCCGTAGTTAACGTTTGAGGAACACCGAATCTATGAATAATGTGCTCGGTTATGAATTGAATTACCTCTGTATGTGTCATGTTCTTGAGAGGTACTGCTTCAGACCATTTAGTGAAGTAATCAGTTGCCACCAATACGAACCGATGCCCTTTTGAGGAAGACGGATGAATTTGCCCAATAAAGTCTAAACCCAAACTTTGAAAGGCCACGGCTTGATAATAGGAAGCGGGAGCCAATTGAATATCACCAAATTTTTTACAAGCTTCACACCCTTTATAATATCTAAAGCAATCATTAATCATAGTTGGCCAATAAAACCCAGCACGTCGCAATAACCACTTCATCTTAGGTGCTGACTGATGAGTACCACAAATGCCTTCATGTACCTCTCCCATAGCGACTCTCGCCTGATCCTCATCCAAGCACTTTAGAAGAACATCATCGACTTTTTGGCGATAAAGACCATCATCTCTCATTGTATACTTAAAAGCCATACGCCGAACAACCCTGTCCACCCTTTCACTCGGATTGCACAAGTAATCAACAATGGGCTTCCTCTAGTCGGAATTGTCACCTGCACTAGATTTTTTGTTAATGGCCGAATCAGTAGGTTCAGGTCCGGCCTCTCACATATCGGCAAGACAAGACATCGGTCTTTGAGAGATATGAAACATGCCATGATCAACATGATATCCAGATGCTTATTGTGGCAGATCATTTGCTTTCCAATTGTCATGCCTAGATATATGAGCAATGCTAAAACAATCCAAAGTAGAAATTATATCTAGACATTTATCAAGGTAAACATTAAGTGATTCGTCCAAACACTGAAAGACTTTGGATACTTGCTGCACCACTAGTAATGAATCACCATAAGCCTCAATATGTGTAACACCTATAGCAAGCAACATGTCTAGGCCGAATAACAATGCTTCATATTCGGCTTGATTGTTTGTGCAAATATATTCTAAGCGGCATGAGGCTTCAAAAACAAGACCATGAGGAGATATATAAACAATACCAACACCTTGGCCATTGCTACAAACTGAACCATCAAAGTATAACACTAGTAGAAAAGGGGCCTATTGACCCGGTTGGTGAGGGCCTTTAATCCCGGTTCATGAACCGGGACTAAAGGGTCGGTACTAATACCCTGGCCCTTTAGTCCCGGTTCTATCCAGAACCGGGACTGATGGTCCTCCACGTGGCCTGTCCGCTGAGCCCAGGCAAGAGGGCCTTTGGTCCCGGTTGGTGGCACCAACCGGGACCAGGCAAGAGGGGAACGTAGTAATTTCAAAATTTTCCTACGCACACACAGGACCATGGTGATGGCATAGCAACGAGAAGGGAGAGTGTTGTCTACGTACCCTCATAGACCAAAGCGGAAGCGATCACAACGTAGAGGAAGTAGTCGTACGTTCTCCTCGCGATCCTGCCGATCCCAGTGCCGTTACTCCGGCACCTCCGAGTCGATGATGACGTAGAGGAAGTAGTCGTACGTTCTCCTCGCGATCCAGCCGATCCCAGCGCCCGTTACTCCGGCGCCTCCGAGTTCTTGGCACACGTTCAGCTCGATGACGCTCCTCGGGCTCCGATCCAGCAAAGCTCCGGGAGAGGGAGTTCTGTCGACGACGGGCGTGGTGGCGATCTTGATGTTTCACCGGCGCAGGCTTCGCCTAAGCACCGCTACGATATGACCGAGGTGGAATATGGTGGAGGGGCACCGCACACGGCTAAGGAACGATCTCAAGGATCAACTTGTGTGTTCTAGGGTGCCCCCACCCCGTATATAAAGGAGGGAGGGAGGAGGTGGCGGCCACAAGGCGCGCCATAGGAGGGGAAACCTACTCCAAGTAGGTTTCCCTCTCCTTTCCTTATCTTATTTGGAGGAAGGAAGGACTACTAGTATTAGGAAGTAGTACTAGTAGTAGGAATAGGAAGAGGGGAAGGAGAAAGGAAAGGGGGCCGCCCCTTCCCCAATTCGGATTGGGCTTGGGGCGCGCCTCCCTTGTTCCTTCTCCTTCCTCCTACATGGGCCCAATAAGGCCCATATACCTCCCGGGGTTCCAGTAACCTCCCGGAGCTCCAAACTTCTCCGAACCTTTCCGGTGTCCAAATATATCCGTCCAATATATTAATCTTTATGTCTCGACCATTTCGAGACTCCTCGTCATGTCCGTGATCATATCCGGGACTCGAACAACCTTCGGTACATCAAAATACACAAACTCATAATATAACCGTCATCGAAACCTTAAGCGTGCGGACCCTACGGTTCGAGAACAATGTAGACATGACCGAGACACATCTCCGGTCAATAACCAATAGCGGGACCTGGATGCCCATATTGGTTCCTACATTTTCTACGAAGATCTTTATCGGTCGACCGCGCATAATAACATACGTTGTTCCTTTTGTCATCGGTATGTTACTTGCCCGAGATTCGATCGTCGGTATCCAATACCTAGTTCAATCTCGTTACTAGCAAGTCTCTTTACTCGTTCCGTAATACATCATCTCACAACTAACTCATTAGTTGCAATGCTTGCAAGGCTTATGTGATGTGTATTACCGAGAAGGCCCAGAGATACCTCTCCGACAATCGGAGTGACAAAACCTAATCTCGAAATCGCCAACCCAACAAGTACCTTTGGAGACACCTGTAGTACTCCTTTATGATCACCCAGTTACGTTGTGACGTTTGGTAGTACCCAAAGTGTTCCTCCGGTAAACGGGAGTTGCATAATCTCATAGTTATAGGAACATGTATAAGTCATGAAGAAAGCAATAGCAATATACTAAACGATCGAGTGCTAAGCTAACGGAATGGGTCATGTCAATCACATCATTCTTCTAATGAGGTGATCCCATTAATCAAATGACAACACATGTCTATGGTTAGGAAACATAACCATCTTTGATTAATGAGCTAGTCTAGTAGAGGCTTACTAGTGACTTATCTGTTTGTCTATGTATTCACACATGTATTATGTTTCCGGTTAATACAATTCTAGCATGAATAATAAACATTTATCATGATATAAGGAAATAAATAATAACTTTATTATTGCCTCTAGGGCATATTTCCTTCAGTCTCCCACTTGCACTAGAGTCAATAATCTAGATTACTCAGCAATGATTCTAACACCCATGGAGTCTTGGTGCTGATCATGTTTTGCTCGTGGAAGAGGCTTAGTCAACGGGTCTGCAACGTTCAGATCCGTATGTATTTTGCAAATCTCTATGTCTCCCACTTGGACTTGGTCCCGAATGGAATTGAAGCGTCTCTTGATATGCTTGGTCCTCTTGTGAAATCTGGATTCCTTTGCCAAGGCAATTGCACCAGTATTGTCACAGAAGATCTTCATTGGTCCCGATGCACTAGGTATAACACCTAGATTGGAAATGAACTCTTTCATCCAGACTCCTTCATTTGCTGCTTCCGAAGCAGCTATGTACTCCGCTTCACATGTAGATCCCGCCACGATGCTTTGTTTAGAACTGCACCAACTGACAGCTCCACCGTTTAACAAAAACACGTATCCGGTTTGCGATTTAGAATCGTCCGGTTCTGTGTCAAAGCTTGCATCGACGTAACCATTTACGACTAGCTCTTTGTCACCTCCATATACGAGAAACATATCCTTAGTCCTTTTCGTGTATTTCATGATGTTCTTGACCGCTGTCCAAAGGATCCACTCTGGATTACTTTGGTACCTTCCTGCCAAGCTTACAGCTAAGCATACGTCAGGTCTGGTACACAGCATTGCATACATGATAGAGCCTATGGCTGAAGCATAGGGAACATCTTTCATTTTCTCTCTATCTTCTGCTGTGGTCGGGCATTGAGTCTGACTCAATCTCACACCTTGTAATACAGGTAAAAAACCTTTCTTTGCCTGATCCATTTTGAACTTCTTCAAAACTTTATCAAGGTATGTGCTTTGTGAAAGTCCAATTAAGCGTCTTGATCTATCTCTATAGATCTTGATGCCCAATATGTAAGCAGCTTCACCAAGGTCTTTCATCGAAAACTCTTGTTCAAGTATCCCTTTATGCTATTCAGAAATTCTATATCATTTCCGATCAGTAATATGTCATCTACATATAATATCAGAAATGCTACAGAGCTCCCACTCACTTTCTTGTAAATACAGGCTTCTCCAAAAGTCTGTATAAACCCAAATACTTTGATCACACTATCAAAGCGTTTATTCCAACTCCGAGATGCTTGCACCAGTCCATAAATGGATCGCTGGAGCTTGCACACTTTGTTAGCTCCCTTTGGATCGATAAAACCTTCTGGTTGCATCATATACAACTCTTCTTCCAGAAATCCATTCAGGAATGCGGTCTTTACATCCATTTGCCAAATTTTATAATCATAAAATGCGGCAATTGCTAACATGATTCGGACAGACTTAAGCATCGCTACGGGTGAGAAGGTCTCATCGTAGTCAATCCCTTGAACTTGTCGAAACCCCTTTGCGACAAGTCGAGCTTTGTAGACAGCAATATTACCGTCTGCGTCAGTCTTCTTCTTGAAGATCCAATTGTTTTCTATTGCTTGCCGACCCTCGGGCAAGTCAACCAAAGTCCACACTTTGTTTTAATACATGGATCCCATCTCGATTTCATGGCCTCAAGCCATTTTATGGAATCTGGGCTCACCATCGCTTCTTCATAGTTCGTAGGTTCATCATGATCTAGTAGCATGACTTCCGAACAGGATTGCCGTACCACTCTGGTGTGGATTTTATTCTGGTTGATCTACGAGGTTACGTAGTAACTTGATCTGAAGTTTCATGATCAACATCATCAACTTCCTCACTATTTGGTGTAGATATTGCGTAAACTGGTTTACGTGATAAACTACTTTCAAATAAGGGAGAAGGTACAGATTACCTCATCAAGTTCTACTTTCCTCCCACTCACTTCTTTCGAGAGAAACTCCTTCTCTAGAAAGGATCCATTCTTAGCAACAAATGTCTTGCCTTCGGATCTGTGATAGAAGGTGTACCCAACTGTCTCCTTTGGGTATCCTATGAAGATACATTTCTCCGATTTAGGTTCGAGCTTATCAGGTTGAAGCTTTTTCACATAAGCATCGCATCCCCAAACTTTTAAGAAACGACAACTTTGGTTTCTTGCTAAACCACAGTTCATAAGGTGTCGTCTCAACGGATTTTGACGGTGTTCTATTCAGCGTGAATGCGGCCGTCTCAAGAGCATAACCCCAAAACGATAGCGGTAAATCTGTAAGAGACATCATAGATCGCACCATATCTAGTAAGGTGCGATTACGACGTTCGGACACACCATTGCGCTGCGGTGTTCCGGGTGGCGTGAGTTGCGAAACTATTCCGCATTGTTTCAAATGTAGACCAAACTCGTAACTCAAATATTCGCCTCCACGATCAGATCGTAGAAACTTTATTTTCTTATTACGATGATTTTCAACTTCACTCTGAAATTCTTTGAACTTTTCAAATGTTTCAGACTTATGTTTCATTAAGAAGATATACCCATATCTGCTTAAATCATCTGTGAAGGTGAGAAAATAACGATATCCGCCACGAGCCTCAACATTCATTGGACCACATACATCGGTATGTATGATTTCCAACAAATCTGTTGCTCTCTCCATAGTACCGAGAACGGGGTTTTAGTCATCTTGCCCATGAGGCACGGTTCGCAAGTGCCAAGTGATTCATAATCAAGTGACTCCAAAAGTCCATCAAGATGGAGTTTCTTCATGCGCTTTATACCGATATGACCTAAACGGCAATGCCACAAATAAGTCGCACTATCATTATCAACTCTGCATTTTTGGTTTCAACATTATGAATATGTGTATCACTACTATCGAGATTCATTAAAAATAGACCACTCTTCAAGGGTGCATGACCATAAAAGATATTATTCATATAAATAGAACAACCTTTATTCTCTGATTTAAATGAATAACCGTCTCGCATCAAACAAGATCCAGATATAATGTTCATGCTTAACGCTGGCACCAAATAACAATTATTTAGGTCTAAAACTAATCCCGAAGGTAGATGTAGAGGTAGCGTGCCAACCGCGATCACATCGACTTTGGAACCATTTCCCACGCGCATCGTCACCTCGTCCTTTGCCAGTGTTCGCTTAATCTGTAGTCCCTGTTTGAGTTGCAAATATTAGCAATGTAACCAGTATCAAATACCCAGTGCTACTGCGAGCTCTAGTAAGGTACACATCAATAACATGTATATCACATATACCTTTGTTCACCTTGCCATCCTTCTTATCCGCCAAATACTTGGGGCAGTTCCGCTTCCAAAGTGACCTACCGCTTGCGGTAGAAGCACTCAGTTTCAGGTTTAGGTCCAGACTTGGGTTTCTTCCCTTGAGCAGCAACTTGTTTGCTGTTCTTCTTGAAGTTCCTTCTTCTTCCCTTTGCCCTTTTCTTGAAACTAGTGGTATTGTTGACCATCAACACTTGATGCTCTTTCTTGATTTCTACCTCCGCGGCTTTTAGCATTGCGAAGAGCTCAGGAATTGTCTTAGTCATCCCTTGCATATTATAGTTCATCACGAAGCTCTTGTAGCTTGGTGGCAGTGATTGGAGAATTTCATCAATGACACTATCATCCGGAAGATTAACTCCCAGCTGAATTAAGTGATTATTATACCCGGACATTTTGAGTATGTGCTCACCGATGTAACTGTTCTCCTACATCTTGCAGCTATAGAACTTATTGGAGACTTCATATCTCTCAATCCGGGCATTTGCTTGAAATATTAACTTCAACTCTTGGAACATCTCATATGCTCCATGACGTTCAAAACGTCGTTGAAGACCCGGTTCTAAGCCGTAAAGCATGGCACACTGAACTATAGAGTAGTCATCAGCTTTGCTCTGCCAGACGTTCACAACTTCTGGTGTTGCTCCTGCATCAGGCCTGGCACCCAGCGGTGCTTCCAGGACGTAATTCTTCTGTGCAGCAATGAGGATAATCCTCAAGTTACGGACCCAGTCCGTGTAATTGCTACCATCATCTTTCAACTTTGCTTTCTCAAGGAACGCATTAAAATTCAACGGAACAACAAAGACGAGCCATCTATCTACAGTATACATAGTCTAGCAAAATACTATCAGGTACTAAGTTCATGATTTATTTAAGTTTTTAATTACTCATATTACTAAAGAACTCCCACTTAGACAGATATCTCTCTAGTCATCTAAGTGATCACGTGATCCAAATCAACTAAACCATAACCGATCATCACGTGAGATGGAGTAGTTTTCAATGGTGAACATCTTATGTTGATCATATCTACTATATGATTCACGCCGACCTTTCGGTCTCCGTGTTCCGAGGCCATATCTGCATATGCTAGGCTCGTCAAGTATAACCTGAGTATTCTGCGTGTGCAAAACTGGCTTGCACCCGTTGTAGATGGACGTGAAGCTTATCACACCCGATCATCACGTGGTGTCTCGACACGACGAACTTTGGCAATGGTGCATACTCAGGAGAACACTACTTGATAATTTTAATGAGAGATCATCTTAAATGCTACCGTCAATCAAAGCAAAATAAGATGCATAAAGGATAAACATCACATGCAATCAATATAAGTGATATGATATGGCCATCATCATCTTGTGCTTGTGATCTCCATCTCCGGCACCGTCATGATCACCATCGTCACCGGGCGCCGACACCTTGATCTCCATCGTAGCATCGTTGTCGTTTACGCCATCTATTGCTTCTACGACTATCGCTACCGCTTAGTGATAAAGTAAAGCAATTACATGGCGTTTGCATTTCATACAATAAAGCGACAACCATATGGCTCCTGCCAGTTGTCGATAACTCGGTTACAAAACATGATCATCTCATACAATAAAATATAGCATCATGTCTTGACCATATCACATCACAACATGCCCTGCAAAAACAAGTTAGACGTCCTCTACTTTGTTGTTGCAAGTTTTACGTGGCTGCTACGGGCTGAGCAAGAACCGTTCTTACCTACGCATTAAAACCACAATGATACTTCACAAATAGACTCCGTTTTAACCTTCTCAAGGACCGGGCGTAGCCACACTCGGTTCAACTAAAGTGAGAGAGACAGACACCCGCCAGCCACCTTTAAGCACGAGTGCTCGTAGCAGTGAAACCAGTCTCGCGTAAGCGTCTGGCGTAATGTCGGTCCGGGCCGCTTCATCTCACAATACCGCTGAACCAAAGTATGACATGCTGGTAGGCAGTATGACTTGTATCGCCCACAACTCGCTTGTGTTCTACTCGTGCATATGACATCAACGCATAAAACCAGGCTCGGATGCCACTGTTGGGGAACGTAGTAATTTCAAAATTTTCCTACGCACACACAGGACCATGGTGATGGCATAGCAACGAGAAGGAGAGAGTGTTGTCTACGCATTCTCGTAGACCAAAGCGGAAGCGATCACAACGTAGAGGAAGTAGTCGTCGTTCTCCTCGCGATCCTGCCGATCCCAGTGCCGTTACTCCGGCACCTCCGAGTCGATGATGACGTAGAGGAAGTAGTCGACGTTCTCCTCGCGATCCAGCCGATCCCAGCGCCGTTACTCCGGCGCCTCGAGTTCTTGGCACACGTTCAGCTCGATGACGCGCTCCTCGGGCTCCGATCCAGCAAAGCTCGGGAGAGGGAGTTCTGTCAAGACGACGGCGTGGTGGCGATCTTGATGTTTCACCGGCGAGGGCTTCGCCTAAGCACCGCCACGATATGACCGAGGTGGAATATGGTGGAGGGGGCACCACACGGCTAAGGAACGATCTCAAGGATCAACTTGTGTGTTCTAGGGTGCCCCCCACCCCGTATATAAAGGAGGGAGGGAGGAGGTGGCCGGCCACAAGGGGCGCCATAGGGAGGAAACCTACTCCAAGTAGGTTTCCCTCTCCTTTCCTTATCTTATTTGGAGGGAAGGAAGGAGTACTAGTATTAGGAAGTAGTACTAGTAGTAGGAATAGGAAGAGGGGAAGGAGAAAGGAAAGGGGGCCGCCCCTTCCCCAATTCGGATTGGGCTTGGGGCGCACCCCTCCCTTGTTCCTTCTCCTTCCTCCTACATGGGCCCAATAAGGCCCATATACCTCCCGGGGTTCCGTAACCTCCCGAGCTCCAAACTTCTCCGGAACCTTTCCGTGTCCAAATATATCCGTCCAATATATTAATCTTTATGTCTCGACCATTTCGAGACTCCTCGTCATGTCCGTGATCATATCCGGACTCCGAACAACCTTCGTACATCAAAATACACAAACTCATAATATAACCGTCATCGAAACCTTAAGCGTGCGGACCCTACGGTTCGAGAACAATGTAGACATGACCGAGACACATCTCCGGTCAATAAACAATAGCGGGACCTGGATGCCCATATTGGATCCTACATTTTCTACGAAGATCTTTATCGGTCAGACCGCATAACAACATACGTAGTTCCTTTTGTCATCGGTATGTTACTTGCCCGAGATTCGATCGTCGGTATCCAATACCTAGTTCAATCTCGTTACTAGCAAGTCTCTTTACTCGTTCCGTAATACATCATCTCACAACTAACTCATTAGTTGCAATGCTTGCAAGGCTTATGTGATGTGTATTACCGAGAAGGCCCAGAGATACCTCTCCGACAATCGGAGTGACAAAACCTAATCTCAAATACGCCAACCCAACAAGTACCTTTGGAGACACCTGTAGTACTCCTTTATGATCACCCAGTTACGTTGTGACGTTTGGTAGTATCCAAAGTGTTCCTCCGTAAACGGAGTTGCATAATCTCATAGTTATAGGAACATGTATAAGTCATGAAGAAAGCAATAGCAATATACTAAACGATCGAGTGCTAAGCTAACGGAATGGGTCATGTCAATCACATCATTCTTCTAATGAGGTGATCCCATTAATCAAATGACAACACATGTCTATGGTTAGGAAACATAACCATCTTTGATTAATGAGCTAGTCTAGTAGAGGCTTACTAGTGACTTATCTGTTTGTCTATGTATTCACACATGTATTATGTTTCCGGTTAATACAATTCTAGCATGAATAATAAACATTTATCATGATATAAGGAAATAAATAATAACTTTATTATTGCCTCTAGGGCATATTTCCTTCAAGGACTAGCTAGACACGCTAGCTAGCTAGGAATTAAGCAAACAGAAGATCGTCATGAACATATATGCATACAGAGAGAAGTGATATCGACCACCTCTCCTTCTCCGAGAGATTGGTCGAACAACAAGTTCTCGTATATCTATCCGACACTACCGGCTACATATATACAATAATTATCTTTTACAATACGGACGCGTGGTCCACATAGTATTCTCCGTCTTCAGCGATCACGTGGTCAAGAAAGAATGCCGCCAATTCCTCTTGAATTGCTCGCATGCAATCTGGTGCTAGGAGTTCATCCCGCTTCCGAAACATCTAATTTTAAGAAAGGGGTCAATACATATATATATATATATATGTATATATATATATATATATGAATGAATGAAACTCAACACAAATGATGGTAATAAAATAAAATTGTGAATATTTTTATTTACGCACTTCATATTGTTTTTCGGAGTAGCCCCTCTCACAGGTCGTGTGGCGGATGGACTCGCAAACGTAGTATCCACAGAAATCATTCCCTTGTTCCTGCCACAACCACTTTACAAGAAACAGAGGTCAATCAAACTGATAATTAGCAAGCATGCTTAATGGTGTTGATGTAACTAGCGCTTGAATCACTAGGAGATCTTGGCGTGGAATATGCTACTATATAGTACTTACTTTCGGGTGTCTAAATTGCAGCTTCTTCGGTAGTCCTGGAGCTTTTTTGGTGAATTTTCCCCAAGCCCTGCCATACAAAGAAAACAATTACTTGATATCAGAAATGAACAAAGTTGCTGATATGGTGGATAACGATCGATTTAACTTACTTCTCGAGCATTTCAGTCATGTCTGCATACTCCTTGGGATCTTTTTGTCTCGAGTCTAAGACAGTTACTACTCCCTGCTCAAGCTTAATCTCTAGGAGAATATAGTGGTACCTGCGCTTGCGCATGCATAACTCATCAATATTACATTACTATAACCTGGACTAATAAGGGAAACCGAATATGCCACAAGACAAGTAACACTCACGCGTGGTTGTAAGGAAAGAGTATTATATTTTTGTGTTCATTTATTTCCAACGATCGTAGCAAGTTGGCCTCGGTTCGTCGGCACGATATTTAACCTCATTTGCATCTATGAGATATGTGTTAATGAACCCAATATCACCCACTTGTCTTTTCTTCATTTCGGCGATCTTCAATCTGCATAATATAGTGAGGATATTTATAAATACATGCAATGAAAGAGCTGAGTTATATAGAGATACTTAATGACATACAGACAGTAGCAGGTGACCGTTTCTTTATCGAGGGCCAATTGATTGAAAAACTGATAGAACTCCTCAAATGGAATAGGCAACAGTTCAATTCCAAGGAGGTCATGCTCCTTTTTAACTCTCACCTCAGACTCTTTGCAGGTTTTCATGTACCAATCATGCAATCTTCGCATCATCGTTGATAGAGAGCTTTCATATTTGACGAGAGGCTTCCCGTACTCGTATCTTTGTATCTGCACCTCCAAGAAATCATAATGTACATCGTCGGGCAGGTAATCTGCAGGATTGCCATAACCGGGCACCATCCTCGGATCGACGATGTCGCTTAGCGAGCACCTTGAGCGGGGGCACGATTGCTTGCTTGTTCGCCGCTGGGCAATTTGTTTCCCAGCTCGTCGTTCTTTCATCCTTTGATCAACGACAGTACTTCCCGATCTCTCCGCTTCGGATAATGCCTTTCCAATAATGCGCTCATAGTTGCCTTCGGCGGAGACTTGGGTGGTTTTGTCGTGGCAGCGAGTGCGCTTCGCTTTGACCGGATCTACCTTCTCCTCCGGAGGTGGATGTCTCTTTGCTTTCAACCCTTGAAACCAGTCATCCACTTCGTTCTCTGCGCGATCTTCGCGTTTCCTCCTCGCTCCTCTCGTATGGTAACTTCTCCGAGTCTTCAGAGAAGGACCGAATCAGATCTCCTCCCGCCTTTGGCTGTACTGCTAGACGCCGGCAGAGCAGACGGAGCGGATGTCTTCGTTCCTTGCTTACGAGGCAGAGGAGAAGGACTACGACGCGCCGGAGCAGCCGGAGCGGCGGCGTGTCTCTTCCGCCCTTGCTGACGAGGCGGAGGAGGAGGAGGCTGGCTGCTCGGGCGCGCCGGTGCAGGCGGAGAAGGAGACGGAGTGCCGCCACGCGCCGGAGAAGGAGCCGTCCGAGTGCCCTGATCGTCACTCGCCGAAGGAGGAGGCGGTGGAGGAGGCGGAGTGCCCTGACTCGTCGGAGGAGGAGGAGGAGGAGGCGGAGGCGTCCAGTTCGGAAGGTTGATGAGATCCTTTCGCCATAGGCATGGAGTCTTCAGAGCATAACCCAGCCGATACTCCCCTTCACCGGTAGGGTGGTCAAGCCGGAGGTCCTCAAATCCCCCGTTATTTCATCGACCATCACCTTAGCATATCCTTCTGGAATCGGCCGGCAGTGAAAAGTTGAGTCGGGTTTAGTAGGATAAACAGAGCCAACAGCCGCCTTGACCTTCAAATTGCTCCATTGCACCATAAGGTGGCAATGTTCAGCATCCGTGATAGCATCCACGGGATAGCTGGCAGGAGCCGTCAAGGCATGTTGCTCTGGTGAAGCAGCTCGGTGGAAGCCACGCTGCTTCTCCGCTGAGATGGCGGGGTAGCTTCGGGGAAGCTTCGCAGGTCGCTTGTTGTGATCTGCCGCTTCGTTCCTCTAGCCCCATTACCCTTTCGCAGCGCTGCATTAGGCTCTGCTCAGCTTTCTTCCTCCTCTCATGGGTTTTGTAACCCCCTGCGTCTGGAAATCCAGCCTTCCACGAAACGTAGCCTGGCGTGCCTCGTGTCCGTCCAAGGTGCTCAGGATTCCCGAGGGCCATTGTGAGCTCGTCCTTCTCCCT
This sequence comes from Aegilops bicornis, assembly GCA_021605145.1. Lineage (NCBI taxonomy): Eukaryota > Viridiplantae > Streptophyta > Magnoliopsida > Poales > Poaceae > Aegilops > Aegilops bicornis. Next base: position 57,195,766 of record CM038670.1, read on the forward strand.
GTCTGGAACGAACTTCCCTTGCTGCGCTCATTCGATATATTGCTGAAGCTTCTTGACTGGTATGTCCAATTGTTCGTCGTCCAAATGCACTTCCCTGTTATAGGGTCCAAGGATCCGCCGGCCCCGAAGAACCAGGTCCGGCAACGGTCTGGCCAGTTCATTGTCTCTGGTTCGATCCCTTTATCAAACAGATCATTCTCAGCCTTGGCCCACTTAGGCCGGGCTACGAGGTAGCCACCTGACCCCGTGCAATGGTGAAGCTTCTTGTTCGCAGCATTTCTCTTGTTTGTCGCCGACATCTTTTTACTCTTTTCCGATGTCTTGTAGGCCACAAATGCGGGCCACCATCTCGATCTTCTCATATTTGCCCTTGAATTCTGGTGTCTCATTTTTTTTGACATACGTATTGAGTTCTTTCTTCCAATTCCGGAATAGTTCTGCCATCTTCTTAAGAGCAAAAGGCTTGATTAATGGCTCTATTACTGGCTTCTCCGGATCATCCTCTAGCGGTAGGGTAAAATTTGACTTTAGCTCAGTCCAAAGATCATTTTTCTGCATATCATTGACACAAGACACCTCAGGGTCTTCGTTCTTAGGCTTATACCATTGGTGGATGCTGATTGGGATCTTGTCCCTAACAAGAACCCCCCTTGACCGAGCAACAAATGCCTTCTTTGTCCGGTAGGGTTCAATCGGTTGGCGTCGTCAGCGATTTGTATGATCTCATACTTTTCATCCAAGCTCAATTTTTTCTTCGGCCTCGCCTCTTTACCGAAGTTGTGCTCGATCCAGAGGGCTAGAAAAAGAACAAAGACGAGAGTTAATTAATATGTGTACATACCGAAACAAAGACGAGAGCTAGCCAGCACAGGCTTAACTAATATATATACCTGGCCGGACTCGGTTTGGTGATCACCGGAGCCGTCCTCATGGTCTACTTCTTCACCCTCTCCTTCTTGCACCGGCATTGGGTCATCGGAGCCATGTAAATCATAGCCAGCTGCTTCTTCACCCTCTCCTTCCAGACCATCGTTGTCGTTGAGAAACATCAACGAGCGTATTTACATCACTTCCTTGTGCGATTATGTCCCTCAACAACGCTTCTTGTGCTTCGTCTCGGGGTGTCCATAGTTTCTACAAATATTTACAACATGGCAATTATTATTCAAACATGACAGATATGGATATATTAGTGGCAAACGAGAACTAGCTAGCTAATCACAATAAGGAATCATATTAGTGGCCTCGACGCTGCTTCTCTAGGGTTTGGGGTGGCCTCGACAACGCTTCAAGGGTTAGGGGTGGCCTCGAGAATGCTTCAAGGAGGGGTACATCGACCCCCCCACGTGTTGAAGCTATCGGGAGGGGTCGGCGTTGAACACTACATCTATGTCCCACAAGTGACGTGGGCATCGACGCCTTGTGATAGGGTAGAGGGTCGTGGATTGCTGAGCGGTCAAGGGTCAAGGGTCGAGGATCGCCGAGGGTCGGAGGTTGCCTAGTGTCAAAGGATTCAACAAAACCATGTCTTCATCATTAGGCGAAAGTAACAGGTGCATGATGGTACGAAGCTCTCCAAAGTTATTTTGGAACGGAGTCCCAGATAGGATAATTCACTTTCTGGTACAAAGTTCAGCAAGAACCTTCCGAATATCGTTATTTGAAAGGCCTTTGCTGAAATTCGTACAAAAAGGCAAATTATCCTATCCGGGACTCCATTCCGTATCAACTTTGGAGGACTTCGTACCATCATGCCATGGTTACTTCCGCCAATGATGAAGCCATGGATTTCTTCAAGATTTTGACACTAGGAACCTCTCGACCTCGGCGATCCTCGACCCCTTGAACCTCGACGACCTGGAACCCTCGACCCTTAGATCGACCTCGAACCCTCGATCCCTCGACCTAGAACCCTCGATCCCTCGACAACGCTTCAAGGGGTAATATCGACAACGACGAGATACATACACGGAAATTAATGTTATCGGGGAGGGTATATCGACCCCCCACGTATTGAAGTTATCGGGAGGTATATGGACACCCCTCGTGTTGAAGTTATCGGGAGGGGTATATCGGCGATGAGAGGAGAAGATCGAAGAAAAAAAGAAGGAAAAAGAGGAGAAGAAGAAAGGAATAGAGGAGAAGAAGAAAAATAGAATATTTTCTATTTTTCTTCTCCTCTATTTCTTTCTTCTTCTCCTCTTCTTTTTCTTCTTTTTCCTCTTCTTATTTATTTCTCCTCTTCTTCCTCTCCTCTTCTACTCCTTTCTTCCTCTTCTTATTTTCCTTTTTCCTCTCCTTCTTTTTCTTCTTCTTCCTTCTTTCTAGCTAGATATATAAAAATTTTCTAAAAATGTAACTTTTGCATATATAAAACTTTTTCTTCTTCTTCCTTCTTCCTTCTCTTCCTTCTTCCTAAATATATAATACTTTTCTAACAATGAAACTAACCTAAAATAAATACATTCATACAAAAAACATTTAAAAATATACATAAATACATATATGAACATACATAAGAAATACATATATATAAAAAATGCATATATGAGCATACATAAGAAATACATATATCTAAAAAATACATATATCAAAAAAAACGGCGGCGGCGGCTTGGGTCAAGGGCGCCAGTGCTCACAAGGGCGTCGTCAGGCAGGGCGAGGCGGGCGGCGCGAGGCGAGCAGGCTGGGAGTGGCGGCGACGGCCGGCGGCGGCGTCGGCTGGGCGCGATGGGCGGCGCGACGCGCTGGGTGGCGTTGGGAGATGACCGCGATGGCGGGTGGCGCACGGCAGCGTCGAAGCGGGCGCTGGGTGGTGACGGCAGGCGTGACGGGGGCGGCGACGGTGTCGGCGGGGTGTGAATCGGGCAGCCTGGCGGCGGCGGCGGCGCAGGCAACTGCAGAGATGAAGTGAAAAACTCTAAGTGTTTGCTTATATAGCAAGGGAATTAGTCCCGGTTCGTGGCACCAACCGGGGCTAATGCCCCTCTTTAGTCCCGGTTGGTGCCTCCAACCGGGACCAAAGGCCAATTTTCAAGCAGCCCAAACGGCGGAAGCGGCCTTTGGTCCCGGTTGGTGGCACCAACCGGGACTAAAGGGGCATTAGCCCCGTTTGAGCCACGAACCGGGACTAATGCTCTTTAGTCCCTTGGTGCCACCAACCGACCAAAGGCCTTGTGCTGCCCGCGCCAAATGTTTAGTCCCACCTCGCTTGTTGAGAGGGAGCCGCACCAGTTTATAAGGTGCGGTGCGCCTTCCCTCTCGAGCTCCTCTCTAAAGCAGGCTTTCGGGCCTAAACGTGCAATATGTGCCTGTGGGCCTACTGGGCCTCCCGCGGGCCTGAATCCTGGCCCATGGTAGGGTTTCTAGTCCAATTCAGGCCGTGGGTGCCCGATGAGGTGGCACTTTTTTTGTTTTTTTGTTTTATTTGTTGCTTTATTTAGTTTATTTTGGTTTTGGTTTATTTTTCTTTTGGTCTTTTGCTTTATTTTTTAATTCTTTTTGCTTTTAGTTTCAGAAAAATTATAAACTTTCCGTTAGTGCCATTAGTTTTCAAATTTGAAAAATCTTTTTTTGTTTTCTTTGTTGCTTTATTTATTTTATTTTGTTTCTACTTACAACAAAATACTTATTGTTGCTATTTTTATTTTTTTTTTTTAGTTTTTGTTCTGTTTTACGCATTATTTAGTTTTTGTTGTTTTTTGCTTTATTTTTTAATTCTTTTTGCTTTTAGTTTTAGAAAAATTATAAACTTTCTGTTAGTGCCATTAGTTTTCAAATTTGGAAACTCTTTTTGTTTTCTTTGTTGCTTTATTTATTTTATTTTGTGTCTACTTACAACAAAATACTTATTGTTGCTATTTTTATTTTTTTCCAGTTTTTTGTTCTGTTTTCTGCATTATTTATTTTTTGTTGTTTTTTTGTTTTTTTCTTTATTTTGTAATTCTTTTTGCTTTTAGTTTTAGAAAAATTATAAACTTTCTGTTAGTGCCATTAGTTTTCAAATTTGAAAACACTTTTTTTGTTTTCTTTGTTGCTTTATTTATTTTATTTTGTTTACGCTTACAACAAATCGGTGTGTAGAGGGACGGTCTTATAAACCGGTGTGAGCGCCCTTCGGTTGGCGAGGTTTTCAAATTCATAGTTTTCAAATGAACTCTGAAAAAGTTGGCATAGCATGTTCATGTACAAAAGCGGACAATGGTATCATACTAAATGCATTACAAAGTTGGCATGGTATCATCATAATAGTTGCGGAGAAAGTCTTCACTTTTTCTTTGCTTGTGTCGCTTTGCTTATTGCGCCGTAACCATGGATAATCTTCATCGCTTATCGTGATGCTTGGGTTAGCCTTGACTTTGAAGGGGGGAATTTCATGAAACTTTTCATACTCTTCAGACATGTCTGTCTTGCCCTCCACTCCCAGGATGTCCCTTTTTCCTGAAAGAAGTTTGTGGCGCTTTGGCTCATTGTATGATGTATTCGCTTCCTTGTCTTTTCTTTTCCTCGGTCTGGTAGACATGTCCTTCACATAGATAACCTGTGCCACATCATTGGCTAGGACGAACGGTTCTTCAGTGTACCCAAGATTTTTCAGATCCATCGTTGTCATTCCGTCTTGTGGGTCTACACATACCCGCCTCCTGACAGATGGACCCACTTGCACTTAAACAAAGGGACCTTAAAATCTACTCCGTAGTCAAGTTCCCATATGTCTACTATGTAACCATAATATGTGGCATTTCCCTTGTCGGTTGCTGCATCAAAGCGGACACCGCTGTTTTGGTTGGTGCTCTTTTCATCTTGGTCAATCGTGTAAAATGTATTCCCATTTATCTCGTGATCATTTCCAAATCATTACAATAAGATGGTCCTCGACAACAAGTACAGCTCATCACAAACAGTGTTGTCACCTCCGAGACGTGTTTCCAACCAACTGCTGAAAGTCCCGATGTGTTCACATGTAATCCGATCGTCGCCGCTCCGGGTGTTTGGAGCGCAGACTGTTCTTGTGTTCATCGACATACGGGGTCACCAAGCTAGAGTTCTGTGGAACTGTGTAGTGTGCTTGAGACCAAGAATATCCGTCCTTGCATATTATTGAGTCTCTTCCAAGCGTGCCTTTTCCAGTCAGTCTCCCCTCATACCGCGATTTAGGGAGACCTATCTTCTTAAGGCTAGGAATGAAGTCAATACAAAACCCGATGACATCCTCTGTTTGATGGCCCATGGAGATGCTTCCTTCTGGCCTAGCGCGGTTACGAACATATTTCTTTAGGACTCACATGAACCTCTCAAAGGGGTACATATTGTGTAGAAATACGGGCCCTAGAATGACAATCTCGTCGACTAGATGAACTAGGACGCGCGTCATGATATTGAAGAAGGATGGTGGGAACACCAGCTCGAAACTGACAAGACATTGCGCCACATCACTCCTTAGCGTTGATACGATTTCTGGATCGATCACCTTCTGAGATATTGCATTGAGGAATGCACATAGCCTCACAATGGCTAATCGGACGTTTTCCGGTAGAGGCCCCCTCAATGCAACCGGAAGCAGTTGCGTCATAATCACGTGGCAGTCATGAGACTTTAGGTTCTGGAACTTTTTCTCTGGCATATTTATTATTTGCTTTATATTCGACGAGAAGCCAGTAGGGACCTTCATACTGAGCAGGCATTGAAAGAATATTTCTTTCTCTTCTTTCGTAAGAGCGTAGCTGGCAGGACCTTCATACTGCTTCGGAGGCATGCCCTCTTTTTTCGCGTAAGCGTTGCAGGTCCTCTCGTGCCTCGTGTGTATCTTTTGTCTTCCCACACACGCCCAAGAATCCTAGCAGGTTCACGCAAAGGTTCTTCGTCACGTGCATCACGTCGATCAAGAGCGGACCTCTAGGTATTTCCAGAGGGTAGGTCCCAAAATATAGATTTCTTCTTCCACATGGGTGCGTGATTCTCAGCGTCATTCGAACAACTAGTCCGCGGGACCCTTTCCAAAGATTACGTGTAAATCATTGACCAAAGCAAGTACGTGATCACCGGAACGCATGGCGGGCTTCTTCCGGTGATCTGCCTCGCCTTTGAAATGCTAGCCTTTCTTTCGACATTGATGGTTGGTCGGAAGAAATCGACGATGGCCCAGGTACACATTCTTCCTGCAGCTTCCCAGGTATATACTATCGGTGTCAAGTAAACAGTGCGTGCATGCGTGGTATCCCTTGTTTGTCAGTCCTAAAAGGTTACTGAGAGCGGGCCAATCGTTGATGGTCACGAACAGCAACGCCTTTAGGTCAAATTCCTCCTTTTTGTTCTCATCCCACGTACGTACACTGTTTCCATTCCACAGCTGTAAAAGTTCTTCAACTAATGGCCTTAGGTACACATCAATGTCGTTGCCGGGTTGCTTAGGGCCTTGGATGAGAACTGGCATCATAATGAACTTCCGCTTCATGCACATCCAAGGAGGAAGGTTATACATACATAGAGTCAAGGGCCAGGTGCTGTGATTGCTGCTCTGCTCCCCGAAAGGATTAATGCCATCCGCGCTTAAAGCAAACCATACGTTCCTTGGGTCCTTTGCAAACTCATCCCAGTACTTTCTCTCGATTTTTCTCCACTGCGACCCGTCGTGGGTGCTCTCAACTTCCGTCTTTCTTGCGGTCCTCACTGTGCCATCGCATCAACTTGGCATGCTCTCTGTTTACGAGCAGACGTTTCAACCGTGGTATTATAGGAGCATACCACATCACCTTCGCAGAACCCTCTTCCGGGAGGCTCGCCGTCAACATCACCGTGGTCATCTCGTCGATCTTATATCGCAAAGCACCGCATACCGGCATGCGTTCAGATCCTTGTAGGCACCACGGTAGAGGATGCAGTCATTAGGGCATGCATGTATCTTCTCCACCTCCAATCCTAGAGGGCATACGACCTTCTTTGCTGCGTATGTACTGTCGGGCAATTCGTTATCCTTTGGAAGCTTCTTCTTCATTATTTTCAGTAGCTTCTCAAATCGTTTATCAGGCACAGCATTCTCTGCCTTCCACTGCAGCAATTCCAGTACGGTATCGAGCTTTGTGTTGCCATCTTCGCAATTGGGGTACAACCCTTTTTGTGATCCTCTAACATGCGATCAAACTTCGGCTTCTCCTTTTGACTTTCGCATTGCGTCCTTGCATCGACAATGACCCGGCGGAGATCATCATCATCGGGCACATCGTCTGGTTCCTCTTGATCTTCAGCAGCTTTGCCTGCTCCAGCACCATCGTGCACATCGTCAGTGCATCTTGATGTTCAGAGCATCACCGTATTCAGGGGGCACATAGTTGTCATCGTACTCTTCTTCCTCGCCGCCTTCCATCATAACCCCTATTTCTCTCGTGCCTCGTCCAAACATTATAGTGTGGCATGAAACCCTTGTAAAGCAGGTGGGTGTGAAGGATTTTCCGGTCAGAGTAAGACTTCAGATTCCCACATATAGGGCATGGACAACACATAAAACCATTCTGCTTGTTTGCCTCAGCCACTTCTAGAAAATCATGCACGCCCTTAATGTACTCGGAGGTGTGTCTCACCGCACATCCATTGCCGGTTCATCTGCGTGCATTATATATAATTAAGTGTGTCAAAAATCATTAGAGAACATCATGAATAGATAATTAAGTGACCAAATTAATAGAAGTTCATCATCACATAAAAACCAAAGTACATACATAGTTCTCATCTAACAACATAAAGCTCTGCAGAGCATCTAAATTAATTAAACCATACATTGAAACTATGTAAAACATTTCAATGCGAAAACAAATACGATCATAATCGCAACCAAGGTAAGAACTGATCCAACGGCATAATGATACCAAGCCTCGGTATGAATGGCATATTTTCTAATCTTTCTCATCTTCAAGCGCATTGCATCCATCTTGATCTTGTGATCATCGACGACATCCGCAACATGCAACTCCAATATCATCTTCTCCTCCTCAAGTTTTTTATTTTTTCCTTCAAGAAATTGTTTTGTCTTCAACTAAATTTAACTTCTCGACAATAGGGTCGGTTGGAATTTCGGTTCAACAACCTCCTAGATAAATAAAATCTATGTCACGTTGGTCGGCATAATTTTCATAAACAATAAATGAACCAATAGTTATGAAAAGATAATATATACCACATCCGAATCATAGATGTGACGAGGGCCGACGAAGCGGATACCAAAACCATCGCACTATATAAGATGCAATAATAAAAGTAAGAAAATAATACAAGTATCTATCTAAACAAACAAGTAATAATATTTTTCCTTTCAGAAAGAAGATAAGAACAAGAGGCTCACCACGGTGGTGCCGGCGATGTGATCGGCGCGGGTGATCGACGGCGATGAAGACGGGGACGGGGCGTGACGGACCGCTAAATCTAGATAAATATTGAGGAAAATGGAGCTTGACGGTCGAGCTTGGAGAGGAGAAACCTTAAGTACTGTGGCTCGGGCATTCCATCGTACACCTTGTGTGCATAGGAGGTGAGCTAGAGCACCACCAAACCCTCTCCCCCTCGGCCAGAAAAAACAGAGCAGTGTGCTCTGCTCTTGCTGAGGGGCTATATATAGGCAACACCATTAGCCCCGGTTGGTGGCTTGAACCGGGACTAAAGGGAAGCCTTTGGTCCCGGTTCATGCCACCAACCGGGACCAATAGTGATGGGCCAGGAGCCAGGACCATTGGTCCCGGTTCGTCCCTCAAACCGGGACCAAAAGGTCCGGACGAACCGGGACCAATGGCCCACGTGGCCCGGCCGGCCCCCTGGGCTCACGAATCGGGCAAATAGTTTGATTGGTCCCGGTTCTGGATTGAACCGGGACTAATGGGCTAAACTGGCCTGGACGAAAGCCCTGTTTTCTACTAGTGTAATCTCCATGGCACTAATGAAACAAGGTTCATATCAACATCATGCTTGTCATTAATCCGATGTTCAACAATGAAATTAGCAACAATTTGGCCTTTCATGTATTTTAGAGATTCATAAGCCAAATCATATTCAATTAAAGCATAAGCCCACTTGCCAATTCTACCACTAAGAATTGGCCGATGCAACATGTACTTAATGACATCGGTTTGACAAGCTACTACACAAGCACTTGGCACTAGGTAATGTCTCAATTTTGTGCAAGTATAATATAAGCATAGACATAGTTTTTCAATAAATGTATACCTTGTCTCGGCGTCCAATAAGCGTCTGCTCAAATACGTAATGTCATGCTCTTTTCCTTCGGTATCTTGAGTCAAAACAGCACCAATAACACCTTCCTCTACTGCGATATAAAGCTTAAAAGGCTCTCTATGCTTGGGTGCTTTCATCACCGGAGGAGTGCACAAATAATTCTTGATCATATCAAAGGCTTCATTTTGCCCCCCAAGTGAAATCAACATCATTCTTTAAACGAAGGATAGGAGTAAATGCATCAACTTTCCCTGACAGATTAGCTATGAACCTTCTCAAATAATTGACCTTGCCAAGGAACTTTTGCATATCTCTCTTGCATGTTGGAGCCTCCACTTTCTGTATGGCCTCTATCTTTTTCGGATCAATTTCGATGCCATCTTCATGAATAATGAAACCCAAAAATTTTCCAGCTGACACGCCGAATGCACACTTTAAAGGGTTCATCTTCAGTCCATACTTTTTCATTCTTTCAAAAGTTAAACGCAAATCGGCCAAGTGAGATTGAAAAGCATCTGATTTGACAACAATATCATCAATATAAACTTCAAGTATGATACCGAGTAAATCATGAAAAATCAAATTCATAGCCCTTTGATATGTGGCTCTAGCATTTTTTAATCCGAATGTCATCACTGTCCACTCGAATAAACCAAGGAAACCAGGACATCGGAAAGCTGTTTTGTACATGTCTTCTTCGGCCATAAAAATTTGATTGTATCCGGCGTTACCATCTAGAAAGCTAATAACCTTATGTCCAGAAGCATCATTAATAAGCATATCGGCTATTGGCATGGGATACTCATCTTTGGGTGTAGCCCTATTCAAATCTCTGAAGTCAATGCACACCCTCAACTTCCCAGATCCATTCTTCTCCACTGGGACAACATTAGAAATCCACTTGGCATACCTGCAACGTCGAATGAAATTAGCCTCAAGCAAACGACCGATTTCTTTCTTGATCCGGTCATATGTTTTTGGATTAAATTTTCTGGCCGATTGTTTATAAGGTCTAAAACCGGCCTTTATAGGTAACCGATGATCTACTAGATCTCGGCTTAAACCTGGCATCTCATGATATTCCCATGCAAAGCAACAAACATATTCTTTCAATAGCTCGATTAATCTAGATTTACAATCGGCTTTAAAAATTTTGTTTACAAATGTCGGTCGATTGACTGATCCGTCTCCGATATCTACCCCTTCTAACGGATCGGCCGATGTAAAACCTTGTCCAAGTTTATCCATGTCATCCAACTCCTCAATAGATTCATACATATCGTTGTCGCTGGACCGATATTTTACAAGACGTTTTTGTAACCACTCGGAACTAGAATCCATTGAAACATATCATTCCTTGGATCCGACTGCATTTAGTCGGCTTTAAAGAGACGGGTACGAAACCATTCTTGGTCGCACTGAGAAAATCAAACTCTGACAAATCACGTCTCGTCAAGCAAGTAGCATTGGGATGTTGCCAATCCACCGATGCATCGGCCAAAGCAACACAGGCCGAATTATCTGCATGCATGACTTCCACTTCATCATCAACCCATTGGATCATAAACTGGTGCATAGTGGATGGCACGCACTGGTTTGCATGAAACCAATCACGGCCTAGTATGACGTTGTAGTTACCTTGCACCTCAGCGACAAAGAATGCAGTAGCCAAAGTTTTGCTTCCGACTGTAAGCTCCACAACATTACACCTTTGGCTTCAGTTTTCTCTTTGCCTTCAAATCCGTTGAGAGCCATATTCGTCTTCATCAGCTCTTCATCGGGCAAACCCAATTTCCTGAAGACCGAATAGGGCATAAGATTTACCACAGCACCACCATCAACAAGCATTCGACTGAGTGGCGATCAATTGATATGACCTCTAAGATACAACGGTTTCAAATGTGTTACTAGTTCTTTTGGCTTCTCGAATATTGCGTTTTTAGAGCCAAAATCCAGCTGAGCCACTTCCCCTTCCTCATCTACAGCACGAAACTCAGCAGGTAAGTAATATACCATATTGATATCCATACCTTCATGAACCAGTGTAGACTCATAGTCCAACATATCAGCCTCCTCCTCGAGTGCATCCACCGATTCTGAAATCTGTCCGAGTGAAGGAGAATTAAGAAGTGTCGCAGACGATGTAATAACTGTATCATCGTCCTCCTTGGGTGGTGTAGGTACTTCTGTGATAGATGTAGAAGCTGATGTATCTTGTATTTGTTTAGGCCTCCACACTTGTTTTGCTGGAACCATGGGCCGAGTGTCATTGAACAACTTATCCCTTTGCTTCTCGGCCTCCTGCGCTGCCATCTCTTGACTCCTTAACCTCTGTAGTTTCCTCTTCTGTGTCTTTGTTAGCCCTGGAGGACACCACTTTGGTCGAGTGTATTTAGCATCTCTCACCTTTACTTGGCTGGTGCTTGCTTCATGGTCATTAGCCGAGTGCTTTGGCGCGATAGCAAGTATCGGCTCAGTCGAGTGGTTATGCACAGTCGACTGCTGTATGGGGAATGTTTCGGTGCCCAAGATAAGTGAGTCGACATCCATTTTCTCCTTGCCTTTTCCCGACTCAACTGTTGCAACACTTGGTGACTTAACACACCATTCTTTTCGACTTTTCAGATGCATGAAATTTTCGCTCGGGCGCACCTTTTTACTCGGATGGAATCCACTCAGATGGACGTCACTCTGATGTAATCCACTTGGATGGAACTCACTCGGATGGATTTCACTCGGATGAAATCTACCCATCCATATTTTTTCATTTGGATAGCTTCCACCTGGGTGTATTCTTACACTAGGATAGTTTCCACTCGGTCACATATTTTGACCAGCCGACTAATAATCACCAATGTTCAGTCGGCCATTATATGAGTATTCAAGTCGGTCCCAAACAGTTTGCCTCTGCTTTTCTGGAAACAGTGCCTTTGGTCCACTCGGTTTCGCATACCGACTTAACATATCATCTGATGGTGACCTTGGTCGCTTCAAGTGTGATGGCCAGTTAGAGCTTGGACCAGTCGACTGGTTGGCGTACTTGGACAACAACATGTCAAAAGTTGGTTTGATTCGTTTGCGCTGTACTTTAGCTTTGTTCATCTTCCACTTGCCAACTTCAGGACTCTTGGGCTTAACAAATTTAACTCGAGTGTCCTGTTGCACCTGTGTTTGCCCCCCGAGTGTAGGATTCTTGATGGTGATCTTGATCACTTCCTTGCCATCGGGTTGCTTATCAAGCACAACGTGTCTCCCCAACACCTTGTCGCCCTGCTTGTCCTTCCTGGGCTGACCAACAATGACATTAGCTTTATTAGCAGATTCGGCTACCTCCGGTCGAATGAGCAGCTTCTTCCCTTCTAAATCCATGGTGTTCATTGGAAAGGGCTGTTTATCAACTTGCATCTCAGAAAAGTTCAATCGTCCGTCATTAATGGCCGATTGTATCTGTCGTCGAAAAACATTGCAATCGTTAGTAGCATGAGAAAAAGAATTATGATACTTGCAATAAGCACGCCGTTTCAGCTCTTCAAACGGCGGTAAAGTATGAGATATTCTAATAATCTAGCCTGCAGCAAAGCATCAAATATTCTATCAGACTTAGCAATGTTAAAAGTAAACTTTATCTCTTCATCACGATTCTTATGAATCGGTTTCAGATCATTGCAAGTAAAGGGTTTGGCCTTAGATGGCCAAACAAATTCAGTAGCAAAAACATCACCCTCATTGTCCGAGTGATCACTATCATATTCCACCATATTCATCTTTGGACGATCGGCTTTGTACCTATGCACTTCTTTGAGATCTTTGCTTCGGCTTTCCTGAGCCAAAGCCCTTTGTAAGACTTGGTTAATATTTAAGAACTCATAGCCTTCTAGCTTTTCTCTAATGGGAGTTCTCAAACCACTCAGCACTAGGTCTGCCAAGTCTCTCTCGGTTATCACCAAACTAAAACATCAGTTTTTCGTTTCTCTGAATCTCTTGACGTAATCGGAGACCGATTCATCATGCTTCTATTTAACCTATGTTAGATGTAGCAACTTGAGTTCATTGTCGCCGCTGTAAAAGTGATCATGAAATTTCTGCTCTAGCTGCAACCAAACTCGAATGGAACCATGTGGTAAATAAGAAAAACATGAAAATGCGGTACCAGTTAATGATAAAGGAAATAAATGCACTTTCAACTCCTTTAGTGAGCCTGCCTCACCTAATTGTGCTAAGTGTTGACTAACATGCTCCCATGTGGTTTTTGTGCCCTCTCCATTGAACTTAACAAAATCTGGAATTTTATATCCTGGAGGGCACTGGATGGCATCAAAGTACTCGAGTGCGGCTTTTGGTAAATCCGATTCCGAGGTAACTCAACCCCAAAATTCTCTCGAAGCATCTTAGCCATCTCCTCTCTAAGATTAGCTAGACCATCATCTATAGTGGACGATGAAACTTGTGGCAGTGGTATAGGAGGAGTAGGACTACTAGTTGTAGGTAGGAACTGTGGCATGTATGTCGACCCATAATTTGCTAGTGGTCGAGTGGTTGTAGCTGTAGGTAGGGTTGGGCTCGGCGTTGCCACCGTACCTGGCATGCTCAAAATAGGATTAGTTGGTGCAGCTATAATCTGATTTGCTTGTGTAGGATAATAATTCATCGGCATGGGAGGCGCCGATGAAATAGGTAAAGTCAGATTAGGGCTTTGCGCACTAGCAGCTACACCATCATTAATAGACGATTGAGATATATTCTTCTGAGCATTAGTATTTTCTATGAAAGTTTGATAGACTAGATTATTACCATCAGCAATACGACTCTGAATCTCAGCCCACTGCACAGGAGAAAAGGTAGTACTCACAGAGGGTTTAACCTGCTCGGCTTGAAGAGGAGGGAACTTGATTTCTTCAATCGGAGTGATGTTGCCTTGGCGATCCTTCTTGAACTTTGCAAGGAACTCCTGCAAATCCTTATCTTCGCACGCCTTCTTGTACTCCTCATAGACTTGGCGATGATCGGACGATATCTCATCAAGACTGGGCTTAATGATGTTATCGGTGTCTACCTCAGATGGCTTGGGAAAATCGGACATGGTGGATGATGATGATTGATCTTCGTTCCCCAGCGGAGTCGCCAAAAAGTGTGTTGACACACGAACACGTCACGTGTACCCTCGACACCGGGGGTGATGCACCGCAGCTCACGTCGAAGGAGACACGACCGACAACGCGATACGGAAGACAGTCGACGGGCGCTTTTGCATACCCGAAAACCCCACACCCCCGGGAGGGACCCCGTCAGGGAGTGTGGCGGCTATGAGCTGCCCTAGGTCGATTCGCTCGCCCCTAGAGCCTCGAGATTCGCAGCTCTCAAACACGAAGAACAGCGAAGAACGCGAGAGAAAAACAGTGGAGAGATAAAACGTAGATGAAAAAGTAGTATATTGATTTGTTCGATTGTGTGTTGTCTAATCGGCCATCACCCCCAACATACATAAGAGGCAGCTGGACTTCCCGTACAAGTAAAGGATTCATCTAGGCTTTCCTTACAAAAAATTACATCAATTCACGACCTAGAGTCCTAATTCTATTCCAACTCGGATTCAGTCTGAATCTGGCCCAACTTCTGTCTTCTTCCTTGCGTGGGCCGCCGAGCTTGCATATGATATCCTATCAAGACGGCCCAAATATCAAACTTATGTGCCCCGACGAGACGAACAACTCCTATTTTGATCACTTTTTCAAATAAGGTCATCCTGAATACTTTTCGAGGTCATCTTTACCTTTCAGTCGGACTCGGTCTTGCAGCGGACTGGATTGTCTGAGTCTCGTAGTGAATTTGCAGGCCATATACTATCTCTGATGATGATGACTCCAAGACCAAAATTTACCTTTTTGACGATATGCACAACTTCCATATTGAATATTTCTCCATCTGAGGTCATCTTGATAAACTTTCGGGCACATGCTCAGTTTCACTCGGATTCGAGCTCATCCACTCGGATATTAGAGTCACTCGGATCGTCCGACTGGACTTTTTCACTCGGATGTTAGAATTTTTCACTCGGAAGATAATATTCCACTTGGATGACTATATTTTCACTCGGAAGGTAATCTCTTACTCGATCGACAAGTTTTCATTCCGACTGTAATAACTTCACTCAGATGAATAAGTTCACTCGGATGTCAAACTTTCACTCGACCGGTAAGTTTTCACTCAAAAAGTAAGTTTTCACTCGATCGGTACGTTTTTACCCGAAAGGTAAGCTTTCACTCGACCGGTGAGTTTTCACTCGGATGGTAAGCTTTTCACTCGACCAATAAGATAGCCTGATCTTCATTTGTCTCCCCAGGTCTCATACGACCTCGGATTGAGACGAATTATATATGAAAATCGATCGTCACGACGAGACGAAACTTTCTCGTGTTAAAGTTTTTCCGATTCAAGGACTTCTCGATCGGCCGAATTGCTCGCGCGACCCATCAGACAAGGTGTCTGGTACTTCGCGCCATATTTCCATTCAGCTTCGGTCTGCAGTTTATTGCCTCTAACTTTTGCATATGAACTCGAATTGAGATGATTTATATATAAAAATCGATTGCCTCGACGAGACGAAGACAATTCCTTTAGATTACTCCTTCATCTGAGGTCTTCTTGAAGGCATGATCGGCCGAAAACCACTCGAAAAATTGAATTCTGCCACTCGGAATACAATTTCGGCCCCTAAGATGGAGTCGGACGATGATAACCTAAACATCAAAGTTGTTCCACTTGGTGATGTGAAACTTTTCATGCTGAAAACCCTTTCACTCGAAGCCATCTCATTTTCTTTTACGCCGTGCCAAAATCTGATGTCAACAAAGATATATTTAATGTTGAATGCAATGATATTGATTTGGTAGTGTATATGTTAATACATTTTTCTACAAACCTATTGGAAGTTTATAAAATTAACTCTAAACAAACCTAATATGCAGAAATAAATAAGAAAAGGAGAGCATATCCTCTCTGGGTAACTACATTATGAGTTGATAAATACATCATTTAACGGGAAAAATGTGCATTAGGTGATTAGGCAATGATGAGACGGCTAAAAAAGAACTGAAAAGGAGAAAAAGGTCGCACCATCATGGTTGTCAGTCTCAATTTTCCAGATTAGTGACGATGAAGGAGAGAGACCATTTCAAATTCGATGGTATAAGGACACAGATACATTTCTGAGGGAGCTCATGATCGACGAAACAGCGGTAGTTAGGCTCGTATGATTGAATTGTGAGACCTCTCAGTCAATGGTTAAGAAAAAAAAGTGATTTGTTAATTTAAAATTACGAATCCTTGGAATTCGCTCTCCGCAGCAATTTGAATATGCTAGAGAGTCTCCATTCAAACTTGTACTACCAGCTCCAGCATATTGAATGTAGTAGCGAGTCTGCGCTCAGTATTTCCTTCGTTTCTTTTGACAAGACGCAAATTAGTAACTTCGACTACCTATTATATGAGTATGCTTAATTTTCTTTGTTTAAATTTATTTAATACTTAATTCATTTCTCATACCCCATCATTTAGCATTTTTATAAGGATTACCTATTTAACCAAAATTGTTCTGTTTTACCCCCATTTAACCAAACCCGTGCTACGGTTTATCTTTTCAAATTTTGTAACCATTCTACCAAGGTGGTCCCACATGTCAGGGCCGACGAAAGTTTGGTAGGTAGGCTCATTCCTCTCTAAGATGAATGTCAGACAACATGGACAATACTGAAGAAAAAAACAATCTAAATTTATTAGTTTAAATTGAGAAGCCTCGGAAATCGCTCTCCCGAGCAATTTGAATATTCTTATTCAGACTTGTACTACTACTGGCGCCAGCATATTGAATATACTAGCGGCTCTCCGCTCATAATGACAAGCTAATGGGTGCGTCCCTGGCAATTACTAACTCCATCCTAAAATAAGCGTCTCAACTTTATAACTTTAGTAAGTTGAGACATTTATTTTGAAACAGAAGGAGTATTTTCTACATTTATCTTTCACAAGACGCAAATAATACTTTAAGAGCAACTCTAATGGGGTGACCCATTTCGTCTATTGTCGTCCGTTTGGGTCGGCGCGGATAGAAAAGGCGGCCCACCGCCATCGGACGGTTGGAACCCTAGCTCCAGTGATCCCTGGCGACGCGCGTCCTGCGTGTTTTGGTTCCCCCCCCCCCCCCCCCCTCTTAAAACCTTTTTCCTCTTATTTCTTACTTAAATTAATGGTTCGGCCCTTTTTGTGCCTTTAAGTACCCAATCTGAGCGTACGCGGGCCTGTTGACTGGCATGGGTCGAGCAGTGACATGATTGAACTCTGGCTTTGCGGACTAAACCGTGGAGCAACTAATTAACGAGCGCTTCTTCGGGAGCCTCGCAACGATCAGCGTCACTTGGTGCGCTTTTAGTCATTCGTCACGTGTCGCGCTTTGGGTGCTCTCTCCGGATTTTGTTTTTCTATTTTTTTCGCACGCGTTTTCCGCTTTTTAAACGATTTTTTTAACGTTTTGGTTTTCCACCGGTCTTCCCTAGCTTTTCGACCCAAAAAAATTTTCGGGGAAAAAAAATTTGGGCAAAAAAATGCATTTTTTTTCGCGAGAGTCATGGTTTTGTTTTCGCGAGAAAACACGGTTGTGCATTCGCGAGAGGAACGACCGTGCCTCTTGGAAACGGAAAAAAACGCGTTTTCTCTTCTTTTTTTCTTTTGCGGGAGGCACGGTTTTGCTTCCGCGAGAGGCACGATTGTGCTTTCGCAAGAGTCACGGCCGTGCCTTTTGGAAATTAAAAAAACATGTTTTCTGTTTTTTTTCGTGAGAGGGACGGTTTTGCTTCCGCGAGAGGCACGGTCGTGCTTTCGCGAGTGTCACGGCCGTGCCTCCTCGGAAACAAAAATAAAACGCATTTTTTGTTTTTTTTTCGCGAGAGTCACGGTTGTGATTTCGTCAGAGAGTTGCGTGCCTCTTTCGGAAAGGGAAACACCCGTGCTCCCGGTTCGGTTTTTTCATCCAATTTTTTTCGTCCAGTTTTTTTCGTGAAAAAAAGTTTGTCAAAACCTATCAAAATGGGATCTAGTTTTGAAGATCTCGACGTAAGGAATCCAATAACGAAAGCGGCTCGAGATTTAGACACACGATTTAAGAGATAAAACGTTTTGAATAAATGCATCTACGAAAAAAGGGAAAACTCCAGGTTGCGACAAATGACGCACATGCAGCGCGCCACCTGTCGTAACCTGGGGAAGTTGGAGTAATCTCCGCAAGAAGTACTCCCTAACTAATGATTTCGGTGATTGCCTACTGCGATTTGAGTTTTGTTTTTTGAGAGAGAGAAACCTGCGATTTGAGTATGTCGGTCTCGCCTAGAGCTACGCCGCTCACGGTATTGCAGCAATAGTTTGATGCACACGCTATAAGAGAAAACAAAAGTTGATGCAAGCTTGGTACACTTTATATGTATGCTCCAAAAATGTTTTCAAAAAAAAAAATTTACTCTCTCCTTCCAGAATTAATTTTCGCACAAATGGATGTATCTACACATATTTTTAGTTGTAGATACATTCATTTCTGCGACAATTAATTTGGAACGGAGGGAGTATATCCTGAGGAATTTGTTCACATCATTTGTTCCTCCAATTTTCTTTAAAATATTCATGACTGATGAAGAATATTCATAACCTTTGAAAAAAATGTTCAAAGCCTTTACAAAAATGTTTAGATGTTTAAGAAACGCTCATGAAAATGTACAAAAATGTTCTCATAATTGATTAAAAACATTTGTGCCATTCAAATAATTATGCATGATATATAAAAAAATGTCCGAACAGTTAAAAATATGTCCATGTATTTTACAAAATGATCATGATGTAAAATTCTGTTCGCAATTTTTTTCAAAAATGTTTGTGCCATTTGAAAAGAATTTCATAAATACTAAATAAATGGTTTGCTTGTTTTACAAAAATGTTAACGCCATTCTTGAAAAATGTTCACTATGTATTAAAAATGTTCAAATGTGCATTTTACAAATGTGTGACATGTATTTGAATAAATGTTCAACATGCATCTAAATATGTTCACCTATACACGAAAAATATTTTAGATGTATTACAAAAAGTTGACATGTATTTAAAAAACAGAAGGGGAAAGGGAAAAGAAGAGAAAAGCTGAAAAAAAAACAGTAAAAACCGATAAAGAAAAACATAGGGGAAAAACATAGAACGGAAGGTTTGTAAGGCCAATCCCAAATGTACATTTTTTAGATAAATCCCAAATGTAGATAGAACCTTCCTACAACCACTCGCACACAGGTTGTTGGGCTGGCCCACTCGAGCGAACGTGTAGGTGAGAGTTGCTACGGTCTCACAATAAGAGAGACCTAGCATTTATGCTCGGCCTTGGTGGTATTTTGCATAACAAAGATTAGTGGATTGCACAATGAAGATGTTTTTAAGAAATTTTAGCACTATTATTATGTACTAACTCAACTCATTCTTCATCGCAGGATCAAACATATCCATCAACATATATGGTATGAGTTCAGCTTCACCAAATGAATCTAGGGCAAGACATGAGTGTTGTCAGCACACATCGCCTCCAGCAGCTCTCACAAAAAAAAACTCATTGATGTGAAAAAAACACAAGTTGAAGCTATCCAAAGATTCTTCTACTCCTTCGTTTTTATTTACTCTGCATATTAGAGTTGACTGAAGTCAAACTTCATAAAGTTTGACCAAATTTATAGAAAACATTATAGACATTTATCATAATAAAACTATACGATGTGAAAGTACATTCAATAATAAATCTAATGTTGTTGATTTGTTATTCTATATCTTAATATTTTTGTTTATAAACTTGGTCAAAGTTTGTAAAGCTTGACTTTGACCAAAGCTAATATGCGAACTAAATAAAAACAGAGGGAGTACTATTTATCAAATGTGTGATACAACATATTTCTATTTGGATACCACCAGAGGTTTTCACACATCAATATTTCACCATATTATATAACAACAACAAGATTTAGAGCCGCATGAGCTAGAATTGAAATTATTTCACCAAGGTATGGTGGAACCCTAACTTGAAAAGAGATAGGATGGTGGATCTGAACTTCACAACATGGAGAGGGAGCTCCCTATGCTTGATATGGGTGATTACTTCTTTCAATTTTCTTCCCCTTCATCTCTCTTTTTGTATTCTGTTTTTCCCAATGGAGGCAGATCTTCCATTCTTGCCACTTCTTTTTGGTGGACGCTAGATGAAAAGCAAAATACACACCCCCCCTCTCATGTGCAAAGTCCAAAGTGTACATAGAGCATAACTCTAAAAGGCTTTAAAGTTCATTGATCTCCTCTCATCCCACATGGGGAGGATATCCCAAAGACCTTGCAAGCACTGTAATGTGTGAAGGCCCGACACAATCAGACACACCCCTACCTCCTGGGAGATTTTTTTTGGGAGGGGAGGTGTCGATGGGGAAGGGAAGGAGAGAGAAGCGGTATGAGAGCCTACTCTTTCCTACTGAACTAAGGGCATTTCTAACCTACTCCTTATAACCGGTTAGAGGAGTAAAAGTACGGTTTTACTCCTCTAACCGGGACCTAACCGGTCCCTTATCCACTGTAAGGGAGTAACTTTTTTTACTCCGGCCCCAACTATTTCCCTAAATATACTCCATCGAAACGGGCTGGAGTAAAATTGTTGCTCTCTCTCTCCCTCTCTCCCTCTCTCCCTCTCCCCCTCTCTCTCTCTCTCTCTCTCTCTCCTCCCCTTGCTGATCATGCGCGCCACCGCCGTTGTAAGGACGACCCCGATGGACGCGTTGGGCTGCCCCGATGGACACTCTCCTCTGCTATACCGACACTCTCCTCTGCATGTAGCACATGACACTCGTTGCAGCTCATCTCACCTCGACAACTCAACGGCACTCGGGGAACCCTCGCTGAATAGTCGCTCAAGTTGATCATTCTATATGTGGTCTTACACCGGAGAGGTGTGCAAAAGCGCCTCGGCGGTGTCCACTCTCCTCTGCTACACCAGGCCAGCACCGCATCGTATGCTTGCCTGTATTGTACTCCCTTCATCCGAAAATACTTGTCATCAAAATAAAGAAAAAGAGATGTATCTAAAACAAAAATACATCTAGACACATACCTTTTTATCCATTTGGATGACAAGTATTTCCGAACGGAGGGATTACGTATCATACATGCCCGTGCGCGACAGGACTAGAAGCCAGCTCGGGCGTGCATGAATGGACCGGATAATTGCCATCCTCACCGAAGGGCGGCGGCGCTACAATGACCCCAACGCCACCCTCCATCCTCATCGAGCACGAGCACGACCTTGACAGCGGCCGGTCATGGTGCGGCACGATGACAGCACCCCACTACTAGGAAAATGACAATAGATGAAATGACCACTATTAGCGCATCAGACATGTGGTGCACCACTACTATATAGCAGTGGCGCACCATGCTGCGCCATTAGTGTGAAAGACACTAATGGCGCACCAGACACATGGTGCGCCACTAGTAACAAATTTTTATTTTATTTTTCCAAACATACTAATGGCGCACCAGGGCACAGTGCGCCATTACTACTTCTAACTAGTAATGGCGCACCAGCCGCATAGTGCGCCACTACTATATTTTTTTATTCTGTTTTTTGGCAAAACTACTAATGGCGCACCTGGCGCACTGTGCTCCGGTGCGCCATTAGTATATATATATATATATATATATATATATTTGCAAAACTACTAATGGCGCACCACCAGTAGGTGCGCCATTAGTAACCAGCGTTACTAGTGGCGCATTTGTAGGTGGTGCGCCATTAGTAACCTGGGACCAGCTAGATATTTTGGATAGCCACACCTACCCACTCACTTTCCCCACTTCATTCTCTCCACCTCCTCCTCCAAGCTTGTCTCGGCTGCCTCCTCCTCCTCACCTCATTTGCACCATAGATTCATCCAAATTAAGTGGTTAAATTACCTTTTATTGATAGGTAAGTAAGGGGGAAGCTATCTTTCTGTTGTTCTCCCTCGAACAACGTGCACATGAACTTTTTATGGCCTAGCTAGATCTATGTATGTTCGTGGTGTTGCATATGTTTGTGGTGTTGCATATATGTTTGTGTATGCAGGTACCGGTATTTGAAATCCGATAGTTGCCAATATTTTGTTGGAATGTTGATTCATTTGCGTTTCGGCGAGAATTTTGGCACTATGCATTCTTTTTGGTCCTATTTTTAGGGAAAGTCATGCCAAATTTTTTCTTGGTTCTAAAATATCGTTTTGCTCTACCCGCAGGCGACCATGGTCCGCACGATGACCGAAGGCATCGTGAATAGGTTTTTGAGCTCCGCGAAGGCCGAGATGCTTCAAAAGAATGAGACAGAGATAAGATGTCTGTGTCGAAGATGCAAGCTTAAGAGCCTTATTGCGGACCCGGATTCCGGGTAGGTGCGGGACCACCTGCTCTTGCGTGATTTCATGGATGGCTATCGGTGGCAAGGTGATGAAGATGACTACGAAGTCGTCCATGGGGGTCGGGCAAGAAATGAGGAAGGGCAGCAAGACAACCACGGCGGCTCGAGCGGGTGAGAAGACGAAGAATCTCCAGGACATGATCACGACGGTGATGCTGTACACAGTCATCATGTAGAAGATGCAGGACATGATGATGAGGAAGATGCCGGAGCAGACGAAGGGCATGATCATGAAGATGAAGATGCCGGCGGAGCAGACGAGGATGGACCATCGATGGGCTGGGTGCAGGACCCTCATATTCAAGAGCGGCTTCTCAAGCAGACGGATAACGCAAGAGCTGCCGCCCGAGAGAAAGCCAAGCTGGATCAACTGGAGATAGACGCGGTTACTCCATTGTATGAAGGATGCAGGCCCGAGGATACCCGCCTGAAAGTAACACTCATGGCTCTGGAGATGAAGGTAAAACACAAAATGACCGACGCATGCTTCGACGAGAACATGACATTCTGGCGCGAACATCTTCCCAAGGGGAACAAGTGCCCGACTAGTTTTGAGGAGGCGAAGAAAATCGTGTGTCCTCTGGATTTACCGCACGTGAAATACCATGTGTGCATGAACAATTGCAACATTATCGGGACGAGCACGCAGAGTCTACCATATGTCCGGTGTGCGGCGTCACTCGATACAAGAAGAGGAAGAAAGCTAGCTCCTCGAAAAGTGGTGTGGTACTTTCCGATCACTCCTGGTCTGCAGCGGTATTTTGCGGACCCTAAGGTAGCAAAGCTCCTGCGTTCGTACGCGGATAGGGAGGAGAAGAAGCCAGAAGATGACGCAAATGATCCGGAGATAAATAAAAAAGACAAGATGCTGAGTCACCCTAGGGATGGGAGCTAGTGGCAAGTGTTGAACTTCGAACACCCAGAATTTAGGAAGGATCCAAGGAACATCGTCTTTGGGCGCGAGCACCGATGGAGTCAATCCGCTTGGCAGCGAGAAGCACACATAGCACCGGCATGTGTTTGTGTGGATGTACAACCTTCCCCTGGTTGTGCATGAAGAGGAAGTACATTCACATGAGTATGCTAATTGAAGGGCCGAAACAACCAGGAACGAAATCAATTTGTATCTGGGGCTGCTGAAAGAGGAGCTAGACACGCTGTGGAAAACGCCAGCCAATACGTGGGATGCGCATGTAAAGAATATTTCCCTATGAGAGTCGCCTTTGCTCACGGTACCACGACCATCTCGGTTACGGATATGTCGCGGGGCAGGTGGTCCACGGATTTTCTTGATGCGTTAGGTGCATGGATGACACAACGTATCGCCAGCTAGATAGAGATCTCGGGTCTATGAAAACCGTGTTCATGGGACATCGAAGGTGGCTTTGCGATGATGACCCGTGGAGGAAACGCAAGGATCTGTTCGATGGTGAAACCGAACCCCGAAGACGCCCGCGTACGAGGCGCGGCGAGGAAATAGACGAGCTATTGAAAAATTGGAAAGATTGCCCACTGCCGGGAAAGAAGCAAAAGGCGCCAGAGCCGGGAAAGAAGCGAAAGGCGCCAGAGCCGCTGCTGAAGGTATGGAAAACGAGGTCTGTTTTCTGGGACTTGCCGTATTGGAAGATCCACCGTGTGCCTCACAGCCTTGATGTCATGCATATCACGTAAGAATGTGTGCGAGAGTCTCCTTGGTACCCTGCTCAACATGCCGAGAGGACCAAAGATGGGCCGAAAGCAAGGGCAGACTTGAAATCAATGGGCATCAGGGAGGAGCTTCACGCTAATGATGATGATGATGAGTCGAAGCAGGACACGGAAAGTCGTCGCAAAGGCAAAAAGGCCAAGAAGACCGGAAATGACTACCCTCCCGTGTGCTTCACTCTAAGTCAGGAGGAGATCGATCGGTTTTTCACCTGCCTCGTAGGAGTAAAACTTCCTTACGGTTACGCGGGGAAGATAAGCAGATACCTAGACCCAGCGAAGAAGAAGTTCAGCGGGATGAAGTCTCACGACTGTCATGTGCTGATGACGCAGATACTTCCAGATGCAATCCGTGGGATCATGGAAGCGCACGTCCGTGAAACGCTATTTGGCCTATGCAACTTTTTCGACGTCACCTCTCGGAAGTCGGTTGGCGTGAGGCAACTCGGAAGGCTAAAGGAAGAGATGGTGGTGATACTATGCGAGCTTGAGATGTACTTCCCGCC
Source organism: Aegilops bicornis (assembly GCA_021605145.1). Taxonomy (NCBI): domain Eukaryota; kingdom Viridiplantae; phylum Streptophyta; class Magnoliopsida; order Poales; family Poaceae; genus Aegilops; species Aegilops bicornis. The sequence goes on from CM038670.1 coordinate 57,220,698, forward strand.
CGCATTCTTCGACGTTGTGGTGCATCTGCTGGTCCATATCGTGGAGGATATCATCCAACTTGGGCCGACGTTCTTGCACAGCATGATGCCGTTCGAAAGGATGAATGGTGTCATCAAAGGATATGTTCGCAACATGTCGCGTCCAGAGGGAAGCAAAGCCAGGGGCTTTTTGACCGAAGAGTGTATCTCCTACTGCATGAATTATCTAGGAATCGAGAACCCCGTTGGTCTGCCCGTCAACAGGCACCTCGGCAGGCTTGCTAGATAGGGTCACCGTGAGGGTCGCCGCGAAATGCATGTTGACTTCGAGGGTCGACTCGCTGACTTTGAACGAGCAAACCTAGTCGCGCTACAACACATAGACGTGGTCGATCCTTTGGTGGTAGAGCACAAAACCTTTATTGAGAAGACGTACAATGACCGAGACCAACAGAAGAAGAATGGAGATATAATCAAAGAGCACAACTCATGTTTCACGCGTTGGTTCAAGCAGAAGCTTCGTTGCACTTTTACATGAGGATTCTTCTGAAGAACAACTCATATTCGCCTTTGTCACAGGCGCCGAGCACAACCTGATGACGTATGAGGCGATTTATATCAACGGCTACACATTCTACACCGAGGGAAAGGACATGAAAAGCGATGGTTATCAGAACTCCGGGGTAACGATGGAATCCTACACCGGTAACGACAAGGACAGATACTACGGAAGGATCGAGGAGATCTGGGAGCTGAGCTACGCTGGAGACAAGGTCCCGATGTTACGTGTCAGATGGGCCAAGAACGTCATAAAAGAAGACTGGTATTTCACCATCATGGTTATACCCGAAGCCAAATCCAAGACCGCGGGCGCAAACGTCACCGCGAAAAATGAGCCATGGGTACTGGCTTCCCAAGTGGACCCGCCAAAGCCCAGTCGTGTTGTCGTGAGGAGAGGAAAAAGGAAGATCATTGGAATGGATAGGGTCGCCAATGAGCAAGACTTCGACAAGTACGGCGACCCGAAGAAGGAACATAACGACGACGATGAAGTATCAGCATACACCACAAGAAGAAGCAGGACCACCCTACCTAAAGGACGTCCGTTCAAGAGAAGAACTCCAATTACAAAAAATAAGGGCAAGAAGAATGTGAACATATAGCTAGCTAAGATCGATTGTATTTAAATTGTAGCCTTCATTTCTCGATTATTGTATTTCATGGGCACTTTTTGAACTCATGAATGTTTTTAAATTTCATGGACACTTTTTGAATTCATGAATAGTTTTTCAAATTTGATGATATTTTTTCGTATTCAATATGAAAAAATATTGAATATTCATGAGGACAGTCGATCTCGATCCCCCTCCATCTCGATCTTTATCCCCCTCCATCTCGATCGCCATCCCCTCCATCTCGATATCGATGCCCCCCGCACCCTCCCTCGCTCCACCACCGCCGCCGACCTCCCGCACCCTCCCCGGCCCGCTCCACCGTCGCCGAGCACCCCCCGCACCCTCCCCCGCTCCACCGACGCCGCCGACCCCCCGCACCCTCCCCGCTCCACCGCCGAGCCCCCTCACCTCCCCGCTCCACCGCCGCCGCCCACCCCACCTTCCTCGGCCCAAGGCCCACCGCCGAGCACCCCCCACCTCCCCGCTCCACCGCCACGACGACCCACCACTACCCTCCCCGCTCCACCGCCGCCGACCCTCAGACCTCCTCCCCGCTTCCACTGCCGAGCACCCCGCACCCTCCCGCTCCACCGCGCCGCCGACCCCAAAGACTCCTCCCCGCTCCACCACCGCCGACCTCAAGACCTTCCCGGCTCAAGGCTCCACCGCCGAGCACCCCTGCACCTCCCCGCTCCACCGCCCATCGACCACACCTCCTCCCGCCTCCACCGCCGCCGACCCCTCAAGACCCTCCCGGCCCGCTCACGCCGAGCACCCCCATTTGATCATATTTTTTCATATTCATAAAAAAATTATTACTGTTTTTATAAAAAAATTATTACTATTTTTATAAAAAAATATTACTATTTTTATAAAATAATAATAATAAATAGCAAAAAAAAAATAATAATAAAATATACTAATGGCGCACCGCTCTGTTGCTGCGCCATTGCTATTTAAAAAAAAGATTTCTAATGGCGCACCGCCAGGGGGTGCGCCGTTGCTATCTAAACAAAAGATTACTAATGGCGCACCGCTCGGGGGTGCGCCATTAGTAATCTTCCCCCTAGCTCTAACTCACCCGACCCCTTCTCCGTCTCACCAGATCCACTTCCCCACCCGCGCGCGGCCCCGACGACCCACGACGTCCGCCCCTCGTGCGCCACCGCCCACACAGCTGACGCCTCCATGACCTCGCCGACAGCCTCCCCGCGTTGGCCCCTGACCTGCCCCGCCTTCCCGCGTCGGCCCCTGGCCTGCGCCGCCGCCGACCTCGACCCCAACCCCGACCCCGATCCCTCCGGCGACCGGTCGCGCCCGCCCAGGTACCTCTCCTCCTTCCTCCTTCCTCCCTCTCCACCATTCCTCCCCATTCCTCCTCCTCCCTTCCGCGCCCTCCACCTCCCTCCGCCTCCTCCCGCCGTCAGCCCCGCCCCATGTCCGAAGCTCCCCGCCTCCCCACCGTCCGCCTAGCCGCCACCCGCCGCGCTCCCCCTCCAAAGCCCGCGCCTTCCACGCCGCCCCCACTACCAGCCCTAATCGCTGCTGCCGGTCGCTTGCGTGTTCATTTTACTCTACTTGTTTGACTACTGCAGTTCTTGCGAGGATGAATAAATGTCACTTTGTAGGATCTTGATTGTTTGTTTGTGAAAGATGAATGTAGCTAGGATCTTGCATACAGATAGCACACAAATTTTCCCAGAAATTTAAGAGGCATAATGTCGGTGGATCAACATTTCGGTGGCATATATACATTACAATGATTCTAGTAGGCTTGCTCGGGTGCTGGCGTTCTTTCCAGGATTAGTAAATGGGACCTTGTAGGATGTTAACCGTCGGCGTGTCTATTGAAACTAAAAACCCAACGGTTATGACTGAATTTCCAAACTAGCTTGTAGTAGTGGAATGCTAGTGGATTCGCTCTTACTATGTGTCTCAAAACTGAATATGGTTTTCCATGAGGTTATCCAGGAGCTGCCGGCCTGTTTTCATTCTGGTGGGGAGAACCCGGGAACTCAAATGCTTGTTTGGCTGACCTCTTACAATGAAGTAGATGATCTTTTTTCGGCCTGCATTGCGCTCCGCTACTATGAACTTTTGAAAGGACCGCGCGACGGAAGCCACTGCAAGCTATTGTGTGTTTCTCTGAATGTTGTGTTTCTTCAGTTCTTTATCCATTCTTCGTTCCTGCTGAATGTCATGCTAATTTAGTTTTTTTTTGTTTTGCACATCGGTAGGCAAAGCCTAGTGTTTGTTTCAGACATTTACTGAAACTGAACCAAGGAAATTTGGACTTCATAGTTACAGTTGCAGGAAAAGGTCATATTATGAGTGAAATATATTTAAAATGTCTGTTTAGTTCTGTTTTCAGATATAACCTTGTAAATAGAAACATGTATAACTCAAGTAAACCATACATCTAGTTAATATTGCATGTGCAGCAATGTTAAGTCTTACTATGAACCTAGCAATAAAAATGATGAAGCTCCTGTCAATTTTTGACATATCTTAAGTTCTTAACAAGACATGTTTGTCGTCTTTGAGCTAGTGTGATGAGCTTTTGGTACCTGTACATTCCTTGTACCAACTTAGGCAAATAATAATTTGTTTGTTTTTGTGACAGTTGGTTGAGCACATCTTCTAGCCTCTTGTGAATACATCTGAGACAACGCTTCACATCAGTCAGGTATATACTGCTTCAGTTTCGAGCGAAATCCTCTGCCATAGCCCCTGCCCCAGATGAAGTGAGCTATATATGTGTATGATGATCCTCCTTTCCTAAAAGTGAGATTGCCATATGTAGTTCAGAACTGACCTAGCTAAGGTTGTTTTCCTACTGAATGATGATATTATTCTGATGATATTTTCCTACTGATTATAATTTGTACCTGTGTACTAGCACCGTGTCATATTCTTCCATTACAAGTAGTACAAGGCTAGTACTAGTAGTGTTACTCTCTTACTGCCAGTGATAGTCTATCGAGGTCATTAACTCCAACTCAAGTGGGCATAATCCTCTGCAGTAGTATAGCACTTGCAGTAGTATGGCACTTGCAGTAGTATGGCACTTGCAGTAGTGCGGGACAGCAGTAGTTTAGTGCAAGTTTCAGTTAATTAGCTGGATTAAAAAAGATGCTTGATGATCTGCAGTAGTAGGGCAAGCAAATCTGCTTGAATATTTGTTTACTAAAAGTAAATAAACATTTTACTGCTAGTGTACTGATAGTGTAATCTAGCTATTGTACTGATATTTCTGTTTCTTTGAACATTTTACTGTCAATAAAAATGATGTACTACTAGTGTACTGCTGCTTTCAGTTAATTCAAATTAGCTAAAACCTTTTACTGTCAAATAGTGCTAATGTTTACTCTATGAAATAAACTTCTCCATGCCAAATAAACCTTGCTAGGTGAATCTTGTTTGCATTAGGAGTAGTTGCTGGAAATTTACTGAATTTTGTTTCCAGTAGATGCACTATATTTCACAGAAAGAGTACTTGAGTACATGTAGTTGATGCACTGAATTTTGTTGATGCACTGAGATGGTCTCTGCATCACCACAAAAGTGCAAATACAAAGCCAGATTGCGGTAACTTAAATTGGAACTTTACTGTTTTGGAATTTCCAGTAGCTTAACATTATTGTTATGTGCTTTGATAAACTATTGATGATTTTTTGTTGCGTGACCTATTAGATCTGGAATGGAGGCTCACATAAGTTGAGCTGATTTTTTTCCATATGAAAGCAGAGGACCATATGGTCTGTGGCCTTTTCATCCATATGAAAGTAGAGGCACATTGTGGTGCTAGTTTGCTGGGTTTTGTCTCCGACCTTCGTGTCGTGATGATTTTGCAGGTACCCGAGAGGCCCTTGAGTTTGCCGGAATGTCGATTAACTTCCGCTCCGGCAAATTCGGTACTCCATATGTCCTATTTTCAGCAAAGGTCATGCTGAAATTTTCCGTGAATTTTAGCATGACTTTGCTAAAAATCGGACATATGGGATACTTGTACTAATGCATGGGCCGGGGTATCTTAGTACTTAATTAAATAGGATCAACTGCCCCTTTATTCTTGTTGCATTAAACCATAGGTGGCAATAGAGCCAAGTGATTAGGCCCAACTTAGAGTCGACAAACCCTAAATGATAAAACCTTGGCTTTTAGGGTGCCTCGGTGTCGATGAGAACCTAAATGATGTACGCTTAGGCTTTTAGTCTGCCTCAGCGTCGACAAACCCTACATGATAAAAGCTTAGCTTTTAGGATGCCTCGGTGTCGACAAACCCTAAATGATGAGACCATGATCTAGTTCCTTGACAATAACCAACTTTTTGACCAAACTTTTTTCCTATTTAGAGCAAAACAGGGCCCACAACGATGAGGCCGGCGGTTCGGGCGGCAAGCAATTCTGGGAGCTGTCCCAGGAGATGGAGGAAGATCCTGACCGCTATGAGGAGGCCGTGGAAGACACCGATCCTGACTACACAACCCCTACTGGCGTCGGGGATGACACCACTGATGGTGCCGCCGAGGATGCCACCACTGATGATGACGGCGCACACACAGATGGCAGCCAACCAAAGAGGCAACGGAAGGACCGGCGCCTGAGCGTGCTCGGCACCATCAAGGAGGAATTTACTGAAGTGAACTCCGACGAGCATCCAACGGCGCCCAAAGAATTAGTCAAGGGGTACTCGGTTCAGCTCGGGTGCATTCTCCGGAGCACCGTCTTGATCAACACTGAGAACCTAAGGCATAAGGACCGAGGGAATTTGCGCAGCCTCCTCTTCACGAAGCTGCACGAACGATACAAGTTCCCCGCTGACTTTGCAAACACACGCCTCTTAGGGAATAAAGTGAACAGTGCCGCCCTCACGAAGATGAGCACGGCCCTGTCTACGTGGAGAAGCACGGTGAAGGCAATGATTGAAAAAGGCAATAGTTATGAGACGATCAAGGAGAAATATCCTTTGATCAGCGAAGATGACTACAAGGAGTTCAAGATCAAGTGCGAGAGCAGCGTAACCTCCGAATCAAGTCAGTGGGGAAAAGCAATGCGGGAGTTGAACTTAGGGGTCGACCAACTCGGTCCCGGCGGTTACAGAGTGGCGGAGCCTATATGGGACAAGGAGGACACGGAGCATGCCGAGCAAGGCCTACTGCCCCGCTTTGAGAAATACCGCGACAAGCAGACCAGGAACTATGTCAGGGCCCAGTACAAGGAGGACCCGGTAACAAAGGAACTTACCACGGATCCGAAGACCAGGGCGCTTGAGCTTGTTCTGGTAAGGAATACACCCCCGCGTAATTAGCTCCATATGGTTGCATTCTAATTATTCCCCAATATTTCTAAATGGTTCACGTTCCTTCCGCAGGACACTGAAAGCAGTAGCGCGGGGTCGTCTCAGAGCTCCCCTTTCGACACCCCTTTAAATAGGGCATTGAACGTAATGAAAAACAAGGATAAGCTCAGTAAGCCGTCGTCAGCTGGTCGTGTGGCCGGCAAAGGCTTGTCCACAAAATGGTCATCATACTATACCGCTGGTGGGCGAAAGGAGAAAAAGACCAGCTCGGAAAGCCAGTCGTGCGAGGTTGAAGCACTTAAGGCACAAGTGGCGCAGATTCCGGAGATTATCCAAGAGTAAGTGCAACAACAACTGAGAATGACGCTCACCGTCATGGTGCCTACGTTGATTCAGAGGCTGGCGACGTGGATTGTGGGCGGCCAATAGGGGCCTCCCCCAGTTCCCAGCTTCACGGCCAGCAACTCGCACAACGCGCAGGCGGCACCATTGGTGTCTCAGGCGGCACCATTGGTGTCTCCGGCGGAGGCGGTATTCGTGTCTCCGGCGCCGCCACGGGCATTGGAGCTTAATGCACCCGGGTGTATGCCGGCCGACACCTCGCCAGCAAGCGGCCCCTCCGTCAGTTGCACGGCCGCCGTTGGCGGGACGTTAGCTGAGCTCGACGGCATCACAGTAACAAAGCCTCTCGGCCGATGACTTCATCTCCTTGCCTTTGACTCGGCATCCCTGACGCCCTATATGTTTTCGCAGGGCGCCGCCGATGTTCCTTGCACTCTCCTGCACTTCGTGGGCGGCGAGTTGGTCGATGTCGCCAAGGGCAGAATCGTTCAACTAGGCAACCCCGTGTTCCACGGTAATCCGATGCCACCCACAGTGTATAGAGCTGAACTGGTTCGGGTGCTGCCAGGCTACGACGAGTTGTTACCTCCGATTCGACCCGCTGGGGCCGACGAAGAAGATGAGATGACCCTTAGCCTGCGTAAACTGGCCCCTGCTTTGGCCAAAGAGCCAGATTCGTTTGGGGGCGGGGGACACCACCCCACAGACAAGACCGCCAGTCGTGCCGGCGCCAAGCCATGGCAAGAACGCCGCAACGCTACCGGACATGTTGGACATCCCTATGGCACAGGATCCGGACATGCATATGGCACAGGATCCGGACGACAACGACAACAACAGCGTTACATTTACCAACGTCGATAAGTACTTTGCCGAACATGGGTACGGTGACGAGTTCTGCGGGCCTCCTTCTCAAGAACCCAACCAAGACGACCGCGATCTAGCTGGTACGGCGGAGAAATCCAATTGCAACAAAGCGCCGTCGGCATTCAGTTCTCGAGACGCCTCCAGCTCCCGCCTTCACCGAACCTCAGATAGCTGAGGTGCGAAATATTATCAGCCCCAACACGCTCAAGAAGGCGGTCTGTGAGCAGAACTCGGTCCCATTACAGCAGATCAAGAAGAAGGGACGGAAACGAAAGACTAACAAAGGCGCCGATGCAAGCTAGCCGGCACCGAGTACGATCCGTGCTCAGGATGGGCCATCTTCACTTAAGGATATCTCGAGGAGGGTGCATGCGGCGGGTAGGGCTATGCTATCGACAAATATGCTCAATGCTGCAACTGGTGCTATGCGGAGTCTGCATGACAGTGTTGTTTCTTTGGAGAAGCGGCGTCTGTCCCAGAATGATGTGGCATACCCGGCTTTCGTGCCCAAGGCGCCAGAGGGCAAGAGCTTTGTGGATGGCGCCATCGGGGGTACGATCGTCCTGCGATTTGATGACATCTTTGCTATGTTTAACCTTCATCCGCTGCACTACACCTTCGTTCGGCTATTTTCGCTGAGTATGGAGATGTGGATCATTCGAGACAAGACCCCGGACATCATGATAGTCGACCCCTTCTACATGCGTGCCAAGATCTTGGGCAGCGCTGGGGACCGGCAAGTCGCGAGTTCACACCTCGAAGGCATCATTCTGGCAAACCCAGATAAGGATAACTTCCGCGTGCCTTACTTTCCTGAGTAAGTCATTCCCTCACCGCCCTGTAACATATGATTTCTTAGATTTTGGTCATTCTTTTTTTTTTCTAACATTCCGTTTCTGTGCAGTGACACACATTGCAAACTCATCCTCTTAAGCCCGAAATATTCCACGGACACGTATTTCGACCCGGACCGTGACTCCAAGATAGACTACACAAATATCAAGAAAGTTCTTGATGATGCTCTCCCCGGCTACGCCACATCTGGAGGCACCTTTAAGAGGCCAGTTCGTAGGTACGGCAGGCACGTGTTCACCCACAATACGATGTTCCCCTGCGTCAAGCAGCCGCCTGGCGGTCAGAAGGATGCCTACTACGCCCTCCATCACATGAGGGCGATCGTACGGGACCATAATCACCTTCTGCTACCAAATAATGTCAAAGATTGGGCCGCAAGCTTGGCGGCAATCCAGGACGCGGACCTCCGACAAGAATTCTTTCGCATCCAGTCGGAGTTTGCAGAAATCATCCATCAAGATGTCCTTCGTACCTCGGGGCAGTTCTACCTCAGAGAGCAACCGTCCAACAGTGAGATAGACACAACACTACAAATGCAGGCTGACAACGCCCGCGACTTCATGACCATCACGAAAGATGGCGGCTTCATCCACGCTCCGGTCCCATGAGTTGAGTCGAAAGTAGTGATGTTATTTGTAGTTCTGAAACATCGATTAGCTCATGTTGTAATTATACTTTAATGAACTTGTATGTCTCTTTGGTTTGGACAATTGTTCAACTTAGATGTAATCGATGCTATTTATTAGTAGGACCATGAATCGTGCTATTAATGTCTTGCTTTTCTCTTCCGATCCTTTTGTTGCATACTTATATATTGCTTATGTATTGTCTGTTGTTTGGCTTGTGCATAGAGATGCCGTCGTATGTCGTGTACAAGGGTAAGGTTCCCGGAGTCTATGACGAGTGGGAGGAGTGTCGGAGAAAGGTTCACCGTTTCAGCGGTAACAGTTACAAAGGGTACACCACTAGGGCGGAGGCGGAATCTAGATACGCCCGCTATCTAGCGGGAGAGAGGAGGGAGCGTTGGAGGACCGGATGAAGACCAGTTTCATCACGATGATGCTCATCGTGATGACCGCAGCTCTCTTCTATGTGATGGTAGTTTAGATGATCGATATCGACTTGTAATGTGAAGACAAACTCGCTACTCGCGGTCTCCGAGACTTGTAATGTTCTATCTTTGTTCGGTCTTTTGAATTCGGAGACTAATATGATAAATTGTATTTGGAGACTAATCTTCTATTGTATTCGATGAATCTGTTGTTGCTGTGTGGTGCTGTCTATATTATGTCCAATAATATATTTTGTAACCTGTGCAAAAATCAGGAAAAAAAACCTAATATTAATACTAATGGCGCATCACCCCACGGTGCGCCATTAGTATGCCAAAGGATACTAATGGCGCATCACCCCACAGTGCGCCATTAGTATGCCAAAGCACATGGGTAAATATGGCCCCCTAGGAGGCATACTAATGGCGCATGTTGCTCTATACTAATGGCGCACGGCGTGGTGCGCCATTAGTATCCCACCAGTGGTGCGCCATTAGTATATAATACTAGTGGCGTGGTACTAGTGGCGCGCCAGTAGTGCGCCATTAGTATTTAATACTAGTGGCGCACCAGTAGTGCGCCATTAGTAGGCAAAACTGGTGCACCACTAGTAGGCCTTTTCCTAATAGTGCCTGGTGGAAGGCCGTGGCGTGGAGCGCATCGGTGGTCACTAGTGTTTTCGCCATGGTCACCATCATCGCAGACACGATGACAGATGTTCGACGAAATGCATAAACCAAAAAAATTACTTTACTCCGCTAAATTTAGGGGATCGGCTAGAATCGACCAAAACTTAGTGGAGTAAATATGCTCCACTAAGGCTTATTCCACCAGATACTCCGCTGGTTTTAAGAGATCGGTATACTCCACTAAAGGTTTACTCCAGCGGATACTGCGCTATTTTTAAGGGATCGGTTAGGAATGCCCTAACTCCTACTTGATCAAACTACCAATACCCTCGTAAAGCTAATTTTAGCAGCAGAACAAAGGAGGCTGGGCTTGCTTGATTGGTCGTTGGGACGCAACAGGTTGTGGCATTTGGAGGGCTAATTAGCTCACGTGAGATCGAACTTCTTTTTTTTAACCCGGAAACAGCAAGTCGCTACCGTGATTGAACAGTCGAATCCTGGATGATCCGGGAACAGACAGGCTCGACGACGTTGGTCGGGACCTTTTTAGCAGCTCTAGCTCGTCTCTAGATGGAGCACGTAGAGTTCAACGGACGCAAGACGGCAGGAAGCTGCCCTCTGAATCTGAAGATGCCAGACAGAAAAACAGCGAGCAAGTGTGTGCGTCCTGACAGGAGTCCGCCTGTCGTCGATGCGGATCCCATTTTACAATCGATTCCGAACTGACTAATGCTTCGTCTGAACCATGCATCCTTCCGACACATGAGTAAGATAAGCGATGGATGACTCACATTCCAAGCGATCCCCGGACAAAACAAATGGAGCCGCACTAGTAGGTAAGGCAGGCAGGCTCTCGGTTGTAGTGCAGTGTTTGTCAGTCACCCAGTCGCCATGTCCCATGTGCATGCAGAAATGAAAAGCTCTAATTATCATCAACTTTCAGTAGTTAACTAATCAGATCCATGAGGTCCATGGTCATGGATGATCCATGTGTTGCTTCCTTTCCTTGCTTTCCAAAAACACACACTTTCTCATCCTGTCACCCACCCGTTCCTTGAGCCTCAAACCAGTGTCTCTCTGGGGAGAGCAGTCGGCGAGGCGATTTGCGATCCGTGTCTTCTAATGGGACAAAGGCCAGCCATGCGCAGGAAGATTCCTGTGTCCAGTTGTGCTTCTTGTCCTTCTCAGCAACATGCTAATGAGAGAGAGAGAGATTAGTATATATAGTTGTGCCGTTACTCTTAGCATATCGGCGCCGCCATGCATGACTGCTTAGCAATGGAGTAGTTGTACTTGTAAGTGTTAATAACTGGTTATGGTTGGACTGGCAGGAGTCAGTGTCATGTGAACCGCCCTGCATGGCCTGCATTTCGGCGTTTCACAGTTTGGTGCTGCGCATGTGGAAGGTGCTGTGTTTGCCTTGCATGGTGATGCTCACTTAAGCAGGCCGATCTTGCCGGTCGGTAGGTTCATCCATGCATGCATGCATGACAGGATCCGCACACTCTGAAAAAATGAATTGTGCTCCAAGTGTCGCCCGTTTCTTCTTCCAAGGATCCACACACTGTTTTTTTTCTGGGGCCATTTGAGACCACGGTCAAACCATTGACCCTTGCGACAGTCGTCGAAGAGAAAAGTTTGGAGTAGCATCGGGGCAATTAGAGCATCTCCAGCCGTTGGCCCCCAGGGGGCGCGTAAAAGCGCCGCCTGGGGGCGAGCCGTCGCAAAAAATCGGCTTGGAGGCGAGTGAATTCCCAGCTGCCGACCCCAAGGCCGCCCCCAGACGCCGTTTATGATAAAAAAAGAGTATTTGGCAAAGTTCGGCTAAAATTAAGCAAACTGGGCATATATTAGACATGTTCGACATTTTACATAGCAAATTTATTACAAAAAGGGCCGGGACTACAACTACGGGCCGAAGAAGCCGCTGAGCGCGGCGAAGTAGCCACCGTCGCCGCCATCCTCGCCGTCGTCGGCGGCGGCCTTCTCCTCCTTGACGCGGCCGCCCCTGCTGGACCCCTGCCGACGTCGCCATGGCGGACTGGTGGCGGTGGCGGCGCGTCGTCGTCGTCGCTGTCGTCGAGGACGACGACGCCTCCTTCGTCGCGGCCCCGGCGCCGATGTTCGAAGTGCTCTAGGGCGCGGCGTTGGCGCTCCATCTCCTTGTGCAACCAGTCGTCGCGCTCCCATTTCAGGGCCGCCGCCTCGTCGAGCTCCCCAGCGCCGTGCCCATCTTCATGGCGGGGAGCCCCGGCTATGTTTTCACGGCCGCGAGCCCCGGCTCCGTTTTCGGTTTGACAAAGCGCGGAGGAGCCGAGGAGGAGGCGCGCCTGCCCCCCTCATTTATGACGATGCCGGCGCTGTGAGTGCGTCGGCCGAGCAACGTCTCCACTGCGGGCTCGGCCTTGACACCGAACACCGCTGGTGAGCCAGAGGAATGGCAAGAAGAGCGGGAGGAGGAGTGGGAGGAGGAGTGGGAGGAGGAAGTTGAGGAGGAGCCGAACCTCCTGGGTATCCATTGCCCGACGCTCCGGCGGTGGACCGGGGTGGCCGCCGCGGCAGGGTATGCCAGCGGCGGGTCGTTGCTGCCCTCGAGGTGCTCCAGCACGTCATGGAGCGTGCGGCCGGGGGTGCCCCGCCATACGCGGAGCCCCTCGCTGTTCTTGACGCCGCCCACCACCGGCTCCCCGTTGGTGGACGCCAGCCTCTGCTACGGGCGGTGCTGGAAGTACGCCGCCCACGACGCATGATTGTCGGCGGCATACTAGGGAGGGCGCTACTCCTTTGTCAGGGAGGCTCGCACGCGGTCGACCTCGACGACGAAGAAGGCGGGGCGCGCCTCGACGTCGGGCACCGGGGGAATGGGCACACCCCCGTTGCTGAGCCTCCACCCCGTCGGCCCGGCGCATGTCCGGTGGCGCCGGAATGTTCGCCTGGAAGAATAGCCAGGACTCCCACTCGTGGAGCGAGCGGCGGCCGAAGCCGTTGGCCGTCGCCGCATCACCGGGGAATCGCGCGGCCATCGGGGTTCGGAGAGAGGGAGAGGGAGGGAAAAAGCGTCACGAGCGGCTGCAGCACGGGAGGAGAGGGAGAGCTCGGCGGCGGTCGATGGGCGGCTGTGGCCTGGTGTGGCCAGAGGCGCGGGAGGCCACCGGCTTATATAGCCCGCGATGTGTGTACGCGTGGCGGGAGGGGAGGTGTCACTGACGAGGATACAGACCTGGGGTAGGGTCATAGGCTCGACCTATACGTCCTACCCAAGGTCACTACCCTGGAAGATGAAAAGACCAAGGGTCGACAGAAGAGCACCAGTCTCATATGTCGAGTGCAATCCACTCGACAGTCACATCACTCGACGGTGGTTACCTATCGCCACTCGACCACAAGGAAGATCACTTGACCATATCGAAGACCAGTAGTCAGGAGAGCATACAACGGCCAGATATTTATCCCTTAGTCTTCATGAGCATTAAGAGTACTTAATGCTGGCGTTACCAGTAACGCCTCTACTTTATGTACATTAGTTCCCTTGTAATGGAGTGGGGCTGGGGTCCTGGCGCACTCTATATAAGCCAAACCCCTCCTCTGGCACAAGGGTTCGCACCCTCTGTAATCCAACACATATAATTCAATCGACCACCTCCGAGCACCGAGACGTAGGGCTATTACTTCCTCCGAGAAGGGCCTGAACTCATAAACATCATGTGTACACCTTCATCATAGCTAAGATCTTGCCTCTCCATACGTACCCCTTTCTACTGTCAGACTTAGAACCACGACATTTGGCGCCTACCGTGGGGAAGGTGTCTTAGCGACTTATTGGTGAAGTTGCAAGTTTTTCTGATCATCATCATCATGGTTTCCGGTGGCGGATTGGCTGAGGGCCGCGAGATCCGTCTCGGCGCGCTCGTTTTCGTCGCCGACGACTTTGCGTGGCTCCAGGAAGCTCCCCTGGACACCGAGGCGCTCCCCGTCCGAGGGGCGACGCACTTCCGCGCGTGCGTTCGTGGCGTTCTTCTTCGGCAGCCGTCGACTCAATATCAGTCGGCTCCAATGGCGTTTTCTCCCCCCGCTGTACGCCGCCGCAAGCGATCTTGTCGATCGCGGCTCCAGCGGTGGGTGAAACATGCGGTGGCTCGGCAATCGACCACCCATCAAGTCGTGGCAATCGAGCCTGACGAAACTCTCCACGGCATGTTCGACCTGTCGACTGGATCCGCGGAGACCGCATCCAAATGCGATAGCAGCGATCCTGCGGTTGAAGTCTTGATGGTCGACGGTCCTCGCAGCCCACCTGGTTTCCACCGCGAAGACGGCGGAGATGGAGGCAGCGATCCGTCGCACGCCCACGAGGAATACCGACCTGAACCCCTCTCCTCTCAGCAGAGGGAAGAACTTCGTCGCCGCAATATGGATGCACTCCACACGCCCAACGTAGGGGAAACCCCCGAGGCTCGGAGCTTGGAGGAGGTATGCTTAGCTAATCTAGCTGAGCGCACTCGACTGGATAACCTCCAGCGGGCTCCCGACGAGCGCGCTCAGGAGCGGATCCATAAATCCAGTCGACGGAAACTCTTCCCGCCCACACCGAAGGTATACCGCACTCCGATTCAGAATCTCACAGCTGCAGCCCGCATAGCGGAGTCGATCCAGCCCTCCCAATCAGAAGCCGGCAGAGGGTTGATGCAAATTTGGGCCCTGCTCAGGGCAGCGGGAGAGCAGAATACAGCAGTATCTCAGTCGCGGAACAGGATTCACAGCAGATCCGTTGTAGCGGACACGGTTCAGTCGGCTCACAGCCCCAGATCACCTCCGCGGCGTGAGAGGCGTGGGCAATATGATCATCCACTCGACCGTGACAATCACCGTCGAGGGCCCGCGCCTCCCCCGAGGAGTGCGTCGTATGTGCCTCGGCGGAATGATGATAGACGCCGACATAGTGGTGAGCGCAGAGCATCAATCGACCCAAGGGAACCCGGCTTTGACGCGAGATCTATCCTCGTTCAAGGCCTGGTCGACCGAAATAAAGCACACAGAGAGGACCCATGCAGAGACAGTCCAAGTGGCAGTCGAGTGCATGTTTCTGGTCCCGAGTGTTTCAGCAGAGCCATCAGGGCGGCAGTGATACCTCCCAACTTCAGGATGGCTTCCGGAGTCAGCAAGTTCACTGATGAATCCAAGCCTGAAATTTGGCTTGAAGATTACCGAGTGGCTGTGCAGATTGGAGGTGGTAACGACGAGATAGCAATGAAGCATCTTCCACTCATGTTGGAAGGATCGGCCTGAGCATGGCTGACTCAGTTGGCTACGGGCAGCATTCACAGTTGGGAAGAGCTATCCCGAGTGTTCATGAGAACTTTCGAGGGCACTTGCAAGCGACCCGGAGGATTGCCTGAGCTGCAGCACTGCGTGCAGAAGCCGAATGAGACTTTGAGAGAGTTCATCCAGAGATGGTCCACTTTGCATCACACCGTTGAGAATGTTTCAGAGCATCAGGCTGTGTGCGCCTTCAAGGAAGGCGTCAAGTACAGAGAGTTGGTCTTGAAATTCGGTCGAACTGGTGATATGACTCTGGCTCGAATGATGGAGATAGCCACCCGGTATGCTAACGGGGAAGAGGAGGATCGACTCCGTAGCCGGAAGAGCAAACCAGTCGGTCAAGAGGCCGGTGGGGGTAACTCCAGTCGGAAACAGAAGCGTAAGGCCGAGCCAGCAGCACCTGGAGAGATTGCGGCAGTAAACCAAGGAAAGTTTAAGGGAAAACCTAAGGGGCCGTGCCCCCCTAAGAAGGTGAAGGACAAGGAAGGAAATGACGTGCTGGATTTGCCGTGCCACATCCATACGAAGAAAGATGAGGAAGGTAATCTAATTTATCCGAAACATACCACCCGGCAGTGTCGACTCCTGATCCAGCAGTTCCGAGGGAAACCACCCAATGAGAAAGAAAATGAGTCGGATAAAGAGGAAAATGAGGAGGAAGATGATGGTTATCCCAAGGTCATTCCACTCTGATGATTTTTGCTGACGTTGAAAGTAAGAGTCGATTGAAGGTCATCAACAGATAAGTAAACATGGTAGCCCCTGCTGAGAAGACTGCCTATCTAAGGTGGTCTCAGACGGCCATCACATTCGACCAGTCGGACCATCCCGCTCATGTGGCCACCCCTCGAGGCAAGCACCGTGGTCGATTCGTGGTTGGGGGCACTCGACTGACCAAAGTTCTGATGGATGGCGGCAGTGGTCTGAACATCCTCTACGCGGAGACCTTGAAAGGAATGGGCATTCCGATGACCAAGCTTAACGAGAGCAATATGAGTTTCCCTGGTGTTATTCCCGGGAAGAAAGCCGAGTCACTCGGCCAGGTCGCCCTCGACGTGGTTTTCGGTGATTCAAGGCATTACCGAAAGGAGAAGTTGACATTTGAAGTCGTGGATTTCCAGAGTGCCTATCATGCCATTTTGGGCAGGCTAGCCTATGCCCGCTTTATGGCTCGACCATGTTATGTGTATCTCAAACTGAAAATGCCCGGCCCCAAAGGTGTGATCACGATTATAGGCAATCGGCAGAAGGCTGAGGAATGTTTCCAGAAAGGTTCCAAGATCGCCGACGAACAAATGGCAGCAGCTGAATTCCAAGAATATCAGAAGGGTGCAGATCCGAGTGATTTGCTGAGAGCCAATTAGCCTGCCACAGATTCTGCATTCCAATCGACTGGTGAGACGAAGCCGGTGCATATTCACTCGACGGATCCCAATGCTGCACCGACTCATATATCAATGACACTCGACAACAAATAGGAAGAAGCGCTCGTCCAGTTCTCTGTGAGAACTGGGACATCTTTGCATGGAAACATTCTGACATGCCAGGTGTGCCCAGGAGACTAGCCGAGCACCGCTTGCGTGTCGACCCAAAGTAAAACCCGTCAAAGAGCACCTTTGGCGGTCCGCCGTGCAGAAGAGGAAAGCAATCGGCGAGGAAGTAGCTCGACTGTTGGCAGCAGAGTTCGTCCGTGAAATCTACCACTCCGAGTGGTTAGCCAATGTAGTCATGGTTCCTAAAAAGGATGATTCACTTCGTATGTGCATTGATTTCAAGCATATCAATCGGGCCTGCCTGAAAGATCATTTTCCTCTCCCTCGCATCGATCAGATTGTTGATTCGACTGCAGGGTGTGAGCGCTTGTCTTTCTTAGATGCGTATTCCGGATACCATCAGATCTGACTGTATGGTCCCGATGAAATAAAAACAGCCTTCATCACCCCGTTCGGGTGCTTTTGCTATGTCACCATGCCTTTTGGTTTAAAAAATGCCGGAGCCACATTTATGAGAATGATTCAGAAGTGCCTGCTCACTCAAATCAGTCGGAATATGGAAGCGTACATGGATGACATCATGGTCAAGTCTCGCAAAGGTTCCGACCTATTGACTGACCTTGGAGAAACCTTTGCCAACCTGAGAAGGTACGATATCAAGCTTAACCCGTCAAAATGCACGTTCGGAGTTCCAGGGGGAAAGTTACTCGGTTTTCTCGTTCCCGAACGAGGGATCGACGCAAATCCAGAGAAAGTTGATACCATGCTCCGAATGAAACGCCCCGTGCGACTGCATGACGTTCAGAAGCTGACTGGTTGTTTGGCCACCCTGAGTCGATTCATTTCTCGTCAAGGTGAAAAGGCTTTGCCTATTTACCGATTGATGAAAAAGTCTGATAAGTTCGAGTGGACTGATGAAGCTGAAGTAGCGTTTGCAAAGCTCAAAACCCTGCTTTCCACCCAGCCGGTGCTCGCTGCGCCAATCAGTAAAGAGCCTTTACTGCTCTACATTGCAGCCACTGGACAAGTTCTCAGTACGGTGCTCACGGTCGAACGGGAGGAAGAAGGAAAAGCCTACAAGGTTCAACGCCCAGTCTATTATCTCTCTGATGTTTTGACTCCGTCCAAGCAGCGATACCCGCATTATCAAAAGCTTGTCTATGGAATATATATGACCATGAAGAAGGTTGCACATTACTTCTCTGACCACTCCATTACAGTCGTCAGTGATGCGCCTCTATCCGAAATTCTGAACAACAGAGATGCAACTAGTCGAGTGGCAAATGGGCGATTGAACTCCTCCCTTTGGATATCAAGTTCGAGGCAAAGAAGGCCATCAAGTCCCAAGCAATTACAGATTTTCTGGCCGAGTGGATTGAGCAGCAATTGCCGACTCAAGTTCACTCGGAGCATTGGACTATGTTTTTTGATGGCTCCAAGATGCTGAATGGTTCAGGTGCTGGGGTAGTTTTGGTATCCCCCCGCGGAGACAGGCTTAGTTACGTTCTCCAGATTCATTTCGATTCCTCCAATAACGAAGCCGAATATGAAACACTTCTATATGGGTTGTGTATGGCCATTTCACTCGGCATCCATCGTCTCATGGTCTATGGCGACTCAGATTTGGTGGTTAATCAAGTGATGAAGGAATAGGATGTCAGGAGTCCAGCCATGACAGGTTATTGCAATGCAGTGAGAAAGTTGGAGAAGAGGTTTGAAGGTTTGGAACTGCACCATGTGCCCCGACTGAAAAATCAAGCTGCAGATGAGCTGGCCAAGATAGGTTCCAAGAGAGAAGCTATTCCCCGAAATGTGTTTCTGGAAGATATCCATTCGCCTTCGGTTTAGGAAGACCCTTTCACCGAGGAGTCACCACAGCCCAAGAGCGCCACGGATCCGACTGAAGTCGAAATCCCAGCCGTGGTCGACTTAATCATGGAGGTTTTGGTCATTATGCCCTGCCATACATTGCACACATCCTTAGGAAGGAACTCCCAGAGGATGAAGAAGAGGCTCGACAGATCGTCCGACGGTCTAAAGCCTTCACTGTGATAAGGGGACGGTTGTTCAGGGAAAGCGTAACTGGAGCCTGCCAGAAGTGCATCACGCCAGAAGAAGGTCGAATGATCCTCAACGATATTCACTCGGGGACCTGTGGTCACCAT
This sequence comes from Aegilops bicornis, assembly GCA_021605145.1. Classification (NCBI taxonomy): domain Eukaryota; kingdom Viridiplantae; phylum Streptophyta; class Magnoliopsida; order Poales; family Poaceae; genus Aegilops; species Aegilops bicornis. The sequence goes on from CM038670.1 coordinate 57,239,876, forward strand.
GCGTCCTCTCGTACCATCGTAGCCAAAGCATACCGAGCCGGGTTTTACTGGCCACACGCCAACGAGATGGCAAAGGAAATAGTGGACAAGTGTGAAGGCTGTCAGTTTTATTCCAACATGTCCCACAAACCTGCATCGGCTCTGAAGACTATTCCACTCGTCTGGCCTATCGCCGTTTGGGGACTGGACATGGTTGGACCCTTGAGGACAGGCAGGAGTGAATTAACTCATGTGCTGGTAGCAGTCGACAAGTTCACCAAATGGATCGAGGCCAAGCCCATCAAGAGCCTTGAAGCAAGCACAACCGCGAGTTTCATCAGAGAGCTTATATTCAGATATGGCGTCCCACACAGCATCATCACAGATAACGGCTCGAATTTCGATTCGGAAGAGTTCAAAGCTTTTTGTGCCTCCCAAGGCACGAGGGTCGATTACGCTTCAGTCGCCCATCCCCAGTCGAATGGACAGGCGGACGAGTGAATGGATTGATTCTCAAAGGACTGAAGCCTCGTTTAATGCATGACCTCAAGCACGCGGCAGGGGCTTGGGTCGATGAACTTCCATCGGTGCTTTGGGGACTGAGGATAACCCCCAATCGGTCGACTGGACGGACTGCATTCTTTCTAGTCTATGGAGCCGAAGCCGTTTTGCCGAGCGATTTGCTCAGCAACGCTCCCCGAGTCGAACTCTTCTCAGAAGAAGAGGCAGAGCAAGCTCGACAAGGTGCAGTCGACCTCTTGGAGGAGGAAAGAGAGATGGCCTTGATCCGGTCAACCATTTATCAGCAAGACTTACGTCGATTCCATGCCAAGAACGTAAGGGGTCGTGCGTTCGGGAGGGGACTTGGTCCTCCGAGTGGATCAGCAAAATCCACACAAGCTCGCCCCCGCTTGGGAAGGCCCTTTCGTCATCACCAAGGTGCTCCACAACGGAGCATACCGCCTCTTCAACGTCGAACACAACAAAGATGAGCCCCGCGCCTGGAATGCGGATCTGCTCTGCCCTTTCTATTCTTAGATGTTTTAGACCGATCATATGTAATAAGGAATACCTTTTAGCTTAACTATCAAAAGACATAATTTGCTCCTTCCGAATGGTTGTCGTTTGTTTCTTTTGTGTACATTACCTTAGCCATGGATCTGCTTCTCTTGAAGCAAATCAATAAAAATCCAACCGAGTGATGAGTCCGCCTCTCACTCGAAGGCTTAGCTGCAGCTCAGTGCTCGCCTAAGTGTTAAAGTTCCCACCGAGTGATGAGTCTGCCTCTCACTCAGGGGCTTAGCTGCAGCCCAGTGCTCGCCTAAGTGTTAAAAATCCTACCGAGTGATGAGTCTGCCTCTCACTCGGAGGCTTAGCTGCAGCCCAGTGCTCGCCTAAGTGTTGAAAATCCTACTGAGTGATGAGTCTGCCTCTCACTCGGGGGCTTAGCTGCAGCCTAGTGCTCGCCTAAGTGTTAAAAATCCTACCAAGTGATGAGTCTGCCTCTCACTCGGGGGCTTAGCTGCAGCCAGTGCTCGCCTAAGTATTAAAAATCGCACTGCAGTGATGAGTCTGCCTCTCACTCGGGGGCTTAGTTGCAGCCCAGTGCTCGCCTAAGTGTTAAAAATCCTCCCGCTCGGAGGCTTAGCTGCAGCCCAGTGCTCGCCTAAGTGTTAAAAATCCTACCGAGTGGAGAGCGATCCTCCCGCTCGGAGGCTTAGCTGCAGCCCAGTGCTCGCCTAAGTGTTAAAAATCCTACCGAGTGGAGAGCGATCCTCCCGCTCGGGGGCTTAGCTGCAGCCCAGTGCTCGCCTAAGTGTTAAAAATCCTACCGAGTGGAGAGCGATCCTCCCGCTCGGAGGCTTAGCTGCAGCCCAGTGCTCGCCTAAGTGTTAAAAATCCTACCGAGTGGAGAGCGATCCTCCCGCTCGGGGGCTTAGCTGCAGCCCAGTGCTCACGTAAGTGTTAAAAAATCCTATCGAGCGAAGAGCGATCCTCCCGCTCGGGGGCTTAGCTACAGTCCAGTGCTCGCCTAAGTGGTAAAAATCCTACTGTGTGGAGAGCGATCCTCCCGCTCGGGGGCTTAGCTGCAGCTCAGTGCTCGCCTAAGTGTTAAAAATCCTACCGAGTGGAGAGCGATCCTCCCGCTCGGAGGCTTAGCTGCAGCCCAGTGTTCGCCTAAGTGTTAAAAATCCTACCGAGCGATGAGCAATCCTATCACCAGAGGCTTAGCTGCCGCCCAGCGCTCGCCTAAGTTCCGAATACCTTACCCAACCGGTCAACTGGAATGTCAAGACCATTGCTGAGTGCCTTGCTGATGAGCTGATCAATGCTACTCAAGGATCACCCGACCGGTCGACTGGAACGTCAAGACCATTGCTGAGTGCCTTGCTGATGAGCTGATCAATGCTACTCAAGGATCACCCAACCGGTCGACTGGAACGTCAAGACCATTGCTGAGTGCCTTGCTGATGAGCTGATCAATGCTACTCAAGGATCACCCGACCGGTCGACTGGAACGTCAAGACCATTGTTGAGTGCCTTGCTGATGAGCTGATCAATGCTACCCGAGGGTCCCCGGACCGGTCGACTGGCTTTTCTTCTCCAGAAGCTGCATTAAGCAATTAGACAATAATTCAAGGGAAAGGCGAATTTCATTCGAAGACAGACGCAATATGTGAGGCGATAAATCCGAAGTTTCCTAACCGCAAAATAAAGTGCTCGGACGCCAGGCCCGAAGGAGTTTTATCGATTACAAATCCACTCGGCATTCCGAGGCAAATCAATGTGGTGGCATAATGTTCTTTAAATCACTCAGCGGGAGAAGGACTGGCCGGGTCGCAGAAGCTGTCGAGATCGATGCTGTCGGCGATGCGAGTGGCTGCCTCAAGGAAAGTAGCCATGAAGTCCTGGAAGGAGTGCTTCTTGGTGTTTTCCACTTTGAGAGCCGCCAGCTTGTCCTCCTTAGCATCCTTGCAGTGCACTCAGACCAAAAACAAGTTAACGTTAGCCCCAGAGCACGCAGAAGATTTCTTCCATTCTTGCACTCGGTCTGCGATCTGGTTCAGCCGAGTCATCAAAGACTCAAGGTCTCGAGACATCTTCGCCTGGGGCCAGATCTTGACGTCCACGCGGACCATCGCCGTCTTCAGCCGAGCCAGATAGTCGACTGCACCATCCAAGCGACACTCCAGTCGAAGCAAGTTCATCGCAACTTCATCTTTCATGGGGCAATTGATGGGGTCGAGACCTGTCTCGACCCCTCCAGTTTCAGCCTCGAAGTCGTGACAGAATTCTGTTTCATCACATCGAACAATGAGTCGACAGAATTCCAAAACCTAGTCGACGATGGTTATTTAACTGAATAGACATACCTTCAAGCTTCAGGACAAGCTTTGCTGCAAGTTGTTCTAAATAAGACTCTAGCTTGCCGGTCCTGGTCTTGAGACCCTCAACTTCAGCGGTCAAGTTCTCCTTGTCCTTCCTCAGCCGCTCGACTTCGCGGTTAGCGTCCGAGACAGCCGTCTTCAGTGTTGTGTTCTCATCCTCCAACTTGCCAACTGAAGCCAGCTTCTCGTCTGCAAGCTTCGTCTTCTCGCGCATTTCCTTTTGAGCAGCTGCCAAGTCCATGTCCTTGTGCTCCAGAGCTTCCTTCACCCTCTCTAAAGAAACAACACTCTTCAGACGAGACTGAAGTTGGCGATTTTCACTATGCGCATCTGCTTTTGTGAATTCACTCGGTTCAACAGACTAAAAGAAAAGCCAGCACCAAGTGTGAAGCTACAAAGTAGACAGAATGACCGAGTGATTACCTCCCATGATGGCTGTTTCTTCTTGAGCTTTCTTCATGTTCTTCTTTGCCGGTTCAAGATCAAGTTCAACACTGATATGCTTCTTCTTTAATTCGGTGAGACGAACTCCAAGATCACAAGACCTCTGCAGCCAGAAAGACAGGCATGTCAGTCGACACATACAAGTAACAGTGAAGGGAAAGATTTATTCTCAGACTACTACCGAATCAAATATTCAACAGTAGTCTCGGGGACTACACCCAGTGGGTGCACTCAGCGTGCCCCCACTGGATCAGATGAACACTCAGCAAAAGAGCTTCAAAAAAATGCACTCATCAGACCCCGATCATTTGCCGGTGACCGACCGTGGTCTCGAGGACTACACCCGGTGGGTGCACTCGGCGATGCCCCACTGATTCAGAAAGTGCAAAATCAGAGATTTCTGAAGTCCTAAACGGAAGAACACCCAGTGGGTGATCAGATATAAAGCAACTTCAAAAATTCAGTTGGAAGTTTACCGACCTCAACATTGGTCCGAAGGGCAGTGCTCGCATTGTAAGCTACCTGACTAGCTTCGTGCATCACTTTCACTTGCTCCATGACAAGATTTCGCCTAGAGAAGGGCTTCCCTAGCGGCACTCGGCGAGTCATCTGGAGTATGATATGTAGCAAAGAGAGATAGCTCCAGAGGAGTCAAAGCAGCCGCCGGGTCAGACGAGTGGAGTTGTACTGGTGCGACGGGCGTCCGTGCAGTCGACCCCGACGGACGATCAGTCGTCATCGGGTCAGCAAATGTGACTTTCGTCCGAGCTATCGCCTCCGGTGCCGGTGTCGACTGAGGGATTTGGACTTCAAGTCTCCTTCTGCTCGAACCCCCGCTCTTCTTCTTCCTCTCCTGTGGAGGCGCTTCTTCTTCTTCGTCATCGGGGAGTACAACGACATCTTGCGGAGCTACATCAGAAGACTCGTGAGGTGGCTTCTTCGCCTTCTGGTCCCATATCAACGTCCATGTCAGTGGCAGCAGAGGCGGGGCTGAAAAGGCACAAGGACTGATCAGTCTGATCGAGAGAACTTTCAGTCGACTCACAGAAACACAAATGAGATACTCACCCTGAGGCAACGGGGACGTCCATCTTGATTCGCGACAATGTCTTTCGGGTCTTGGAAGGGGCGACTTTCGGCTGTTTAGCCACCTTCTCTGTCGGCTCCGTAGTCAACGTCCGAGCGCGCTTCTGGGTGGTGGCAGTTGGAGCTGCACTCTTCGCACGATCGCCAGACGAATCGTGTTGCTGCTTGGATCGACGCTCGGAGCACGGCGGCAAGTCGACCTCTTCCTCCTCGTCCGACTCCTCGCTCTCCTCCTCCTCCCCTTCCAGAGACTCCCACTCGCCACTCTCCTCAGCGCTATCCTCCCCCTCCTGGTCCTGCACCAAATCCTGTTCTCCGTTGGACATGGAGTACATCTCAGTGAATACCTGCGAAGCAAATTGGGCAAGACAAGAGTCAGCCAACGTCGAGTTCAGTCGGAATGCAGGTGGAAAACAGTCGGAACAAAGATCGTACCTTGTCGGGTAGGTTGTCGCTTCCAAAAGGGATGACTCGCTTGGATCCTCTAGGGTTATCTTGAATGCCCGTAATGCTCTTCAACCACAAGGCCACGGTGTCGAGCGACACTTCTTCCGGATGGACCCGAGTGGTGTCACAAGGCCCAGAATACAACCACATCGAATGGTCACGGGCCTGGAGAGGCTGGATACGCCTAGCGAGGAATACCTCAAACAAGTCCAGGCCAGTGACACCGTCATTGATGAGCTGGACCACTTGGTCCACTAACAACCTCGTCTCCATGGTCTCGGCAGTAGTAACCTTCAGTGGAGCAGGAGTTTTGACACGGTCGAATGAAAAAGGAGGAAGACCGGTCGAATGACCTGGAGTCGCAACGTCTTGATAGTAGAACCAGGATGATTGCCAACCCCTAACGGATTTAGGAAGGGTCATGGCCAGAAAAGCGCCCCTATTCCTCTTTTGAATGCCTAAGCCCCCGCACATCTGGATAACGTGGGTTTTCGAGTCAGTCGACTTCGCCTTTTTAACAGACTGAGCTCGAATGGTGAAGATATGTTTGAAGAGACCGCAGTGCGGTCGACACCCTAAGAAGTTCTCGCACATTGACACGAAAGCGGCTAGATACGTAATTGTATTGGGGGAAAAGTGGTGGAGTTGTGCCCCGAAGAAGTTCAAAAACCCTCGGAAGAAAGGGTGCGGAGGAAGCGAGAACCCCTGGTCGACATGAGTGGCGAGCAAGGCACACTCACCCGGTCGAGGTTGTGGCTCCGTCTCTCCCTTCGGCAGCCTCGCCGCCCCCGCTGCAATCAGCCCGGACTCCTCTAGATCAGTCAGATCTTCCTGCCGGATTGAAGACCGGATCCAATCGCTTTGGATCCAGCCCGGCGGCAGCCCCGAGCGTGACGACGATCCGCAACTCGGTTTGTTGCCCTTCGCTGCCCCCGTTGCTTTCTTGGCGAGCTCCAGCACCGCCGTCTTGTACTTCACCATGGCTAGAGGGCGGCGGTGGCGGAGGCAGAGGCGCTTGCTGCGGTGGAGGAGCAGAGGAGAAGGAAGAAGAGGCAGGAGTGCACAGCGCAAGCACCCCGGCCACGTCGCCTTATAAAGGCTCACTTCCGAGTGACTGACGCGTGGGGCCGGGCAATCCTGTCAAATCCTGCTACAGTTGCACGCACAGTGAATGTGGCAAAAAAGGCGGCGCAATGATCAGGCGTCGCTGCTTATCCGGGTCCCCCTTTTTTCGGCGCCACTCTGTTCGCGCGCGCCCCCGAAATTTCGTATCCCGCGGAATCGGGATCTCCCTTGAGCAATCGCGCCGAGATCTACGCACTTCGCGACACTCGACGCATGAATGGATCAATTCAGTCGACTAATCACTGAATGGATCAAGGCAACCGAGTCATCCCCGAAGTACCAACGTAGGCGTTCAGTCTAACAGAAAGCACTCGCGGAGACATGAGACAGGTCCAATGTTGTCTTTCTGTCCTCTCACACCTTAATCCATTCAGGGGCTACTGACGAGGATACAGACCTCGGGTAGGGTCATAGGCTTGACCTATACGTCCTACCCAAGGTCACTACCCTGGAAGATGAAAAGACCAAGGGTCGACAGAAGAACACCAGTCTCATATGTCGAGTGCAATCCACTCGACAGTCACATCACTCGACGGTGGTTACCTATCGCCACTCGACCACAAGGAAGATCACTCGACCATATCGAAGACCAGTAGTCAGGAGAGCACACAACGGCCAGATATTTATTCCTTAGTCTTCATGAGCATTAAGAGTACTTAATGCTGGCATTACCAGTAACGCCTCTACTTTATGTACATTAGTTGCCTTGTAATGGAGTGGGGCTGGGGTCCTGGCGCACTCTATATAAGCCACCCCCTCCTCTGGCACAAGGGTTCGCACCCTTTGTAATCCAACACATATAATCCAATCGACCGCCTCCGGGCACCGAGACGTAGGGCTATTACTTCCTCCGAGAAGGGCCTGAACTCGTAAACATCGTGTGTACACCTTCATCATAGCTAAGATCTTGCCTCTCCATACCTACCCCCTTTCTACTGTCAGACTTAGAACCACGACAGTTGGCGCCCACCGTGGGGCAGGTGTCTTAGAGACTTATTGGTGAAGTTGCAAGTTTTTCTGATCATCATCATCATGGTTTCCGGCAGCCGATTGGCTCAGGGCCGCGAGATCCATCTCGGCGCGCTTGTTTTCGTCGCCGACGACTTTGCGTGGCTCCAGGAAGCTCCCCTGGACACCGAGGCGCTCCCCGTCCGAGGGGCGACGCACTTCCGCGCGTGCGTTCGTGGCGTTCTTCTTTGACAGCGGTCGACTCAATATCAGTCGGCTCCAATGGAGTTTTCTCCCCCCGCTGTACGCCGCCGCAAGCGATCCGGTCGATCGCGGCTCCAGCGGTGGGTGAAACATGCGGTGGCTCGGCAATCGACCACCCATCAAGTCGCGGCAATCGAGCCCGACGAAACTCTCCACGGCTTGTTCGACCTGTCGACTGGATCCGCGGAGACCGCATCCGAATGCGATAGCAGCGATCCTGCGGCTGAAGTCTTGATGGTCGACGGTACTTGCAGCCCACCTAGTTTTCACCGCGAAGACGGCGGAGATGGAGGCGGCGATCCGTCGCACGCCCACGAGGAATACCGACCTGAACCCCTCTCCTCTCAGCAGAGGGAAGAACTTTGTCGCTGCAATATGGATGGACTCCACACGCCCATCGTAGGGGAAACCCCCGAGGCTTGGGCCTTGGAGGAGGTATGCTTAGCTAATCTAGCTGAGCGCACTCGGCTGGATAACCTCCAGCGGGCTCTCGACGAGCGCGCTCAGGAGCGGATCCATGAATCCAGTCAACGGCAACTCTTCCCGCCCCCACCTACGGTATACCGCACTCCGATTCAGAATCTCACAGCTGCAGCCCGCATAGCGGAGTCGATCCAGCCCTCCCATTCAGAAGCCGGCAGAGGGTTGATGCAAATCTGGGCCCTGCTCTGGGCAGCGGGAGAGCAGAATACATCAGTATCTCAGTCGCGGAACAGGATTCACAGCAGATCCTTTGTAGCGGACACAGTTCAGTCGGCTCACAGCCCCAGATCGCCTCCGCGGCGTGAGGGGCGTGGGCAATATGAGCATCCACTCGACCGTGACAATCACCGTCGAGGGCCCGCGCCTCCCCCGAGGAGTGCGTCGTATGTGCCTCGGCGGAACGATGATAGACGCCGACATAGTGGTGAGCGCAGAGCGTCAATCGACCCAAGGGAACCCGGCTTTGACGCGATATCTATCCTCGTTCAATGCCTGGTCGACCGAAACAGCGCACACAGAGAGGACCCAGGCAGAGACCGTCCAAGTGGCAGTCGAGTGCATGTTTCTGGTCCCGAGTGTTTCAGCAGAGCCATCAGGGCGGCAGTGATACCTCCCAACTTCAGGCTGGCTCCCGGAGTCAGCAAGTTCACTGGTGAATCCAAGCCTGAAACTTGGCTTGAAGATTACCGAGTGGCTGTGCAGATTGGAGGCGGTAACGATGAGATAGCAATGAAGCATCTTCCACTCATGTTGGAAGGATCGGCCTGAGCATGGCTGACTCAGTTGGCTCCGGGTAGTATTCACAGTTGGGAAGAGCTATCCCGAGTGTTCGTGAGAACTTTCGAGGGCACTTGCAAGCGACCCGGAGTATTTCCTGAGCTGCAGCACTGCGTGCAGAAGCCGAATGAGACTTTGAGAGAGTTCATCCAGAGATGGTCCACTTTGCATCACACCGTTGAGAATGCTTCAGAGCATCAGGCTGTGTGCGCCTTCAAGGAAGGCGTCAAGTCTGAAGAGTTGGTCTTGAAATTGGTCGAACTGGTGATATGACTCGCTCGAATGATGGAGATAGCCACCGGTATGCTAACGGGGAAGAGGAGGATCGACTCCGTAGCCGGAAGAGCAAACCAGTCGGTCAAGAGGCCGGTGGGGGTAACTCCAGTCGGAAACAGAAGCGTAAGGCCGAGCCAGCGGCACCTGGAGAGATTGCGGCCGTAAAGCAAGGAAAGTTTAAGGGAAAACCTAAGGGGACCTGGCCCCCTAAGAAGGTGAAGGACAAGGAAGGAAATAACATGCTGTATTTGCCGTGCCACATCCATACGAAGAAAGATGAGGAAGGTAATCTGATTTATCCGAAACATACCACCCGGCAGTGTCGACTCCTGATCCAGCAGTTCCGAGGGAAACCACCCAGTGAGAAAGAAAACGAGTCGGATAAAGAGGAAAATGAGGAGGAAGATGATGGTTATCCCAAGGTCAATTCCACTCTGATGATTTTTGTTGATGTTGAAAGTAAGAGTCGATTGAAGGTCATCAACAGAGAAGTAAACATGGTAGCCCCTGTTGAGAAGACTGCCTATCTAAGGTGGTCTCAGACGGCCATCACATTCGACCAGTCGGACCATCCCGCTCGTGTGGCCACCCCTGGGAGGCAAGCACTGGTGGTCGACCCTGTGGTTGGGGGCACTCGACTGACCAAAGTTCAGATGGATGGCGGCAGTGGTCTGAACATCCTCTACGTGGAGACCTTGAAAGGAACGGGCATTCCGATGACCAAGCTTAGCGAGAGCAATATGAGTTTCGATGGTGTTATTCCCGGGAAGAAAGCCGAGTCACTCGGCCAGGTCGCCCTCGACGTGGTTTTCGGTGATTCAAGGCATTACCGAAAGGAGAAGTTGACATTTGAAGTCGTGGGTTTCTAGAGTGCCTATCATGCCATTTTGGGCAGGCCAGCCTATGCCCGCTTTATGGCTCGACCATGTTATGTGTATCTCAAACTTCTAGGCAATTGGTCGAGTGGCCAAATGGGCGATTGAACTCCTCCCTTTGGATATCAAGTTCTAGGCAAAGAAGGCCATCAAGTCCCAAGCAATTACAGATTTTCTGGCCGAGTGGATTGAGTAGCAATTGCCGACTCAAGTTCACTCGGAGCATTGGACTATGTTTTTTGATGGCCCCAAGATGCTGAATGGTTCAGGTGCTGGGGTAGTTTTGGTATCCCCCCACGGAGACAGGCTTAGTTACGTTCTCCAGATTCATTTTGATTCCTCCAATAACGAAGCCGAATATGAAGCACTTCTATACGGGTTGCGTATGGCCATTTCCCTCGGCATCCGTCGTCTCATGGTCTATGGCGAATAAGATTTGGTGGTTAATCAAGTGATGAAGGAATGGGATGTCAGGAGTCCAGCCATGACAGGTTATTGCAATGCTGTGAGAAAGTTGGAGAAGAGGTTTGAAGTTTTGGAGCTGCACCATGTGCCCCGACTGAAAAATCAAGCTGCAGATGAGCTGGCCAAGATAGGTTCCAAGAGAGAAGCTATTCCCCGAAATGTGTTTCTGGAACATATCCATTCGCCTTCGGTTTAGGAAGACCCTTTCACCGAGGAGTCACCACAGCCCAAGAGCGCCATGGATCCGACTGAAGTCGAAATCCCAGCCGTGGTCGACCTAATCATGGAGGTTTTGGTCATTACGCCCGACTGGACAGTGCCATACATTGCATACATCCTTAGGAAGGAACTCCCAGAGGATGAAGAAGATGCTCGACAGATCGTCCGACGGTCAAAAGCCTTCACTGTGATAAGGGGACAGTTGTTCAGGATAGTGTAACTGGAGCCTGCCAGAAGTGCATCACGCCAGAAGAAGGTCGAATGATCCTCAATGATATTCACTCGGGGACCTGTGGTCACCATGCGTCCTCTCGGACCATCGTAGCCAAAGCATACCGAGCCGGGTTTTACTGGCCACACGCCAACGAGATGGTAAACGAAATAGTGGACAAGTGTGAAGGCTGTCAGTTTTATTCCAACATGTCCCACAAACCTGCATCAGCTCTGAAGACTATTCCACTCGTCTGGCCTATCGCCCTTTGGGGACTGGACATGGTTGGACCCTTGAGGACAGGCAGGAGTGGATTAACTCATGTGCTGGTAGCAGTCGACAATTTCACCAAATGGATCGAGGCCAAGCCCATCAAGAGCCTTGAAGCAAGCACAACCGTGAGTTTCATCAGAGAGCTTATATTCAGATATGGTGTCCCACACAGCATCATCACAGATAATGGCTCGAATTTCGATTCGGAAGAGTTCAAAGCTTTTTGTGCCTCCCAAGGCACGAGGGTCGATTACGCTTCAGTCGCCCATCCCCAGTCGAATGGACAGGCGGAACGAGTTAATGGATTGATTCTCAAAGGACTGAAGCCTCGATTAATGCGTGACCTCAAGCATGCGGCAGGGGCTTGGGTCGATGAACTTCCATCGGTGCTTTGGGGACTGAGGACAACCCCCAATCGGTCGACTGGACGGACTCCATTCTTTCTATTCTACGGAGCCGAAGCCGTTTTGCCGAGCGATTTGCTCAGCAACGCTCCCCGAGTCAAACTCTTCTCAGAAGAAGAGGCATAGCAAGCTCGACAAGGTGCAGTCGACCTCTTGGAGGAGGAAAGAGAGATGGCCTTGATCCGGTCAACCATTTATCAGCAAGACTTACGTCGATTCCATGCCAAGAACGTAAGGGGTCGTGCGTTCCAGGAGGGGGACTTGGTCCTCCGAGTGGATCAGCAAAATCCACACAAGCTCGCCCCCGCTTGGGAAGGCCCTTTCGTCATCACCAAGGTGCTCCACAACGGAGCATACCGCCTCTTCAACGTCGAACACAACAAAGATGAGCCACGCTACCGAATGCGGATCTGCTCGCCCTTTCTATTCTTAGATGTTTTAGACCGATCATATGTAATAAGGAATACCTTTTAGCTTAACTATCAAAAGACATAATTTGCTCCTTCTGAATGGTTGTCGTTTGTTTCTTTTGTGTACATTACCTTAGCCATGGATCTGCTTCTCTTGAAATAAATCGATAAAAATCCAACCGAGTGATGAGTCCGCCTCTCACTCGAAGGCTTAGCTGCAGCTCAGTGCTCGCCTAAGTGTTAAAAATCCCACCGAGTGATGAGTCTGCCTCTCACTCGGGGGCTTAGCTGCAGCCTAGTGCTTGCCTAAGTGTTAAAAATCCTACCGAGTGATGAGTCTGCCTCTCACTCGGAGGCTTAGCTGCAGCCCAGTGCTCGCCTAAGTGTTGAAAATCCTACCGAGTGATGAGTTTGCCTCTCACTCGGGGGCTTAGCTGCAACCTAGTGCTCGCCTAAGTGTTAAAAATCCTACCGAGTGATGAGTCTGCCTCTCACTCAGGGGCTTAGCTGCAGCCCAGTGCTCGCCTAAGTGTTAAAAATCCTACCGAGTGATGAGTCTGCCTCTCACTCGAGGGCTTAGTTGCAGCCCAGTGCTCGCCTAAGTGTTAAAAATCCTCCCGCTCGGAGGCTTAGCTGCAGCCCAGTGCTCGCCTAAGTGTTAAAAATCCTACCGAGTGGAGAGTGATCCTCCCGCTCGGAGGCTTAGCTGGAGCCCAGTGCTCGCCTAAGTGTTATAAATCCTACCGAGTGCTGAGCGATCCTCCCGCTCGGGGGCTTAGCTGCAGCCTAGTGCTCGCCTAAGTGTTAAAAATCCTACTAAGTGGAGAGCGATCCTCCCGCTCGGAGGCTTAGCTGCAGCCCAGTGCTCGCCTAAGTGTTAAAAACCCTACCGAGTGGAGAGCGATCCTCCCGCTCGGGGGCTTAGCTGCAGCCCAGTGCTCGCGTAAGTGTTAAAAAAATCCTACCGAGCGGAGAGCGATCCTCCCGCTCGGGGGCTTAGCTGCAGTCCAGTGCTCGCCTAAGTGGTAAAAATCCTACCGAGTGGAGAGCGATCCTCCCGCTTGGGGGCTTAGCTGCAGCCCGGTGCTCGCCTAAGTGTTAAAAATCCTACCGAGTGGAGAGCGATCCTCCCGCTCGGAGGCTTAGCTGCAGCCCAGTGTTCGCCTAAGTGTTAAAAATCCTACCGAGCGATGAGCAATCCTCTTACTCAGAGGCTTAGCTGCCGCCCAGCGCTCGCCTAAGTTCCGAATACCTTACCCAACCGGTCAACTGGAACGTCAAGACCATTGCTGAGTGCCTTGCTGATGAGCTGATCAATGCTACTCAAGGATCACCCGACCGATCGACTGGAACGTCAAGTCCATTGTTGAGTGCCTTACTGATGAGCTGATCAATGCTGCTCAAGGATCACCCAACCGGTCGACTGGAACGTCAAGACCATTGCTGAGTGCCTTGCTGATGAGCTGATCAATGCTACTCAAGGATCACCCGACCGGTCGACTAGAACGTCAAGACCATTGCTGAGTGCCTTGCTGATGAGCTGATCAATGCTACTCGAGGGTCCCCGGACCGGTCGACTGGCTTTTCTTCTCCAGAAGCTGCATTAAGCAAACAGACAATAATTCAAGGGAAAGGCGAATTTCATTCGAAGACAGACGCAATATGTGAGGCGATAAATCCGAAGTTTCCTAACCGCAAAATAAAGTGCTCGGACGCCAGGCCCGAAGTAGTTTTCTCGATTACAAATCCACTCGGCATTCCGAGGCAAATCAATGTGGTGGCATAATGTTCTTTAAATCACTCAGCGGGAGAAGGACTGGCCGGGTCGCAAAAGCTGTCGAGATCGATGTTGTCGGCGATGCGAGTGGCTGCCTCAAGGAAAGTAGCCATGAAGTCCTGGAAGGTGTGCTTCTTGGTGTTTGCCACTTTGAGAGCCGCAAGCATGTCCTCCTTGGCCTCCTTGCAGTGCACTCGGACCAAAGAGAAGTCGACGTTAGCCCCAGAGCACGCAGAAGATTTCTTCCATTCTTGCACTCGGTCTGCGATCTGGTTCAGCCGAGTCATCAAAGACTCGAGGTCTCGAGACATCTTCGCCTGGGGCCAGAGCTTGACGTCCACTCGGACCATCGCCGCCTTCGGCCGAGCCAGATAGTCGACTACACCATCCAAGCGACACTCCAGTCGAAGCAAGTTCATCGCAACTTCATCTTTCATGGGGCAATTGATGGGGTCGAGACCTGTCTCGACCCGTCCAGTTTCAGCCTCGAAGTCGTGATAGAATTCTGTTTCATCACAGCGAACAATGAGTTGACAGAATTCCAAAACCTAGTCGATGATGGTTATTTAACTGAATAGACATACCTTCAAGCTTCAGGACAAGATTTGCTGCAAGTTGTTCTAAGTAAGACTCTAGCTTGGCGGTCCTAGTCTTGAGACCATCAACTTCAGCGGTCAAGTTCTCCTTGTCCTTCCTCAGCCGCTCGACTTCGCGGTTAGCATCTGAGACAGCCGTCTTCAGTGTTGCGTTCTCATCCTCCAACTTGCCGACTGAAGCCAGCTTCTCGTCTGCAAGCTTCGTCTTCTCGTGCGTTCCCTTTTGAGCAGCTGCCAAGTCAGGTCCTTCTGCTCCAGAGCTTCATTCACCCTCTCTAAAGAAACAACACTCTTCAGACGAGACTGAAGTTGGCGATTTTCACTATGCACATCTCCTTTTGTGAATTCACTCGGTTCAAGAGACTAAAAGAAAAGCCAGCACCAAGTGTGAAGCTACAAAGCAGACATAATGACCGAGTGATTACCTCCCATGATGGCTGTTTCTTCTTGAGCTTTCTTCAGGTTCTTCTTCGCCAGTTCAAGATCAAGTTCAACACTGATATGCTTCTTCTTTAATTCGGCGAGACGACCTCCAAGATCACAAGACCTCTGCAGCCAGAAAGACAGGCATGTCAGTCGACACATACAAGTAACAGTGAAGGGAAAGATTTATTCTCAGACTACTACCGAATCAAATATTCAACAGTAGTCTCGGGGACTACACCCAGTGGGTGCACTCAGCGTGCCCCCACTGGATCAGATGAACACTCAGCAAAAGAGCTTCAAAAAAATGCACTCATCAGACCCCAGTCGACTGCCAGCAGCCGACCGTGGTCTCGGGGACTACACCCAGTGGGTGCACTCGACGTGCCCCCACTGATTCAGGAAGTGCAAAATCAGAGATTTCTGAAGTCCTAAACGGAAGAACACCCAGTGGGTGATCAGATATAAAGCAACGTTCAAAAATTCCGTTGGAAGTTTACCGACCTGAACATTGGTCCGAAGGGAAGTGCTCGCATTGTAAGGTACCTGACTAGCTTCATGCATCACTTTCACTTGCTCCATGACAAGATTCTCCTAGAGAAGGGCTTCCCTAGCGGCACTCGGCGTGTCATCTGGAGTATGATATGTAGCAAAGAGAGATGGCTCCAGAGGAGTCAAAGCAGCCGCCGGGTCAGACGAGTGGAGTTGTACTGGTGCGGCGGGCGCCGGGCAGTCGACCCCGACGGACGATCAGTCGTCAACGGGTCAGCAAATGTGACGTTCGTCCGAGCTATCGCCTCCGGTGCCGGTGTCGACTGAGGGATTTGGACTTCAAGTCTCCTTCTGCTCGAACCCCCGCTCTTCTTCTTCCTCTCCTGTGGAGGCGCTTCTTCTTCTTCGTCATCGGGGAGCACAACGACATCTTACGGAGCTACATCAGAAGACTCATGAGGTGGCTTCTTCGCCCTCTGGTCCCATATCAACGTCCATGTCAGTGGCAGCAGAGGCGGGGCTGAAAAGGCACAAGGACTGATCAGTCTGATCGAGAGAACTTTCAGTCGACTCACAGAAACACAAATGAGATACTCACCCTGAGGCAACGGGGACGTCCATCTTGATTCACGACAATGTCTTTCGGGTCTTGGAAGGGGCGACTTCGGCTGTTTAGCCACCTTCTCCGTCGGCTCTGGAGTCGACGTCCGAGCGCGCTTCTGGGTGGTGGCACTTGGAGCTGCACTCTTCGCACGACCGCCAGACGGATCGTGTTGCTGCTTGGATCGACGCTCGGAGCGCGGCGGCGAGTCGACCTCTTCCTCCTTGTCCGACTCCTCGCTCTCGTCCTCCTTCTCCCCTTCCGGAGATTCCCACTCCCAGTCTCCTCAGCGCTGTCCTCCCCCTCCTGGTCCTGCACCAAATCATGTTCTCCATTGGGCATGGAGTACATTTCAGTGAATACCTGCGAAGCAAATTGGGCAAGACAAGAGTCAGCCAACGTCGAGTTCAGTCGGAATGCAGGTGGAAAACAGTCGGAACAAAGATCGTACCTTGTCGGGTGGGTTGTCGCTTCCGAAAGGGATGACTCGCCTGGATCCTCTAGGGTTATCTTGAGTACCCGTAATGATCTTCAACCACAAGGCCATGGTGTCGAGCGACACTTCTTCCGGATGGACCCGAGTGGTGTCACTCGGCCCAGAATACAACCACATCGAATGGTCACGGGCCTGGAGAGGCTGGATACGCCTAGCGAGGAATACCTCTAACAAGTCCAGGCCAATGACACCGTTATTGATGAGCTGGACCACTCGGTCCAATAACAACGTCGTCTCCATGGTCTCGGCAGCAGTAACCTTCAATGGAGCAGGAGTTTGGACACGGTCGAATGAAAAAGGAGGAAGACTGGTCGAATGACCTGGAGTCGCAACGTCTTGATAGTAGAACAAGGACGATTGCCAACCCCTAACGGATTCAGGAAGGGTCATGGCCGGAAAAGCGCTCCTATTCCTCTTTTGAATGCCTAAGCCCCCGCACATCTGTGTAACGTGGGTTTTCGAGTCACTCGACTTCGCCTTTTTAACAGACTGAGATCGAATGGTGAAGATATGTTTGAAGAGACCCCAGTGCGGTCGACACCCTAAGAAGTTCTCGCACATTGACACGAAAGAGGCTAGATACGTAATGGTATTGGGGGAAAAGTGGTGGAGCTGTGCCCCGAGGAAGTTCAAAAACCCTCGGAAGAAAGGGTGTGGAGGAAGCGAGAACCCCTGGTCGACATGAGTGGCGAGCAAGACGCACTCACCCGGTCGAGGTTGTGGCTCCGTCTCTCCCTTCGGCAGCCTCGCCGCCCCCACTGCAATCAGCACGGACTCCTCTAGATCAGTCAGATCTTCCTGCTGGATCAAAGACCGGATCCAATCGCCTTGGATCCAGCCTGGCGGCAGCCCCGAACGCGACGACGATCCGCGACTTGGTTTCTTGCCCTTCGCCGCCCCCGTTGCTTTCTTGGCGCGCTCCAGCGCCGCCGTCTTGTCCTTCACCATGGCTAGAGGGCGGCGGCGTCGGAGGCAGAGGCGCTTGGTGCGGTGGAGGAGCAGAGGAGAAAGAAGAAGAGGCAGGAGTGCACAGTGCAAGCACCCCGGCCCCGTCGCCTTATAAAGGATCACTTCCGAGTGACTGACGCGTGGGGCCGGGCAATCCCGTCAAATCTTGCTACAGTTGCGCGCACAGTGAACGTGGCGAAAAAGGCGGTGCGATGATCGAGGCGTTGCTGCTTATCCGGGTCCCCCTTTTTTCGGCGGCCCTCTGTTCGCGCGTGCCCCCGAAATTTCGTATCCCGTGGAATCGGGGATTTCCCGCAGGCAATCGCGCCCGAGATCTCGCACCCCCGCGCGACACTCGACGCATGAATGGATCAATTCAGTCGACTAATCACTGAATGGATCAAGGCAACCGAGTCGTCCCCGAAGTACCAACGTAGACGTTCAGTCTAACAGAAAGCACTCGCGGAGACACGAGACAGGTCGAACGTTGTCTTTCTGTCCTATCACACCTTAATCCGTTCAGGGGCTACTGACGAGGAAACAGACCTGGGGTAGGGTCATAGGCTCGACCTATACATCCTACCCAAGGTCACTACCCTGGAAGATGAAAAGACCAAGGGTCGACAGAACAGCACCAGTCTCATATGTCGAGTGCAATCCACTCGATAGTCACATCACTCGACGGTGATTACCTATCGCCACTCGACCACAAGGAAGATCACTCGACCATATCAAAGACCAGTAGTCAGGAGAGCACACAACGGCCAGATATTTATTCCTTAGTCTTCATGAGCATTAAGAGTACTTAATGCTGGTGTTACCAGTAATGCCTCTACTTTATGTACATTTGTTCCCTTATAATGGAGTGGGGCTGGGGTCCTGGCGCACTCTATATAAGCCATCCCCTCCTCTGGCACAAGGGTTCGCACCCTCTGTAATCCAACACATATAATCCAATTGACCGCCTCCGGGCACCGAGACGTAGGGCTATTACTTCCTCCGAGAAGGGCCTGAACTCGTAAACATCGTGTGTACACCTTCATCATAGCTAAGATCTTGCCTCTCCATACCTACCCCTTTCTACTGTCAGACTTAGAACCACGACAGTCACCGCGCCGCCCGTGAGGAATCAATGGCAAGGCTGACCGGCGGCAACCTTGCTATTGATTCCACGTGGGAAACCGAGGCGTTCCGGTGACGACGAGGCGCGTGTTGCTGACTCGGCGGGCCTGCGGCTCTTTCGCGCCAAAAACGCTCGCCCAGGCGCCCCCGGGTGCCCTCAGCGCTTCGGGTTCGGCCTGGGTCCGCCTGCGCTGATTTCGGTGCAAGCCGGCGAAAAATAGGCTCCTGAGGACGCTACTGGTTCGTTTTTTCGCCGTCCGCGCGAAAAAATCGTCTGAAGGGACCGTGTTTGGGACGCGGCTGGAGATGCTCTTAGATCATGGTTAAACCATTAACCCTTGCGACAGTCCGTCGGAGAGAAAAGTTTGCAGTAGGATCGCAGCAATTAGATCGATTTTGTAATTTCGCCCGAATGTTACATGGAATGCGCTGCTAACTTTACGACGCCGACAAGTTTGGAACACTACTGCAAAATTTACTACTCCCTCTTATCTATATTACTTGTTGCTTAAAGGATGTATGTGACACCCAAATACGTCTAGATTGGATCTAATCATTGCTTGGGCCGGGCCGGGTTTCAGGCTGGGCTTGTAAAAGCTTGAAGCAAAAATCCCCAAGCCCGGGCCCAGCCCGGCCTGAAGCAGGAACAGTGCCTTTTTTAATTAAAATAATTATATTTGGGGTATTAAAATAAATAGATTGATAGGCATTTTGGGTTTTTTTTCTTGGCTTTCGGCCATAAAATGGAGCCTGGGCCCGGCCCAGATGCCGGGCTTTCGGGGTCGGGCCTCCGGGCCGGGATGTCCATGCACTGGTTTAGTCTAGATAGATACGTTCGAGCGACAAGTAATATGGATTGGATGTAGTAGTAAGAAAAATAGGTATTGAACTTAACTTTTTGAGTCATTGTTTAGATTAAACGGCTTAGATTAAGATTATTTGTGTTAAAATCGTAACTCATACTTTTTATGCTGGTATATAGTAGATGTCATCAATGTTACAAATGTACCGCAACCGGTTTTCATTTTTGCGGGGCAGTGAAATAAATTTTGGTTTCCAATATATCATTGTTACTAAATTATTTCCTTGTCACAACATGAGTCAATTAGCTAGGTAACAGTTTTGTGAGCTGTCCATTGTTTGGAATAATTTAATCACTTCATCATTAGATATAGGCCCGATTTCTCTTTCCTCCTGCCACCGGTTAGTATGTGCTCATTGTTGTTTGGCGATGTCACTAGAGCATGTTATTGTCTTGATTTGATCCATCATTAATGCCACTAACAAAATAATTGGAACGCAAGTCTGCCAATTGGGGCTGTCAACTACAACAATATATTCTGGCGAGATATCCATCATTTACATATGGTCATGGGTAGATATTGATAGGCCGGGGAATTTGTGGTGGAGACCCAATATCCTTACTCCGTTTGATTTCCGTCTCTTTTGAGTTAGTAGATAGCTACACACAAGCAAGAGAGAGAGAGAGAGAGAGAGAGAGAGAGAGAGAGAGAGAAGGAAACAGGAGAAAAGAATGTGATGGCAACAGCAAACAACTTGCGTTGATCAGCCACCCAAACATAATTGTGCATCAGACTAGCTACCAACATGTTATCTAGCCATTTAAATACTAATTAATTAAAGAGAGTGGCGTTTTGGCTCTCGGGAGTATTTGCTCCTGGTTTAAAAAATGAGTTTTAAATGTATTTCAAAATGTCACAAAATGCTGACAAACAGTTTCACGCATATATCTCAACATTCTATGCCTCACAAATTCATTCACGAAAAACCGACAACTTTTGTTTCACATGTGAAAAAGACAAAATTCGGTGTTAAAAAGAGCATTTCATGAGACATTTTTTTTGTCGTTTTACACATGCCACGAAAAATGTCATTTTTTGTAAAACTTGGCGTGCCACATAGAATGTCTTGATATACGTGCCAATTTTTTGTCTAGAATTTTATACATTTTGAAATATATTTTTACCGATGGCAGGAGCATATGCTTCCATGTGCCAAAGTGAATTTTCGCTAGTAGCAGAGAATCCCCAAATGAAATTATTGTATGTGGAGTGAATTTGTAGCACGCAGGTGCGGGGCCGCACAACCTTTTTCTTCCTTTGGCTTTCGTTTTTAGTCTTTTTATATCTTTTGAACCAAAAGTCCGAATTAAGTTTCGTTTACATATTCGTGGTTCCGGTGACGAGGTCTTTCAGGTCAGATCCATTTTGAATATGTTTTGATGAGTTTTAAAAACTTTATTAAGTTTTAACTTCTAAAACTTAGTACGAGTGACTGACAAATTCGTAAGTTTCAGAACATGCGACCGACAAAATCCTAAGTTTCAACAAGCAAGATTTAAAACTTCTTGTGCTCTTGTACGGGATCCAACGACTTTACGAATCGCGAGGTAATTAGGTGGCCGACACGGCTAGGCAGGTGCGTCCCTCATCTACATGCCACTGGGAGTTTCCCTTGTTGTATGGTGCAAAGCAGATGGTAGGGGCCTCTTTTAGCACAATTCGAATGGTTGGTTTTTTTATTGATGAAAGGAATTTCATTCAATCGTTGCTTCAAGATGACGCAACCATGCATACTAAGTGCAAACCCAGACTAGTGCGTCAGGCTAGAGAAGTTAATAAGAAATAGATCCTCCTTGTATTAGGGATTATACAAGGGGATACGATAAATGAACTGGCAATATGATACTATTATTCTGTACACTATTTGGGATCCTAGCCACCACTCATAACATACTCCTATATAGTGTACCAATATAGATGCATATGAACCATTGGATCTTTTAAACCTGATGGCTGCTATCAAATTTGCTCAATTATGGAGCTACGTGCACATACATCAACCGTCCGATTAAGCAATCTAGCGGCCCAAAGTGCAGGGATTCGCGGTGCTGCCTGCCACTGTCGTGCTCCCCCTACTGTCATGTACTCATGTGGCAGTGCTCATTGTCAGGAAATAAAAGCAACGAGACTATACTCTAGAGTGTAATCTTTCACACTCCAGATTAGGACCATTCCGCTCACTGATACGTGGGTCACAAGGGCTTAGCTCCCGTGAGGTGTTGTTCTGTACGTAGCTTTTCCATCCGTTTCAATGCACTCTTCCAAAGAGGGCCACAACTGTACAGGTCAGTGATTAATACACATGGACGTGAGATAAATATGGGATGGTAGTTGAGGCACAGTTCGGTACTTCGTTCTACAACTTCTCTTTTCTTTTCTTTTCTTTTGTACCTGAACGAACATTTTAGCAAAAAACCGCAAACAATTATTTAACCAAAAGATAATGCAAACAGTTGAGCACCTCAAAAGTAGCAGTAGCAATTTACATCCTTGATCACCAAGTGACACATGTGGTAAGCAATCCAGAAAAATTACATCCTTGGTTTTCTCTTTCCATGTTTTAAACATTTTTGTGGTAGACCATTGTATACAAATAATCTATTTCAAGAGTCGAAACTAGATAGCCGACAAAATAACTATATGGTAGATTAATATTCAACGTCTCATGTATGTCACTAAATTTATTCATAATTTGATTTTTTAGGAAAATATTATTTGTTTTGAACCCAACAGAACTAGTGACCGTGGACGTGCTTTGCACGTGCCAATGCACTAGTAACACTAGTGTATGATACTTTCATCTCTAAGAGCAATACAAAATTTATATAGGTAAGAGTGAACGTTGTAACCTTTGTACCCTGTGTCTTCACCTGCCTTCGTTGTCACATGGTGAGGAGAGCATGAGCATGACATATAAGGTCATTCGTAAAAACTCTCACCATTTCAAAATACAGTGCATATTTATTTTGTCCTGAGTCAAACACTGTGAACCCTTACTAAGTTTGTGGAAAGAATATCGACATCCACAATACCAAATAGATACAATGTGAAAATACACATTCCGCGATACATGTAATGATATTGATTTTCTATTTCTGGATGCTGATTTTTCTTCTTCTTTGGTGAACTTGCTCAAACTGTACAAAGTTTGAACCGAGACAGAACTAACACGCAATATATCTTAAAGTGGATAGTGTAGTAGTACTCCTTCCGATCCATATTAACTGCCGCTGAGTTGGTCTCTAAATCAGCGACAATTAATATGGACCGAAGGGAGTAGTATTTTAGAGCAGTTGAATCCCTCTGCATAGATTAAACACAGAGACATGTTTATGAAACGCGTAGACCCAGTATCTATCATACAAAAACCCTACAAGCTGCCCTCAAATGTACACAAGTTTACATTTGACGACTCTTTCAGTCTAGTTGGTAGAACTGCCCGCAGCCTGCAGAGCATTGTCGCCATGCATATGGCGCGCCCACGACATGCCTGCGCAAGAAGACAAGCACGATCGATGCCTATCTACCATTGTTGCATCCCGGCCGGCCAACTTTTTCTTCTCTTCTCCTTGGCAGTCGACATCTACGAGCCTAATCAACCCTAATCAACAAGTAGACTCCTTTCTTTTTGATCATCTCGCAACAACCAGCATCGCACGTCCGGAAGTAGATTTTAAAATTGGTTCCTCCCTAATCACACTCCTCTCGGCTCCCCATATAACCACCACAAGTCCACAACCCACCCTGTCCTTCTCATCTCATCAGAATCCAGAGTCCAGACGCGAGAACTCACACCGACGGACATGGGGAACTGCCAGGCGGCGGATGCGGCGGCCGTGGTGATCCAGCACCCGGGCGACGGCAAGGTGGAGCGCCTCCACTGGCCAACCACCGCGACGGACGTCATGCGCAGGAACCCCGGCCACTACGTCGCCCTCGTCGTCGTCCATCACGTCGACTCCGAGCCCGAACCCGCCGTCGCCGGAGAAAGAGGAGGTGCCAGGATAACCAAGATCAAGCTCCTCAAGCCAAGGGACACGCTCCTCCTCGGCCAGGTCTACCGCCTCATCACCTCCCAAGGTTCGTGCCCTGAATCCACCAACTAAACGCGGTTCTTGGATTGGATTCTTTTCACTTCTTGTTCTTGCTTACATGGAGATTAATCAATCAATCGATCCGTGGAGCGTTCGTTGACGAGAGCGCGACCCCAGCGCGGCCCGCCCCAGGGGGCTCGGCCGGTCTCTTCCCCGCCGCACCACGTCCAGCCATGGACTCTAGCGGGGGAATGCGACGAGCGCGGCCGCCAGGATCAGCCCGCCGACGAAGAGTCCGTCGAACCAAAACCCTACGGCTCGAGTTGGAAATAGAGGATACTGATTGATCGCTGCATGCGCCTAGAACGTCGTCGATCGATACAGCCTCGTACCACTCCGTTTCCAGCCCGACTGGACCCGGCCCAACTGCAGCCTCTTCGCACTGGGCCTCATACCCAGCCGAAGATGGCCCAGTAGCCACCGGTGGCCCATCTGCGCCAATCAAGGAATTCAAACGCTCGGCCCTCGCCGCCGCGATCCCGAGCGATGCCGCCGGCGCCGCCTGCTGCCGGCCGGCCGCCGCATGGCATCCCTTCTTCCTTCTGACCACAACCGTCCACGCCTCCGGTGCAACCAAATCGAAAACAGTAAGCCTGGGAGACTTACCTTGGGAATAGGGCCCTTCCGCGGCCGAGATGCGGTCGCCGCCGTCCTCCGATGGACGACACGCCGGACCAGCTCCAACTTCTCTCCGGGACACAAGACGTTCCTCGCCGGATCCTCAGGAGGGACGACCGCCTCCACGATCTCGACCACCTCAACCTCGTCGTAACCGGGAGCAAAGGCGTCACAGATCGCATCTGAAGGAGTTGGTGAGTAGGCCGTCAAGCCGCCAGAGCGCCCGCAGTCGTCCTCGTCGTCCCTGCTGTCAGCGTCCGCAAGAGCCCAGAATCGCCCACCCACCCTCCGATGATCACTGGGGGCGCGTGCGCTGGCCGGCGTTGAAGACCCCGGCGCCATCGTCGCCAAAGCCCCGGAGCTTGAACCGAGACAAAACTAATGTGCAACATATTTTATAGCGTAGTAGTACTCCGTCCGATCCATATTAATTGTCGTTGAGTTAGTCTCTAAATCAGCGACAGTTAATATGGATAGGAGGAGTAGTATCCTTTTTGCAAATTCTTAGAGCAGTTAAATCCCTCTACATAGATTAAGGGAGTGTCTATTCTACAATCGACTGATTTGTAATTGGATCTCAATCAAATTTTCCAACCAATAAACAGGTGACAGCTGTCTGTCTTTTCTGTCCTGAAGAAAACGGGTCGGGTTGTATGTTTGACCCGTCAAGCGACTAACAGCAACAAAAAAAGTGGAACCAGCCGCCCCTCTGTCTTTTCCTTTCGGGTACATCAAAAGCACCTGACAGAAAAAAAAAGAAAATCAGCAAAAAAACAACTGGCGACTCTCCATCAACTTGGAGGCCACGAAAAAGGCTTCCCCCACCCCCCACACCCCACCCCCACCCCTGCGACTCTCCATCAAGTTGGAGGCCACGAAAAAAGCTTCCCCCAGTACTCTTCTCCCCCCTTTTCACATATCTCACCTAACAGGTTGTGGGGGAGGAGATAGAAGGGAAGGCGATAGAAAGAGACGCCATGGAAGTGGGAAAGGAAGGGGAAGAACATGGCACAGACGCCATGGGAGAGGGAAAAGGAGGGGAAGAACATGGCACAGACGCCATGGGAGACGAGAATGGGAAAGAAGAAGAAACATGCCACAGGCGCATGGGGGAAAGGCAATTACCTGGAGGGAGAACACACGCAAACGATTGGGGGTCACAGAAAGATCATCCACAGGTATGAAAATCTTCACCTCCTCTGTTGCACTCTGCTTTTGGTCACCTCTGTTTTCTGAGACTACAGTAGGCCCTGAATAGGAAACGAAGCACAAAAAGACATGTCACTGATTTGTCAGGGGATACACTGTGAACAAACAACTCAAGCATGAATGACATAGAAAAAAAATCCCAACTGATGTACTGAACATTGTTGTCACTGTTAGTTTCAGACAACAGAACGCTAGACAACATGTACTGAACATTATGATGTACTACATAACACTAGACATATACTGAACATTATGATGTACTACATAACACTAGACATACACTGCCATCCTACCGAAATACAACATCAACACTGCCACTGTTAGTTTCACACAAAAATTTTAGTGCATACAGAAAGAAGAACACATTTAGGGGACACCAGAAAATTTAGGAGAACTGCCACTGTTGCTAAAAAAATTTGTACAGTAATAGTTTCCATTTTCTGGAATTTGTACTGATGTTACTTCAAAACTCTTAATTGCAGGTGCAAAGCAATCAAAAAGCAGTGACTGAAGAAGACCTCATGTCAATGTCACAAGAAGACCTCATATTAAATGTGAGTTATAAAATGCGTAGAAATGAGAAAACAAAAAAACCGGGAAGTTGGTTATATGCATTAGAAGTTGATCAATTAAAATGAATTACTGCAGGAATCATTCTCGTTTACTGCACTCCTGCAATCGGACATCATATACAAGGTAACAAAAAAAATAGAGCAACAAACTACAGAAAGTTGTAATACCTGAATTTGAAACAGCAAGATGACAAAACAAAAAATTTCTTGTGCTTGCAGGTACACTCAGCAGGAGGATCAGCAAACATGAATCGCCAAAATAATGGAATCTACAGCAAACAACCAGAAATCAGCTACAACTCGATAGAAGGCGCAAGAGTAAGTGAAATTTCTATCTGAAACAAATGTGCAATTTAGGGTATCAAAAAAGATAAAAGACAATAACAAAGTATATTCTTGACTTAACAGACATGGCACGAAATGCATGAAGACTGTCAGACAGACCAAGAGGCAGCAGCGGGAGCTGATCCTTGGGAGGCGGACCTGTTTGACAACATCAACATACAGCAGGTGAGCAAAATAAAAAAAATGATGTGATCCAAGTATACAATATTGTAAATTGGAAAATGTTGGAAAATTATTAAATCTCGCTAATGGAGAGAAAAAAATGCAGATGAATGATGATCATGAACCTATAGCTACAGCCAGCACTGACAGGACCCAAAGCAATCAACAAGAAAGGGGAGAAACAGAGGACTTGCGTCAACAACCTGGAAGCAACGCCTTCCTTGGAGAAGATGATTCATTTCTTGATGAAGTGGACATTGAAAAGTTCCTACAAAATGAAGAGGACGCAGCATCAGAGGGCAATTTGACGAACACTAGCAGCAGTTTCAAGCCACACCTTGGCATGCAGTTCAAAACAAAAGAAGAGGGGCAGGAATACTTCAACTTCTACTCAAAAATAGCTGGGTTCTCAATGACTACTGTGGCAGCATCAAGAACAGTGAGCAAGAAAAGCAATTATGAGGTTACAAGAATTACTATGAAATGCAACAAATATGGGAAGACAAAAGAAGTGGACAAGGAATGTGTGGTGCCTATAAGAAAGACTATTGTCATTGCGAAATCTGATTGCATAGTTGTGATGGTCATAACTGAGAAAGGAGGAGCCTGGGAAATTACAAGACTAGAACTAGAACACAACCATGAGATGACGCCAAACAGTAGATTCTTTAGATCACACAAATACATGTCAGATGAGGAGAAGTGCCTGATAAGAGTTTTGAAGCATACTAACCTAGAGACAAGAAGGATTGTTGCTGTCCTGGCATACTTGAGAGGAGGCATGGCTAACCTACCCTACACAAAGAAGCAAGTCACAAATGATGCCGGGACAATCAACAGGGACATCGCAAACTCTGACATGATGGAAGTAGTGCAAATGTTCAATAAAAAGCAAGCAGAAAATCCTGGGTTTTGCTACTCGTTTGAGCTAGATGGAGAGAACAAAGTCAGAAGCTTATTCTGGACAGATGTCAGGTCAAGAATTATGTACGACATTTGTGGTGATTGCATAAGTTTTGACACTACATTCCTAACAAACAAATACAAACTCCCTTTCGCGCCTTTTGTTGGAATATCACCACATGGAAACACATACTTGTTTGCGTGTGCATTCATTATCAATGAGATAGCAAATGCATTCGCTTGGTTGTTTGAACAATTCTTGATGGCCATGGGAGGGAAGCATCCAATATCTATCATCACAGATCAAGACAAAGCTATGCAACAAGCAATAGAAAGAGTTTTCCCTAATACTGTACACAGAAGCTTCTTGTTTCATATAAAGAAAAAGGCAGAGGAAAAAGTAGGACCCTGCTTCAAAGCAAACGAGGGCTTGTATGAGGCAAAGACATAGTGGACAACTCACTGACAGTGGAAGAGTTTGAAACACAGTGGACAGAAATGATAGATAAGTATGAAGTTCACCACATAAAATACTTCAGTGACATGTGGGAAAACAGGAAAAAAATTATTCCTGTATATTTCAAGGACAAATTCTTCCCATTCATACAAACAACAGCTAGGAGTGAGGGGACAAATGCCCTATTCAAAAAGGGTGTTGGAGCGAAGTTCAGTGCTACAAGCTTCTTAAGAGAGTATGACAGGATAATTGATGTTGTTCGTGATAGGGAGGAAGAATGTGACCACAACTCAAGAAACAAGAAAGTTGCCATGAAAGCATTTTGGTCGAAATATGGAATAGAAAGGCAAGCTCACGAACTATACAACCTTGGCATCTTCAGGAAATTTCAACAAAAAATGGCAGACACCACAAGACTCAACGTGTATGAACAAGAAAAAGATAGATGCTACCTTGTATGCCAATCTGAAAGCTATCCCCTAAAGGAGCTAAGAAAAAGAAAATACCTAGTGCAACTTTGCCTAGAAGAAGAAGAGTACTCTTGCATATGCTGTACGTTCCAAAAAGATGGAATATTATGCTCGCACATTCTGCGACTAATGATCCATCTAAACATCGAGAAGATACCGGACAAATACATAATAGACAGGTGGCGCAAGAATGACTACAAAATAGATGTGACAAAGACATCAGCAATTGCAACAGAGAACTCGACATTGAGATACAACGTGTTAGCAAGAAAATTGGTGCATGTTGCATCCAATGCATCAAAAAAGAAAAGGAAATATGAATTCCTCCTAGGAGAATTGGACAGGATACAGAAAAGGCTGCGAGAAATGGATGATGAAGAAGATACTGGAGATGAAGGGCAGACTGTGACCACAAGAACAGTCACTTTCATACCAACAACAGGGACTGGAGAATGGGCAACCACAGCACTGACAATACATGACCCAAATATAGCCAAAACAAAAGGTAGGCTGAGAATGCTCACTATACGTGAAGCAATAAAGCAAAACAAGTTCTACAAATGCTCGCACTGTGGATCGGACAGGCACACCCGCAAGAATTGCACCAACCTTGACAAAGAATACAATTTACCAAGAAGCAACCGATGGAAGCAGTCCAACCCTAGGAATGTAAAGAAAGGTATTATAAGGAACTATTTGTACTTTCCGTACTACACTTTAATTCAGTGCTTGAAAAATAACAAAACAATTGTAGGGGGGGAGAAGGGAGGCAGCAAGCAAAGGACCAAAACGAACAAGAAGGACAAGTCAGCAACAACTGAATCCTAGGGAGCAAGGATCTTGGGAGGACAGAGGAGAAGATAGATAACTCTTGGCAAACAACAGCGAAAAGAGGCGTAGAGAAAAACTCTAGGGAAAAGATTGCTACAAACAGTACTTGGTTTGTGCTTTGTGGAGCAAGCATTGATAGCTACCTAGTAACTACCATATTCAAAATGTTTTTCCCTTGCCGGATGAAAGTTTTGTATTCATATTGTTTAAGATTATTTGGCTGAGTTATAAATACATGAAGGAAAAGTGACAAAAAAAGAGCATCGAACAGGTACTTAGAGAATACAAAAAAAGTAGAACAGAAAAGTAGCAGAAAAAAGATTTACCTTCGCAGCCACTCAAAAATATTGCTTACTCGGACTTGTTCAAAGAACTTCATGACTATATAACAACACTGCACAAAAAAAATAAGAAGAGAAAAAAAATGTAAAATAATTAAAATACATGAAATACAACAATAAATAAGAAAATAGAAATGTTGAAGGTAGGTATAAACAATAACGATATACTGAGAAGAAATGGATGAATAGGTAAAAGAAACTTACTTTGTACGAGTCATAAGTATGAAGACTAGAAATATCAAGAAACAGTAGTGGCACAACCCATTCAGGGAAAAAGTAAAAAAAACACACAGACCATTTCAGGTAAAAAAATAGCTAATAATCCAGCAGAAAAGCATTCCCAGGAACAAAAAGGAACCTAAAACTGCTACATGGGTGATGATACAAGTCATCGGCCCAGAAAGTACATTGAATTAGAACATTCTTGCACTGGTAATACTGTTGTACCAACAAAACACATCGCTAAACCTATACAAAAGCTAATAAAAGGATGGATGGATCTCCGGTCTTGTTGACCACCATGGAATTCCTCACACGAGACCACCAAGGAAAGCCTTCATGCTTGATCTTCACCCAAAAAGAGAAAGTCGCATATCTACTTCTGCAGCATGCACGTACAGTGAAAAAAGTTGTCAAGCACTAAGAATATTGAAAAACAACACAAAAACAAATGAGGATTAAAAAATAAACAACAAAAATCAGAGACTAAACTCACATCGCCAAAGAAGTTTGTTACAAATGTTTTGTCAGCACTATTGAATGTGCTGAAATAAAGTTCATTTGCCAGCTTGATCCTGATGTTATCAATATCAGCACTGCTGAAAAGATTGCCAATTGGAGTCCTAGGAGTCCAGTGCTTCATGTACATCACAGAGAAAATCCCACAATCATGCCTAAAAAATAAAAAATGTGCAACAATAATTATGCCACATGAACTTAAAAACACGACCACGAACATACAGAGAACGCTGCACGTACGTGTTAGTTTGCTTGGGGACAGCAGGATACACAATGTCAAAATTTTCAAAGTCAATACGCTTCCTCATGATAGGAGTCACATACATGTCCCAAATTTTGATGAAGTTATTGACCTAAAAATAACACGAGGAACAAAAACAGTGTGAAGTAAGGACACAAACCAAAAAATGAAAGTGGGAATCAAACATAAAGCCAGACAAAGAACTTACCATCGTGTGACGAATGTCCAGATGAAAATCCGAGAATTGGTCATAGAAAGAATCAAGGAAAACAAACAATCTCTCCTTCAAGCAAACCACAAAAAAAAACCAGTGATTGAATTTACAGATTGGGAAGTACAACTGCAAAACAAACAACACAACAAACAAAAGATAGATGGGACCTCATACAAAAGCTACGACGATACTAAAAACAAGAAGATGACATTAGAAAAGTACAAAATAGAATTCACTTATACCATATTGCTTCTCCACATGGGAAAAGCTCTGTTAGCACCATTGAAAGCATTACCAACTATCTCTTCATTACAGCCATCCAAAATAGTTTCCTATGTGTGAGAAATGAACACCAAAGTAAGACACCTTACATTAAAAGTAATGAAAATTCACACACACAAAATATATACAAAAAAGTAGCAGAAGAACAACTTACACCGATGTATGAGAAGAAGAAATGCTTCTTAGAAATGGAAGGGTGAGTTTCATTGAATAGATAACGACACACACACAAGATCAAGAAATTGTCTACACGGGCTTTGAACTGGAGAGAAGAAAGATTACGGTAACTGCAATATGCTCTTTCATATCGAATTGCTTCATACCTACACGAAAAACACACACAAAAATCAGATGCATAAAAAATGAACAAAGATAAACCCCAAAACCATTACTGAAGATGTTAGAACAAAAAAAACACATAACAAAACTTACTTGCACCACTCTGGATGACTTGCAATCTGAATCATGGCAAGATGGTGACGCCTTTCTAGGGCAGAAACCGCATAACGATTTACTTGAGGAACATAGGGGTCAGAGTTAAATCTACCAGGAACAACCATTCTACGAGGGACATGAGCTACAGATGAACTAACTGTAGAACCACCAAGGATCTGAAATGATGGTGCGGTATTTGAACATTCAGCAACTTTAGAAAACCGAGTAGTATAACCAGCAGGCAACTCTGACAGAATCTCTAATTCTGTGCTACTAGCAACCTGATGGAAATAAGAGAAAAAAATCAAACAAATAAGACATAAAAAAAGATAAGAATAAAAAAGAAACAAATACTAACATTAAAATAAGATAAATTCAAAAAGAAAAAAAACTTTGAAGGATTACGAACACTTGTCGGAGGAGCAGCAACCTTTGAGGGATTACGAATACTTGTTGGAGGAGCAGAAAAATTGTTCATCTTGTTGTAAGCAGCATCGTTGGATCTAGAAAGCTCTTGACACCTGGCAGCAAAATTTGAGCTCGCAACTTTAGGAGCATCAACTACTGCCTTGTTGACCTGCAGTTAAAATAGTACAAAAAATGAAATTGCAAGAAACTAACTACCATCAGACATAAAAAAATGTATAACTAAATTAAAAGAAGAAGAAGAAGAAGAAGAAAGTACATAAATACAGAAACTAAAAGAACCTTCAAACCAACTTGGTCAAATTTGTTGATTACATCAGGGGAACATAAGTTGACAGTAGGGCTATTGAAAAGATTGCTTGACTTGAAAGTATCGGCTTGAGGAATAGTATCCATAACAATGCAGTCCTAGAAGAAATGGCAGTAAAAAAGGAACAAAAAATGAAAATAATGCATGAAAGAAAGAACATATAGAAAAATATAAGAAAGGACTTACCTCGTCATTAGGTGAACGAAATGACTTCAAATATCTGTCAGCGACATATTGAGAACACTGGACATCACCCGACTACACAAAAAGAAAACCCACTTAATAAATCAAACAACCAACAGGGAAATTCACAAAAAATTATGAAAACATAAAATAAAAGAAGAAAAAAATACAAACCTCATTATGGAAATGCTGCGACAGACGAATTGGAACAAGTGGCGAAAGGTCTCCAAAAGAATTTGCAACTTCCATATGAGAATTTTCATCAGCAAGAACTGGGCTTTTGTTAGCAGGAGATTGAATACCAAAAGTGCGATTAAGCTCGACCAAGGATGGTACGCCAAAAGCATTAACATCATCTTTCTCCTCACAACCCTTGACAGGACCATCTACATACAAATAGTAACAAACTAAGAGTCAATTGAATAAGCACACTAAGAAAATCACTCCCCCTAATAAGCAAAAGAGGAAAAGCTTGAATAGAAAAATAGACAAAATAAAAGAGAAAATAAATAACTTAGTAAATACCTGAAAGTAATAAGAAGGAATCTTCATCAGCAATACCGCACTTAGACTTCGAAGGAGAATTAGCTGAAAGATAAAAACAAAACAAACTGAGTACATGGACAAAAACCTGAAAAATTAGTGCTTACTCACTTAGTTTTAAAAAAAGTGTTTACAAAAAATTAATTCACTATGAATTACAAAATGGATTTGCATTGAAAATACATTGGGAAACTAAACGGAAAATCCACTAAAAATTACAGAAAATATATGGGTGATACTACAGGGATTGATACAGAACCTTTTGATTTATCTTCAGACAACAAGCCACATTCAGGAAGAGAACCTTGATTTACAACAGCCTACAAAGAACACATAAATTACAAGTCATCAAAAAAAAGGGACTAAAGCAAAGAATAAACCAGAAAGTACACCAAGAATAATAAAAAATGCACACCTCATCACGCACTTTAGCAGGAGTTGACGAGCTTGATAGCAGAAATGGATTGTTTAAATCACCATCAACAACTGGAGGAGGAACAAAAGGAGTAGCTGGAGAGGACAAAGGACGAGCCTCTTGCTGAACTGGAATAGCATCAACTTTAGTAAATTCCCCATTAGCAATAGCGGAATGAATTGAGGCAGACTTGTTAGCTGCAAAACAGAAAAGGCAAAAGCAAAAAAGCAGTCAAAATAACGCAAAACATAACGGGACGATGACTAAGAAAATAGCTAAACATAATAAATGAAAAGGGACTAACCAAAAGAGAACTTGCTCATTGACTGATTCTCACTGCCAGACACTTTTGGCGTAGATGATTGCAATAGACATTCCAAAGCATTAATAACAAGAGACTCTGCCCAATCTATGAATATCTTAGGCTTATCTTGGTTCCTAGTGTGAACAAGCTCAATGACATCCAAAGCAGCCTGAAAAACAAGAGATAAAATCAGCAAAAAAGCAAATAATGAAAAATGCTAAAAAAAACTACAAAACTCAGTACAACAAAAATACCTGAGAACCAAAGCGAGGACCGACAGTTCTTTGCACTTTCATTGCAAAAGAACAATCTCAAGGGACAATATCAACACTCTTACTGCCAGATGATTTTTGAACAGAACCCTATAACAAATACAACAAATAAAAATGCATTTTCAGAAACAAAGACACTAAAAGCAACAAAGCCCTAAAAGAAAAAGCAGAAATTGAAGGAACAAAAAAAAGATAACCTGCAAAGTACTTGGAGCACAAGAACGCTTCAAGGGCCTCTTTCCAAAAGAGCGGCTGTTGTTCCTGTCAAGCTCTGCAAATTGCTTTAATTTGTTTCCTCTCCAAGCGAGAATACGAGGTTTCACGTCGGGGACAGAGTGAATACCAAAGTTCAAATGATCAAGGTATGAGACCTACAAAACAAACACAAACACAAAACAGCAACAAATAAAACAACTTAGAGCTGAACTGAAAATAAATAAATACAAAATATTAAGAACTATATAGAAAAAAAATAAAGAAAACTTACAGAAAAAGCGTAATGGCATCCACCGAAGGTCACTGATCTTTTGGAAGCAACTTTAGTAGCATCCTTAAATTTCTTTATGCTACTCAAAAGCCACTCATACACAAAACTAGACAGATCATAAGAACATACAGACTGACAATCCCGAAAGATGTGGAGATACTTTGGACTAGGACTGAGGCTAGAGTTGGGACAAAGGAAAGAAGAGAAAGCAATAATCATGAAACAGATGAATATGTCTTCATCCGATAATTCAACTTCAGCTGATTTGAATTTGTTTGTGAAAAAAGACACTGGGGGAATACTGGTAACATTGAAATGAGAGACGATAAAATCACGGCCAGACTCCGGATCACAAACAAGAGGTTCACCATCTACTGGGAGGTCAAGTATGTCATGGATATCATATTTAGTTAAGGGGATGAATTTCCTTTTCAACTGAAACTCATAAGCAGGAACATCAAATCTAGATGCAAGCCACTTAACAAGCCTAAGGGGAACCTCAGTCCGGACAAAATTGAGAAGACAACCCATGCCATAGTTCTGAATAACACCCTTGTACCTATCACGCATGCCATCAATAACTCCTGAAAAGAACTTTCCAGAATATCTAGTAAATGTTGAACAAACTGGGAAATCAGAAGATCGTTTCTGCCTCTACAAAAAAAAAGATAACAAGGACTACGTTAAAAAAGCAAAAACTAAACTAAAACATACAAAGTGTGATACCCCATCAAAAAAAACATCAGACAGTCAACCTTGAGAAAAAATGAGAAAAAAGGGAAATTTTCACTGAAAAGGGAAATGGGTACATTTACATAATACAAACGCACATGATTACACTGGGCAAAATGCATAGAAGGGGGTGAAATTACAGTGTAAAAATATATTGGATTACATTGTGAATCACATGCAAATTACATAGTAATTAAGAGAATAATTACTGTCTAACAGATTACAGTGTACATAATGGGGGCACAACAGAAAAATGGAAAAAAGGGATACACATAAAATTATGGAAAAATACAGAAAAAAAATAGGCACTACCATACAAATTGCATAGTGATTATCGGTCAACTTAATGTGTAAAATAAGGGCATCGGATTACAATGTACATATGGGTAAAATTACACTATAAAAAAGGGTGTTACAGTATAACTACCATACAAATTACACAGTAGTAACCAGTCAAAATAACTGAGTTAAAAATAGGCATCAGATTACAGCGTATATATGAGTAAATTTACACTGTAAAAAAGAGGAGGGAGTGGTACAGGATTACAGTGTAACTACATACAAATTACACAGTGATTATCAGTCAACTTACGGTGTAAATTAGGGTGTCGGATTACAGTGTAGATATGGGTAAAATTACACTGTAAAAAAGGTGTTACACTGTAACTACCATACAAATTACATAGTAATAATCAGTCAAATTACTGAGTTCAGATCACAGTGATTAAAAGGTGTTACATTGTAACTTACAGTGTAGATATGAGTAAATTTACACTGTAAAAAGAGCATGGGCATCAGATTACAGTGGGTAAAAATACACTGTAAAAAAAGGTGTTGGATTACATTGTAATTACCATACAAAATTACACAGTAAAAAGAGCAGGGGCATCAGATTACAGGGGCATCAGATTACGCTGTAAAAAAGGTGTTGGATTACATTGTAACTACCATACGAAATTACACAAATGATTATATGATTATAGTGTAACTAACAAACAAATTTCACAGTAATTATCAGTCAAAAGCAATCAGTAAAATGCTCTGAAAAAAAGGAAGAGAAAAGAAAAATACTTACAACATTCCTTCTGCTAGCAGATGCTAACTTCCTCTTCAGGTACTTGACTTTCTGATCAAAAAACATAAAACATAAATCATCAAGCCAACATAAGAAAAAATGTGGACTGAAACCATCAAACTCTTCATCATCAGCAGGTTATGAAGAAATGACTTACATTATTCACATAAAAATTGTAAAGAGCTTTACCCAACTCTTCATCATCACCAGAACAACCCTGCAAAAAAAGAAAAAAACAGAATAAAATAAAAAGAAAGAAAAAAAAGAAACACAAAACGAAAATGAAAAAGAATGTAAGAAGACAAATAATAACTACCAAAGACATAGCATTAGAACCATCGTCAGCAAAATCATTAGGCACATAAGGTTCTTTCAAAGAATCAGCGCTCTCGACCGAAGAAACTAGGGGAACATCCTTGGGACGGGCTTTCCGCAGTCTGCCCATTGAGACACTACCTGAAAAACAAGGGACAGAGAAAATGGGCCTCAAAATATAGAAATGCAAAAAATCGAGCTGAAGGAAAATTACACTGTATGGGAAAATTACACTCTACGAATGCATAAAGTATAGTGTGACTAGCATACAAATTACACTATAAAAAAGGGTGAAGTTACAGTGTAAAAATGCATCAGATTATAGTGTAATTATAGGGTAAAAAAGAGTGAAGTTACAGTGTAAAAATGCATCAGATTACAGTGTAATTATAGGGTAAAAAGGTGAAGTTACAGTGTAAAAATGCATCAGATTATAGTGTAAAAATGCATCAAATTACACAGATTACTGTGTAAAAGCGCAACGGATTACAGTGTAAAAAAAGGGGCATCGGATTACAGTGTAATTATAGGGAAAGATACTGTGTAAAAGCACAACAGATTACAGTGTAAAAAGGGGTATCGGATTACAGTGAAAACATCGGTCAAGTATAGCATTACATATCTATTTTACAGTGTAACTACCATCCAAACTACACAGTAATTATTGGTGAAATTATTGTGTGAAGCACATCAGGGTAGCTACATGCAAAAGACTTCATGCATAAGTGAAAAAACAAGCTATCCCCCACAGAGATTAGAGATGTGCAGAAAAACAACCTATAAAGGACAAACAACTGCCCTGAAACATCAGGGGATACTGCAGAAAAATAGAGATGGGCTACACTGACACACTGAAACCAAAAACTTGCTGCAGTCA
Source organism: Aegilops bicornis (assembly GCA_021605145.1). Taxonomy (NCBI): domain Eukaryota; kingdom Viridiplantae; phylum Streptophyta; class Magnoliopsida; order Poales; family Poaceae; genus Aegilops; species Aegilops bicornis. Next base: position 57,277,120 of record CM038670.1, read on the forward strand.
ATCTCTATAAAAGAAGCTGTATAACAATTCTCAAAAAAAGTCAGTTACACTAAGACTGAGCGCGAATCAACGCCTGACTCCACACAAAAAACTGATCTCGATTCAACATCTATCTCAGTTACACTAAAACTGGTGCGTGATTCTTTAGAGTCAACATCTACAACATTCACCCTTCAAAACTAAACCCTACCACACCTACCTCCACATCAACAACAGGAGAAAACCCTAGTCGTCTACACCTATCTCCACATCAAACACCCACAACACTGCCTCCACATCAAATTCAAATCAGGCAGCACATGGCCTCCATCCACGAACAGCAAAGGGAAGACGCGGCGAACTACAACCTGCAACCTCCAACGGCACAGCCACCGCAAAGGCGGACTACAACCTGCAACCTCCAATGGCACAGCCACCGCAAACAACATCCACAAACCCGCGCATCCAAAAATCCCCTAGATCTGGCCTACACGGCCACTAAACCACCAGCAAAACACGACAAACAAGAACAACTAACCAGGGCAGCCGACGGACGAAGAGAAGAGGGAGGGGAAATCAAAATCCTCCGGTCGATGAGCTCGGAATCGCCATGAACACAAGCAATCGCTCCGCCTCCTCCGCCGCCGCTGTTGCGGCTCACTCCCTCTGCCTTATCGAAATGAAAAGGGGAACGACCCGCTGCTAGATTCAAAAAGGACAAAAGCCAACAGTAACCGGGCGGGTCGGGCGGGTCCGAGCAAAACGGGCTAAATAGCAGAAAACCGCGCCCGATAAAAAAACCACCCCGAAAACCATTACAAAGCCAACACAGGACCTAGCGCGAATCTCAGCGCGAGATCGAACGGACAGAAAACTTGAATGAGGGCGAATTGAAAATCAGTCGACTGAAAAATAGCAAATACGTAGATTAAACACAGAGGCAGGTTTATGAAACGCGTAGACCCAGTATTTGTCATACAAAAACCTACAAACTGCCCTCAAATATATACAAGTTTACATTTGACGACTCATTCACAGTCCAGTTGGTAGAGGAACCGTGTGCAGCCCGCGCGCAGAGCATTGTCGCCGTGCATATGGCGCGCCCACGACATGCCTGCGCACCAAGACAAGCATGATGCTTCCAACTTTTTATTCTCTTCTCTTCTCCTTGGCAGTCCACATCGACGAGCCTAATCAACAAGCTGACTCCTTCCTTTTTGATCGCCTCGCAACAACCAGCATCACACGTCCGGAAGTAGATTTAGAATTGGTTCCTCGCTAATCATACTCCTCTCCCTCTCCATATATAATCCCGACCCGACCCACCCCGTCCTTCCCATCTCATCAGAATCCAGAGTCCAGACGCGAGAACTCACACCGACGGACATGGGGAACTGCCAGGCGGCGGACGCGGCGGCCGTGGTGATCCAGCACCCGGGCGATGGCAAGGTCGAGCGCCTCCACTGGCCGACCACCGCGGCGGACGTCATGCGCAGGAACCCCGGCCACTACGTCGCCCTCGTCGTCCTGCATCACGCCGACGCCGAGCCCGACCCCGCCGTCGCCGGAGAAGGACGTGTCAGGGTAACCAAGATCAAGCTCCTCAAGCCAAGGGACACGCTCCTCCTGGGCCAGGTCTACCGCCTCATCACCTCCCAAGGTTCGTGCCAAATTGGTACTATTATCCTGATGAATTCGCCGACCAAGGACGGTTCTTGGATTGGATTCCATTCGCTTCTTGTCTGGTTTCCTCTGTTACTTGCATGGAGATTAATCGACCAATCCGTGGTGCGTTCGTGCAGAGGTGACCAAGGCCGTGCAAACGAGGAAGCAGGAGAGGATGCGCGGCTGCGACGAGGTTATTGAGCAGCAGCGGCCTCGGCTGCACCGGCGACGGCAACTGCCGAGGCCGAGGGGCGACGACGCGGCCACCGCCGCCAGCGGAGAACAGAGGCAGCCTGCCGACCATCAGGAACGGAAGCGGCTGGAGAAGGACCGGCACCACCGGAGCATTGCGGCCGCCCGTGGCAGAGGCCGGACCTGGCGCCCGGCGCTGCAGAGCATTACTGAATCATCGCCAAGCGGACACGCCGACTGCGTGGATACATGTAAATGAACTAGAGTAGAAAAGTAGAAGAAGGTTTTGGGGGGGCTAGAAATGTATCCATCGGCTTCTGTCCTGTTTGAATCCGTTCTGGTGATACACGATCTGGAATGTATCCATCGGCCTCCCAAGCATTACCCGTTTTTCTTTCTTTTTTGGTGAAAATACCTTTGGGGATCTAGCGGTTTATCCAAGCACGTGTTATTCCCACTCCCAATAGTATGATTGTATGAGGATAGGTATGTGCTCGTTGTGTTTGTATCCTTCGTTAAGCTAGCAGGTTGGTGATGCATGATCCTGCTGTGAGGAATGTTAGAATTATTGTATAGGGATAGGAGAGGTGTTTAAACTTGTATCTATCTCTTCTTCTCTCTATCTCTTGTAACGACCTTTCCTGGTCAATCTTCCTGTTCTGGTCGATCTCCTCCTCTCTCTCTCGATCCTCTCTGTAACTTGTCAACCAAGGCTTTGCCTCAATATATACAACGCGGCCCGAGACAAAGGGTTCTACGCTTCCCAAACTACTTTACATGGTAACATAGCCTCTTCCTCATCAGATCAAGAGAGATCGCATCTAGCTACCATTCGCGACCGAGCCATGTCAACCACCTCCGCCTCCATGTCACCCAGCACCATGGGCGCGATCACCACCACCTCCTCCGCCTCCACCTTTGCTTCCTCATCCACAGCCACCAACACCTTCCTCGGATCGCCACCACAGGAGAAGCTGACGAGGGGGAACTTCCTCCTATGGAAAGCCATCGTACTTCCCCAGATCAAGGGTGCCCAGATGGAGCACCACCTTGATGCCACGAGCCCACCGTCGCCGGCCACCCTCACCATCACCAAGGAGGGCAAAGAAGAACCGCACCCTCTGGTATGCGCAACAACAACAACTCCAAGGGTTCTTGATGGGTTCCTTTTCCCGCGAGATTCTGTCCCAGGTGGCCACGCTCCAGACGCCGGCCGAGGTGTGGCGCGCCATCAACGACATGTTCATCGCCCAGAGCCAGGCGCAGGCGATCAACACCCGCATCGAGCTCACCAACCTTAAAAAAGGTAACTTGACCATGGCAGAGTACCTCGGCAAGATCAAAACCCTCACCGATGAAGTTGCTTGCACCGCCTCGGCTCTATCCGACCCGGAGATCGTCTCCAAAATTCTTGCCGGCCTCGACATGGAATATAATCTAGTCGTCTCTGCGCTGGCGGCACGAGTGGAACCCATCACCGTTCCGGAGCTGCATAGCCAGCTGCTCAGCTTCGACGCCCGCCTCACCCTCCTCCACGGCGGCGATCTTCGGCAATCTTCTGCATACTCTGCTTCCCGGGGACGCGGTCGTGGCCGTGGTCACACGGGCACCAACCGTGGTGGCGGACGCGGCCGCGGTGCCTCCTCGGGCGACGGTGCCCGCTCTGGTGGCGGCTACGGCAACAACTAAGACGGTGGCTACGGCCACAACCAAGGGGGTGGGGGCTTCAACTCCAACGCTGGCCACCGCAACCCCTCCTCGCGTTCTCGCCCTTGGTGTCAACTCTGCAAGAAGGCTGGCCATGAGGTCATCGATTGCTGGCATCGGTACGATGAAAACTTCATTCCTGACTCCAAACTAGTTGCAGCTGCTATGCGCGAGGAAGGCGGGGACGGTGTCTGATACGTTGACTCCGGTGCTACCGATCACGTCACTAATGAGCTAGAGCAACTTGCCCTAAGTGAGACGTATCACGGCAACGATCAGATCCACACAGCCAGCGGTAAAGGTATGGAAATTTGCCACATTGATCAAGTTTCACTTAATTCCCCTACTCTTCAACGTGATCTTGTTCTTAAGGATGTTCTCCATGTTCCTCAAGCTGACAAAAATCTTGCCTCGATGTCTCGTTTAGCCACCGATAATGATGTTTTCTTTGAAACTCACCCTCGCTATTTTTTCATTAAGGATCGGGCAACGAGGGCACCTCTCTATCACGGTAGATGCGTCAGTGGCCTCTACCCCATCTCCTCCAGAGCTCTTAGCAACAAGCATCGTCGCGTCTACTCCGTCATCAAGCCCTCTTTCGAGCGGTGGCATCAAAGATTAGGACATCCCTCATCAGTCATAGTTAGGCAAGTCATCAATAAAGACAAACTTCCTTTGTCACATAGTTCAAATAATGAGTCTGTTTGCGAAGCATGTCAATGTGCCAAGAGCGATCAGCTTCCTATCCTAAGTCTACTAGTGTGTCTCATGCCCCATTACAATTGATCTTCAGTGATGTATGGGGTCATGCTCAAGATTCTTTTTAATTCGAAAAAATATTATGTTAGCTTCATTGATGATTACAGCAAGTTCACATGGATTTATTTGCTTAAGTATAAATCTGAAGTCTTTTCCGTCTTCCAAGAGTTTCAGAAGCTAGTTGAGCGCCACTTTGATAGGAAAATTATTTCAGTCCAAAGTGACTGGGAAAGGGAGTATGAAAAACTCGACTCCTTCTTTCGTAGCATTGGGACCACTCATTATGTGTCTTGCCCTCATGCTCATCAGCAAAACGGTTCTGCTGAACGCAAAGACCGTCATATCGTCGAAGTTGGTCTCTCCCTTCTAGCTCATGCATCTATGCCTCTCAAGTATTGGGATGAGGCTTTCATCACAGCTACATATCTTATCAACCGTCTTCCCAGTAAGGTCATTGGCAATTCAACTCCTTTAGAATGATTGTATCATCAAAAGCCAGACTACAACTCTCTAAATTTTTTTGGGTGTGCATGTTACCCCAACCTACGTCCATACAATCGTCACAAACTAGAGTTTCACTCCACACAATCTGTGTTTATTGGGTATAGTAACCTTCATAAAGGGTATAAATGTTTTGAACCATCTACTAGACGCATCTATATCTCCCGTGATGTTATCTTTGATGAAACATTATTCCCTTTTTCCCTTCTTCATCCCAATGCTGGCGCCTTGCTTCGTGCAGAAATTGCACTCCTACCAGACTATTCTATACATCCTGATCACGGGGGTGAATTAAATGATCATGATCATGTGCAAAAATCCACAGAAAAATGCGTCTCTAATGGGTCTTGTACAGATTCTCCTCGTCATTTTATGTGTACACAGGACAAAGCAGGCGCAATATTCGAGGCTGATCCGGCTGTCAGCGCGTGATCCCAGGCAGATCCGCGGCAGCATGCAGAGCAGGGCGGCACGCGATCCTGTGCAGATTCGCCCCTGGTAGGCGACAGCGACAGCGGCCCAGGAGCGGGTCCAGGGGCGGACCCGGGCGCACCACGCCAAGCCACCAGGTGGGTCACGCGGGTCCAGGCGCGGGCCCTGGCGCGGGTCCAGGCAAGTCATGCCAAGCCGACCGGGCGGGCCACAGCGGACCAGGTGCGGGTGTGGGTCCTGGCATGAATCCCGGCGCGCCTCGCCAATCCTCGCCTGTGCAGTCTGAGACGGCTGTCGAGCGCGGCGCGGGGGGGGAGCGACTCCCCGTCTGCCACGTCATCTAGGGACCCGCTGGTCGATTCGATGCGCCGCCAGAACGAGGAGATGCGCACATCTTCCTCGGATCAGGAGCCCCACCATGCTGGATCTTCTGTGGACGACACCGAAGCTGCTGGATCTCCCGTGCATGATCCACGACAACGGTTTTGTGGCTCCTTCACCTCCTCGTCGACACACCATGTCTCGGTCAGGTATTGTCAAGGAAAAACAATATAGTGATGGTACAATAAAGTATAATCCGACTAAGCGTGCTTTCCTTGCCACTACTGGTGAATCTATTAATTTGCATGATGCACTAGCTAGCAAAGATTGGAAGGAAGCCATGGATAATGAGTACAATGCACTCATAAAAAATCAGACCTGGCATTTAGTACCACCGCAACGTGGTGCTAACATAATTGATTGTAAGTGGGTATACAAGATAAAAAGGAAATCTGATGGTAGTATAGACAGGTACAAGGCAAAGTTGGTTGCAAAAGGTTTTAAGCAAAGGTTTGGAATTGATTATGATGATACCTTTAGTCCTGTGGTTAAAGAAACTACCATTCGCCTTGTTTTGTCCATTGCCATTTCCATAGGATGGAGCTTACGACAACTAGATGTTCAGAACGCATTTCTTCATGGTGTTCTTGAGGAAGAAGTGTTCATGCGGCAACCACCAGGCTATGAAAGTCATAGCACACCACATTATGTATGTAAGTTGGATAAAGCATTATATGGACTTAAGCAGGCTCCAGAGCATGGTATTCTAGGCTGAGCATGCAGTTACAACATCTTGGGTTCACACCATCCAAAGCAGATACATCCTTGTTCTTTTATAGCAAAGGCAATATCACTGTTGTTGTGCTTGTTTATGTTGATGATATAATTGTTGCTAGTTCAAGTCAAGAGGCCACAACTTGTTTGCTTAAGGATTTAAAACTTGAATTCGCTCTCAAGGATCTAGGTGACCTTCACTATTTTCTTGGCATATAAGTAAAGCAAGTCAGACATGGTATACTTCTCTCACAAGAAAAATATACAGCTGATGTTCTAAAGAGGGTGGGATTGGAGAATTGCAAACCTGTCAGCACACCAATTTCCACCTCAGAAAAACTTATAGTTGATAGTGGAGAAGCTCTTGGTCCAGAAGATGCCACATATTATAGAAGTGTTGTTGGTGCGTTGCAATATTTAACACTTACACGTCCAGATATTTCTTATTAAGTGAACAAGGTATGTCAATATTTGCATGCTCCTAGAACTACTCACTGGACAGCAGTTAAGACAATCCTAAGGTATCTTCAGTATTCTCAAGGACTTGGACATCAAATTGTCAAGTCCTCTTCCTTGCTTGTTACTGCATATTCTGATGCCGATTTGGGCGAGGTGTCTTGTCTGAGAAGATCCACTGGTGGTTTCTTTGTGTTTACGGGATCTAATCTTGTGTCATGGAGTGCAAGGAAGCAAGCTACTGTCTCAAGATCAAGTACAGAGGCTGAATATAAGTCATTAGCAAATGCCACAGCTGAAGTAATGTGGATACAAACATTACTCTATGAGCTTGGAATTAGAGCTCCGAAGGCTGCACGGTTATGGTGTGACAATATTGGTGCAACTTCTCTTTCAGCAAATCCTGTCTTCCATGCACGAACCAAACATATTGAGGTGGACTTTCATTTTGTCAGAGAGAGAGTAGCTCGAAAGCTACTTGAGATACGGTTCATTCCTACAGGGGATCAACTTGCAGATGGGTTTACTAAAATCTCGACAGAGAGAAGATTGGATGAGTTCAAATACAATCTCAACCTTAGCAAGGCTTGAGGTTTAGATTGAGGGGGAGTGTTAGAATTATCGTATAGGGATAGGAGAGGTGTTTAAACTTGTATCTATCTCTTCTTCTCTCTATCTCTTATAACGACATTTCCTGGTCGATCTTCCTGTTCTAGTCGATCTCCTCCTCTCTCTCTCTCGATCCTCTCTGTAACTTGTCAACCAAGGCTTTGCCTCAATATATACAACGCGGCCCGAGACAAAGGGTTCTACGCTTCCCAAACTACTTTACAAGGGAATGCTATACACTTGGTGGATTCTCCTCCAAGCATAATGAAGGAGATCATAGATGTGGCTAATTAAGAGGCATATTGTTGTAATTGTTTATATATCATGTTGGCAAGAGAAAATGAAAACAGAAAAGAGAATGCCCTCTATTACCTCAGTCGTGTGTGTTGGGGAACGTAGCAGAAATTCAAAATTTTCCTACGAATCACCAAGATCTATCTATGGAGAAACCAGCAACGAGGGAAAGGAGAGTGCATCTACATACCCTTGTAGATCGCTAAGCGGAAGCATTCAAGAGAATGGGGTTGAAGGAGTCGTGCACGTCATGATCTAAATCACCGGAGATCCTAGTGTCGAACGGACGGCACCTCCGTGTTCAACACACGTACAGCCCGGTGACGTCTCCCATGCCTTGATCCAGCAAGGAGAGAGGGGGAGGTTGAGGAAGACTCCATCCAGCAGCAGCACAACGGCGTGGTGGTGGTGGAGGAGCGTGGCAATCCTGCAGGGCTTCACCAAGCACCTGCGGGAGAGGAGGAGGTGTCACGGGAGGGAGGGAGGCGCCAGGGCTTCAGGTGCGGCTGCCCTCCCTCCCCACCACTATATCAAGGGGCAAGGGAGAGGGGAGGGGCGCAGCCTTGGCCCTTCCTCCAAGGAAGGGTGCGGCTAGGGAGGAGTCCATCCTCCCCAAGGCACCTAGGAGGTGCCTTCCCCCTTTAGGACTCTCCCTTTCCCTTATCTCTTGGCCCATGGGCCTCTTGAGGCTAGTGCCCTTGGCCCATATAGGCCAAGGCGCACACCCCTACAACCCATGTGCCCCCCCCCCCGGGGCAGGTGGACCCCTGGTGGACCCCCGGACCCCTTTTGGCACTCCCGGTACAATACCGATAATGCGCGAAACTTTTCCGGCGACCAAAACAAGACTTCCCATATATAAATCTTTACCTCCGGACCATTCCGGAACTCCTCGTGACGTCCGGGATCTCATCCGGGACTCCAAACAACATTCGGTAACCACATACAAACTTCCTTTATAACCCTAAGCGTCGCCAGACCTTAAGTGTGTGGACCCTACGGGTTCGGAATCATCTGAGACATGACCGAGACGTTCTCCGGTCAATAGCCAACAGCGGGATCTGGATACCCATGTTGGCTCCCACATGTTCCACGATGATCTCATCGGATGAACCACGATGTCAAGGACTCAATCGATCCCGTATACAATTCCCTTTGTCTAGCGGTATTGTACTTGCCCGAGATTCGATCGTCGGTATGCCGATACCTTGTTAAATCTCGTTACCGGCAAGTCTCTTTACTCGTTCCGTAACACATCATCCCGTGATCAACCCCTTGGTCACATTGTGCACATTATGATGATGTCCTACCGAGTGGGCCCAGAGATACCTCTCCGTTAACCGGAGTGACAATTCCCAGTCTCGATTCGTGCCAACCCAACAGACACTTTCAGAGATACCTGTAGTGCACCTTTATAGCCACCCAGTTACATTGTGACGTTTGGTACACCCAAAGCATTCCTACGGTATCCGGGAGTTGCACAATCTCATGGTCTAAGGAAATGATACTTAACATTAGAAAAGCTTTAGCATATGAACTACGATCTTTGTGCTAGGCTTAGGATTGGGTCTTGTCCATCACATCATTCTCCTAATGATGTGATCCCATTATCAACGACATCCAATGTCCATGGTCAGGAAACTGTAACCATCTATTGATCAACGGCTAGTCAACTAGAGGCTTACTAGGGACATGGTGTTGTCTATGTATCCACACATGTATCTGAGTTTCCTTTCAATACAATTATAGCATGGATAATAAACGATTATCATGAACAAGGAAACATAATAATAATAACTAATTTATTATTGCCTCTAGGGCATATTTCCAACAGTCTCCCACTTGCACTAGAGTCAATAATCTAGTTCACATCGCCATGTGATTAACACTGATAGGTCACATCGCCATGTGACCAACATCCAAAGAGTTTACTAATGTCTTAAACTAGTTCACATCACCATGTGATTAAGTCTCAATGAGTTCTGGGGTTTGATCATGTTTTGCTTGTGAGAGAGGTTTTAGTCAACGGGTCTCTAACATTCAGATCTGTATGTACTTCGCAATTCTCTATGTCATATTGTAAATGCTGCTTCCACGCTCCACTTGAAGCTATTCCAAATGGTTGCTCCACTATACGTATCCGGTTTTCTACTCAGAGTATTCGGATAGGTGTTAAAGCTTGCATCGACGTAACCCTTTACGCCGAACTCTTTATCACCTCCATAAACGAGAAACATGTCCTTTATTTAACTCCAAGGACAATTTTGACCGCTGTCCAATGATCCATTCCTAGATCATTCTTGTACCCCTTGACTGACTCATGGCAAGGCACACTTACGGTGCGGTACACAACATAGCATACTATAGAGCCTACGTCTGAAGCATAGGGGATGACCTTCGTCCTTTCTCTCTCTTCTGCCGTGGTCGAGCTTTAACTCTTAACTTCATACCTTACAACTCAGGCAAGAACTCCTTCTTTGGTGATCCATCTTGAACACCTTCCGGATCATGTCAAGGTATGTGCTCATTTGAAAGTACCATTGAGCGGTTTTGATCTATCCTCATAGATCTTGATGCTCAATGTTCAAGCAACAAGTCCAGGTTTTCTATTAAAAACACTTTTCAAATAACCCTATATGCTTTCCAGAAATTCTACATCATTTCTGATCAACAATATGTCAACAACATATACTCATCAGAAATTCTATAGTGCTCCCACTCACTTCTTTGGAAATACAAGTTTCTCATAAACTTTGTATAGACCCAAAAAATTTGATCATCTCATCAAAGCGTACATTCCAACTCCGAGATGCTTACTCCAGTCCTTAGAAGGATTGCTAGAGCTTTGCATATTTGTTAGCGTTCTTCAGGATTGACAAAACCTTTTGGTTGTATCACATACAACCTTTCCTCAAGAAAACTGTCGAGGAAACAATGTTTTGACATTCTATCTGCAAGATTTCATAAATAATGCAGTAACTGCTAATCCATTTCCAACAGACTCTTAGCATCGCTACGAGTGAGAAAGCCTCACCGTAATCAACTCCTTCAACTTGTCGGAAAACATCTTAACGACAAGTCGAGCTTTCTTAATGGTGATTCTTACCATCATTGTCTGTCTTCCTTTTAAAATCCATCTGTAACCAACGGCCTTACGACCATCAAGTATTTCTTCCAAAGTCATGGATCCTTTATGGATTTTGTGGCCTCGAGCCATTCGTCGGAATCCGGGCCCACCATCGCTTCTCCATAGCTCGTAGGTTCATTGTTGTCTAGCAACATGACCTCTAATACAGGATTGCGTACCACTCTGAAGTAGTACGCATCCTTGTCACCCTACAAGGTACGGTAGTGACTTGATCCAAAACTTCATGATCACTATCATAAGCTTCTATTTCAATTGGTGTAGGTGCCACAGGAACAACTTCCTGTGCCCTGCTACACACTAGTTGAAGTGACGGTTCAATAACCTCATCAAGTCTCCACCATCCTCCCACTCAATTCTTTCGAGAGAAACTTTTCCTCGAGAAAGGACCCGTTTCTAGAAATAATTACTTTCGCTTCCGGATCTGAGATAGGAGGTATACCCAACCATTTTGGGTATCCTATGAAGATGTATTTATCTGTTTTGGGTTCGAGCTTATCACGATGAAACTTTTTCACATAAGCGTCGCAGCCCCAAACTTTTAAGAGACGACAACTTAGGTTTCTCCAAACCATAGTTCAAACGGTGTCGTCTCAACGGAATTACGTGGTGCCCTATTAAAGTGAGTGCGGTTGTCTCTAACGCCTAACCCATGCATGAACGATAGTGGTAATTCGATAAGAGACATCATGGTACGCACCATATCTAATAGGGTGCAACTATGATGTTCGGACACACCATCACACTATGGTGTTCCAGGCGGTATTAATTGCGAAACAATTTCCACAATGTCTTAATTGCGTGTCAAAGCTCGTAACTCAGATACTCATCTCTATGATCATATCATAGACATTTTATCCTCTTGTCACAATGATCTTCAACTTCACTCTGAAATTACTTGAACCATTCAATAATTCAGAATTGTGTTTCATCAAGTAAGTATACAACATCTACTCGAATTATCTGTGAAGTAAGAACATAACGATATTCACTGCATGCCTCAGCACTCATTGGACTGCACACATCAAAATGTGTTACTTCCAACAAGTTGCTATCTTGTTCCATCTAAATGAAAAGCGAGGCTTTTCAGTCATCTTGCCCATGTGGTATGATTTGCATATCTCAAGTGATTCAAAATCAAGTGAGTCCAAACAATCCATCTGCATGGAGTTTCTTCATGCGTATACACCAATAGACATGGTTCGCATGTCTCAAAGTTTTCAAAAACGAGTGAGTCCAAAGATCCATCAACATGGAGCTTCTTCATGTGTTTTATACCAATATGACTTACATGGCAGTGCCACAAGTAGGTGGTACTATCATTACTATCTTATATCTTTTGGCATGAACATGTGTATCACTACGATCGAGATTCAATAGACCATTCATTTTAGGTGCAAGACAATTGAAGGTATTATTCAAATAAACAGAGTAACCATTATTCTCCTTAAATGAATAACCGTATTGCGATAGACATAATCCAATCATGTCTATGCTCAACGCAAACACCAAATGACAATTATTTAGGTTTAACACCAATCTCGATGGTAGAGGGAGCATGCGATGCTTGATCATATCAACCTTGGAAACAATTCCAACACATATCGTCAGCTCACCTTTAGCTAGTCTCCTTTTATTCCATAGCTTTTATTTAGAGTTACTAACACTTAGCAACCGAACCGGTATCTAATATCCTAGTGCTACTAGGAGTACTAGTAAAGTACACATTAACATAATGTATATCCAATATACTTCCGTCGACCTTGCCTGCCTTCTTATCTACCAAGTATCTAGGGTAATTCTGTTCCAGTGGCTGTTCCCCTTATTACAGAAGCACTTAGTCTCGGGTTTGGGTTCAACCTTGGGTTTCTTCACTAGAGCAGCAGCTGATTTGCTGTTTCATGAAGTATCCTTTCTTGCCCTTGCCCTTCTTGAAACTAGTGGTTTCACCAACCATCAACAAATGATGCTCCTTCTTGATTCCTACTTTCGCGGTGTCAAACATCGCGAATATCCCAAGGATCATTATATCTATCCCTGATTTGTTATAGTTCATCACGAAGCTCTAGCAGCTTGGTGGCAATGACTTTGGAGAAACATCACTATTTCACCTGGAAGATCAACTCCCACTCGATTCAAGTGATTGTTGCACTCAGACAATCTGAGCACAAGCTGAACGATTGAGCTTTTCTCCCTTAGTTTGCAGGCTAAGAAAATCGTCGGAGGTCTTATACCTCTTCACGTGGGCACGAGCCTGAAATCCCAATTTCAGCCCTCGAAACATCTCATATGTTCCGTGACGTTTCGAAAACGTCTTTGGTGCCTCAACTCTAAACCGTTTAACTGAACTATCACGTAGTTATCAAAACGTGTATGTCCGATGTTCGCAACATCCACAGACTATGTTTGGGGTTCAGCACACTGAGCGGTGCATTAAGGACATAAGCTTTCTACTGATCGCATAATCGCTAGTATCAACTTTCAACTATATTTTTTCTAGAAACATATCTAAAACAGTAGAACTAACGCGCGAGCTATGACATAATTTGCAAAGGGCTTTTGACTATGTTCAGGATAATTAAGTTCATCTTATGAACTCCCACTCAACTAGACATCCCTCTAGTCATCTAAGTGATTACATGATCCGAGTCAACTAGGCCGTGTCCGATCATCACGTGAGATGGACTAGTCATCACCGGTGAACATCTTCATGTTGATCGTATCCATCATACGACTCATGCTCGACCTTTCGGTCTCTTGTGTTCCGAGGTCATGTCTGTACATGCTAGGCTCGTCAAGTTAACCTAAGTGTTTCGCGTGTGTAAATCTGGCTTACACCCGTTGTATGTGAACGTAAGAATCTATCACACCCGATCATGACGTGGTGCTTGAAGCAGCGAACTTTACATAGCGGTGCAGTTAGGGAACACTTTCTTGAAATTTTAATGAGGGATCATCTTATTTACTACCATTGTTCTAAGCAAATAAGATGTATAAACATGAAAAACATCACATGCAATCAAATAGTGACATGATATGGCCAATATCATTTTGCTCCTTTTGATCTCCATCTTCGGGGCTCCATGATCATCATCATCACCGGCATGACACCATGATCTCGATCATCATGATCTCCATCATCGTGTCTTCATGAAGTTGTCTCGCCAACTATTACTTCTACTACTATAGCTACCGGTTAGCAATAAAGTAAAGTAATTACATGGCATTGTTCAATGACACGCAGGTCATACAATAAATTAAGACAACTCCTATGGCTCCTGCCGGTTGTCATACTCATCGACATGCAAGTCGTGATTCCTATTACAAGAACATGATCAATCTCATACATCACATATCATTCATCACATTCTTCTTGGCCATATCACATCACATAGCATACCCTGCAAAAACAAGTTAGACGTCCTCTAATTGTTGTTTGCACATTTTTACGTGGCTGCTATGGGTTACTAGCAAGAACGTTGCTTACCTCATAAAACCACAACGTGATATGTCAATTTCTATTTACCCTTCATAAGGACCCTTTTCATCAAATCCGTTCCGACTAAAGTGGGAGGCGGCACCCGCTAGCCACCTTATGCACCAAGTGCATGTCGATTCGGTGGAACCTGTCTCGATGAAGTGTGCGTGTAAGGTCGGTCCGGGCCGCTTCATCCCACAATACCGTCGAAACAAGATTGGACTAGTAACGGTAAGCATATTGAACAAAATCAACACCCACAACTACTTTGTGTTCTACTCGTGCAAAGAATCTACGCAATAGACCTAGCTCATGATGCCACTGTTGGGGAACGTAGCAGAAATTCAAAATTTTCCTACGAATCACCAAGATCTATCTATGGAGAAACCAGCAATAAGGTAAAGGAGAGTGCATCTACATACCCTTGTAGATCGCTAAGCGGAAGCGTTCAAGAGAACGGGGTTGAAGGAGTCTTACTCGTCATGATCCAAATCACCGGAGATCCTAGTGCCGAACGGACGGCACCTCCGCGTTCAACACACATACAGCCGGTGGCGTCTCCCATGCCTTGATCCAGCAAGGAGAGAGGGAGAGGTTGAGGAAGACTCCATCCAGCAGCAGCACAACGGCAGGCGTGGTGGTGGTGGAGGCGTGGCAATCCTGCGAGGCTTCGCCAAGCACCTGCGGAGAGGAGGAGGTGTAGCGGGAGGGAGGGAGGCGCCAGGGCTTCAGCGCGGCTGCCCTCCCTCCCTCCACTATATATAGGGCCAAGGGAGAAGGGGGGGGCGCAGCCTTGGCCCTTCCTCCAAGGAAGGGTGCGGCTAGGGAGGAGTCCATCCTCCCCAAGGCACCTAGGAGGTGCCTTCCCCCTTTAGGACTCTCCCTTTCCCTTATCTCTTGGCCCATGGGCCTCTTGAGGCTAGTGCCCTTGGCCCATATAGGCCAAGGCGCACACCCCTACAACCCATGTGCCCCCCCCCCCGGGGCAGGTGGACCCCTGGTGGACCCCCGGACCCCTTTTGGCACTCCCGGTACAATACCGATAATGCGCGAAACTTTTCCGGCGACCAAAACAAGACTTCCCATATATAAATCTTTACCTCCGGACCATTCCGGAACTCCTCGTGACGTCCGGGATCTCATCCGGGACTCCGAACAACATTCGGAAACCACATACAAACTTCCTTTATAACCCTAGCGTCATCGAACCTTAAGTGTGTGGACCCTACGGGTTCGGGAATCATCTTGAGACATGACCGAGACGTTCTCCGGTCAATAACAAACAGCGGGATCTGGATACCCATGTTGGCTCCCACATGTTCCACGATGATCTCATCGGATGAACCACAATGTCAAGGACTCAATCGATCCCATATACAATTCCCATTGTCTAGCGGTATTGTACTTGCCCGAGATTCGATCGTCGGTATGCCGATACCTTGTTCAATCTCGTTACCGGCAAGTCTCTTTACTCGTTCCGTAACACATCATCCCGTGATCAACCCCTTGGTCACATTGTGCACATTATGATGATGTCCTACCGAGTGGGCCCAGAGATACCTCTCCGTTAACCGGAGTGACAAATCCCAGTCTCGATTCGTGCCAACCCAACAGACACTTTCGGAGATACCTGTAGTGCACCTTTATAGCCACCCAGTTACATTGTGACGTTTGGTACACCCAAAGCATTCCTACGGTATCCGGGAGTTGCACAATCTCATGGTCTAAGGAAATGATACTTAACATTAGAAAAGCTTTAGCATACGAACTATGATCTTTGTGCTAGGCTTAGGATTGGGTCTTGTCCATCACATCATTCTCCTAATGATGTGATCCCGTTATCAACGACATCCAATGTCCATGGTCAGGAAACCGTAACCATTTATTGATCAACGAGCTAGTCAACTAGAGGCTTACTAGGGACATGGTGTTGTCTATGTATCCACACATGTATCTGAGTTTCCTTTCAATACAATTATAGCATGGATAATAAATGATTATCATGAACAAGGAAATATAATAATAATAACTAATTTATTATTTCCTCTAGAGCATATTTCCAACAGTGTGCACATAAGAGCTGAGCATGCGTACTCTCCTATCAAAAAACATTGTTATGCACTGGTGTTTGCTGTTAAGAAGCTACGACACTACATGATAGCACATTGGGTTACCCTCATCTTCAAAGTTCACCCACTAAATATCTCATGACAAGGGCAATGCTCATAAGAAGATTGGCAAGATGGGGCGATGACTATGAGTCAATAAAAAGCGCCATTTAATGAGAAAATCTGCTTTAGGCGATGACTGGATGGCTGAAAAGAAGAAGACTGAAAAAAGACGTTGTCATATAATGCTCGCCGCTTGCGCATTCAGTTTCAGTTTTCGGTTCTGACAATTTAAAGATATAGATATACGCCCTCCGTCTCATAATGTAAAATGTTCTTTGACATCATGGCGGAAGGAGTATTTTTTAGGGAGGTCATGATCAATGAAACAGTGGTAGTTAGGCTCATATCAATGACTGGTGAGACCACCTGATCAATGGTTAAGAAAAAAACGATGATTTGTTAATTTAAAATTGTGACGCCTCAGCATTCACTTTCCGTGGCACTTTGAATAGACTAGCGAGTCTCCATTCAAACTTGTACTACCAGCTCCAGCATATTGAATGTAGTAGTGAGTCTACGTTCAATATTCCTTCATTTCTTTTGACAAGACAAAATTAGTGCACTTTGATTACCTATATGAGTACGTTTAAATTTGTTCTTTTATTTTTTTAATAATTAATTCACTTCTCAACCCCATCATTTTGAATTTTGCTAAGGATTACCCATTTAACCAAGATTGTTCCGTTTTACCCTCCTCCCCAATTTAACAAATCCAGTGCTATGACTACCTTTTTCAAATTTTGTAAACATTCTGCCAAGGTGGTCCCACATGTCAAGGGCCATGAAAGATTGGTAGCTAGGCTCATTCCTATCTAAGATGAATGGTCAGACCGCCTGGACAATATTGAAAAAAAAAGAATCTGAATTTGTTAGTTTAAAATTAAAAAGCTTGAGATCACTCTTCCCAACAATTTGAATAGTCTCCATTCAAATTTGTACTACTACTAGCTCCAGCATATCAAATATACTACCGAGTCTCTGCTCAACAACGACAAACTGATGGGTGTGCCGCTAGCAATTACTTCCTTCATTTATCTTGATAAGACACAAGCAACACTTCGAGTATCTCTAAACAACATGGGAATGGTGGCGCTAGGATGGTGCTTCGAGGCAACACCGGCCAAATCTTTTTTTCAGTCATGCCATCACTACTTCTTTACATGTGATAACACACTGATGGCTGAACAACTTGTCGAGAGGGAGTTGCACTCGCGCTAGAGTGGAGCTCATTACCGTTCATTATGAAAATAGATTGCATGGAAGCGGCAGGATGATTAACCAGGAGACTATCAATAGGACCCGTGATACTTGCCTTATTCAGGAGATTAAGACATTGCTTAGGAGTGAGACGGAGGTTGTAGTGAAAGCGATCAGGTGTACGAGGCTACGAGCAGTTGTGTTAGCCATGAACTGGCCAAGATAGGTCACGTTGATGTTAAAACCACAGTCTAGTTACGGTCTCGCACGTTGTAAAGCTATGTCAGAGAACTAGGCTGTAGCCTAGTGGCAAGGGAGCGCAGTGGCGTCTCCAGCAACCAGGGTTCGAGCCACGTCGGGGACGAATTTCTGGTTTCTCACAAGGGATGCTTCTCCTATATCAATAAACCATGGGTGCTAGTGCCCATGAGTTTCATCTTTTTGTAAAGCTATGTCAACTGGATCGTTCTGATTCAGCTTAGTAATGGAAAAGAAGACCCACCTTCAATTCATGGTAGAAGTGGCAGATCGTCCGGTTTAAATATTTTTTTCAAGCAACACTAAAGGAAAAAAAAATTACGTGAACGTGGATAGGCTGGCTGCCACGGCGCAGGCCCAGGAAGGAAGAGAAATCCAAACCCAGACTGTCTCTACAAAACGAAATCGCTTGCTGTCCAGCTAACCCTAGTTTCCAAATCCTTCTCGGGTCCAGCAGCCATGGCGGGATCTTTAACGGCCGCCTCCTTCAACCCCCCCGCCGCCGATCCCGCCAGCGCCAACCCCTCCCGCTACCCCTTCTGGGTTCTCCTCGACAGCAGAGCCTACTTCGCCGACCGCGACAACGCCACCACCGTGGAGGGCACGGGCCAAGAATTCAAGGTGACCTTCTGCCTAGCCGACCCGCCTGCCGTCTCCTACTTGTGCGTCCACTTACCCGGAATGAGCGTACAAGTCCACTTACCCGCCTCGCATCGTCTCCGCCGCCAACGACCTCGCCCTCCTCTGCTTCGCCTTCAGGTCCGGCCCACCGAGCAGGAGCACAGACGAGTACTTCGTCTACAAGGCTGCCCCCGGCGGCAAGCACTCCATCCGACGGGTCCCTCGTTCTCCTCCACACTACGTGCACACGCGGCCATCGTGCCACGCGAGGGCGATAATTTCTTGGTCGCCGATCTTTCCCCGAGCGAGGACCTTGGGCACTACAACCTGTACGTCTTCTCGTCGGAGACTGGCGAGTGGAGCACCAAACACGTGCAGCTGAAGGTGCCTGCCAATGTCCTGCCACGGGACCTGCCAAGCCAAACCGACAAGGTGATCCCTCTCGGAGCAAGCACCGTCGGATGGGTCGACCTCTGGCGCGGCATCGTTGTCTGCGATGTGCTTCAGAAGGATCCTCTTCTCTGCTTCCTCCCGCTGCCCAAGGCTGATTTCGACCTGCGCCGGGAAAGCCGGGCACGGCAGGTGCGGGACGTCATTGGCCTCCCTGATGGTTTCATCAACTTCGTGGAGATCGAACAGTGTGTCAGATGGTTCACCGTTGTCAGAAAGAGGACTTCGAAGACGACCCATGTTTTTGACGTTGCAGATACCATCTCTGATGCGGAGCTCCTCAGCCATGATGATGGTATGGACACAGAAGACAAACCTTTTCCTGCACCCGCTGGCTGGAAGATACGGACAATGTTTAGGAGCATTTATTGGCACTTATGGCACAAGAGTCGCACTGTCCATGCTGACCACATATCACCGTACCCACCTGAACCCTCTAAGCTGACGCATCATCTATGGAATGATAGAGACATGAAATGGACATTGAGAAACCTAAAGACCACAGACTTCCCGACCTTCAGTGTTTACGGTGGTAATGCTGTCTACCTCGTGTCTAAGGTGGAGTCTCAGGATGAAGACACATTGCTTGTTGGTGTTGATATTAGAAAGAGGAAGCTGGAAGTCATCGAACAATATTGTTGCGGCAGATCCATTTCTTTAGATCCCATTCCGCTTGGCGCTGTTCAAATTGTAGGGGGGCGGGAAGTCACCGAACCATATTCTGCTGGGAGATCCACTGCTTTCAATCCTATTTCCTGCGCATTCTCCGAATATCTGAATACCACTCCAAGTCCAAGGCATGTTTTTTGTTTTGCTCTGTTTTCTATTCTGTTAACTTCCATGCAAACTCATTGTATTTCCCCCAGTTCTCAACTTATTTTGCCCCATGCACCTGACATTTTGCCTCTTATTTTGCTTAAGGCCACGTGATGATGAAGTTGCAGCAGTGTCTGCTCACAGCGGTGCGCTGGGCAATACTGTTCCAAAATATATGGTAGGCTTGCTGTAATCATCTTGCTGCTATTATAGATGTGTCCATTTTGCCATCTCCTTCAATAAGATGTATGTAAACCCTTCTACAGCAAACCCAGCAAAACACGTGGAATGGGGATGACTCTGGCAAGTATCAACCGCCAACCACACTCCAGCCATCCAGTTTGACACAAACTGGGCAGCCCTTGTCATCTTCAACTTCAACTCAATTAGGTAAAAACATTGTGAACGCTTATAATATGGTGCTGTCCTTTTATCCAAGTTCTTGTTGACTCAAGATATTTAACTCTAAAATGTTAGAGATTATTGAACATTAACATTTGATATCATGATTTCAGAAAAAATGTGTGAAAGACTTGGGTCACCATGCTGCCTTTCTTGCTGTATAGGGAAGCAAATGTCGGTTTAATTAGTTTCATGTTCTTGCATGTCTATGTGAGGTTTTGTATTTAACGGAACTGAAATGGATAATTAATTAATCATTATTTGTAATTCAGCGACCATATTAAAGTTGCTACCCTGTTAACAAGTGAAACTGTTGCATGAGCTAAAGAAACATCTTTTAGGCCTCCCAGAATTTCATTCAACTTGTAAGTTTTGTGTTAGCGTTTCTCCCAAAAGGGAAAAATATATCTTGAATTGGAGAATACAACCTCGCAATTGCAAATTAGCGAGTGTAGTAAAGCTGAGGGCAAAACCTAGCTGTGGTCAATGAGTAGGCATACTAGCTGATGTTTTTAAAATTGAACATGTGAAGAGATTATATGGGGTGACTGATGATGGGAATCTTGGTTTCTTGGTGTGAGTGACCTGGTGTTGTGTGATATATTGCACTCTTTGAGTATTCCCTGGTTTGTCATCGATATTTTGGCCCCTCTGTATTTTGTATTAACAGGCGACTTTTGGGAGCCATACTTGTTTGCTTTAACTAGTTGATTGTTTGGAAATGTTTGTTGGGTGCTTGAGTTTCAGAATTCATAGGCTGCACTGCAATAAATTTGTAAAAATGTTTCCAACAATTTTGCTGGAATTGTTTATGTTCAGCTTTTTTCTTTGATGAAAGCACTGCATGCATTAAATAACATGATTTTATTTTATTTATATATGTTATAATACAACTTACTCATGTTGTTTATGCATGTTGTCTGGATCCAGATGACTTCCGAAGGATGCCCTATCAATGCCTCGTGTGCCATCGCAACCTCCCGCCCAACCAGTACCCAAGGAGGAGGCGTTTTTGCACCGTGAATGACTTCGACGGCTGTCCTCGACCATGGCCAACAGCACCACAGGAAGCCATTTTCATCTCTTGCACACCGCGGGCAGGTGGAATATCGTGGTTGATGTCATGGAATGTCAACAAAGTGCATGCTCTTGCATCTTGATGCTGTGCAGCCATGTCCACATACTGCTACCACCCTCTGTTAACATATCATGGATGATGCTTTAAAACATTTGAATATATATATATATATATATATATATATATATATATATATATATATATATATATATATATGGTGGTTATGGACCTTATTTGCCTTGCTGATGTTTGGTTGCTCCTCCGCGATGTCTGCTTTTTGGAAGAGTTCTGATCTTAACGTTGGTAGACCAGCCAATCAGCCATTGATCGCAGTGCACGTAACAGTCCCTGCTACCTGGTTGCGACCACCTAGACCTGTTCGCTTTGTTCAGTTACGGATTAAAAGGCACGTTGTTGATACATGTCTTTTTTATCCTACCCGATTTTATCTGGTTACCTCATCAATTCAAACGATTCGTTTCTGCTTGTCTTGTGCAACCGCCTAAAGCACCGGCGATTGAAACTAGCTACGACAACATCCAAACACACGGCGCTTCTCCCTTGGTCACGCCGGCTATGTTCTAGCACACTCAGCCGGAACCGGCGGCGCGTCGACCATCACTCTGCTAACAACGGCTCGACGATCATCTAACAGACTTTGCATGGCCGGCAGCGCATCGACCATCACTCTACTGACAACGGCTCGACGATCATCTAATGCGGTGAGCACGATCATCTAACAAGATGTGGTGAGCAACGGCTCAGATACGGTCCGCGGTGGCGTGAGGGAAACACGGTTGGCTGTCGGCTCTATGATGCAAAGGCGGTGCAGCTGACGGTGACCGGCGCACCTCTTCCTAGTTCTAATCGTTTGATTATTTTTTCACATGCATTTAAAATGCTCATACTTAGATGACTCATTGTGTCAAAGGCTGAAAAAGCCAATTAGAACCAAGTATTATGTTGGTATTGTAGGGCATATGTGGATCGAAAGAGAGAAACATAAGATTAGTTTTTTTTTCAGAAAAACTTCCAATCTATTCATCTTCAATCATGGCAGAACAACAAACACCGAAAATAAAAATTGCATCCAGATCCGTAGACCACCTAGCGACGACTACAAGCACAGAAGCGAGCCGAAGGGGCGCCGCCATCATCACCCCTCTATCGCCGAAGTCGGGCACAACTTGTTGTAGTAGACAGTTGGGAAGTCGTCGTGCTAAGGCCCCATAGAGGGAGTAAATCTTTTTATGAAAATCCTAACAACACAAACGGCACAGCAGAGCTCGCCAACCCTTCTAGTCCTTGATGATCCTAGAGCAGGCTCGACGGCACTGGTTGGGAGTCTTGGGACCTTGTTGGCACGTGGAGATCGACGCCCTGAAGATACAAGGCAGGAAAACAGCGAGCAAGTGTGTGCGCCCTGACAGGAGTCCGCCTGTCGTCGATGCGGATCCCATTTTACAACTCCGAAAGTACGATCGCTCTGTTTGAAGCATGCATCATTCCGACACATGAGTAAGATAAGGTGGCGATGACTCACTCACTAAACACACTCCAAATGCACTTCACCAACCAATACAAACGGAGCCGCACTAGTAGGTAGGCAGGCAGGCTCGGTTGTAGGGTAGTGTTTCTCAGTCACGCCTAGTCGCCATGTGCATATAGAAATGAAAGGCTCTCATTATCATCAGCTTTCATTAGTTAACTAATCAGATCAATCGAGTCCGTACTATCGATGATCCATGTGTTGCTTTCTTTCCTTGGCCTCCCATGCTCTCCATGCGCCCCAACCATTCCTCGAGCCTCAAACCGGTGTCCCCTTCTCTGTCCCTCCGGGGTGGGCAGTCCGCGAGGCGACTTGCCATCCGTGTTTGTGTCCAACTGTGCAGGAAGATTCTTGTGTCCAACTGTGCTTGTTGTCCTCAGCAACATGCTAATGAGGAGAGAGAGAGAGAGAGAGAGAGAGATTAGTATATAGTTGCAGGGTTAGCAGATCAGCGCCGCCATGCATGAATGCTTAACAGATGGTACTTGTGTTTCTTCGATCTAGTCGTCGTGCAATGTGTTTGCTTTGCTTTCTGAAGTTCTGATGCGTCAGTGAAGCAGGCGGATCTTGCCGGTCCGTAGGTTCATGCATGCATGCATGCATGCTTGCATGATCCACACTCTAAAAAATGATCTGTGTTCCAAGGATCCCTCCCACGGCTTGTACTAACTGACAGCGTGGTTATTTGAGACTATGGTCAAACCATTGACCCTTCTGAGAGTCGTCCAAGAGAAAAGTTTGCAGTAGGCAATTTGATCAATTGTAATTTTGCGTGGAAATTACATGGAATATGGTGCTAACTTTACCATGCCGACAAGTTTGGAGTTCCACTGCAAAATTTACTTAATCTCATGAGCTTTGATAGTATTAAAAACTCTCAGGGGCAAGCAGGCGGGGAGGCATGCACCTGCGGGCGCAGCCCAACCCGGTTGCATGATTGCCTCGCGATCCGTGAAGTTGTTTATTCCTTGTACGTTTGTCACAAATTCAGTTTTGAAACTTATTAATTATGTCATTCATTCCTATTAAGTTTTGTCAGTTGAAACTTAGCAAATAGAAAAAAAATCATCAAAACAGATTCAAATTGGATCTTATTTGAAAGACCTCACAACCAACATGAATCTGAAAACAAAACATAATTTAATTTTTTGGTTGAAAAGAGAAGAAAGTTTTGAACTCAGAAGACAGAGAAAAATCACATGTGATGGGCTCAGTGCCCTTGCACCTGTGTGCTACAAACTCTCGAGCATAATATCTGATGGAGCTGTAAATAGTTAGTATAAGAAATGAGCGTACACACGTGTCAGTAAGCATCCGTGTATACTGTGTTTCTTAATTAAAAAATGATGTAATCAAGACATATTAGATATTGAACTTTCCCCGCAAAAAATAGACATTGTACTTAACTTTTTGAGTTATTGCTTATACCTTTTGTTATGCTGGTATATAGATGCCATGCCCACTAAAATTGTTACAAATGTACTGCAGTGAATTATTTTTTGCGGGGCAGTGGAATGATTTTGGGCCCTCATAACCAGCAAACGTTCGCTTGGGGGATTGCAATTGCAAACGATTTTGCTAGCAACTTGTGTTGTCTGAGCATGGCAATTTTAGTTATCGAGTATGGCAACTCCGCTTCAGTTTTTTTTTGCCAAAAGATTACCGTGTTTGCAAACTAAAATTGACATCCTCATGCCGATATAAATTTCCATAAAAACATTCGCAATTGTCGTCCCTCTCAGTGGACGTAAGCCGAATAGCACTGACGATGATTTCTGGTTCCCAATATATTCTTGTTATGTCTTATTTAAATTATTTCCTTGTCACAACTAGAGTCAATTAGCTAGGTAACCTTTTGTGAGGTGTCAATTGTTTGGAATAATTCTATCATTTCATCATTAGACATATATAGGCCCGATTTCTCTTTCCTCCTGCCACTATGTGATATATGTGCTCATTGTTGTTTGACGATGTTTCTAGAACATGTTATTGTCTCGATCCAATCCATCATTAATGCGACTAACCAAATAATTCAAATGCAAATCCTCCAATTGGGGCCGTCAACTACAGCAATATATTCCGACGAGATATCCATCGAGTACATATAGTCACGAGTAGATATTGATAGGCCCGAGGAATTTTTGGTGGAGACCCAATATCCTTACTCCTTTTTGATTTCTGTCTCTTTCTGGTTAGCACATAGATAGACACAAGCAAAAGAAGGAGAAGAAAGGAAAAGGAAACATAATAAAAGACTATGATGGCAACAACAAACAACTTGTGTTGATTAGCCACCTAAACATAAATGTGCTTCAGACTAGCTACCAACAACATGTTACCTAGTCATTTAAATACTAGTAGTAGTCAATCCCAAATGAAATTATTGTATGGTGCAAAACAGATGGTAGGAGACTCTTTTAGCACAGTTCGAATGGTTGTTGTTTTTTTTATAAAGGGAATTTCATTGAATGATGCAACCATGCATCCTAAGTGCAAATCCAGTCTAGTGCGTCAAACAAGAATAGTTAATAAGAAACATAGATTCTAACCACAACTTTCTATTTGAGATTCTACGAATGTGTACGGAAATGAACTGACAATATGATACTACTATTCTACGACACTATTTGGGATCCTAGCCATCACTCATAATACTAGTCTATGAAACTTCCCTCTCTACGTCAATACAAAATCTATATTTTCCTTTATTTATAAAGAGGGGCGAAAGTCTTTTTCGGTAATACAAAATCTTTATAGGTAAGATTAAAAAAAGAAATCCACGCTCTGGCTAGGGCAGTAGGTGCTGACCGCCCAGTTCCACCCATGACGTCACGGTGCCACACACGTGTGCCCCATGTCTTCACCCACCTTTATCGCCACATGGTTAGGAGAGCATGACACATAAGGTCATTCGTAAATGCTCTCACCATTTCAAGATACATTGCATACTTATTTTGTCCCTGATTTGAAGACTGTGAACTCTGACTAAGTGTGTAGAAAGAACATCAATGTCCACAATACCAAATAGATCCTCTATATCTCGATGTAGATTTTTCTTCTTCTTCGGTCAACTAGGTCAAACATTACAAAGTTTGTGAACAGAGACAAAGGTAATATAGTTTTGATAGAAGAGTATTTTTTTGGCAATCATTAGAGCATTTGAATCCCTCTAACATAGATTAAACACAGAGATATATTAATGAAACACACATAGTAGGCCCAGTATTTATCAAACAAAACCTACAAGCTGCCCTCAAATATACTCTATGTGACGACTCTTTCACAATCCAGTTGGTACAACTGCCCGCAGCCTGCAGACCATTGTCGTCGTTGACATATGGCACGTCCACGACATGCCTGCGCAGGAAGACAAGCACGGTGCCTATCTGCTCTGTGCTTCCACTGTGCCGGCCCAAATTTTCTACGCCCACTAAACAATCAATTAACAAGTTGATCTTGATTGACTTCTTCGTTTATTACTACTCCCTCCGTTTCAAAATATTCGTCTTTCTAGTCATTTCAAATGAACTACCACATATGGATATATGTAGACATATTTTAAAGTGTAGATTCACTCATTTTGCTCCGTATGTAGTCACTTTTTTAAATATCTAGAAAGACAAATTTAACCTATAAACCTCGCTAGACTACCAGCTCATCTGGTGCATCTGAGTCGCGAGATGAATCAGGTTCGCACGTTCTACCTCGCTGGCACGTTCTTACCCCGCTGTCAAAAATCCAAGCATTTGTTTTTCTACATGTTATGCTATCATGCGCCAGCGGATGACCGGTGGACCTCCTTTGCCCGCGGGCCCAGTTTGCAGTTACACCGAGAAGAAATTTCAGGGTCCGCTATGTTCTGTGCGCGGTGGAAACGGATGAAAACCTAGCTGCCAATCCCCTGCCGTCCTCCATCCCCACAGCCCATGCCTCGTCTCTCCTCCTCTCCTGTTCTCGACCGCCGCCGCACCCCTTCCCCTCCTTCTCCTCTACTCAGCGTTGCATCTTCTCCTCTTATTCGTCCGGATCCTGCCGGATCCTCCCGCATGCC
Organism: Aegilops bicornis; assembly: GCA_021605145.1. NCBI lineage: Eukaryota > Viridiplantae > Streptophyta > Magnoliopsida > Poales > Poaceae > Aegilops > Aegilops bicornis. The sequence continues at coordinate 57,304,025 of CM038670.1, forward strand.
GGCTTCTCCTCGAAGAGAAGGGTCACATGGTTCAGCCCCGGCGAAGTTGGGCTTGGCCATGCTGCTGCTGGAGGGAAAGCGGTCCGCCGGCGTTGCTCGCCATGCTCATGAGTATGACCGCCTCCACCTCTGCCGCCCGCAGTGGCGGAGCCAGAAAATTCAGACAAGGAGGGCCAATTACTGTTAAATCTTGTTAGGGAGGGACAATCCATGAAAAAACACCAATTTTAGCAAAGCAAATCACTGTTACTATTCATTATAGGCTTAAATCACTCATGTTAGGGGGGGGGGGGGGGCCGGGCCCTGGCTGGCACCCCCCTGTCTCCGCCACTGGCCGCCGCTTGAGTGGTGAGTTTTTTCTCCTTTTTTCTTCTTCCCCCAACCTTCATCTCTTCCTCACTGCTCCTGCCCCCAATCTCTCCAGTTCAAGGCAAGGTGGGCGTGGTGCATGTGGAAGAGGAGAACTCATGAACAACTTCCAGTTCGTGGAAAAAAACGCTTGCACATGTGAGTTCTTTCTTTCTCTTCCTCATTTTTCTATTTTGGCGTACATTTTTTTCCTGAGTTTTTAGGGGCATATTTTGGGCTTTAGATTGATTTGATAGTGTGCGTGCTGTTACTACTAGGCGGCCCTTGGACCAGTTCGATGTCTGTGCCCAAAATTAATATTCTCAGGTTATAGCTTCGTTGGTTAATTCGTTCTAGATCTCCGGTACAGATATGTTGATGGTGGAATGGACGGTAGTTTATTATGGTGCGCCTATTTGTGCCATTGGAATTAATTATTGTGTGTTCAAGCTCTTGTTTGTTCTACTTTAATACGATGCTAACATGAATTATTCTTTTAATTTTCGTTCAGTGACGGCAATGCGGGAAGAAGCTGAAGAAGAGGCATCAGATGAGCCCGTTGATGATCTAGGTCGGGCCATTGCCGATGTAAAGAGAAACTGCGCAAGTGATTTGGAGAAGAAGAAGTTGCAGCGCATGTTAGAGGATCACAAAAAATTGTTGTACCCGAATTGCGTAGGTGACAAGAAAAAGTTGGGCACCACACTGGAATTGCTGCAATGGAAGGCAGAGAATGGTGTATCTGAAAATGGATTTGGAAAGTTGCTGGTAATGATAAAGGATATGCTTCCAAAGGACAACGAATTGCCCGAGAGTACGTACGAAGCAAAGAAAGCTGTCTGCCCTCTAGGGTTAGAGGTGCAGAAGATACATGCATGCCCTAATGATTGCATCCTCTACCGCGGTGAGTACGAGGATTTGAACGCTTGCCGGTATGTGGTGCATTGCGCTATAAGATCAGCCGCGATGAGCATGGTGATGTCGAGGGCGGCGCCCAGGAAGAAGATTCCTGCCAAGGTGATGTGGTATTCTCCTATAATACCACGGTTGAAATGTTTTTTCCAAAACAAAGAGCATGCCAAGGCGATGCGATGGCACAGAGAAGACCGTAAGAAAGACGGAAAGTTGAGAGTACCAGTTGACGGGTCGCAGTGGAGAAAAATCGAAAGAAAGTACGGGAAGGAGTTTGCAGATGACGCAAGGAGCGTATGGTTTGGTCTAAGCGCAGATGGCATTAATCCTTTTGGGAGCAGAGCAGCAACCATAGCACCTGGCCTGTGACTCTATGTTTGTATAACCTTCCTCCTTGGTTGTGCATGAAGCGGAAGTTCATTATGATGCCAGTGCTCATCCAAGGCCCTAAGCAACCCGGCAACGACATTGATGTGTACCTAAGGCCATTAGTTGAAGAACTCTTACAACTGTGGAATGGAACAGGTGTACGTGCGTGGGATGAGCACATGGGGAAGAATTTGACCTAAAGGCGTTGCTGTTCGTGACCATCAATGATTGGCCTGCTCTCGGTAACCTTCGTGACAGACAAACAAGGGATATCGCGGATGCACGCACTGTTTGGATGATACCGACAATATATATTTGAATAGTTGTATGAAGAATGTGTACCTGGGACATCGTCGATTTCTTCCGAGCAGGCATCCCGTAAGAAAGAAAGGCAAGCATTTCAAAGGTGAGGCGGATCACGGACGAAGCCTCGCCACCGTCTTTGGTGCTGATGTATATGATATGGTCAAGGATTTGAAGGTGATATTTGGAAAGGGTCTGGCGGACAACCTGTTCCAAAGGACGCCGACGGACGCCGCACCCATGTGGAAGAAGAAATCTATATTTTGGGACCTGCCATATTGGAAAGACCTAGAGGTCCGCTCCTCAATCGACGTGATGCACGTGACGAAGAATCTTTGCGTGACCCTGCTTGGCTTCTTGGGCGTGTATGGGAAGACAAAAGATACACCTGAGGCACGGGATGACCAGCAACGTATGCACGGCATATATCAGGGTCATGCAAGCTACGCTCTTACCAAAGAAGAGAAGGAAATCTTCTTTGAATGCTTGCTCAGTATTAAGGTACCGTCTGGCTTCTAAATCGAATATAAAGGGAATAATAAACATGGCGGAGAAAAAGTTCCAGATCCTAAAGTCTCATGACTGCCACGTGATTATGACGCAACTGCTTCCGGTTGCATTGAGGGGCTTCTACCGAAAAGCGTTCGATTAGCCATTGTGAAGCTATGTGCATTTCTCAATGCAATCTCTCAGAAATCATACAAAGGTTACAGAATGATTTGGTGCAATGTCTTGTCAGTTTCGAGTTGGTGTTCCCACCATCCTTCTTCAACATCATGACGCACGTCCTAGTTCACCTATGCGAAGAGATTAACGTTTTGGGTCCTGTATTTCTACACAATATGTTCGTCTTTGAGAGGTTCATGGGAGTCTTAAAGAAATATGTTCATAATCGTGCTAGGCCAGAAGGAAGCATCTCCAAGGGCCATCAAAATGAGGAGGTCATTGAGTTTTGTATTGACTTTATTCCTGACCTTAAGCCGATTGGTGTTCCTGAATCGCGGCATAAGGGCAGACTGGATGGAAAAGGCACGCTAGGAGGAACAAATAATATGTATGGACGGACATTCTCTCACCGAAGCACACTACACAGTTCTACAGAATTCCGCCTTGGTGGCTCCGTATATGGATGAGCATAAGAATTTGCTACGCTCCAAACACCGGAGCGGTCGATGACTGGATTACACGTGAACAAACCAGGAGTTTCGCCACTGGTTGCGCACACGTACCATGCATGACACCTCTATTGAAGATGACCTGTACTTGCTGTCCCAGTTACCATCTTCAAATATAATGACTTTCAAAGGGTACGAGATAAATGGTAATACATTTTACAAGATCGCCCAAGATAAGAAGAGCACCAACCAAAACAGTGGTGTCCGTTTTGATGCAGAAACCAAGACGGGAAAGTAAACATATTATGGTTATATACAGGACATATGGGAACTTGACTATCGAAGTGGTTTAAAGGTCCCTTTGTTTCGGTGCAAATGGGTCAATATGACACGAGGCGGGGTAACGGAAGACCCAGCGATGCGGAATGACAACAAGTGGATCTCAACAATCTTGCGTATGCAGATGAACCATTCGTCCTAGCCAATGATGTGGCACAGGTTTTCTATGTGAAGGACATGTCTACCAAGCCAAGAAAAAGAAAAGATAAGGAAGCGAATGCATCGTACGATGAGCCAAAGCGGCACATAGTTCTTTCTGGGAAGAGAAACATCGTGGGAGTGGATGATAAGACAGACAAGTCAGAAGATTATGAAAAGTTTGATGAAATTTCTCCATTCACAATGAATATTGACCCGAGCATCCCGTTAAATGATGAAGTTTTTCCATGGTTACGGCGCAAAGGGACACACCTTGAAGAAAAAGTTTCACACCCAAAGATCTGGGATGTGATCGGCTTCACTATCATCACTTTCTTACATGTTTCACACCCAGAGGGGAATCTCTGTAATAGTTAGGGTAGTTATGTGTTTAGGCATTTGAAACGCGAAGAAATTTTATGTGCAAACAAATTCTTTCATGCCTTTACTGATTTTTAAAGTTAAATTATTTACAAACTAGTTATTCACACTAATTTCAAATAATTCAAAATTTAAACTATTCAAATTTGAAAACTACGGGCACTAACAGAAAGTTTGTAATTTTTTGTACCTAAAGCAAAAATATTCACAAAGAAACTCTAAATACACAAAAAAACAACACAAAAATAAATAAAGAAAAAAAAGCCAACCTACTACGCCGTAGCGGCCTGCATACGACTAGAAACGCAACCTGTTGTTGGGCCAGGATGTAGGCCCGCAAAGGCCAAGTGGGCCCACAGGGCAGCAAAGAACACGTAGACCCAGTAGGCCTGCTTTGGAGAGGAGCTCGAGAGAGCGACCGCACGGGGGTTTATAAACCAGTGCGGTCACCCCTCAGCTAGCGAGGTGGGACTAAACTTGCCGCACCGCACCTGCCCCAGCGCACCCCATTTAGTACCGGGTGGTGGCACAAACCGGTACTAAAGTGAACCTTTAGTACCGGTTTGTGCAACCACCCGGTACTAAAGGGGTCGCTTCCCGCTGCTTGGGCTGGCCAAAACAGACCTTTAGTACCGGTTGGTGGCTCCAACCGTACTAAAGGTGCCTTCTATATATACAACACTTGAAAAATTTCATTCTCCCTCTGTTTCTTACTCTGTTTCCCCATTTAACCGCCCGCCCCGTTCGATCGACGCCGTCAACGATCCCGTCTCCGTCGCCGCCCCCGTCCCCGTCGCCGCCCCCGTCCCCGTCGCCGTCGCTGCCCCCGTCCCTGTCGCTGCCCTCGTCTCCGTCGCCGCCCAGGCCCGTCCCGTCGCGCCGTCCCTGCGTCGCCGCCCAGTCACGCCCGACCCGTCGCTGCCCCGGCCGTCGCCTCGCCGTTGCCGTCGCCCCGCTGTGAGCTCTCCCCCTCTAACCCCTCTACCTCGCCCCCGGTGGCCACCATGGGCGCCGCCCCTCCCCGAGCCCATACACACACACATACACGTATATATGTATGAATGCATGTATATATTAGTATATACGTATTTTGTATGTTTAATTAGTTTAGATTTTTTTAGATTATTGTTTTTTCACTAGTATATATGTATGAATGCATGTTAGATGGATATAATTAGTGTTTAATTAGTATGGAATTTTTATATAATGTTGTTTTTCTGTTTTTAATGGATGTATAGAAATTGTTTTTTCTGTTTTTAGTGTTAGATGCTTAATTAGTAAGAAATAGTATATAGATTATTGAAATAGTAGAAATGTTAGAAATTTTAGTTATTAAAATCCAATCATTAAAAAATATTATTTTTTGCGGGCATATAGCTAGTATTTGTTATCGACGATGCCAAGCCAGCATCCTCGCCGTCGACCCGTCATGACGACGTCCAGCCGCCCATGTCCGGGACTGGGCTCCGCCTGGCTGGCACCGGAGGTGCTGCTGGAGGCGCGCCCGCTTGATGAGGAACCCGGCCCCGGGTCCCGTCGTCGACCCCTGATCTCGTTTGGTGGCGTTCGCGTGGGCCAGTTTCGGTGCGGAGGGACCCGGCCCGCCCGGAGGAGGTACGTCGCCGTGTCGGGGAGGAGGACGAAACACGTCCATCGCTACATGGTTGCGTTAGAGGGCAGCAGGTTCTCCAATACCGGCAAGATCTTGAGGATCTCACTTCAGCTATGATCCTGTGAGGGTTCCTTCTCTTTGGGTGTCCACCGCCCGTGGACGCAGAACCGCGAGTGTCCTAGATTCTTCTGTAGTATTCGATCTTTAATTAGCTAGCCAGTGATGTACTATTCAATATTATATATTATTCGAGACGATGTATTCGAGATTGTATCTATTATTCTAGCCCAACAGAGAGAACGACGAGCTTACGCGTGCCCTGGGAAATCCTGAACACCCGGGAAGAACACGAGGCAAGGGCGCTATTCCGTGGTATGAGGGGTTTTCAGACTGGAACACCGACTACAGAACCCGTGCGAGAAAGAAGATTGCGGAGGAGAAGAAGAGGAAGATGGAGGAGGAGCAGAAGCGGGACTATGAATGCCTTCAAGGCCTAGAAGCAAGTCAAGCCGGAATTGGCGGTCAAATTCCAGCGGCAGGAGCAGATCGACTCACTTAGCCAGCAAAGGGGGTCTCAGCAGCTGCAGCAGCTAGCGGATGATCCAACATTGGATAGCACCGCCCCATCCATGCAGAGAAGCAGCGTGGGTTCCGCCCCGGACGACGCAATGCTGGGTAGATATCCCGTGGATGACATCACGGAGAACACTAGCTGCGAGCTACACGTCAAAATTAAGAACATATCCATGAAGGTGGCGGACGGCGTTGCTTTTCCAGTTACCCCCAAAGCAACCTACCATTGCATCCCGATTCCAGAGGGCTATGCTTGTGTCATGGTTGACGAGGTGGTGCAGCCATATTCAGGGCTAGAGCTTGACATTCCTGGAGGTGAGGACGAGCGCTTTCTCGGAGACGCCAACCATCGTATCATCCTATGGAAAAAGGACTGCATCATCTTTCGAAGGCCACCGACACCGCGTCATCCGACTCCTCGTTGAAGTCCGCCACCGAGTCAGCCGTCTCCCGCTCCTGCAAGTCCACCAAGTCCGGCAAAGTGTCAGGCCACTCCTCCTCCAAGTCCGCAAAGTGTCAGGCCACCTCCTCCTCCAAGTCCGCCCACAGCGTCACGTCCACTCCTCCTCCAAGTCCGGCACAACCTCAGGCCACTCCTCCTCCAAGTCCGGCACAGCTTCAGCGGCCACTCCTCCTCGTCCAACTCAGCCCGTCGGCCGGCGTCTCCGCCGCCTCGGCAATCGCAGAAGAGACACCCGCAGCTATGGTGCGAGCGGCACGAAGTCGAGGTAGTACAGGAAGTACAAAGGAGGCAAGCGATATAAATATGGTCCAAGCCTCACGCCTCTTCCGCAGAGGTCTTATGACAGGTCCGAGGAGGAAATCGCAGCCATATCGAAGTCCGAGGTGGAAGCCCATTTTGCACCAAAACCGCCACCGCCGCCAAGGGAGAAAGTGCCTGAGGAAACGATTGACCACTTCATTCGTATGGCTCAACCACCAGCTCCCAAGCCTGTTGACACAGACTATGAGCGCCACATCAGGAAGTTAAATCGAGCACGTCTACGTAAGGAGGCGAGCTTGGGATCGAGCAAACAAGAAGCAGCTGTCAAAAAATGCGGGAAAAGCATTCCCCAGCTGGGAGAACAGGCGGCGCAATCGATCCCCTCGCTTGTTGTGCCAACAACACGCGACAGTACGCGCGCCCAATATTATTGTGGGCAAACAGTTTACGTTCCTGAGGTGGGCAATGTGGTAATAACGGAGGACCATATAATGCAGGCTGAAGTTCTCAAAATCACTGTTGGACAACTCCTCGAGATCGAGCCCATGCCTGTGCTTAGAGAGAATGAAATAAAACGGAAATATGTCTGGGGCCAACCTTTGGTCCATCCAGACAAGGTCAAGAACCTACCAACGAGAATGTATGAATTGCGTCAATGGTACATGAACATTACCAAGATTTCCGATCGATTGTCCCTCATGGTGAATGTCAAGGAGGAGCATTACTTCCATGAGAAAGCTGTGTCCGTTGAGTATTTTGAACTGTTTCAGTTATACAATCAAGACGCACTCGACAAATCTATCGTCAGTTGCTATTGTCTGTAAGTGATTTCTTTCTGTAATTTAAGTCTCAAGCTAGCTGTACTGATCCTTTTGATCAATCATTACCTGTAATTATCCTCACTATATTCTCTTTTGTGGAATTATATGCAGGATGAAGATATATGAAACGAGAAAAGGTGGATGCTTTGGCATTGGGTTCATTGACCCAAACACCGTTAATGAATACACATGGAAACTAAATCCACGTTATCAAAAGGACGTAGAGGACAGCATGCTAGAGTTCTTGAAGCGCCTCAAATACAATGAAGATATACTACTTCCTTACAACTTCCAGTAAGTCACACTGTCTTGTACTACAAATTCTCTGTTTTTGCCTACTAGCTAGCTACATGTTTTTGCTTTACATATGCCCGCTTAATTAAGACATGCAAACGTGTGTGCATGCAGATTTCACTGTGTCTTGTGTATCATTAAAGTTGACGCCTTAACATTTGAAATACTGGACTCACTACTCAAAGAAAAAACTGACTATAACATCTTGTTTGGGATAGTCAACAGTTAATTTCAATCATTATTAACTATATATCTCGCCTATTTAGTTCGTCATTTTTCATGATATGAACTATTTAATAACCCCTTTATTCATTTTCTTTGTCGGCGGGCAGGGCTTGGGTAAGGTTCATCAGCGTGACCCCAGGAGAATGGAAACAAAATCTTAAATGGTTTCGACCCAACGTAAGTAATTAAGTAGTACTAGCTAGCTAGCTAGCTGCCATCTCTTTAATTATCATGCTTGATTAATTAATATCTGATCAAATTCCATTCTCGTAAAGGCCCGAAGCAGGCGCGGGGACTGATCTGTGTGCATTCTGCGTTTGCGAGAACATTCGCATGATGGCGTCCGAAAGGAGCAGATCTCAAAGACAGGAATGGGTACGCTTGTCAAAACACTATTCACAATTTTTACACCATTATCGATATCTAGTCACACAACTAATACACATGCATATTGATCTCCTTCTTAACAGTTCACAGAGGTGCGGGAGAAGCTCCTAGAAGCGGAGCGCCAGCGTAGAAGCACTTCAAGAGGAAATAAGCGGGATTTTTGCTCGACCAGGTCATAAATCCGAAGGGAGAATACTATTACCCGCTACCGCCCCCATCGTGCTCCGAAGGCACCAATTAGGCTAATGCCACTGGCTCCGAAGGCAACATGCATATGTAGGAGAAATTGTATATAGCTGTACATTTCTGTATGTGTGAATTAATTAATATGATGGTTTGTGAGACATTGATGATATATATATATATGCATGATTGGTTCTACTAGAAATTCTATTTATATATATATATATATATATATATATATATATATATATATATATATACATAACGTGTACAATGTGTAGTATCGAAAAATACCAGCAAACGAAAAAGCATTAAATTGATAACACAAATTTAATTGAAAAATAAAAATAAAACAAAAACCCACAAGCGTTTTGTACGGTTGGTGTTACCAACCGGTACTAAAGGGCTCCGGCCCCGGAGCTGCCTCGTGCCACGTGGTTGGCCTTTAGCACCGGTTCGTGCTGAACCGGTACTAAAGGGGGGGGCCTTTAGTGACCACACTTTAGTGCCGGTTGTGGAACCGGCACTAAAGGGCCTTACGAACCGGTGCTATTGCCCGGTTCTGCACTAGTGCCCACCCGGGCACCCCACGGCCAAAATGAACGAAATCCGACAACGAACGCACGTTGCGTCACGTCCGGGCAGCATTTTCGGGGTTTTCGGCCCGGAAAATCATAGAAAATCCATACGGACTCGAAACGGGACGAATTCTTGCGTGCGTGCCCTCCTAGGGCACTGTAGCATGTGGAAAAAAATGGGCACGTTTGGCGGATGCAAACCGGAGACATGCGACCGAGGGTCCCCTCCGGCCATACCGAAACCACCCCCTTCCACAGCAAGTACCTGAGCGGTCTGACGGATTGCACCCAACTTTTGAGAGCGCGTGTGGTGCCCCACCCGGGCACCCCACGGCCAAAATGAATGAAATGCGACAACGAACGGACGTTGTGTCACGTCCGGGCAGCATTTTCGGTGTTTTTGGCCTGGAAAATCATAGAAAATCCATACGGACTCTAAACGGGACGAATTCTTGCGTGCGCGCCCTCCTAGGGAACTGTAGCACGTGGAAAAAAATGGGCACGTTTGGCGGATGCAAACCGGAGACATGCGACCGAGGGTCCCCTCCGGCCATACCGAAACCAACCCCTTCCACAGCAAGTACCTGAGCGGTCTGACGGATTGCACCCAACTTTTGCGAGCGCGTGCGGCGTCCCACCCGGGCACCCCATGGCCAAAATGAATGAAATGCGACAACAAACGCACGTTGCGTCACGTCCGGGCAGCATTTTCGGGGTTTTCGGCCCGGAAAATCGTAGAAAATCCATACGGACTCGAAACGGGACGAATTCTTGCGTGCGTGCCCTCCTAGGGCACTGTAGCACGTGGAAAAAAATGGGCACGTTTGGCGGATGCAAACCGGAGACATGCGACCGAGGGTCCCCTCCGGCCATACCGAAACCACCCCCTTCCACAGCAAGTACCTGAGCGGTCTGACGGATTGCACCCAACTTTTGCGAGCGCGTGTGGCGCCCCACCCGGGCACCCCACGGCCAAAATGAACGAAATCCGACAACGAACGCACGTTGTGTCACGTCCGGGCAGCATTTTCGGGGTTTTCGGCCCGGAAAATCATAGAATATCCATACGGACTCGAAACGGGGAATTTTTGCGTCGTGCCCTCCTAAGGCAACCTTGTACGTGGAAAAAAAATGGGCACGTTTGGCGGATGCAAACCGGAGACATGCGACCGAGGGTCCCCTCCCGCCATACCGAAACCACCCCCTTCCATAGTAAGTACCTGGGCGGTCTGACGGATTGCACCCAACTTTTGCGAGCGCGTGTGGCGCCCCACCCGGGCACCCCACGGCCAAAATGAATGAAATCCGACAACGACCCACGTTGCGTCACGTCCGGGCAGCATTTTCGGGGTTTTTGGCCCGGAAAATCATAGAAAATCCATACGGACTCGAAACGGGACGAATTCTTGCGTGCATGCCCTCCTAGGGCACTGTAGCACGTGGAAAAAAATGGGCACGTTTGGCGGATGCAAACCGGAGATATGCGACCGAGGGTCCCCTCCGGCCATACCGAAACCACCCCCTTCCACAGCAAGTACCTGAGCGGTCTGACGGATTGCACCCAACTTTTGCGAGCCCGTGTGGTGCCCCACCCGGGCACCCACGGCCAAAATGAACGAAATCCGTCAACGAACACACGTTGCGTCACGTCCGGGCAGCATTTTCGGGGTTTTCGGCCCGAAAATTCGTAGAAAATCCATACGGACTTGAAACGGGACGAATTTTTGCATGTGTGCCCTCCTAGGGCACTGTAGCACGTGGAAAAAAATGGGCACGTTTGGCGGATGTAAACCGGAGACATGCGACCGAGGGTCCCCTCCGGCCATACCGAAACCACCCCCTTCCACAGCAAGTACCTGAGCGGTCTGACGGATTGCACCCAACTTTTGCGAGCGCGTGTGGCGCCCCACCCGGGCACCCCACGGCCAAAATGAACGAAATCCGACAACGAACGCACGTTGCGTCACGTCCGGGCAGCATTTTCGGGGTTTTCGGCCCGAAAAATCATAGAAAATCCATACGGACTCGAAACGGGACGAATTTTTGCGTGCATGCCCTCCTAGGGCACTGTAGCACGTGGGAAAAAAATGAACACGTTTGCTAAGTTAAAAAAATAGCCTATTTGATTAAGTTAAAAATATGGGCATGTTTGGCTACGTTAAAAAAATTGATTAAGGTAATTTTTTTTGATAATGTGCCTACTTTATTTAGTTAAAATAAAAGAGGCCCTGTAAAAAAACGCCGGCCGTCTCGCTAACCGACGCGCATGGTGCATGGGGCTGTCCCACTAACAACGGCGCCGCAATCAGCGCTCTGGCGGCGTCGTTAGCCGACGCGCATGCAAATTTTCTTTGTACGTACAGCCCGCCTCGCCGCCGCCGCGATCTGAACGTGCTGCCGACGTACGCCGCCGCCGCCTACACTCCAAAATGGCGCCGGTGCCTCTCCCACCGTCGCCCACCGTCAAACGCCGTCTGCGCGCTTCGCGCGCTTGCGTCCCCTGACCCGTCGCTCTCTATACGCCGCCGGTGCCTCTCCCACCGTCGCCGTCGTGTAAGTTTTTTTCCAGTTGCTTTATACAACGAGGCTCATAGCAGTACGATGGTATGTGACAAAAATCTATTTGATGCAGTATGAATATCGACGGTGTGATTCCATGTTCTGTTCAAAAGTGGGTTAGCCTAGTTGACAAATTGTCACCCAGTCAGAAATTCTGGTTTTATGAAACGAATATGCAGGGCATGTTTAGAATACCATCGATAAAGATGCGTGATTTTTTGATTCACATTTTACTCCAAGGTTACAATCCGAGTAGCAAAAAAATTATGGTTGAAGAGAGTTCTGGAAGTACTGCTGGAAGTAAAGGTCTTATTTCACTAAGGCCTGATGATGTGTACTCCATTTTTGGTTGGAAAAACAATGGAGTGGATGTTTTTGGGTTTCTTAGTACTGAAGGAGAAAAGGCAACCAAAAAAATACCAGTTAGTTTTGTTATCAAGAAAAATGGTAAGATCATGATTGATGATCTCATAGAAAAGATTGTGAAGAACAACAGCACTGATGATGACTTTATTCGGATGACATTTCTAGTTCTTTTAGGAACTATAATTGCACCAGTGTCTCATGAATACGTTCCGAAAGAATACTATGCCTTAGTGCAAAATATTAAGTTGATAAGGAAGTTCAACTGGAATGCATTCACTTCACGATTCTGTTTGTCGGAGATTGGTAAGCTTCTGCAGGACGGCCATGTTAGGCAGTGGCCCCAGGGGAACCTCGCCCTTTTGCAAGTACGTTGTATTTATTAATTTGAACACTTTTCTTAGAAAATGTCACGGAAAAACATGTAATTTAATTAGTTTATGTGTTTTGCAGTACCTATACTGGGAGAAGGTGCAACCAATCACCGGTCCAAAATATGATCCGTTGGCATTGTTGAGCCCGCTGATGAGGAACTGGACGGAAGATATGGCTGTGAGAAGAGACAAATACGACTATGAATATGGTCGTGGTATTGGGATGGTAATCATGGTAATCATGTTTTTTACATTTATGAAACAAAGTTAAGTGTGCGTATGGTTTGTATGTATAATTCTCTTGTTGCATTTGTAGATCGATGACAACATTACAGAGGAGTTTATGCTGAAAAAAATTGCAGAAGAAGAAGCTCAAAAAACCAAGAAAGCTAGTAGCAAAAAGTCTAACGTTACTGGAACGAGGAAAGAGGGCAGTACCTCAGAGGCTTCGAGCCAGAAGCCTACTATGGACCGGATTTTGAGTGAGATGAATGAGCTTCGGAAGGAACTGCTTCGTTTGCCAGAGTTATGCGCACAGGTAACACTTGAGCACGTCACTTTAATATCCATCACTGAATTGAAGAACTAAGATGAAATGTTTTCTTGCCAGAGTACGGAGGCATTAATGAGTCTTCAAACGATGATGGACGTCCGAAAAAAGAGTTTGTATATCAAAAAGAGGATTCAGACCGGTTCCGCACACCTTCCAAAATGAATTTGCAAAAGGATGATGATGGCGGTGATGTAACTTCTCGTGGAAACACACCTTTTTACTGCACACCTGAGTACTGGGATAGTTTCAAGGGTGATATGGATGATCCTATCCAAGTACCAGAAGTATCAAATGAAAAAGCTGCCACATCTTTAGGGATGGACGAAATCGCATCGCATGCGTCGCTTGGTTCTCAAGGAGTACAAGAGGAAGTGGAGGAGGTTACTGGCAGGCGCAAGCGCAAAGGATCACAACATGTCAAGTCTCCTTATGTGGTCCCTAAACCGAACAAGCGTGCAAAACGTTCTGCGAAAGAAAGTTTTTTGTGTTTCTAATTGTTCTTGCGTAATAATTATTTATATATTTGCGTTTATAATTATTTGAGTTGTGCGTTACAGAATTGTTCCAAAATGGTGGTGTTAACAAATCTAGTGATGAGTGTGATGTGGTGAAAGCATGCATCAAGTACGTGCGCGCGCATGAGCATTCACAAAAACATACCAAAACAGAAATTTTCAATGATGGCTTTGAAGGTCTCACTGTGCGGAGAGTTTGTCAGATTATTAACCATGAGTGGCTAAGTGGATACGTAAGTTAATTTCATATATTGTTTTACAATTGATTCGAAAACACCATTGTTAAATCTGACACATTATTTATAGGTAATTAATGCATACTCATCATATTTGGTCGACAAAGTTAGTGATGATCGTTTCATGTTGACAACTTGGAGGATACATTGGTTGGTTCACGTTAGACCCGGAAAGAAGACCGCCGGTAACGATTATGAAGCAGAGTCGCATAGTAATGGACCCGTGAATAGATGTGAGGACGAGTATTTCAAAAATCAAAGGTAAGTTTTATTGGTTACACGGTACATACATACGATAGGTTGTGCTGATTGTGTTTTATGGTCCTTGTGATGCAGACTTACATTCCTCTAAACAAGCAGAACAATCACTGGATTACTGTCGTCATGCATCGCGAGAAGAGAGAGTTTCAGGTTCTTGACTCGTTGATGAACGGAAAACTTGACAGTGTTACTAGAGAACTCGTTGAGGACCTGGTAGGTTTAACTTTCAAATGTGCATTTGGTAACATTGGTTTTTTAGTACACTGAATGACATTCTTTCCACCATTTTTATTATATCTTTAGAGAAAACAACTAGCAGAAGATATCGAAGAAGCAAATGCAACCGAATTGTGAATTATCCGGATGTTTCCAATTGGCCTATTGAAACGTATGACATGCCAAAACAACATGATGGGTGAGTTATTACTTTGACATCATGTCGGTCCTGTATGTACAATAGATATTTAATCTTCATAAATTGTATGCACTAGGAATTCGTGTGGAATATTTCTCCTTCGATGCCTTGAATATTGGGATGGTGACAAATGGACAGGCTTATTTTCAAAGGTACGCAAGTCATGTTTGTACTACGATGTACTTTGAACGCTGTGCTAACATCACTTTTTTTTCAGAGGTCAATTGATGATTCGAGAGAGGTAATGATTGCGCAACTTATCTTTTCCGAAAGAAACAAGCTTGATGAAGTGAAAAACAAAGTTATTCGGATATCAAAGAAGAAGAAATAGATGCGGCACTGTAACGCCCTCGATGCGGCTATATCTCCCACGTGTCGAAGCACGACTTAGAGGCATAACCGCATTGAAAGCAATGTCGCAAGTGAGGTAATCTTCACACAACCCATGTAATACATAAGGGAAAGAGATACATAGTTGGCTTACAATCGCCACTTCACAGAATACATGAGTAAATCATTCCATCATACAGATACAATCAAGGTCCGACTACGGAACCAAAAATAAAAGAAGACTACCCCAAATGCTACACAGATCCCTGATCGTCCCAACTGGGCTCCACTACTGATCAACTGAAACGAAACAACACCAATGAACAAGATCTTCATCGAGCTCCTCCTTGAGCTCGGATGCGTCACCTGCACGGTTTCATTGGCACCTGCAAACTGGTTTTGGAAGTATCTGTGAGTCACGGGGACTCAGCAATCTCACACCCGCGAGATCAAGACTATTTAAGCTTATAGGTAGGACAGGGTAGTGAGGTGGAGCTGCAGCAAGCGACTAGCATATCTGGTGTCTAACATACGCAAATGAGAGCGAGAAGAGAAGGCAAAAGCACGGTCGAACAACTATGATCAAGAAGTGATCCTAGAACAACCTGTGTCAAGCATAACTCCAACACCGTGTTCACTTCCCGGACTCCGCCGAGAAGAGACCATCACGGTTACACACGCAGTTGATGTATTTTAATTAAGGTCAACTTCGGGTTTTCTACAACCGGACATTAACAAATTCCCATCTGCCTCATAACCGCGGGCACGGCTTTTGAAAGATAATACCCTGCAGGTGTGTCCCAACTTAGCCGATTATAAGCTCTCACGGTCAACGAAGGATATTCCTTCTACCGGGAAGACCCGATCAGTCTCGGAATCCCGGCTACAAGACATTTCGACAATGGTAAAACAAGACCAGCAAAGCCGCCCGAATGTGCCGACAAATCCCGATAGGAGCTGCACATATCTCGTTCTCAGGGCACACCGGATGAACACTACGTACGGCAACCGAAGATACCCCAAGTTGCCTCGGGGCAGTACCGCAAGTGGCTCTAATTTGGACCAGCACCCGGAGGAGCACTGGCCCGGGGGTTAAAATAAAGATGACCCTTGAGTCTGCAGAACCCGAGGGAAAAAGGCTTAGGTGGCAAATGGTAAAACCAAGGTTGGGCCTTCCTGGAGGAGTCTTATTCAAAGAGAACTGTCAAGGGGGTCCCATAAATCACCCAACCGTGTAAGGAACGCAAAATCAAGGAACATAACACCGGTATGACGGAAACTAGGGCGGCAAGAGTGGAACAAAACACCAGGCATAAGGCCGAGCCTTCCACCCTTTACCAAATATATAGCTGCATTAATTAAATAAGAGATATTGTGATATCCCAACAAGTAAACATGTTCCAACAAGGAACAACATCTCCATGTTCCAACAAGGAACAAACTTCATCTTCACCTGCAACTAACAACGCTATAAAAGGGGCTGAGCAAAGTGGTAACATAGCCAAACAACGGTTTGCTAGGAAAGGATGGTTAGAGGTTTGACATGGCAATGTGGGTGGCATGATTTAGCAAGTGGTAGGTAACGCAGCATAGGCATAGCAAAAGAGCGAGCGTCTAGCAAGCAAAGATAGAAGTGATTTCGAGGGTATGGTCATCTTGCCTGAAATCCCGCAAGGAAGAAGAACGAGTCCATGAAGAAGACAAACGGACGAAGTCGAACAAATCCTCACAACTCCGGAACGAAACCGAAGCTAACGAGAGAAGCAACCCGGAAAGAAGCAAACAACATAGTAAACAACCATCACATACACATGGCATGATGCACAACCAAGTATGATGCATGTCCGGTTTAAATAGCATGGCATGGCAATATGCACAAACAAAACTACAAGTTAAATGGAGCCCAATATGCAACGAGTTGCATATTTACGAAACACCACATCAATTATTTAGTTCACTCCCGATTAGGTAATCAACAATATTAAATATTGGTTAACATGGCAAGAGGTGAAGCATAACAAAACTATACCATCTAAACAATTTAAATGGGGCCGGATATAACAAACAACAAATCCGTAAATCCCCATATGCATTTAGCAAATTAATGGAAACAACAAATATAAACATTTAAATGTTGTTATCATGATGCGGATGACATGTGCAAGTTTTAAGCAATTTTTATGAAAATGTCGACATGAGCATGTTATGAAGCATTTGTCGTCATGGCGGAAACGAAAAAGGGTGCCACGGCAATGACAACGGAAATGGTGCCACGGCAACATTCCGGTTCCGATAACTCGATTGAGATGTCGGTGCAAAAGAAAGTGTGGAGAGCGTGCCATGCAAGATGGTGGGGTGCTCCCGGTTACCAGGTTCCCACGGGTCGACGGCATGGCAAATGAGGAACGTGCACGAAACGAACGGGCACGAGGCAAACATACGGTTCATCTTATACAACATGCATTCGTTCACGGGCATCGTCTCAGCGTTATACCTTTGAAGCGTGCATTTTGGGCGGAGCGAGTTCGTCGAGGGAAGTAGATGGAAGTAGTCGTTCTCGGTTCGTAGTGGTACTTGGGATCTTCTGAACTTGCCGGTATTGCCGAAACGAAGGGGTACTTGGTCTTGACGTCCACGGTGTCTTCGGCCTTGACGTGAAGCAGGGAGGCGGAGCTCCTGCCGGGTCGATGGTGACGAGGTCGGAGATGCGAGGACGGGCCAAGGGGCTGCTCCTGCAAAGGGGCTGCAGGGGCGACGGGAGCCGGCATGGGAGGACCCTGGCGAGGCACAGCCAGATCCGGCGGCGGCGGCGACTCCGGTGGCTGGCTGGGCCTTGGGCCGCAGCTACAGGAGACCCAAATGGTCGGCTGGGCTGTGCTGGAATCTCTCTCTCCCTCACACACATGACAGAAGAGAGAAAAAAATAAAGAAAGAAAAGGAAAGAAATAAAAAGGTTAGAGAAGGGACCTGGGCATGGGGATTATTTCCCCAGACTCATAAAAATGAGCATGGTCCAAGAAAATAGAAGTGAGCGTGTGTGTGAAGGCTGGATTCGAACTCGTTTAAATTAAACTCAAATGAGTTTGAATAAGAAGTGGGCATTTCAAAGGTCCAAAAATGTTGAGATTTTTGGTGGAGCTCCGGAAGAAGATGAAAGAATAAATGGCAAAGTTGGAGATCAAGAATTAAGACAACAAAGTCATTAGGATATTTTGTAAGTGTGTTTGCGGTAAATCCAAATAATTGGAATATTTACTATAGCTCTCTAAATATCGAGAGGATATGTTTTAAAGAGAATCATCAGGTGAATTCCCTCGATTTAAATGGATCAAAGATCCATGCCGTTTATTTAGTTGAGGTTTTAAAAATTAAAAGACATGCTGGCATGATGACATGATGCAATGCAAAAATAAATAGAGCAAGCACAAATAAAAACACGCGGAGGTCACAAAAATATGGAAGTCTTCTGGATCGTCGGTCTTGGGGCGTTACAACACTCCACCACTACAAGAGGATCTCGTCGAGATCTAGGATGGCGCCCAGAGAAGCGGAAGAGAAAGAGATAAGACACAGTTGCTTCTTTGACAAACGAAAGTGAAACCAATGAACCTCGAGAGGTTGAAAACTTGAAAGAATAACACAATAGAGTTGAACGAAATTGAGAGCATTCCGATGAAAATAGAAACAAGGAACACCATGTGAACCTTGGGGGTTGCAAAGCTATGAATGACGATTACAATGGACAAGAAGGAAATGGAACCACTCTGGTTGAAACGAGATAAGAATGATATAATTTTGGCAGCACTCCGACTAAAAGAAGAAGGAAAACTAGAAAAGATGATAAGAACTTGAAGAGATGACACAACACTCCGGTTAAATGGATAAGCATGAAAAGAACACGGTCCTCACAATTCGAGATGACGAGTTAGGAGAGCAACATCACCATGCCTCCGGAAGAAAGAATAGAAGATAGATCATTGAAATAAAAGAATGGAGAAGAAAATGCCAACTTCTGCCACAAAAGAGCTTGGAAAGCATCCTTGCAAAGAAGAATTGAACGGAGTTGTTGCAAAATGAACAACGAAAAGCACAAGCTTGTTGTGGGCTTATGGCAAACATCTCAAAATTATGAGGTGAGTCTCTGCCACCAACGGAAACAAATGATTGGATTTATATCAACAAGGAGACGAGAAACTTATTTCACCGAGAGGACAAATGAGGAACTTGGGTCATTTATAAGCACCATAATTAGCAACAATCCTTAGGGAAAGCTTTAGGTGAAATATAGCCCAAGATAACTCCAATGAAGAGATTGATGGATTTAAATATCTCATTCTTGACAACAAGTGAATCATGAAACATGAATGAAAATGTCAAAATGACATAACACCACCTCAAAAGATAAGGTCGAAAGAATTGCACTTCGGAATGCAAGATGAAGAATGCTTGAACTCCTCCAAACAAAACATGTGTTGAACACCATGCTTATTTTAGAGTATAGCTTGGCGGATCTTAACTCCGAGAGAAACTTGAAGGACAAATCGAGAAAATTGAATCCTTGACGAACCACCATGTAGAGCCTCCATGAAGAACTCCGGTAAACAAAAGGATGATAGAAAGAAAGAGAAGTTGACAACACAAGGTGAAGCCTTGCACTGACAAGATGAAGCTTTGAAATGATATAACCGAGAAAACTGGGAACTCCAGAAAGAAAAGATGAAGCATCTCGGACCGAGAATGTGATATGATGAACAAACTCCGGAAAGAAGAGATGAACAACTTAGAACTGAGAAATTGATACAATTACGAACTCCGGAAGAATGAATCAATCACTTGGATGAAACAAGAACAAGAATTATGTTATGCGTATCCTTCACCAATTTAGATTGATGACAAGCAACGGATTAGGCATACTACTTATTCTCGTTGAAAAAAGGATTGAAGAGAGATATTGCTCAAATTGGGAAGGTCTTCAACGATCCGCCGGTAGGATTTGGGAAGAACGAATGAATCTATATAATAACGAAGGAAGAGAACTCTTGAACAAACCACCGTAAGAATAAAAAAAACGAACAAAGAAAAGATAGCGAAACCTTGGGAAGAATTAGAAAATGAACGAAGATACTTGAGGGGATTTAGATACATGAGAACGGAGAGATCATGAACTGATTAGTGAATACTTGAATGATGCACCGATAAGATTTGGAGAACGAGAGCTGAAAGCTGGAATGAATAATTCTGAGATGATGGGCTCCGAAGAATCAAACTGAAAAGACTCTTGAATTGCTCCGGATGGGTGAAAAGAATTCTCGCAATCAAAACAATTATGAGGATGGCACGAAGCTAGAACCATGAATCTTGAAGAGAATGGAGCAAGATTAAAGAGAAACTCTTCTTCGGTCTTCAAAATTCGAGAATGACGACGAGAAACACCACCATGAATTGTTGAGGCACTCCGGAATGAAAATTAGAAAGGTTGAACCAAAGATGAAAAGAATTTGAAAGATCTTGGAGAAAGCCATGACTGATGAAAGCCCATTCTTACGTAAAACTTAGAAAAGAATTTTAGAAGCTCCGGAAAAAATTAGAAGAGTAAGGTAAGATCCTGGGAAAAGACCAATGGGTTAGGGCCCATTCAAAAGAACCACTGTTGAACGATTGCTTGAAAAGAGAGATTGCACGGTTGAATTAAATGGCTTGAATGAGATAACAATCTCGAAATAACTTGAACGGATTAAGAATGGAAACACGAATCTTCTGAGATAATCTTCAACACTCCGGAACAATTGAATAACAAGAACTGAAAGATTATGAGGTGCACCGGTATGGGAAAACATTTCAAATGGGGAAAAGGATATGATCGACAAAGCTTGAATTGATTCCACCGGGGAAGATAAGAGAACAAAGGATGATAAACTTGGAGCTTCCTTTAGCATCTTCATGAGAATCACCGGATAAGAGCATTGAGGAAAAGAATGAAGAGACTTCACATCCGTCACGATGGATATTTGATTAAGAAATCTGAGTCCTTGAAGAAAAAGGTGGGAGGGTGGGAAAACAAAAACAACTTGGGTCGGATGAAACGAACATCGTTGAGAAAAAAGCTTAGAATTGATCTTGTGAATGTTGCAATGATCGGATTTACTTGGAGAGAAGCACACGGTTGGAAAGGATTGAAAAGACGACCTTGATGAACAAGAAGGATTAGCATCCACATAGAAATATGAGAACACCGCTTAGAATAAGGTATGGAATCAACACTTGGCATTGAAGCAACTTGAACACCACAAAACGGAACAAAAAAAAAGGATTTGGCTTGCAGAATAAGCCGGAACAAATACATATGATAGAGATTTACCCAATCCCATATCATGCATCTGTCGGAAAGATATTCTAGGAGCTACTTGAATTCCCACTTATAAACTCCCGAAACTTTCTGGTTATGCAATCTGGTGTTGGGGATACAGGGGACACAAAATATATCACCCAAACTAACAATACCTAGATCCAGCTGTATCCATCCTTCAACACATAACCAAGAAACCTTGGTAAATCATTTACCTCGACCTTCGAAAAGCATCCGTTATACGAGTCATGGCAATACTCCCGAACTCGCCCCAGTACTGGGTTATCGGGGTTATCTCACCAATAACTGTACAAAAGAGATTTTCGATGTCGGCAAAGCTCAGGTATTCCAGAACTGCAACGATAAAATTATGACGACAACACCACGGAGCTCAACTCCTCGGGACACTGCCACAACCCCTAAATGTCAGGAGGCACCAAGAACAATGTTCTCATCAGAAAACCATCGGAACGATTCCAAGATACCCGCGTGATCCTAAAAATTTTTAGTGAAATTTGAGAAGAGAGAGAGTCAAAACTCTACGTCAGGAGACCTCACCAGAGCGACGAAGGGACTGAGGAGTAAAAGAATCCTACTCTCCGATATATAATCCTAAGACTCAAAACATTTTTGTTCAAGACTCAACAACGCCAGCAAACAATCAAGCAGGGGGCTCCTAAGTCGGGGATGGCTCGATTACCAACTTGTAACGCCCTCGATGCAGTCAGATTCTCCCACGTGTCGAAGCACGACTTAGAGGCATAACTGCATTGAAAGCAACGTCGCAAGTGAGGTAATCTTCACACAACCCATGTAATACATAAGGAAAAGAGATACATAGTTGGCTTACAATCGCCACTTCACACAATACATGAGTAAAGCATTACATCATACAGATACAATCAAGGTCCGACTACGGAACCAAAAATAAAAGAAGACTACCCCAAATGCTACACAGATCCCCGATCGTCCCAACTGGGCTCCACTACTGATCAACTGAAACGAAACAACACAATGAGCAAGATCTTCATCGAGCTCCTCCTTGAGCTCGGATGCGTCACCTGCACGGTTTCATTGGCACCTGCAAACTGGTTTTGGAAGTATCTGTGAGTCACGGGGACTCAAAGAATCTCACACCCGCGAGATCAAGACTATTTAAGCTTATAGGTAGGACAGGGTAGTGAGGTGGAGCTGCAGCAAGCGACTAGCATATCTGGTGTCTAACATACGCAAATGAGAGCGAGAAGAGAAGGCAAAAGCACGGTCGAACAACTATGATCAAGAAGTGATCCTAGAACAACCTGCGTCAAGCATAACTCCAACACCGTGTTCACTTCCCGGACTCCTCCGAGAAGAGAACATCACGGTTACACACGCGGTTGATGTATTTGAATTAAGGTCAACTTCGGGTTTTCTACAACCGGACCTTAACAAAGTCCCATCAGCCTCATAAATCATGGGCACGGCTTTGAAAGATAATACCTGCAGGGTGTCCCAACTTAGCCCATTATAAGCTCTCACGGTCAACGAAGGATATTCCTTCTACCGGGAAGACCCGATCAGTCTCGGAATCCCGGCTACAAGACATTTCGACAATGGTAAAACAAGACCAGCAAAGCCGCCCGAATGTGCCGACAAATCCCGATAGGAGCTGCACATATCTCGTTCTCAGGGCACACCGGATGAACACTACGTACGGCAACCGAAGATACCCCAAGTTGCCTCCGGGCGGCACCGCAAGTGGCTCTAATTTGGACCAGCACTGGAGGAGCACTGCCCGGGGTTAAAATAAAGATGACCCTTGAGTCTGCAGAACCCGAGGGAAAAAGGCTTAGGTGGCAAATGGTAAAACCAAGGTTGGGCCTTCTTTGGAGGAGACTTATTCAAAGCAAACTGTCAAGGGGTCCAATAAATCACCCAACCGTGTAAGGAACGCAAAATCAAGGAACATAACACCGGTATGACGGAAACTAGGGCGGCAAGAGTGGAACAAAACACCAGGCATAAGGCCGAGCCTTCCACCCTTTACCAAATATATAGATGCATTAATTAAATAAGAGATATTGTGATATCCCAACAAGTAAACATGTTCCAACAAGGAACAACATCTCCATGTTCCAACAAGGAACAAACTTCATCTTCACCTGCAACTAACAATGCTATAAGAGGGGCTGAGCAAAGCGGTAACATAGCCAAACAACGGTTTGCTAGGAAAGGATGGTTAGAGGTTTGACATGGCAATGTGGGTGGCATGATTTAGCAAGTGGTAGGTAACGCAGCATAGGCATAGCAAAAGAGCGAGCATCTAGCAAGCAAAGATAGAAGTGATTTCGAGGGTATGGTCATGTTGCCTGAAATCCCGCAAGGAAGAAGAACAAGTCCATGAAGAAGACAAACGGACGAAGTCGAACGAATCCTCACAACTCTGGAACGAAACCTAAGCTAACGAGAGAAGCAACCCGGAAAGAAGCAAACAACATAGTAAACAACCATCACATACACATGGCATGATGCACAACCAAGTATGATGCATGTCCAGTTTAAATAGCATGGCATGGCAATATGCACAAACAAAACTACAAGTTAAATGGAGCCCAATATGCAACGAGTTGCATAATCTTGTAAACACCACATCAATTATTTAGTTCACTCCCGATTAGGTACTCAACAATATTAAATATTGGTTAACATGGCAAGAGGTGAAGCATAACAAAACTATACCATCTAAACAATTTAAATGGGGCCGGATATAACAAACAACAAATCCGGTAAATCCCCATATGCATTTAGCAAATTAATGGAAACAACAAATATAAACATTTAAATGTTGCTATCATGATGCGGATGACATGTGCAAGTTTTAAGCAATTTTTATGAAAATGTCGACATGAGCATGTTCTGAAGCATTTGTCGTCATGGCGGAAACGAAAAAGGGTGCCACGGCAATGACAACGGAAATGGTGCCACGGCAACATTCCGGTTCCGATAACTCGATTGAGATGTCGGTGCAAAAGAAAGTGTGGAGAGCGTGCCATGCAAGATGGTGGGGTGCTCCCGGTTACCGGGTTCCCACGGGTCGACGGCATGGCAAATGAGGAACATGCACGAAACAAACGGGCACGAGGCATACATACGGTTCATCTTATACAACATGCATTCGTTCACGGGCATCGTCTTAGCGTTATACCTTCGAAGCGTGCATTTTGGGCGGAGCGAGTTCGTCGAGGGAAGTAGATGGAAGTAGACGTTCTCGGGTCGTAGTGGTACTTGGGATCTTCTGAACTTGCCGGTATTGCCGAAACGAAGGGGTACTTGGTCTTGACGTCCACGGTGTCTTCGGCCTTGACGTGAAGCAGGGAGGCGGAGCTCCTGCCGGGTTGATGGTGACGAGGTCGGAGATGCGAGGATGGGCCAAGGGGATGCTGCTGCAAAGGGGCTGCAGGGGCGACGGGAGCTGGCATGGGAGGACCCTGGCGAGGCACAGCCAGATCCGGCGGCGGCGGCGACTCCGGTGGCTGGCTGGGCCTTGGGCCGCAGCTCTGAGGAGACCCAAATGGTCGGCTGGGCTGTGCTGGAATCTCTCTCTCTCACACACATGATGTAAGAGAAAAAAAATAAAGAAAGAAAAGGAAAGAAATAAAAAGGTTAAAGAAGGGACCTGGGCATGGGGATTATTTCCCCAGACTCATAAAAATGAGCTTGGTCCAAGAAAATAGAACTGAGCGTGTGTGTGAAGGCTGGATTCGAACTCGTTTAAATTAAATTCAAATGAGTTTGAATAAGAAGTGGGCATTTGAAAGGTCCAAAAATGTTGAGATTTTTGGTGGAGCTCCGGAAGAAGATGAAAGAATAAATGGCAAAGTTGGAGATCAAGAATTAAGACAACAAAGGCATTAGGATATTTTGTAAGTGTGTTTATGTAAATCCAAATAATTGGAATATTTACTATAGCTCTCTAAATATCGAGAGGATATGTTTTAAAGAGAATCACCAGGTGAATTCCCTCGATTTAAATGGATCAAAGATCCATGCCATTTATTTAGTTGAGGTTTTAAAAAATAAAAGACATGTTGGCATGATGACATGATGCAATGCAAAAATAAATAGAGCAAGCACAAATAAAAACACGCGGAGGTCACAAAAATATGGAAGTCTTCTGGATCGTCGGTCTTTGGGCGTTACAACACTCCACCACTACAAGAGGATCTCGTCCCGAGATCTAGGATGGCGCCGGAGAGAAGCGGAAGAGAAAGAGATAAGATACAGTTGCTTCTTTGACAAACGAGTGAAACCAATGAACCTCGAGAGGTTGAAAACTTGAAAGAATAACACAATAGAGTTGAACGAAATTGAGAGCATTCCAGTAGAAAATAGAAACAAGGAACACCATGTGAACCTTGGGGGTTGCAAAGCTATGAATGACGATTACAATGGACAAGAAGGAAATGGAACCACTCTGGTTGAAACGAGATAAGAATGATATAATTTTGGCAGCACTCCGACTAAAAGAAGAAGGAAAACTAGAAAAGATGATAAGAACTTGAAGAGATGACACAACACTCCGGTTAAATGGATAAGCATGAAAAGAACACGGTCCTCACAATTCGAGATGACGAGTGAAGAGAGCAACATCACCATGCCTCCGGAAGAAAGAATAGAAGATAGATCATTGAAATAAAAGAATGGAGAAGAAAATGCCAACTTCTGCCACAAAAGAGCTTGGAAAGCATCCTTGCAAAGAAGAATTGAACGGAGTTGTTGCAAAATGAACAACGAAAAGCACAAGCTTGTTGTGGGCTTATGGCAAACATCTCAAAATTATGAGGTGAGTCTCTGCCACCAACGGAAACAAATGATTGGATTTATATCAACAAGGAGACGAGAAACTTATTTCACCGAGAGGACAAATGAGGAACTTGGGTCATTTATAAGCACCATAATTAGCAACAATCCTTAGGGAAAGCTTTAGGTGAAATATAGCCCAAGATAACTCCAATGAAGAGATTGATGGATTTAAATATCTCATTCTTGACAACAAGTGAATCATGAAACATGAATGAAAATGTCAAAATGACATAACACCACCTCAAAAGATAAGGTCGAAAGAATTGCACTTCGGAATGCAAGATGAAGAATGCTTGAACTCCTCCAAACAAAACATGTGTTGAACACCATGCTTATTTTAGAGTATAGCTTGGCGGATCTTAACTCCGAGAGAAACTTGAAGGACAAATCGAGAAAAAATGAATCCTTGACGAACCACCATGTAGAGCCTCCATGAAGAACTCCGATAAACAAAAGGATGATAGAAAGAAAGAGAAGTTGACAACACAAGGTGAAGCCTTGCACTGACAAGATGAAGCTTTGAAATGATATAACCGAGAAAACTTGGAACTCCAGAAAGAAAAGATGAAGCATCTCGGACCGAGAATGTGATATGATGAACAAACTCCGGAAAGAAGAGATGAACAACTTAGAACTGAGAAATTGATACAATTACGAACTCCGGAAGAATGAATCAATCACTTGGATGAAACAAGAACAAGAATTATGTTATGCGTATCCTTCACCAATTTAGATTGATGACAAGCAACGGATTAGGCATACTGCTTATTCTCGTTGAAAAAAGGATTGAAGAGAGATATTGCTCAACTTGGGAAGGTCTTCAACGATCCGCCGGAAGGATTTGGGAAGAACGAATGAATCTATATAATAACGAAGGAAGAGAACTCTTGAACAAACCAACGTAAGAATAAAAAAAACGAACAAAGAAAAGATAGCGAAACCTTGGGAAGAATTAGAAAATGAACGAAGATACTTGAGGGGATTTAGATACATGAGAACGGAGAGATCATGAACTGATTAGTGAATACTTGAACGATGCACCGGTAAGATTTGGAGAACGAGAGCTGAAAGCTGGAATGAATAATTCTGAGATGATGGGCTCCGAAGAATCAAACTGAAAAGACTCTTGAATTGCTCCGGATGGGTGAAAAGAATTCTCGCAATCAAAACAATTATGAGGATGGCACGAAGCTAGAACCATGAATCTTGAAGAGAATGGAGCAAGATTAAAGAGAAACTCTTCTTCGGTCTTCAAAATTCGAGAATCACGACGAGAAACACCACCATGAATTGTTGAGGCACTCCGGAATGAAAATTAGAAAGGTTGAACCAAAGATGAAAAGAATTTGAAAGATCTTGGAGAAAGCCATGACTGATGAAAGCCCATTCTTACGTCAAACTTAGAAAAGAATTTTAGAAGCTCCGGAAAAAATTAGAAGAGTAAGGTAAGATCCTGGGAAAAGACCAATGGGTTAGGGCCCATTCAAAAGAACCACTGTTGAACGATTGCTTGAAAAGAGAGATTGCACCGGTTGAATTAAATGGCTTGAATGAGATAACAATCTCGAAATAACTTGAACGGATTAAGAATGGAAACACGAATCTTCTGAGATAATCTTCAACACTCCGGAACAATTGAATAACAAGAACTGAAAGATTATGAGGTGCACCGTATGGGAAAACATTTCAAATGGGGAAAAGGATATGATCGACAAAGCTTGAATTGATTCCACCGGGAAGATAAGAGAACAAAGGATGATAAACTTGGAGCTTCCTTTAGCATCTTCATGAGAATCACCGGATAAGAGCATTGAGGAAAAGAATGAAGAGACTTCACATCCGTACGATGGATATTTGATTAAGAAATCTGAGTCCTTGAAGAAAAAGGGTGGGAGGGTGGGAAAACAAAAACAACTTGGGTCGGATGAAACGAACATCGTTGAGAAAAAAGCTTAGAATTGATCTTGTGAATGTTGCAATGATCGGATTTACTTGGAGAGAAGCACACGGTTGGAAAGGATTGAAAAGACGACCTTGATGAACAAGAAGGATTAGCATCCACATAGAAATATGAGAACACCGCTTAGAATAAGGTATGGAATCAACACTTGGCATTGAAGCAACTTGAATACCACAAAACGGAACAAAAACAAAGGATTTGGCTTGCAGAATAAGCCGGAACAAATACATATGATAGAGATTTACCCAATCCCATATCATGCATCTGTCGGAAAGATATTCTAGGAGCTACTTGAATTCCCACTTATAAACTCCCGAAACTTTCTGGTTATGCAATCTGGTGTTGGGGATACAGGGGACACAAAATATATCACCCAAACTAACAATACCTAGATCCAGCTGTATTCATCCTTCAACACATAACCAAGAAACCTTGGGAAATCATTTACCTCGACCTTCAAAAAGCATCCGTTATACGAGTCATGGCAATACTCCCGAACTCGCCCCAGTACTGGGTTATCGGGGTTATCTCACCAATAACTATACAAAAGAGATTTTCGATGTCGGCAAAGCTCAGGTATTCCAGAACCGCAACGATAAAATTATGACGACAACACCTCGGAGCTCAACTCCCCGGGACACTGCCACAACCCCTAAATGTCAGGAGGCACCAAGAACAATGTTCTCGTCACAAAACCATCGGAACGATTCCAAGATACCCGCGTGATCCTAAAGAAAATTTAGTGAAATTTGACAAGAGAAAGAGTCAAAACTCTACGTCAGGAGACCTCACCAGAGCGACGAAGGGACTGAGGAGTAAAAGAATCCTACTCTCCGATATATAATCCTAAGACTCAAAACATTTTTGTTCTAGACTCAACAACGCCAAAGAAACAATCAAGCGGAGGGCTCCAAAGTTGGGGATGGCTCTGATTACCAACTTGTAACGCCCTCGATGCGGCTATATCTCCCACGTGTCGAAGCACGACTTAGAGGCATAACCGCATTGAAAGCAATGTCGCAAGTGAGGTAATCTTCACACAGCCCATGTAATACATAAGGAAAGAGATACATAGTTGGCTTAAAATCGCCACTTAACAAAATACATGTGTAAAGCATTACATCATAAAGATACAATCAAGGTCCGACTACGGAACCAAAAATAAAAGAAGACTACCCCAAATGCTACACAGATCCCGATCGTCCCAACTGGCTCCACTCTTGATCAACTGAAACGAAACAACACAATGAACAAGATCTTCATCGAGCTCCTCCTTGAGCTCGGATGCGTCCACCGCACGGTTTCATTGGCACCGCAAACTGGTTTTGGAAGTATCTGTGAGTCACAGGGACTCAGCAATCTCACACCCGCGAGATCAAGACTATTTAAGCTTATAGGTAGGACAGGGTAGTGAGGTGGAGCTGCAGCAAGCGACTAGCATATCTGGTGTCTAACATACGCAAATGAGAGCGAGAAGAGAAGGCAAAAGCACGGTCGAACAACTATGATCAAGAAGTGATCCTAGAACAACCTGCGTCAAGCATAACTCCAACACCGTGTTCACTTCCCGGACTCCGCCGAGAAGAGACCATCACGGTTACACACGCGGTTGATGTATTTTAATTAAGGTCAACTTCGGGTTTTCTACAACCGGACATTAACAAATTCCCATCTGCCTCATAACCGCAGGCACGGCTTTGAAAGATAATACCTGCAGGGTGTCCCAACTTAGCCCATTATAAGCTCTCACGGTCAACGAAGGATATTCCTTCTACGGGAAGACCCGATCAGTCTCGGAATCCGGCTACAAGACATTTCGACAATGGTAAAACAAGACCAGCAAAGCCGCCCGAATGTGCCGACAAATCCCGATAGGAGCTGCACATATCTCGTTCTCAGGGCACACCGGATGAACACTACGTACGGCAACCGAAGATACCCCAAGTTGCCTCGGGGCGGCACCGCAAGTGGCTCTAATTTGGACCAGCACTCGGAGGAGCACTGGCCCGGGGGTTAAAATAAAGATGACCCTTGAGTCTGCAGAACCCGAGGGAAAAAGGCTTAGGTGGCAAATGGTAAAACCAAGGTTGGGCCTTGCTGGAGGAGTCTTATTCAAAGCGAACTGTCAAGGGGGTCTCATAAATCACCCAACCGTGTAAGGAACGCAAAATCAAGGAACATAACATCGGTATGACGGAAACTAGGGCGGTAAGAGTGGAACAAAACACCAGGCATAAGGCCGAGCCTTCCACCCTTTACCAAATATATAGATGCATTAATTAAATAAGAGATATTGTGATATCCCAACAAGTAAACATGTTCCAACAAGGAACAACATCTCCATGTTCCAACAAGGAACAAACTTCATCTTCACCTGCAACTAACAACGCTATAAGAGGGGCTGAGCAAAGCGGTAACATACCCAAACAACGGTTTGCTAGGAAAGGATGGTTAGAGGTTTGACATGGCAATGTGGGTGGCATGATTTAGCAAGTGGTAGGTAACGCAGCATAGGCATAGCAAAAGAGCGAGCATCTAGCAAGCAAAGATAGAAGTGATTCCGAGGGTATGGTCATCTTGCCTGAAATCCCGCAAGGAAGAAGAACGAGTCCATGAAGAAGACAAACGGACGAAGTCGAACGAATCCTCACAACTCCGAACGAAACCGAAGCTAACGAGAGAAGCAACCGGAAAGAAGCAAACAACATAGTAAACAACCATCACATACACATGGCATGATGCACAACCAAGTATGATGCATGTCCGGTTTAAATAGCATGGCATGGCAATATGCACAAACAAAACTACAAGTTAAATGGAGCCCAATATGCAACGAGTTGCATATTGACGAAACACCACATCAATTATTTAGTTCACTCCCGATTAGGTACTCAACAATATTAAATATTGGTTAACATGGCAAGAGGTGAAGCATAACAAAACTATACCATCTAAACAATTTAAATGGGCCGGATATAACAAACAACAAATCCGGTAAATCCCCATATGAATTTAGCAAATTAATGGAAACAACAAATATAAACATTTAAATGTTGCTATCATGATGCGGATGACATGTGCAAGTTTTAAGCATTTTTTATGAAAATGTCGACATGAGCATGTTATGAAGCATTTGTCGTCATGGCGGAAACGAAAAAGGGTGCCACGGCAATGACAACGGAAATGGTGCCACGGCAACATTCCGGTTCCGATAACTCGATTGAGATGTCGGTGCAAAAGAAAGTGTGGAGAGTGTGCCATGCAAGATGGTGGGGTGCTCCCGGTTACCGGGTTCCGACGGGTCGACGGCATGGCAAATGAGGAACGTGCACGAAACAAACGGGCACGAGGCAAACATACGGTTCATCTTATACAACATGCATTCGTTCACGGGCATCGTCTCAGCGTTATACCTTCGAAGCGTGCATTTTGGGCGGAGCGAGTTCGTCGAGGGAAGTAGATGGAAGTAGACGTTCTCGGGTCGTAGTGGTACTTGGGATCTTCTGAACTTGCCGGTATTGCCGAAACGAAGGGGTACTTGGTCTTGACGTCCACGGTGTCTTCGGCCTTGACGTGAAGCAGGGAGGCGGAGCTCCTGCCGGGTCGATGGTGACGAGGTCGAAGATGCGAGGACGAGCCAAGGGGCTGCTCCTGCAAAGGGGCTGCAGGGGCGACGGGAGCCGGCATGGGAGGACCCTGGCGAGGCACAGCCAGATCCGGCGGCGGCGGCGACTCCGGTGGTTGGCTGGGCCTTGGGCCGCAGCTACAGGAGACCCAAATGGTCGGCTGGGCTGGGCTGGAATCTCTCTCTCCCTCACACACATGACAGAAGAGAGAAAAAATAAAGAAAGAAAAGGAAAGAAAGAAAAAGGTTAGAGAAGGGACCTTGGCATGGGGACTATTTTCCCAGACTCATAAAAATGAGCTTGATCCAAGAAAATAGAAGTGAGCGTGTGTGTGAAGACTGGATTCGAACTCGTTTAAATTAAATTCAAATGAGTTTGAATAAGAAGTGGGCATTTGAAAGGTCCAAAATGTTGAGATTTTTGTGGAGCTCCTAAGAAGATGAAAGAATAAATGGCAAAGTTGGAGATCAAGAATTAAGACAACAAAGGCATTAGGATATTTTGTAAGTGTGTTTATGTAAATCCAAATAATTGGAATATTTACTATAGCTCTCTAAATATCGAGAGGATATGTTTTAAAGAGAATCACCAGTGAATTCCTCGATTTAAATGGATCAAAGATCCATGCCATTTATTTAGTTGAGGTTTTAAAAAATAAAAGACATGTTGGCATGATGACATGATGCAATGCAAAAATAAATAGAGCAAGCACAAATAAAAACACACGGAGGTCACAAAAATATGGAAGTCTTCTGGATCGTCGGTCTTGGGGCGTTACAGGCACGGAGGAGTTTTGCATCTGATTGGGTGGTACTGGAGGACTATATTTTCCAAAGGATTTGCGCACTTGCTTATAAATTTTATGTAATAGACATATTTATTGATTTTGCCACTATTTTGTTTCTAAAAGACTATACACTTAATTATGTTTTTTATGACCACATGATATTGTGTTTCATAAATATTATATAATCAGTCTTTTTTTGTTACATGATTTTTTTGTTTCCGAATAGTTGTAAACTATGGTAACGCATTATTAAAAAAAACGAGATGATTTTATTTATAAAAAAAATTACAGAAATTAAACGTAATGTTTAGATTTACATATATGTAATCATGTTGTCGTTAAGTTTTTATGCACTAAACTATGGCAGCACACTGCGTGTTACTTTGTGAGCACAAAGTTAGTATGGTAACGCATTATTAAAAAAACGCGACGATTTTATTTATAAATAAAAAAATTACAGAAATTAAACGTAATGTTTAGATTTACATATATGTAATCATGTTGTCGTTAAGTTTTTATACACTAAACTATGGCAGCAACTGCGTGTTACTTTGTTAGCACAAAGTTAGTTTATAGCACACTGTGTGTTAGTTTAGTTTAGAAAAGCTTAAAAAATATTTTAGGTAAAAAAATTGCCCGCCCGTCCACAATGTGTCTTACTAAGCCCGTCGTTATCAAGCCCACCGGACGACTACGACAGGCGTTTCAGAACACAGCATGCAAACTAGGCCCAACAGGGCAGCATCGACGCGGTCCATCGACGGGGTAGTAACAGAAGAGTTAAATGTGCCGACGGGAGCTGAGTATATAAGCTGGTCGTCGTCCCTTTCGGCCGGCCAGGTGGGACTAAACTTGTGTCGGCCGCGGGGCGACGTGGACACAGCCAGACGCGACGTGGGCCGGCCCAAAAAGGCAATGGACGGCGCAGACTTCTGAACGGCTCGACGCGCCGTGGGCCGGCCCAGTTACCCCCGCTGAGACGACGCGCGACGGAAACTAACATTCAGTTTAGTCCCACCTCGCCGGCCGAAGGCGACGACGACCAGTTTATATACAGAGCTCTGCCGCCACATTGAACTCCTCTGGACTATTACCCGTCGATGTACCCGTCGATTCTGCCCTGTTGCGCTGGTTTCCACGGGCGTGCTCCAAACGCCGGTTGTAGTCGCCGCTAGGCTTGATAACGATGGTCTTATTAAGACACGCCGTGGAGACGGGTGGGCATTTTTTCCCTTCTTTTTTCAACAACAATTTGCACAGTACTTCTTTTATTTAAATATAGTTGACAGCCGACGGGACTAGTAAGTACATGCAGAATTCATAATATAAACAATGAATATATAGTAAATACATACAGAATTCATCATACAAACAATGAATAGTAAATATTTATATCAACAACAATGATGTCTCAACATAACAATTGTCACCATAGTAATTTTATTGTAGTGGACAGAAAATAACAAGTCTCAAATTGTCAGGACCCCGATCCTAAGTCACACCGATCTAGCATGTAACACATCATATCACTTTGCGGCCTCACGCACGGTATTCCCACGGGTGTCGCCTTACCATGGCCCGGGACCGTTTGCGCCTTTTGGCTCACGATATGATAGTGTCGCTAGCATCCATATGACAAAGAACCCGGGCCGACATGGCTAGTCGTGAACCCAAAGCGGCGCTAACCCATGGGGACAGGCATACATGAATCACATCGAGCATGTCGGTCATCAACGATAAATTGGCTGTAGCACTGGGCTAATGTAACTCCGGTATCCCGGCTGTAGCAGGCTAGGCAGGACTCGGAATAACACCGCGTGACATTTCCCGAAGAACAGACATATAGGAACGAAGTGAAACACATGCCGGCCAGTCCAGTGTCCAAGCAGTAGTGCTGGGCTAGCAGGACTCCGGTGAACCGGGCTGTAGCGGACTACTATCGCTCAGAAGCACGAGACTACATTTCCCGATATGAGAGGCTGCCAAGGATAAACAACTAGTTTGTCGGATCCCACACATACCAAGCATTTCAAACATACACACAATATGCTCAATATGCGTAGATAGAACATGGCATCACAACATAACTCTACGACTCAAGTATTTATTCAATAGGCTCCGAGGAGCGAGATATTACAAACATGGGTCTCATGACCCAACACTCAGAGCATACAAATCAAAGCACAAGCGGAAGCTAAACATGTCTGAGTACGCATAACTATAAATGAAGAAGGCTGAGAAGCCTGACTATCTACCGAGATCCTGCCAAGGCACAAGATCGTAGCTGAGGTAACAAGCTAAACGTCAAGTCCAAGCGGAACTACTAACGAGACTGAAGTCTCTGCAAAACATAAAATAAGCAAACGTGAGTACAAACGCGTACTCAGCAAGACTTACATCGTAACTAATCGCATATGCATCATTATCAAAAGGGGTGGTGGAGTTTGACCGCAGCAAGCCAGCTTTGACTCGGTGGCTATCCTGAACTACGACTGCAAGTAACTCTTTTGAGGTGGCGCACGCAGTCCACATATCCACCATATCAATACACCACTATGGATCCGCCTCCGTCTCCGCACGAGAACGCCATCCATAGCACGCACGCTATCTTGCGCATTTTAGGGTATCCACTTTCACTTGTCTATGAACCGATATAGGCAACCCGAAGTCCTTCTCCGTGGACACGGCTATTCGAATAGATCATATTAAACCCTGCGCAGGGTGTACTTCTTCACACACGCTCTCACCACTTACCGCCGTTTACACGACATGTACTCGGCAACCTTCAAGCGGAAGCCCAACGTGGGTGTCGGCCACGACCTACCTAAACACACAAGTCCCAAGTCCGTGTTTATCGCCTATTCGGGTTCCATCCGCAGGGAGTCCGCCGAGGTTTCCCATACAGCCCCGAACGATGTGTGCAGGGTTCCCGAGACACCAAACGGGCGAATCGGTACACCGGGCCACGGTGCCTACCGCAACACAACCCACCCCTATGGTCAGCGTGGCGTGCGGCCCCCAGCATACTACAAACACCAGAAACTACTTGCAACTCCCGGACTGAGGACAAGGGTGGTTAAGAAGCCGAGAGGGTCAATTAAGGATCCCAATGCGTGGTAGTAACTGTTTCATGGATCACAAACACATAACTCAGTTCCTGAGGACGGCTGCAATGAGACAACCCACCATGTACTCCTACATGGCCTCTCACCGCTACCTTTACCAAATCGTGTTCACACACTTAGCTCACACACGATGGGACATGTTCACACAACCATTCCAATTCATTCCCGATGAATCGGACCTGACTCAACTCTAAGCGATGGCAGGCATGACAAACAAGCAAAATGAGTAGGCACAGCAGGGCTCAAAAAACTCCTACTCATGCTAGTGGGTTTCATCTAATTATTGTGGAATGACAGGTCATGCAGAGGATAAAGGGGTTCAGCTACCGCAGCAAGTAACACATGAGTCGTTGTTGTCCTAATGCAATAAAATAGAGCAGGAGCGAGAGAGTGGGATTATATCGGAATGAACAAGGGGTTTTGCTTGCACAGCACTTCGAAGATAATATAGTTCTTCATCGGTGTCATCGAACAATCGTTTAACGCCGCTCTATCGAGAGAGGCAATTACCGCAAACAAACAAGAGAGAACACAATCAATGCAATGCACATTCACATGAATGACATGTCATGTTAAGGTACTGAATTCACCTAATGCAATATCTAGCCAAGTTAATTGAAGTGGAATTCAAACAAGGTTAAACTCCAACTCCAAATGTTATTTCATAATTTGCCCTAATCATGATTCATCCTATTCAGTGAGGTTAACTTGTTCAAACATGCATGATCATGGCATAAACAGATTCTTCATATTTTTCTGATCATTTTTCATATATAAATTATTTAATTTGGAGTTACAGATTAAAAGTTATGAATATTTGAAGTTTGGGGTATTTTCTGAAATTTCCTGAATTAAATTAAATCCAGAAAATCAAATAATTGCGTCAGCATGACGTCAGCACAGCGTCAGCAGTCAACCTGGGTCAAACCTGACGTGTGGGGCCACACGTCAGTGACTAACTAAACTAACCTAGTCAATTAGCACTAACCTAGGTTAAGTTAAATTAGTTTAAACCTAAACTAGATTAGTTAGCCGGGCGGGGCCCGCATGTCAGTGGCTCCGGGGAAGTCAAACTAGGCCAAACCCGGGTCAACTCGCCGGAGTTGACCCGCGGCTCGTCGCCGGCGGAGCCAGAGACGGCGGAGGGGTGCGGGTTTCCTCCTCCGGTGACCAAAAGAGAGGCGGAGGGGCCCTACGTGACGCCCGGGCTCGCGCGCATCTAAGGAGACAAGCGGGAGGTGCGGGGGTGGCCGGAGTTCGCCGGAAACGAGTCCGTGGCGGTGGCCGGAGTTCGCCGGAAACGAGTCCGTGGCGGTGGCCGGAGCTACGGGTTCGAGCGGCGCAGGCCTACAGAGCGCGGGGAAACTCATCGAGGGGCTCTCTGGACTCCTGGAGTCGCGGTGAGCACGATGACGCGCTACTAATCGAGTTCAAGCGGCTGCAGGGACGGCGGCGACATGGCCGGCGGCGGGGAAGCTCGCCACGGCAGGGCTACGGCCTAGAGGGCGGGCGCGACCAGGGAGAAGGGGAGACGGCGCGGGCTCACCGTGAGTCCGCTTGCAGTGGTCAGTGGGCTCGGGGCGGCCGGAGTGCGGCGACTCGACGGCGAGCGGCTCGGGTGCCCGTGGTGGGGGATGACCGCGATGACAATGAAGCAGGGCCTCCGGAGGGCCGTGGATCGGTGGGGTGGAAGAGGGGGTCGAGGCGGAGCTCCTGGGGACGGCAGAGGGGCAAGGGGGTGGCTGTGGCCGCGGGTACGGCGATCGGCGCCGGCGAGCTCGTTCGGGTTCGGGAGAGAGAGCGAGACAGAGGAGGGAACGAGGGAGAGGGAGAGAGCGAGGGGGGTCGGGGAGGCGCATGGCGTCCACGGTGTCGAGGAGGAGAGCCGGAAGTGGAGGTGGCGTCGGTGGCCCGTCGGGCAAGCGCCACGCCTCGCCTCCCTCTTGGCAGAGGAAGACGACGAATGCGAGGCGGTGGTGGGCTGGGCCACCAGCTGGGCCAGCGAGGGGAGGGGGTGTAGGCTGGTCCTGTTCGTGGGCCAGGTATGTGGCTGCGAGGTGTGCTCTCTATCTTTCCTTTTTATCTGTTTTTGTTTTTCTATTATTTGCTGCTTTTGATTTAGTTTATAAACCAAATCATTTCATAAATCCTGAAAATAATTTTGGGCATTAACTGAAATATTACAGAGGCCCTTAACTATTTTTCAGAATTGTTGGAGCATTTAAAAATATTAATAGTTTTTTTTAAATGCCCCAATTCAAATACAATATGGTTTATTCAAATATCCAAAAATGTCTTGGAAAAATATCCATCATCTCTGGATATGGTTTTCACCCTTTTCCATTAATCATGAATATTTTTGCAAACCAATTTGGGTTTTTGAAAATATTTTTTTGAATTTGAACCTATTTGAATTGCTTTGGTGCTAGGGCTTAGGCAGTCCCCATTTCAATTTTCATAGAATTTAAACATGATGCATGGATGCCAAAGCAAAAACAAGCAAGGCCTGAACTGGGGATGTGACACAAATGAGAACGGTCTGTAGGAAATAATCTTGTTTCACACATATAAAATACTCAACACGAACATAAATGAAAGAGGTAAAGCACTTGCATTTTCTTCACTTGAGTCTTCAAGCCCAGTTGCTGCATAGAATAAATAAAAAAATTCTGAGAATCAGTGTACGGTAGATGAATCAACGAAACTAATATAAACAAAGCAAAAAGACGTTCGGTTACATATAAATGGAAGCAGTAAAACAGATGCACCGTCGTCACTTCTGTCTTCAAGCCCAGTTGCTGCATACAAAAAACTATGAGAATCAATGTACCGTAAATGAAACAGCAAAACTAACATACACAAATAATAGACATACTCTTCATTTTTGCTGCATGTGCTCCTGTTATGACCTGAGCCGTCAAATGCTTTAGGCCTCTCATTTTTGTCACATCTGGGCCACCCTTACCGCGACCTCTACTGTTCTGCTTAGGTGCGCCCTTGGTGGAAACCTTTACTGGATCACAAACCAGAATATGGTCTTGGTTAGGCTCAAATGGATTATTGTTCACAAAGCTTCTCTGACTACCATCTTCATTTCCCTGTATGTCCTTATTCGCTATAATATCATCCAGAGCTGCCATCAACTTGTCGAATAAGAAAGGATTACTGCATGCGACATGACATGCTTCAAGATTTGATGGTCAACTCACTATATCTAGCTCTGTCCTCACCACCTCGACCAACAACACGCAAACAAATCGCTGGTGCGCTTCACGGGCAGTCCAGCTCGTGCTTTTTTTGAGAATCTTCGCAGGACACAACACTTGGGTATCACAGGTAAGTTCAGTGCATTCAAAACATGAATTATATGCTTGCAAGGAAGCCCTTTATGAGTCATACTTCGCAATCGCACTTTATAGTTTCATGAGTTACCCGGCGATAGTCCACATTAAATATATGATCCATGTTATTCTTCCACGCAACCACAAATCTCGACTATCGGTCCTGTCGGTCTATCAATTACCTCAAGCTCCTGTACCTTCTTCATATCTTGTTGCAACATATAAAAGTTTGCCTGCGTGAATGCTTTCGCAGCATACGACTCAATGGCCTGACACTCAGTCACTGTTACTGGAAGAGTCTGTGAGGCCGTGTAGTCATCATAAGCTTCATTCTCACGGAGGCGAACAATACAATTTTCGTAGTGTACAATCATGTCAACGATCGTCATACCATAGTCAAGATGAAGGTGCAGACTGGAGTTCAGACTCTCACTCCTCTGATTACTGCGCATACCAAGGAAAAACCCACCAGACAAATATGATGCAGCCCAAAGCATCCTCTTCCTGTACATCCTATGGATCCATGTTTTCATTTTCTCCGTCTGCCATTTGCGCGCAAACGCGGCCCATCTCTCCTCAAAAACCTTATGTGTAGTGGCATAGTACAATAATGCCCTAAACTCCTTCAATGACTTGTGGTTGAGGTGTTTCTGCATATTCTTTTCAATATGCCATGAACATAGACGATGCCACACGTCAGAAAGCACCTTCCTGATAGCCCTTATCATCGCTGCATCTCCATCGGTAATTACAGATTTGGGCCTCTTCTGACAGGTAGCTTTCAAGAACGTGTTAAGCAACCAAACATATGTAGCCTCAGTCTCGTCTCAAACAATGGCGCAGGCGAATACCGTAGTGCAACGGTGGTTGTTCAGACCCACAAAAGGGATGAACGGCATTCCATACCTGTTCATCTTGTATGTGCTGTCGAGCACAACAACATCACCATAGTCTAGGTAATCCCGGCGTGACTGCGAATCACACCAGAAAAGGTTTTGGAGCCTGCCTTCAGCGTCAACCATGTGCTCAAAGAAGAAGTCTGGATCTCTGTCCTTTCTGGTCAACATTATTCCTATGGCAGTATCAGCATCACCTTGTGCAAGCAATTTCATCTTCTCCCTATAGCACATGTTATACAACTTTGTCCTCTGAAACGGTGACTTTGCATACGACCCATACCTACTAACGATGTTGTAAAAAATGATATGTTTTCTTATCCCAGCTCCAGCCATAGCTAAGATCTCAGCTTTCTCAAATGCTTTGATCTGATTATGAGATCGAAGGAAAGGGACTTCGTCCGGTCGTGCAAGAGTGTGGCTGTGATCATCGGAGAAACTGCTGACATACCAAAGATTGAGCATTTTATCAAGCTTAACTGTCAAATGGGCTTCGCATAAGAATCGACTCTAAGGTCTAAGCTCGCGGGTCCGGCCTTCCATGGTACGTAACTTGGCCTGTCGTTTTCCGGTAGTGAACAGAGATACCTCCTCAAGCGCGGAGTCCTTGCGCGATCCTTCGAGAATTTTAGCGACTCCTTGCTGATGCTGAACCCACGTTCTCTCGCGTGCTTGTTGTAGAACGTGTACACCTCGTCTAATGACCTGAATGTCTTTACCATCACTTCCCAATGCCTATCAAGTGACTCTTGCTGATATTCATCATACCACATGTCAAGGTCAAACTGATCATCATCACTGTGCTCATCGTTCCCGCTAGGACCATCAACACCTCCCTGCAAAATATGACATATAACCTTGCATGTCAATCTGTTCTTGTATTGTTACTAACCATAAATAATGTAAATAACTTACTTGGCTACCGCTCCCACTACGAGATGCATCGACCTCGCTCTCGGCATTGTCATCATCTATATTATTACGCTCATTGTCACCATTAGCATTTATCTGTTGACATGTAAAGTAACATAAGTGTTCATATAATTTTAATGTCAATCATTTCTCTACAATTTTTTCAACATACCTGGCTCACACTATCTGCATAAAATTGTTCATCTATATCATATTCCTCATCGTCATCATTGCCATGTACCTGTACAAATTTAAAAGGACATGTAAGTGTGAAATAACTAAATTCGTATTCAATATGTTTTGGTCAACATTGAAGGCACTTACATTACCACTGTACGATTCATCCTGACTCATATAGTTGTCTCCGGGAGGTTGATTCGCATTCAATGACGAGGATCCATTATCGCTACCGGAATCATCACTGGCGTATCCGGTTATTTGCTCCATCTATGCACATACGAATAAGGTTTGAGATCAGTGCCAACATTACACAAAACATCATCGCGAATTCACAACAGTGACATGACTATGTGGCATGCATACAAATTTGAACATACAAAATCATTATGAGGTCATTAAGAGGTCACTACTCTCCTCTCTTATTTAGCTAAGTAGTGAATCATTTTACATACAAAATGCACAAAATGCAATGGACAAATCAAAAAGAAAAAAGAGCCCGGGAACGTACTGTGCGTCAGCCGAGGGTCGTCGCTGGGTCGTCGGCGCCGATGCGTTGCTGCCACCCACGTCGTGGAGGCGCGTACCAGACAGAACGCTCACGGGAGCGCTGGGCGTTTCACCGGCGCCACGGGCGTGTGGGTGACTACGGATGCCGCCGGTGCTCGCGACTAGACGGGCACGCCGGGTCGACGTCGTGACGGCGGTGGACCATGGCGGCGTTGATGCCGCTAGGGTTTCCTACGCGTGGATGGGGTGTCGGTTTCACGCGACACCGGTGAGACGCCGCGTGGGTGACTACGGATGCCGCCCGACGTCCTGACGGCGGCGGACCACGGCGGCGTTGATGCCGCTAGGGTTGCGTACGCGTAGATGGGGTGTCGGTGTGCGGCGTTTTTTTTTCCTCGATCGCACTACCGAACCGCACGGGGCGCGACGTACGACGCGGGCGTACGGGGCGCGACGTACACGGGCAGCCGGCCCTACGACGGACGGCGGGTACAGTAATACATAATTTAGTATGGACAATACTACCCCTTCTACGTTTATTGGGGGAGGGGGGGGGGGGGGTTGTACCGAAGTCCTTCTCTCTTATGAAACAATGCTCTGTTTCTTTTTTGGAATAGGAAGTGATGAATCAAGCAAGGAGGAAGGGCGTAGTGTTGGATATTTGACCAGGTTAGGATTGTCTCATGTTAAGTATATGGTCGCGTGATTTTATTTTTACCTCGCTGTCACTGAGTTTGATTTGATTTTCATCTCCGACGAGTCTACCGGTTGCGTTCTTATTTTGTTGCAGGCGACATATATGGATGCCTCTGTTCTGAATAAACAATATTTACTTGAACCTATATGGTCTGAATAAAGTTTACACTGCCAATAGTTTTCCGTGACCTGCCAAGGTATGAACTAAAACATCAATATCACTCGAACCTAATCATGTCAGGGTCTAAGTTATTGCCTATCTGCCAATATAATAGCATGCTAGATGTTCTTAGATTCAATCCAAAAAAGCTTTGTTTGTGTTCCTGTCAATTTTAGACGTGCAGGTAGCTTGATAACTTGCTTTTCTTTTTGTTCAGTATATATATACAGTTACACCATAAGCTCATCAATTTGCTCTGATTAAATTAGCAAACCTGAAGCATGTAAGGATTCACGTGAGTGACAGTTCACTTTCTTTCAGGAGAAAAGAACTTTTAGTTAATACCAGTCGAATTTGGTCAGGCCAATAATTATATCCTTTCATAATCATCAGGTTTGCTACACTTAGTCATAATAAAGTATTCTATTTTTTCTTTTTCACAGTGGCATTGCAATGGATATTGTTCTTTTACTAGCAGTGTGCTGAGTGTGCACGCAAAGTACAGGTCATTTTGAGTGGCAAGGGTTGAGAATTACCATAATGTTAATATGTTGAAGAACCTTATAAAATATATAATTATATATTTGACACTTTTTATACTGATTCAAGTGAAAAATGTCATAATTCTAACAGATATTTGCATCTGCACCAAGTGCGGGATGCAGTCATCCTCATCCTGTCCTGAACGTACCATGTACTCTGTATTGAGAAAAATACTAGGGAGTTAAGAATACCATGTGGCACCGGAGCAGCCTAAGGGCCATTAGTTGGGAATAAGATGCGCTGGATATCTGAGTTCAAGTGGTAGCTTCGCACTTTGCAGTATGGTGATGTCACTCTTGGTGTGATGGTCACTCATCGAGCGTGTCAACTACTCATAAAATAGCTCTATCCAGCAAATTTTCTTTAGATTTTGCTTTATTCTATTGATCAGATTTGCCAAGTCATTTTTCCTTCGAGGTATTTAGCATTGCCAAATTTATATATTTACCTAAATTTAATCGTGACCCGATTTGCTCTGGTCAATACATGCATGATTTCTTTTCTATAAAGTGGATGCTGGGTTATTTTACCTTTTAGACTCTGAGTTAGATTAGCCGCACCTGTGTATACGTTTGATAGATGAGCTGTGTCAGGTTGTAGGTACTGCTAAGCACAAAGCTATAGTTGGACGTAATATTGGATTTACAATTATTTTATGCAAAAGATTTCTGGTTAGTTGTAAAATTCATAATATTCCAGTATATTTCAAATTTTGTTTCATAGAGAAGCTCCATCATTGGAACCAGTATATGTCTGCTGATAAAACCCTTTTGTATGATCATGGTTTTTAGGAATTGATATTCCAATCAATCTGCTGATGCGGTATTTGTGGGAGATGAAGAGTAGCGACGGGTTCAATCTAGGGGCCATCTTTCTTGAGCTACATTCATGCTTCACAGCAGTTGACCTTTCCACAATTGCTCAGGTTGCACATCTGCTGGCCGATGTGATTATGGATGCCTTGTATCTTGCAGTTCTTTCTAACCGAGTATTATTGCAAATTCCAAAATAGGACTAACTTCTGCTTATTTTCTAATCTATTCATTGTACC
The DNA here is from genome assembly GCA_021605145.1 of Aegilops bicornis. NCBI lineage: Eukaryota > Viridiplantae > Streptophyta > Magnoliopsida > Poales > Poaceae > Aegilops > Aegilops bicornis. The sequence goes on from CM038670.1 coordinate 57,347,908, forward strand.
TCAAGGTGAACCAATCTATCCCACGAGAGCATATTTTTCTTAATTCTACAATAGAGGATGCCGTGGTTTTCGTTTTTTGCTTTAATGTGGGCTGGTTAGGAACTACAGTAAATGTTTTTCCTGAAAGCTAATGCTGTTGCACAATTTCATTTTTACCGTTTCATTTTTATTGTGAGAAAAATGATGCTTTTCATAAATTGTGCTAATGTGAACATGAGTTGTGCGTGTTGATCTAAATGAACTGGAAAAATGGTCTGGTTGCGGAACATTGGTACACAATTTTTTTATTCAAGATGGAACAAGTTTGTTATCGATATTCCTATAAATGGTTTGTATAGTTTGTTTTGTTATTAAGCAAACATATGGTTGTATGGTTATCGGAATTCAGAGGTCCTGCGACGGCATCAAGATAGTCTTTTTTTTATTTACTGATATACAATTTAACTTTACCAAACAGAACGAAGATAGCTATGAAGAAGAGCATGTATAATTGAAATACTTGTGTGATGTATACACTGTTGTCCTCATATATCCACTATTCATCTCAATCCAGTAGACACAATTTTGTTATTATGTGCTGATATGCTCTGCAGTTTAGTAACAATAATCTTGTGTAATGCAGACTAACATGGCAGATGGTATAGTGCATTGGGTTTTCCCTGTCGGTTAAGATTTTCATTCCACGTTGGCATTGTTGATCGTTAAGAAATCTGACAAGAGATTTTTGATGGATCAGCAGCAATGACAATGAAGCCTATAGGTTATTATTTATGTTTGCACATGTTCCTGTCATTTTCATTTGATTCTTGTTTCATGTTCTTCTGTCTGTAACCTATTAAATAACTATGATTTGTCAATCCCTGAATTTGCCTCTGTAATGTTGTACCAACCACCAAATAATTTAGTCTAGGTCAGAAATGTATATACAAATCCTGCAATTTTTTTCTTTGCTCGATTAAAAGTTTATCCTAGGAAGTCCTGTTGTTCATTCTCTTGCTCTCTACAAACCATAGGCTAGAAAATTTCTTTTCAGCATGCGTTCTCCTGTTATTAAGCTTTCTTTTGCTACAGTTTATCAGGCAAATTTAGTTTTCCAGTCAACAGTTCACCTGCCGCCTAATGCATGTAATACTATTTGGAACTAGCTTTCCAATGGATTCAGTTACATGATGTTGGATTAGATGGCTGCCATTATGCAGCGCATCTTCAGTTTCTCGGGTGATGTTTTATATAAAATGACGTAAAATGTGGAATTGGGCAATACTTTTGATATACTTTTGTAACATGGTGTATCATCCTTTTTGGTTTGTACATAGTTTTCTATTGATTTGTCTCTAATTGTCCTGTCAAATCTGGGGCTTTGTATTTTCATCCCGGCTTTGTATTGTAGTATTACAACCTGGCAGTATAAGAGTTCTGGTTAGTTCTCATAATTCATCCATTATATGTTTGGTTTCAAAGCAAAGAAATTGAAAAGACATATAAGAGAAGGTATAAGGTGGAATCTTGCAAATATTTGACCAAATATATCTCACTTCGAGGAATGCTTTTTGCTGAGAACACTACTTTTTTCCAATACCCCAATGATTTCATTCCCCAGTACCCTGAGGACTTGGATCAGGTTTTCTTTCGAAAAGGTACTTAGACTATGATTCATTGAAGATTTTTGACAAACAGAGGCGTTGTCTGTATAGTGATTTTGTTTGCAACATATTGAACATTAATCAAGGACATGCACCTAAATTAGGTGAAGTTGTATGCATGGTAGCATATACAGAGAAAGTGACTTCATATAATCCTATAAATATTTTGACTTCCATTTTGTTTCTGACACTGCTATATTTTCTTGTTTAGATGGTTATTTGATATGGTTGGTTTGTGTTATAGCCTTGTAGGATCTGATGTGAGGTTACATCCTTTCATTGTAAGAGACATTCTTCGTGTGTCGTTTCATTAATTTGAATAAATATTGTATGAAATCTGGTGTTTGTCTGCCCTTCATGTTTTCCCTTTGTAGCTTTGCTCAATTCAACACCGAGTTGAGATAGAACAGCTTCGCCTTTGACCAGTTTGCTGCTTTCCTGTTCAGGGATTGTTCTTGGGTTCGGCTTTCGCTGGCATGTTGTTATTACAGAGTTAGCCCGATCTCTTTAAATCGTCATATGTACTCCAAACTCTTATAGATTATGCAACTAGCTAATGGTTGGGACTTTATTACTCAGCTTTATTTATAGGTAGCACAACCTCATGCTAGTTGCCATTTTATTGCTACAGATTGCTACAGGGTTGAATGTCTGATCAGCTATCCTTGGTGCTCATTTAAGTACTGATTTCATCATCATATGACTACAATAAAGAAGCTGTGTGTATAAATATTACTAACTGATGATACTTTGCATCAGTGATTTCAATTCCGTTGGTAAAACATGGGTAAAACATCGTGTCCCTTGTCTCCTGTTACCATCCGCCTAGACGCACAGTTCGGGACCCCCTACACGAGATCCGCCGGTTTTGACACCGACATTGGTGCTTTAATTGAGAGTTCCTCTGCGTCGAGCCGTCAGGTAGGATGCCTCATCTCGCCTTTAAAGACGATACTATCGCTAAAGGAGCCTTGGCCGCTGGCCGACTCTTCGCTAGGTGGTTTTCTTATGACCGCCATCCGCCATCGCTACCGACGATGACCTCTCAAGTCATCGAAACCAATCTCCGTGTTAGTTCAGAACTTGCCGAACAGTTAGATCCGATCGAGTTCTCCTCCATAAACGAGCTCTTGGATCGCGCCATCGCCGCTGGAGTCGCCACAGACTACGACCGGATCGGGCCTAAAACCGATCTGAGAGAGATCAACTCTCCCCAGGCTACCCATCATGTTGCTGTGATAGAGTAGCAATGCGGTGATTCTTCTTGTATCTTAAGGACTAGTTACGTCCGGATTCCCGATCCCTCCATGCCGGATTCCCGCAGAGGGACGGATGCTGATCAAGCCCTGAACTCAAAGTCAGGCGGTGGGTTGGACTCATGGGATAACACTCAAAAATCCAAACTTCCAAGTTCGGAAACTTCTCGCCCTTAAGTCCTAAATTGGACGGGGTTCCGGATCTAGTTCCACCCGCCCACCCAAACATTAGCGATCTCTCTCGAATTCGGCAAGAGCCCGCTGAAACAGTACATCATTACTGGGCCAGATTCCTCCTGGTTATGAACAGGATAAAGGACTGCCAAGAGGAGGACGCAATCCCAATTTTCTGCAATAATTGCACGGACAAGGGAATCCTAAACGCCATAAGTCGTCGCGAAATTACACGCTTTACTGACTTGGTGACCATAGTACAAAAGTACTGTGCGATGGAGAGCGCCTGGAAAACCGAAAGTATATTTTGGGATAATCCGGCCCCGAATACATCCCTAGTCCGAAACAAAATGGTGCATCATTATCAAGCACCCGGGTTGAATACCAAAAAACCAAAACCCCCTAAAGGGTACGGAACCGTACTGGAGGGTTGGCTCAACGGACCCTGCAAAATCCACAGTACGGAGGGCGCCACTCCAACATACAGCCTTCGAGCGTGTTGGATACTACGGCAGGAGGCCAAAAGTGGCGTAGGCTTTTTAGCCCCGTGCGACCACCCAGCAGTACCAGTACGGTATTAATAGTCTTCGAGACTTTCGCATCAAATAACATGCGGAAACGAACAATCCGCAGCCTCGCCGAAGTCTACCAAGTAGCAACAACAAATCCATGGAGCGACACGGCTATCACCTTCAACGCCAGCGACGAACCTAAATTATGAACAGCTAGAGCACCGGCCACATTGGTCCTCAGTCCGATAGTGGACGGTTTTCATCTTACTAAGGTACTCATGGATGGCGGCAGTGGATTAAACCTCATCTATGAGGAAACCCTTCAAAAAATGGAAATTGATCGAGCCGCATTGAGCGCAGCAGCACAACCTTCAGAGGGATAATCCCTAGTCGAGAAGTACGCTGCACAGGAAAAATAACACTAGATGTAGTGTTCGCTCACCGGACAATTACAGGTCCGAGGAGGTCACGTTCCAAGTGGCCCCATTCGGCAGCGGATATCACGCTTTGTTAGGGCGAGAGGCATTCACAATCTTCCAAGCTATACCCCACTACGGGTACATGAACCTCAAAATGCCCGGACCCAATGAGATAATCACTCTCGCCAATGATCCAGATACAGCACTCCGCGCTAAAAATAAGACAGCTGCACTAGCCCTAGAGGCATTATCCGAAGCCCTAGCGGCAGAGGAACTAACTACACTGCGCTCCACGGTGGATAGGGACGATGTGATACTCGATAAGAGGTCCAAGTCCACCTCTTTTAAACCAGCAGACGAAATAATCAAATTTCAGGTCCATCCAACGGACCCCACAAAGACGGCCTCCATTCGGGCACAATTAAGTCCTGATGTCGAAGCCGCACTACGAGAGTTCCTTCGGGAAAATTGGGACATTTTTGCCTGGCACCTTTCAGACATGCCAGGAATCCCACGCAGGCTGGCAGAGCACAGCCTAAATATCCTAAAACGATTCAAGCCAGTCAAACAAGCTCTTCAGCGATTTTCCGAACCCAAAAGACAGGCAATGGGAGAGGAGCTAGCCAAACTCTTAGAAGCCGGATTCATCAGAGATATAAACCATCCGGACTGGCTAGCCAATCTAGTAATGGTACCAAAAAAGGACAAATCCTAGCCCCTCTGCGTCGATTTTAAAGACCTTAACAAGGCCTGTCCAAAGGACCCTTTCCCCCTCCCTCGCATCGACCAAATCATCGATGCTACCTCAGGGCACGATTCATTGTGCTTCCTCGACGCATACTCCGGATACCATCAAATCAAGATGGCGGAGAAAGATCAGGACGCAACGTCATTCATTACTCCATATGGGCCATTCTGCTTCAACACAATGCCCTTCGGACTCAAAAACGCCGGCGCAACATATCAGCGCATGATTCAAACATGTCTGGCTACCCAGATAGGCAAAATAGTAGAGGCATACGTAGACGATGTGGTCGTCAAGACCAAACACGTCGGAACTCTAGTAGAAGACTTGAGGGTGACATTCGACAATCTCCGAGCATATGACATTAAGCTCAATCCGGAAAAATGCATCTTCGGGCGCATCAGCCGGAAAGCTCTTGGGCTTCATCAGATCCGGTAGAGGAATTGAAGCAAACCCGGCCAAAATCCGAGCTCTGTCACAATTGGATATTCCAAAAGACCTCAAGCAGATACAAAAACTAACCGGATGCGTAGCGGCCTTAAGTCGCTTCATCTCCCGTTTGGGAGAAAAGGCTCTGCCCCTCTACCGCCTCCTCCGGCGCACCGAACATTTCGATTGGACGGATGCTGCCACGGCCGGACTCGAAGAAATAAAAGCCATACTGGCAACAAATCCGGTTCTGGCCGCGCCCAACCTGGGCGAACCTATGATTTTATATATCGCAGCAACACATCAAGTTGTCAGCACGGTACTCGTCGTTGAACGAGAAACAGAAGGGCACAAATTCCCTCTTCAAAAACCAGTGTACTACGTATCCACTGTTCTAACTCCATGCAAATCCCAGTACCCACATTATCAAAAGATAGCGTGTCACGGTGTTCGGAGCATCCTGGAAGCTGCGACAGTACTTTCAAGAGTGTTCAATAACGGTGGCCTCTGAAGTACCTCTCAACGATATTATAAACAATCGCGACGCAACGGGCAGGATTGCAAAATGGGCTATCGAGCTCTTACCATTTGACATAACCTACAAACCACGGCGAGCTATAAAGTCGCAGGTTCTGGCTGACTTCGTCGCCGAATGAACCGAAGCCGAACTCCCTAAAGAGTATGGCGCGTACTCCAACTGGATCATGCATTCAATGGATCCAAAATGTTGGCTGGCTTGGGGGCTGGCGTCGTCCTGACGTCCCCAACTGGAGACACAATCCAATACGTACTTCAAATAATGTACACGGACTCCAACAACGCAGCCGAATACGAGGCCCTTCTACATGGCCTCCGGATGGCAATCTCCATGGGCATTCAACGCCTAGAGGTGCGCGGGGATTCAAACCTCGCAATATCCCAAGTAAATGGAGACTTTGACGCCAAAGATCCAAAAATGGCAGCTTACTGCAACGCCGTCCTAAAAATGTCAGCTCGGTTCGAAGGACTAGAATTCCATCATGTAGCCCGGGATAATAACCAGGCAGCAGACGTGTTAGCACGCATCGGCGTGAAACGAGACGCCGTCCCTCCAAACATCTTCCTGGAACGGCTCTTTAAGCCATCTGTATTATGGGAAGAGGAGTCCAGAAATAACAATCTGGAGCCAGCCGCATCACCTAACTCAGACCATTCTGACACAATCGGCGGCTCAGCCAATGAAATAACACCTTCAGCTCACGAAATAATGGCAGTAATTGCCCCGTGGACAGAACCATTCCTAGCCTACTTAATGCGGCAGGAACTTCCCGAAGACCAAAATGAGGCCCGCTGCATAGTTCGGCGATCTAAAGCCTACAAGGTCCATGAGGAGAACTTTATAAGAAAAGCACAACCGTGTCCTTCAAAGGTGTATCTCCGAAGAGGAAGGGCGAAATCTCCTGGCTGAAATTCACGCCGACTCGGCGGGCACGATGTTGCAGCCCGGCCCTTGTAGGCAAGGCCTTTCAGACAGGATTTTGTTGGCCGACAGCCCGGCAGATGCTCAGGATTTAGTCCAACGATGCGTCGGTTGCCAGCTCTTTGCTAATCGAGCCACATGCCACCCACCGCCCTCAAAACTATACCCATTACCTGGCCGTTCATGTCCGGGGCTTGACATGGTTGGACCCCTTAAAGGGGGAACCCACAAGCACAAATACTTAATGGTCATGGTGGACAAATTCACCACATGGATCGAGGCCAAGCCGGTTAAAACGGCAGAATCCGGACCGGTGATAGACTTCATATCCGGGGTAGTACACCGTTTTGGCGTCCCCCACAGCATCATCACTTATAACGGCATGAACTTCACGGCCGATGAGGTTAAACTCTGGTGCAAAAACATGGGCATCAAGCTCGATTACGCTTCAGTCTATCACCCCCAAACTAATGGTCAAGTCGAGCTAGCAAATGGTCTAATCATGAGCGGCATCAAACCCAGACTAGTGCGGTCCCTCAAGGAATCTAACACGCACTGGGTAGAGTATGGGGGCTGCGGACCACGCCAAACCGAACTACTGGATTCACACCATTTTTCATGGTATACGGCGCAGAGGCAGTTCTGCCCTGCGATATAATTCATGACTCACCTCGTGTGCGCATGTACGAAGAAAGAGAAGCCGAGTTAGATCGGCAGGACAGTTTGGACGCCTTAGAGGAGGAGCGGGACGTGGCAAAGGCTCGTTCCGCATTTTATCAGCAGCAGGCTCGAAGATATCAAAGCAGAGAAGTACGGGCCAAAACTTACAATGTTGGCGAACTTGTTCTACGCCTGCCGGACAAGAAAAAGGACAAACTTAATCCCAATTGGGAAGGTCCCTTCATCATCGACCAAGTCCTGACCGGCGGAGCATACCGTCTACGTAACGCATCTGACAACCGACTCGAGCCGAACCCATGGAACGCAGCCCGTCTCCGAAGATTCTATGCCTAACGCCGGACTCCGGGTTCGTCTCACTCCCCCGTCCACCCCCTTTTTACTGTCTCTCGTCCTCCTCCTTCTTCCCACTTTTTTTTCAATACCTTTTATGGGCTGATTTGCGCTTTGTTCGCACACACTTGATGTGCTCCTGGCACTCACTATACTGGGGCTTCTTTAATGTAAGCTTATTCATACGGGCTTCATGCCCAATACATGTGTCATACTTCCGCATGTACCTTTTATTCACCATTATATGCATCGATATGACTTAAGTTTTGGCCAAGCTGGGTTGCCTGGCTCCTGTGCTTACCCCTACGTTCCCGACTGTTCGGCTAGGAGGTAAAGGGAGCACCTCTGCGATTGTTACTGCCGGGTCAGCCGGATGTGTACCTCAGACTGGGTGAAGCCGAAAGCTAGCGTTCTTAAGAGAATATTCGGTCGGTGACTTGAAAGATGATTTATTACTTACTTATTTATCTGCCCCTAGATGCTTTTTCTGCTATTTTCGCAGTCCGATATTGCACTGTAGGGCATGCCTCCCAGGAAAAGGAACTCTTAACGGAACTATTCTCCCTGGAAGATGTTTCTTACTAACCATGTAATATAACATAACTAGTTGGGCACTTGTCTGATAAAGCAATTATGACCCAGACGCCTTGTCCCCATGCATGCCCCGGTTCTTTTATAACCGTAAGGGTATTCGGACACACTCCGGACTATTGGGTCCCGAGGTTGAAGCGAAACGGTCCGCAAAGACAAACGATCTACAATCCGGCTAGAAGGCATTTTACATGTCATTTCAAATTACATTGTCAAACCGACTGATTGTACTCCTCCTCAATCCCATCTAACAGGCTGTCTAATTTACAGTCCTGTTGGGAATATTTCGTGGCCAGTTCTACTTGGCCGTACATCAAGCTCACAGGGATCTCCTTCCCATCAGGCCCCGCAGGTCCGACCTCGGCCATGTGGTGCAGGTCAGCCTTCGGGTAACGTGTCTTCACCATGGCCCAGACTCCCTGGCGCCTGACGGCAGGCTGATATCTTCCACAAACGGAGGCGTCGTCGTGCTCCCTGAAGCTTCTCAGCAAGCTCACCAAGGCCCTCGGGTAGGGAGACGGATGGCCATAAAGCATGAACGACGCCACTCATCGCCTGCCGAACACGTTCGAGCAATTGCACTAGCTCGGGAAGTTGGTCACCCATTGACTCAGGCATTTCCTCCGCAGGGCGACCTGTGAGCACACCTAAAGACATATTTCTGTCAATCGACTTCCTCGCCGAATTCCTCTTTTCAAAGGAATTTGTTCAAGCACTTACTATAAATGCCGCGACGAAGCCGCTGATTCTCCTTCACGGAGCCAGACAGCTGGACCCGAACACCTTTCAGCTCTTCTCCTCGCTGGGTGTGGGCATCTTGGAGCTTGTGTCTCTCCTGCTGCACCTTCATAAGCACCCTCTCGCCGCCTTTAGCCGACGCAGTAGCTGTTGCTTGTCCGGATCTAGTCCGACGCCTCTGCAATACTATTGTCGATCCACGCCGCACTTTGTTAAATAATTATCTTTTCAAAGTACGTCTTACCAGTGGGGGTCTCTGTGGCTCCCTCTATGGCGGCCAGTGCGGCCTCAAGTTGGGCCTTGCACTCTTGGAGCTCCTGGGACAGATGGGTATTCTTCTCCGTAAGATCCTGCATCATAATTGATCCTTAAATCAGTTATTTCAACTATTTTAAGTCTCGGGGGCTACTGGCATATATAACTATTAAAATTACTTACCCGTATGTCTTTCACATACTGCTCCGTGGCTCTGGTTAACCCATCTTGAGCGGCACGGAGGTGCGCGTGTCCCAGTTCAAAGGCATTTAACGCTTCCGGGGAGAAACACGCGTCACGAAGAACTGTCCGGCGACGCCTGTGATTCATGGCGCTCTCCACCTCAGACCGGGTGGCGGACAGCCTGTCGGCATCCTCCCTCGGAGGAGCGTCCGGCTCACACCTTGTATTCGCCTCCCCTCCCGGACCATGCGTTGGAGCATGGCCGGCGGAGGCTTGATTGGCAACCTCTCCGGACACTGTTCGGCGAGCGCTCTTTCTGGAAAAGTGATGAGCATTAATATACCTCCTAGGGATCCTTCCCTTAAAAATAGTGGTGCTCCGTACCGTTGCGGCGACGTTTCGGTTCACGTCGCGCTCCTCTTCCGCCTGCTGGGCCGGACTGACCCTTGTTGGCCGCCGCTGGTTCGGCTTCCACCTTAAAGGCACCTCCGCGATGCACCATCGGTATGGGAAGGTCGAATTGAGCGTGGATCAAATGATGGTGTCAAGACCTTGGTCGTAGTCACCTGGGAGGCCGGAAACAAACCGGGGTAGTCAGCCGTAATGGCGACTAGGGCATTGTCTATGCTACGTTGGTGGAACACCCCGTCAATCAGCTCCACCTTTATGTTCGGATCCTCTTCAGAGGTCGGATCAAGGGATCTTTCCGGATCCTCGAGCTGTGGAGTTAGGCTTCGTATGCCCTCCATGTCCCGGCGCAGCTCCTGCGTCGAAATCACAGAGTAAGATACTTGACTTTAAAAGTATGGATCGGGTAGACGAACATCCGCTTACCCAGCTCCGAGGGTTATTCATAGAAAATCCATTCAACGGATTCTTGCGGAGGAAGTCCTCCTCCTCTCCCTTGTACATGCCAGACAGGATCTTTGCCAGATCGGCTACCGAGCCTGGCCCTTTGTAGCCATGACGGGTGGCGTCGTCTTCCCCGTTGAAATCCCACATAGGGTGGCCCCTATATTGGAGTGGCTGCACCCCTCGCATAATGCATGTGGCCATGACTCCAATCATGGTCAATCCGGAGTGGGCCAGTAACCTAATCCGCCCATCGGATAATGGACGCTCCTATCATCTTCCCGTTGAGGGCTCATGGGCGCCAACTCAGGCGTTTCTTCAAGGGAGCATTGTTAAACTCCGGGAGGCCGATCCGAACTGGATCCGCAGAGGGCGTCCTCCATGTAGAACCATTCCGAAGGCCAGTCTTGGACGCCTTCTTCGGGTGCGGATAGATATCCGGTCCCAGCGATGCGCCATATTTCGGCTCCGCCCACTTGATATATCGACCCCTCATGAGAACGGGGTACGAGACAAAACAATCTCTTCCACAGCGCAAAATGGGGCTCGATGCCCAAGAACAGCTCGCAAAAAGCTGCGAAGCCCGCGATGTGCAAAATGGAGGCGGGCGTGAGGTGGTGAAGTCGGAGTCCGTAGAACTCTAGGAGCCCCCGGAGAAACGGTTGTATGGGAAATCCGAGTCCCCTTATTAGATAGGGGACAAAGCATACCCGCTCCCCTTTGGAAGGGTTGGGGACGCTCTCCGCCTGCTTTCTACCCTTGTAGGTGGCTAGTCCGGCTCGAACCGGAACCATGAAAGCTGGGGGAAGATATCCCTCGGTTTGAAGTACCACTAGCTCGCTGTGTGGAACTGAGCATCTCCCCCAATCTCCTGGCTTAGGGCTGGGAGCCTTGAGAGGAGGAGCCGCGTCGGCTATCCATGATAGAATGGATTTTTGTCAGAGGCGCTTCAATGAGAACTTGCGGATGGAGGATGGTGTGAGCTGGATCTAGATCCTCGCCTCTCTTATAGGCGGTTCGTTCGCACGGCTAGGGGGTAAATTGTAAAAATATCCCAGCCTTTCGCATTCGTACGACACGTGGAAGAAGGCCATTATTGGGCGTAGAAGCCAAGGAGCGCAACATTTATAAAGAAGCCGGACACTATTCGACGGGAACATGAAGATTGAAGGAGAACCCGCCTTGCAACGCCGAAGACAATATACGCGCCGGACTCGTCGTCGCTGAAGCCCGGTTCGGGGGCTACTGAGGGAGTTCCGGACTAGGGGGTGTCCGGATAGCCGAACTATCATTATCGGCCGGACTCCAAGACTATGAAGATACAAGATTGAAGACTTCGTCCCGTGTCCGGATGGGACTTTTCTTGGCGTGGAAGGCAAGCTTGGTGATACGGATATGTCGATCTCCTACCTTTGTAACCGACTTTGTGTAACCCTAGCCCTCTCCGGTGTCTATATAAACCGGATGGCTTTAGTCCATAGGACGAACAACAATCATACCATAGGCTAGCATCTAGGGTTTAGCCTCTTTGATCTCGTGGTAGATCTACTCTTGTAACACACATTATCAATATTAATCAAGCAGGACGTAGGGTTTTACCTCCATCAAGAGGGCCCGAACCTGGGTAAAACATCGTGTCCCTTGTCTCCTGTTACCATCTGCCTAGACGCACAGTTCGGGACCCCCTACCCGAGATCCGCCGGTTTTGACACCGACACCCTCCTTAAGAACTCTTGGGAATATGAGGCTTAAAAGTTTCAACCCTGTGCAATGTGCTTCTCGGGTGTGGATTTGTGTCTGGTTAATTAACGGTTCTGTTAATACTGATATGTCCTTGAACATTATATGGGTATTGCATCGCTTGTACTTATAATAAGTGGAAATTTTTCTCATATGTTTCAATATGTGCCCGAATAATATTAATGTACACTCTTTCAATACATGGTTTACTCTTGGCCTTTGCAACATTGGCGCAACTGGTCATCTAGTATTTAGGAACGGAGGGAGTACCTCGCAACAACCAACATCACACGCCCACAAGTAGTTTTAGCTCGCTATAATCACACTCCTCACCCTCTCGTCTCGGCTTCCCCATAAAACACCAACCCCAACCTGTCCTTCTCATCAGAATTCAGAGCCCAGACACGAGAGAGAGCTCATAGAGACTCGGGCAGCCATCGGCGACCTCTGTGGTGCAGCAGCACGTGACCGGGCATGGGGAAGTGCCAGGCGGCAGACGCGGCGGCCGTGGTGATCCAGCACCCGGGCGACGGCAAGGTGGAGCGCCTCCACTGGCCGACCACCGCGGCAGACGTCATGCGCAGGAACCCTGGCCACTACGTCGCCCTCGTCGTCCCGCATCACGTCGACGCCGAGCGCGACCCCACCGTCGCCGGAGAAGGAGGAGGTGCCAGGATAACCAAGGTGAAGTTCCTCAAGCCAAGGGACACGCTCCTCCTCGGCCAGGTCTACCGCCTCATCACCTCCCAAGGTTCGTGCCACTAGTAGAAAACAGGGCTTTGGTCCAGGCCGGGTTAGCCCATTAGTCCCGGTTCAGTCATGAACTGGGACTAATATGAGCATTGGTCCCGGTTCATGCGGCAAAGGCATTAGTCCCGGTTCAAAAGGGACCTTTAGTCCTGGTTGGTGCCACGAACTGGTACTAATGGATGCGATGCCCATTTAGTACCGGATCGTGGCATGAACCGGTACTAAAGGTCTCATTTTCAAACTGTACTTCCGATCGCCTTTCCAGTTTTGTAAAAAGCAAAAGAAAATGATAAAAACTTCAAAAATTAAAATCCTTCGAGATGTAGTTATGTTACTACATCTACTAGTTAGGAAAATTTAAAATCTTAAATTTGGACATGTTTTGCAAAAAGTGTAGGGAAATGTAAAACGGCCATAACTTTTGCATACTATGTCAGAAAAAAACGTATAATATATCAAAATGTTCAGCACGAAAATCCGCATCCGATTTTGATAGCTGTTTGCAAATTTTAAGAATCCTCAAATTCTAAAAGGAAAAAAATTATGCTCAAATTTCAGTTTTTTTAATTTTTGTTAAATCTGGTCAAACTACTTATTCAAGAAGTATTAGTGTTACTAAATAATTATTCAAGAATATTAGGGTTACTAAATAATTATTTTAGTTTTTTTGAATTTTGGTCAAATCTGGTCAAATTGTGGTCAAACTATGGTCAAACTACTTATTTAAGAAATATTAGTGTTACTAAATAATTATTTCAGTGTTTTTGAATTTTGGTCAAATCTTGTCAAACTATGGTCAAACTGTGGTCAAACTACTTATTCAAGAAATATTAGTGTTACTAAATAATTATTGTTTTTTAAACAATAATTTCAAACTCAAACATTGAAATGTGTGACTTCATGCTCAAGCTAAATTCCTGAGGGTTAATAGGATTGACATCTTACTATTGTCAGGAAAACAACAAGTGCAGGCTTGGAAACGAGGGAGAATAGAACCCTGAAGTTAAGCGTGCTCAGGCTGGAGTATTGAGATGGGTGACTGTTCGGGAAGTTAGACGATTTGAAATAATGAGGGGTGATTGGAGATTAGAGGTTAAAATAATTCAGAAATTTGAAAATAAAAAAATAAAAAAAATTCAAATTTCTTTTTTAAAAAGAAATCATAAAATCTATTTAGTACCAGTTGGTGTTACCAACCGGGACTAAAGGTACACGAATCGGGACTAAAGGGGGAGGCTTTAGTAACAACTCTTTAGTCCCGGTTCCAAGACCCTTATGAACCGGGATAAATACCCCTTTTTTTACTGGTGTGCTCTGAATCCGCCAACCAGGATTGGATTCTATTTGCTGCTCGTGCGGTTCTCTCTCTTGCTTACATGGAGATTAATCTGTCAATCAACCCGTGGTGCGCTCGTGCAGAGGTGACCAAGGCCGTGCAGACGAGGAAGCAGGAGAGGATGCGCGGCTGCGAGGAGGCCATCGAGCGGGAGCGACCGCGCCTGCACCGGCGGCGGCAACCGCCGAGGCCAAGGGACGACGACCCAGCCGCGGCCGCCAGCGGCGAACAGAGGCTGCCCGCCAATCATCAGGAACGGAAGCGGCTGGAGACGGACCGGCAACACCGAAGCTTCGCCGCCGCCCGCGGCAGAGGCCGGCACTGGCGGCCGGCGTTGCAGAGCATTACAGAGTCGTCGTCGAGCGGACACGTCTCTGTAAATGAACTACATACAAGAAGATTTGGGGAGATAGAAATGGCGATCTGAATGTATCCATCGGCTTCTGCCCCGTTTGAATCCGTTTTGGTGATACAGTAGCATGCATTGCCCGTTCCAATTCATCTTTTGTGCGAAGATTTTTTTTTTGAAACTTTTTTTTTGCAAAGATTACATTTTCCTGTCTTGAGGATCCAGCAGTTTATCCAAGGCGCACGTGTTATTTCCCGCGCAATGCGGAGGATAGACGTGTGCTATTTGTGTTTGTACTCTCTTCGTTTTTATTTGCATCATGTATTTGCTTTGCTTAAAGTCAAACATTATAAAATTTGAACAAGTTGTACAAAACAATATGAATATTTATATTAATAATTCTATGTGATGTGAAGATATATTTCATGATGAATCCAATGATATTAATTTGGTAGTGTATATGTTAATAATTTTTTCTACAAACCTGTTAGAAGTTTATAAAATTAATTTTAAACAAACCTAATATAGGAAATAAATAAAAAAACGGATAGCACATCCTCTCTAGGTGACTACATTATGAGCTGATAAATAGATACATCATTTAACGTGAAAATTTGCTTAGGTGATTAGGCAATGATGAGACGGCTAAAACACACTCAAAAGGATAAAAATTTCGCATCCATCATTGTTAAAAGTCTTAGTTTTTCAGATTAGTGAGGATGAAGGAGAGAGGCTAAGTGCTTGGCAGTTTCAGTTCGGACCATTTCAAATTTGATGTTATATAAGGACACGGATACATTTCTGTGGGAGGTCATGATCGATGAAACAGTGGTAGTTAGGCTTGTATTATTGAATTGTTAGAGCATTGTAATAGAGAATCAAATTTTGTCGCTCATGAGCTAGCTAGCTGGGGTAGTGTTAATAATACTTCTTTATGGGTTAATTTATTGCCTGACTTTATTGTAAAATTTATGGCGGATGATGTAAGTGTCATTGGTAAATAAAGCTAGCATGAATGTCTTCCCATCAAAAAAAGATAAAACGCCTTAAAACATCTTACACAAAAGACTTTTAGGAAATGAAAAATTATAAATAGGAAAAAGACCCCAAGCGACAAATAAGAATCGCAGTTGGCAGACGCGGCGGCCATGGTGATCACCTATTTATTTATACTAAACATTTTTACTTATTTAAATAATTCACCTTGTGTTACGAACATAATATGTTATATTTTTTATTGGTACGAACTTTACTATATAGTTTATTTTTTCTTTTGCGGGGGTACTATATAGTTTAGTTTAATAGCTGCAGAATAGAATTTGTTCAAACACTAAAGCTACAATAGTCCCTCTTCCCATGTTAGCACATACATGTCTTCGTCCCTGATAATACCATTGAAGTAGAACTCTATTTTTGTGAGAAAATATCTAATAGTTAAAAAATTGTTTGGCCATCTTATATATGCAAATCATATAAATATCAAAATAAATAGAATAATCCATTCCATTTAAATGTACTATTGTAGGTTATTTCTAATTTGTTTTGTTAGTTTTAGTATCTTTAAAATATGTAGATATAGGCTTTTACTTTATAAGAGTATAGAAAATATCCTAATAGAGATTTTTTCGCGTAGAATTGTCTTGCTTGGTAGTAACCACCATGAAAAAAGAGGCCAAAGAAGCCCAAAAAAAGAGAAAAAAGAGGCCATAAAAAAGACCATGATCTTCATGGTAGAGAGTCTCCTATCTTGTCACTTTCATATACTAGTGGAAATCTTTCATTATAGAACTTGGCTTGCATATTCCAATGATGGGCTTCCTCAAATTGCCCTATGTCTTCGTGAGCAAGCAAGTTGGATGCACACTCACTTAGTTTTTTTTGTTGAGCTTTCATACACTTATAGCTCTAGTGCATCCGTTGCATGGCAATCCCTACTCACTCACATTGATATCTATTGATGGTCATCTCCATAGCCCGTTGATACGCCTAGTTGATGTGAGACTATCTTCTCCTTTTTGTCTTCTCCACAACCATCATTCTATTCCACCTATGCTATGTCCATGGCTCACGCTCATGTATTGCGTGAAGATTGAATAAGTTTGAGAACGTCAAAAGTATGAAACAATTGCTTGGCTTGTCATCGGGGTTGTGCATGATCTAAATATTTTGTGTGATAAAGATAGAGCATAGCCAAACTATATGATTTTGCAGGTATAGCTTGCTTTGGCCATGTTATTTTGAGGATACATGATTGCTTCGTTAGTATGCTTGAAGTATTATTGATTTCATGTCAATATTAAACTTTTGTCTTGAATCTTATGGATCTGAATATTCTTGCCACAATAAAGAAGATTACATTGATAAATATGTTAGGTACCATTCCACATCAAAAATTCTGTTTTTATCATTTACCTACTCGAGGACGAGCAGGAATTAAGCTTGGGGATGCTGATACGTCTCCAACATATCTATAATTTTTTATTGTTCAATGCTATTATATTCTCTGTTTTGGATGATTATGGGCTTTATTATACACTTCTATATTATTTTTGGGACTAACCTATTAACCGGAGGCCCAGCCCAAATTGCTGTTTTCTTGCCTATTTCAGTGTTTCGAAGAAAAGGAATATCAAACGGAGTCCAAACGGAATGAAACCTTCGGGAGAGTTATTTTTGAAACGGAAGCAATCCAGGAGACTTGGAGTAGATGTCAGGGAAGCTTCGAGGTGTCCACGAGGCAGGGAGGCGCGCCTGCCCCCTGGGCGCGCCCCCACCCTCATGGGCCCCTTGTGGCTCCCCTGACCGACTTCTTTTGCCTATATATGTCCATATACCCTAAAAACATCGGAAAATAGAATAGATCGGGAGTTCCGCCGCCGCAAGCCTCTGTAGCAACCAAAAACTAATCGGGACCCTGTTCCGGCACCCTGCCGGATGGGGGTTCCATCACCGGTGGCCATCTTCATCATCCCGGCGCTCTCCATGACGAGGAGGGAGTAGTTCACCCTCGGGGCTGAGGGTATGTACCAGTAGCTATGTGTTTGATATCTCTATCTCGCGTGTTCTTGATTTGGCACGATCTTGATGTATCGCGAGCTTTGCTATTATAGTTGGATCTTATGATGTTTCTCCCCCTCCACTCTCTTGTAATGGATTGAGTTTTGCCTTTGTAGTTATCTTATCGGATTGAGTCCTTAAGGATTTGAGAACACTTGATGTATGTCTTGCATGTGCTTATATGTGGTGACAATGGGATATTCACGTGATCTACTTGATGTATGTTTTGGTGATCAACTTGTGGGTTCAGTGACCTTGTGAACTTATGCATAGGGGTTGGCACACGTCTTCGTCTTGACTCTCCGGGGCACTCTTTGAAGTTCTGTGTGTTGGTTGAATAGATGAATCTGAGATTGTGTGGCGCTTATCGTATAATCATACCCGCGGATACTTGTGGTGACATTGGATTATCTAGGTGACATTAGGGTTTTGGTTGATTTGTGTCTTAAGGTGTTATTCTAGTATGAACTCTATGATAGATCAAACGGAAAGAATAGCTTCATGTTATTTTACTACGGACTCTTGAATAGATCGATCAGAAAGGATAACTTTGAGGTGGTTTCGTACCCTACCATAATCTCTTCGTTTGTTCTCCACTATTAGTAACTTTGGAGTGACTCTTTGTTGCATGTTGAGGGATATTTATATGATCCAATTATGTTATTATTGCTGAGAGAACTTGCACTAGTGAAAGTATGAACCCTAGGCCTTGTTTCCTAGCATTGCAATACCGTTTGTGCTCACTTTTATCACTTGCTATCTTGCTGTTTTTATATTTTTAGATTACGAAAACCTTTATCTACCATCCATATTGCACTTGTATCATCATCTCTTCGCCGAACTAGTGCACCTATACAATTTACCATTGTATTGGGTGTGTTGGGGACACAAGAGACTCTTTGTTATTTGGTTGCAGGGTTGTTTGAGAGAGACCATCTTCATCCTACGCCTCCCACGGATTGATAAATCTTAGGTCATCCACTTGAGGGAAATTTGCTACTGTCCTACAAACCTCTGCACTTGGAGGCCCAACAACGTCTACAAGAAGAAGGTTGTGTAGTAGACATCAAGCAGTTTCTGGTGCCGTTGCCGGGGAGGTTAGCGCTTGAAGGTATATCTTTAGATCTTGCAATCGAATCTTTTTGTTTCTTGTTTTACCACTAGTTTAGTCTATAAAAGAAAACTACAAAAAAATGGAATTGAGGATACCTCATACGCTTCATTTTTTAATATCTTTCATGAAAATATCAGAATGTTTGGCACTAAAGTGTTAGAATAAGAATGCATTAGAATGTTTGGCACTAAATCTTTGAATGATGAGCATGATTGCAATGTTGTTAGTATGAATTCCTTGAATATCCATGGTACTAATGATGATTGCACTAGTCATGATGAAAATGTCTCTTATAAGCATGTCAATTTTTGTGGAATACATAGAGCTTGCAAGTACACACCAAATAGGGGAGATAGATTTTGCAAGAGGCATAAGTATTTGGAAACTAAATGGTTGCAAGAAAGGCTAGATGATTGTGCTGAAAGATTCAATATTTATCGCCATCCTTGTGAACTTTGCAATGAACATGGTCATTTAAAGCTCCAATGCTATTTGTTTCATGATCAAATCGTGTCCAAAAATTGTGATAACTTGATTATCCTTGAGCATCATAAAGAGTTAGTCTTCTTTTGGGGCATGCAGAAATGAAACGTATAACTGAGGGTATTCCAAAATTTGATCTTGATAGATTTCTTGATTTTGATCTAGAAGAAATTTTTATGTATTGTGCGGTGAATTGCATCGTAAATCCTTATATTGCCAATTACATAAAGTCAAGAAAACAATTAGAAGATGAAGAGAATACTAATAAAAGTGAAGAGACTTCCCAATATTCTCCTATTATTTCTTATGATGAATCAGGTAACGAGGAGGAGCCTCCTATTCAACCAATCCCACTAATAAAGAGCTCCAAAAAGAGGAATAAACCCACACATGATGTGAAGAAGAAAAATAAAAGAGGTAGAAGCAAAGGTAAAAATGTATCCCTCCCTAATGATGTTGCTCCTATTACTCATTGTGATGATGATAATTGCTATACTATTGGTGCTATCCATACTATTAATGATGAGAGTGATTATGCTTATGCTATGAAAAGGCCCAAGCTTGGGGATGCTATGTTTGATGAGAATGACATGTTTGAGAATGTATTTGCTGCAATTAATGTTTGTCCCAAGCTTGGGGATGCCATGTTTAATGAAGACGATAATTTTAGCCTCCCAAGTTTTGATATGCAAATTTATTATGATGATAGCATGCCTCCTACTTATAATGATTATATTGATGAAAGTGGGTTTGGAAGAGTGTCAACTTTAGGAAGTAATGATCCCACTATTTTGGAGGATGTTAAATCTTATTGTGATAATTATGAAAGTGGATTTGGAGAGGTCATGACTTTATTTAGTAATGATTCCACCATCTTGGAAGAGGTTTCAATTGATTATGATGAGAACAAAGTTGCTACTTATGATTATTATTGTGATGATACTTATGCTATAAAAGGTAGCGATGATTATATTTATAAAATTTGTCATGATTATGAGTACCCTTATTCTAAACATTACTCTTTTAATGTGGAAACAATTTATAGTATTCGAGTTTCTTATGACACTCCCACCATTCCGAATGAGAAGAATTTTGCTTATGTGGAGAGTAGTAAATTTTCTATGCTTGTAGATCCTGAAAAGAATGCTTTAGGTGCTGGTTCTATTGTTGAATTCATTCATGATGATACTGAAAATTATTATGAAGGAGGAATATATACTTGTAGGAATTGCAATAATATCAAGTTTCCTCTCTATGTGCTTAAAGTTTCAAAGTTATGCTTGTTTTGCCTTCCTATGCTAGTTGATTATTGTTCCCATAAGTTGTTTGCTCACAAAATCCCTATGCATAGGAAGTGGGTTAGACTTAAATGTGCTAGTCATATTCTTAATGATGCTCTCTTTATGTTTCAATTCTTATGTCTTATGTGAGCATCATTGAAATCATCATGCCTAGCTAGGGGCGTTAAACAATAGCGCTTGTTGGGAGGCAACCCAATTTTATTTTGTTCCTTGCTTTTTGCTCCAGTTTAGTAATAAATTATTCATCTAGCCTCTGGTTAGATGTGGTTTTCTGTTTTAATTAGTGTTTGTGCCAAGTAGAACCTTTGGGAAGACTTGAGTGAAGTCTTTATGATCTTGTTGTAAAAAAAAAATAGAAACTTTAGCGCTCACGAGATTAGCTGCCAGTTTTTACTGGAGAGTGCTTTTAGGTTAATTCTTTTTGCAGATGATTAATAGACAAATTCCTCAGGTCCACCAATTTATTTCCGAATTTTTGGAGATCCATAAGTATGCGTTTGATACAGATTACTACAGACTGTTCTGTTTTTGATATATTCTGTTTTCACTGTGTTGTTTGCTTATTTTAATGAATCTGTGAGTAGTATCGGAGGGTATGAACCATAGAGAAGTTGTAACACAGTAGATATTAAACCAATATGAATTTAGAATGAGTTCACAACAGTACCTAAGTGGTGGTTTTATTTTCTCATACTGACGGAGCTTACGAGTTTTCTGTTGAGTTTTGTCTTGTCAAGTTTTCAAGTTTTGGGTAAAGATTCGATGGACTATGGAATAAGGAGTGGCAAGAGCCTAAGATTGGGAATGCCCAAGGCACCCAAGGTAATATTCAAGGACAACCAAGAGCCTAAGCTTGGCGATGCCCCGGTTGGCATCCCCTCTTTCGTCTTCGTTCATCGGTAACTTTACTTGGGGCTATATTTTTATTCATCACATGATATGTGTTTTTCTTGGAGCGTCAATTTATTTTTTTTAGGATTTGCTTTCTGTTATTTAGGACAATGTTTTTCATCTTTTATTTCAATAAAAGTGGCATTGATAGCCTTCACTATGCCTATTTTACAAGTCTTCATGTTGCTGTTTGAAAACAGAAAGTTTACCGATGTTGCAAAAATTCCCTAGAAAAGTAAGAACGTGATAAAATGTTGAAACCTTTTGCATAATAAGCTCTGATAAATTTAATACAGTGGGAATTTTCGTTCATAATTGTTGGAGCTAGGGAAGTATGGATCTTGCTACATTCTTTAAAGACTGTCCTGTTTAGGCAGATTGTTGTTATGTTTGCATTGTTTGCATATATTTGCTTGTTTAATGATTATATTTGAGGATAGGAGTATTAAATATGCAGAGGCATTTAGTATGCAATGTTGAATAATAATTTTAGTGATTTCCTATAGTAGAGTATGATAAGGTTTTTGCATTGGTTTATACTAACTTATCTCACGAGTCCTTGTTGAGTTTTGTGTGGATGAAGCTTTTGAGATTTAGGGATATCGTGATATGAGAAGAATTAAGGAGACACAAAAGCTCAAGCTTGGGGATTCCCAAGGCATCCCAAGATAATATTTCAAGAAGTCTCAAGCGTTTAATCTTGGGGATGCCCCGGTTGGCATCCCACCTTTCTTCTTCAACAACTATCTGTTAGTATCAGTTGATCCTAAGTTTTTGCTTCTTCACATGATGTTTTCTATTCTTAAATGTTAGAGAGTCTTCACATAGTTACATAATTATTCAACTACTCATTGATCTTCACTTATATCTTTAGGAGTAGTTTGACATTTGCTCTCATGCTTCACTTATATTATTTTGAGAGTCTTAAACGGCATGGTAATTTGCTTTGGTTATGAATTTAGTCCTAATATGATGGGCATCCAAGAGGGATATAATAAAAACTTTCATATAAAGTGCATTGAATACTATGAGAAGTTTGATTCCTTATGATTGTTTTGAGATATGAAGATTGTGATATTAGAGTCATGCTAGTGGAGTAGTTGTGAATTTGAGAGATACTTGTGTTAAAGTTTGTGATTCCCGTAGCATCCACGTATGGTGAACCATTATGTGATGAAGTAGGAGCATGATTTATTTTTTGATTGTCTTCCTTATGAGTGGCGGTCGGGGACGAGCGATGGTCTTCTCCTACCAATCTATCCCCCTAAGAGTATGCGCGTAGTACTTTGTTTCGATAACTAATAGATTTTTGTAATTAGTATATGAGTTCTTTATGACTAATGTTGAGTCCATGGATTATACGCACTCTCATCCTTCCACCATTGCTAGCCTCTCTAATACCGCGCACCTTTCGCCAGTATCATATACCCACCATATACCTTCCTCAAAACAACCACCATACCTACCTATTATGGCATTTCCATAGCCATTCCGAAATATATTGCCATGCAACTTACCACTGCTCCATTTATTATGACATGCTTCATCATTGTCATATTGCTTTGCATTGGAAGGATGTAGTAGATACCAGTTGAATGTAAACGATAGTAGTTCATTGAGCGTCCTAGTTTGACTCCAATAAGCACATGGTGACACCACCTTCCTTTTGAATGAGCCGAGCATCCAATGCATCTCTAGTTGTTCCTAGAACAACATCACAAACAAAATGGTACCCAAACTCATTGGGACCAAAGAGTTAGGAAACCAACAATACATATGACAAACTCCACATAAATATGTGCATATAGATATGAAAATTAATTTCATGCACATCTCATCCAATTTGATACTTGGTGGAGTTTCCCTATATATTGGGTCAAAGAAAGAAAACATGCCAAAGAAACTACATGAAGTTAATATGCATGCTCAAGACTTTCAAGAACCGAAACCAAATGACAAAGAAAGACCAACTGAAGAAAAGATACCAAATGAATAAATCATCACTTGGAGGATATCCATAATAGATACATCAAGGAATGAGGTATCCAATGATACACGCAAAAAGAAAGATGTCAAACTCCCAAAAGAGAGAATGGTTCCAAACAAACCAAGCTCTCTACAAAGTTTCATGATGGCACAAAGTACCAAAAGAAATGGTTTGCATTCCACCAACACACACTTGATAAGTATCACAAGGTGAGCATTCTAAGAAAATAGGATAGCTCCCCCAAGCATTGTGCATTATAGAGAATTTGCATATGAATACAAAAAGCACAAGATGGGATCACCACTTTCACTATATCTAAACAAACACTAGACAAGGTCAAGGAAATAACAAGATCCACAAGTGGTATGGAATACAATGGGAGTTGACAAAAACTTAGGAACGAGATAAGGAAAATAAAAGAAAAGGCCAATGTAAACATGATCAATAATTTCTACCACACATAAGTGAGTACCAATTGTCAAAAGACAAGAAGTATTTGGAAACAATTCCCGTTGGTAGATAGCAAGGATATCCAACATCATCTTCACACCAAACACAAGCAAATTGCAACTTGTAGAGCTAACATGCCACCTAGTAACAAGATAATTTACAATTTCAATTCTAGGTGATAAAATCTCAAATGTACACATTTTCTAGGCTTGTAATATGCACATAGCATATTACTCCCCCATAATGTGATACCAATTAAATATAGACAAGAGGCAATTAAAAGGATCCAACAAGAGATAATTAATGGACTATTTAGAATTTGAATTTCTCATGAGAAGACATACCACATAGCGACTAAATAATCTTGTAATATCAATACTAAGTGGTATTCCCCATGTACCCACCTTTATAGGATTGCGAAGTGCACAAAGCACATCACTCCCCCGTAATGGGATATTCCATTAATCTCTCACAAGAGCCAACTAAGATACAACCAAGATGCACTAAGGCTCAATGAACAACACACAAGTACATGATGTGCTAACCAACATACACAAAGGCAATTTGGGGACACATCATATACAAACACATGCAAGGAACAAAACCAAAACATGCAAGGGGGCAAGTAACTTTCGATGTAAGCAATTTAAGTACAAGTTACCGCAAGGAGGCACATTGGATATAAGATATAGACTTGATGATTCAATTGACTTGGCTTGAGACAATAAGAGTGATGAAGTCCCCTTAATTCTTTATAATGTAGCCAAGTATCCAATGCCCTCCAACAACACCTATTGATCAAGTTTGAGCTAGTTGGTCCCCAACCAAGTTGGGTCCTAAGAGGTTAGTCACAATAGGCTTGGCTACCCAAATGGTTCTTATCTTGACACCACTTTGAGTACCAACAACTTTGGCAAACACATTGCCAACCTTATCCTTCCCAAGAGAATAGATATCATCAATAATAGTTGGGTTGGATAAGTTACCACTAGTGCATGATGAAGCAAGGTGACCTTTCTCACGACATAGGTAGCAAAGTCTACTCTTCACTTTCTTCTCACTTGATTTCTCAACTTGAGAAGCGTTAGCTTGAGTTTTCTTGGGAAGAGGCCTTTCTTAAACTTGTGGTTGAGTATGAGATTGAACTTGTGGCCGCTTCCCTTGTTGCTTGTCACTAATGGCCTTCTTCTTCAATGGGCAAGATCTAACATGATGCCCTTCAATTTTTCACTTGAAGCAAATGATCTTGGCCGAATTCTTGACTTGCTTTTGGCCCTTCTTCTTGTTGCTCTTGGATTTCTTCTTCTTATTGGAGTTGAATCCAAGTCCACCTTTGTCATTGGGGGATTTTTGCACACTCAAGATATTGTTGAGTGTGGCCTTCCCTTCATGACAGTTTTCCAAGTCTTTCTTCAAAGAAGTGACTTGGGCCTTGAGTTCTTTGATTTCCTCTACATGGTTAGTCTCAACACAAGCACTAGAGGAGGTATAAGCTTCATCGTTAGAGCAACAAGGCAAGGAAAGCAATTCATCACAATATGTACCAATGTTATGCATGGATGAATCACGAGGACTAGCACAAGGCAATATAGCATTTTGACTAAAAGTAGTGCTAGTATCCACATGAGGCTCACTAGATGTTACCTTAGCAAGCATGGCCTCATGAGCTATCGTTAGCACATTATGGGATACTAGAAGATCATCATGAGAGCTTGTGAGCTTCACATGATTTTCTTCCAACATCCAATAATTGCTAGATAGCAACTCAAGTTGAGCCCTTAGCTCAACATTCTCCTTCAATATGGATGCTTCACAAGAGATAGAGTTAGTAGCACAAGCATCATCATTAACAACAAGAGAAGACAACTTGGCAGGCTCTTTTGAATACAAAGCTTTAAGTTGAGCATGAGACTCGGTGAGTTTGATGAGCTCACTCTTAATGACCCTTGAGCCATTTTCGAGGTGCTAAAAGTCCTCAAGGAGTTTAGCATGCGCAACTTCAAGCTCCTTATTTTTAGTTTCAAAAACATTGGCCACCTCAAGAGGTCTATCACGAGATTCCCTCACTCTAGATAATTCTAGAGAAAAAGTCTCCTCAAGAGATTCCTTGGTGGTTTGTTCAAGTTCAAGAGCTTGAGAGAGGTCCGCAATCTCATTAGCGTAATCATGCTCATGACCTTCCATTTTATCAATGGAGACCTCATGCTCCTCAAGACGAGATTCCAACTCATCAATATATTTCTTGCCCTCAATAGCAATAGACATGATTTCCATGAAGTTGGAACGAGCAATTTTATTCTTAAGAAGAGCTTTAAAAATCATTTCCCCCGAGGCAACATCATCACTCTCTTCATCATAATCAACATCACCGTCACTCTTGCCATCGTCAATATCATCACAAGATATATTGGGATTCAAAGTGGGAGATACCTTTGAAGCCTTGGCCATAAGGAAAAATGCAATAGACGATGATGTTGGATCCCTTGAAGCACCATCCAAGACCACATCTTGTTCCATGGAGTGTTGGGTTTCCTCTACATTGTTAGCACAAGAACTCGAGGAAATACATGCATTTTTATCATGGCGACAAGATATAGCAAGCATATCATCATGAGATTTAGTCAAGCAATTTCTACATGATATGCAAGGACTATCAACACAAGCATGTGAAAAATTTGGAGTGCTCGAAGTGCTAAAGTCCAAAGATGAAGTATTGCAATAAGAAAGTGATGAAGGATTATCAATAATAAGCCCACTATCATCATTGCAATTAACGCCACTACTCACCATGTCATTACCTTGTGGCAAACCACATGTAGATGAAGTAGAAGAAGTTGAGAACGCAACACGACCGGAGGTGGAGGGAGAACTATCATCCTTACAAATCTTGGACACATCATATTTATCTTTAAGCTTTGTCCACAACTCATGAGCATCCCGGAACGGCATGAGTTGAAATATAACTACATTGCTCAAAGCATCGAAAAGCACATTAAAAGCTTGAGCATTGAGATAAGAGTTTTTCTCATCCTCTAAAGATAATCTTTGGGGATCCTTTGGAGGAGAAAAACCCATATCTACAATTCGCTCTAAATTTGGGTCCCTGACCCTAAAGAGATTAAGAATGCAAATTACCCAAACATCAAAATTTGTGCCATCGAAACTAAGAGTGTCAGAGAATCCTAAACCCCTAGTTGACATCCTTACTCTCTAGGCGGTTAAACCCTATAAAGAGAGACAAGGCTTTGATACCAATTGAAAGATCGTGGATGTCGCCTAGAGGGGGGTGAATAGGTGCTTTAAAATAATTACAGTTGAGGCTTGAACAGATGTGGAATAAACCTAGCGGTTAATTTGTGAAGCACAAAACCTACAACAACTAGGCTCACCTATGTGCACCAACAACTTATGATAAGCAAGAAAAACTACTTAGGTGATAGCAAGATATATGGCAAGAAACAATATGGCTATCACAAAGTAAAGTGCATAAGTAAAGGGCTCGGGTAAGAGATAACCGAGGCACGCGGAGACGACGATGTATCCCGAAGTTCACACCCTTGCGGATGCTAATCTCCGCTTGGAGCGGTGTGGAGGCACAATGCTCCCAAGAAGCCACTAGGGCCACCAGAATCTCCTCACGCCTCGCGCAATGCAAGATGCCGTGATTCCACTAAGGGACCCTTGAGGGCGGTCACCGAACCCGTACAAATGGCAACCCTTGGGGGCGGTCACTGAACCTGTACACTTTGGCAACCCTTGGGGGCGGTCACCAGTACCCGTCAAATTACTCGGGGCGATCTCGACAACCTAATTGGAGACCCCGACGCTTGCCCGGAGCTTTACACCAAAATGATTGAGCTCCGAACACCACCAACCATCTAGGGCGCCCAAGCACCCAAGAGGACCAAGCTCAAGGGTACCAAGCACCCAAGAGTAATAAGCTTCTCAACTTGTAACTTCCATGTATCACCGTGGAGAACTCAAACCGATGCACCAAATGCAATGGCAAGGGCACACGGAGTGCCCAAGTCCTTCTCTCTCAAATCCCACCGAAGCAACTAATGCTAGGGAGGAAAGTGAGAGGAAGAATAAGAAGGAAAACACCAAGAACTCCAAGAACTAGATCCAAGGGGTTCCCATCACATAGAGGAGAAAGTGATTGGTGGAAATGTGGATCTAGATCTCCTCTCTCATTTCCCTCAAAAACTAGCAAGAATCCATGAAGGGATTGAGAGTTAGCAAGCTCGAAGAAGGTCAATAATGGTGGAAGAACACGAGCTCAAGAGATAAAGTTCATTGGGAAAAAGACCCCCTTTTATAGGTGGGAAAAAATCCAACTGTTATGCTCACAGCCCGCACAGAGCGGTACTACCGCTCAACCTCACGGTACTACCGCTAGGGGTAGCGGTACTACCGCTAAGGGTAGCGGTACTACTGCTTGCGAGCGGTACTAAAAAAATACATCCGTGCCTACCACTGCTGGACTTGTGATGAGTTTTTTGGTCCGGAGCGGAAGTAGCCACGGAAGTAGCCGTGGTAGTACCGCTCCAAGCGGTAGTAAAAAATTACATCCGCTCCTGTCCGCGGTAGTACCGCTGCAGCCTTTTCAGAACACCAAAACTACCACAACTTCTGCAAACGGACTCCGAATTCGACGAAACCAAGTTTGTTGGAAAGCTAGCGACAAGGGCTAACACAATCTTGAAATAAATAACAATAAGAAGCAAACTAGAAAAGGCCCATAAAAAATAGTGAGAACCCTTCCTCGAATAAGACCGGAAAAACCTCCAACACCGAAAACGCAATAGAAGAAGCATGAGAACTCCGTTTTCAATGAACTCGAGCTTGTCATCAAGATGAACATAAGCTCTAAGACTCACAAAGAGAACCAAACAAGAACCAAGAAATATGATGCAAGGATGCAATTGTTTGAGCTCTCTACGAACAATACGATCAAGCTACCAACTTGAGAGCCCCCCTTGATAGTACGGCAAACGATCCTATAACCCGGTCTCCCAACTACTACCATGAGACCGGTAAAATAGAAAACCTATCAAGGGAAAACCTTTGCCTTGCACATGATCCACTTGAGCTAGATGATGACGATCTTGTCCTCCTCAAGATGGACCACCTTTCTTGATTGCGTTGGGTCGATGGAGACTAGATGATTGCTCCCCCATACTCCAATATGGGTGAGCCACTCTTCGGCACATCTTCACAATTCCATTGACACCACGATAAGCACTTGATCTCTTCGTGATGCTACACTTAAACTTGCACACGACAATCTTGATGACGATCACCACTTGATGTCATCCTTTCCATGGGTTGTATGATATCTTCCTCTTGACGCAAGCCCATGGACACGTACCTAACCCCACATAGAACTCTCACATAGACCATGGGTTAGTACACAAAGTGCAATGCACAATGCTTACCATACCATGGGATCACTTGATCCCTCTGGTACATCTTCTACGCTTTGTGAGCTGATAAACTTGATTCACTCTTGACTTAGTCTTGATCAACCTTGAATCTTTCCAACTCTCTTCATTTGGATGATGCCTTGAATGTAAGCATGAATGATCACACAATCTTCTTCTTCAAGACATGCTTGTAATAAGCTCAACTCTCACATGACCAATCTTTGGATAATTCCTTAATAGCACCTTGGTCAACACATAAACTCCTTGAAACCAACACATGGACTTCAAGAAATGCCTATGGGCAAATCCTTCAAATATAACTCAATGCAACCATTAGTCCATAGAGAATGTCATCAATTACCAAAACCACACATGGGGGCACCACATGTCCTTTCAGTGAGCAAGCAAGTTGGATGCACACCCACTTAGTTTCTTTTGTTGAGCTTTCAAACACTTATAGCTCTAGTACATCCGTTGCATGGCAATCCCTACTCAGTCACATTGATATCTATTGATGGGCATCTCCATAGCACGTTGATACGCCAAGTTGATGTGGGACTATCTTCTCCTTTTTGTCTTCTCCACAACCACCATTCTATTCCACCTATACTGCTATGTCCATGGCTCACGCTCATGTATTGCGTGAAGATTGAATAAGTTTGAGAACATCAAAAGTATGAAACAATTGCTTGGCTTGTCATCGGGTTTGTGCATGATTTAAATATTTTGTGTGATGAAGATAGAGCATAGCCAGACTATATGATTTTGTAGGGATAGCTTGCTTTGGCCATGTTATTTTGAGAATACATGATTGCTTTGTTAGTATGCTTGAAGTATTATCGTTTTCATGTCAATATTAAACTTTTGTCTTGAATCTTATGGATCTGAATATTCTTGCCACAATAAAGAAGATTACATTGATAAATATGTTAGGTAGCATTCCACATCAAAAATTCTGTTTTTATCATTTACCTACTCGAGGACGAGCAGGAATTAAACTTGGGGATGCTGATACGTCTCCAACGTATCTATAATTTTTTATTGTTCCATGCTATTATATTATCTGTTTTGGATGTTTATGGGCTTTATTATACACTTTTATATTATTTTTCTGACTAACCTATTAATCGAAGGCCCAACCCAAATTGTTGTTTTCTTGCCTATTTCAGTGTTTTGAAGAAAAGGAATATCAAACGGAGTCCAAAAGGAATGAAACCTTTGGGAGAGTTATTTTTGGAACGGAAGCAATCCAGGAGACTTGGAGTAGATGTCAGGGAAGCTTCGAGGTGTCCACGAGGCAGGGAGGCGCGCCTGCCCTCGGGCGCCTCACCACCCTCATGGGCCCCTTGTGGCTCTCGACCGACTTCTTTTGCCTATATATGTCCATATACCCTAAAAACATCGGAAAATAGAATAGATCGGGAGTTCCGCCGCCGCAAGCCTCTGTAGCAACCAAAAACTAATCGGGACCCTGTTCCGGCACCCTGCCGGATGGGGGTTCCATCACCGGTGGCCATCTTCATCATCCCGGCGCTCTCCATGACGAGGAGGGAGTAGTTCACCCTCGGGGCTGAGGGTATGTACCAGTAGCTATGTGTTTGATCTCTCTCTCTCTCTCTCTCTCTCTCTCTCTCTCTCTCTCTCTCTCGTGTTCTTGATTCGGCACGATCTTGATGTATCGTGAACTTTGCTATTATAGTTGGATCTTATGATGTTTCTCCCTCTCTACTCTCTTGTAATGGATTGAGTTTTCCCTTTGTAGTTATCTTATTAGATTGAGTCTTTAAGGATTTGAGAACACTTGATGTATGTCTTGCATGTGCTTATCTGTGTTTGAGAGAGAGACTCTTTGTTGCATGTTGAGGGATATTTATATGATCCAATTATGTTATTATTGTTGAGAGAACTTGCACTAGTGAAAGTATGAACCCTAGGCCTTGTTTCCTAGCATTGCAATACCGTTTGTGCCCACTTTTATCACTTGCTACCTTGCTGTTTTTATATTTTTAGATTACAAAAATCTTTATCTACCATCCATATTGCACTTGTATCATCATTTCTTCGCCGAACTAGTGCACCTATACAATTTACCATTGTATTCGGTGTGTTGGGGACACAAGAGACTTTTTGTTATTTGGTTGCAGGGTTATTTGAGAGAGACCACCTTATCCTACGCCTCCCACGGATTGATAAACCTTAGGTCGAACACTTGAGGGAAATTTGCTACTGTCCTACAAACCTCTGCACTTGGAGGCCCAACAACGTCTACACAAAGAAGGTTGTGTAGTAGACATCAACTTGCTTTCCCAGAACACACACTTTCTCGTCCTGTCACCCATGCTCTCCATGCTGCCCAACCATTTCTTGCAGTGGCGGATCCAGGATTTGAAGTTACCCGGGACGGATTTCTAATAGAAATAAAAATTGAAGGCACAATACAATCAAATAAGAAAAATCAAGTATATTAATAGGCCAAGAATACACATTCAGACAAGAGGATCAACAAAATGAATTTTTCAAAGTTGTTTCACTCTTAAGAATTACTACGTGGAAAATATATAATGCAAAAATTTATATAAAATCTAACTTCCGAGAATTATGCCAACGTAACAACAAAACAAAGAATGATAGAACAACAGAGGAGAAGACTAGGGGATAGCCAAGAACCTGCTCCTTGTTGTTTCTGTTGGCTGCTGGCTTGCTGTTTGGATCGGGGCGTGTGGCCACGGTGAACCCGTCTCCTGTGCGTACGATCAGTTCCATGATCGATCGGGTAGGAGGAGGCTGCGTACAGAAGCTAATGGGCTCATCTAATTTTTTACTGGGCTTACTTGACTGGACCATATCTAACTCTTCCAGTGCCTATCTGGCTATCTCTCCCGACGAATCGTTTCTTTACCTTCCTTCGTCAAGCTCGCGCTCATCTAAAACCTTCGACTGAATCTGCTCGCCACCCATGGTGTCCATCGGCCAAAAGCAGCAGGGGTACCCTAGGTTACCGAAATTTACCCGGGGCGGCCGCCCCTACACGACCCCACGCTGGATCCGCCCCTGATTTCTTGAGCCTCAAATCAGTGTTCCCTTCACTATCCCTCTTGGGAGGCCATTTGTGATCCGTGTCCTCTAATGAGACAAGGGCCAGCCATGCGCAGAAAGATTCCTGTGCCCAATTGTCATTAGCAACATGCTAATAAGGAGATATATGTGTTAGTTAGATGGTGGCAGTGTCAGCATACGGTGCTGCTTAGCAGATGCTACTACTTGCTAAGTGTTAACTGGTTATGATTGGAGTGGGAGGAGTCAGTGTGAACCCTGCATTTCGGCGTTTCAGTGTTTCTTCGGTCTGGTCGTGGTGATGTGCACGTGGATGCCTGAAACTGTAAGGTGCTGTGTTTACCTTGACTTCTGATGTGCGTCAGTGAAGCAGGGCGATCTTGCCGGTCGGTAGGTTCATCCGTCCATGCATGACAGGATCCACACACTAAAAAATGAATGGTGTTCCAAGCCTCCCTCCCTTTCCTGTAACAGCGTGGTTGTTTGAGACCACGGTCAAGCCGTTCACCCTTGTGAGAAATTTTTTGCCTTTGCGTGAAAAATACATGGAATGTGTGCTAGATCGAGGTGCACCGTGTCAACGAGGACCTCATAGCCCTCTACCACGCCGACCCGGACTTTGCTGTCCTGCAGGAACCGAGCCAGCCGCCTCCTGCTCCCGATGCTCCTCCATTTGACGTCATGGTGGCTTCTTCGGATCCGGCTCCGGCTACGATCAGGAGGTTGTCATCGACATCTAGAATGACGACGGGTAGGCCCGGCGTCAGCGGCTCCCACGGAGGAGGGCCGCCTATTAGCTTTAATTAGGTGTTCTTTTGTGATTTGAGAACAGTGTTGTTCAAATCTGTGTAATATATGAATGCCAACTTGTTTAATATTAATGTTTAACTAAGGTTTATTTAATTATGTTTTAATTAGATTTGTGTAACACGCTGGAGGTTATTTGCCAACAGGGGTTTACTGACACGAAAAAGGGGACCCATAGGTCAAAGCAAGTGCCAGTCAAATGGCACGTGACTTTTATTACCGACATCTGGGGTCCAAGGTACGCTACTGATTATTTGTCACAAAGCCACCGATGGGACCTATACGAGTGGCGTTTGGGCCGAACGCTTGTATTAACAGCTTATCACCGGCGCCATACTAGTGGCATATGCGACAACGCCATAGATGAGACCTATACGGGTGATGTTTGGGCCAAACGCCGGTATTAACCCCTTGCCATCGGCGTCATACTAGTGGCGTCTGGCATGGGCACCACTAATGCCATTTTTGAAAAGCCGCTACTAGGCTTTTGTGTACTAGTGGTTGGCTGCAAAGCTCTTGTATAGTGAACCCTCGACGACACTCCACATCTACTTGCAGATGGTCCTTGTGTCTGCTAGCTATATGTGCCTTGTCCTAAGGGTCCTTTTCTTTTTCCCTATACTCTTGCTACATGTAGGTTTTTAGCCCGGCTTCCCTCATAAACAGGGCTAGCTTATTCAGGTTTTTATCTGGTTTTCCTTATAAACTAGACCGGCTAAAGCCTAATGGTGACTCTTGGCTTTTGCCGCTTTTAAGCATTATATTCATGTGGAAGAACTCCCTAATAAACATAAATTTTTAAGACATTGCTTAGAAAAGATGTATACGATTAAAATTAAGTACTCTTTTATCCTCGTGTATATATAGCCAAGTCCACATTTTGTAATGAATACACTGAACATAATTAATTCTGATTTTTATATATTATTTTTATGACATACCTTAATTATTTCATTTTCACAAAATGAGTCAATTAAATAGGTAACACTTTTGTGAGGTGTCAATGATTGTGGATAATTCTATCACTTCATCATTATACGTGTATAAGCTTGATTTCTCTTTCCTCATCCGAGTGCCACCATATTTTATAAACACAGGGAAGGTTACGAAGCCCAAGTTGTTTCATTAAGGTTTACAACATATTATATAGAAGACCTCGAAAAAATAAAAAATTATAACCAGGTCCCCATTTATATGGAAAAAGACCCAAACAGCAAAGAAGAAACCCAGTTCGTGGGCGCGTCGGCCGTGGTGATCACTTATTTATTCATACTAAACATTTTTACTTATGTAAACAGATCACCTTGTTTACAAATATAAAATAGAATGTTATATTTTTCATTAATACAAACTTTATTGTACAATTTAGTTTAATAGCTACATAATAGAAATTTGAAACACTATAGCTACAAGAGGTCCCTATTGCCATGTTAGCACAGACATGTCTTTGCCCCCCTTACAATAGCGCCGAAGTAGAAGTGTAGAACTCTATTTTTGTGAGGCAATATTTTATTATTAAAATTTTGTTTGGGCCGTCTTGTATATGCAAATCATATAAATATTAAAATAAATAGAATAATCCATTCCATTTAAATGTACCGTTCTAGGTTATTTCTAATTTGTATTTTATTATCTTTAAATACGTAGATAGATGGTTTTACTTGTAGGAATATAGAAAATATCCCAATAGAGATTTTTTTGGGGGTAGAATTATCTAGCTTGGTAGTAACCACCATGAGATTCTAGAATGTGTGAGGGCTCAGCAAGTGGTTTGTGATTGAATTATGTTCTTGCCCTTGTTTGCCGGCATTGCTTGTTTATTCATTCTTTCCTGACGATGTATTTCGTTTTTTGTTGTCCACCAGTTCTTGGGAGGGAAGAGGGTGTTTTGGCCACTACAGCTGGAGTGGTAAAAAACGGGATGGGATGGATGTCGGTGCCATATCAATGAGGGAAGGGGAGAGGAGGGCCAGGGGAGCCTACTTAACTATATCCTTTTTTCATGAAAGGCATATATCTATTACTCCCTCCATTCTTTTATATAAGGCCACAAACTCAAATTACATGTACCAATGTAAAATTTAATGACTGCTTTGCAAGCTAGCTTTTCTTTTCGTTAACCAGGATTATTAATACACCCGCATGCATGCAAGGAAGGAATGAGAATGAAGTAGCACAGTCATTATGACTACATGCATGCTAGTATTAAACAAGTTGCTAGTATGAGGAAACATCATTAATTTTTGCCTGGATTACTGTTAGTGGCCTTGTATAGATACAAAATGTAATTTTTATAGCGGCCTTGTATAAGGGAATGGAGGGAGTATAAAAGTTCATTTAAAGTATGAAGCACCCCCAACATAATATATTTACATCAAGGTCCCTGAACCACCGAATGACCACTACCACCGTCAGAATGAGCCGCCGACGCGCCGCTATCGCCTCTCACATACCCGAGTGGCGAGAACGAGATGGTCACACCGCTATCCACCCTCATTTATCGGAGCCACCAGAATGAGCCGATGACGCGCCGCTGTCGCTCCTCAAATATACCAAAAAAGGCATTTGTCCCGCTTTATATACAAATCAACGACCAAAGATGTAAGCAACTGCAAACAACACGCCACCATCACACACAACATACACCCAAGACAAGATACAAGCGTGCCAATGCACTCCAACACCACCCTCGACCACCGAGCACACTACATATGAACCAAAATGAACCGTTTGGAGCCGATGGAGACCTTCCGTGAGCCAGCCACCACAAAGAGGGGAAGCCGGACAATGAAGGATTTTATAACTCCAAGGCGGTGTGTTCACGAAGGGCACGCCACCGGAGTGTCACTATTGTCTGATCCCGTAGATCAAGTTTCCACTTAGAGCAGCACGAAAGGGAGGGAGCAACCGATGACAGACACGCGGACGCCACCAGGATGAGCCTACTTAAGTGAATCCTACGTGATCAAGCTACCACTGTGCCTTCATAAAGCTAATTTTATTTTAACATAACAACAGAATAAAAGGAGGCTGCGCTTGCTTGGTCATTGGGACACAATAGTTTGTGGCATTTGGAGGCTTAATCATAGCTCACGTGAGAACAAACTTCTTTTTGCAACCCGCAAACAGTGAGGGAAGACCCCTACTGTATCGTGGCTAAATCGTGGAATCCTTGACGATCCGGGAACAGACTGGCTCGACGACGACGATGCTGGTCGGGACCTTCTTGACATGCACGTGGAGATCGACGGCCACAATACAGGAGGAAGGAAGTTGCCCTCGGTCTGATCCTCAAGATGCAAGACAGGAAAACAGCGAGCAACCTGACACGGAGTCCGCCTGTCTTCGATGCGGCTTCGTTTGAACCATGCATCATTCCGACCCATGAGTAAGATATACTCCCTCTGTAAACTTTTATAAGAGCGTTTAGAAATTGTAGTTGAAATTTCGTAACGCTACGAAAATGTTGTTGTTTCCCATTTTGCCCCTCCGCAGTCTGCGCTCACTTGTCGTGACTCTCCACACTCACTGTCTCACCAGTCGCTCCCTGAATCCCTAGCTCCTCCGACGTCGCCGCCCAAATCCCTAGCTCCTCCGACTCGCCGCCCAAATCCCCAGCTCCTCCGACATCGCCGCCCGCATCCCTCTCGCCCGCGTCGCCGCCCGCATCCTTCTCGCCCACGTCGCCGTAGCCCTCGTCGCCTCTTCCTCTCGCCCCGCGTCACCTCTCAATGGAGTTAAAGGTGCCTTTTTTAGTCAAGCCGAGAGGAGCGCGGGCACCAACGGCGGCGAGGACCAGCGGGAGGAGCTATGCTGCTGACTGGATCTGAAGTTGTTGTATACTCAGCGGGAGTATGAAGTAGGAGGCCGTCGCCCGTCGCCGTGAGCTGGAGCAAGAGGAGCGCAGGCACGGCGGCCTGGTCGACGACGACAACATGTCCAGCCCGTGCAAAGCCAGCAAGGGCACGTGAAGCAGGAGGACGTCCTACTCGACGACGGCGGCAACGAACACCGGCGTTCCTCGCCGCCCTCGACCCCAGCACATCGAGCGCGTGGTGAGCTTCCCCTATATCCCCCCCCCCCTCTTATCCTAGTATGTGGATTTGTTGATTGCCGAATCTACATATTCCATGGTTCAGATTAAAATGACACAATCTTCAGTTTATTTGCATGACACAATCTACATGGTTCATACTGTCAGCATATACTGCTTGTGTACAGTATGTTTACTCCATGTTCAGATTAAAATGTGTCTCCATATCTTTTTTAGCCACAAGCAGATCTTAGATGTAAGGTTAGCATTAGCTGGCCCTTATTCTTTTTTAGCCATTCATCTTTGTATATGCTCTGCTTGTCTAGAGGGATTTGAATGCTTTGCTTGTCTGTCAGCATATTTGGAATACAGAGATGATTGTGGCTGTACTCCATATATGTAGCCCTTATTTAAAGCAGGAGTATGTATGTAGCCACAATATATATGTAGCCCTTATTTAATGGCTTGTTCACTGGTTTAAAAATTCATCTAAATTGAGCACTCCATGTGCAGATGTTGGAGTACATTTTTCAACTGAAAGTTTACAACTCGGAGTAAATTGAGTACAAATTCCAGTTGCTTCTATCAATGTTTACAGTTGAATAAATTGAGTAGATGATGGTTTTACAGTAAATTATTGTATATTTGAGAAAGTGTACAAAGTCCAACTGCCTTTGGCAATGTTTCCAGTTGCTTCTTTGAGTAGTAACTGAAGTGTTTGTGTGCTTGTAGACCACTGCTTGAATTTTTGTAGTACTCCATGGTTTCTGAATTTGCACTAGTTGGAGTATGAGTATGAGTATAAATTTCTACTGCTTGGAGTAGTTCCTGAATAAACTGGAGTATGAATTAATTTAGAAACTTCAAACAACACCCAGAAACTTACATATAAAATTCAGAAACTTCCATAAGGTTCACAAACATTCCATGAAGTTCAGAAGCTTGCATATAATTTTAGAAACTTGCACACCCCATTTCAAACAACACATATGGAGTACTCCATTTCAAACAACACAATATAATCCATTTCATACTTACAAATAATCCATATCCACAAACAATATAAGTCTCGAGAATGCATTTCCACAAACAAGTTTCATCATAGCACTACAAGTCTCGACATACTCCACAACAAGGGTTGCAAGCATTGCAAGTCTCAACATACTCCACTACTCCATGATATCTTGCTCTAGAATCTCCATGGCATTTTCATAAACTTCCTGGGAAAGTGAATCCTAGGTGGTAGGATTCCTTGCCTTTCCAATCTATCCTTGCGCAAATGTGGAATTTTGTATGAATTTTCCCCTCCATGGTTCATCACTTCAACCATGACGGTCTGAAGTGTTAGAAATATTCTGTTGAGTTTCCGGCATCATACTCATCAAACTCTTCCTGCACACCTTGAATCAGTTCTTTGATAGTCGTGGGTGCTCTACAATGGGTCAAAGACTCAAGGGATCTGAAATATCCAAGATCAAGTGCGTTTAGATCAGAGAATTTGGAGGCTGGTTTATTATTTTAATGTCCAGACCAGTTGTAGCCACAACTTCTGCAAACTCTGCATCACCAGGAAGAATGTGCGTTCTTGCATTATCTTGCTGGATCAATATTGGATTAGTATCATCTGCGGGCTGCACTTCCTTTATTCCAGAACCACTTTTTCTATCATATACCTCCTCATTACCCGTCGGTTCACGTTGACGGACTTGATTTCAATGGTCCCTCTTGCTCTATACTCACTTCTTCTAGCAGCGGAATCTCTTGCACAAAGGGCCGTACACCAATTTTACCCGAGAATGTCATATTGCCTTCAGTGTCATATCTGGTCGAAACAAATGATCGAAACATCACTTTCCCAATGCAGTTCTTGTTTCGAACAGTTCTGACCGGGTCATCTTCCTCGGGGAGGAGGTAGTAGCATCTGTTCATTTTTGTCATATAGAACCACTTTTCGTCAATATGCACCATGTTGTGCATACTGATGAATTTAGGTCTTGGAGCTGCTAAGGTGGTCTCGTCAAGCATTGACAAACCAAACTTGATCCTTTCTCTTCTATTATTTTCTTTCAAGAATGGCTTCAAACGATTGGAGTGCCTCCTAATCTTGCGAAGCTTCAGTTTTTTGTAGAGTGTAGTATGACTGACACCCAGTTGGCGAGCAAGTGACCTGAGAGTCGACCTTCGATTCAAAGGAACTGTGGGGATTTTGGATAGAGTATCATCCTTTCCTTTTCTTCCGCATCTTCCTTTCCTTCCAGTGGACACATTCACCTCCTGACCAAGTGCTTTTTGTCGCTCTGCTATCGTCCAGATTTTTCGAATATGTTGAACACCAACTTGAAAAATTTGAGCAACATCCTTCTTGTCATTTCTTTTGAATTTTCCACCCCTAGCCAGATTCAGGGTATGTAGTGCCATGTAGGCAGCATATCTCTGCTCATCTGGCATTGACTGTCTTTGCCTACGTAACTGCTGACCACCTACAGTAGCAAAAGGAAAAAAAGTTTAGGGAAATTGTGGTACAATAAGAAAACTATGAAAATTGGAGTATGAAGGAGTATATCAACTAGGAGTATGATCAAAACTGTACCTGTTGCTTCTTGTAGCATACTGTCATCTTCTTGGAGCATATTGTCATTATCATCAGCTTCTTCTTCGAGCATATTGTCATCATCATCTGCTTCTTCTTGGAGCATATTGTCATCATCATTTTCTTCTTGGGGCATATTATCATCATCATTTGCTTCTTCTTGGACCATGTTGACATCTGCTCCTTCTTCTCCTGCAGGTGGTGTGCAGTTCAAGTCTGGGAGCACCATACTGTTTTGGTTCTGTTGCTTCTATAATTACTCTGAAATTTTCCAAAAAAGCAAGTTTAATACTCCAAAAAGGGAAAAACAAACAAACCATAGATCTTATCTCTAGGTTGATTAACCATGAAACAATGTATCTTCTGCAACGTACTCCTGCATTTAGTAGTAGTAATGCCATCTAGATAATCCTAGATAATGCAAGAGTAGTAGTAACTGAAACTTCTTGTGAATTTAACTGAAACTTCTGCATTTGTACTCTGTAAGATTCTAGCTATAGAGATAAAATGCTCCTTCATTTGATTAGCATTTAACAACAGTAACGTTTAGATTGGTTGCAACAAACAAAATACAGATATATCAATGAGTAAATTTCTTATTAATATGGTCCGGTTGCAACAAAAAAAAATTAAAACAAGGTACTGGTACTCATTTGGTCAATCTGCTACTGTACTCATTTGACAGATTTGTATTTTGACATAATCCATTTCATAGTGATGTTTCTTGACACACAAGTGATACTGTGCAGACAAGTGACAATTCTTCTATGCAGTAGGAGTACAATACTCTGTATTTTGACAAACAAGTGCAGCATCTCATGTGTGATTATGCATTTATCTGAATCTATGCATTTAATTGAATCTATGCCGAATTTAACTGATCCCTGTACTGATACTCTAGTCTGAATGCTGAAATTACAGTAAAAGTTAATCCAGGTAGCAATATCACATTACTGCAGTTAGGTACTCCCAGTTGTAGTCCATGATTTACTTGAGCAAGATCACATTACTGCAGACAAGTACTCCATGCTGTAATTCATGATCTTACTGTAACTACAGCATGAGAACATGGAGTAATTCTTCTGTAAATACATCTGTACATTCATGGAGTAATTTCTGTTGTTGTGCAAG
Organism: Aegilops bicornis; assembly: GCA_021605145.1. NCBI lineage: Eukaryota > Viridiplantae > Streptophyta > Magnoliopsida > Poales > Poaceae > Aegilops > Aegilops bicornis. The sequence continues at coordinate 57,388,674 of CM038670.1, forward strand.
GGGCGAGGCAAGGAGAACCTGCCTGGAGACCACGTGCTGCGTAGTGACGAGCCAGGTGGGCTGGGCGCGGCGAGGACCAAGCTGGGCGCGGCGGCGACCAAGCTGAGGCGGAGGCGACCAAACTGGGCGTCTGGGCGCGGGGCCGAGCGCCTGGAAACGGGGCCGAGCGCCTGGATGATGGGGACGACGCGTGTTCGTGGAGGAGGGGGACGACGCAAGCTACTGGAGGAGGGGGACGGCGCAAGCTTCTGGAGGAAGACGACGACACGAGCTCCTGGAGGAAGACGACGGCACGAGCTCCTGGAGGATGGGGGCGACGCGAGCTCCTGGAGGATGGGGACGACGCGAGCTCCTGGGGGATGGGGACGGCGCGAGCTCCTGGGGGATGGGGACGGCGCGAGCTCCTGGGGGAAGGGGATGGCGCGAGCTCCTGGGGGATGGGGACGGCGCGAGCTCCTGGAGGAGGAAGATGACGCGAATTCAAATCGAGGGTAAATTGGTCTAATTCGCCATTTGTCGGCTGTGTCCTAAAATTGTAAACGCTCTTATAAAAGTTTACAGAGGGAGTATAAGCGACCGATGACTCACACCCCAAACGATCTCATCAAATAAAACAAACGGAGCCGCAGTACGGCACTACTACCTCTATCTCAGTTTACAAGTCTTACACGTGTACCTAGGTTGTTAATTTGACCAACTTAATAAGAGACATGCATTACAAAAAATATATCATTAGAAACTTTAGATATTCTATTTTCTAGTGATATAATTTTTATGTTAAACAATTTATTTTATATAAGTTAAATTGACGACCTAGATACACGTGCAAGCCTTGTAAATTGAGATGGAGAGAGTAGTAGGCAAGCGCCTCGGTTGTAGTGTAGTGTAGTGTTTCTGAGTCACCTACTAGTCGCCATGTGCATGCCGAAGTAAAAAAGCTCTCATTATCACCAGCTTTCAGCAGTTGACAAATCAGATCAATCGAGTCCATACCATCGATGATACATGACCATTTATTGCTTCCTTCGCTTTGCTTTCCCAAAACATACACTGTCCATCCTGTCACCCATGCATGCTCTGCTCTCCATGCCCCCCAACCATTGCATGAGGCTCAAACCAGCGTCTCCTTCTTTGTCCCTCTGGAATTGTTTGCGATGTGTGATCCTGTGACAAATGTGCATGGTTTTCCTATGCATTCTAGTTCTGGTATTTTTGCCCCTACTTGATAGGAAGATCACATTATCGTATAAGGATTGGTGAAAAGAAGGTTTTTTTCACTGTATTTCCCATTTAGAAATTGGTTTGATCGTATCTATCAATTAAGTGAAGTATATAATTAGAGATATAAGAAGGTAAAACACATTAGTAGGACAACAAAAGATCGTTGACTTCTTGGTCAAACTATCACTACCCACATAATGCTAATTTTAGCAGCAGAACACACGCAGAGAAGGAGGTTACGCTTGCTTGGTCGGTGGGACACAATGGCTTGTGGCATTTGGAGGGCTCACGTGAGATCAAAACCTCTTTTTTTTTTAAACTTGCAAAGAGTAAGTTAGTCGAATCCTTGACGATCCGTGAACAGAACAGACACGACGACGCTGGTCGGGACTTGTTGGCATGCACGTGGGGATCGACAGACGCAAGGCAGGATGAAGGAAGTTGCCCTCTGATGATACAGTATTTTGAATATGCAAAACAGGAAGACAGCGAGCAAGTGTGTGTGCGCCGATGCAAATCCCATTTTCAATTCTGTAAACGTACGATCGCCTCGTCTGAACCATGCATCACCCCGACACATGTACTCCCTTCGTCCAGAAATACTTGTCATGAAAATAAATGTATCTAGAACTAAAATACATCTAGATACATCAATTTCAATGACAAGTATTTCTAAACGGAGGGAGTAGTATTTTCCAGCTCACCAGACAAAACAAAGGGAGCCGCATTAGTAGGTAGGCGCCTCGGTTGTACTGTAGTGTTTATTGCCTGGTGGCCATGTGCATGCAGAAGTAAAAAAGCTCTCATTATCTTCAGCGTTCAGCATACTTAACTAATAATCAGATCGATCAAGTCCATCGATGATCCATGCATTGCTTCCTTTCTGTGCTAGCTTTCCCAAAACATTTTCCTAACGCTGTTCTTCCCAGGCAACCATTCCTTGAGGCTCAAACCAGTGTCTCCTTCTGTGTCCCCCGCCATTTCCCTGTGGGGAGGGCAGTCCGCGAGGCGACTTGTGATCCGTGTCCTCTAATGGGACAAGGGCCAGCCATGCGCAGGAAGATTCGTGTGTCTGATTGTGCTTGGTGTCATCAACATGCTAATGAGAGAGAAGAGAGAGAGATTAGTATTAGTAATGTAGTTGTGGTGCTACTCCCTTCGTTCGGAATTACTTGTCTCGAAAATGGATGTATCTAAAACTAAAATACGTCTTGATACATCCATTTTTGCGACAAATAATTCCGAACGGAAGGAGTACGTGCTAGCATATCGGCGCCCCCATGCATGACTGCTTAGCAGATGCTACTACTAGTTTAAGTGTTAACTGGTTATGGTTGGAGCGGGAGGAGTCAGTGTCATGTGAACCCTCCATGACCTGCAACTCGCGTATCTGTGTTTCTTCGATCTGGTCTGGTCCTAGTGGTGCGCATGTGAAATTGGGAATGCCTGCAGGAAGGTGCTGTGATGGCCTTGCCCTTTGATCATCTGATGCGTCAGTGAAGCATGGCGATCTTTCATGTCGATTCAGCCATGCATATACGTCCATGACAGGATCCATACTCTAAAAAGAATGGTGTTCCAAGGATCCCTCAGCTGTTCCTTTTCCCCACTCTTCTTATGGAAAATTATCGTAAAGTTCGGACCACATCCAACGTATATTGTTATAAATATATTAAAGTGGAATTAGTTTTAATTTCTACTATATCCAAAATATTTCCATGGCACAAAATGTGTCCATCAGCTAGCTAATAGTTTTGCTGGGTGTCACTCACTTCTCATCATTAGACACATATAAACTTGATTTCTCTTTCCTCGTGCCAGTGTGTTAGTATGTGTTTGTTGTTGTTAGGCGATGTCACTATAACACGTTACTTTCTCCGGCCAATCCACCATTAATCTCCGTAACGAAATAATTGGAATCCGAGTCCTCCAATTGGGGCCATCAGCTAGAACAACATATCTATCAAGTACGCATATAGTCATGAGTAGACATTGATAGGCCCATGGAATTTATGGCCGAGACTCGAAATCCTTATGTCGTTTTGATTTCCATCCCTTTCAAGTCAGACAGCTAGACACAGACAAAAGGAGAAGAAAGAGAAAAGGAAACGGAAGAAAGAAAGGAGGTAAATGTGCAGCAGACTAGCTACCAACAACATGCTACCTAGTCATTTAAATAATGATAGCAGCCAATCCCAAATGAAGTTGTATGGTGCAAAACAGATGGTAGGAGCAAGTATGTGTATCAGTAGCATAGTTCGAATGGTTGGATTTTTTGTCGATAAAAGGAATTTCATTCAATCATTGCTTCAAGATAATGCAACCATGCATACTAAGTGCAAACCCATCCTCTGCATAACCAGATACACACAACCCAATACATCCAAAATCATAAACATGAAATGTGACATGGTTTCACATAAGCAGGTATAAAAGAATAGGGTGCAAACTAAACCGCCATCCATAGGTAAGACCTCACTGGCTGGGTAGACACCACTATAAATAGCTCCATGTTATGTGGTCTCTACAAAACAGAGCATGTACTAGCCACATCTCGTGCTATTTTTCTGGGAATTAAACTAAGTACACTTATGGCACAATGACCTAAATTACGGCAGTTTGGCGAATATAATACATGTGAAGAATATTTGGTAGCAGAAGTATTAGGCCTCTCATAGTGCAAATATCATAAAAGTTTCATGTACTGCCCTCTAAGCAAAAAAAAACGGATTATGTATCGGTGCAATTAAGGACGTGAGAAAAGATTCTAGTACCATAATGGGATATAATATTACAGCACTTGAACGAGAAATGTTAGTAAGAAATAGATCCTAGACACATCTCTATATTGGGATTCTACAAGTAGGTAAATAAATTGAAAATATGATATTATGCATTCAGGAGGTAATATCATAGACTAGTATATGATGCATAATCCCGGCCTATGATACTACCTTTTCTAAGAACATTATGAAATCTTTATAGGAAGAAAAAAGTCCATTTTACTACCCTGAACAAACCTCGTGGTTCACATAACACCCTGATCTTTATTTCAGTTCTCTTAACCCCCTCAACAATTTCATACCGGTCACAAAACGTCTCTGGGTGGTTTTGCCCTGATTAAGTGTTGATGTGGACAAAGTCAAAAGCGGTATTTGACCAGCAGGTGGGGCCCCCCTCCTCAACTTCATGCCCTGATTAGGTGAAGAGTGTAGCCGGCGCTCAGTTCACGCCGACGGTACTGTCGTTCGTCGCTCGCGCGCCAACGCCTCCTCCTCCGCTTGCTACATTGTCCGAGAGCTTCACCTCGCTCTGCCATACACTCCTAGCAAAGGAACTTGTCCGGGTCAGCGTGAAGGGCCGTCAACATGTCTTCTTCCCTGCCTCCGGTATTGACCTCTACAGCCTCGATCTCTTCCTCCGGCGACCCCCACTTCCCTTCATCTGCTTCCCGAGCACCATGGTGCTCCCCCGAAGCTGATAGTCTCGTCCATCTGGAGCCGCGAGTCCCGAGGACCTCTCCCGGCGTGGCCGAACTCTGGTGCCCGCTGTAGTTCTTCGTCGGGGTGGCCAACACCTGTTCCTCGCCGTGAAGCCTTGTCCTAGAGCCTCGCCTTGCTCTGCTATACATTCGTGCTAAAGGAGTTTGTCCGGGCTGTTGTGAATCGTCGTTGCCCATGTCTTCTTCCCCAATTCCAGCATCGACCGCCGCCCCCTCGATCTCTTACTCAGGTGAAACCCCCTTCTCCTTCCCTGCTTACCAAGCACCATGGTGCTCCCCTGAAGCGCGTGAGACCATAGCCATCCTCGGAGCAAGGCTTTGTGAGCCGTGGCATCGCCATCGACCTCACGAGCCCAAGGCTGTCCTCTGTCCACGAAAGGTGTGGCGCTGCTGCTGTTACTTGCCGACCGTGCGCTCGTGTGCGTGGTGTGGCAGGGTGCAGGCGTAGCCCGGCGTGGTCGCAGCCGTAGGAGGAGCCTACCATCGCCGGTGCGGCGCGCTACTGTTTTTTTTTTTGAGAAATCACCGGGGGAGGAGTCCCTCCACCTGAATATATTACTCAAAGTGGCCATTATGCCAAGAGAGTGATCCGGTTTATAAGGGAAACTGGATCGAAAACCTGAATAAGTGGACCCCGTTTATAAGGGAAACCGGGCCGAAAATCGTACAAGTAACAAGATTACAAAAGGATGAGAAGAACATGACGCCCAAGATAAGGCAGGACCTAGCTAGCAGGCGAAAAAGACCATCACCACGAGAGACACAAGTAGATGTAGGGTGTCGTCGAAGGATCTCAATACCAAGACTTTATGCGAGCAACCTAACGCACCGCACCGGCGCAGCATACCGAACCCACGGCGCAACACAGGAGCGGCCACAATCAACGAGTGCCAAGCACGAACCTTGACTCAGAGCTCCGCCAATGGAATTCAGAACGATTAGCAAGTTGGGGAGGCTTCTTGCGTCATCATTGAGCAAAGATGAACCAAGACAATCCCAAGAGCACGAAGCTCGCCACAACACAACGGCAACCATGGGACGGTCTTGAGCCTACACAGCAACAGGGACGACACAAAGGCATCACCGCCGCCCCCCAACAGAACACCACCAAAGACACACAAAGGGTAGAGATGGCGGCTCCACAACACGGAGCGGTGTTGTTGCCGGACCCCAACACACACCACCGTCGACCCCGGGCTAGTCGCACCACCACCACCGACATCCCCACCTACCAAACAAAATAACCTGGCCAACTTCTCGATGATGCCTTCAAGAAGGGGGGCGACGCACGCTTATGCCGCCATCATCGGTTCTAGGCGGACCTAGAAGCGGAGTTTCCTCCGAAGTTGAGCAAAAGGTGGCCAAATCAACATTTCAACGACGCCTTCAAGAAGGTTAGTGGCGCCCACGGGCGTCACCATCGTTGGCTCTGAGCAGAGCATGGCTTTCGCCGAGTTGAACATACACACACCCTATGAACAGATTATTTGAGGTAGACCGCGAACCAACATACACACACCCTATGAACAGATTATTTGAGGTAGACCGCGAACCTGCATCACCATGAAGCATTGGGCCATGGCAGCCCCGATGCCGCACATGGCCAGAACTCCACCTCCCAGCCACCCATCGCTGCAGGTAGCAGCGAGCCGCCACCATGCCATCGAACGGAGTAACCGCCACCGCAAAACTTCGCCGGGCCAAAGTCGCCAGATCTGGTCAAGACCGGATCGATTCCCAACCACGCCGCCCGACGAAGCGCCAGTTAACACCATTGCAGCACCACGGGCGCTACCAGCCAGACCGGAAGAAGGTCGGACCAGCGGCCGCATTCACCACCCGAGTCGATGCAACAGACGGATCTGGGCACACAGCCCCGCCAGACGGCCATCCCCTTGCCGCATCACCACCATCCCTGAGCGCATCTTGTGGGCGTGCGCAGGAACCATTTGGATCTGAAGGAAGAAGTTGGGGTTCGGGAATTGGCTATCCCACGCCGCCAAGCGCCAGCTCGCCGACGGCCGCCGCCGGAGCGGGCGAGCCAGAGAGGAAGGGCGGGCTGCCATGCCACCGCAACCAGCCGGACAGGCAGCTGGGGAGGATCCCGCGCAGCACGCATCCGCTGCATCCGCCGAGCGCACAGCGCCAGGGGGCAGCAAGCCGCCGGAGATGCAGCCCGCTTGCCGGAGAGAGGAGGACGGGCTGCCACCCCGTCGCATCCAGCGACGAAAAGCTGCCCGAACAACCGCGAGAAGGATGGATTCGAGGGAGGAGTGCGAGCCCCCGCCAGGAGCAGCCTTCGCCGCCGCTGCAACTTTCGCCACGTCGGCGGCGTGAGGGGTGGAGGCGGTGTCAGCGGTTAGGGTTGGCGCCCTGTCGCTTCGAGAGCGACACGGAGCGGGTCTCGGCGGAACTCTCTGCGGCGACTCGCGTCGCGGCGCGCTACTGTGCTTCACATACCTTCTGTCGCGTCCGCGCTTGAGATTTGGCCGTCGTAGCCATTCCCTACCAACCGAGCCCTGCTGCGGCGTGTGGCCTGCGGAACTCCGGATGAGCCCCGTGTGGCCAACATCGACGAGGAGGCCGCAGTTCGCTGGCATGTGTCGCCGCTGCAACGCCTCCGCCTCCTCTGTTATCAGGAGCGAGGTGGCGAGAAGATTCAGGACTGCTCCAGCAGGTGGCACGACGACAGCAGCGCGCTGGCGAGGTTGAGTGGCGACGGGGCCGAGCTTGGGCAGGGGAGCGCCGGCGAGGGTGCGTCGGCGGGAGCAACGCCCTGGTGATGGTTTGCTTGACAAGGGGTCCATTGGTCAAATACCACTTTGACCTTGTCCACATAAGCAAACCACCTAAGCAAACCCACTTAAGACCACTTCTAAACTGTATTGAATAGATCAGGGGTTAAAAGAGCACCAAAAAAGATCAAGGGGTTATGTGAACCATCAAATTTGTTCAGGGTAGTAAAATAGACTTTTTTCTTATCGGCAAAGCTAAAATCCTGCCGACTGTTGGTTTGCAACAGATCCGAACGACGCGGTCGCCGTTGGATGCGCATCTAGCGCCTGCTGCTACGCACGTCGCTGGCGGCAGTTTCCTTTTTTTCGGCAACTAATTAGTGTGCGGATTTAATTATTTTCCTTTTTCTATTCAATTTCTCTGTTCCCTTTCTTCCCAGCCGTTTCCTTTTTTCCGACCACTAATTTCTCAGTCCACGCATATGTTTCCTTTTTTTTCTATTCAATTTCTCAAAAAAAGTGTAGAAGCCGGGATTCGAACCTTCCACCTATAGCTAAACTCACAACTCAATAACCACCTGGGCTCTCTTGATTTTATGATTAAATTTTGTTTGATTTCTCTTTTGTACCTTTTGATCTCCGGCCAGAAAAGCAAAAAAGATCTCACGTGTGTGAGTGGTGCAGAATATTCGGACCTGAATTTCTAGCCAACTAAATAGCTTATGTGTACATTTTGTATGAATACTATCCTTCTTAATGCAAGAAAAACTAAAAAATATTACTAGCATCGAGTAGCTAATTTCCAAACCATGTCGTTGGGGGGAGGGGGGAGCATTGGAAATTGTTGAAAGGAAAACCCTGGGAGTTTACACACAAGGGAGCTAACAACCTGTGTACAAACGCCTTGGTAACTTTTGACCCAGAAATGGAGGGGGGTTGTTGAAAAAATTGCACCGATAACTTATGTGTAACAACATGATTATTTGCACACACGAAGCTGATAACTTACGTACAAAAACCGTGATAACTTTCGATTCAAAAGGGAAAAAGTTGTTGAAAACATATCCTGGTAATTCTTGTATAAATAACATGCTAATATACACATGCCGACCTGATAACTTGTGTACAAACACCACGAGAACCTTTACTCGAGAGAAAAGTTTGTTGAAAAATACCCTACACGGTAATACACACATAACGGGGCTGGTAACAACCCATGCACAAACATTTGCGGTAACTTTTTGACCCAAGAAAAATGTTGTTGAAAAACATACCTCGATAACTTCCATGCACATAACTCATAACATACGCACATCAGAGCAGATAACTTACTCAGTCAAAGTGTGATAATTTTTCGACCTAGAAGGAAGGTGTTGACTTACATATAAGATGATAACTTACGTACAATTAACCTGATAACTTACATACAAACGCATTGATAACTTTTCATCTTGGGAGAAAAGTTCTAGAAATATGCCCTGATAACCCAGTACAAATAGCAAGGTAATTTACGCACCAGACACCCGGTAACTTACATACAACACATTGATAACTTTTTACCCATGTGAAAACGTTACTGAAACATGTTCCGGTAACTTTTTTTTGTCGAAAACATACCCCAGTGTGAAGTTACCACTCCCCCATGCTAAAGTTATATTGCTTCTCATGGTATAGTCATTAACCTTCTCATATTATAGTTATCAGGCTTATCATAGTATAGTTATCATGTTGCTCAAGTCATAGTTATCACGCTGGTCATGCCAAAGTTACCAAGCAAAAGAATTTATTATCCCTGATATGACAGAAAAAAAGAAAGGTTCAAATAACTTTGTTTATATACAATAGACAATAACTGAAGGTGGCTTAGTTGGTTATTGGGCTCAAAGTCTAATGAATAGACCTGGGTTCAAGTCCCCTTTTTAGCATTTTTATTTTTCTTTTCAAATTGTGTAGCCAAAAACCAGAAAAACCACTAGCGATTTACTCTTGGCGTGTACGGTTTTCGAGAGAAGAAAAAAAATCGATGGAATCAAGCGTGCGGTAAAGAGAGGGAGGTGGGTTACGATCGTGCGGATATGTTGCTTAACGTCCAGTCGACTGGACGTTAGCACAATCCTTTTTTATAGGAAAGAGTAGAAAATCCTCACGCCTCAGTCCTGGGCCCTGGGTGCCCATGCAATTCTAGCCCAAACGTTGCGGTGCCACATACGTGTACCCCGTGTCTTCTTTTTTTTGCATAGTAATACGTGTCTCATTTATATAGAATAAAGATCAAGTTACATACTAGTAGGGAAAAGCCTATACACAGAATCTTAGCAGCAGCGCGCTTTAAAATAAGGCGCTGCTGCTAATTAGCAGTAGCGAGGTCGAGCTTAACTCGCTGCTGAAATAAAGATAGCAGTAGCGCCTACCAAAGAAGCGCCACTGCTATAATTCCCACGAGGCCGCCATGAGGCTAGTTATAGCAGCAACGCATTATAACGACGAGCGCCATCGCTACGGATGCGTAGTAGCAGCGCATTTCTCCAATAAGCGCCATCGCTAAGTTTACTACAAAATACGATCCACTCACAACACACACCGAATGGATCCCTCTCAATCCCCTCACGGTCCTCCCCATCGCCCTCCTCCTCTCCGCCGCTGGCCACCTCCTCCTCCTTGTTGGACTCGGCACCGGCCTCCTCCTCCGTCCTCCCTCCACTCGCTGGCCGGGCCCCTCCTCGCCTCCGCCTTCCTCCTCTGTCCTCCCTTCACCGGCCGCCGCCAGCCCTCCTCGCCTCCGCCTTCCTCCTCCGTCCTCCCTCCACTGGCCGCCGGTCGGCCCCTCCTCGCTCCGCCTTCCTCCTCCGTATACTCTCTTCTCCCTCCTCGAGTCGCCCCTCCTTCTCCCTCCTGCCTGCTACATTTTGTAGTAGGCTAGTTCATATGCAACATTTTCATTTAGTTGATATGATTTAGTTGATTTAGTAGGCTAGTTGATTTAGTTGATTTAGAACATTTTGATTTAGTTGATACGATTTAGTTGATTTAGTAGGCTAGTTGATTTAGTTGATTCAGAACATTTTGATTTAGTTGATTTAGTAGACTAGTTCATTTAGTTGATTTAGTATGCACCATTTTATTGTTATTTTTTTCTATACATGGATAGGTACGTAGTTGCTTTTGTTTTTTTTATAAGTTACTTTTTGGCAAAATGTAGGTGGTACCTTGTCATCTAATATGTTACTCGCGGAAGAACAAAAAATATCATATGCTAATACGTAGATCTTAGGATTATAATTGTCCATCAAATTGCTTCTTGCGGAAGAACCAAAAATATCACATGCTACTGCTTTTCTTTCCTGTGAAGTGGATCGTTAATCCTTTGCTCATATTGCTTTAGTAAAAATGGCGCCACCACCACCACCACGATGTCGACTATGCAAGTCAAGGTGCGCCAGGAGCCTTGCAACTGGCAAGCTGTTCGGCATCTACTTCCAGCCGAGTTTTCATCATGCGGCGGTAAGAAATTAGATGAAATGCAATAACTATTTTATTTTTAGTGATGGCATTACTGTATTGTGTCATTTTGCTTATTTTACACAGATCGTCCCATGCAATGTGAGGTTGAAATTCAACAAGCTAACAGGAGACACTGTGATATTTGAGGCTCCTGGGGGCCGTACACTATGGAGGTCGAGAAAGGACGCAATATGTCACAGATTGGAGGAGATGGATGGGCCCGTTTCATCGCTCGCATGCGTCTTACTGGTGGTGAGTTGATCAGCTTCTCCTTCAGAGCAGAAAGACCCAAGCCGGCTGTCATTTATCTCAACCTGGTGGAAGATGATGAAGACGACGAAGATGATGAAGATGATGAAGATAATGAGGACCCACTCGATGAAGATGATGAAGACCCACTTCATGAAGCCATCGTAGCTCAAAGAACAAGGCTGAGCGAGGAGGAGGTGTCCAACCTGTGGGACATAATTCCGCCCACGTGCTGACTTTGTCGGGTGCCATTCGTGACCCGCCTGACAAATACCATGGTTGATCGACATGATATGGTATGTTATACTTACAAATGCAAATTATCCGATGAAATACTTAGTGTATAATCCAATGATATGGTATGTTGTGTGGAATCTAGTCGATGATATGTTTTAGTGTAGAGTTCGATCACATGCTTATTAGTATAGAATCTAAGGAAACTATTAATAGTGTAGATAATCCATATGTACTTATTTGCGAGGCTATTTATTAATTGATATGTCTTTCTTATTCAGAAATTGGCAAAGAGCATATCTGTGAGTTATGGTATCAAGCCTGATGAAGAAGGCTCAGCTGGACTACGCCATCGCAAGGGGCTCCGTCACAACCTGTACTTTCACTGCCATGGACACGGACGGTCGCACACTTAAACTCGGTTGGGTGGAAGAAATTCCTCGATGGCAAGAATCTCCGTGTTGGACAGGCCATCCTAATTACTATTAGGAACACCAACCGCCCAGGCTTGAGGATGATGATTGTCTTCGATATCATCTAGAACTACATATGTGTGTGTGGCTATATCATCTAGAACTACATATGTGTGTGTGGCTATATCATCTAAAACTACATATGATGATTGTCGTTGATATCATCTAGAACTACATATGATGATCGCCGTTGATATGACCTTGTACTGCTTGAGGATGCATATTGACTATGTATGAAATTGTTATCCAGTACTCCTTTCGTTCTAAATTACTCGTCGTGGTTTGAACTAAAACCACAACGAGTAATTTGGAACGAAAGGAGTACTACCCAGTAATGGTTTATAAATTTGATATCTAGTAGCAGTACCTAGTATCTAGTGTCTGAAAGGGAAACTGAAAGGGAAAATGATGAAAGATATAGCAGTAGCGAGGGATCACAAATCGCTACAGCTAACTAATAGTAGCGCTGCTCGAAAAAGCGCTGCTGATATCGCCATCAATAGTAGCTGGAATCGACCGCGCTACTACTACAAGTTAGCTGTAGCGCCTTATTAGTAGCGCGGCCACCCGTGCTGCTGCTACACTCAAAACCCGCGCTGCTGCTAGGGCTTTCCCTAGTAGTGTACAAGGCACGTAAGCACCGACCATACAAGACTGGAAAGATAGGAAAATCCTATGCAAAATACCAACGTCTGTCCCTCTCCTTCGACACCACCGAAGCGGCCACCAAAGGGTAAAAAGACAGATCACCTCTTCACCCAAGCTCGACGCGGCTCCATCGCTGATCAGCAGCTTTGCGGACCTCCACATGTACCCCGTGTCTTCGCCTGCCACGGCCGCCACCTGGTGACGAGTACATGGAGCGTAAGTCCATTTGTGAATACATATCTCACCATTTCAAAATACATTGCATTTTTGTTTCGTTAGAAGTCAAAACTTTTTATAGTCCAACTAAGTTCGTATAAGTTTGTTCCAGGATGCATCTAACAGTATTGATTTGCTATTAATGTATGTTGATTTTTTTTCTTCGGTAAACTTGGTCAAACTTTACAAATTTTGAGCTATGACAAAACTAATATAAAGTATATTTTAAAATAGATAGAGTAGTACTTCTCCAATCCATAAGTTAGTGCATATATATTTTCTAAAAAGTCAAACTTTGCTAACTTTGATCAATCTATTAACGAATCTAATGAAACTACATCTTATGACAATCTAATCATATATGTTTGGGATTCTAGATGTAAATATATTTTCCCGCAAACTTGGTCAACATAGTAGAAGACAATCCAAACATAATAAAAATTACATCGACAACACTACACCATAGAGACATATTTATGAAATGCATAGACCCAATATTTATCAAACAAAACCCTACAAACTGCCCTCAAACATGTACTACACCCTCTATTCTAAATTCTAAATATAAAATGTTTTTGCAGTTCAGTTTAAACCAGCAAAACCCTTTTACATTTAGAAATAGAGGTAGTATACTTAAGTTTACATCTGACGACTCTTTCACAGTAGAGTTGTTAGAACTGCCCGCAGCCGGCAGAGCATTGTCGACATATGGCACGTCCACGACATGCCTGCACAAGAAGAGATTAAATATGCTCTGTTCTCCACTGTTCCATCCGGCCGGCCAATTTTCTACGAACCTTAATAGATTAATCAACGAGTTGATTGACGCCTTCGTTAATCATCTCGCAACAACCAGCATCACACGTCCACAAGTAGATTTAAAATGGGTTCGTTTACCACCTCGCTACACTCCTCTCCCTCTCGTCTCGGCTCCCCCATAATTAAAACACCAACCCCAACCCGTCCTTCTCATTTCAGAGTCCAGACGCAAGAGCTCACGGCGTCTCGGGAAGCCGCCGCCGGTCTCTGTGGTACATGAGCACGTGAGTACGTGACGGGGCATGGGGAACTGCCAGGCGGCGGACGCGGCGGCGGTGGTGATCCAGCACCCGGGCGACGGCAAGGTGGAGCGCCTCCACTGGCCGGCCACCGCGGCGGACGTCATGCGCAGGAACCCCGGCCACTACGTCGCCCTCGTGGTCCTACATCACGACTCTGGCGGAGTTGACCCCGCCGTCGCCCAAGAAGGTGCGAGAATAACCAAGGTGAAGCTGCTCAAGCCCAGGGACACGCGACTAAGTTATTTTACCGGTGCTGGTATGTACCGGTGGCCAATCCACCATTCACCACTTTTGTCAAGATCTGTGCATATCTTATACTCTATTTCCAAATATTAGATTGGACATAGCAATACATGTACTGCCGTCAGATATTGTCAGCTTTACAGAAGAGAGAGAGTTAGAGTGGAGTGAACGGTGCATGCATGCATGCATTCTCTCAAGCCATACATATGACATGCTTTTATTTTTCTCCTCATATTTTTAATGATTCATATCTTTTGAACCAAATGTCTATTATTGAAACTTTCTATATATTTGAATTCGTGGTGACAAGACCTTCAGAACAAGGTCAATTTTGGATATATTATTTTATGTATTTCAATTTTGTTTGAAATCACTTTAATAAAACATTAGATTGTTTCACTATGTCATAAAAGTTTTTTCTAGTGTTTCACTCATTTTCATAAACTGGAATATGGAACTCACAGAGACACAGATATATTTGATATGACAACATTTTTTCTAGCTTTTCCTAGTGTTTCGCTCATTTTTCACAAACTGGAATATGGAACTCACAGAGACACGGATATATTTGATATGACAACATTTTTTCTAGCTTTTCCTAGTGTTTCGCTCATTTTTCACAAACTGGAATATGGAATTCACAAAGTTTTTTCTAGTGTTTCGCTCATTTTCAATCATTTGAATAAACATATTTCACTTCAAAATGATGGACATCACTCATTCAAAATTTATTTCAAACATTTCAGAAAACTGATTTCACTCATTGAATCAAACAAGACATTTCACTCATTTGATACAACTGATTTGAGTTGTTCGAATTGAAAGAAATACATGTTTCAATAATTTGAAAAGCTAATTCACTCATTTGAAAATAAAAATATTCTTGTTTCAAGAAGCTGGTATATGTCACAAAAATAAACTTAAATTATTTCATAAAACTAACTTCACTCATTTGATGTAACTTGTTTCAAAAAACTCATTTCAATTATTTCACAAAAACCGATTTCACTCAATTGAAAAAAAAATTGCTCGCTTCATAAAACAGATTATACTCATTTCAAAAACTATATTTCACTCATTTCAAAAACGATTTCACTCATTCAAACAATGTTTACTTTCAATTCATAAAATTGGTTTCATTGAATTCAAAAAACATATTTCAGTTAATTGAAATAACCCATTTCATAAAACTGGTTTCACTCATTACAAAATATATCTCAAAAAACTAATTCCACATTGTATTTATGAAATATATTCAAATGTATTTCAATCATCTCCAAAGTTAGTTTCAAATGTTTGAAATATAAATTTTAACTTGAAATAAGAGAAATTTAAATGTAATGAAAAAACAATTTCACTCGCTCAATAAAATAGATTTCACTCATTTCTAAAACTATATTTCACTCATTTCTAAAACGTTTTCACTCATTCAAACAATGTTTTCATTCAATTCATAAAATTGGTTTCATTGAATTAAAAAAAAAACATATTTCAGTTAATTGAAATAACCCATTTCATAAAACTGGTTTCACTCATTACAAAATATATCTCAAAAACTAATTTCACTTTGTATTTATGAAATATATTCAAATGTATTTCAATCATCTCAAAAGTTAGTTTCAAATGTTCTAAATATAAATTTTAACTTGAAATAAGTGAAATTTAAATGAAATGAAAAACAATTTCACTCGCTCAATAAAATAGATTTCACTCATTTCAAAAACTATATTTCACTCATTTCAAAACGATTTCACTCATTCAAACAATGTTTTCATTCAATTCATAATTTGGTTTCATTGAATTCAAAAAATATATTTCAGTTAATTGAAATAACCCATTTCATAAAACTGGTTTCACTCATTACAAAATATATCTCAAAAACTAATTCCACTTTGTATTTATGAAATATATTCAAATGTATTTCAATCATCTCAAAAGTTAGTTTCAAATGTTCGAAATATAAATTTTAACTTGAAATAAGTGAAATTTAAATGAAATGAAAAAACAATTTCAATCGCTCAATAAAATAGATTTCACTCATTTCAAAAACTATATTTCACTCATTTCAAAAACGATTTCACTCATTCAAACAATGTTTTCATTCAATTCATAAATTTGGTTTCATTGAATTCAAAAAACATATTTCAGTTAATTGAAATAACCCATTTCATAAAACTGGTTTCACTCATTACAAAATATATCTCAAAAACTAAATCCACTTTGTATTTATGAAATATATTCAAATGTATTTCAATCATCTCAAAAGTTAGTTTCAAATGTTCAAATATAAATTTTAACTTGAAATAAGTGAAATTTAAATGAAATGAAAAACAATTTCACTCGCTCAATAAAATAGATTTCACTCATTTCAAAAACTATATTTCACTCATTTCAAAAACGATTTCACTCATTCAAACAATGTTTTCATTCAATTCATAAATTTGGTTTCATTGAATTCAAAAACCATATTTCAGTTAATTGAAATAACCCATTTCATAAAACTGGTTTCACTCATTACAAAATATATCTCAAAAACTAATTCCACTTTGTATTTATGAAATATATTCAAATGTATTTCAATCATCTGAAAAGTTAGTTTCAAATGTTTGAAATATAAATTTTAACTTGAAATAAGTGAAATTTAAATGAAATAAAAAAAACAATTTCACTCGCTTCATAATATAGATTTCACTCATTTATAATTTTTTTTCCAAATAATCCGTCTCACATGTTTTAAAATAACTAGTTTCACATTTTCTAAATAACAAGTTAAAAAATTCAGAATGAAATTTGTTTCATATGCATGAAAACAGAATGTACTCATTTGAAAATTTTGGTTTCGCTCCAATACTTTTTTTCGTATTCCAAAAAACATGTTTCACTCATTTGAATGAAATTAAAAGATGTATGAATGTATTCAAGATTGATCCTGTTCTAAAGGTCTTGGCATCAGGAGTTCAAATATATAAAAAGTTTCAAAAATCAAGTTACAGTTTAAAATATATGAATGAATGAAATTGGCAAAGAGAAAATAAAGGGCATGAATTAGTCTGACATGTGATGCATCTTCTGTACGTGAGAATGAGGAGAGAGAATGGACCATGCATGCGTCAAGTATAACTATATTGCTGACATGGGCCCCTCTCATCTGACATTGATTTGACTATTAATAAAGATATAAGAGATAGACTCTCATTATATACATCTATACATTGTCTGTGGGCCTCCCTATAGCACGAATCACTTCGCATTTGAGTGGCATATGTGTTGCCGGTAGGTACCGTATCCGGTAAAAAGAGGTTTGCGCAGGGACACGCTCCTCCTCGGCCAGCTCTACCGCCTCATCACGTCCCAAGGTTCGTGTTCTGCATCCGCCAACCATTCTTGGATTGGATTCTATTTGCTGCTCGTGCAGTTCTCTCTCTTGCTTGCATGGAGATTAATCAATCGATCAATCCGTGGCGCGTGCGTGCAGAGGTGAGCAAGGCCGTGCAGACGAGGAGGCAGGAGAGGATGCGCGGCTGCGACGAGGCGATCGAGCAGGAGAGGCCGCGGCTACACCGGCGGCGGCAACCGCCGAGGCCGAGGAGCGACGACCCAACGACGGCCGCCAGAGGCGAACAGAGGCAACCCGCCGATCATCAGGAACGGAAGCGGCTGGAGACGGACCGGCAACAGCGGAGCATCGCCCCCACCCGCAGCAGAGGCCGGCACTGGCGGCCGGCGTTGCAGAGCATTACAGAGGCGTCGTCGAGCGGACACGTCTCTGTTAACGAACTAGTAGAAAACTAGAAGAAGGTTAGGGGGAGCTAGCTAGAAATGTCCTACATGTACATTAGGCGATCTGAATGTATCCATCGGCTTCTGTCCTGTTTGAATCCGTTTTGGTGATACAGTAGCATGCATTACCTCCTTTTTTTTGGGTGAAAATTGTTAAAACTAATTAATCCCAGCGGTTAGTTAGGGGAATCCCCGCATTCCCGCATCATGCGTGCGGTTGCCACTTTGGCAACTGCCCAACGGTTGCTCGTCTCCTTCCG
This sequence comes from Aegilops bicornis, assembly GCA_021605145.1. Lineage (NCBI taxonomy): Eukaryota > Viridiplantae > Streptophyta > Magnoliopsida > Poales > Poaceae > Aegilops > Aegilops bicornis. Next base: position 57,406,797 of record CM038670.1, read on the forward strand.
ATCGACACCTTTTGCAACGGACGCTTCTCTTGGATGCATCCATCCTTCCCGATTGTATATATACGTGAAGATGATCAATAAAGATGACACTTGAATCATTTTGCTTTGTCTCTCGTTCTACTCTAAACACGTTATCAGCACGCCAGAACCGAGAGCACCAAGCCTCAAAACTTGCCGTCACGGCCGCACCTCGCGCCTCGCCGGCCGTGGCCACGTTCGCCGCGCCGTGGCCGTTCTGGCAGCGTCGGCGCCGCTCCCGGCCTCCGCGTGCCGCCAGCGCCGAGCCGTGGCAGCTCCGCCACGCCACGCGCCTTGCGCCATCGCTGCCGTCGACCGCGTCGGCCGCGCCCAGACCACGGCCTCCAGCTGCGGCGCCCAGCGCCCGCCGCCCGCCGCGCCCTCCTGCCCATGGCTCGCCCGGCCACGCCGCTGGCCTCAAGGCCAGCGCCCTCGGTTGCGTGGCGTATGCTCGCAGAACACGCTAACGCCAACGCGGGCTGGAGCAGGCTCACGGAGAGGCTTTACGGCCGCACCATGGCCGCCATCGACCGCTGAGCCGGGACTTGAGCACCGTCCAGCCGGACGACGTCGTCATAATCGACGACGACGACGAAACCGCGGCGCTGCCGTCTCCAACCCCTGCGGTTGTTGAAGCTGAAGCCAGCGATGTGGTTGTCGACGCGGACACCGCCGGCCGTCGCCGCCGCCCACGACGCCCGCCACTCCTCCGCCTGCGCCACGCCACGCCCGCGCCGCCGTCTTATCGGCCTTCTCCTCCTAGAGCGAGAGGATTTCTATGGTAGTCTCCGTGAGTGAGGGATCCAGCGCTGGAGATTTCATCTCTAGTGGGGACTTGTTTCCTTATCTCTTCGGTTGACCAGACCGTGGGCTGCCACACATGCCTTCACGTGGCATACGCGCATGTGGCTGGTAATTAAGCCATGGCCCACGAGTGGCTAAAACATGCCGTCTAGCACATTTCAGCTTTTAGTTTATTTGTGCTTTAACAGTATTTTTAAGCGATGGTTAGTTCCCGCTTTAAACTGTTAAAATCAGTACATCCAGTACTGTCTTCTGTTGAATATCAATGTATTCCAGATCCTAAATTGATGTTATATATCTTCACGTTTAACACGTGTCGAGATTAATTACATCTATTTGCAATTGAGATTTTTAATCTCTTGCATACATAAATTCAGTATTTCTACAGTACTGTTTCTCCGTTGAGTACAATGTATTCCGAAATATTTCTATGATGTATCTATCTCCATGTTAAACACATGTCGAGATTAATACGTATATTTGCAATTAAGATTTTCAATTTCTTGCAAATACAGATGCAAAATTCTTAGTGATTTCCTCAAATTGATGTATTGAGATCACTAAATAGTGTGTAGATCTACTGCTTTGCAGATTATCACCACTACAGTTAAAGCCTACATTTTGTCATTTTGACATTATGATTACTTGACAAAGTGCTCTCCCACATATTTTACTATGTCGTGACATAAGGCATTACGAGTGAGTATCTGCTGATTTCATCAGATTATACTCCATAGTGCTGCGAGATCTACTCCATTTTGGAGATTATCTTCAAGATGTCATACTTAGCAATTTGAGATGCACACTATTGGTTTCAAGCTAAATTCTTGAAATATCCATTAATTTTGCAAAATTCATTACAACACTGACCATGATGGTCTTTAATTTACTACTCGTAAATTAATTATCTCTGGTTTGCCCCTATAAGTAATTGATGGCTAAGTAATTTGAGGCGCTTGTCCTTAATGGCCACAACTTACTTAAGCAGGTCATGGACATCAAGATCAGTCTTGCCTCCCATGAGATAGCGCGTGTAATCCAAGCCACACCACCGGGACGCAAAGAACCTCAAGGGTAAAGGTTTGAAACTCACTTCAAACCTTAAACCTGACACCATCATGGAAGTCAGTTGTTTGCATAATGTTCTTCTAGAACCGATCAATGAAATGACTACCCTGCTGTCACGGGACCCTATGGGCACGGAGAACATGAAGGTTGAATATGCATCAACTGACATGTTTGGAGACTACATTTAGTCCCTCAATCTCCTTAATGATCAATTTATTTATGTCCATTTCTGATGTTCTAATATGAACATGATTATTGTTGTCATCATATATTGTATATCACAATATATTGTATCAAAACTTTGGTACAAATACATTTGTATGTATTATATATATTTGACAGTGATTTTCTTGAGAATCTTCATGTCTATATATAGATTTCTACGGGGGTTAATCTGATGAAAGATGACTTGTGCCTTGTGGACATATGCACCACTTAACTCTATACTCAGGGAAGTAATGTTTCCACTCTCGTTGAGAGAAAGGGCATATTCTAAAATTGCTAGACGCGATGAGGTATTTTTGGCTCAACTCGAGTCCTATTTACTATTCCTATGGGTACTGAGTAACGCCAGATGCTTTATTGCTTCCCGATTTAACTCGTGCACTTACTAAACTATAGAGGTATCCGTCAAAATAGTTTCCATAGCGAAACTTATGATGACAACAAAGAGGACTAACTTCTCTTTAACATATGCAACGGATATGGCAAGCACATTCTCTGTGTATCATCTGGATTGTACTACACATACGACACAACCCGTAGCACATGTTGTGTACGAGATAGTTTTTCAGAGTGTCTTGTACATGACAAACTTGGCATACTCGCCTTGGTCATCGAGACATTGGGTTGAAACCGAAACTATCAGCAATTCCAATAGTTTATGATTATTATGATGCTAAATTCTAATAACATTTGGATTTTATGTGCACTATAAGTGACACAGGGAAGCTAATTTTAAGGCTCGCACACCTTAAAGTCTACGCTGAACCACTCAGACTCCTTGAATACATCAAGTTGAGGTAAGTGGCTCTTCTCATCCATTGACTAGACTATTCAGGTACTCCATGGTTCTAAAAGACATATCTATATGATGGTCTTAAGTGTGTGCTTTATTCACACGAAACCGTTGGCTCATTATCCTGACATTGATTTCAAGCAAATCGAATGGATAGCATTGCAGAATTCTCCTTGAGTGCCTTCTCTATGGCCTTGGATTGAAGTTTAGCAATTTGTCCTAATGTCTAGACTAAAAATGGTTTGGTAGAATCCTATCCAAAGAGTTAAGCTCATTGCATTATCTTTACTTTGGAATTGCAACTTACCAACTTTACGTTGGAGTCATGCAGTTTTACACGCTCATGACAGAACTGCATAATATTATACCCCTCTATCTTTGATGCGTGGAAATCTACCAAGTATTTTCCATCTGCGGTAATTCGGTTGCATACCGATATCACCACCCGACATACATCATTGGCCCCTCAACATATAGTTGGGATCTATGTGAGAAATAACTGTATTTCCGTCAATACCTTTAGTCCCGGTTCATGCCACCAACCGAGGCTAATGGTGGTGCCTATATATACCCTCACAAGAGCAAGAGCAGCACACCGCTCTGCTTTTTTCCGCCGAGGGGAGAGGGCTTGGTGGTGCTCTAGCTCACCTCCTATGCACACAAGGTGTTCGATGGAATGCCCGAGCCACACTACTTAAGGTTTCTCCTCTCCAAGCTCGACCGCCAAGCTCCATTTTCCTCAATATTTATCTAGGTTTAACGGTCCATCACGCCCCGTCCCCGTCTTCATCGCCGTCGATCACCCATGCCGATCTCATCGCCGGCACCACCGTGGTGAGCCTCTTGTTCTTATCTTCTTTCTGAAAGGAAAAATATTCTTACTTGTATGTTTAGATAAATACTTGTATTATTTTCTTACTTTTATTATTGCATCTTATATAGTGCGATGGTTTTGGTATCCGCCCCCGTCGGCCCTCGTCCTGTCTAAGATTCGGATGTGGTATATATTATCTTTTCATAACTATTGGTTCATTTATTGTTTATCAAAATTATGCCGACCAATGTGAGATAGATTTTATTTATCTAGGAGGTTGTTGAACCGGAAATTCCAACCAACCCTATTGTCGAGAGGTTAAATTTAGTTGAAGAAGAAAACAATTTCTTGAAGGAAAAAATAAGAAAACTTGAGGAGGAGAAGATGATATTTGAGTTGCATGTTGCGGATGTCGTCGACGATCACAATATCAAGATGGATGCAATGCGCTTGAAGATTAGAAAGATTAGAAAATATGCCATTCATACCGAGGCTTGGTATCATTATGCCTTTGGATCAGTTGTTACCTTGGTTGCGATTATGATCGCATTTGTTTTCGCATTGAAATGTTTTACCTAGTTTCAATGTATGGTTTAATTAATTTAGATGCTCTGCAGAGCTTTATGTTGTTAGATGAGAACTATGTATGTACTTTGGTTTTTATGTGATGATGAACTTCTATTAATTTGGTCACTTAATTATCTATTCATGATGTTCTCGTAATGATTTTTGACACACTTAATTATATATAATGCACGCAGATGAACCGGCAATGGATGTACGGGCATGTACACACCTCCGAGTACACTAAGGGCGTGCATGATTTTCTCAAGTAGCTGAGGCAAACAAGCATAATGGTTTTATGTGTTGTCCATGCCCTATATGTGGGAATACGAAGTCTTACTCTGACCGGAAAATCCTTCACACCCACCTACTTTACAAGGGTTTCATGCCACACTATAATGTTTGGACGAGGCACGGAGAAATAGGGGTTATGATGGAAGACAGCGAAGAAGAAGAGTACGATGACAACTATGTGCCCCTTGAATACGGTGATGCTACTGAACATCAAGAGGAAATGTATCGATGTGCACGATGGTGCTGCAGAACGGGCGAAGCTGCTGAAGATCAAGAGGAACCAGACGATGTGCCCGATGATGATGATCTCCGCCGGGTCATTGTCGATGCAAGGACGCAATGCGAAAGTCAAAAGGAGAAGTTGAAGTTCGATCGCATATTAGAGGATCACAAAAAAGGGTTGTACCCCAATTTTGAAGATGGCAACACAAAGGTCGGTACCGTACTGGAATTGCTGCAGTGGAAGGCAGAATGTCAGGCTCGATAAAGGATCTGAGAAGCTACCGAAAATAATGAATAAGAAGCTTCCAAAGGATAAAGAATTGCCGACAAGACATACGCAGCAAAGAAGGTCGTATGCCCTCTAGGATTGGAGGTGGAGAAGATACATGCATGCCCTAATGATCTGCATCCTCTATCATGGTGCATACAAGGATCTGAATGCATGCCCGGTATGCGGTGCATTGCGGTATAAGATCGCACGAGATGACCCCGTGATGTTGATGGGGAGCCTCCAGAAGAGGGTTCTGCGAAGGTGATGTGGTATGCTCCTATAATACCACGGTTGAAACGTCTGCTCGTAAACGGAGAGCATGCCAAGTTGATGCGATGGCACATTGAGGACCGTAAGAAAGACGGGAAGTTGAGAGCACCCGCTGACGGGTCGCAGTGGAGAAAAATCGAGAGAAAGTACTGGGATGAGTTTGCAAAGGACCCAAGGAACGTATGGTTTGCTTTAAGCGCGGATGGCATTAATCCTTTCGAGGAGCAGAGCAGCAATCACAGCACCTGGCCCGTGACTCTATGTATGTATAACCTTCCTCCTTGGATGTGCATGAAGCGGAAGTTCATTATGATACCAGTTCTCATCCAAGGCCCTAAGCAACCCGGCAACGACATTGATGTGTACCTAAGGCCATTAGTTGAAGAACTTTTACAGCTGTGGAATGGAAACGGTGTACGTACGTGGGATGAGCACAAAAAGGAGGAATTTCACCTAAAGGCGTTGCTATTCGTGACCATCAATGATTGGCCCGCTCAAGAACCTTTCGTGATAGACAAACAAGGGATACCACGCATGCACGCACTGTTTACTTGACACCGATAGTATATACCGGGAAGCTGCAGGAACAATGTGTACCTGGGCCATCGCCGATTTCTTCCGACCAACCATCAATGTCGAAAGAAAGGCAAGCATTTCAAAGGCGAGGCACATCACCGGAAGAAGCCCGCCATGCGCATCTTGATCACGCATTTGCTATGGTCAATGATTTACACGTAATCTTTGGAAAGGGTCCCGGCGGACTAGCTGTTCCGAATGACGGTGACAATCACGCACCCATGTGGAAGAAGAAATCTATATTTTGGGACCTACCCTACTGGAAAGACCTAGAGGTCCGCTCTTCGATCAACGTGATGCATGTGACGAAGAACCTTTGCGTGAACCTGCTAGGCTTCTTGGGCGTGTATGGGAAGACAAAAGATACACCTGAGGCACGGGAGGACCTGCAACGCTTGTAAAAAAGAGGGCATGCCTCCGAAGCAAGATGAAGGTCCTGCCAGCTACGCTCTTACGAAAGAAGAGAAAGAAATCTTCTTTGAATGCCTGCTCAGTATGAATGTCCCGACTGGCTTCTCGTCGAATATAAAGGGAATAATAAATATGCCAGAGAAAAAGTTCCAGAACCTAAAGTCTCATGACTGCCTTGTGATTATGACGCAACTGCTTCCGGTTGCATTGAGGGGGCTTCTATCGGAAAACGTCCGATTAGCTATTGTGAAGCTATGTGCATTCCTCAATGCAATATCTCAGAAGGTGATCGATCCAGAAATCGTACCAACGGTAAGGAGTGATGTGGCGCAATGTCTTGTCAATTTCGAGCTGGTGTTCCCACCATCCTTCTTCAATATCATGACGCACGTCCTAGTTCATCTAGTCGACGAGATTGTCATTCTGGGGCCCGTATTTCTACACAATATGTACCCCTTTGAGAGGTTCATGGGAGTCCTAAAGAAATATGTTCGTAATAGCGCTAGGCCAGAAGGAAGCATCTCCATGGGCCATCAAACAGAGGATGTCATCGGGTTTTGTGTTGACTTCATTCCTGGCCTTAAGAAGGTATGTCTCCCTAAATCGCGGTATGAGGGGAGACTGACTGGAAAAGGCACGCTTGGAAAGGACTCAATAATATGCAGGAACGGATATTCTTGGTCTCAAGCACACTACACAGTTCTACAGAACTCTAGCTTGGTGACCCCGTATGTCGATGAACACAAGAACAATCTGCGCTTCAAACACCCGGAGCAGTGCGACGACTGGATTACATGTGAACACATCAGGACTTTCAGCAGTTGGTTGGAAACACGTCTCAGAGGTGACAACACTGTTTGTGATGAGCTGTACTTGTTGTCCAGGGGACTATCTTCGACTGTAATGATTTGGAAAGGATACGAGATAAATGGGAATACATTTTACACGATTGACCAAGATCAAAAGAGCACCAACTAAAACAGCCGCTTTGATGCAGCAACCGACAGGGGAAAGGACACATATTATGGTTACATAGTAGACATATGGGAACTTGACTACGGAGTAGATTTTAAGGTCCCTTTGTTTAAGTGCAAGTGGGTCAATCTGTCAGGAGGCGGGGTACAGGTAGACCCACAGTACGGAATGACAACAATGGATCTGAAAAATCTTGGGTACACCGACGAACCGTTCGTCCTAGCCAATGATGTGGCACAGGTTATCTATGTGAAGGACATGTCTACCGGACCGAGGAAAAAAAGATAAGGAAGCGAATACATCATACGATGAGCCAAAGCGCCACATAGTTCTTTTAGGAAAAGGGACATCCCGGGAGTGAAGGGCAAGATGACATATGTCAAGAGTATGAAAAGTTTCATGAAATTCCTCCCTTCAAAGTCAAGGCTGACCCAAGCATCCTGATAAACGATGAAGATTATCCATGGTTACTACAAGAATAAGCAAATGACACAAGCGAAGAAAAAATGAAGACTTTCTCCCATAACTATTATGATGATACCATGCCAACTTTGTAATGCATTTAGTATTATACCATTGTCCATTTTGTACATGCACATGCTATGCCAACTTTTTCAGAGCAACAATAAGTATTATGTTGTAAGTAGAAACAAAAGAAAATAAATAAAGCAACAAAGAAAACAAAAAAAGTGTTTTCAAATTTGAAAACTAATGGCACTAACTGAAAGTTTATATTTCTTTCTAAAACTAAAAGCAAAAAGAATTAAAAATAAAGCAAAAAACCAAAAGAAAATAAATAATGCAGAAATCAAAACAAAAAAAACTGGAAAAAAATAAAAATAGCAACAATAAGTATTTTGTTGTAAGTAGAAACAAAATGAAATAAATAAAGCAACAAAGAAAACAAAAAAAGTGTTTTCAAATTTGAAAACTAATGGCACTAACAGAAAGTTTATATTTTTTCTAAAACTAAAAGCAAAAAGAATTAAAAAATAAAGCAAAAACCCAAAAGAAAATAAATAATGCAGAAAACAAAACAAAAAACTGGAAAAAAATAAAAATAGCAACAATAAGTATTTTGTTGTAAGTAGAAACAAAATAAAATAAATAAAGCAACAAAGAAAACAAAAAAAGTGTTTTCAAATTTGAAAAGTAATGGCACTAACAAAAAGTTTATATTTTTTCTAAAACTAAATGCAAAAAGAATTAAAAAATAAAGCAAAAACCAAAAGAAAATAAATAATTCAGAAAACAAAACAAAAAAACTGGAAAAAAATAAAAATAGCAACAATAAGTATTTTGTTGTAAGTAGAAACAAAATAAAATAAATAAAGCAAGAACGAAAACAAAAAAGTGTTTTCAAATTTGAAAACTAATGGCACTAACAGAAAGTTTATAATTTTTCTAAAACTAAAAGCAAAAGGAATTAAAAAATAAAGCAAAAAACCAAAACAAAAATAAACCAAAACCAAAATAAACTAAATAAAGCAAAAAATAAAACAAAAAAACAAAAAAAATGCCATCTACTGGGCCCCCACGGCCTGAATACGACTAGAAACCCTACCATGGGCCAGGATTCAGGCCCACGGAGGCCCAAGAGGCCCACAGCACATATTGCACGCTTAGGCCCGGAAGCCCGCTTTAGAGAGGAGCTCGAGAGGGAAGGCGCACCGCACCTTATAAACTGTGCGGCTCCTCTCACCTCGCGCGGTGGGACTAACCATTTGGCGCGGGGCAGCACCAGGCCTCGGGTCCCGGTTGGTGGCACCAACCGGGACTAAAGGGGTGCATTAGTCCCGGTTCGTGTCCCCAACCGGGACTAATGCACCCCTTTAGTCCCGGTTGGTGCCACCTGTTGGGGAACGTAGCAGAAATTCAAAATTTTCTACGCATCACCAAGATCAATCTATGGAGATTCTAGCAACAAGAGAGGGAGAGGATGAGCATCTTTATACCCTTGAAGATCGCTAAGCGGAAGCGTTACAAGAACGCGGATGAAGGAGTCGTACAAGCAGCGATTCAGATCACAGTTGATTCCGATCTAAGCACCGAACAACGGTGCCTCCGCGTTCAACACACGTACAGCCCGGGGACGTCTCCTCCTTCTTGATCCAGCAAGGGGAGAGGGGAAGTTGAGGGAGAACTCCGACAACATGACGGCATGGTGGTGATGGAGCTCGTGGTTCTCCGGCAGGCTTCGCCAAGCACTACGGAGGAGGAGGAGGTGTTGGAGGAGGGAGAGGGCTGCGCCAGGGAAGGTGCGGCTGCCCTCTCTCTCTCACTATATATAGGGGAAGGGAGGAGGGGAGGCGCCTAGGGTTCCCTAGGGGAGGGGCGGCGGCCATAGGGGAAACCCTAGATGGGTTTTGGCGGCCCCACCCCCTAAGAAACTTGCCCCCCAAGGCGGGAGGGGTGGCTGCCCTAGGGGTGGCGCCCCCAGCTCTCCAGGTTAACTGAGATGGGGTGGGAGGGGCGCTCAGCCCCTTAGTGGCCTGATGTGCCCTCTCCCCTTGGCCCATAAGGCCCCCCCAAAGCTTGCCGGGGCCTCCGAAACCCCTTTCGGACACGCTGGTCATCACCTGGTACCCCCGGAACAATTCCGACTCCAATACCCTTCGTCCAATATACCGATCTTGACCTCCGGACCATTCCGAGCTCCTCGTCATGTCCGGGATCTCATCCGGACTCGAACAACCTTCGTAACCACATACTATTTCCCATAACAACTCTATCGTCCACCGAACCTTATGTGTAGACCCTACGGGTTCGGGAACCATGCGAACATGACCGAGACGGTCTCCGGTCAATAACCAACAGCGGGATCTGGATACCCATGTTGGCTCCCACATGTTCCACGATGATCTCAACGGATGAACCACGATGTCAAGGATTCAACCAATCCCGTATGCAATTCCCTTTGTCTAGCGGTATTGTACTTGCCCGAGATTCGATCGTCGGTATGCCGATACCTTGTTCAATCTCATTACCGGCAAGTCTCTTTACTCGTTCCGTAACACATCATCCCGCGATCAACCCCTTGGTCACATTGTGCACATTATGATGATGTCCTACCGAGTAGGCCCAGAGATACCTCTCCATCACACGGAGTGACAAATCCCAGTCTCGATTCGTGCCAACCCAATGTACACTTTCGGAGATACCTGTAGTGCACCTTTATAGCCACCCAGATTCGTTGTGACGTTTGGTACACCCAAAGCATTCCTACGGTATCCGGGAGTTGCACAATCTCATGGTCTAATGAAATGATACTTAACATTAGAAAAGCTTTAACATACGAACTACACGATCTTTGTGCTAGGCTTAGGATTGGGTCTTGTCCATCACATCATTCTCCTAATGATGTAATCCCGTTATCAACGACATCCAATGTCCATGGTCAGGAAACCGTAACCATCTATTGATCAACGAGCTAGTCAACTAGAGGCTTACTAGGGACATGGTGTTGTCTATGTACCAACACATGTATCTGAGTTTCCTATCAATACAATTATAGCATGGATAATAAACGATTATCATGAACAAGGAAATATAATAATAATAACTAATTTATTATTGCCTCTAGGGCATATTTCCAACACCACCAACCGGGACCAAAGGCCGCCGCTTCCCGCACTTTGGGCTGCCGAAAATTGGCCTTTGGTCCCGGTTGGTGGCACCAACCGGGACTAAAGGGGTGCACTAGTCCCGGTTGGGGCCACAAACCGGGACTAATACTCTTGCTATATATACAACACTTAGGAAAATTGACGAACACATCGCCAGTTGCCCCCCGGCTCGCCCGACGACGCTGAGCTCATCGACGCCTCCAGGCTGCCCAGATCGACGCCGTCCGCTGCCCCGACGCCGCCTCACGCCCAGACGCCGTCTGCCGCCCGACGCCGTCCGCGTGCCCCGCTGCCGCTTCGCCCTGCCGCCGCCAGCGCTGTCGACATCGCTTCGCCGCTTCGCCAACGCTGGTTGTTGCCGCCACGCTGCCGCCGTCGCTTCGCCCAGCGCACTCCTACCCCACGACCCGCCCCCACCGTCAGCCGTCGCCGGGCCACGCCCTGCCCTGCCCGCCGTGGTCTTCGCCGACGCCTCACCGCCTCGGCTGTCTCCCTCGCCCGGCCGCCTCACAGAGACGCCGCCGAGGCTCATGTTCAGTCTTGCATTTTTTGTTCAGTGCATTTTTTTGTTTAGATATATTTTTTGTTCATTGCATTTTTTTCAGATATATAACGTATATATGTATGTGGTAGCTATATGATGAATGGATGTGGCTATGTATGTATGAATATAATGTTCATAGCATTTTTTTGTTTATATTTTTTTTTCATATATGTATTAATTTTTTATTTAGGTTGTTAGTAGATATCGATTTTAGGTTAGTGCATTTTAATTAGGTTAGTGTAGAGGAAAAAGTAAAATAAGGAAAAGGAAGAAAAGAGGAAGAAGGAAGAAGGAAGAAGAAGAACAAAAAGGAGAGGAAAAAGGAAAATAAGTAGAGAAAGAAGGAGAAGAAGAAGGAGAAGACGAGGAGAGGAAGAAGAGGAAGAAGAAGAAAAAAAGAGGAGAAGAAGAAGGAATCGAGGAGCTTCTTCTCCTTTTTTTTCTCCTCTTTTTTTTCGAGGGTGTCGAGGGTGTCGAGGATCGCCGAGGGGTCGAGGGTCGGGAACTAGGGTAGAGGGTCGAGGGTCGTTAAGGGGTCAAGGGTCGAGGGTTTCAGGGTCGAGGGTTCGAGGGTTCTATAGGTTCGTGGGATTGAGGGTCGAGGGTTCCAGGGTCGTCTAGGGGTCGAGGGTTCCAGAGTCGTCGAGGGTTCGAGGGGTCGAGGATCGCCGAGGGGTCGAGAGAGGTTTCCTAGTGTCAAAGTATTGAAGAAATCCATGGCTTCATCATTAGCCGGAAGTAACTAGAGCATGATGGTACAAAGTCCTCCAAAGTTATTCTGGAATGGAGTCCCGGATAGGATAATTTGCCTTTTGTATGCAATTTCAGCAAAGGCCTTCCAAATAACGATATTCGGAAGGTTCTTGCTGAACTTTGTAGCAAAAAGCGAATTATCCTATCTGGGACTCCGTTCCAAAATAACTTTGCAGAGCTTTGTACCATCATGCACCTATTACTTTCGCCTAATGATGAAGACATGGTTTTGTTGAATCCTTTGACACTAGGCAACCTCCCGACCCCTCGGTGATCCTCGACCCCTTGACCCTGAGAGGAAGAAGAGGATAAAAAAAGAAGAGAAAAGAAGAGGAGAAGAAAGAATAGAGGAGTTCTTCTCCTCTATTCTTTCTTCTCCTTTTTTTCTTCTTCTTCCTCTTTTTTTATCGGGAACGAGGGTCGTCGAGGGTCGCCGAGCGGTAGAGGAAACCCTAACTAAATAGCAAGTATCGTCGGTGTGAGCATGTGGCCGTCGGTGTCGGACACTACATCCACGTCCCACAAGTGACGCGGGCGTCGATGCCCACGTCACTTGTGGGACATAGATGTAGTGTCGTCGTTGTTGTTGTCGATATACCCCCTCCCGATAGCTTCAACACGTGGGGCGATGTACCCCTCCTTGAAGCGTTCTCGAGGCCACCCCCTAACCCTTGAAGCATTGTCGAGGCCACCCAAAACCCTAGAGAAGCAGCGTCGAGGCCACTAATTAATATGATTCCTTATTGTGATTAGCTAGCTAGTTCTACATTTGCCACTAATATATCCATATCTGTCATGTTTGAATAATAATTTCCTTGTTGTAAATATTTGTAGAAACTATGGACACCCCGCCCCGAGACGAAGCACAAGAAGCGTTGTTGAGGGACATAATCGCAGAAGGAAGTGATGCCGTCAGCTCGTTGATGTTTCTCAACGACACCGATGGTCTGGAAGGAGAGGGTGAAGAAGCAGCTGTCTATGATTATGATGGCTCGTTGACCCAATGCCGGTGGAAGAAGGAGAGGGTGAAGAAGTAGACCGTGAGGACTGCTCCGGTGATCACCGAACTGAGTCCGGCCAGGTATATATATTAGTTAAGCCTGTCGACTAGCTAATTGATGCATTCATTGTTTTGGTATGTACACATATTAATTAACTCTCGTCTTTGTTTCTTTTTTCTAGCCCTCCGGATCGAGCACAACTTCGGTAAATAGACGAGGCCCGAAGAAAAAGTTGAGCTGGGATGAAAGGTTTGAGATCATAGAAATCGCGCGCGATGGCCAACCGATTGAACCCATCCGGACAAAGAAGGCACTTGTTGCTCGGTCAAGGCGGGTTCTGGTTAGGGACAAGATCCTGATCAGCATCCAGCAATGGTATAAGCCTAAGAACGAAGAACCTGAGGTGTCTTATGTCAATGATCTGTAGAAAAATGATCTTTGGACTGAGCTGAAGTCAAATTTCACCCTACAGCCAGAGGATGATCCAGAGAAGCCAGTTATAGAGCCATTAATCAAGTCTTTTGCTCTTAAGAAGATGGCGGACCTATTCAGGAATTGGAAGAAAGACCTGAATAAGTTTGTCGATAAAAAAGAGACACCAGAATTCAAGGGCAAATATGAGAAGACCAGAGATGACTGGCCCGCATTTGTGGCCCACAAGACATCGGAAAAGAGTAAAAAGATGTCGGCGACAAACAAGCAAAATGTTGCGAAGAAGAAGCTTCACCATCGCATGCGGGTCGTGGCTACCTCATAGCCCGCCTAAGTGGGCGAAGGCTGAGAATGATCTCGCTTGATAAAGGGATCGAACCAGAGACAATGAATCGCCAGACCGTTGCGGACTTGGTTCTTCGGGCTGGCGGAACCTTGGACCCTGTATCGAGGAAGTGCATTTGGACGGACGATCAATTGGACATACCAGTCAAGAGGCTAAAGCAATACAAATAAGCAGCGCAACAAGGGAAGTTTGTTCCGCATAGGAGAAGGACGAGCTCACAATGGCCCTCGGGAATCCTGAGCACCCTGGACGGACACGAGGCACGCCAGGCTCCGTTTCGTGGAAGGATGGATTTCCGGACGCAGGGGGTTACAAAACCCATGAGAGGAGGAAGAAACTGGAGCAGAGCCAAATGCAGGCGCTGCACGAAAGGGTAATGGGGCTAGAGGAACGAGAAAAAGAACGGAGAAAACGACCTGCTGAAGCTTCCCCCGAAGCTACCCGCCATCTCAGCGGAGAAGCAGCTTGGCTTCCACCGAGCTGCTTCAGCCGGAGCATGCCTTGACGGCTCCTGCCAGCTATCCCGTGGATGCTATCACGGAGTCTCAAAATTGCCACCTTATGGCGCAATGGAGAAATTTGAAGGTCAAGGCGGCTGTTGGCTCTATTTATCCTACTAAACCCGACTCAACTTTTCACTGCCGGCCGATTCCAGAAGGATATGCTAAGGTGATGGTGGATGAAATAACAGAGAGATTTGAGGACCTCCGGCTTGACCACCCTACCGGTGAAGGGGAGTATCGGCTGTGTTCAGCTCTAAAGACTCCATGCCTATGGCGGAAGGATCTCATCAACCTTCCGAACTGGACGCCTCCACCTCCTCCTCCTCCTCCGGCGAGTCAGGGCACTCCGCCTCCTCCACCGCCTCCTCCTCCGGCGAGTGACGATCAGCGCACTCGGCCGGCTCCTTCTCCGGCGCGTGGCGGCACTCCGCCTCCTTCTCCGCCTGCACCGGCGCGCCCGAGCAGCCAGCCTCCTGCTTCGCCGCCTCGTCAGCAAGGGCGGATGTCGGGACCCCGATCCTAAGTCACACCAATCTAGCATGTAACACATCATATCACTTTGCGGCCTCACGCACGGTATTCCCATGGGTGTCGCCTTACCATGGCCCGGGACCGTTTGCGCCTTTTGGCTCACGTACATGATAGTGTCGCTAGCATCCATATGACAGAGAACCCGGGCCGACATGACTAGTCGTGAACCCAAAGTGGCACTAACCTATGGGAACAGGCATACATGAATCAACCTCGAGCATGTCGGTCGCTGAAGATGCGAATCCGGCTGTAGCACCGGGCTAACAGGACTCCGTGAACCCGGCTATAGCAGGCTAGGCAGGACTCGGATGTCACCGTGTGACATTTCCCGAAGGGACGAACAGGGACGAAGTGAATCACACACACCGCCAGTCAAGTGTTCCGAGCAAGAGTCTTTGGGCTAGCAGGACTCCGATAAACCGGCTGTAGCAGACTACCATGGCTCAAAGGAAGCACTAGACTACATTTCCCCATAAGAGAGGCTACCAAGGATAAACAACTAGGTTGTCGGATCCCACACATAGCAATACAAGTTACACGTCGCATAACATGCAAGTATGTGCTGTACAACATGGCATCACAACATAACGCAAACTCATATAGGTAAAGGCTCAGAAGAGCCACATAGCATTTAATACAAACAGGGGTCACATGACCCATCATTCAGAGCATACAAGCAACAAGCGGAAGCATTACATGTCTGAGTACAGACAACTACAAAAGAAAAAGGCTGAGAAGCCTGACTATCTACAAGACCCTCCCAAGGGTACAAGATCGTAGCTGAGGTAACAAGCTACTCATCGAAGTCCAAGCGGAACTACTAGTAAGACCGAAATCTCCGCTGCAAAAACATAAATAAAGTAACGTGAGTACAAAGGTACTCAGGAAGACTTACATCAGTTCCTATTATACATGCATTTGTATCAAGAGGGTAATGTGGGGTTTAGTTGCAGCAAGCCAGCTTTGACTCTGTGGCTATCCTGTTCTACGACTACCAGAACTTCTTCGAGGTGATATGGCGCACACGAGTCCACTAGTCACCACATCAATACACTACTATGGATTCAAATTCTCACGAATGATGCGAACTTGCTCTTCTGCCTCCTGGATCATGTCCGGTCCAAAGAATTGTCTTTCACCGGTTTCTGACTAGTTCAAAGGTGTTCGACATCTTCGTCCATAGAGAATCTCGAAAGGAGCTTTCTTGAGACTGGATTGATAGCTATTGTTATAAGCAAACTCGGCAAAAGGAAGACATTTCTCCCAATCCATACCGAATGAGATAACGCAAGCTCTAAGCATGTCTTCGAGAATTTGGTTGACCTGTTCCACCTGACCACTTGATTGAGGGTGGAAAGCGGTACTGAAGGAAAGATGGGTGCCCATGGCAGTTTGGAAACTCTCCCAGAAATGAGAAGTGAAAAGACTGCCACGGTCTGAATTGATCTCTAGTGGAACACCATGAAGTGACACTATTCGAGAAATGTATAAGTCAGCGAGCTGACTAGCAGTGATACTCTCTCGAACAGGTAGGAAGTGAGCCACCTTGGACAGACGATCAATGACTACGAAGATAGCATTATTCCCTTTCTTGCTCCTGGGAAAGCCAGTGATGAAATCCATACCAACTTTATCCCATTTCCACTCAGGAATGGCTAAAGGCTGAAGGGTGCCAGAAGGTCTTTGATGCTCTGCCTTAACGCGACGACAAACGTCACAATTAGCAATGAAGTCGGCGATTTCTCTCTTCATCCTAGTCCACCAGAACCTCTGGCGTAGGTCCTGATACATCTTAGTACTACCGGGATGAATTGTGAGAGGGGATTCATGCGCCTCCTTAAGAATCAATTTTCACAGATGTTGATTCTTGGGAACCACCAAGCGATTCTCAAAGAAAACAACACCACGATCATCCATAGAGAAACATCCACCAACTCCCTTCTTAATGTTTCTCTTGATCCGGGAAATTCCCGTGTCCTGCTTTTGAGCGGAGATAATCCGATCCTCAAGATCAGGTTTTGCCACCAAGCTAGAAAGGAATCCGTGAGGAGCAATGTGAAGGTTAAGCTTACAGAATTCCTCATGGAGAAGTGGTTGACCCTGCTGCAACATGAGATTGTTGCAATAGGATTTACGGCTTAGCGCATCAGCCATGACATTAGCTTTGCACGGGGTGTAGGTAATCCCTAGATCATAATCTGAGATCAACTCCAACCAACGTCTTTGCCTAAGGTTCAACTCTGGTTGGGTGAAGATATATTTGAGACTACGGTGATTGGTGTAGATCTCATAGCGTTTACCAAGAAGGTAGTGTCGCCGTGTCTTGAGTGCATAGACTACGGCTGCAAGCTCTAGATCATGTGTAGGATAATTCTCCTCATGTGGATGCAACTGACGAGATGCATAGGCAATCACATGACGATCCTGCATAAGAATGCAACCTAGTCCCTGTCGTGAGGCGTCGTAGTAGATAATAAAGTCTTTAGTGAAATCCGGTGGCACAAGTATGGGAGCAGAAGTCAGGCGTCTTTTTAGTTCCTGAAAACTGTACTCACACTTTGGGGACCACTCAAACTTTTTATCTTTCTTGAGAAGTTCCGTGAGGGGTTTGGCTACTTTGGAGAAGTTTTCAACAAAGCGGCGACAATAGCTGGCTAAACCAAGGAAACTCCTAACTTGTTTAACGGATTCAGGTGGAGTCCAATCAAGAACGGCCTTAACTCTCTCGGGATTGACAGCAATGCCCTTACCAGAGATTACGTGGCCTAGGTAGGTCACTTCTGGCAACCAAAATTCACACTTGGAGAACTTTGCATAAAGGCGTTGCTCTCTGAGTTTTTCTAGCACAAGTCTAAGATGTTCGGCATGCTCTTCCTCGTTCTTCGAGTAAATAAGAATATCATCGAGGTAAACCACGCATTTAATTTGTCTAATTACTCCATGAAGATCGAGTTCATCAAGCGTGAGAATGTAGTCGAGCGTTGGTTAGACCAAAGGACATGACGGTGTACTCAGTCTTGGCCATAACGAGTGACAAAGGCTGTTTTGGGAATGTCCCCGCTTCGATCTTGATTTGGTGGTATCCTAACCTCAAATCCATCTTGAAAAGATCGAGGATCCAGCGAAGCTGATCATACAGTGTCGTTGATCCCGGGAGCGGATACTTGTTCTTTATCGTGACCAAGTTAACGGGACGATAATCTACAACCATCCGGTCCGTACCATCCTTCTTCTTGACGAAGAGGACGGGGCAAGCCCAAGGAGAAGAACTAGGACGGATGAAACCCTTTTGCAAGGACTCATCAAGTTGTTTCTTAAGCTCGGATAGTTCTAAGGGTGCCATCTTGTAAGGTCTCCTAGAGATTGGAGCGGTTCCTGGGATAAGATCTATGACGAACTCTACATCTCTGTCAGGTGGAATACCTGGCAGTTCCTCTGGAAAGACATCCGGAAAGTCACGGACTACTGGGATATCTTCAAGGTCTGGAAGAGGGCTTGCATTAAGAGAATAGAGTTGACGCTTTGCAACTCTGGTGGAGACAGTGACTATCTTGCCAGATGGGTGTGTAAGCTGAACAGATCTGGTGTAACAATCAATCTTGGCATGATGAGCTTTCATCCAGTCCATACCCAAGATGATGTTAATATCTGTGGACTTGAGGGCTATAAGTGAGGCAAGGAATACAAGTCTGTCAACAAGGATTTCATTACCATGGCTTACACTAGAAGTTTGCCATTTGGATCCAGGGTTTGAATGACTAGTGGAGAGGGCATATCACAAAATGATATGTTGTGCAAGTTAGCATAGCTTTGAAATGAAGGAATGAGATGCTCCAGTATCGAATAGAACCGAAGCTGGATGGCAGTTGACAAGGAGTGTACCAAGAACGACATCCGGATCATCATGAGCGTCGTTAGCTGAGACGTGATGCACACATCCACGTTCAGTGGGAGCCGACTTGACACTGATCATCTTGCGTGATGGCTTAACACAGCCAACAGGCTTCTCGGGCTGGGGTGGAGCATAACTGGCTTGAGAGCAGTCACGTGCATAGTGTCCTGGCTTCCCGCATGTGAAGCAAGTCCCTGAAGTTGGATGTGGACCCGCATTGGAAGGCAGTCTACCAACAGGCTTGGGTGGAGCATACTGCTGAACTGGGTGGGGCGCCACACAAGATGGCATCGGTGTATAACCGGCTGGAAGAGCGGAGTTTGGAACCCAAATCCGGCGCTTCTGCGAGCCCGAACCGGAAGAAGATCCCAACTCACGGGTGTGCTTACGAGACTCCTCGTAAGTGAGCTGAGCTGTCTCCGCATTAATGGCCTTGTTCACAAGAGCCTGGAATGTATCACAATGATGTAGGTGGAGATCACGACGCAACTTGGGGTTGAGACCCTTCCGGAACCTAGCCTGCTTCTTGGCGTCCGTGGACACCTCTTCTGTGGCATAACGGGCGAGGTTCTCGAACTCTCTGCTGTAAGCATCAACAGCCATCTTACTCTGGGTGAAACTACAGAACTCTTCTCTCTTGCGATCGATGAGGGCTTCAGGGATGTGATGCACGCGAAAAGCCTCAGTGAAATCTCTCCAGGTAGGAATCTGGCCAGCTGGAAGCATAGCCTCATAGTTACGCCACCGTGAGACTAGCAGACCTTCCGGTGGTATGCAGCATAGGTGACCTTGTCACTTTCAGCTACGTTCAGTAACGCAACTTATGAGTGATGCTACGGAGCGGTCATCTGCATCGAGTGGCTCGATGGAATGATGAAAGGTAGGTGGGTGCAAGAAAATGAAGTCATGAATGGTTGCGCACTTTGGACTGATGTGCGGTGTTCTCCTCGATACGTGCCAACAAGCGGTTAGACTCACGCTTGTTCCTCTCCATCTCTAACATGAACTCTGCCAACGAAGGCTGGTCGGGAGGATCCTCATCCCTACCATCTCCGTGGTTCTGGCTACGAGCAGCAGAACTTCGCTTAACTGGTGACATCCTGAGAAACGAAACCAAGGACGGAATCAACATCAACTACAGACTGTAAAATGTAGGACAAAGAAATTAGTAACTCTCGAACTCCTAGGGCAATTCCGGCAGCATAACGGCAAAGAAATGCTCAAAATGAGACATCCTGCTAAAATGGGGTAGTAACATACTCAACATCATCACTCAAGGTTCTCGAGATATTACTAAACAAAGCTACACCGAGGTACTCGATCTGGGATATGACTCTGATCAACCAATCCTAAGAGACTACGGAGTAGTAACACGTGATCCTGATAGACAGAAGAGAAAGCCTAGTTCCTTGACCCCGTAGGAAAGATAGGACGACTCAGATCAGAAGGGCATGAGATATAAGGAGTAAAAAGAGCCTTACGTTCCCTTCCACAATCAATTCCCCTACATAACTAAAGCATTTCTAGACTCAACTTCGACCAGGTTGGCTTGGAAATCCTACAGGCAGTCAGGCTCTGATACCAAAGCTGTCGGGACCCCGATCCTAAGTCACACCGATCTAGCATGTAACACATCATATCACTTTGCGGCCTCACGCACGGTATTCCCACGGGTGTCGCCTTACCATGGCCCGACCGTTTGCGCCTTTTGGCTCACGTATATGATAGTGTCGCTAGCATACATATGATGAGAACCGGGCCGACATGACTAGTCGTGAACCCAAAGTGGCACTAACCTATGGGAATAGGCATACATGAATCAACATCGAGCATGTCGGTCACAGCGTATGAATCCGGGCTGTAGCACTGGCTAACAGGACTCCGGGAACCTAGGTCAGAGCAGTGCTAGGCAGGACTCGGATGTCACCAGCGTGACATTTCCCGAAGGGACAGACACAGAACGGCGTGAATCACATGCCGGCCGTCAAGTGTTCCGGAGCAAGAGGTCTTTGGGCTAGCAGGACTCCGAAAAACCGGCTGTAGCAGACTACCATGGCTCAGTGGAAGCACTAGACTACATTTCCCCATAAGAGAGGCTACCAAGGATAAACAACTAGGTTGTCGGATCCCACATATAGCAATACAAGTTACACGTACGCATAACATGCAAGTATGTGCTGTACAACATGGCATCACAACATAACGCAAACTCATATAGGTAAAGGCTCAGAAGAGCCACATAGCATTTAATACAAACAGGGTCACATGACCCATCATTGAAACATACAAGCAACAAGCGGAAGCATTACATGTCTGAATACGCATAACTACAAAAGAAAAAGGCTGAGAAGCCTGACTATCTACAAGACCCTCCCAAGGGTACAAGATCGTAGCTGAGGTAACAAGCTACTCGTCGAAGTCCAAGCGGAACTACTAGTAAGACCGAAATCTCCGCTGCAAAAACATAAATAAAGCAACGTGAGTACAAAGGTACTCAGCAAGACTTACATCAGTTCCTATTATACATGAATTTGTATCAAGAGGGTAATGTGGGGTTTAGTTGCAGCAAGCCAGCTTTGACTCTGTGGCTATCCTGTTCTACGACTACCAGAACTTCTTCGAGGTGATATGGCGCACACGAGTCCACTAGTCACCACATCAATACACTACTATGGATTCATTCCCGTCTCCATACGAGAAGGACATCCATAGCACTCACACTTGTTTTGAGCATTTTATAGTATCCACTTCAAGTTGTCTATGTACCACGTAAGACTAGTAGAAAAAGGGCCTATAGTCCCGGTTCATAAGGGCCTTTAGTCCCGGTTCGTGAACCGGGACTAAAGGGTCGGTACTAATACCCTCACCCTTTAGTCCCGGTTCTATCCAGAACCGGGACAGATGGGCCTCCACGTGGCCTGTCCACGAGCCCAGGCAGAGGGCCTTTGGTCCCGGTTGGTGGCACCAACCGGGACCAATAGGCATCCACGCACAAGATTTCTTTGGCTCTGGTTTTTGTTTTTTTCAAAAGAGGGGTGGGGGTTGGGGGGTTTTGGGGGTGAATTTAGGTGGTTCATATATTGTGCTATAGCGAGCTAATTAATAGAGAAAAGTGTCCTTTCTTTTGTCCGTGCTTGGTCGACGCGACGTACTATACATACGTATAGAGAGGACTAACTAGACATGCTAGCTAGCTAGTAATTAAGCAAACAGAAGATCGTCATGAACATATATATGCATACAGAGAGAAGTGATATCGACCACCTCTCCTTCTCCGAGAGATTGGTCGAACAACAAGTTCTCGTATATCTATCCGACACTACCGGCTACATATATATATACAATAGTTATCTTTTACAATACGGACGCGTGGTCCACATAGTATTCTCCGTCTTCAGCGATCACGTGGTCAAGAAAGAATGCCGCCAATTCCTCTTGAATTGCTCGCATGCGATCTGGTGCTAGTAGTTCATCCCGCATCCGAAACATCTAATTTTAAGAAGGTGGTCAATACATATATATATGAATGAATGAAACTCAACACAAATGATGGTAATAAAATAAAATTGTGAATATTTTTATTTACGCACTTCGTATTGTTTGTCGGAGTAGCCCCTCTCACAGGTCGTGGCGGATGGACTCGCAAACGTAGTATCCACAGAAATCATTCCCTTGTTCCTGCCACAACCACTTTACAAGAAACAGAGGTCAATCAAACTGATAATTAGCAAGCATGCTAAATGGTATTGATGAAACTAGTGCTTGAATCACTAGGAGATGCGCGTGGAATCTGCTACTATATAGTACTTACTTTCGGGTGTCTAAATTGCAGCTTCTTCGGTAGTCCCGGAGCTTTTTTGGTGAATTTTCCTCAAGCCCTACCATACAAAGAAAACAATTACTTGATATCAGAAATGAACAAAGTTGCTGATATGGTGGATAATGATCTATTTAACTTACTTCTCGAGCATTTCAGTCATGTCCGCATACTCCTTGGGATCTTTTCGTCTCGAGTCAAAGACAGTTACTACTCCCTTCTCAAGCTTAATCTCTTGGAGAATATAGTGGTAGCTGCGCATACATGCATAACTCATCAATATTACATTACTATAACCTGGACTAATAAGGAAACCGAATATGCCACAAGACAGTAACACTCACTTGAAGTTGTAAGGAAAGAGTATTATATCTTTGTGTTCATTTATTACCAACGATTGTAGCAAGTTGGCCTCGGTATCTTTGGCACGAAATTCAACCTCATTTGCATCTATGAGATATGTGTTAATGAACCCAATATCACCCACTTGTCTTTTCTTCAATTCGCGATCTTCAATCTGCATAATATAGTGAGGATATTTATAAATACATGCAATGAAAGGGCTGAGTTATATAGAGATACTTAATGACAGAAGTAGTACTACTTACGTATGTGAGCAGGTGACCGTTGTTTTATCGAGGGCCAATTGATTGAAAACTGATAGAACTCCTCAAATGGAATAGGCAACAGTTCAATTCCAAGGAGGTCATGCTCCTTTTAACTCTCAAATACAAAGTACTCCTCCCTCGCACTCTTTGCAGGTTTTCATGTACCAATCATGCAATCTTCGCATCATCGTTGATAGAGAGCTTTCATCTTTGACGAGAGGCTTCCGTACTCGTATCTTTGTATCTGCACCTCCAAGAAATCAAATTGTACATCGTCAAGCAAGTAATCTTCAGGATTGCCATAACCGGCACCATCCTCGGATCGACGATGTCGCTAGCGAGCACCTTGAGCGGGGGCACGATTCCTTCGCTTGTTGTTCACGAGCTGGGCAATTTGTTTCCCAGCTCGTCGTTCTTTCATCCTTTGATCACTGACAGTACTTCCCGATCTCTCCGCCTCGGCAAATGCCTTTCCAATAATGCGCTCATAGTTGCCTTTCGGCGGAGACTTGGGTGGTTTTGTCAGTGTTGGGGAACGTTGCAGAAAATAAAATTTTTCCTACGGTTTCACCAAGATCCATCTATGAGTTCTACTATGCAATGAGTCAAGAGAGAGAGTTTGCATCTACATACCACTTGTAGATCGAGTACGGAAGCGTTCGAGGGAGTGGTGATGATGAAGACGTTCCCAACGTGATTCCGATCACCGATGACCAAGTGCTGAACGGACAGCACCTCCGCTGCTCAACACACGTGCGGAGACGATGGCGTCTCCTCCGTCTTGATCCAGCAAGGATGAAGGAGAGGTTGAGGAAGACAACTCCAATGGCAGCACGACGGCGTGGTGCAGCTTGGTACGGCAGTTCTCCCCAGGCTTCGCCAAGCTCACAGTGGAGAAAGAGAGGTGTTGGGAGGGAGGGCTGCGCCTTCAATGGTGTGTGCAGCCCTCCCCCCACCCTCTATTTATAGGAGGAAGGAGAGGGGCGGCCCCTCTAGATGGCATCTAGAGGGGGGCGGCCAAGGGAGGAGGAAAGGGGTGGCTTGCCCCCAAGCCGGGGGCGCCCCTTGCCCCTTTAGGGTTTCCTCCCCATGCCCTAGCCGCATGGGCCTAGGTGGGAGGTGCGCCCAGCCCACCAGGCTGGCTCCCTCTCCCACTTAGCCCATGTGGCCCCGGAGGGGTGGCCCCTCCGGTGGACCTCCGGAACCCTCCGGGTGGCCCCAGACATTACCAGTATACCCCGAAACTTTACGGAGTCGGTTTAACCACTTTCCATATATAAATCTTTACCTCCGGACCATTCCGAACTCCTCGTGACGTCCGGATCTCATCCGGGACTCGAACAACATTCGTAATCACATACTTGTCTTCCTAATAACCCTAGCGTCACCGAACCTTAAGTGTGTAGACCCTACGGGTTCGGGAGACATGCAGACATGACCGAGATGACCTTAGGTCAATAACCAACAGCGGGATCTGGATACCCATGTTGGCTCCCACATGTTCCTCGATGTTGTCATCGGATGAACCACGATGTCAAGGGTTCAAGCAACCCCGTATTCTATTCCCTTTGTCAGACGGTACGTTACTTGCTCGAGACTCGATGGCATCCCAATACCTCGTTTAGTCTCGTTACCG
Source organism: Aegilops bicornis (assembly GCA_021605145.1). NCBI lineage: Eukaryota > Viridiplantae > Streptophyta > Magnoliopsida > Poales > Poaceae > Aegilops > Aegilops bicornis. The sequence goes on from CM038670.1 coordinate 57,431,791, forward strand.
GCAAGTCACTTTACTCGTACCGTAATGCATGATCCCGTGACCAGACACTTGATCACTTTGAGCTCATTATGATGATGCATTACCGAGTGGGCCCAGTGATACCTCTCCGACATACGGAGTGACAAATCCCTGTCTCGATCCGTGTCAACCTAATGCAGACACTTTCGGAGATACCGTAATGCACCTTTATAGTCACCCAGTTATGTTGTGACGCTTGGTACACCCAAAGCATTCCTACGGTATCCGGGAGTTACACGATCTCACGGTCTAAGGAAGAGATACTTGACATTGGAAAAGCTCTAGCAAAACGAACTACACGATCTTTGTGCTATGCTTAGGATTGGGTCTTGTCCATCACGTCATTCTCCTAATGACGTGATCCCGCTTGTCAATGACATCGATGTCCATAGTCGAAACCATGACTATCCGTCGACCAACGAGCTAGTCAACTAGAGGCTCACTAGGGACGTATTGTGGTCTATGTATTCACACGCAGTATTACGATTTCCGGATAATACAGCTTATAGCATGAATAAAAGACAATTATCATGAACAAGGAAATATAATAATAATGCTTTTATTATTGCCTCTAGGGCATATTTCCAACAGTCTCCCACTTGCACTAGAGTCAATAATCTAGTTACATTGTGATGAATCGAACACCCATAGAGTTCGTGTTGATCATGTTTTGCCCAAGGAAGAGGTTTAGTCAACAGATCTGCGACATTCAGATCCGTATGCACTTTACAAATTTCTATGTCTCCATCCTGAACATTTTCACGGATGGAGTTGAAGCGACGCTTGATGTGCCTGGTCTTCTTGTGAAACCTGGGCTCCTTGGCAAGTGCAATAGCTCCGGGTTGTCATAGAAGAGTTTGATCGGCCCCGACGCATTGGGTATGACTCCTAGGTCGGTGATGAACTCCTTCACCCAAATTGCTTCATGCGCTGCCTCCGAGGCTGCCATGTACTCCGCTTCACATGTAGATCCCGCCACGACGCTTCGCTTGCAGCCGCACCAGCCATCGCTTCCACCATTCAACATATACACGTATCCGGTTTGTGACTTAGAGTCATTCAGATCTGTGTCGAAGCTAGCGTCGACGTAACCCGCTACGACGAGCTCTTCGTCACCTCCATAAACGAGAAACATGTCCTTTGTCCTTTTCGTGTACTTCAGGATATTCTTGACCGCTGTCCAGTTGTTCCTTGCCGGGATTACTTTGGTACCTTCCTACCAAACTTACGGCAAGGTTTACATCAGGTCCGGTACACAAAGATGGCATACATAATAGATCCTATGGCTGAGGCATAGGGGATGACACTCATCTCTTCTTTATCTTTTGCCGTGGTCGGGCATTGAGATGAGCTCAATTTCACACCTTGTAATACAGGCAAGAACCCTTTCTTGGACTGATCCATTTTGAACTTCTTCAAAATCTTATCAAGGTATGTGCTTTGTGAAAGACCTATGAGGCGTCTCGATCTATCTCTATAGATCTTGATCCCTAATATATAAGCAGCTTCTCCAAGGTCCTTCATTGAAAAACACTTATTCAAGTAGGCCTTAATGCTGTCCAAGAATTCTATATCATTTCCCATCAAAAGTATGTCGTCTACATATAATATGAGAAATGCTACAGAGCTCCCACTCACTTTCTTGTAAACGCAGGCTTCTCCATAAGTCTGCATAAACCCAAATGCTTTGATCATCTCATCAAAGCGAATGTTCCAACTCCGAGATGCTTGCACCAGCCCATAAATGGATCGCTGGAGCTTGCATACTTTGTTAGCGTCCTTAGGATCGACAAAACCTTCCGGCTGCATCATATACAGCTCTTCCTTAAGATAACCGTTAAGGAATGCTGTTTTGACGCCCATCTGCCATATCTCATAATCATAGTATGCGCAATTGCTAACATGATTCGGACGGACTTAAGCTTCGCTACGGAGAGAAAGTCTCATCGTAGTCAATCCCTTGAACTTGCCGATAACCCTTAGCGACAAGTCGAGCTTTATAGATGGTGACATTACCATCCGCGTCCGCCTTCTTCTTAAAGATCCATTTGTTTTCTATCGCCACGATCATCGGGCAAGTCACCAAAGTCCACACTTTGTTTTCATACATGGATTCTATCTCGGATTTCATGGCTTCTAGCCATTTGTTGGAATCTGGGCCCGCCATTGCTTCTTCATAGTTCGAAGGTTCACCGTTGTCTAACAACATGATTTCTAGGACAGGGTTGCCGTACCACCTGGTGCGGAACGTGTCCTTGAGGACCTACGAAGTTCAGTAGCAACTTGATCCGAAGTACCTTGATCATCATCATTAATTTCCTCTTCTGTTGGTGTAGGCATCACAGGAACATTTTCCTGAGCTGCACCACTATCCTGTTCAAGAGGTAGTACTTCATCGAGTTCTACTTTCCTCCCACTTACTTCTTTCGAGAGAAACTCTTTTTCCAGAAAGGTTCCGTTCTTGGCAACAAAAATCTTGCCCTCGGATCTTAAGTAGAAGGTATACCCAATGGTTTCTTTAGGGTATCCTATGAAGACGCATTTTTCCGACTTGGGTTCGAGCTTTTCAGGTTGAAGTTTCTTGACATAAGCATCGCATCCCCAAACTTTTAGAAACGATAGCTTAGGTTTCTTTCCAAACCATAATTCATACGGTGTCGCCTCAACGGACTTAGACGGTGCCCTATTTAAAGTGAATGTAGCTGTCTCTAGAGCGTATCCCCAAAATGATAGCGGTAAATCGGTAAGAGACATCATAGATCGCACCATATCCAATAGAGTGCGACACGACGCTCGGACACACCGTTACGCTTGAGGTGTTCCAGCGGCGTGAGTTGTGAAACGATTCCACATTTTCTTAAGTGTGTACCAAATTCGTGACTTAAATATTCTCCTCCACGATCTGATCGTAGGAATTTTATTTTTCGGTCACGTTGATTCTCTACCTCATTCTGAAATTCTTTGAACTTTTCAAGGTCTCAGACTTGTGTTTCATTAAGTAGACATACCCATATCTACTCAAGTCATCAGTGAGAGTGAGAACATAACGATATCCTCCGCGAGCCTCAACACTCATTGGACCACACACATCGGTATGTATGATTTCCAATAAGTTGGTTGCTCGCCCATTGTTCCGGAGAACGGAGTCTTGGTCATCTTGCCCATAAGGCATGGTTCGCATGTGTCAAATGCTTCATAATCTAGAGACTCCAAAAGTCCATCAAGATGGAGCTTCTTCATGCGCTTGACACCAATGTGACCAAGGCGGCAGTACACAAATATGTGGGACTATCGTTATCAACTTTACATCTTTTGGTATTCACGCTTATAAACATGTGTAATACTACGCCGAGATTCATTAAGAATAAACCATTGACCATCGGAGCATGACCATAAAACATATCTCTCATATAAATAGAACAACCATTATTCTCGGATTTAAATGAGTAGCCATCTCGCATTAAACGAGATCCGTATACAATATTCATGCTCAAACTTGGCACCAAATAACAATTATTAAGGTTCATAACTAATCCCGTAGGTAAATGAAGAGGTAGCGTCGACGGGCGATCACATCGACTCTGGAACCATTCCCCGACGCCAAGATCGTCACCTCGCCCTTGCCGCTTTCCGCTTATTCCGCAGCTCTTGCTGTGAGTTACAAATATGAGCAACGGCACCGGTATCAAATACCCAAGAGTTACTACAATCTTGGCAAAGTACACATCAATTACATGTATATCAGATATACCTTTGGTGTTGCCGCCTTCTTGTCCGCTAAGTATTTGGGGCAGTTCCGCTTCCAAAGGACCCTCCCTTGCAATAAAAGCACTCGGTCTCGGTTTGGGTCCATTCTTTGACTTCTTCCCAAGAACTTGCTTTACCGGGCGGCAACCTCCTTGCCGTCCTTCTTGAAGTTCTTCTTACCCTTGCCCTTCTTGAACTTAGTGGTCTTATTGACCATCAACACTTGATGTTCTTTCTTGATTTCAACCTCGGCTGACTTCAGCATAGAGAACACTTCAGGAATGGTCTTTACCATCCCCTGCATGTTGTAGTTCATCATAAAGCTCTTGTAGCTTGGTGGGAGCGATCGAGGATTCTCACAATGACCGCCTCATCGTGGAGGTTAATATTCAGCCGGGTCATACGGGTTGTGCAACCTGCATATCTTCAAGATGTGCTCACCGATGTAACTGTTTTCCTCCATCTTACAACTATAGAACTTGTCGGAGATGTCATATCTCTCGACCGGGCGTGAGCTTGGAAAACAAGTTTCAGCTCCTCGAACATCTCATTTGCTCCGTGATGCTCAAAACGCTTTTGGAGCCCCGGTTCTAAGTCAGAAGCATGCCGCACTGAACGAGGGAGTAATCATCAGCATGAAGTTTGCCAAGCATTCATAATGTCTTGGTTCTTCCGACGGAGCGTCACCTAGCGGTCCTTCTAGGACATATTGTTTCCTAGCAGCTATGAGGATGATCTCGTGTTCCGGACCCAGTCCGTATAGTTGCTGCCGTCATCTTTCAGCTTGGTTTTTCTCTAGGAACGTTGAAGTTCAAGTTGACATGAGCGTTGGCCATTTGATCTACAAGACATATTATGCAAAAGTTTTAGACTAAGTTCATGATAATTAAGTTCATCTAATCAAATTATTTCAATGAACTCCCACTCAGATTAGACATCCTCTAGTCATCTAAGTGTTACACGATCCGAGTCGACTAAGCCGTGTCCGATCATCACGTGAGACGGACTAGTCATCATCGGTGAACATTCTCATGTTGATCGTATCTTCTATACGACTCGTGTTCGACCTTTCGGTCTCCGTGTTCCGAGGCCATGTCCGTACATGCTAGGCTCGTCAAGTAAATCTGTCTTACACCCGCTGTATGTGAACGTAAGAATCCATCACACCCGATCATCACGTGGTGCTTAGAAGCGACGAACTTTAGCAACGGTGCACGCTTAGGGAAACACTTCTTGAAATTGTTGTAAGGGATCATCTTATTTACTACCGCTGCTCTAAGTAAACAAGATGTATAAACATAATAAACATCGCATGCAATTATATATAGTAGTGACATGATATGGCCAATATCATAAAGCTCCATTGATCTCCATCTTCGAGGCTCCATGATCATCTTGTCACCGCATGACACCATGATCTCCATCATCATGATCTCCATCATTGTGCCTCCATGAAGTTGTCACGCCAACGACTACTTCTACTTCTATGGCTAACGCTTAGCAATAAAGTAAAGTAAGTTACATGGCGTTCTTCAATGACACGCAGGTCATACAAAAATAAAGACAACTCCTATGGCTCCTGCCGTTGTCATACTCATCGACATGCAAGTCGTGATTCCTATTACAAGAACATGATCTCATACATCACAATGTGTCATTCATCATTCATCACAACTTGGCCATATCACATCACATGACAATTGCTGCAAAAACAAGTTAGACGCCCTCTAATTGTTGTTGCATCTTTTACGTGGCTGCAATTGGGTTCTAGCAAGAACGTTTTCTTACCTACGAATAACCACAACGTGATCTTGTCAACTTCTATTTACCCTTCATAAGGACCCTTTTCATCGAATCCGCTCCAACTAAAGTAGGAGAGACAGACACCCGCCAGCCACCTTATGCAACTAGTGCATGTTAGTCGGTGGAACCGGTCACACGTAAGCGTACGTGTAAGGTTGGTCCGGGCCGCTTCATCCCACAATACCGCGGAAGCAAGATAAGACTAGTAGCGGCAAGTAAATTGACAAGATCCACGCCCACAACCAAATTTTGTTCTACTCCTGCAATAGAGAACTACGCATAGACCTAGCTCAAGATGCCACTGTTGGGGAACGTTGCAGAAAATAAAAATTTTCCTACGGTTTCACCAAGATCCATCTATGAGTTCTACTATGCAACGAGTCAAGAGAGAGAGTTTGCATCTACATGCCACTTGTAGATCGAGTACGGAAGCGTTCGAGGGAGTGGTGATGATGAAGACGTTCCCAACGTGATTCCGATCACCGATGACCAAGTGCTGAACGGACAGCGCCTCCGCTGCTCAACACACGCAGACGGGACGATGGCGTCTCCTCCGCCTTGATCCAGCAAGGATGAAGGAGAGGTTGAGGAAGACAACTCCAATGGCAGCACGACGGCGTGGTGCAGTTGGTACGGCAGTTCTCCGCAGGGCTTCGCCAAGCTCATGTGGAGAAAGAGAGGTGTTGGGAGGGAGGGGCTGCGCCTTCAATGGTGTGTGCAGCCCTCCCCACCCCTCTATTTATAGGAGGAAGGAGAGGGGCCGCCCCTCTATATGGCATCTAGAGGGGGCGGCCAAGGGGAGGAGGAAAGGGTGGCTTGCCCCCCCCAAGCCGTGGGGCGCCCCCTTTGCCCCTTTAGGGTTTCCCTCCCCATGCCCTAGCCAAGATGGGCCTAGGTGGGAGGTGCGCCCAGCCCACCAGGCTGGCTCCTCTCCCACTTAGCCCATGTGGCCCCCGAGGGGTGGCCCTCCCGGTGGACCTCCTGAACCCTCCGGTGGCCCCTGCACATTACCCAGTATACCCTCAAACTTTACGGAGTCCGCTTAACCACTTTCCATATATAAATCTTTACCTCCGGACCATTCCGAACTCCTCATGACGTCCGGGATCTTATCCGGACTCGAACAACATTCGGTAATCACATACTTGTCTTCCTAATAACCCTAGCGCCACCGAACCTTAAGTGTGTAGACCCTACGGGTTCGGGAGACATGCAGACATGACCGAGATGACCTCAGATCAATAACCAACAGCGGGATCTGGATACCCATGTTGGCTCCCACATGCTCCTCGATGTTGTCATCGGATGAACCACGATGTCAAGGGTTCAAGCAACCCCGTATTCTATTCCCTTTGTCGACGGTATGTTACTTGCTCGAGACTCGATCGTCGGCATCCCAATACCTCGCTTAGTCTCGTTACGGCAAGTCACTTTACTCAGATCAGTAATGCATGATCCCGTGACTGCACACTTGATCACTTTGAGCTCATTATGATGATGCATTAACGAGTGGGCCCAAGTGATACCTCTCCGTCATACGGAGTGACAAATCCCTCGCCTCGATCCGTGTCAACCCAACAGACACTTTTGGAGATACCTGTAATGCACCTTTATAGTCACCCAGTTACGTTGTGACGTTTGGTACACCCAAAGCATTCCTACGGTATCCGGGAGTTACACGATCTCACGGTCTAAGGAAGAGATACTTGACATTGGAAAAGCTCTAGCAAAACGAACTACACGATCTTTGTGCTATGCTTAGGATTGGGTCTTGTCCATCACGCCATTCTCCTAATGACGTGATCCCGCTTGTCAATGACATCTGATGTCCATAGTCGAAACCATGACTATCTCGTCGACCAACGAGCTAGTCAACTAGAGGCTCACTAGGGACGTGATTTCCGGATAATACAGTTATAGCATGAATAAAAGACAATTATCATGAACAAGGAAATATAATAATAATGCTTTTATTATTGCCTCTAGGGCATATTTCCAACAGTCAGGGCAGCCAGTGTGCGCTTCGCTTTGACCGGATCTACCTTCTCCTCCGGAGGTGGATGTCTCTTTGCTTTCAACCCTTGAAACCAGTCATCCACTTCGGTCTGCGCGATCTTCGCGTTTTCCTCCTCGCTCCTCTCAGACGGTAACTTCTCCGAGTCTTCGTGAGAAGGACCGAATATGTATCTCCTCCCGCCTTTGGCAAGATTGCTAGACGCCGGCAGAGCAGACGGAGCGGATGTCTTCTTTCCTTGCTTACGAGGCGGAGGAGAAGGACTACGATGCGCCGGACCAGCCGGAGCGGCGGCGGGTCTCTTCCGCCCTTGCTGACAAGGCGGAGAAGGAGGAGGCTGGCTACCCGGACGCGCTGGTGCAGGCGGAGAAGGAGACGGAGTGCCGCCACGCGCCGGAGAAGGAGCCGGCCGAGTGCCCTGATCGTCACTCGCCGGAAGAGGAGGCGGTGGAGGAGGCGGAGTGCCCGACTCACGGAGGAGGAGGAGGAGGCGGTGGAGGAGGCGGAGTGCCCTGACTCACGGGAGGAGGAGGAGGAGGCGGAGGCGCCCAGCCTGGAAGGTTATGAGATCCTTCCGCCATAGGCATGGAGTCTTCAGAGCGTAACCCAGCCGATACTCCCCTTCACCGTAGGGTGGTCAAGCCGAGCTCCTCAAATCCCTCCGTTATTTCATCGACCATCACCTTAGCATATCCTTCCGAATCGTCCGGCAGTGAAAAGTTGAGTCGGGTTTAGTGGGATAACAGAGCCAACAGCCGCCTTGACCTTTAAATTGCTCCATTGCGCCATAAGGTGGCAACTTTCGCATCCGTGATAGCATCCACGGGATAGCTGGCAGGAGCCGCCAAGGCATGCTGCTCTGGCTGAAGCAGCTCGGTGGAAGCCACGCTGCTTCTCCGCCGAGATGGCGGGGTAGCTTCGGGGAAGCTTCGCAGGTCGCTTATTGTGATCGGCTGCTTCTCGCTCCTCTTCTCGCTCCTCTAGCCCCATTACCCTTTCGCAGCGCTGCATTAGGCTCGCTCCAGTTTCTTCCTCCTCTCATGGGTTTTGTAACCCCCTGCGTCCGGAAATCCAGCCTTCCACGAAAGGGAGCTGGCGTGCCTCGTGTCCGTCTGTGGTGCTCAGATTCCTAAGGGCCATTGTGAGCTCGTCCTTCTCCTCGTCTCGAACGAACTTCCCTTGCTGCGCTGCTTCGATATAATGCTTAAGCCTCTTGACCGGTATGTCCAATTGTTCGTCTGGCCCAAATGCACTTCCCGTTATAGGGTCCAAGGATCCGCCGCCCCAAGAACCAAGTCCGCAACGGTCTGGCCAGTTCATTGTCTCGGTTCGATCCCTTTATCAAGCAGATCATTCTCAGCCTTGGACCACTTAGGCCGGGCTATGAGGTAGCCACCGACCCCGCATGATGATGAAGCTTCTTCTTCGCAGCATTTCTCTTGTTTGTCGCTGACATCTTTTACTCTTTTCCGATGTCTTGTAGGCCACAAATGCGGGCCACCATCTCTCGATCTTCTCATATTTGCCCGTGAATTCTGGTGTCTCATTTTTTCGACATACGTATTGAGGTCTTTCGTCCATTTCCTGAATAGTTCTGCCATCTTCTTAAGAGCAAAAGACTTGATTAATGGCTCTATTACTGGCTTCTCCGGATCATCCTCTAGCGGTAGGGTAAAATTTGACTTCAGCTCAGTCCAAAGATCATTTTTCTGCATATCATTGACATAAGACACCCCAGGCTCTTCGTTCTTAGGCTTATACCATTGGTGGATGCTAATCGGGATCTTGTCCCTAACCAGAACCCCGCACTGAGCAACAAATGCCTTCTTTGTCCGGTAGGGTTCAATCGGTTGGCCGTCACATGCGATTTCTATGATCTCAAACTTTTCATCCGAGCTCAACTTTTTCTTCGGCCTCGCCTCTTTACCGGGTTGTGCTCGATCCGAGGGCTAGAAAAAGAACAAAGATGAGAGTTAATTAATATGTGTACATATATATATACCAAAACAAAGACGAGAGCTAGTCAAGACAGGCTTAACTAATATATATACCTGGCCGGACTCGGTTTGGTGATCACCGAGCCGTCCTCACGGTCTACTTCTTGCACCGCATTGGGTCATCGGAGCCATGTAAATCATAGCCAGCTGCTTCTTCACCCTCTCCTTCCAGACCATCGTTATCGACGCTGAGAAACATCATCGAGGAGACGACATCACTCTGCAGCGATTATGTCCCTCAACAACGCTTCTTGTGCTTCGTCTCGGGGGGTGTCCATAGTTTCTACAAATATTTACAACATGGCAATTATTATTTAAACATGACAGATATGGATATATTAGTGCCAACGTAGAACTAGCTAGCTAATCACAATAAGGAAACATATTAGTGGCCTCGACGCTGCTTCTCTAGGGTTTGGGGTGGCCTCGACAACGCTTCAAGGGTTAGGGGGTGGCCTCGAGAACGCTTCAAGCTAGGAGGGGTATTACATCGACCCCCCCACGTGTTGAAGCTATCGGGAGGGGTCGGCGTTGAACAGTACATCTATGTCCCACAAGTAGGGTAGAGGGTCGTGGATCGCCGAGCGGTCGAGGTCAAGGGGTCAAGATCGCCGAGGGTCGGGAGGTTTCCTAGTGTCAAAGGATTCAACAAAACCATGTCTTCATCATTAGGCTAGTAACAGGTGCATGATGATGCAAGCTCTCCAAAGTTGTTTTGGAGCGGAGTCCCAGATAGGATAATTCGCTTTTGGTACAAAGTTCAGCAAAAAGGCAAATTATCCTATCCGGACTCCATTTCGTAACAACTTTGGAGGACTTCGCACCATCATGCCATGGTTACTTCCGCTAATGATGAAGCCATGGATTTCTTCAATACTTTGACACTATAGGGACCTCGACCTGAAACCTTCGACCCTTGACCCCTTAACGACCCTCGACCCTCTACCCTAGTTCCCGACCCTCGACCCTCGGCGATCCTCGACACCCTCGTTATATCGACAACAACGCAACATACATATACATGGGAAAATAATGTTATCGGGAGGGGTATCGCACCCCCCTCGTGTCAAAGTTTCTTCTTTCTCCTCTATTCCTTTCTTTCTTCTTCTCCTCTTCTTTTTCTTCTTATCCCTCGAGAAAGGAAAATAAGGAAAAGGAAGAAAAGAGGAAGAAGGAAGAAGGAAGAAGAAGAAGAAAAAGAAGAAGAAAAAAAAGAGGAGAAGAAGAAAAGAATAGAGGAGAAGAAGAAAAATAGAAAAAATTCTATTTTTCTTCTTCTCTATTCCTTTCTTCTCCTCTTCTTCTTCTTCTTTCCTCTCATTCTTTTCTTCTTCTTCTTCCTTCTTCCTTCGGATCCTAGAACCCTCGAACCCTCGACCCTAGAACCCTAGAACCCTCGAACCCTAGAACCCTCGAACCTCGACCCTAGAACCCTCGAACCCTCAAACCCTTGTGCCTCGAAACCTCGACCGGCCTCGACGACCCTCAACCCTCAAAACATTGACCCTCGACCGGCCTCGACGACCCTCGACCCCTCTGTGACCCTCTCGAGCCCTCTAGCCTAGTTCCCGATCACGACCCCTCAGCGATCCCCACACCCTCGCTCCCGATAAAAAGAAGAAGAAGAAGAAGAAGAAGAAGAAGAAGAAGAAGAAGAAGAAGAAGAAGAAGAAGAAGAAATGATAAGAAGAAAAAAGAGAATAAGAAGAAAGCAGAAGAAAAAATAGAAGAAAAAAAGAGAGGAGAAGAAGAAGGAAAAGAGGAGAAGAAGAAAAAAATTTCTTCTTCTCCTCTATTCCTTCTTCTTCTCCTTTTTTCTTCTACTTCCTCTTCTTATTTTTTTCTCCTCTTCTTCCCCTTCTTCCTTCTTCCTCTTTTATTCTTTTTCCTTATTTTCATTCTTCCTCGACGACCCTAACTCTAAACAGTACAACTTCCTCGTCGACGTCCCCGCCTCTCTCATGAACAAAATAAAAGCATCATACATATGAAAGCAAAATAAAAAAGCATCATACATATATATGCAGAAAACAAAATAAAAACATCACATATATATGCAGAAAAACATTAGATCAACACATATGCAAAAAGCATCATACATATATCCATACATCAATATATATACATGAAAAAAACATTAGATCAACACATATGCAAAAAAAAAATCATGGCGGCGGCGGTGGGGCAGGGCAGGTGCTGCTGGGCTCATCAGGGCGGAGGCGACGGCGAGGTCGCGCGACGGGCGGCGGGGAGGCGGAGGCGACGACGAGGTCGGGAGGCGGAGGCGACGGCGAGGTCGGGAGGCAGGGGCGGCGACGGCAAGGTCGGCGAGGTCGCTGGAGGCAGGGCGGCGACGGCGAGGGCGCGACGGGGCAGGGACGGCGACGAGGCAGGGCGACGGCGTTAGCAGATGCGGGCGACGACGGCGGGCAGACGGCGGCCACGACGGGCGCGGGCGACGGCGGTGACAACGGGCGGCGACGGCGATGGTGACGACGGGCGTGGGCGACGGCGAGGCGATGGTGACGACGGGCGTGGGCGACGCGGCGTCGGCGTCGGGCGGCGTTGGCAGCTCGGGCGGCGTCGGAGGGGAAAATGCGCGATGAATCTGAAATTTCCCAAGTGTTCTCTTATATAGCAGGCATTAGTCCCGGTTCGTACACGACCGGGACTAATGTTATTTTAGTCCCGGTTGGTGCTACCAACCGGGACCAAAGGCTGCCGCTTCCCGCCCTTTGGGCTGCTGAAACCAACCGGGACTAAAGGGGGGCAATGGTCACGGTTGGTGACATTCTTCCTGCAGCTTCCCAGGTATATACTATCGGTGTCAAGTAAATAGTGCGTGCATGCGTGGTATCCCTTGTTTGTCTGTCCTGAAAGGTTACTGAGAGCGGGCCAATCGTTGATTGTCACGAATAGCAACTCCTTCAGGTCAAATTCCTCCTTTTGTGCTCATCCCACGACGTACACCGCTTCCATTCCACAGCTGTAAAAGTTCCTCAACTAATGGCCTTAGGTACACATCAATGTCACTGCCGGGTTGCTTAGGGCCTTGGATGAGAACTGGCATCATAATGAACTTCCGCTTCATGCACATCCAAGGAGGAAGGTTATACATACATAGATTCACGGGCCAGGTGTTGTGATTGCTGCTCTGCTCCCCGAAAGGATTAATGCCATCCGCGTAAAGCAAACCATACGCTCCTTGGGTCCTTTGCAAACTCATCCCAGTACTTTCTCTCGATTTTTCTCCATCATGCGACCCGTCACCGGTGCTCTCAACTTCCCGCCTTTCTTACGGTCCTCACTGTGCCATCGCATCAACTTGGCATGCTCTCCGCTTCTCGAACAGACGCTTCAACCGTGGTATTATAGGAGCATACCACATCACCTTCGCAGAACCCTCTTCCGGAGGCTCGCCGTCAACATCACCAGTGGTCATCTCGTCTGATCTTATATCGCAATGCACCGCATACCGGCATGCGTTCAGATCCTTGTAGGCACCACGGTAGAGGATGCAGTCATTAGGACATGCATGTATCTTCTCCACCTCCAATCCTAGAGGGCATACGACCTTCTTTGCTGCGTATGTACCGTCGGGCAATTCGTTATCCTTTGGAAGCTTCTTCTTCATTATTTTCAGTAGCTTCTCAAATCCTTTATCGTGCACAACATTCTCTGCCTTCCACCGCAGCAATTCGAGTACGGTACCGAGCTTTGTGTTGCCATCTTCGCAATTGGGGTACAACCCTTTTTGTGATCCTCTAACATGCGATCAAACTTCAGCTTCTCCTTTTGACTTTCGTGATTGTGTCCTTGCATCGACAATGACCCGGCGGAGATCATCATCATGGGGCACATCGTCTGGTTCATCTTGAACTTCAGCAGCTTCGCCCGTTCAAAGCACCATCGTGCACATCGTCTGTGCAACTTGATGTTCAGTAGCATCACCGTATTCAGGGGCACATAGTTGTCATCGTACTCTTCTTCCTCGCCGTCTTCCATCATAACCCCTATTTCTCCGTGCCTCGTCCAAACATTATAGTGTGGCATGAAACCCTTGTAAAGCAGGTGGGTGTGAAGGATTTTCCGGTCGAGTAAGACTTCAGATTCCCACATATAGGGCATGGACAACACATAAAACCATTCTGCTTGTTTGCCTCAGCCACTTCGAGAAAAGCATGCACACCCTTAATGTACTCGGAGGTGTGTCTGCCACCGTACATCCATTGCCGGTTCATCTCTGCGTGCATTATATATAATTAAGTATGTCAAAAATCATTACAGAACATCATGAATAGATAATTAAATGACCAAATTAATAGAAGTTCATCATCACATAAAAACCAAAGTACATACATAGTTCTCATCTAACAACATAAAGCTCTGCAGAGCATCTAAATTAATTAAACCATACATTGAAACTATGTAAAACATTTCAATGTGAAAACAAATACGATCATAATCGCAACCAAGGTAACAACTGATCCAACGGCATAATGATACCAAGCCTCGGTATGAATGCCATATTTTCTAATCTTTCTCATCTTCAAGCGCATTGCATCCATCTTGATCTTGTGATCATCGATTTACATCCGCAACATGCAACTCCAATATCATCTTCTCCTCCTCAAGTTTTTTATTTTTTCCTTCAAGAAATTGTTTTCTTCTTCAACTAAATTTAACCTCTCGACAATAGGGTCGGTTGGAATTTCTGGTTCAACAACCTCCTAGATAAATAAAATCTATGTCACGTTGGTCGGCTTAATTTTCATAAACAATAAATGAACCAATAGTTATGAAAAGATAATATATACCACATTCGAATCATAGACAGGACGAGGGCCGACGGGGGCGGATACCAAAACCATCGCACTATATAAGATGCAATAATAAAAGTAAGAAAATCATACAAGTAAGAATATTTTTCCTTTCAGAAAGAAGATAAGAACAAGAGGCTCACCACGGTGGTGCTGGCGATGTGATCGCCACGGGTGATCGACGGCGGTGAAGACGGGGACGGGGCGTGACGGACCGCTAAACCTAGACAAATATTGAGGAAAATGGAGGTTAGAGGTCGAGCTTGGAGAGGAGAAAGCTTAAGTAGTGTGGCTCGGCATTCCATCGAACACCTTGTGTGCATAGGAGGTGAGCTAGAGCACCACCAAGCCCCTCCCCTCGGCCGTAAAAAACAGAGCGTGTGCTCTGCTTCTGCGCTGAGGGGCTATATATAGGCAGCACCATTAGCCTCGGTTGGTGGCATGAACCGGGACTAAAGGAAGCCTTTGGTCCCGGTTCATGCCACCAACCGACCAATAGTGGTGGGCCAGAGCAGGACCATTGGTCCCGGTTCGTCCCCACCAACCGGGACCAAAAGGTCCGGACGAACCGGGACCAATGGCCCACGTGGTCTGCCGGCCCCCTGGGCTCACGAACCGGGATAAATGCTCGCACTAGTCCCGGTTCTGGATTGAACCGGGACTAATGGGCAAAACAGGCCTCAACGATAGCCCCTTTTTCTACTAGTGTAAGCATCCAAGAAGTCCATAACCAAGGACACGGCTATTCGAATAGATCATGATAACCCTGCAGGGGTGTACTTCTTCACACACGCTCTCACCACTTATCACCATGTACACGTCATGTACCTCGGCAACCTTCAAGCGTAAGCCTGGCGAGGGTGTCGGCCACGACCTGACTAACCACACAAGACTCTAGCCCAGGTTTATCTCCTATTCGGGTTCCATCCGCAAGGAGATTCGCCGGGTGTCGCCACGGCCCCAAACGATGTGAGCAGGGTTCCCAAGCCCACCATCCGGTGCCACCTGTACACCGTGCCACCTGTGCATAGTCTGTCCCAAGCCCACCTCGCCGGGTGCCACTCGAGAAAAAATAGCACTACCTACAAACACCGTAAACTAGTTGCGACTCACGGACAGAGATCAAGTTGGTTAATAAGTCGAGAGAGCTTGGAGCGCCGGAGCCCAATGTGTGGTAGTATCGAGTCATTGGACGACATACATAGAACTCAAAGGCTTAAGGATCGGTTCCAAAGGAGACAACCCACCATGTACTCCTACATGGCCTCTCACCGCTACCTTTACCAAATCGTGTTCACACACTTCACTTTCGGCATCGTAACATATCGTAACACTCCGATTCATTCCCAATGAATCAGACCCCGACACAACTCTAAGCAATAGCAGGCATAGCATGGTAGGAACACAACATGGCTCAATCAACTCCTACACATGCTAGTGGGTTTCAACTATTTACTGTGGCAATGACAGGTCATGCAGAGGAATGGGTTCAACTACCGCAGCACAAAGTAGCAGATGGATCGTTGTTGTCCTAATGCAATAACTGAGAGCAGGAGCGAGAGAGTAGGATTGTATCCGAATGAACAAGGGGGTTTGCTTGCTTGGTAGATCAACAAGGGAGGCACTGCTTCACAGACAGGTACTCTCGAGCCCTCTCCGGAGCTGTACCTATCGAGAAGGAACGGTGCCAACAATCAATACACAAGCATATGCAACAATATGATGCATGAACATGGCATGTAGATGTGATGCTTTTTGGGCTAATGCAACTAGCATTCAGTTTGGAAGAGGTCCATTTGAACGAAGAATTCAAATGCAACTCCAAGTTAAGCTCTTATATATGCCATTATAGTGTTTCACTTATACAGCAGGTATAACTTGGTTTTTCATGCATGAAACTGGTACAGATGGATAGATTGCATTTTTCTGATAATTTTTCATATATAAATTATTTCAATCTGAGCTACGGTTGAATTTATATGAATTTTTAAAGTTTTGAACATTTTCTGGAAATTCCTGAATAAGAATAAATCCAGAAAATTGTATTACTGCATCAGCATTGAGTAAGCATGACGTCAGCAAGTCAACTGCGGCTGATCAAGTCAAACCCGACGTGTGGGGTCCACACGCCGTTGTCTCGCTTAGTTAACAGGGGTTTATTTGGTCTAATTAGGATTAGAGAGCGCCGGGCCCACTGTCAGTGTCAGGGGTGGTTAGCAAAATGGTGATTAGCGCCTAACTAAGCGACCACGTCAGCCCGCCGGAGTTTGGCCGGCGGCGACCTCAAACCGCGGCGGATGTTCGCCGGAGATGCTGTTCCGGCAGCGGTTCTACGCGCTGAGGGCACCAGTGGAGAGCTCACGCTCGCCCGCATCTAGGGGAGCAGGTGGGAGGCCGCGGGGGCGGCGGAGCTCGCCGGAGCGAGGCTCACGGCGGCAGCCGGAGCTCGGCTCGAGCGGCGCGCGGCAGAGCGCGGGGAGGCAGGGGAGAAGGGGAAATGGATGCAGCGGCTCATGGCGGACTCGATGGCGTCGACGGCGAAGCTCATGGACTACGGACGGCGACGCGGCGGCGGTGGAGATCTGCGCGGCCGGGCGATGAAGAAGACGATGGGGCGACGATGGAGACCGTCCCGAGGTACGTGGCTCGACGAGGAGGGAGAGGGGATCGCGAGCAGCTGTGGAGCGCGGCCGGGAGGCGAGGCCGTGGCTGTGGGCGCTGCAACAAAGGGCCGTGGCGGCGGTGGCGTCGGGCACGGTGGGAGAGAGAGATCCAAGGGAGGGGGAGGAACGAGAGAGAGTGAGAGAGGCCTGGGGCGGCACGTGGCGTCATCCGGAGGCCTGAGCGTCGAGGGGGAGGGCACGCAGGCAGGCTGGTGGCGTGGCGCTCATGCGCGCGGGCGGTGAGCGCGTGCCCCTGTCCTCCTGGCGCGAGGAAGGGGATGATCGCGATGCCGGTCGGGCCAGCCAAGGCTGGGCTGCATAAAGGTTTCAAATGCACAGGTAAGGTTTTTCCTTTTGTTTAATTTTTCTATTTTCTGACATTTGTTTTGATTTAATTAAAATAATAACCCATTTTATTTTCTTATGCCAGTTTTTGTAGGGGCTAGTGGTATTATTCCAGAGCTCCTCAACAAAAGGCACAATTTTTGGACAATATTATATATATAACAATATTTATCCAACGCAAATAATTACTGCATTAATTCCAAATGCCCAAAATAATTACTTATGGACTCCTAAAAATATTGGTTTGATTTTTATCTCTGTCCAATATTTTCAGAGAGCAACATGAGCATTTTCTTGGACCCTTTTGGAGCAATTTTTTTTTGGGTCATTTCCAGAAATGATTCTGAGGGTTTCACAAATCCCCATTTCAAGTTTAAATGAAATTTAAACATGACGCACAAATGACCAGCTAGTCTAGGTCATACCAGAACTAGGGATGTGACAGCGGAAGAGACCCGCCGCCGCTCCGGCTGCTCCGGCGCGTCGTAGTCCTTCTCCTCCGCCTCGTAAGCAAGGAAAGAATACATCCGCCTCCGCTCGCTTCCGCCGGCGTCTAGCAAGATAACCAAAGGCGGAGGAGATACAGATTCGGTCCTTCTCTCAAGAATCCGGAGAAGTTACCGCACGAGAGGACCGAGGAGGAAAACGCGAAGATCGCGCAGACCAAGTGCATGACTGGTTTGAAGGGTTGAAAGCAAAGAGACATCCACCTCCGGAGGAGAAGGTAGATCCGCGAAAGCGAAGCGCACTGGCTGCCCTCGACAAAACCACCCAAGTCTCCGCTGAAAGGCAACTATGAGCGCATTATTGGAAAGGCATTTGCGAAACGGAGAGGTCGGGAAGTACTAAAAGTGATCAAAGAATGAAAGAACGACGAGCTGGGAAACAAATTGCCCAGCTCGGCGAAAGCAAGCTAAGCAATCGTGCCCCCGCTCAAGGTGCTCGCTAGCGACATCGCCGATCCGAGGATGGTGCCCGGTTATGGCAATCCTAAAGATTACCTGCCCGACGATGTAAATTATGATTTCTTGGAGGTGCAGATACAAAGATACGAGTACGGGAAGCCTCTCGTCAAAGATGAAAGATCTCTATCAACGATGATGTGAAGATTGCATGATTGGTACATGAAAACCTGCAGAGAGTCTGAGGGGAGGACTACTTTGTATGTGAGAGTTAAAAAGGAGCATGACCTCGTTGGAATTGAACTGTTGCATATACAATTTGAGGAGTTCTATCAGATTTTCAATCAATTGGCCCTCTATAAAGCAACGGTCACCTGCTACTGTCTGTAAGTAGTACTACTTCTGTAATTAAGTCTCTCTATATAACTCAGCTCTTTCATTGCATGTATTTATAATTATCCTCACTATATTATGCAGATTGAAGATCGTTGAATTGAAGAAAAGACAAGTGGGTGATATTGGATTCATTAACACATATCTCATAGATGCAACTAAGGTTGAATTTCATGCCGAAAATACCGAGGCCAACATCCTACAATCATTGGTAATAAATGAACACAAGGATATAATACTCTTTCCTTACAACTTCAAGTGAGTGTTACTGTCTTGTGGCATATTCGGTTTCCCTTATTAGTCCAGGTTATAGTAATGTAATATTGATGAGTTATGCATGCGCAAGCAGGTACCACTATATTCTCCTAGAGATTAAGCTTGAGCAGTGAGTAGTAACTGTCTTAGACTCCAAACGAAAAGATCCCAAGGAGTATGCGGACATGACTGAAATGCTCGAGAAGTAAGTTAAATCGATCATTATCCACCATATCAGCAACTTTGTTCATTTCTGATATCAAGTAGTTGTATTCTTTGTATGGCAGGGTTTGGAGAAAATTCACTAAAAAAGCTCCGGGACTGCCGAAGAAGCTGCAATTTAGACACCCAAAAGTAAGTAATCAGAGTAGCATATTCCACGCATCTCCTAGTGATTCAAGTGCTAGTTTCATCAATACCATTTAACATGCTTTCTAATTATCAGTTTGATTGAACTCTATTTCTTGTAAAGTGGTTGTGGCAGGAACAAGGGAATGATTTCTGTGGATACTACATTTGCGAGTCCATCCGCCACACGACCTGTGAGCGGGGCTACTCTGACAAACAATATGAAGTGCGTAAATAACAATATTCACAATTTTATTTTATTACCATCATTTGTGTTGAGTTTCATTCATTCATATATATATGTATTGGCCCCCTTCTTAAAATTAGATGTTTCGGATGCGGGATGAACTACTAGCACCAGATCGCTCATGAAAGCAATTCAAGAAGAGTTGGCGGCATTCTTTCTTGACCACGTGATCGCTAAAGACGGAGAATACTATGTGGACCACGCGTCTGTATGTTAGGAGATTATTTTTGTAAAAGATAATTATTGTATATATGTAGCCGGTAGTGTCGGATAGATATACGAGAACTTGTTGTTCGACCAATCTCTCGGAGAAGGAGAGGTGGTCGATATTACTTCCCTCTGTATGCATATATGTTCATGACGATCTTCTGTTTCCTTCGTTTGCTTACTAGCTAGCTAGCGTGTCTAGCTAGTCCTCTCTATACGTAGGTATAGTACATAGCGTCGACCAAGCACGGACAAAAGAGAGGACACTTCTCTCTATTAATTAGCTAGCTAACACAATATATGGAACACCTAAATTAACCCCCCAAAACCCCCAAACCCTATGAATGTTTACAGCCTATGAATGTTTACATTATATGAAAACTAGGAGGGTGAAGGGAAACAGATACTGTGCTTTAAAGTTGGATATGATGAAAGCGTATGATCGCTTGGAGTGGTCTTACTTGCGAGCTATGATGATCAAGATGGGCTTTAGTCCCTTTTTTACTGATACGGTCATGAGATGTGTGACATCGGTCTCCTTTTCAGTTCTCTTTAATAGAAGGAGTCTGGATGGGTTTAAGCCCTCTCGAGGCTTGCGTCAGGGTGATCCTAGCTCGCCCTATTTGTTCCTACTGGTAGCAGAAGTGCTTTCATGTTTGTTGAAAGCCGGCGCAGGAGTACGTGGGATCACAGTCGCGCTGAATGCACCTGAAGTTAATCATCTGCTATTTGCGGATGACAGTTTAGTTTTCTTTGAAGCAACTGATGCGAGTTCCATTCGGATTGAGGAGTTACTAAGGATTTATTGCAATGCCTCGGGTCAGAGGGTAAACATGGAGAAGTCATCCCTTTTCTTTAGTAAAGGAGTACCAAACAATGCTCGTAATTCTATCAAGAACATACTTTCTATTCACAATGAATCATTGACAGAGAAACATCTAGGCTTGCCATCGGATGTGGGGACAGCAAAAGAAGGGTCGTTTAAATACTTGAAAGATAGAATTTGGAAGAAGGTGCAAGGGTGGATGGAGAAGTGCTTATAGTCTGGTGGGAAAGAGGTACTTATTAAGTCTGTGGCCCAATCCATTCCAAAGTATTCTATGTCATGCTTCAAATTGCCTAGGGGATTGTGTGAGCATATCAATGGTATCATCAGGAAGTTCTGGTGGGGGAGCAAGAATGGGCAACAGAAAACTGCCTGGGTGTCATGGAAAACTATGTCCAAACCCAAGTTCATGGGAGGGTTGGGCTTCAGGGATTTGGACTTGTTTAACCTAGCATTACTTGCACGCCAAGCTTGGAGGCTTCTACAGGACCCGGGTTCGCTCAGTGCTCGCGTTCTAAAAGCTAGGTACTTTCCAAACTGTCATCTTTTGGATGCCGTTTTGGGTGCAGGTCCGTCCCAGGTCTGGCACTCCATATTAGAGGGGAGGGATGTTCTAGCACAAGGGCTCATAAAGCGTATTTGCTCGGGAGCACACACAAATATATGGCAAGATAACTGGCTTCCGAGGGACTACAAACTCCGACCGATATGTGCCCGGTCGGCCATCCCGCCAATCCTTGTCTCGGATCTAATTGACCCCACCACTAGGTCATGGAACAAGCATGTGATCATGGAACACTTTATTGCTCCCGATGTTGAAGTTATTATGAACATACCATTGAGCACCCGGATTAAGGAAGACTTTTGGGCCTAGCACTATGATAAGAGGGGAGTCTTCTCGGTTCGATCGGCTTACCGAATGATATCTGCAGTCAAGACTCAGAGGGAGCACTGGCTTGATCATCGACCGGGGCACTCAAATATTGCAGCAGATAAGAGTTCTTGGTCGCAGCTCTGGAAACTTCGGGTTCCTTCCAAGATCAGGGTGTTCGTATGGAGGTTAGCCCACACGTCGATCCCTACGGGGCTTGTTCGACATGAGAGGAACATGGCGGATACACCGGCGTGCTCGATTTGTGGAGCCGAGGAGGATACCTGGCGTCACTCCCTGCTGAGCTACTGCATGGCCAGATGCGTATGGGCCTTGGGTGATGAGGAGCTTCTGGAACATGTGATATCAAACCAGAACACGGACGCACGACTGTGGTTGTTCTGGTTGTTTGAAACAACAAGCCAGCAGGATTTAACGCGTGTTCGAGTGACAATGTGGGCAATTTGGTGGGCTCGACGAAAAGTAATCCATGAGAATGAGTTTCAAAGCCCACTGTCGACCATGAGCTTCATCAGGCGGTTCTTGGAGGAGCTGGATATCGTGGAAGCCCATAAGACACGATCGTCTTCAGCGCATGCGACACCGAGACCACGTGCATGGCTACCGCCAGATGGAGAAGCTGTGAAGCTTAACTATGATGGCGCCATATCAACGCTGGGCGAGAAGGGAGCGGCTGCCATGGTATGCCGAGATAAAACAGGGAAGTTTCTTGGAGCATCAACACTAGTTTTTGAGGGCTTGATAGAACCGGCGAGCTTGGAGTCCCCTCCCCCCTGGGCGCGCTCCCCTACCTCGTGGGCCCCCTGGTGGCCCTCCGACGCCAACTCCAACTCCATATATTGGCTTTCGGGGAGAAAAAAATCAGAGAGAAGAAATCATCGCGTTTTACGATACGGAGCCGCCGCCAAGCCCTAATCTCTCTCGGGAGGGCTGATATGGAGTCCGTTCGGGGCTCCGGAGAGGGGGATTCGTCACCGTCGTCATCATCAACCATCCTCCATCACCAATTCCATGATGCTCACCGCCGTGCATGAGTAATTGCATCGTAGGCTTGTTGGACGGTGATGGGTTGGATGAGATTTATCATGTAATCGAGTTAGTTTTGTTAGGGTTTGATCCCTAGTATCCATTCTGTTCTGAGAATGATGTTGCTATGACTTTGCTATGCTTAATGCTTGTCACTAGGGCCCGAGTTCCATGATTTCAGATCTGAACCTATTATGTTTTCATGAATATATGTGTGTTCTTGATCCTATCTTGCAAGTCTATAGTCACCTACTATGTGTTATGATCCGGCAACCACGAAGTGACAATAATCGGGACCACTCTCGGTGATGACCATAGTTTGAGAAGTTCATGTATTCACTATGTGCTAATGCTTTGTTCCGGTTCTCTATTAAAAGGAAGCCTTAATATCCCTTAGTTTCTAATAGGACCCCGCTGCCACGGGAGGCTAGGACAAAAGATGTCATGCAAGTTCTTTTCCATAAGCACGTATGACTATATTCGGAATACATGCCTACATTACATTGATGAACTGGAGCTAGTTCTGTGTCACCCTATGTTGTAACTGTTACATGACGAACCACATCTGGCATAATTATCCATCACTGATCCGGTGTCTACGAGTTTTCCATATACTGGTTCTCGCTTATTTACTTTTCCGTTGCTACTGTTACAATCATTACAAAAATACCAAAAACATTACTTTTGCTGTCTTTACTTTTGTTACCGTTACCACCATTATCATATTACTTTGCTACTAAACACTTTGTTGCAGATACTAAGTTTCGAGGTGTGGTTGAATTGACAACTCAGCTGCTAATACTTGAGAATATTCTTTGGCTCCCCTTGTGTCGAATCAATAAATTTGGGTTGAATACTCTACCCTCGAAAACTTTTGCGATCCCCTATACTTGTGGGTTATCAAGACCTTTTTTCTCAAGGCGCTGCCGTCATGCAGCGTAGCTCTATTCTTTGAGTCACTTGGGATTTAAATCTGCTAGACACTATGAAGAACTAGAAAGACGCTAAGACAAAAAATAATCCCACAACTACGAGGGAGGTAAGGAACTGCCATCTAGCTCTGCACTTGATTCGCCTTTCCGTTATGAGTAAGCTAGCGACACCTAAACCTGCTTCGCTATTCGCTCGTGATATGTCGCATGTTATTGATGATGCCACTTCTGCTATGCATGATACTTATGATGAAACTACTTCTATGCTTGATACTACTATGCCCCTTGGTGAATTTCTAGATGAACAAATTTCTAGGTCTAGGGAAAGACAAATTATTGAAACTGAACACGATGATGTTAGTAATGATGATAATATGCCTGCTATTCCCGAGGGCTATCTTTTTGATGTTGAATCTATAGCAGCCATTCTTGCTTGCCAGGATAGATATGAACTTAAGAGGTTGCTAGTTAAATGGAGTAAAGAATCTTTTAGAGATAGGATGAGACCCGACCACCTTTTGCTACTTCACCTATCTGTGTTCTGATCAGGATTATTATGATTTTTCCGTTGATCCGGATATAATTACTTTGGTTGAATCTGATCCTTTTTATGGCAATGAATCAAACTGTTGTGGCACATCTTACTAAGTTAAATGATATAGCTGCCCTGTTTACTAATAATGAGAGATCGCGCTACCTTTATTTACTCAAAATATTTCCGTTCTCATTAAAGGGTGACGCTAAGATATGGTTTAATTCTCTTGATCCTCGTTGTGTGCAAAGTCCCCAGGATATGATTTATTACTTTTCTGCTAAATATTTCCTTGCTCATAAGAAACAAGCTGCTTTGAGGGATATATATAATTTTGTGCAAATTGAAGAAGAGAGTCTCCCACAAGCTTGGGGGAGGCTTCTCAAGTTACTTAATGCTTTGCCTGATCATCCTCTTAAGAAACCTGAAATACTTGATATCTTTTATAATGGGCTAACCGATGCTTCCAGAGATTACCTGGATAGTAGTGCTGGTTCTCTTTTCAGGGAAAGAACACCGGATGAAGCTGAAATTTTATTGAACAATATGTTGACAAATGAAAATAATTGGGCACCTCCTGAGCCAGCTCCAGAGCCACCATCGAGCCTATTCCTAAACCAACTCAAGAAGAGAGGTGTTCTATTTCTCATTCCCGAAGATATGCAAGAGGCAAAGAAATCTATGAAAGAAAAAGGTATTAAAGCTGAAGATGTTAAGAATTTACCTCCTATTGAAGAAATACATGGTCTTAATTTACCGCCTATTGAAGAAGTATATGATCTCAATTACTTATTTACTGAAGAACCTCCCGATATCCCGACACAGGTAGTAAAGGTAAATTCTCTCTATAGATATGATAAAGCTGAAGTCCCTCCTACTAAAATTGCTAGTCGATTGCTTGGATGAGTTTGATAACTTTATGTTTAAGCAAGATGACTTTAATGCTTATTTTGGTAGACAATTAAACCAGAATACCTTTATGATTAAACGCTTGAGTGATTATATGGCTAATATTAGAGGTGAACTTAAACTTGTTAGCAAACATGCTTCTATGGTTACCACTCAAGTAGAACAATTACTTAAAGCTCAGAAAGAAGTGCTTGATGAAATGAATAGTAAGAAAATTGATAATGCCGTTAGAATGGCTACTAGAACTGGTAGAATGACTCAGGAACCTTTGTATCCTCAAGGCCATCCTAAGAGAATCGAGCAAGATTCTCAGAGAAATAATGTTGATATACCTAGTTCTTCTAAAAGGAAGAAAAAGAAAAATGATAGGACGTTGCAAACTTCTAGTGAACCTATTGCTGAACCACCTGAGAATCCAAATGATATCTCTGTTTCTGATGCTGAAACACAATCTGGTAATGAACATGAACCTAGTGAAAATGTTAATGATGATGCTCAACCTAGTAATGACAATGAAGTAGAAGTTGAACCTGCTGTTGATCTTGATAACCCGCAATCAAAGGATCAACGTTATGATAAAAGAGACTTTGTTGCTAGGAAACATGGTAAATAAAGAGAACCATGGGTTCAGAAACCCATGCCTTTTCCTCCGAAAGCATCCAAGAAAAAGGATGATGAGGATTTTGAACGCTTTGCTAAAATGATTAGACCCATCTTTTTGCGTATACGATTGACTGATATGCTCAAAATTAATCCTTATACTAAATATATGAAAGATATTGTTACAAATAAGAGAAAGATACCGGAAGCTGAAATTTCCACCATGCTTGCTAATTATACTTTTAAGGGTGGAATACCAAAGAAACTTGGAGATCCAGGAGTACCTACTATACCATGCTCCATTAAAAGAAATTATGTTAAAACTGCTTTATGTGATCTTGGAGCCGTGTTAGTGCTATGCCTCTCTCTTTATATCGTAGACTTGACTTGAATAAGTTGACACCTACTGAAATATCTTTGCAAATGGCTGATAAATCAACTGCTATACCTGTCGGTATTTGTGAGGATGTGCCTGTTGTGGTTGCAAACGTTAGTATTTTAACGGACTTTGTTATTCTTGATATTCCCGAGGATGATAGTACGTCTATTATTCTTGGAAGACCTTTCCTTAATACTGCAGGGGCTGTTATAGATTGCAACAAAGGCAATGTTAGTTTTCATGTTAATGGTAATGAGTATACGATACACTTTCCGAGGAAACAACCTCAAGTTCATAGTATCAACTCTATTGGAAAAATTCCATCAATTATATTTGGAGGTTTTGAATTTCCTCTCCGTACTGTCAAGAAGAAATATGATATACTTATTATTGGGGATGTCCATATCCCCGTTGAGGTAACATAGTGTTATTCGAAATTTCTCCGGTTCCATGATTATCGGAATGAGTTTGTTAACAAGACTTGATCAACCTTGTTAGTGGATTCTTTTTGATGAGCATGAGACGGATGAAACTAGAAGCACAACCTTCTGTACCCTCTTTATATTTTCTGTTACTTAGTAGAAATAAAGTAAAATAGTATTTTTCTGTCTGTCTCCCGACTTATCCGTGCAATATAAAAATATCCCGACAATAAAAGTCCTCAGAATGCCATGCCAATTTAATATGATTTTTTCGGGAATATTTGAGGATTTACTGTGAAAAAATTACCACGGGGGGAGGTGCCACCTGGCCACGAGGGTGGAGGGCGCGCCCTACCCCCGGGCGCGCCTGCCTCGTGGGCCCACGGTGGCCCTCCTCCACTTATCCCTGCACCCATCTTCTTCCTCTATCTCACACAAACCCGAAAAACCAACTCAAGCTCGTGTTCCAGCAACTTTTGCTGCGATTTTCGCTCTCCTTGCTCAAAGCACCTCTCGCAAAACTGCTTGGGGAGATTGTTCCTTGGTATGTGACTCCTCCATTGTTCCAATTAGTTTTTGTTCTAGTGCTCTATTCATTGCAAATTTGTGCTTCATAGGTGACCATGTTCTTGAGCTTGCATGTCAAATTTATATGGTTCCAAGTAGTTCTAATGCTTGATATATGCTCTAGGCACTTGTATGAGTAGTTGCTATCAGTTTTATTGAAGTTGGTTCACTTTTGTTTGAAGTTACTAAAAATTTCAGAATTATTTTTCAGAGAAAACAATATGCTTAGGAAGATGTTCCAAGGTGGTTCTTCAAGGAAGCAAGGTCCCAGGCTTGCAATGCGTGATGGTGACGAGGAACCACCAAGAGACGCTCTCGTGAGGCCCTGTGAATGGCCTTTGGAAAATTTTATGAATCAAGCAGGAATTAAAGAAGAATTCTACGCATATTTGCGTAATGCCGGTCTTGAGGACTTTGAAGCTGATAAATGCCCACAGTATTGTGACCTCACAAGTTCATTTGTGGGGAGGTTTGAGTTTTCATCTTCGCGTAATTCTCCTTCAATCATGTTTGACCTTTATGACAAATCTTATACCATGGACTTAGAGGATTTCACTTTTGCATGCAAACTTCCATCTTGGGGTAGTATCGTGGATCCCCTAAATCCGAATATAGAGACTTTCTTGCTATAATAACTGTGGGGAATCTAGAGATATAGCGCAGGCCACTATAGGGAGAATTCACTTTCCTGCTATACATTATTTTGCTCTCTTCATTGGTAGATGCATAAATGCTAAGGATGAAGCATGTCACATGTGTGCCCTCGATCTCAGCATTCTCAGAAGTGCTGTGTTAGGGGACCAATCTTATCATATGGGAGCCATTGTAGCTCGTAGGTTGCATCATAATAGACATAACGGAGATTTCTTCGGAGGAATTTATGCAACCCGCTTAGCTAATTTCCTTGATGTAGACATTCATGAGGGTGATATGGAGTTACCCCCTGCTTATTTAGATCTTGATTCTATGTTTTCCCACCAGTTTGTTGAGAGGACTGGACCACCTCTTCAGTATCGACTAATCTTTAACAAATGGCATGTTGTCCGTGTTACTCTTCCTGCTCTTGCCTTCTTTGATTTTCAGACGCGAGGAAGATATATTATTACAAGGGAGGAGTCAGATGAGTACGAGAGAAGAGCGGAGGCAGCTCGATGCCACGCTGCAGCTCAGGAGACGGTAGCCGCTGCATCGCAGTACGACCCCAGCTACACCTACGGGTATCAGCCAGGCTATCCCTGGCAATAGACCAACTTAGGCCAAAAGCCTAAGCTTGGGGGAGTACGTATTTCTCACCGACATTACATTTATGTTTACACACACTCATTGCTAGATGTCGGTGCTCATACTCTTTCACTGTAATATCCATGTTAGTTTAAATTTCTTTTTCTAGCTTTCTTCTTGTGTGTTTGATAAACCTTAAGAAAAAAACAAAAAAAAATTAGTTAGTCTACTCTCCATGCTTGTAGTAGAATTAAAAATAAAACCCAAAAATATTTCCCGTTCTTCTTTTGCTTGTTGGGAGCTTTCCCATGTAAATAGTTTTTATTTCTTTTCCTTTCTTTGGGGGTCGAGAAGACTATATTGATAATGCTTAGTGGCTCTCATATGCATTATTGTTTATCTAACTTAGAGCCTATATTACTTGTCTTCTCTCTTGAGTTGAATGCTTGCAGATCCCAGCTTAGTCCAATGCACGTGCACTATTATTATTATACACACCGTTCGGTCGTGCAAGTGAAAGGCAATAATGATGATATATGATGGACTTATTGGGATGAGAAAAACTGATATGAACTCGACCTTTCTTGTTTTTGTAAATATGATGATTCATCGTTCCTGATTCAGCTATTATGAAGTAAACATATTTACAATGACATTTAGAGATTATAGTTGTTTGTGCCATGCTTGATTAGCTATGAGTTATAATGGTTTATCTTGCGTGCCAACATGCTATTAAAATGATTATGATGTGGTATGATGGATGGTATCCTCCTTTAAATGAATTGAGTGACTCGACTTGGCACATGTTCACGCATGAAGTTGAATCAAATCAACATAGCCTTCATGATATTTATGTTCATGGTGGATTATATCCTACTCATGCTTATATTCGGTGTAAATTAATTTTAATGCATGTTTATGACTGTTGTCGCTCTCTCAGTTGGTCGCTTCCCAGTCTTTTGCTAGCCTTCACCTGTACTAAGCGGGAATACTGCTTGTGCATCCAAACTCCTTAAAGCCCAAAGTTGTTCCATATGAGTCCACTATACCTTCCTATATGTGGTATCTACCTGCCGTTCCAAGTAAATTTGTATGTGACAAACTCCAAACCTTCAAATGAAATTCTATTTTGTATGCTCGAGCAGATCATGTGCAACTAGGGCTGCCTATATCTTCCATGCTAGGTGGGTTATTCTCAAGAGGAGTGGACTCTGCTCCTCATTCACGAGAAAGCGCCGGTAACCGGGATGCCCAGTCCCATGATCCAAAAAGATCAAAGCAAATCAAAATAATTAAACAAAACTCCCCCTGGGACCCGTTGAATGTTGGAGGCACTCGTTGTTTCGAGCAAGCCATGGATTGATGCTTGTGGAGGAGGGGGAGTATAAACCTTTACCATTCTGTTTGGGAACTGCCTATAATGCATGTAGTATGGAAGATACAGCCATCTCATAGTTGTTGCGTTGACAGTGAAAGTATGCCGCTCAAAATATAATTTATCTCTATTTCAAAATCGAGCCCTAGCACCTCTGCAAATCCCTGCTTCCCTTTGCGAAGGGCCTATCTATTTACTTTTATGTTGAGTCATCACTGTCGGTGTCAAAACCGGCGGATCTCGGGTAGGGGGTCCCGAACTGTGCGTCTAGGTGGATGGTAACAGGAGACAAGGGACACGATGTTTTACCTAGGTTCGGGCCCTCTTGATGGAGGTAAAACCCTACGTCCTGCTTGATTAATATTGATGATGTGTGTTACAAGAGTGGATCTACCACGAGATCAAAGAGGCTAAACCCTAGAAGCTAGCCGATGGTATGATTGTTGTTCGTCCTATGGACTACAGCCGTCCGGGTTATATAGGCACCGGAGAGGGCTAGGGTTACACAAAGTCGGTTACAAAGGTAGGAGATCTACATATCCGTATCGCCAAGCTTGCCTTCCACGCCAAGGAAAGTCCCATCCGGACACGGGACGAAGTCTTCAATCTTGTATCTTCATAGTCTTGGAGTCCGCCGATGATGATAGTTCGCTATCCGGACACCCCTAGTACGGAACTCCCTCAAGAGCCCCGAACCGGGCTTCAGCGACGATGAGTCCGGGCGCAGATATTGTCTTCGGCGTTGCAAGGCGGGTTCTCCTTCAAACTTCATGTTCCCGCCTAATAGTGTCCGCTTCCTTATAAATGTTGCGCCTTGGCTTTCTACGCCCAATAATGGCCTTCTTCCACGTGTCGCATTTAATGCGAAAGGCTGGGGTATTTTTACATTTTACCCCCGAACCGTGTGAACAAGCCGCCTATAAGAGAGGCGAGGATCTAGATCCAGCTCACACCATCCTCCATCCGCAAGTTCTCATCGAAGCGCCTCTGACAAAAATCCATTCCATCATGGATAGCCGACATGGCTCCTCCTCTCGCGCTCCCAGCCCTAAGCCAGGAAATTGGGGGAGATGCTCAGTTCCACACAGCAAGCTAGTGGCACTCCAAACCGAGGGATATCTTCCCCCAGCTTTCATGGTTCCGGTTCGAGCCGGACTAGCCACCTACAAGGGTGGAAAGCAGGCGGAGAGCGTCCCCAACCCTTCCAAAGGGGAGCGGGTATGCTTTGTCCCCTATCTAATAAGGGGACTCAGATTTCCCATACATCCGTCTCTCCGGGGGCTTCTAGAGTTCTACGGACTCCAGCTTCACCACCTCACGCCCGCCTCCATTTTGCACATCGCGGGCTTTGTAGCTCTTTGCGAGCTGTTCTTGGGCATCGAGCCCCATTTTGCGCTGTGGAAGAGATTGTTTTGTCTCGTACCCGTTCTCATGAGGGGTCGATATATCAAGTGGGCGGAGCCAAATATGGCGCATCGCCGACCGGATATCTATCCGGCACCCAAGAAGGCGCTCAAGACCGGCCTTCGGAATGGTTCTACATGGAGGACGCCTCTGCCGGATCCAGTTCGATCGGCCTCCCGGAGTTCAACAATGCTCCCTTGAAGAAACGCCTGAGTTGGCGCCCATGAGCCCTCTACGGAAGATGATAGGAGCGCCCATTATCCGATGGGCCGGATTAGGTTATCGCCCACTCGGATTGACCATGATTGGAGTCATGACCACGTGCATTATGCGAGGGGTGCAGCCACTCCAATATAGGGGCCACCCTATGTGGGATTTCAACGGGGAAGATGACGCCACCCGTCATGGCCGCAAAGGGCCAGGCTCGGCAGCCGATTTGGCAAAGATCCTGTCCGGCTTGTACAAGGGAGAGGAGGAGGACTTCCTCCGCACGAATCCGTTGAATGGATTTTCTATGAATAACCCTCGGAGCTGGGTAAGCGGATGTTCATCTACCCGATCCATACTTTTAAAGTCAAGTATCTTACTCTGTGATTTCGACGCAGGAGCTGCGCCGTGACATGGAGGGCATACGAAGCCTAATTCCACAGCCTGAGGATCCAGAACGATCCCTTGATCCGACCTCCGAAGAGGATCCGGACATAAAGGTGGAGCTGATTGACAGGGTGTTCCACCAACGTAGCATAGACAATGCCCTAGTCGCCATTACGGCTGACTACCCCGGTTTGTTTCCGGCCTCCCAGGTGACTACGACCGAGGTCTTGACACCATCATTTGATCCGTGCTCAACTCTGACCATCCCATACTGATGGTGCATCGCAGGAGGTGCCTTTAAGGCGGGAAGCCGAACCCGCGGCGGCCGACCAACAAGGGTCAGCTCGGCCCAGCAGGCGGAAGAGGAGTGCGACGCGATCCGAAACGTCGCCGCAACGGTACGGAGCACCGCTATTTTTAAGGGAAGGATCCCCAGGAGGTATATTAATGCTCATAACTTTTCCAGAAAGAGCGCTCGCCGGACAGTGTCTGGAGAGGTTGCCAATCAAGCCTCCGCCAGCCATGCTCCAACGCATGGTCCGGGAGGGGAGGCGAATACAAGGCATGAGCCGGACGCTCCTCCGACGGAGGATGCCGACAGGCTGTCCGCCACCCGGTCTGAGGTGGAGAGCGCCATGAATCACAGGCGTCGCCGGACTGTTCTTCGTGACGCGTGTTTCTCCCCGGAGGCATTAAATGCCTTTGATGCGGGAAACACGCACCTCGCGCCGCCAAGATGGGTTAACCAGAGCCACGGAGCAGTATGTGAAAGACATACGGGTAAGTAATTTTAATAGTTATATATGCCAAGAGTCTCGAGACTTAAAATAGTTGAAATAACTGATTTAAGGATCAATTATTATGCAGGATCTTACGGAGAAGAATACCCATCTGTCCCAGAGCTCCAAGAGTGCAAGGCCCGACTTGAGGTCAAGACTGCCGCCATGTGGGGAGCCACAGAGACCCCCATCGTAAGACGATTTTGAAAAGATAATTATCTAACAAAGTGCAGCGTGAATCGACAATAATATTGCAGAGGGCGCCGGACTAGATCCGGACAAGCAACAGCTACTGCGTCGCCTAAAGGTCAGCGAGAGGGTGCTTATGAAGGTGCAGCAGGAGAGAAACAAGCTCCAAGATGCCCACACCCAGCGAGGAGAAGAGTTGAAAGGTGTTCGTGCCCAAATGTCGCTCCGTGAAGGAGAATCAGCGGCTTCGTCGCGGCATTTATAGTAAGTGCTTGAACAAATTCCTTTGAAAATAAGAATTCGGTGAGGAAGTCGATTGACAGAAATATGTCTTTAGGTGTGCTCACATGTCGCCCTGCGGAGGAAATGCCTGGGTCAACGGGTGACCAACTTCCC
The DNA here is from genome assembly GCA_021605145.1 of Aegilops bicornis. NCBI lineage: Eukaryota > Viridiplantae > Streptophyta > Magnoliopsida > Poales > Poaceae > Aegilops > Aegilops bicornis. Next base: position 57,464,593 of record CM038670.1, read on the forward strand.
GAGCAGGTGCAATTGCTCGAACGTGTTCGGCAGCGGCGAGTGGCGCTGTTCATGCTTTATGGCCATCCGCCTCCCTACCCGAGGGCCTTGGTGAGCTTGCCGAGAAGCTTCAGGAGCACGGCGACGCCTCCGCTTGTGGAATATATCGGCCTGCCGTCGGGCGCCAGGAGGCTCGGGCCATGGTGAAGACATCGCTACCAAGGCTGATCCAAACCACATGGCCGAGGTCGGACTGCGGGCCTGATGGGAAGGAGATCCCTGTGAGTTGATGTACGGCCAAGTAGAACTGGCCGCGAAATATTCCCAACAGATCATAAATTAGACAGCTCTGTTAGATGGGATTGAGGAGGAGTACAACAATCGGTTTGACGATGTAATTTGAAATGGCATGTAAAATGCCTTCTAGCCGGATTGTAGATCGTTTGTCTTTGCGGACCGTTTCGCTTCAACCTCGGGACCCAACAGTCCGGAGTGTGTCCGAATACCCTTACGGTTATAAAAGAACTGGGGCATGCATGGAGACAAGGCGTCGGGGTCATAATTGCTTTATCAGACAAGTGCCCAACAAGTTATGTTATATTACATGGTTAGTAAGAAACATCTTCCAAAGAGAATAGTTCCGTTAAGGGTTCCTTTCCCTAGGAGGCATGCCCTAAAGTGCAATGCCGGACTGCGAAAATAGCGTAAAAAGCATCCGGGGCAGATAAATAAGTAAGTAATAAATCATCTTTCAAGTCACCGACCGAATATTCTCTTAAGAACGCTTAGCTTTCGGCTTCACCCAGCTCTGAGGTACACATCCGCTGACCCGACAAGAGTAATCGCAGAGGTGCTCCCTTTACCTCCTAGCCGAACAATCGGGAACGTAGGGGTAAGCACAGAGCCGTGCAACCCAGCTTGGCCAAAACTTAAGTCATATCGATGCATACAATGGTGAATAAAAGGTACATGCGGAAGTATGACACATGTATTGGGCATGAAGCCCGTATGAATAAGCTTCGCTGAAGAAGCCCCAGGTATAATGAGTGCCAGGAGCACATCAAGTGTGTGCGAACAAAGCGCAAATCAGCCTATAAAAGGCATTGAAAAAAAAGTGGGAAGAAGGAGGGGGACAAGAGACAGTAAAAAATATAAAAAGGTGGACGGGGGAGTGAGACAAACTCGGAGTCCGGCGTTAGGCGTGGAATCTTCGGAGACGGGCTGCGTTCCATGGGTTCGGCTCAGTCGGTTGTCAGATGCGTTACGTAGACGGTATGCTCCGCCGGTCAGGACTTGGTCGATGATGAAGGGACCTTCCCACTTGGGCCTAAGTTTGTCCTTTTTCTTGTCCGGCAGGCGTAGAACAAGTTCGCCAACATTGTAAGTTTTGGCCCGTACTTCTCTGCTTTGATATCTTCGAGCCTCATTGCCGATAAAATACGGAACGAGCCTTTGCCACGCCCCGCTCCTCCTCTAAGGCGCCCAAACTGTCCTGCCGATCCAACTCGGCTTCTCTTTCTTCCTACATGCGCACACGAGGTGAGTCATGAATTATATCGCAGGCGTAACTGCCTCTGCGCCGTATACCATGAAAAATGGGGTGAATCCAGAGTTCAATTTGGCGTGGTCCGCAGCCCCCAGTACTAGTCGAGCTCCTCTACCCAAAGGTCGTGTTAGATTCCTTGAGGGACCGCACTAGTCTGGGTTTGATGCCGCTCATGATTAGACCATTTGCTCGCTAGACTTGACCGTTAGTTTCGGGGTGATAGACTGAAGCGTAATCGAGCTTGATGCCCATGGTTTTGCACCAGAGTTTAACCTCGTCGGCCGTGAAGTTCGTGCCGTTATCAGTGATGATGTTGTGGGGGACGCCAAAACGGTGTACTACCCCGGATATGAAGTCTATCACCGGTCCGTATTCTGCCGTTTTAACCGCTTGGCCTCAATCCATTTGGTGAATTTGTCCACCATGACCAATAAGTATTTGTGCTTGTGGGTTCCCCCTTTAAGGGGTCCAACCATGTCAAGCCCCTGCACCATGACGGCGGGTAATGGGTATAGTTTTGAGGGCGGTGGGTGGCATGTGGCTCGATTAGCAAAGAGCTGGCAACCGACGATCGTTGGACTAAGTCCCGAGCATCTGCCCGGCTGTCGGCCAATAAAATCCTGTACCAAGGCCTTGCCTACAAGGGCCCGGGCTGCAGCGTGGTGCCACGAGTCCGGGCGTGAATTTCAGCCAGGAGATTTCGCCCTTCCTCTTTGGAGATACACCTTTGAAGGACTCCGGTTGTGCTTTTCTTATAAAGTTCTCCCTCATGGACCTTGTAGGCTTTAGATCGCCGAACTATGCAGCGGGCCTCATTTTGGTCTTCGGGAAGTTCCTGCCGCATTAAGTAGGCTAGGAATGGTTCTGTCCACGGGGCAATTACTGCCATTATTTCGTGAGTTGAAGGTGTTATTTCATTGGCTGAGCCGCCGATTGTGTCAGAATGGTCTGAGTTAGGTGATGCAATGGCTCCGGATTGTTATTTCCGACTCCTCTTCCCATAATACGGATGGCTTAAAGAGCCGCTCCAGAAGATGTTTGGAGGGACGGTGTCTCGTTTCGCGCCGATGCGTGCTAACACGTCTGCTGCCTGGTTATTATCCCGGGCTACATGGTGGAATTCGAGTCCTTCGAACCGAGCTGACATTTTTAAGACGGCGTTGCGGTAAGCTGCCATTTTTGGATCTTTGGCGTCAAATTCTCCATTTACTTGGGATATTGCGAGTTTTGAATCCCCGCGCACCTCTAGGCATTGAATGCCCATGGAGATTGCCATCCGGAGGCCATGTAGAAGGGCCTCGTATTCGCCGCGTTGTTGGAGTCCATGTACATTATTTGAAGTACGTATTGGATTGTGTCTCCGCTAGACGCCAGTGACGACGCCAGCCCCCAAGCCAGCCAACATTTTGGATCCGTCGAAATGCATGATCCAGTTGGAGTACGTGCCGTACTCTTTAGGGAGTTCGGCTTCGGTCCATTCGGCGCGATGAAGTCAGCCAGAACCTGCGACTTTATAGCTCGTCGTGGTTTGTAGGTTATGTCAAATGGTAAGAGCTCGATAGCCCATTTTGCAATCCTGCCCGTTGCGTCGCGATTGTTTATAAGATCGTTGAGAGGTACTTCGGAGGCCACCGTTATTGAACACTCTTGAAAGTAGTGTCGCAGCTTCCGGGATACCATGAACACCGCATACGCTATCTTTTGATAATGTGGGTACCAGGATTTGCATGGAGTTAGAACAGTGGATACGTAGTACACTGGTTTTTGAAGAGGGGATCTGTGCCCTTCTGTTTCTCGTTCAACGACGAGTACCGCGCTGACAACTTGATGTCTTGCTGCGATATATAATAACATAGGTTCGCCCAGGTTGGGCGCGGCCAGAACCATGGAATATCCAATTGTGACAGAGCTCGGATTTTGGCCGGGTTTGCTTCAATACCTCAACCGGATACCATGAAGCCCAAGAGCTTTCCGGCTGGTACGCCGAAGACGCATTTTTCCGGATTGAGCTTAATGTCATATGCTCGGAGGTTGTCGAATGTCACCCTCAAGTCTTCCACTAGAGCTCCGACGTGTTTGGTCTTGACGACCACATCGTCTACGTATGCCTCTACTATTTTTCCTATCTGGGTAGCCAGACATGTTTGAATCATGCGCTGATATGTTGCGCCGACGTTTTTGAGTCCGAACGGCATTGTGTTGAAGTAGAATGGCCCATATGGAGTAATGAATGATGTTGCAGCCTGATCTTTCTCCACCATCTTGATTTGATGGTATCCGGAGTATGCGTCGAGGAAGCACAATGAATCGTGCCCTGCGGTAGCATCGATGATTTGGTCGATGCGAGGGAGGGGGAAAGGGTCCTTTGGACAGGCCTTGTTAAGGTCTTTAAAATCGACGCAGAGGCGCCAAGATTTGTCCTTTTTTGGTACCATTACTAGATTGGCTAGCCAGTCCGGATGTTTTATATCTCTGATGAATCCGGCTTCTAAGAGTTTGGCTAGCTCCTCTCCCATTGCCTGTCTTTTGGGTTCGGAAAATCACCGAAGAGCTTGTTTGACTGGCTTGAATCCTTTTAGGATATTTAGGCTGTGCTCTGCCAGCCTGTGTGGGATTCCTGGCATGTCTGAAGGGTGCCGTGCAAAATGTCCCAATTTTCTGAAGGAATTCTCAGAGTGCTTCGACATCGGACTTAATTGTGCCCCAATGGAGGCCGTCTTTGTGGGGTCTGTTGGATGGACCTGAATTTTGACTATTTAAATCTGCTGGTTTAAAAGAGGTGGACTTGGACCTCTTATCGAGTATCACATCGTCCCTATCCACCGTGGAGCGCAGCGTAGTTAGTTCCTCTGCCTCTAGGGCTTTGGACAATGCCTCTAGGGCCCAAGGGCTGTCTTATTTTCAGCGTGGAGTCAGATCTGGATCATCGCGAGAGTGATTATCCCATTGGGTCCGGGCATTTTGAGCTTCATGTACCCTTAGTGGGGTATAGCTTGGAAGATTGTGAATGCCTCTCGCCCTAACAAAGCGTGATATCCGCTGCCGAATGGGGCCACTTGGAACGTGACCTCCTCGGACCTGTAATTGTCCGGTGAGCCAACACTACATCTAGTGTGATTTTTCCTGCAGCGTACTTCTCAACTAGGGATTATCCCTCTGAAGGTTGTGCTGCTTCGCTCAATTCGGCTCAGTCATTTTCCATTTTTTGAAGGGTTTCCTCATAGATGAGGTTTAATCCACTGCCGCCATCCATGAGTACCTTAGTAAGACGAAAACCGTCCACTATCAGACTGAGGACTAATGCGGCTGGTGCTCTAGCTGTTCGGAATTTAGGTTCGTCACCGGGCGTTGAAGGTGATAGCCGTGTCGCTCCATGGATTTGTTGTTGCTACTTCAGTAGACTTCGGCGAGGCTGCGGATTGTTCGCTTCTGCATGTTATTTGATACGAAAGTCTCAAGACCGTCAATACCGCATCGGTATCGCCCGGTTGGTTGCCCGGGCTAAAAAGCCTCACGCCACTTTTGGCCACTGCCGTAGTATCCAACACGCCAAGGTCGTGTGTTGGAATGGCGCCCGCATCGTGTGGATTTTGCAGGTCCGTTGAGCCATCCCTCCAAAGACGGTTCCGCACTTTTAGGGGTTTTTGCTTTTTGTTTTTAACCCAGGTGCTTGAGTATGAAGCACCCTTTTATTTCCGATCGGGTTTGTATTCGTGGTCGGATTGTCCCAAAACCTAGTTTCGGTTTTCCGAGCACTCTCCATCGCGCAAAGATTTTTGTACGATGGTCGCTAGGTCGGCGAGGTGTGAAACTTCGCGACGATCGATGGCGTTATGATTCCCTTGTCCGTGCAATTGTTGCGTAAGATTGAAATCGCGCTTTCTTCACGGCAGTCCTTTATCTTGTTCATAACCAGGAGGAATCGCCCAAGAATGATGTAATCGCTTCATCGGGCTCTTGCCGTATTTGAGATAGATCACTTATGTTTGGGTGGGCGGGTGGAATTAAGTTCGGAACCCCGCCCGGTCTGAGGCTCAAAGACCAAGAAGCTTCCGGATTCAGAAGCTTGGTTTGCTGAGCGCTTTCCAACAAATCTGGTCCGATGCCTGACTTTAGGTTCAGTATTTGATTAGCGTCTGTCCCTCCGCGGGAATCCGGCATGGAGGGATCCGGAATCCGGACATAGTTGGATTTTAACATATAAGAAGAGTCGCCGCATTGTTCCTCTACCACTACAACGTGGTGGGTAACCTGGGGAGAGTTAATTTCTCTCAGATAGGTTTTAAGCCCAATCTGATCATAGTCGGTAGCGACTCCCAGGGCGGCGATGCGTTCCAAGAGCTCGTTTACGGAGGAGAGCTCAATCGAATCTAGCTGCTCGGTGAATTCCGAGCTGACGAGAAGATAGATTTTAATGACTGGAGAGGTCATTGTCGGGCGGTGGCGAACAGCGGTCATGAGAAACCGCCTAGCCGGATAGTTCGGCCGGGCGGCCAAAGCTCCCTTGACGACGTGCCGCCTTTTAAAGACGGGAAAAGGCATCCTTCCCGATGGTGACGCACGAGGAACTCTAAATGAAAGCACCAATGTTGGTGTCAAAACCGCGGATCTTGGGTAGGGGGTCCCGAATCGTATGCCTAGGCGGATGGTAACAGGAGACAAGGGACACGATGTTTTACCTGTGTTCGGGCCCTCTTGATGGAGGTAAAACCTCACGCCCCTGCTTGATTAATATTGATGATGTGTGTTACAAGAATGGATCTACCACGAGATCAAAGAGGCTAAACCCTAGAAGCTAGCCTATGGTATGATTGTTGTTCGTCCTATGGACTACAGCCGTCCGGTTTATATAGGCATCGGAGAGGGCTAGGGTCACACAAAGTCGGTTACAAAGGTAGGAGATCTACATATCCGTATCGCCAAGCTTGTCTTCCACGCCTAGGAAAGTCCCATCCGGACACGGGACGAAGTCTTCAATCTTGTATCTTCATAGTCTTGGATTCCGGCCGATGATGATAGTTCGGCTATCCGGACACCCCCTAGTCCGGAACTCCCTCAATCACCCTTCTTATTAAAAAGCACCCGGTGGAGAGCATGCTTTCGTTTGCATTCATTGTGATTGGTTTATATTGGGTATGACTTGACTGGATATCTTTTACCATGAATTACAATGTTTAGTCAGTCCTTGATCTTTAAAGGTGCTCTGCATTTATGTTTTGCGGTCTCAGAAAGGGCTAGCGAGATACCATTTCTTTATATCATGTTATGATTATTTTGAGAAAGTGTTGTCATCCGAGTTTTATTATTATGGCTCGCTAGCTGATTATGCTATTGATATGAGTAATTATGAGACCTATGTGTAATTGTGAGTATCGTTAGTTCATAATATTGGTTGAAACTTGAATGCTGGCTTTTCATGTTTACAACAACAAGAGCAAACAGAGTTTGTAAAAGTTTTTCTTTTTCTCTTTCAGTTTGTCAACTGAATTGCTTGAGGACAAGCAAGGGTTTAAGCTTGGGGGAGTTGATACGTCTCAGTCGTATCTACTTTTCCAAACACTTTTGCCCTTGTTTTGGACTCTAACTTGTATGATTTGAATGGAACTAACCCGGACTGACGCTGTTTTCAGCAGAAATGCCATGGTGTTGTTTTATGTGCAGAAAACAAAAGTTCTCGGAATGACCTGAAACTCCACGGAATATCTTAGAATAAATAATAAAAAATCCTCGCCAAAGATGAAGACCAGGGGGCCCACACCCTGTCCACGAGGGTGGGGGGCGCGCCCCTCCTCCCTCGGCACGCCCCCTACCTCGTGGACCCCCTGGTGGCCCTCCGACGCCAACTCCATTTCCATATATTGGCTTTCGGGGAGAGAAAAACAGAGAGAAGAAATCATCATGTTTTACGATACGGAGCCGCCGCCAAGCCCTAATCTCTCTCGGGAGGGCTGATCTGGAGTCCGTACGGGGTTCCGGAGAGGGGGATTCATCGTCGTCGTCATCATCAACCATCCTTCATCACCAATTTCATGATGCTCACCGCCGTGCGTGAGTAATTGCATCGTAGGCTTGCTGGACGGTGATGGATTGGATGAGATTTATCATGTAATCGAGTTAGTTTTGTTAGGGTTTGATCCCTAGTATCCATTATGTTCTGAGAATGATGTTGCTATGACTTTGCTATGCTTAATGCTTGTCACTAGGGCCCGAGTGCCATGATTTCAGATCTGAACCTATTATGTTTTCATGAATATATGTGTGTTCTTGATCCTATCTTGCAAGTCTATAGTCACCTACTATGTGTTATGATCCGGCAACCATGAAGTGACAATAATCGGGACCACTCCCAGTGATGACCATAGTTTGAGAAGTTCATGTATTCACTATGTGCCAATGCTTTGTTCCGGTTCTCTATTAAAAGGAGGCCTTAATATCCCTTAGTTTCCAATAGGACCCCGCTGCCACGGGAGGGTAGGACAAAAGATGTCATGCAAGTTCTTTTCCATAAGCACGTATGACTATATTCGTAATACATGCCGACATTACATTGATGAACTGGAGCTAGTTCTGTGTCACCCTATGTTGTAACTGTTACATGACGAACCACATCCGGCATAATTATCCATCACTGATCCGGCGCCTACGAGTTTTCCATATACTGGTTCTCGCTTATTTACTTTTCCATTGCTACTGTTACAATCATTACAAAAATACCAAAAACATTACTTTTGCTGTCTTTACTTTTGTTACCGTTACCACCACTATCATATTACTTTGCTACTAAACACTTTGCTGCAGATACTAAGTTTCCAGGTGTGGTTGAATTGACAACTCAGCTGCTAATACTTGAGAATATTCTATGGCTCCCCTTGTGTCGAATCAATAAATTTGGGTTGAATACTCTACCCTCAAAAACTGTTGCGAGCCCCTATACTTGTGGGTTATCACACCGCGTCGATGAGGACCTCATGGCCCTCTACCGCGCCAACCCCGACTTTGCGGAGAAGAAGCTCGCCGTCGCCCACTCCTTCAAGTCCCTCCGGTATGACAAGGAGAAGAGGGAGGAGATGCGCCGGCAGGAGACGGCTCCGCCTCCACCTACTGCCTGCCGCAACACGGAGGACTCATGGATGGCGAACGTGCTTCTTCAGGTTTCCCCCATATTCAAGTCGCTTCCTCCCGACGAGCGGGGGGAAATCCTAGAGGAACTGAGCCAACCGCCTCCTGCTCCCGCTACTCCTCCATTCGACATCGTGCTAGCCTCCGGCTCCGGCTATGGCCAGGAGGACGTCATCGACATCTTCGACGATGACGCATAGGCCCGGCGGCGAGGAATCGGGTGAGCCTATTAGTTTTAATTCGGTGTTCTTTTGTGATTTGAACAGTGCCTCTCTCTAATATATGAATGTCAACTTGTTTAATTAATGTTTTAATTAGATTAGTATTATACGCTAGGGGTTATTTGACCGTAGGAGTTTACTGATAATGAGGACCCGCAGGTCAAAGCAAGTGTCAATCAAAATACACGTGACTTGTATTACCGTCATCTAGGGTCCAAGGTCCGCTACTAATTATTTGTCCCTTATTGGCGTTTGTCGACAATGCCACAGATAAGACCTATATGAGTGGCGTTTGGGCTGGACGCCCATAGTAACAACTTATCACCAGCGTCATACTAGCGGTGTTTGGCCTCCGCACCACTAACATCGTTTCCAGAACGCCGCTATTAGGTTTTATGCACTAGTGGCTGATTGAAAAGTTCTCGTATTATTATTATTTTTGAACGGTCACCGGGGGGAGAGCTTCCCCACCTGAATATATTACCACTCAAAAGAGGATCGAAGAATTACAGTGTTGGTTCAGATTACAATAAGAACAGTTAATGAATAGAAGCAGAGAGGAAATTCAGCCATAGCTTAGCAGAAGTATTATCTTCTTTCTTTTTGAACCGGAAGACCCAGAGGGAGAAATTTGCTACAATGTTACGAATTGTGGTTCTGTGAGTGTGATCCTTGTTTCTGAAGACAAAGGCGTTCCTCGAGTCCCAAATCTTCCATGCAACCGTCAGAGCGACCGAAGGCCAGATGTTTGGGTTGAGGCCAGGAATCGTGGGGTGTTGTTGCAGATCATCCAGGGAGGTTGGTGAGGGCAGACCCAAGGAGGACCAAACCTGTGTTGCATAGGAGCAGTTGGAGATGAGATGAAGAGCATCCTCATGCGGGTCTTGACATCGGGGGCAAGCAGCTGATTGGGCAATGTGCTTGTGAAACATGTTGGCCTTCGTGTTTAGCCGATCACGGAGGAGAAGCCAGACGAAGATCTTGACTTTGATTGGCACCATGGAACACCAGATGAAGTGGTGGTGTGTATCAGTATCGTCCTCAGCAAGAAGGGAGTAGTAAGCATTCTTGGCAGAGAATGGCAGCCCGTGGGAGAGGGACCATTCGTCAGATCTAGGAACCTGCTGAAAGTCCTGCAACAGTAACAGAACACAGTCCAGCTCGCGAGCAGCAGCATTAGATAGACGGTTCCGCAGGTTCGTTAATAAGCCTTTTGCCATATTGTAGCCACTAGAACCTTGTCATCCAACGAGTGTGAGTGTAGGTTGGGGAAAACTTTATAGAGAGGCGACTGAAGTAGCCATGTGTCTAACCAAAAGAAGGTGGAGAGGCAATTATATGTGATCACAACAGAGTGCTCGATGAGCAGTGGCAAATGGTTGTTGATAATTTTCCAGAGGAAGGAGGGCCTTGCAGTTTTTACTGAGATGCCAAGAGGGTATTGTTGGTGGTACCACTGAGTCCAAGGGACATTTGGGTTCTGTAGAATTTTAAAGGAGAATTTCATAAGCAAGCAGCGGTTCTGAAATTCAAGATTTTTAATGCCTAGACCACCAGAATTTTTTGGTTTGCAAACGTTTTTCCAAGCGACTAAACAGCTTGCCCCTGTGCAAGTTGCCTCATTAGACCAGAAGAACGCCCTTCGAATGGCGTCAAGTTTTGCTAAGATGGACTTGGGAAGACGGAAAACTGACATGAAATAAACTGTAAGTGAGTCTAGAACTGCAGTGAGCAGAGTTAAGCGAGCACCGCGCGAGAGCAGACGCGCTACCCAGCCGAAGAGGAACTTTCGAAAGCTGTCAAGGATTGGGTCGAAAGCTGTGAGAGGTAGCTTAGTGGGGAGAGAGGAAGGCCTAGGTACATTAGTGGAAAGGAGGATAATGAGCATCCACTGGCAGTGGCGATTTTGTTTTGCATGGATGGATCAGTGGCGATGGTGAGGAGTGCCATTTTTTGGAAGTTGATAAGCAGTCCTGTTGCAAGGGAAAAATCGTGGAGCGTTTGTTTTAGAGTTAAGGTAGCTGAATCGTTAGCAGCAGCGATGATAAGAGTATCATCCGCGTATTCCAACGTCACTGGTGGTTCATTTGGTCGTAGTAGGTGGCAAAGAACGTTTTGTTTGAAGGCGCTAGCGATCAGTCTTTGAAGGAATCAGCAACAATGATGAACAAATATGGCGAGAAGGGATCTCCTTGTCGTAAGCCGCATCGGCATTGTATCCATGGCCCCGGAATGCCATTTAAGAGGACGGCCGTTTTGCCAGTGGAGAGAATTTCGTGGACCCATGAGCAGAAAAGTGGGGGGAAACCTCGAGCTTGTAGGATTTGAAGGAGGGAGGACCAGCAGATGGAATGAAAAGCTTTTCTGAAATCCAGCTTGAAGACCATGGTCGGTGCTTTACGAGTGTGGCAAGCACTAAGGATATCGGCTGCATAAATGAAGTTTTCGGCGATCTTGCGTCCGTGAAGGAAACCCGTTTGATCATAGTGAATGAGCAGAGGGATAAGTGGCTTGACTCTGTTAGTGAGAACTTTGGCAACTGCTTTTGGGGTACAGTTTTGAAGAGAGATTGGTCGAAAAGCATCTGGAGACGTTAGGCGCTAGGGTTTTGGGAAGGAGAACCATGAAGGCTCGGTTGAAACGCTCAAGAGAAGCCGTATGGTTGTGGAAGGCGTAAAAGAACGGTAATATGGACTGTTTGATATCGTGCAGAATTTTCTCAAGAAGATCGGTCCAAAGCCATCCGGCCGGGCTTGCATTTGTGTTCATGGTAAGGAATGCCTGGTGGATTTCGTCTTGTGAGAAAGGTTGTGCGAGATCGGAAAGTTGGGGAAGGGTAGAGGGGTATAGCTGGTGTAAACTGAAGTTCCAAATGGCGTGTTTTTCAATTCCGATTAGTTGTTGAAAGTAGTTTTTTAAGATATCAGCTTTTTGTTCGTGAAGGAAGACTTCGGAGGAGTTATGTATAAGCATAGGGATTTTATTTGAGCGAGAGCGCTGAGTTGCAGAAGCGTGGAAGAACCTAGAATTTTCGTCCCCATCGATGGCGACTCGAATCTTCCCCCTCTGTTTCCAAAATGCGATCTTTTGTTTGATAGCACATTGCAGCAAGTTGGAGAGGACCAGCCTTAGTTTTTGCTCAAGGGGAGATAGAGGAGCGAGTTCTTCGTTTAGGTCGAGGGCCTGGATAGCGATTTTGAAGTTATTTTCCCGTTGGTAGATGGGCCGCAACATCTTGGCCCAGGATTTTAGGGTCGATCGTGTTTTTTTGATGTTATGGGTGAGGGAAGCAGCTGGATCATTGGGGGGGCCGTGGTCGTTGGGCTGCCAAGAGGCGCGCACAGTGTTGATACAGGCCTGGAATAAGGTCCAGAAGCGTTCAAATCTAAAAAGGCGGGAAGAAGGGACAGCAGTGGATATAGTAAGTAGAAGAGGAACATGATCGGAGACGAATCTGGTAAGGGAGGTTAGGTGCGTGTTTGGGAAGAGAGCATCCCAAGGAAGGTTAATAAGTACTCTATCTAAGCGAATTAGCATAGGCGATAATCGTTTGTTTGACCCGGTAAACTGTCTATCCAGAAGTGGTATTTCTAATAGAGCGAGCTGATCAATTGTGTCATTGAAGGCATCGGCTTCCAATCGTCTGAATTTGTTGTTGTTCCGCTCATTAGGAAATCGTGCAAGGTTAAAGTCACCAATGAGAAGCCAGGGAGATGTGCTTGGTGGCTCTATTTGCTTAAGTTCATCTAGGAATTCAAGTTTTAGTACACGTTGAGAGGGGGCGTATACATTAGTGATGAAGATGTGGTGCGGCGAGGCAAGGCATGATAGAGTTAAGGTAGTAGTGAAGCGTTCGTGCTGGCAGTTAAGAAGTGAGAAGCAGCGAGAATTGGTAGCAGATAGGATTCCACCGGCAGATCCGATCGCATCTAGGTGGTTATTAGAATCGAGGAAGCGAGGCAAGATGGATCATAGTTTGATGGAATCTGGAGTTTGCAATTTTGTTTCTTGTAACAGAGCGATTGAAGGCCTCAATTGTTTGATTTCAGAGAACACATTAGCGCACTTGTCATTGTCCCCTAAACCACGCACATTCCAGGAAACGATAGAGAACGTTTAGTTTTTCATAATGGAAACTTAAGCTGACACCTTACATAGGGAGAGATACCCAAAAGCCAACCATGGCAGATCCCTATACACATTGACAAACTGACAGAATAAGTAGTGAGCAACATTACAACTAGCATACGGCTAAGATAACGGGGACGCAGTGGTGCGATGCACTGGATACAAGGCCAGGACGGGCTGCCACACGTGTAGCCGAGGAGGAGATAGAGCATCATGGAGATCCAGTGTCACCGGAGCCCGAAGCGATGTCGCCGACCATCTCCGGCGGAGCGCCACAGGCAGCAGCAACAGCCGCCAGCTCCTCTGGCGATGCCGGGCCGCAAGCGGAGCTGTTGATGAGCCCCGTCTCATCGCAGAGACGGGCGTGGATGAGAGCGTCAGAGAGGTCCTTGGATGCCGCGGACAGGTCGAGCTTCTTGGCCTTGGAGCGCATGGCCTTGGCAGTCATAGTGGAGTAGATAGGAGGGTCGATCTCGGCCAGGCGAGCGCTGCGCCTGGCCTTGATGCCAGAGTCGACAGCCATCTTTGCGCGCCTGCTGATGCGCCTGGCCAGGCACTCATGTGGTGGCTCTGGAGGCAGGTCCAGGGGCTGATCGGCAGGAATCACCACAGGGAGAGGAGCCGGAGGGGCAGGTGGGGAAGGTGGAGGGGATAGATCATGTAGCTGAGGAGGCGGGGAAGGAGGAGCTGGCAGTGCGAGGAGGGGGCGAGAGAGGCGGGCACGTGCCCGCGTCAGGGCAGGAGAGGGTGAGCGAGCCGGAGGATTCCATGGGGCATGAACCAGCATGGCGACTGGCATGCCATCTGCCATGACAGTAAGGATCGGGATGCCGTCAAGAGGCCGATCCGCCGATGGAGAAGGGGGAGGGCCTTGCGGTGACTCCGGAGTGCAGGCGAATGGTGACATGGCAGTGGCAATGTTGCGAATGCGGGAGATAGTGTTGGGAGACAGAGGAGGGTTGGAGACTTGGGAGCCGCTATCACCGTTCTCCGAGGAGAAGGGAGAGGCCCCAGAGCCATGCCGGAAGGGAGCGCGGCTCTCCAGTTTGACGACAACGACATCGTTGTCAGACAGGCGAACCATGAGACAGGGTGGGAGGACAAAGTCGCGAGCGACCATGACGAGAGCACGGACGCTGGAGTGGTCGCCCTGGAAGCAATGCTGGTCGGCAGAGACAAAGTCACCAAGGTGGGAGAAGAAGTACTCCGCCCCCTCAGGGTGCCAGAGCTCATCTGGATAGTCAAAAGCCTCGATTTCGGCCATGTGGATGAAGATGGTGATGGATCTATTATTTGCATGCTCAGGTCTCTCGAAGAAAAGGGTGTTGCCCTCGTGGTGGATGGGGCCGTGCCCCGTGGCCGCGAGGCGCTCCTCTGCGTTAGCAAAGGAGAGGCGAGAGGCGCCGCGTGCGGAGGAAGTGAGGCCGAAGGTAGGGTTGTTACGGTGGCGGGCGATGGCCTGGCGGATGAACCGGAATGGGTTGTGCATGGGGTTGGCTAGGTGGACGTAGGCTAGGTTGTCAACCTGGCGAACCAGGCAGGTTGGAGGGACAAGGAGTGGGATGTGAGGCTCCGGGGGGGAGAAGCATGAGGCCACTATGGGTGCAGTGACAGGGGAGGGAGGTGAAGGAGTGGCGAAGGATGGCGCTGGCGGCGACGAGGAGGAGGTGCGAGGGCCAAAGATGAGCGGGAGGCGGAACGGCGGCAGATCAGAGGTGAGGACGCAGTGGGAGCCGAACCAGATCAGAGCTCCGTCAGAGCGCCTGGAGCTCATGGATGAGCCGGAAGCGGTGTGCGTGCTGTCGTGCGCCATCGGGCTGCATGGCGGACGCACAAAAGCAGGGTTAGAAGTAGTACTCGGGGAAGGGGGCATGGCAGGGAAGAAAGGGAGGAAACGAATGGCTTTGCACCTGAAACTCCGGTGGCCGGAGCACTAGCAGCGGGAGCAGCGAACAGGGTCTCGGCAGTCTTCGACGATGTGATCAGAAGCAAGGCACCGGAAGCACCTTGGTTTCTTCTTGCGAGAGTAGTGGTGGTGGATGTTCTTGGGGCTAGGCATCGGAGAAGGGCGTGATTTATAGGCCAGCGGGGCCGCTAGGATGGGAGGAGGAGATGCAGAGACCCGAGGTCGGGATCGAGCAAAACCTCCCGGTAGCTCTTGGCGGGACCCTGCGGCGTGGAGATCGAAGGGCTCGCAGGGATGGCATCAGTGGCAGTGGCTCGTGCTTGGTTAATGGCGGTCTCGGGATGGAGCTGAGGGGACGGGGCGGCGAGTAGGCTGACGGAAGTAGGGGAGGCAGGTGTTGTAGTAGGCGTGATGATGGGCACATGCGTGTGCATGCAAGCGTTGGATATGTCATGTGATGCGGGTGGACTGGAGGGGGTTTGCGGTCCCACAGATTCAGTGATGGTAGGGTTAGATTTTGCGTGTGAGATGGCTGCTGGGGAGGCGGACAGGGCGCACAGCCGACCGGAGGGCGGCTGTGGCGACTGAGGTGGGTCCGAGTGTGCAGTGGGATGTGATGGGGAGCGGTAGCGTGCGTCGTTCGAAGCCGTATCGATAGAAAAACCAGGTTGATCGATAGATAGCGCAGCGCCTCCGTCGCGTTGGTCTTGTTTTCTTTCTAAAGCTAGGATGCAGCGAGACGTGACGGGAGAGGCCGCGGTGGATGAGATGAACACGTGTCCAGTGTCATCGAGTGCATTGTGGTCAACCGAGGCATGGCCAGGGGAATCCGCGCGAGGAACAGTGTGGTGAATCTCTGTTGACAGGTGAGAGAGATCTTGCGCGAGTAGTTTAGTCGATGGTGGCGGTCCAAGCAAGGACGTGGGGTGGTTAGGCAGGATGGGCTCGTTCGAGTCAATCGAATCCGGTTCAAACGTGACTGGCAGCGGTACCGATCGCACTGTGTGTGATGCTTGGTCAAGGGAGTCAAATAGACGAAGTTCAAAATTTGAAAATTGAACGGGAGCACAACGGAGGAGTTCTGTTCTAACATTGACCGAGTACACATGTACTAGGTACAGGTTGGGGGCAAGTGTTGCAGCGTGGAAAACACATTTGAATGAAAACTGGTGGTCTAATGCATTGTTAATCAAAGTTTCATTTATGACATCTTGACTTAGAACAGAAAACTACCCATATAGGTGTGGTGGGTTTATGAGTTAAGCATGTGGTGGGTGTGGTGACAAGGCAGTGGTACGTGGAGAAAATGAGCTTATTGAACAAAATCCCAGGCCGGAACAGTCGTACCTTTGGCTGTGGTCGTGGTGGGTCGAGAGCTGTTGGAGCTGCAGGAGAGACAGTTGGCGCCCGACCGTTGGCGGTGGTGGGTCCCAGCTGAATGGGTAGCATGCACGGGGGGAGCGGGGGGGGGGGGGGATCGTTGACGACGATGTGAGGCAGCGTATCCGCATGCATGGGCGGCGCCGACGTGCGGTCCGCTGGCAGGGCCAGCGCGCCCAGGGGCGCGATGGTGATGGTGGCAAACAAGCGCGGTGCGACGACGGGGGAACAAGCCGCCATGAGGGTGGCGATGTGGCTGGAGGAGACCGACGCAGTGAAAGCTGCGTTAGAAATCCGGTCGACGGAGATTGAGCGTGGCTGACCACCAAAACGGAAGGAAAGGAGCGTGGCCACCAGAATGTTGTCAACCAAGAAGTTGGCCTTGTGGACGAAGAAGATGATTTTTGTTGTCGAGACAGAGTTGTGTGGCGTTGTGAAGACGGTGGATGAGAACAAATCAAGGATGATGCGAGCAAAGTCGACACCTGGCGTTGGGAGGAAGCCGAGCTGGGAGCGAAGGAATGCATCGGCGTGGGCAAACCGGTCGCCAATGTCAACTTTTGGTTTTTGATGGATGGGTGGGTGGTGGGAGAGATGGGGTGGTGGTGGGAAAGGAAGAAATTTGATGGAATGGGTGGTGGCGACAAGAAGGGGTTCTGCGATGAGAGCACGAACGATGCGCATGTCGGAGACCGAGATACGAAAGAGCTTGTCTTGGATTTGAGTAGCCTGGAAAGTGGGAGCATTACCACCCAGGCATGCTTGCATGAGGACGGCCACAAGCATCTCGTCGATGTCGAGGGTGGAGTGCTGAACATGCACAGAGAGGAAGCATGGCGGCTCGTGGCGGCGCGGGTTGATATGCTTGGAGAGGCAGCGCCATACCTAATCTTGAAAGTCATCCCCCATGGCGTCCCCAATACCGAGGGTGGCGCGCAGGGCTTGGGCGGTGGGCGAGTCCTTGGATGCGATGGGGTCGAGGAGGGTGGCCAGCGCCGGAGGCTGGGGGAGGGAGGAGGCGGCGGCCGGAGCAGGCGTGGGGGTGTGGGGCGGGAGCGGGAGCCCATCTCGTATTATGAACCTCGACAACAGCCCAGATCTACTTGTCTTTTCATGGCGATGGTCCTTGTCTGCTAGTTAGTGTGCCTTGTCCTAGGCGTTCTTTTCTTTTTTTTTCCTATACTCTTGCTACATGTACGGTTTTCAGCTCGATTTTCCTCCTAAATGGGATCAACTTATTCAAGTTTTTGATATGATTTTTCTTATAAACTCATCAGCACTCTTGGCTTTGTCCGCCTTTATGAATTATATTTAAGTGGGAGAACTCACCCCCAAGTGATTCCTAAAAAAACATAAATTTTTGAGAAATTGCTTAGAATGGATGTAGACGGTTAAGATTAAGTACTTTTTTATGCTGGCATATAAATATTCAAGTCCACATTTATTATAAATATACTGAAGGGTAATTAATTTTGATTTCTTAGAGCATCTACAGCTGCAACCTGTAAATTTGGGCCCTCAAACATCCGTGGATGTGCACGTAGACAGTGATCGGGCGTGCCTCATATTTTATCATTTGCAAGCACAAACCCTATTTTCGAAACAACTAATACATGCAAACACATGCATCTCGATCATTACGTTTGTGTCGGGACGGTGGGGTTATAAAAAAACACCAAAAATTGCGCATACTTAAGATTTTTCACATCCGTATTAGGCTGACGGGTTTCAGATGTTTAGTCTCACCTCCATGCATGAGGAGCTAGTCGACCTACTTAAATAGGCGGGTCATCCACAAGCGATAAGCTTTAATCATCATTCCGCCCTTTGTTTATCAAAGAGAAGATTCATAGTCATGGTCTATCTCCTTCACAATGGAACATTGATATTTGCACGGCTCTTTTTGAATCACATTGTGTCAAAAAAAATTCAACAAAATAAAAATCTCTTTCATTGTAGTAGGGCTATCAATGTATATGAACGAGACGAACTTGACATTCAATGAACAATCATCAGTTGATGAAATGCAATCTACTGTCAAGCTATCTCATTCACACAGCATCTGTCGATGCGACTATTTAAGTTGGTCGGCGTCCGCCTTGCACGGTGAGGTGGGACTAAAAATTTGGGTGTAAAGATGAGAGATGAAGGAGCTTCGGGTGGCTGTAGGTGGGACCGCTATGACCTGGAGCGGGGTGCCAGGTCGCGTCCGGGCGCCCTCATATCGTCCGAGCAGGGTACCGATCTGAGGGGTGCCGGTCAGTCTGGGCGTATAGGGACTAAGTGAGGGGTCTGGCTGGGTCAACCTTTTGTGACCTGGTACTGACTGGGCGGACGTTGCAGACGTTTAGGGAGGAAACAGGGAGTCCGACTGAAGATGCTCTTATGTACCCTTGTTATGTCATATCTTAATTATTTCGTTGTGACAAAAGGAGTCAGTTAGTTTGGAGGATTGTTGTGCACTCCTTGTGTTTGTATCATTTCTTGATGACTACATTATAAGTCAATAAAAAACGCATTTAATGAGAAGATATGCAATAGGTGATTAGGGAGGTCAATCAGTAGTATACCGCAGTTTGCTGGAGAGACCTCCTCTGGCGCTCCCACGGGCCGCAGGGGAGGAAACCCTAGCTGCCGCCGAACCGCAGCCTTCTCCCCATCCCTCCCCTCGTCGCCGCCAGGGTGTGCCGACGGGCGAAGCCCGCCCGGCATGGGCGGCGGCGGGGCGCTTTCTCCTTCTCGCGAGGCGGGATCGCCGTGGGGCGATCTACCCTGGCCGGAACGCGGCGTTGTGCGGGGCGCGGCGACGCTGGGCTGCCACGGCGGCAGGCGTGGAGGGCTGCACGAGGCGGGCTGCGTGCTGGTGATGGTTACGGCGGCCGGTGGTCGATCTGCCGGATCTGGACGATGCGGGGGCGGTGGCACCTGTGCTAGGCAAAGTCGGGCGAGATCCCCTTCGGGCTGGAATCCATGGTGCATGCGGTTTTGCTGGTTGCTCGCCGGATTCGTCTTGTTGCTTGTGCTCGGCCTTCTGGATCGGCGCCGAGGCAGGTCGGGGAGGCATCCCCGGGGTGCTCGTGATGCGCTATTGGTGGCTGTGTTGATGTGCAGCTACTGACGGCGGTGGAGTCCGACGGCCCTTCTCGGCATGGAGGCGTGACATGGCGGTGGTGGTCATCTCCTCCGTCGGAGGTGGTCGGCCTGAGGCTGGGTGGTCGGATTTCCAGATCCGTCATCTAGCCCCGGCTACGAGTCGGGGAAACATGGTTGCCGGTGAAAACCGAGCCGACGGCAGGCGATGGCAGCGTTCTCGCCGTTACCTTGATGGAGGCATCGTCGTGTAACTACTGTCGACCCACTCGTGCTGCTCCGGGGGAAACCCTACGATTTGGTGTTCCAGATCGGACGATGGCGGCACTGCGGTGTCGTTTCTCTCTTGGGAGCATCATTTGGGGAGCAGCGCTGGAAGTCAGAGGCAGGAGGTGGAGCGGCTTCGTCTTGCATGGAGCTTCGGTGGAGATGTTAAGTCATGCCTGACCGACAGGTGCTATGCTTTGTCATGCACAGTCGGCCAGGTGCTACGCATACCGAGATCTTCCAAGGACTTCAAGCTGTGTCGGCTGGTGGTACTTGGCAGCATGGCGCTGAGGTGTATCAGTGGCGACCGCGACGTGCTCAGCTGTTTGCGCGCAGGGAGGAGGTGTCGTTGGGCGCCGTGGTGGCGTCGACGATAGCTAGACCGAGCAAGATTGATGCATCAGTACAGTTCTGAAGATGGAGCAGTGGCAGTTGGCGGCGGCGGCCTCTGAGAGCACGCCGGACCAGTGTGTGCCCCAGACCCGGCAAGTGGCTAGGTTGGGGCCTCATGTCTTAGATTTTAGGCTTGGATGCGATGTTTGTTTGGTATTAGGCCCAGGCTATCTGCCCCCTTCATCAACTGGATAGAGTAGCGACAGTTTGTTGCTTAGACGACGGCTTTAGTTTTACTGTTGTATGACTTTGTAAGATCTTGTGATAATAATTAATAAAATGGTCGTATGCATCGCCCAGATGCAGAGGCCGGAGGTCATCCTCTTTTCTAAAAAAAGGCAATGATGGGACGGCTGAAAAAAAACTGAAAAAGGCGTTGTCACATAGTGCTCGCGTATAATGACAGGGATACATTTCTGAGGGAGGTCATGATCGATGAAACAGTGGTAGTTAGCCTCATATGAACGTATTGTGAGACCGCCTAGTCAATGGTTAAGAAAAAACTGTGATTTGTTAATTTAAAATTGCCAAGTCTCGGAATTTGCTCTCTGCAGCAATTTTGAATATACTAGCTAGTCTCCATTCAAACTTGTACTATCAGCTCATCATATTGAATATAGTAGCGAGTCTTCGTTCAACATTTCATTCGTTTCTTTTGACAAGACGCAATTAGTACATTTTGACTACCTAATAGTACCTAGTATATGAGTATGTTTAACTTTTTTTAATAGTTAATTCATCTTCACCCCATCATTTATCACTTTTTATAAGGATTACCATTTTAAACTGAATTGTTCCGTTCAACCTGTGCTATGGTTTACCTTTTCAAATTTTGTAAACATTCTGCAAAGGTTGTCCCACATGTCAGGGCAGATGAAAGATTGGTAGGTAGGCTCATTCCTCTCTAAGATGAATGGTCAGACCGCATGGACAATGCTGGGAAAATAGTCCGAATTTGTTAGTTTGAAATAAAAAAGCCTTGGAAATCACTCTCCCAACAATTTGAATAATGTACATTCCCACATGTCAGGGTTGACCTGGTGAGTCACATGGCTGGTCTCGACGCGGAAGAGAGAAATGCAGTCGTGATGTGAAGGAGAGAGTGATGGCACGCCCAAACAATAAAGGAGAAACGCAGTTGACGGACACGTTGGCCGTGGTCATCATCTATTTATTTATAATAAACATTTTTACTTATTTAAATAGATCACCTTGTTACAAATATGATATGTTATATTTTTCCTTGGTACAAACTTTACTATACAGTTTAGTTTAATAGCTACAGAATAAAGATAGAAACATCATAGCTACAATAGTCTCTATTGCCATGTTAGCACAGACATGTCTTCGGCCCCTGACAATAGCGCTGAACTAGAACTCTATTTTTGTGAGAAAACATCTTATTATAAAATTTTGTTTGGCCATCTTGTGTATGCAAATCATATAAATATTAAAATAACTAGAATAATCCATTCCATTTAAATGTATTGTTGTAGAAAGAGGCTTTTACTTTGTAAGAGTATAGAAAATATCCGAATAGAGATTTTTGGGTAGAATTGTCTAGCTTGCTAGTAACCACCATGAAATTAGAATGTGTGAGGCGTCAACAAATGGTTAATCCTTGAATTATCTTCTTGCCCTCGCTTGCCGACATGGCTGGTTTATTCATTCTTATGATGTATTTCGTTTTTATTGTCCACCAGTTAAGGGAGGAAGGAGAGGGGTGGGGTGGCCACCACAGCTGGAGTGGCAAAACAATGGGATGAGGTGGATGTGTGATCAGTGAGGGAAGGGGAGAGGAGTGCCCGGCGAGCCTACGTAACTAGATCCTTTTATTCGCGGAAGACATGTATCTATTATAAAAGCTCATTGAAAGTATGAAGTATCCCATATCTAATAAAATTATATCGAGGTCCCTAGACCACCGAAGGACCACTACCACCATTGCGAGTTGCCGACGCGTCGCTGTCGACACTCACATACCGGAGTAGCCAGAACGAGCCGGTGACGCGCCGTTATCGCCCCTCACTTATCAGAGCCGCCAGAACGAGCCAATGACGCACCGTTGTCACCACTCACTTATGCCAAAAAAGGCATTTGTCCCGTTTCATATACTCCCTCCGTCCGGAAATACTTATCGGAGGAATGGATGTATCCAGACGTATTTTAGGTCTAGATACATCCATTTTTATGCATTTCTATGACAAATATTTCTGGACGGAGGGAGTATAAAGCAACGGTCAAAGATATAAGCACTTGCAAACAACACATCACCATCACACATAACACACACCCAAAACAAGATACAAGGGTGCCGAGGCACTGATACGTCTTCAACGTATCTATAATTTTTTATTGCTCCATGCTATATTATCTATTGTTTTGGGCAATATTGGGCTTTATTTTCACTTTTATATTATTTTTGGGACTAACCTATTAACCGGAGGCCCAGCCCAGATTTGTTGTTTTTTGCCTATTTCAGTATTTCGAGGAAAAGGAATATCAAACGGAGTCAAAACGGAACGAAATCAACTGGAGAAGTTATTTTTGGAAGGAAAGCCACCCGATGGACTTGGATTGCACGTCAGGGAAGAAGGGAGGTGCTCACGAGGGTGGGGGGCGCGCCCACCCCCCTAGGGCGCGCCCCCTGCCTCGTGGCCCCCCTTCGGTCCACCGACGTACTTCTTTCACCCATATATACCTACGTATCGTAAAACTTCCAGAACAGAAGATAGATCGGGAGTTCCGCCGCTGCAAGCCTCTGTAGCCATCAAAAACCTCTCGGGAGCCTGTTCCGGCACCCTGCCAGAGGGGGAACCCATCATCGGTGGCCATCTTCATCATCCCGGCGCTATCCATGACGAGGAGGGAGTAGTTCACCCTCGGGGCTGAGGGTATGTACCAGTAGCTATGTGTTTGATCTCTCTCTCTCTCGTGTTCTCTCTCGTGTTTCCTCTATGGCACGATCTTGATGTATCCCGAGCTTTGCTATTATAGTTGGATCTTATGATGTTTCTCCCCCTCTAATCTCTTGTGATGAATTGAGTTTCCCCTTTGAAGTTATCTTATCGGATTGAGTCTTTTATGAGAACACTTGATGTATGTCTTGCCGTGTTTATCTGTGGTGACAATAGGGTATCATGTGCCACTTGATGTATGTTTTGGTGACCAACTTGTGGGTTCCGCCCATGAACCTATGCCTAGGGGTTGGCACACGTTCTTGACTCTCCGGTAGAAACTTTGGGGCACTGTTTGAAGTACTTTTATGTTGGTTGGATGAATCTGAGATTGTGTGATGCATATGGTATAATCATGCCCACGGATACTTGAGGTGACAATGGAGTATCTAGGTGACATTAGGGTTTTGGTTGATTTGTGTCTTAAGGTGTTATTCTAGTACGAACTCTTTTATAGATTGATCCGAAAGAATAACTTTGAGGTGGTTTCGTACCCTACCATAATTTCTACGTTTGTTCTCTGCTATTAGTGACTTTGGAGTGACTCTTTGTTGCATGTTGAGGGCTTGTTATATGATCCAATTATGTTATTATTGTTGAGAGAACTTGCACTAGTGAAAGTATGAACCCTAGGCCTTGTTTCCTATCATTGCAATACCGTTTACGCTCACTTTTACCACTTGTTACCTTGCTGTTTTTATTATTTCAGATAACAAATACCTTTATCTACTATCTATTTTGCACTTGTATCACCATCTCTTCATTGAACTAGTGCACCTATACAATTTACCATTGTATTGGGTGTGTTGGGGACACAAGAGACTCTTTGCTATTTGGTTGCAGGGTTGTTTGAGAGAGACCATCTTCATCCTACGCCTCCCACGGATTGATAAACCTTAGGTCATCCACTTGAGGTAAATTTGCTACTGTCCTACAAACTTGTGCACTTGCAGGCCCAACAACGTCTACAAAAAGAAGGTTGTGTAGTAGACATCATGCACCGCAACACCACCCAGTCGACCACCGGGCACACTACATATATCGTGGCTGAATCGTGGAATCCTTGAGGATCCGAGAACAGACAAGCTCGACGACGACGCTAGTCGGGACCTTCCTGACATGCACGTGGAGATCGACGGACGCAGGAGGCAGGACAAGAAAACAGCGAACAAGTGTGTGCATCCTGACAGGAGTCCGCCTGTCGTCGATGCTGTTAGAAGGGAGAGAGAGAGAGATTGTTGCAGAATATAATGGATGTGTTATTGAGCCTCGAGGGCTAGTATATATTGAGTACAAGGCTTGGAGGGCAAGACGCCTCTCCTAGAGATAAGGTAGGAGATGGATTACAAATCCTAGACTACCAAAGCATATGTAACCCAAATATATCTCTAACGTCCCCCCGCAGTCGTAGTGGTAGCGTTGCGAACAGGAGCGACGCAGACGGTCGATCGAGAGAATAGCAGCCGACGGATCGACATCCCCGCAGTCCTAAGCGGCAGCGTGCGGACGCTGTCGCGTCGCAGACGCGTTGACTGTAGAGGAAGCCGACGAGTTGCTCAAGCGGATGATAACCCTTTGTGTCGATGTCGATGTAGCCGAGAGCGTAGGGTGGTGTAGCCCTGGTCAAGGTAGCCGTGTGAAGAACGCCGTGGTCGATGTCGAGTTGGGGTAGCCGGTGTCGAGGGAGTCGCCGTGGAGCCGCGGTCGCAAGGAGGCGCCGAGTTAGCATGGGCGCAGTGGTGTCGAAGTAGGGGTGTGCCGGGAAGAAAATGTGGCTCACGACGCGTCGCGGCGGGTTTGCCAAGCCCGGGGACACATCATGGACGAAGGCACACACCGGTGTTGCCAGCACCGGGCATGCGTAGATGGACGAAGACGAAGTTGACGAAGCGCCGACCAGGCTTGCGAGCCCGGGACACGTCGTGGATGAAGGCACGCATCGGTGTTGCCAGCACCGGGCATGTGTAGACGAGGGACCTGCACGAGCTGTACGCCATGTCGGAGAAGTCGGAGAGGCCAACAGAGAAGGACTCGACGACGGTAGCGGCACCAATCGGCGCGGGGCCAATGTCGCCCACGGTTGTCGGAGTAGATGAAGCGGTCGGGGTAGATGACGGCGACGCTGGCGACTAGCTAGTGCTGGACGAAGACGAAGGGGGTGAACGGGCGGCGCCGGCGGCTACGGAGGTAACGGCAGCAGCGGCCAAAGAAGAGCGACGGCAGCGGCCTGACGGCGGCGGCGGCGGCTAGGTTAGCAGTGCGGCGGCGGTGCTCGAAGTAGGCGAAGAACCCTGACAACGTGATGAAGACCGGCGCGGACGGTGGCATTCCTGCGCCAAGGAAGAAGGCGCGGCGCATACCACGGGAGGTCGACGCGTGGTGATGACGGAGCGAATCGCGGGCCGTGGTGCTACGGCCCGAAAGAGGCGACGCAACGGCGACAGGCGGGCCTGGGCGACGGCGGGAAGACCTTTGCGCGGCGGCGGGGACCGCGGGCCGCGACGCTGCAGCCCGAAGGGGCGACACAACAGTGGTTCACGAGTCGGTGCAACCGTGGGGACGGCCTCGGGGCGGCGGCGGGGACCGCGTATCGCGACACTATGGCCCGAAGGGGCGACGCAGCGGCGACGCACGAGTCGATGCAGCCGCGAGGAGAACCACAGGGCGGCGGCTCTGCGGCCCGACGGGGCGACGCAGCGGCAGCCCGATGCTCGATCGGTGGAGAGGCGCGCTAAACTCGGGGACGATCTTCATGGGACCTACGGAGGCGCTCATAACCGACGGGCCAGGTCGGCTGCGCGGCGTAGATGAGGCGGATCGCGGCGGCGAGCGGGTGATCAAGCTGATCGCACGCGAGGTCGGGGACGCCACTCGGTGGAGGCGTGGTGGCGGCGGAGTCCGAGATGAAGCCGGCGACAATGGACGGCGTGGGAAGTTGTGTGGACGAGCTTGTCAGCATCGGCACCCAGGCTGCCAAAGCAACGCCGGCGCCCGGGCAGCGAGGCCCGAGCGACCAACGGAGCAGCGGCGCCCGAGTTGAGGCAACCGACGAGCCTGACGCGGCCGAGGACGAGGCCGGCGAGGTAGACCGGCCGGCCGCCGTGCAGACGCGGCGGAGGCGGGTGATGTGGATCGGTGGGCAGGCCGGCGCGCGAGCGACGGCTATGATTGGCCTTCACATGGCGCGAGGCCGCTGGGTTGGGGCGATGCAGGTGTCCCGATCGGAGCAGGGCGGTGACGGCCATCGCAGGGCGACGGGCGGACCGACGCGCGGACGGCGGCTGGCCCTAACGGGCCGCCTCGGCGCGCGTGGCCGCCGGATCGAAGGAGAGGCTGGCTGGTCGCGCCGGGGTCGGAGTAGAGGCGCTCGGGGTCGACGGCGACGGTGGGCGACGCAAACCGATCAAGATTAGATCGGAAAACCAAAAAGAAAAAAACGTCGATCAAAACGACCGGCGATAGAGCGAAAAAACCCGGAATAAGGGCTCGGCAAAAAGACTCTCTAGGGCAGCCGGCCAACACGGCCGGCGGACGAACCCTAGGTACGGGAGGCGCGGCCCCCAGCAATGGTCGTGGAGGCCGACCGTCCCAGAGGCGGCGCGCGGGTGCGGAAGCGGCGGTGGCTAGGGTTTGAATCGTGATTAAGCTGATACCATGTTAGAAGGGAAAGAGAGATTGTTGTAAAATATAATGAATGTATTATTGAGCCTCGAGGGTGAGTATATATTAAGTACAAGGTTTGAAGGGCAAGACACTTCTTCTAAATATAAGGTAGAAGATGAAATACAAATCCTAGACTACCAAAACAAAGTAACCTAAATATATCTCTAACAGATGCGGATCCCATTTTTCAATTCCGTAGCGCAAGATCGCTTCGTTTGAACCATGCATCATTGGCACAAGTGAGTAAGATATAAGCGATCTCACTAGACAAAACAAACGGGGCCGCATTAGCAGGTAGGCGCCTCGGTTGTACTCTAGTGTTTCTCAGTCACGTAGTCGCCATGTGCATGCAGAAGTAAAAAAAAGCTCTCATTATCATCAACTTTTCGGTATGTACTTAACTAATAAGCAGATCGATCAAGTCCATCGATGATCCATGTGTTGCTTCCTTTCTTTGCCTTCCCAGAACACACACTTTCTCATCCTGTCACCCATGCTCTTCATATCCCCCAACCATTCCTTGATCAGCCTCAAACCAGTGTTCCCTTCCGTGAGGGCAGTCCCCGAGGCCATTTGTGATCCGTGTCCTCTAATGAGACAAGGGCCAGCCATGCGCAGGAAGATTCCTGTGTCCAACTGTCCTCAGCAACATGCTAATAAGGAGATATATGTGTTAGTTGCATAGTGCTTAGCAGATGCTACTACTATAGTTAACTGGTTATGGTTGTATCGCTGGATGAGTCAGTGTGAACCCTGCATTCCAGCGTTTCAGAGTTTCTTCGATCTGGTCGTGGTGGTAAGGTGCCTTGCCTTCTGATATGCGTCAGTGAAGCAAGGCGATCTGCCGGTCGGTAGGTTCATCCATCCATGCATGACACGATCCACACACTCTAAAAAATGAATGGTGTTCCGAGGTTATTCGAGACACACGGCCAAATCATTGACCCTTGTGTGATTCATCGTACGGAAAAGTGGTGCTAACCTTGCGTTGCCGATAAGTTTGGAGCTCCACTGCAAAATTTACTTAATCTCGTGAACTTTGATAATATCTAGTAACATCATATCAGACGTAGCTGTAAATTCTTAAGGTCAACAATGAGCGTACGTGAACATTTGCATATGTACCGTGTTTTCTTAAAAAAATAGAAATGATGTAATAAAGACATGATTAGATATTGAACTTAACCTTTTTGAGCCATTGGTTAGAAAAAAGATTGGATGGATAAGATTAAGATTATCTGTATCAAACACTAGCTCGCACCTTTTATATGCTGGTATATATGTCATGTCCATAGAAATTGTTATAGATATACCAAAGTGGAATGAATTTTGATTTCTAATATATCCTTGTGATGTCATATCTAATTTCTTTCAATGTTGTAACATGACTACATGAGTCAATTTGCTAGCTAACAGTTATGAGAGATGTCAATGATTTGGATTAATTATGTCACTTTCATTAGACACACACACATACATAAGCTTGATTTCTCATTCCTCCAGCCACTGTGTTAGTATGTGCTTATTGTTGTTGGGCGATGTCACTAGAACACGTCATTGTTCAAGCTAAATCATCATTAATCTCACTAAGCAAATAATTGGAATGTGAGTGCTCCGATTGGGCCCGTCAACTACAACAACATATGCTGACGAGATATCCATCAAGTACATATAGTCACAAGTAGAATTGATAGGTCTTGGGAATGCGTGGTCTGAGACCCAAAATCCTTACTCCATTTTGGTCTACATCCCTTTCGAGTCAGGTAGCTATACACAAGCAAAACAAGGAGAAGAAAGAGAAAAGGAAACAGAAGAAAAGAATGTGATGGCAACAACAAACAAGTTGTGTTAATAAGCCATCCAAACATAAATGCACATCAGACTAGCCACCAACAACATGTTACCTAGTCATTTATAAGTACAGACAATCCCAAAGAAAGTTGTATGATGCAAAACAGATGGTAGCACAGTTCAAAAATACATTGCATATTAATTTTGTCCCAAGTCAAACTTTGTAAACTCTGACATGTTTGTCGAAAGAATATTAATATCCACAATATGAAAAGATTCAATATAAAAATATATTCTATGATGCATCTAATGATATTATTTTTCATGGATGTTTGCTTTTTTCTTTTACTTCTTGGGTAAACTTGGTCAAACTTTATGAAGATTTAATTGAGACAAAACGAATATACAATATATTTTGAAATAGTTAGTGTAGTAATTTTTTGGCCAATTCTTAGAGCATTTATAAGGTACTCCCTCTGTCCGGAAATATTTATCGGAAAAATGGATGTATCTAGACGTATACATCCATTTTTCTGACAAGTATTTCTGGACGAAGGGAGTAGTTGTTCAAGAAATCCCTTTTTCTTGCAAAGAACTGACCAGATCTATTATAAAGGTTCATAAGAGGTACAAGGAACTCTAATCGTAATAAAAATTACATCAAGCACACTGCGACCCACAGAGATTAAACAGAGGCAAGTTTATGAAACACATGGACCCAGTATTTATATATCAAACAAAAACCCACAAGCTGCCCTCAAATGTACACAAGTTTACATGTGATGACTCTTTCATGGTCCAGTTGGTAGAGCTGCCCTTGGCCTGCAGAGCATTGTCGACATATGGCGCAAGAAGAGATTAAACCTACTCTGTTCTTCCTCTGTTCCATCCGGCCGGCCAATTTTCTACGAACCCTAATTAATTAACCAACGAGCGTCGACTGACTCCTTCGTTTATCACCTCCCAACAACCAACATCACACGTCCACAAGTAGATTTAAAAATGGGTTCGTTTACCACCTCGCTAATCACACTCCTCTCCCTCTCTCGGCTCCGCTCCCCCATATAATCCCAAGTTCCCAACCCCGCCCGTTCTTCTCATCAGAATCCAGAGTCCACACGCGAGAACTCACACCGACGGACATGGGGAACTGCCAGGCGGCGGACGCGGCGGCCGTGGTGATCCAGCACCCGGGCGACGGCAAGGTGGAGCGCCTCCACTGGCCGGCCACCGCGGCGGACGTCATGCGCAGGAACCCCGGCCACTACGTCGCGCTCGTCATCCTCCATCACGTCTCTGGCGGCGTTGACCCCGTCCCCGCCGTCGCCGGGGAAGGAGGGGGTGCCAGGATAACCAAGGTGAAGCTCCTCAAGCCCCGGGACACGCTCCACCTCGGCCAGGTCTACCGCCTCATCACCTCCCAAGGTCAGTCCGCGCCTAATGTTCCGAATCCGCCATTGGATTGGATTCCTTTCGCTTCTTGTTCGGCCCCTTCTCTTGCTTGCTTACATGGAGATTAACCAATCGATCGACCCGTGACGCGTGCGTGCAGAGGTGACCAAGGCCGTGCAGACGAGGAGGCAGGAGAGGACGCGCGGCTGCGACGAGGCGACCGAGCAGGAGCGGCCGCGGCTGCACCGGCGGCGGCAGCCGCCGAGGCCGAGAGGCGACAACCCAGCCACCACAGCCAGCGGAGAACAGAGGCAGCCCGCCGATCACCAGGAACGGAAGCGGCTGGAGAAGGGCCGGCACCACCGGAGCATGGCCGCGGCCCGCGGCGGAGGCAGAGACCGGCACTGGCGGCCGGCGCTGCAGAGCATCACAGAGTCGTCGTCGTCGGGCGGACACGCCGACTGCGAGGATGTACTATCTAACTGAACCAGAAATCGTAGGAGGAGCTAGGAATGGTATATTTTGCGAGAGGAGCAGCAAAGGCGTCGTCGCCGGAGAGTTGCCCTTTCGTTGTAGCCATGGAGCAGTGATCTGAACGTGCGTGAAAAATCTGAAAATACATCCGCCGGCCTCTGTCCTGCTTTCTGAATCTGTTCTTTCTGGTGATGCGGCACCACGCATTACTCGTGCCGCCGCCGAATCGGCAAGTGTGCTGGACTGCTGGCTAGTTGTTGTTCAAATCCAACGGTTTATCCAGGCCGCACACCATCCGGCATGCGCTATCCGTGGTCATGCGGAGGCCGGATGTGTGCTCATTGTGTTACCTTGCTGCTAGATTACGAGTTCTCAGTTTCAAAAATGTACGTGTGCTCATTGTGCTCATAGATTAGTACTCCACATTGATGCAGAAATGTCATTACATTGATGCAGGACCAGGTCCGACACTGAACCCTGCGGTACACCACCATTCAACGTAAGTTTCAGTTTTCAGTTCAGACGATTTCAAAGTGGTAGGCACGCACGTTCCTCTCTGACTAAGATGAACGGTCAGAGAGACCGCCTGGTCAATGGATGGGAAAAACACGGTGATTTTATCCATTTAAACGTGCCAAGCCTCAGAATTCGCTTTCCCCGGCAAATTTGTCACAGAAATTGTACTACTTATGAAACTTGTAATGGAGTACTACTACTAGCTCCAGCATGTTGAATATTACTACTAGCGATCGGGTCTCCATTCAACAATTGCAAGCTGATGGGCACGCCGCTAGCGATTTGATTATTCCCTCCATTTCTTTTGGCAAGACGCAACCCCATGCTTTGACTACCTACCCCATTATTTAAGCAGGGGTATATGATGATGAGTACGTTGACATGAGCTCAACCGGATGGGTCACCTTGACAGAAACGCTACAAAATTTGAAACATGGCGCCATTTCATCCTTCATTTGGGCAAACCCAAAACCCAACGCTTATGGCCCACCAAATTGTGCTCCTAAGTGCTAACCAGTAAAACTTCAGGCCTCTCTCTTTCACGTGACAAAAAGGAAAACACATACTATAGGCTTTTATTTATGAACATACTTCCACATTCATATTTGAATTGATGGTATCCATCATGCGTAAATTACATGTTTCCTAAAAATAACATGCATAAATAGAACGTTTGCAAAGGGGGTGTTAGGACGAAAGACGAGAGGACTGCACAACATTACATATTAATAAGATAGGCAATTTATCGCAAAAAAAAGATTGATAGTTGCTCGTGCGTTGCAAAGGGGATATAAATATGCTAGCACGCTAGCCCCTGATCTATTTGTCCATATTAATGTGATAGCATAAAAAGAATATGATTCTATTTGGTATATACTTAGTTGGTAAGCAACTTATTGCCTCACTAAAGAAAACATAATATTATTTGGTAAGTCAATAAGGTGTCAGACAGTTGAGTTGGTTTTCAAGACAAACCGGTGGAAAAATTCAGAGATGGAAGGAAAAAAATCAAAACAGGAAGTGGACATATCACCCCCACCCCCTCCCCTGCGTTGCACCATCATCACCCACCTCACATATTCATGGCGTTCGACATGTCTAATTACCATAAGAGAATAATCGTTAGTTGTGAATCCTACGAAGAAATGAATATCAAGATCGTATGCCTTGCGTTCGATCTATCTGCGTGCGGTACTGCTGTGGCGGCGCTAGTTCGCAAGTGATAAGGATCCAGTAGAGATCCTAAGGTTTTTGGCCCAATCTTTCACGGCAAACAATAGAACCAGCAGATAATTTTGATTGTTGAGCAGATTAGTTCTACTCCACAAACAACAAAACAGATTCTTGCGAATCAGCAAGCAAAACAAGCGATATTGGTGTCCCCAACATAGGACCTTTTTCCTCTCTATTCTTAACTCGAAGATCCAACTCCCCTATTACAATGGCTGGCGGCCAGCTTATATAGGTAAACCCTAAAACGAAAACCA
Organism: Aegilops bicornis; assembly: GCA_021605145.1. Taxonomy (NCBI): domain Eukaryota; kingdom Viridiplantae; phylum Streptophyta; class Magnoliopsida; order Poales; family Poaceae; genus Aegilops; species Aegilops bicornis. The sequence continues at coordinate 57,496,902 of CM038670.1, forward strand.
TTTGGATTGGACAGGCCAAAACCGAATTAAAATACCACAACTAAAAAGAAATTCTATGGGCCATGACATTGCCTGGATAGAAACGGGGTAACCAATTATTTTGAGCCACTCCTATTTGGCCTTGCCGAAACGCATCGGTGGTGTTCTAAAATTGGGCTTCACCTCATCCGTAGGAGGAATTGCAAAGCAAAAGGATCCAATCTTCAGAATATCATGAGGTGGTGAAATAATAGGAGTAATAGATATCCTCCCCTCATCATCCCCCCCCCCCAACTTGAGAGGAAACCGTCCTCGGTTTCGCCTTAATGTGTTGGACCTTCTTCTTCACAGCAAACATATCCACTTTGATATCCTTGTCAAGCATAGGCTGTATAACATGACGCTTCCCTTTATGCTACAAGGAATAAACGTTGGATCTGCCTTCATGAGTGGAACGCCTATCAAATTGCCATGGTCGTCCTAGCAGCACATGACATGCATCCATAGGCAAAACATCGCAGACCACCGTGTCCTCATAAGTACCTACAGAAAATGTAAGACGCACCTTATGTGTGACCTTCAGCTTCCAAAATTATACAACCACTGAATGCAATGGGGCTGCGGGTGTTTCCATGTAGGCAATGAAAAAGAATCCACCAAGCTCTTGTTGATAATGTTGGTATTGCTGCCACCATCAATAATCAACTTGTAGGTAGTGTCTTGAACTGTGCACTGGGTTTGAAAAATATTCCAGCATTGTCCTTGTCCTTCTATGTGATCCGTGGGCACACGGTGCACCATCAAGTTAGTGCAATTAGGAGCAGCGTTCTCCAAATAACACTACTAGGAAAAACCCTAGTAGTAGCGCAGGTTTAATGCCTACTAGTAGAGCGGGACATCGCGCTACTAGTAAGGCGCTACAACTATTACTTAGCAGTAGCACGCTCGACACACGCTACTGCTAAGACATATAGCCGCAGCATGTGTTCACTCCCACGCTACTGCTAATCTAGATAGTAGCCGCGTGTTTACACTCCATCGCTACTAGTATTCTTTTTTTTAGTGTATTTATACGCCGTTATACAAATTTTGGTACAATACCAATTATGAGGTTTATATCATTATGTCCATAACAATGTGTCAAATGAAGGTGGGTTAGGTTCAAGTGGAGGCAACATGTGGTGCATGTCAAAAGTATACTACTAATCCAAACTTGATCTAGTTTGGACTAATAGTATTTTCGGTGTGCACCACATGTTGCCTCCACTTGAATCTAATCCGTCAACCAAGCTATTTAATCATCATTATAGTCATTACCACTAACAGTAGCTATTTAATCATCATAGTCATAGTGTAGCACATCATCATCTTCAAACTCATTATAGCTAGTTAATCACCACCGACACTAGCTGCGGTAGCTATCTAATCACCACCAACACTAGCTAATAATAATCATCATAGTCATTACCACTAAGACTAGCTATTTAATCATCATAGTCATAGTGTAGCACATCATCATCTTCAAACTCATTTCTAGCTAGCTAATCACTCCTGCTGCTCTCTCTCAGATAAAATAGCATAAAACATCACTAATACAACTAAAACCCTAGCGAACGACAGGTATCGGCGCGGGCGGTGGACATCCAAAGAGAAGGAACCATCACAGGATCATAGTTGAGATCCCTGGAGAACCTGTGCTCCAACGCAACAAGTAGCGACGGACGTGCGCGTCCTCCTCGCTGACACGGTGACGTACCACCTCCGCGGGGTCCTCAAGCCTCTGGACCGTCACTGGCCCACGCGACCGCCACCAAAGAAGGTTCGGGTCAACGACGGGCTGACTCCTCACCAAGCTGCGCCCCCGGTAGGTAGCGCCTCCCAGTACCAGCCCGGCCGAGCCCAGTACCGGACATGACCCATCTGGTCAAGCAGGTGTCCTCCGCCGAGTCGACGACGAGGATGCGAGATAGGCATCATCGATATCAATGCGGGAATAATTGCTTTAACTAAAAAAATAACAACAAATATGACATGTTCAACTAGTTCTATTAATTCAACTAGTTCTTACTAAAAATAAACTTATTATAAATAAAAATAAACTAGTACCTAATTAGTACCTAGTTCTTACTAACTAATTAGTACCTAGGAACTACTGCCCTTATTACCATCTAATTTGATGAACCTAGGGGTGGAAAGTGGTAGCGGATAATCTGAAATATCCGATATTCGTTTTCGATTGGATATTCCAATTATTCAACTTAAAAGTCCAATAAGTGGTCAAATTTTACTCGTTTTATGATTAATCTTACAAATTTTTATACATTACAATAGTGTTTATTCATAAACCTATTTATCATTGAATTAATGTATGTCACAAGTTGAATACTTCATGTCACATAGCTATTGACTAATACACTTAAGCAATATGTCGCTATTATTTGTATCCGTTCCGAATCAAAAAAACATCCGAGCCGCATCCGTATCCCATAACATCCATATTCGCATTCGTATTCATTTTGTAAATATGACAACGGAAGTGGTAAGAGCACTATCCGATCCGCATCCGAATCGTTTCCACCCATAGATGAACCCTAACTAATTTGATGCAATTAAAATTTGAAGAACCCTAGCCATGTTGGGGAACGTAGTAATTTCAAAAAATATTCTACGCACACGCAAGATCATGGTGATGCATAGCAACGAGAGGGGAGAGTGTTGTCCACGTACCCTCGTAGACCGAAAGCGGAAGCATTAGCACAACGCGGTTGATGTAGTCGTACGTCTTCACGGCCCGACCGATCAAGCACCGAAAGCACGGCACCTCCGAGTTCTTGCACACGTTCAGCTCGATGACGTCCCTCGAACTCCGATCCAGCCGAGTGTCGAGGGAGAGTTCCGTCAGCACAACGGCATGGTGACGATGATGATGTTCTACCGTCGCAGGGCTTCGCCTAAGCACCGCTGCAATATTATCGAGGAGGACTATGGTGGAGGGGGGCACCGCACACGGCTAAGAGATCAATGATCAGTTGTTGTGTCTAGAGGTGCCCCCCTGCCCCCGTATATAAAGGAGCAAGGGGGGAGGCGGCCGGCCAAGAGGAGGGCGCGCCAAGGGGGGAGTCCTACTCCCACCGGGAGTAGGACTCCTCCTTTCTTTGTTGGAGTAGGAGAGAAGGAAAGAGGGGGAGAGGGAGAAGGAAAAGGGGGCTGCACCCCTTGTCCAATTCGGACCAGAGGGGGGGCGCAGGCCTCCTTCCTTTTGGCCTCTCTCCTCTATTCCCGTATGGCCCAATAAGGTCCATATACTCCCCGGCGAATTCCCGTAACTCTTCGGTACTTCGAAAAATACCCAAATCACTCGGAACCTTTCCGATCCGAATATAGTCGTCCAATATATCGATCTTTACGTCTCGACCATTTCGAGACTCCTCGTCATGTCCCCGATCTCATCCGGGACTCGAACTACCTTTGGTACATCAAAACACATAAACTCATAATATAACCGTCATCAAACTTTAAGTGTGCGGACCCAACGGGTTCGAGAACTATGTAGACATGACCGAGACACGTCTCCGGTCAATAACCAATAGCGGAACCTGGATGCTCATATTGGCTCCCACATATTCTACGAAGATCTTTATCGGTCAAACCGCATAACAACATATGTTGTTCCCTTTGTCATCGGTATGTTACTTGCCCGAGATTCGATCGTGGGAATCTGCCGAACAGTTCGGGCCAAATCCTGAAGAAAGCTCAAAAGCGCCTCGGTATCTCAATACCTAGTTCAATCTCGTTACCGGCAAGTCTCTTTACTCGTTGTGTAATGCATCATCCCGCAACTAACTCTTTAGCAACATTGCTTGCAAGGCTTATAGTGATGTACATTACCGAGAGGGCCCAGAGATACCTCTCCGACAACCGGAGTGACAAATCCTAATCTCGAAATACGCCAACTCAACATGTACCTTCGGAGACACCTGTAGAGCTCCTTATAATCACCCAGTTACGTTGTGACGTTTGGTAGCACATAAAGTGTTCCTCCTGTAAACGGGAGTTGCATAATCTCATAGTCATAGGAACATGTATAAGTCATGAAGAAAGCAATAGCAACATACTAAACGATCAAGTGCTAAGCTAACGGAATGGGTCAAGTCAATCACATCATTCTCCTAATGATGTGATCCCGTTTAATCAAATGACAACTCATGTCTATGGTTAGGAAACTTAACCATCTTTGATTAACGAGCTAGTCAAGTAGAGGCATACTAGTGACACTATGTTTGTCTATGTATTCACACATGTATTATGTTTCTAGTTAATACAATTCTAGCATGAATAATAAACATTTATCATGATATAAGGAAATAAATATTAACTTTATTATTGCCTCTAGGGCATATTTCCTTCAAGCCAGAGGTAGGGGAGGGGGGAGCAGGCGTGCTCACCTCGGGTGCCTGCGCCGAGGGAAAGGCAGGCGGCGTCGAGGTCGGGGTCGGGGCTCGGGCGCGCGGCGGAGGGCGGCGCCGAGGTCGGGTCGGGGCGGCGTCGAGGTCGGGGTCGGGGGTGGCGTCGAATCAGGGGTCGGGGCGCCATCGAGGGTGTGCAGAGAGCGACGGGAGAGTGCGCGGCGGCTGACGGGCGACGGCGGCGGCGACGGCGGAGGAGTTGGGATTTGGGGGAAGTGGCCGTGGGAAAGAACGAACCGCACGATTAAGTCAAAAGTAGCAGTAGCGCGTTCCAAGAAGTGCGCTACTGCTAAGTTAACTATAGCACGTTCCTGGACAAGCGCTACTGCTATTCCTTTCTCTTTTTTCTCCTTTTTCATTTATTTTTCTTTACATTTTATTTTTTTCCTTTCTCGTTTTTCTATTTTCTTTCATTTTCATTTACTTTTCTATTTGCTTTCCATTTAATTTTATTTTCTTTAGCAGTAGCGCCTTTCTGCGTAAACGCGCTGCTACAAAGCAAGTAGCGGTAGCGTTGTTCGCCGTAGAGCGCTACTATTATGTGTAGCCTATCGGCTAAGTAGTGGGAATTTTAGTAGTAGCGCTTTTATCTTTAGCCGCGCTACTGCTACAATTGTATCTATAACGCTGTTTACGCGAACGCGCTACTGCTATTTAGCACTAGCGTGCTTTTTTAACACGCACTACTGCTAAAGTTCTGTGTATAAGGTTTTCACTAGTAGTGTACACATCCAAATGTTCAAGTTCCTCAGACTCCACACTCGATCGATCAACAACCTTGTCATCGCCACTAATAGACACATATCCATCTTGTGTGAGCATCACCCTTTTTGTATTAGGGCAATCACGCCTCATGTGTCCTCGGCCTCCACAAGTAAAACACTCTATACTAGCAGTGGATTGAGTAGATGCAGCTTTGGACACGCCGGATTTTGGTGCTTCACCATGAGAAAAATTGTTGGAGCGTGTACAAGGTGCCGGCTTAGCACTAGAACTAGCAACCTCGGTGGGGGAATGACGCCATGTGTTCATGGCTGAAACTTGGCAACGTTTGAGTTGTTGTTCTGTACGCTCAGCTTGGTGCACAAGATCTTGGATGTTGTAGTAGATCCTGCACCTCAACATTCAGCCCATGAAAGAACCGAGACGTAGTAGCCTCTGGGACCTCAGTTGTTCCTGTACGTATCATCAACAACTCCATCTCTTTATAATAGCCATCACAGATTTATTACCTTGAGCGAGTCGCTGCAATTTGTGGTACATAATGTTCAGGAACAAAACAATGTCGCATGAGGTCTTTCATACCTCTCCATGACATTGGACGATTCGGCATACGCAGAATTTGACTCCACCAAATCAGCTCATCACCGGAAAAAATTTGATCCATGCGCATCTCCCAGTCCAAATAATCATCTGGTCCACGGTCACCGGAGAAAGGAGGGGTGAACAGTTTGACACGCCCAATACCACCATCATCCATGGGAACGCGAACAGCTTGACCAACACTATTACGATCATGTGGCAGAGCAAGATGAGCACCTGCAAGACGAGCATCAAACGGTCGCCGATGTGGAGCGTAATCACCGTCATCTTCAAGTTGTTCATCAAGTGCGCTCTCCTGGCTCCCATCCCATGTCCTCGAACGTGACCGCAACTTACTAGATAGGAAATAAGGCCAGCTTCTACCTCGGCAACTTGATTTGATTTGGCCAATGTAGTGAAGGTGCTAGGGACAGGGGGCAATCCCCCCCCCCCCCCCCCCCACACACACACACACCAACATGTTAAAATTCTTCATATATACCCTTCAAATTTACATATGAAATAAAAATATTCTAATTGGCCCCCGAAGCTTACTAATTTATGTTTGCCCCCTTTATTTGGTTCCTGAGCAAATATATTTATGCAGGTTCACTGCTAGAAATCCATCGATGATTAATAGATTTCTTTTATTGTGCCTCCATAAATTTTTCCGCCCTACTTTCTTGACAAGTATAAGGTCTCCTTCGGTTTGTAGGATAGAAGTATCACAAGAATAGAAACTTGAAGGGGGTGATATGTATCTTAAATCCTATAGGAACAGAGACGTCCTTTGGTTCATATGATGTATTTTTTTTCATTAGGTATGAAGTAATGTTTTTCCCTTCGAAATGTTAAAGATAGGAACGAAACGAATATCAATCTTCATAAACTGTTACCAAGTTTATTGAGAAAATTATCTCATAATATATAGTGAACACTGGTTTTTCATAAAAGTCAATCTTCATAAACTTTGACCAGTTTATTGAGTAAATTATCTATGCCTATATTACCAAACGAATACCATACGAGAATACGTGTGAATTTAATCGTATTGTTTGGCATTCTCGATGTTGCTAGATTTTACTATAAACTTGGTCAAAGTTTAAAAGAGTTGACTTTGAAAAAGAATCTATTACGCACTATATTTCAGGACTGAGAGAAGTATAAGAGGAATCCATTCCAGCAAACCTGTTAATTGTGCCTACTGCCAACGAATCTTTCGCAGATTCAAGAAAATTTGTGTTCCAAAATTGCTAGTACATGAAAGAATAATCGGTACGGATATTTAATTTGGCATGCGGGTTTTTTACTGTTCACTGGCTTTTGCTGCTGACATTCCGTCAACCGTTGGTTCTTTTGCACGTTCTCGGCGGTCTCACGGGTTGATGATGGGAGTTGTGGATGTGAGCTCTTATGGTACCCAGTAGTGAATATAGACCATCCATCCGCAAAATCCAACAGCCATGACTGTTCCATACCGCTGCAATCAGGCCAACCGGATGGCGAGCAGTATAGGTAGCACCGGTCGTTGTTCTCGACCACCAGTATACATGTTCTGCAGTTCAGCCCGTCCCCAATCCACCCCGGCCGTTGTTCTTGTCCACCAACGCTGGTAGGGTTCCGGTGGCCACCGCTGTGCCTTCGCTTTATTCCCTGTGCATGGATCCCTTGCAAGCCTGAATCCTTTTCCTTCCCCATGCATGGATCCGGCGCTCGACAGCATGGTGTAGGCTTCAGCCTAGACGGCTGGACCGTGCTTTTCTTCTCCAATAGGTCCGACGGGCATGAGGCATTGGCATGCGCCCCTCCCATGGTGAACATACCTCACATTGCTCTCGTTTTGTCCTGGTTCACAACGGTGGTGACGAAACAACTTGACGCCGTTGTCCGTCCGCGCGGAGACTTCCGTGTACAGAGTTCGCCGTCCCAGCCATGGCGCCCGGGCAGGACGGAGGAGCGCGCTGACCGAGCTGTGGCCACCATGTCTTGTTCCATGTATGTCTATGATGGGGTTGGGCGACGTAGATGAAGAAATGGGGACACGACGCCAAGGTAGACGAGCGCGTCGGTTCGCAGTACGCAGCAAGGTCAGCTAGAGCATGGCGGCCATTAATGAGATGATTTAGCTTCGTTTTTTTGCGTGTGTAAAGGCGTTCTGTGGGCACCCGAAGCAGTAAAACCTACCTACCGATCTCCTTCCGTCCTTGACCCGTGAAGCTTACGCACGTTTTTTGCCTAATTAACTAGCGGAGTTCATGGGTGTTAAGTGGTGATGCCGGCTAATTAAAGAGCCTTAAAAAAGGTGACGGAAAAGACCAAAAGGGCAGCGTATCATGGATTCATGGTTGAGGGTAGTCTCATCTTCAGATTTCTCAGTTCGCACGATTTCAAATTTCATGTTATAAGGAATTCTTTTAGTTTTAAGGAGGTCATGAACGAGGGAACAGTGGTAGGCATGGTTCTCCTTTGGATCTTCCCTTCAAAGTCAGAGTTGCGCTGCCCTCAGCGCGGGTGGCTAAGCTCTGACATGGATCTTCATGTGTTTCTACACAGTCTCTACAGTGAGGGTTGGGTTGACGTTCGTCCACAGCAAAGGCGGAATCGCTTGCTCGAAGATTAGGGATGACGATGTCGCCTGTTTGGGGAGAAGTGATGACGATGACGCATGTGTGCTAGGTCGACGAGGCACTCTTTGTAAAGGTGTGTGTGGGATATCCGTGTGTGTCGCTCAGCGGTTTGTGACGGTTTTCGCTCGGTTTTCCGTTAATCAACCGGGCAACAAAAAATCCTAGTAGTACTATCCCTCTTAACCAAAACTCTTGTGTTTTAAACTTTTAACCAGACCTATATGCCATGTTTCACTTTTTTTTTGATTTTGTAGCCATTCTGCCAAGGCGGTCCCATGTGTCAATGAGCGTCAATCTGGAATTTCAATGGTAGCATGGTGTGTTTTCAACATAAATCTGATGACCATTCTAAGAAGAAGAAAAGGAGGACCACAGAGAGTCAAGAACTAAGCTCACAAGGATCACAAAACCCATATGACCCCGTCTGCAGGCAGACAGCCACACCCTGCGGTCAGCAATGAGCCAACACTGCATTCTGAAGAGGACAACTGACCAACCACTAGGGCAGATGCAACAAAATTCACGACAACGACAACACGCGTAGATTCTATTTCACATGTTCGTGCAAAGATCTGGAGTTAAGCAGAGATCTTCACAGCAGTAGTATATGCATATGGACCAGCTGACATAAATACTGCTCTATAATTGTATACAGTGTTCAAGAAAGCGTTTTTAAGCGACGCTTAAGCGCGATTAAGCGCTGAGCGATGGCAAAGCGCTTCGCTTTTGCCCTAAGCGGTAGATTAAGCGTTTTTTATTTAAATGTGACCAAAATTTGGCTATTTTTGTACTACTTCTGCTGGTCTGCTTGCGCAATAATGTCAATATGCCATTTATCTTATTATTAGGCTCTGTTCAAGACCATTTATCTTATTATTTGGCAAAATTATGTCCACATGATCTCTGTTAGGTTATGTCTATTTGAACTGAACTGCATTTTAGTTATTATTTTGCTTGCTATGCGAACCTGATATCTTATTTGCTATTGTGTGAACTTTATTTCAGATGCTATTTCAATTACCCATGTGCCATGCTTCCTATTTTCCTGTGTATATTATTCAAAGTATGTCAAATTCTAGCCAATTTCAAAAAACGCTTAAGCGCAATTAAGCTGCGCTTAAGCGCTCATTGCTCTAAGCTGTGACCTTCCGCTTCGCTTACGCTTTCCGCTTTTTTTAACATTGATTGTATAACAGTTATGTAGTATCGAACAATGAATGCCCCTTGATCAGGCAAGTTTTTCCAATCTTTTTAGAGCTGCCGTGGCTCTGGTCCAAAGAATCACTTGTTTCTTACAAGCAGATAATCTATTCTACCATGGCTTCAAGCCTATTGTACAACCAAAAATCCAGTATGCCGTGCTAGCATCCGCACCATCCGCCTGCTTGATTTGCTGGATGCTGAGGAACTTGGCAAGGTGAGGCGGCAGAGGGCTAACCGGTCAGGTGATAGCGAGCAGCATCCGCTCAAAGAGTATGTTTGATGTTGTTAATCGGATGTGTGTGCACCGGCGGCAAGTTTCGGGTCAGTTTGGTAGTAGATTATGTCTCCGGTGTCGCTAACGTAGTGGTCGCTCTTCATGCTCCGCGCCAGCACGCCGAACAGGTGGAATGGGAACGGGCCAGACTTGTCCGGCTCCCTGTAGTACTTCCCCAGCACTGGCTTCGCCGCCTCGGTCTGCAAGACAAGCACAATGAAGACCATGGATTTGTTTAGGCAAGGTTCATAATAAGATAACAAGGCAGGCAGGGATAATCAAGGGATTCGATTCTTACCGCCTCCACTAGATGGTAATGGGGGATTTGCGGGAAAAGATGGTGGATCACGTGAGTCCCAATGTCGTGGTGGATGTTATTGAGCCACCCATAGTCCCTGTCAAGCGTCGTCAAGCCCCCGCGCAGATAGCTCCATGCCTGGTTCACATAGCAACACAGACAATATCTCAGTGATAACGTACATGAGTATTAATCTTTGAAGCGTGGAGCAATGACAAACATGAATCTGAATTATTATTATTTTCAATCTGAAGTTGGTATCCCTCTTTGGGAAAAGATGGAAATGCTCACAGTTTTTCGATTTCTGATTGGATGTTGCCTGTGACACAAGGCGGTAAAGTATGCCTTTTCCACGGAAAAGTGAATTACTTTCAATAACTACCACACATATACACATCACATATACATACAGAAGACGGACAGTGAAAGATGCAGCCCAACGTATGGACAACAATTGGTGATTTCTGTGGCTAGATATGCCTTACGTTATCTTCCAGTTGTCATGATGAAAGGCTGAAAAGGTGGCTTCTGATATCCTTCCATAGTTCTGTAACTTCGCTATTTTGACTAGAACTAAGATATGGTAACTTCACCTCTTTTATGTTTGCCAAACAAAACTCATTTATCAAGTAAAGGAGGTCATGTTTATTGTTTATTCAGACTGTTCAATCCTAAGTTTTATCTGATACGGCCTGTGGTCAACTCTGACAGCTTAATGAGTTATTTCAACTAGCAATTATACTTCACACTATCCCAATGACCCAATCAGCACACCTACACTGTATGTTAGTTAGCAGGGCTTTTAGATACTGGGCCGAGCTATACTGCTGAACAACAGACACTAAGCGGACGAAATAATAATTAACGAATTAGTTTGGCACAATGTTACGCAGATTAAGCAATGTAACTCGCAATTCCGTTTATTTTACCTTTCCGCGATACCAGGGAAGCTTGTCGTTGTGGCCGTGGTGGTGCAGGTAAGTGACAAAGTCCAGCCACATAACAAAAATCTGCAGGAAAATTCAGCAAGAAAACTTGGTAAGCTGCTGACCACCCCCACAAGGCCACAACAGGGCACAACCCAATCCACCTATCCACAAGAATCAGAACTTTTGGCAGGAAGTAAGGCTACAGATGCAACACGAGCAGATACCACACACACATACCCAGTAGGGTACAGCATAGAGCTTGAGTATCTGAAGAGGCCCCATCACGACGGTGAGCCCAGCGAGCAGGCCAGCCATGGCAAGCCAGCATGTCGTCGACGTCAGTATGTCCTTCTTCTCGTTCGGCTGGAACAAATCGCTGCTCGGGTGGAAATGCGAGCCTGATTTCCCTGGACTCCTCGACCACTGGACAGGTTGAACACAAACAATACAGTCAGCAACCAAATTTTACCAAACAAATGTCACTTTGTGAGAAATTCAATCAGCAAAATTAAGTAGGATCAGAGATCCTTTGGGATTGTTTGGTCTCACCAAGTAGAATGGGTACGCGAGCATCGGAAACGGTAGCGCGAATCGAAGCTTCCGAGTGGAACTGTCCAGGCTCCTGTACAGCTTCTCGGGGAGCTGAAATTTGTAGCAGCAATTGATCCAAAACACGATAACACCAGGGTTAATCAAATTCCTCAAGAACATGAGCAAAGTAAGCAGCAACAACTTGGAATGTAGCCCACGTACCGGATGCCAGGACTCGTCATTCTCAACGTGGCCGTGGTTCTGGTGGTGCGTCCTGTGGCTAATTCTCCTGCAGGTTTGATTGCAAAGGAGACGTTTTTACTGACGCCACAATAAACTCCTTACTCATAGTTACTGTAACATTCATTATCAGCAAGAAGAGGATCGAGGTGTAAGGTGCTGAATGGTGATGCGTGCGTACCAGCCATTGTAAGGCACCAGGATGGAGGAGTGGAGGATGTGGCCGACCACGCTGTTGAGCTTGGCGTTGTTGGAGAAGCTCCCATGGCCGCTGCAGCATCAGACACCACCATGAAAAGAGAGACAGAGAGACGGTGAGCTCCTCTGGACAGAAAATTTTAATTTTCAAGGACGGAGAAACTGAGGCCGGAGAGGCGACGTACCAGTCGTGCCCGAGGACGAAGAGCGCCCAGAACATGGTGCCCTGGGCGGCCCAGTAGACGGGCCAGGCGAGCCAGCTGTCGAGGCGGGCGGCAGCGGCGGCGAGCGCGAGCACGACGACGACGTCGCGCACCACGTACCCCATGGAGCGCCACGGGTCCTTGACCCAGCAGTGCTTGGGGATGGCGGCCCGGATGTCCGCCAGCCCGAACGGCGGCGGCGCGCCGGGGTCGAACCCGTCAGCGGAGGGCCCCTCGTCACCACCCTGGGCCCCGGCGGCCCGGGAGGAGGAGCCGGAGCCGTCGTCCTCGGCGGTGGCGAGGCGGGCGGGCGCGGCGACGGCCACGCGGAGCGAGAGCGCGCGGCGGGACGCGGCGACTCCGGAGGAGGAGGGGAACAGGGCCGGGGGAGGGAGCGCGAGGGCGCGGCGCGGGAGGGGCAGGGGCGTGAGGCCGCAGCAGCATTGGGGGAGGAGCAGGCGCGCCATTGCTGCTGCTTGCTGCGCCGGCGGGTGGGGTGAGGCGGCCGTATCCGAGCATATAATAGTGGGTGGCCACGGCGCGGTGGGCCGGGCTGCGTGGGCCTCGCCATCCCGCGACCACCAGCCGGACACGAGGGCTCCCTTCCCTCTGTGTGGCTCACACCGTGTAGGAGCGCTTGGTGGTCTTGATATCTTCTGAATCCAAATATCAAAGCCAGTGGCAAATGGAATGGACCAAATACAACTGCTTGGAATGGAAACCATGGTACTTTCTTTTCACTCTTGTTGATGACAAAATAAAATGCAACTGCACCCACATGTGAAGATCGACGAATCGGGGGAAACGACGACATGTGCGTGCATCACAACTTTTTTTTTTTGAGAGCCAGAACTAGACATGTTAGAGAGGTGTCAACATCAGACACAACCAACCATAACGATGCCACACTGCTCCCTCAAGAAAAAATGGCACACTGATCTTTGCTGTTTCCCAATGTAAGCAGCTCAAAAAAGAAATCTCCTTTTATCTTTACAGCGAAAAAGCATGAACAGCGGAAGAGAAAGCCCATCTACAATGAATAGGTTGCGCCCCTGGCTTTCAGCCTGGTCCACCGCCTTACTCTCTCCCTTTCTCTGGTACAAACGCGATTAACTGTTTCAGAAGTAGATGAGAGTTGACAAAAGAAATACTCACTCACCCCATCCCATAATATAAAATATTTTTGCAAGCTATGTTAGCTTTGAAAAAAAACGTCTTATATTTTAGGACGGGAAGGAGTAAGAAATTGTTGTGCATAAGAGTGAATTATGAAATTTGTTCTTTTACCTCAAGTCTCTCATGCCGACGTATTTAAGAAGTCCATAAAGGTGGCTTATTCTCACGTAGGTTTGCTTCACTACCCCAGCCCTCCTAAAAGCTTTACGTTATTCCATATCGGTTAGTGGTTCACATAAGGGTAGTATTGTCCTTTTTGTTTAAGCAACCTGTCAATCTCTCCCTTTCTCTCTCCTAATATCTCATTTCTCCTTCTCCTTCGGCACAACAACGGCAAATCACCACGGATTCTGCCACCACCAATGTTGCTCACACAAATCAACTGATCTAGCCACTCTCTTAATATTGAGAATTGTTCTTAATCTTGGATTCCTGGTTTAATAGTATTCCCAATTTATGTTGAGCATCCATTACTCATGTCTTCAGTGCTTCCTAATGCCACTGCTAGAGGGAGATGCTATTTATTAGAAAAGAAAAATGTTTCAACAACTGAGAATAGATAGGGTCGTTGCTTCAATCATGTTAAAGGATTCTCTAGCCATAGCTCGACGGGTCTTGACCCTTTAGTCGGGTGCCCTACACGACTTTTGACACTTCAACCTTACTGATATTCGTGGTAGGTGATCTACTCTAAATTTTAAGTCAGCGGGGGTTAAAAATCTAAAATAAATAATTATCATTTTTAAGCATTTTTAAGACGCATACACCTTTTTAAGACGGAGGGGAGTTGCACTAGAACAAACCTCATATAATAACACACTGAAACGTATATCAAGATTTTTTTTGCTTAATAATAAACATCGAAGATCGCAGGCGAGATATTTAAGGATATCAATACAAACACGCACACACACACACACACACACACACACACACACACACACACACACACACACACACACACACACACACACTATTCATGGAAGTGTCACAAATTAATCCACAAAATGCATGCCCATGATGATTTCGCTCACATTTAAAGGATTCGTTTGGTCTAAAAATATTTTTAAGTGGCAACATTTGAAGAAAAAAACTTACATAGGGTTTGCTATAAAATGTAATTTTAGCACACATATATTTTCTATTTTATAATAAAACATTTAAATGATACTATGTAGATAATTATATCATAATATTTAATAGTATTGTTACATGGATAAATATGTCAACTAAGAATGATAAATATATAGATCATAGGTCGGTAATAAATTGTAAGAAAATATAAAATTTTAGTATAAATACTATTTATTTTTATCTTCCTCTTTCTCATAATCGATAGCCTCTTATGTAAACATGTTTTGTAGATTCGACACCTCGATGTGCCTTGCTACTTTAAGCTTCAATAGGACATAGTCTCTCCATTAAGCTGTTGCTAATGGGCGGAAAGCGAAGGTTGCTGCTACCTTCAAAAAATTTTCGAAGTGATGGTCTTGGTATTTCAGCTGCATCACGAATACTACGTGTAGATGAGTTGTTTTTTCATCGTTTGAGAAGATTACAAGGGTTGTATTGTGGATCCTCAATAGGAAAGAGTCAACATAAGGTTATAAACGTTCATCATTCTTATTCCTTGGTTATATAAACTAATCTTTTTGACATAACTACGATTAGAAATGCAATTAGCTACGAGACTGCTCGTGTTAAAGAAACGGTTCCAAAAGAAGATGAGAGTTGACAAAAAATAATAAGAAATTATTGTGCATAAGAATGCATTATGAAATTCGTTCTTTTACCTCGAGTTCTCCTGCCGATGTATTAAGAAATCCATAAGGGTGGCTTATTCTCCCGTAGGTTTGCCTCAGTACCCCTAACCCCCTAAAAGCTTTAGGGTGTTGCATATCGGTCAGTGGTCGACATAAGGGTAGTATAGTCCTTTTGCTTAACCTGTCTGTTTATCTCTCCCTTTTCTCTCTCCTAATCTCTTGTTTTCTCCTTCTCCTTCGGCAGAACAGCGCCAAATCATCATGAATCCTTCCACCACCAATGTTGCTCACACAAATCAACCGATTCTAGCTCCCTCTCTTAATACTGAGAATGGTTCTTAATCTTGGTTTCCTTGTTTACTAGTTTCTAATTTGTGTGGCATCCATTATCCCTGTCTTCTGTAGTTCCTAATGCCACTGCTAGAGGAACATGCTATTTTATTAGAAAAGGAAAATGTTTCCACAATTAAGAATAGATAGGATTGTTGCTTCAATCATGTTAATAGATTCTCTAGCAATAGCTCGACGGGTCTTGACCCTTTAGTTTGGTGCCCTACAAGACTTTTGACACTTCGACCTTACCGCTATTCGTGGCAGGTGGCCTACTCTGAATTTTAAGTCGGCGTGGATTAAAAATCTAAGCTAAATAATTATCATTTATTAAGTATGTTTTAAGACCTATACACTTTTTTAAGGGGGAAGGGAGTTACACTTGAACAAATCTCGTATAATAATGGGAAACATTTCCTATCAGTAGTCTGATAGGAAGAAATCATCCACCATATGCGATCCCTTAATTTCTAATTAATCCCACGGTCGAGGCCCAGCCGTGCTATCCACCCATATTTGACGCTCGCCCGTGATCCCCCCCCCCCTTCTATCTCTCCCAAACCTCTTCCTCTCCCATGCCTCCTTCGCACGGAGCTCGTCGTCAACAACGCTGCCCACATCCTCTCTGATTACACAGCCTAGATCCATCTCGTTCACACCTCACTACCGAAGACGCACTCCACCACTGGCGATGGAATCCACCACGTCCCCAGATCCGATCCTCTATACCGACCTACTTCTTGATGCGGCCCTGACCTTGGTGGTGCACCGTCCTGACATTAGGTTGCCGTGCCTGCCATCTCCATTGCGTTTGTTGCATCACGAGGTGTTTGGATCCTGGAGGTTTGAACTGGATGCTGGAGTACCTACCGTCTGCCGGAGAACCAGCAGTGACCTTCGATCCTCTTCCCTTCTTCTAAGTTTATTACACTGCGTGCATCAACCATTGGCATCATCATGGGTCACCATGCACATATTAATACTCAATATGATGTCTCCAATAGCCATGCTTCGTAAGCATCAGATACGTGCTTCGGCATCCCAATTTGTTTGCCTCGATGGACGAATTTGTTTATAGATCAGAAAACGATCGATGCACACACATGTTCGCAACATTCGTTTGCTAGTTTCTAGTTATAAAATTTTGAGCTTCGCTAGGTTGAATTATGTTTATATAACAACAAATCGATGCTTCTTGATATCCATGCTTCCTAACTTTATTGTATTTTTCTTTGGTCCAGATAGTTTGTTGCAATGAAACATACTTCTACACTTTCTTGTACTATTTACTATTGCATTGTCAAGAAAATTGTTTGTATTTGAGTTTTGCTAGATATGACACACAAAAACTTATATCAAGATATTTTGCTAGATAATGCCTGGAAGATTGCAGCCGAGATATTTAAGGATGTCAAAACAAACAAACAAATACACACACATACACACTCATCATTATTCATGGAAGTGTCACAAATAATCCACAAAATGCATGCTCATGTTGATTTTACTCACATTTTAAAGGGATTCGTTTGGTCTAAATATATTTTAATAAGTTAGAACATCTCAAAAAAGAAAAGAAAAAAGAACTTACATAAGGTTTGCTATAAAATATAGTTTTAGCACAGGTATGTTGGAAATATGCCCTAGAGGCAATAATAAAATGGTTATTATTATATTTATTTGTTCATAATAATTGTCTATTATTCATGCTATAATTGTGTTATCCGGAAATCGTAATACATGTGTGAATACATAGACCACAACATGTCCCTAGTGAGCCTCTAGTTGACTAGCTCGTTGATCAACAGATAGTCATGGTTTCCTACTATGGACATTGGATGTCATTGATAACGGGATCACATCATTAGGAGAATGATGTGATGGAAAAGACCCCATCCTAAGCATAGCACAAGATCGTATAGTTCGCTTGCTAGAGCTTTTCCAAATGTCAAGTATCATTTCCTTAGACCATGAGATTGTGCAACTCCCGGATACCGTAGGAGTGCTTTGGGTGTGCCAAACGTCACAACGTAATCGGGTGGCTATAAAGGTGCACTACGGGTATCTCCGAAAGTGTCTGTTGGGTTGGCACGAATCGAGACTGGGATTTGTCACTCCGTATGACGGAGAGGTATCTCCGGGCCCACTCGGTAATGCATCATCATAATGAGATCAATGTGACCAAGTGGTTGATCACGGGATCATGCATTACGGAACGAGTAAAGTGACTTGCCGGTAACGAGATTGAACGAGTTATTGGGATACCGACGATCGAGTCTTGGGCAAGTAACGTATCGATTGACAAAGGGAATTGTATACGGGATTGATTGAATCCTTGACATCGTGGTTCATCCGATGAGATCATCGAGGAGCATGTGGGAGCCAACATGGGTATACAGATCCTGTTGTTGGTTATTGGCCGGAGAGTCGTCTCGGTCATGTCTGCGTGTCTCCCGAACCCGTAGGGTCTACACACTTAAGGTTCGGTGACGCTAGGGTTGTAGAGATATTAGTATGCGATAACCCGAAAGTTGTTCGGAGTCCCGGATGAGATCCCGGACGTCACGAGGAGTTCCGGAATGGTCCGGAGGTGAAGAATTATATATAGGAAGTCCGCTTTTGGCCAACGGGAAAGTTTCGGGGGTCACCGGTATTGTATCGGGACCACCGGAAGGGTCCCGGGGGTCCACCGGGTGGGGCCACCTATCCCGGAGGGCCCCATGGGCTGAAGTGGGGAAGGGAACCAGCCCCTGGTGGGCTGGTGCGTCCCCCTTGGGCCTCCCCTGCGCCTAGGGTTGGAAACCCTAGGGGTAGGGGGCAAGCCACCCCCTTGGCCGCCGCCCCCCTTGGAGATGGGATCTCCTAGGGCCGGAGCCCCCCCCCCCCCCCCCGGGGCCCTATATGTAGTGGGGGGAGGGAGGGCAGCCGTACCCTAGCCCCTGGCGCCTCCCTCTCTCTCCCGTGACACCTCTCCCTCTCGTAGTGCTTGGCGAAGCCCTGCCGAGATCGCCGCTACTTCCACCACCACGCCGTCGTGCTGCTGGATCTCCATCAACCTCTCCTTCCCCCTTGCTGGATCAAGAAGGAGGAAACGTCTTCCCCAACCGTACGTGTGTTGAACGCGGAGGTGCCATCCGTTCGGCGCTCGGTCATCGGTGATTTGGATCACGACGAGTACGACTCCATCAACCCCGTTCTCTTGAACGCTTCCGCTCGCGATCTACATGGGTATCTAGATGCACTCCTTTTCCCCTTGTTGCTAGATAACTCCATAGATTGATCTTGGTGATGCGTAGAAAATTTTAAAATTCTGCTACGATCCCCAACAGTGGCATCATGAGCTAGGTCTATGCGTAGTTACTATGCACGCAGTAGAACACAAAGCAGTTGTGGGCGTAGATGTTGTCAATTTTCTTGCCACTACTAGTCTTATCTTGCTTGGCGGCATCGTGGGATGAAGCGGCCCGGACCGACCTTACATCGTACACTTACGTGAGACAGGTTCCACCGACCGCATGCACTAGTTGCATAAGGTGGCTAGCGGGTGTCTGTCTCTCCCACTTTAGTTGGAGCGGATTCGATGAAAAGGGTCCTTATGAAGGGTAAATAGAAATTGGCATATCACGTTGTGGTTTTACGTAGGTAAGAAACGTTCTTGCTAGAAACCTATAGAAGCCACATAAATACATGCAACAACAATTAGAGGACGTCTAACTTGTTTTTGCAGCATGTGCCTTGTGATGTGATATGGCCAAAAGATGTGATGAATGATATATGTGATGTATGAGATTGATCATGTTTTTGTAATAGGAATCACGACTTGCATGTCGATGAGTATGACAACCGGCAGGAGCCATAGGAGTTGTCTTTATTTTTGTATGACCTGCGTGTCATTGAATAACGCCATGTAAATTACTTTACTTTATTGCTAAACACGTTAGCCATAGAAGTAGAAGTAATCGTTGGCGTGACAACTTCATGAAGACACGATGATGGAGATCATGATGATGGAGATCATGGTATCATGCCGGTGACGAAGATGATCATGGCGCCCCGAGGATGGAGATCAAATGAGCAATATGATATTGGCCATATCATGTCACTATTTGATTGCATGTGATGTTTATCATGTTTTACATTTTATTTGCTTAGAACGACAGTAGCTTAAATAAGATGATCCCTCGCAATAATTTCAAGAAAGTGTTCCCCCTAACTGTGCATCATTGTGAAGGTTCGTTGTTTCGAAGCACCACGTGATGATCGGGTGTGATAGATTCTAACGTTCGAATACAACGGGTGTAAGCCAGATTTACACACGCAATACACTTAGGTTGACTTGACGAGCCTAGCATGTACAGACATGGCCTCGGAACACGGAAGACCGAAAGGTCGAGCATGAGTCGTATAGAAGATACGATCAACATGAAGATGTTCACCGACGTTGACTAGTCCGTCTCACGTGATGATCGGACACGGCCTAGTTGAATCGGATCATGATTCACTTAGATGACTAGAGGGATGTCTCATGCAGGTGGGAGTTCATTGAATAATTTGATTAGATGAACTTAATTATCATGAACTTAGTCTAAAATCTTTACAATATGTCTTATAGATCAAATGGCCCACGCTAATGTTGCCCTCAACTTCAACGCTGCTCCTAGAGAAAACCAAGCTGAAAGATGATGGCAGCAACTATACGGACTGGTCCTAACACGAGGATCATCCTCATAGCTGCCAAGAAAGATTATGTCCTAGAAGCACCGCTAGGTGAAGCACCCATCCCGAGAGAACCAAGACGCGTTATGAACGCTTGGCAGTCTCTCGATGATTACTCCCTCGTTCAGTGCGGCATGCTTTACAGCTTAGAACCGGGGCTCCAAAAGCGTTTTGAGCAACACGGAGCATATGAGATGTTCGAAGAGCTGAAAATGGTATTCCAAGCTCATGCCCAGGTCGAGAGATATGAAGTCTCCGGCAAGTTCTTCAGTTGTAAGATGGAGGAAAATAGTTCTGTCAGTGAGCACATACTCAAAATGTCTGGGTTGCACAACCGCTTGACTCAGCTGGGAGTTAATCTCCCGGATGACGCCTTGATCGTGTGAGGATCCTTCATCGCTTCCACCGAGCTACAAGAGCTTTGTGATGAACTTCAATATGCAGGGGATGGAAAAGACCATTCTGAGGTATATTCAATGCTGAAATCAGCGGAGGTGGAGATCAAAAGGAACATCAAGTGTTGATGGTGAATAAAACCACTAAGTTCAAGAAAGGCAAGGGTAAGAAGGATGGCAAGGAGTTGCCGCGCCGATAAGCCAGTTGCCGAAGAAGCCAAAGAATGGACCCAAGCACGAGATCGAGTGCTTTTATTGCAAGGGAAGTGGTCACTGGAAGCGGAACTGCCCCAAATACTTAGCGGACAAGAAGGCCGGCAACACTAAAGGTATATGTAATATACATGTAACTGATGTGTACCTTACCAGTACTCGTAGTAGCTCCTGGGTATTTGATACCGGTGCGGTTGCTCATATTTGTAACTCAAAGCAGGAGCTGCGGAATAAGCGGAGACTGGCGAAGGACGAGGTGACGATGCGCGTCGAGAATGGTTCCAAGGTCGATGTGATCGCGTCGGCACGCTGCCTCTACATTTACCTACGGGATTAGTTTTAAACCTCAATAATTGTTATTTAGTGCCAGCTTTGAGCATGAAAATTGTATCAGGATCTCGTTTAATTCGAGATGGCTACTCATTTAAATCCGAGAATAATGGTTGTTCTATTTATATGAGAGATATGTTTTATGGTCATGCCCCGCTGGTGAATGGTTTATTCTTAATGAATCTCGAGCATAATGTTACACATATTCATAGTGTGAATACCAAAAGATGTAAGGTTGATAATGATAGTCCCACATACTTGTGGCACTGCCGCCTTGGTCACATATGTGTCAAACGCATGAAGAAGCTCCATGCAGATGGACTTTTGGAGTCTCTTGATTACGAATCATTTGACACATGCGAACCATGCCTCATGGGTAAGATGACCAAGACTCCGTTCTCCGGAACAATGGAGCGCGCAACCAACTTATTGGAAATCATACATACTGATGTGTGCGGTCCAATGAGTGTTGAGGCTCATGGTGGCTATCGTTATGTTCTCACTCTCACTGATGACTTGAGTAGATATGGGTATGTCTACTTAATGAAACACAAGCCTGAGACCTTTGAAAAGTTCAAGGAATTTCAGAGTGAGGTTGAGAATCAACGTGACAGGAAAATAAAGTTCTTACGATCAGATCTGGAGGGGAATATTTGAGTCACGAATTTGGCACACACTTAAGGAAATGTGGAATCGTTTCACAACTCACGCTGCTTGGAACACCTCAGAGAAATGGTGTGTCCGAACGTCGTAATCGCACTCTATTAGGTATGGTGCGATCTATGATGTCTCTTACCGATCTACCGCTCTCATTTTGGGGCTATGCTCTAGAGACAGCCGCATTCACTTTAAATAGGGCTCCGTCGAAATTCGTTGAGACGACACCGTATGAATTATGGTTTGAGAAGAAACCTAAGCTGTCGTTTCTAAAAGTTTGGGGATGCGATGCTTATGTCAAGAAACTTCAACCTGAAAAGCTCGAACCCAAGTCGGAAAAATGCGTCTTCATAGGATACCCTAAGAAAACCATTGGGTATATCTTCTACCTCAGATCCGAAGGCAAGATCTTTGTTGCCAAGAACGGGTCCTTTCTGGAGAAAGAGTTTCTCTCAAAAGAAGTAAGTGGTAGGAAAGTGGAACTTGATGAAGTACTACCTCTTGAACCGGAAAGTAGCGCAGCTCAGGAAGATGTTCCTGTGGTGCCTGCACCGACTAGAGAGGAGGTTAATGATGATGATCAAGGTACTTCAGATCAAGCTCCTACTGAACTTCCTAGGTCCACAAGGACACGTTTCGCACCCAGTGGTAATGACAACCCTGTCTTGGAAATCATGTTGTTAGACAACGGTGAACCTTGAACTATGAAGAAGCGATGGCGGGCCCAGATTCCGACAAATGGCTAGAAGCCATGAAATCCGAGATAGGATCCATGTATGAAAACAAAGTATGGACTTTGACTGACTTGCCCGATGATCGGCGAGCCATAGAAAATAAATGGATCTTTAAGAAGAAGACAGACGCGGATGGTAATGTGACCATCTATAAGGCTTGACTTGTCGCCAAGGATTATCGACAAGTTCAAGGGGTTGACTACGATGAGACTTTCTCGCCCGTAGCGAAGCTGAAGTCCGTCCGAATCATGTTAGCAATTGCCGCATTCTATGATTATGAGATATGGCAAATGGACGTCAAAGCTAACAAGGTGTGCAAGCTCCAACGCTCAATCTATGGGCTGGTGCAAGCATCTCGGAGTTGGAACATTCGATTTGATGAGATGATCAAAGCGTTTGGGTTTACACAGACTTATGGAGAAGCCTGTTTTTACAAGAAAGAGAGTGGTAGCTCATAAGCATTTCTCATATTATATGTGGATGACATACTGTTGATGGGAAATGATATAGAATTCTTGGAAAGCATAAAGGCCTACTTGAACAAGTGTTTTTCAATGAAGGACCTTGGAGAAGCTGCTTATATATTAGGCATCAAGATCTATAGAGATAGATCGAGACGCCTCATTGGTCTTTCACAAAGTACGTACCTTGACAAGATATTGAAGAAGTTCAATATGGATCAGTCCAAGAAGGGGTTCTTGCCTGTATTGCAAGGTGTGCGATTGACCACGGCTCAATGCCCGACCACGGCAGAAGATAGAGAAAAGATGAGTGTTGTCCCCTATGCCTCAGCCATAGGGTCTATTATGTATGCCATGCTGTGTACCAGACCTGATGTAAACCTTGCCGCAAGTTTGGGAGGAAGGTACCAAAGTAATACCGGCATGGAACACTGGACAGCGGTCAAGAATATCCTGAAGTACCTGAAAAGGACTAAGGACATGTTTCTCGTTTATGGAGGTGACGAAGAGCTCGTCGTAAAGGGTTATGTCGATGCTAGCTTCGACACAGATCTGGGTGACTCTAAGTCACAAACCGGATACGTGTTTATTTTGAATGGTGGGGCAGTAAGCTGGTGCAGTTCCAAGCAAAGCGTCGTGGCGGGATCTACATGTGAAGCGGAGTACATGGCAGCCTCGGAGGCAGCACATGAAGCAATCTGGATGAAGGAGTTCATCACCGACCTAGGAGTCATACCCAATGCGTCGGGGCGGTCACTCTCTCTTCGTGACAACACTGGAGCTATTGCCCTTGCCAAGGAGCCCAGGTTTCACAAGAAGACCAGGCACATCAAGCGTCGCTTCAACTCCATTCGTGAAAATGTTCAAGATGGAGACATAGATATTTGTAAAGTACATACGGACCTGAATGTAGCAGATCCGTTGACTAAACCTCTCCCTAGAGAAAAACATGATCAACACCAGAACTCTATGGGTGCTTGATTCATCACAATGTAACTAGATTAGTGACTCTAGTGCAAGTGGGAGACTGTTGGAAATATGCCCTAGCGGTAATAATAAAATGGTTATTATTATATTTCTTTGTTCATGATAATTGTCTATTATTCATGCTATAATTGTGTTATCCGAAAATCGTAATACATGTGCGAATACATAGACCACAACATGTCCCTAGTGAGCCTCTAGTTGACTAGCTCGTTGATCAACAGATAGTCATGGTTTCTTGACTATGGACAATGGATGTCATTGATAACGAGATCACATCATTAGGAGAATGATGTGATGGACAAGACCCAATCCTAAGCATAGCACAAGATCGTGTAGTTCGTTTGCTAGAGCTTTTCCAAATGTCAAGTATCATTTCCTTAGACCATGAGATTGTGCAACTCCCGGATACCGTAGGAGTGCTTTGGGTGTGCCAAACGTCACAACATAACTGGGTGGCTATAAAGGTGCACTACGGGTATCTCCGAAAGTGTCTGTTGGGTTGGCATGAATCGAGACTGGGATTTGTCACTCCGTATGACGGAGAGGTATCTCTGGGCCCACTCGGTAATGCATCATCATAATGAGCTCAATGTGACCAAGTAGTTAGTCACGGGATCATGCATTACGGAACGAGTAAAGTGACTTGCCGGTAACGAGATTGAACGAGGTATTGGGATACCGACGATCGAGTCTCGGGCAAGTAACGTATCGATTGACAAAGGGAATTGTATACGGGATTGATTGAATCCTCGACATCGTGGTTCATCCGATGAGATCATCGAGGAGCATGTGGGAGCCAACATGGGTATCCAGATCCCGCTGTTGGTTATTGGCCGGAGAGTCGTCTCGGTCATGTCTGCGTGTCTCCCGAACCCGTAGGGTCTACACACTTAAGGTTCGGTGACGCTAGGGTTGTAGAGATATTAGTATGCGGTAACCCGAAAGTTGTTCGGAGTCCCGGATGAGATCTCGGACGTCACGAGGAGTTCCGGAATGGTCCGGATGTGAAGAATTATATATAGGAAGTCCGTTTTCGGCCAACAGGAAAGTTTCAGGGGTCATCAGATTGTCTGGGGACCACCGGGGTCCCGAGGTCCACCGGGTGGGGCCACCTATCCCAGAGGGCCTCATGGGCTGAAGTGGGGAAGGAACCAGCCCCTGGTGGGCTGGTGCGCCCCCCCTTGGGCCTCCCCCTGCGCCTAGGGTTGGAAACCCTAGGGGTGGGGGCGCCCCACTTGGCTTGGGGGGCAAGCCACCCCCTTGGCCGCCGCCCCCCCTTGGAGATGGGATCTCCTAGGGCCGGCGCCCCCCCCCCCCAGGGGCCCTTTATATAGTGGGGGGGAGGGAGGGCAGCCGGACCCTAGCCCCTGGCGCCTCCCTCTCTCTCCCGTGACACCTTTCCCTCTCGTAGTGATTGGCGAAACCCTGCCGAGATCGCCACTACTTCCACCACCACGCCGTCGTGCTGCTGGATCTCCATCAACCTCTCCTTCCCCCTTGCTGGATCAAGAAGGAGGAGACGTCTTCCCCAACCGTACGTGTGTTGAACGCGGAGGTGCCGTCCGTTCGGCGCTCGGTCATCGGTGATTTGGATCACGACGAGTACGACTCCATCAATCCCGTTCTCTTGAACGCTTCCGCTCGCGATCTACAAGAGTATGTAGATGCACTCCTTTTTCCCTCGTTGCTAGATAACTCCATAGATTGATCTTGGTGATGCGTAGAAAATTTTAATATTCTGCTATGATCCCAAACAAGGTATATTTTAATTTTTTTTTGATAATAACACATCAAATGATACCATATAGATAATTGTATCCTAATACTCCCTCTGTTCCTAAATATAAGTCTTTTAAGAGATTCCACTATAGACTACATACAGAGCAAAATAAATGAAATTATACTCTAAAAGACGTCTATATACATCCGAATGTAGTCTCTATAGTGGAATCTCTAAAAAGACTTATATTTAGGAATGAAGGGGGTATTTATTATTATTGTTACGTGAATAAATATGCCAACTAAGAATGAAAAAATATATACTAGTAAGATCATAGGCTGATAATAAATTGTATGGAAATATAAAAATTTAGTATAAATACTATTTATTTTAGATCAAATGCTTTATGTAGGTGCCCGATAGTTGTTGAACTCTGGACATGTATGGCAAAAGTTTGGTCGGTCATTGCCGAAATTGGGGGAGATGCAGAACAATGGAAAGGAATGGATTCTTCATGCTTTACAACCGCTTAATGATAGAGTTCTTTTACTGTGCCCCGAAATTGATACGAGTCCTCTGTTTCGCCTAATCCGATGGCCGATCTCATCTGGTACTCCAATGTGACTACTACGGAGTACTACCTCAAAACACTTGGGAGTACCTTGAGCTTAGGGGTAAAAACATAATCTTAGAGGCAGTTATGATTGATTTTTCTATCCATATCAAATTTGAGTGTGTTACGTCTGATGCAGATCATCTAGACTCAGTCTATCACTGTTCGTTATTCATGGATCCTAACAATCAACAGAATTTATAAAAAGCAGCAAGCGGGAGAGACGCCGGCTGCCAGCGTATAGAATTGGCACCGAGACTCGTGATGAACTGCACACCATTATCGGGTACTGGCAGACTTCGACATATCGGTTGATTGAGATCCAGCAATGACACACACGGAGGGGATGAGGTGGCCGCGGCGTGATCACCATAAGGAAGACGAGCGATACGGGCGAGATGTGTTGGAAATTGTGGACTATGCGGTCTACCTTTTAATTCCTCTGCCTTATCCGTGGTGGCGCTCACAATGCGTATTGAGACTAGAGGGTAGGGACTTATTTGTAGACTCCATTTCCAGGTGTTTTATTATTCCACCTGTTTCCGGAAAGATTCGTATGACTCCTGTGCAATGTTACCAACCACGATAAAACATGCCAGTTTTCCGAGTCTAAATATAGTAGTCCCTAGCACACATGTGTGAATCATGTGCCATGATTAGATTGTAAATGCGAGATCAACTTCCAATCTTAATCATGTGGGTCAACAGCCTGCAGTGCCGATCCTGCAAAACAAACCCAGCTCTTCCACCATGTGATGTCCCGGGAAAAATACGTATGTACATATAAATTACAGTAGAGTCGATCCCTATTAATTCCTCTACCGTATTCCATCACAGTCGTCCTCGGCACCTCGAGTATTACTTCCTCGAGTGAAATTCCGCATCAGTTATTCCCCGTCACAAACATTAATAATACGAGTAATTCCACATTGAGTTACATAAATAATTACCATGTTGAATAAATGTTGAAAGCCACATACATATCCAACAAGATGCAAGCGAGCGTGCAAGTGGCGAACGCCTCAGCGGCCATGGCGGTGCGAAAGAACGAAGAGGTCACCACGAGCGGTACCCGAGAGTTTCTCTTCCGAGAGCCGAGATTTACGATCAGATTGGGATTTTTTTTAGAGAGAGATCCAGGATTAGATGAGGTCAAATAACAAAGACTAAACTGCACTTTTAAATAACGAGAAATCTAACCACCAGTCGGCAGATGGTTTGCAACAGGCGCGTACGAAGCGGATCGTGCGGTCGCCAACGTGCGCGAGAAAAAGAAAGGGGCAGGACTGGATTCGAACCCGCGACCTCTTGCAATTGCCCCACCACGATAACCAACTCACCCGGACTTTGTTGCTTTCAAAAGCACCCAGAGTATGAATATATTGCGTAGTGGCTCTTTGTTCAAGATTTAAAATATGAACGACTCGCTAACTTTGGTTGCGAATTTAGTGGAATAATCTGAAGACTATGCCATTGACTGTCACGATTTTTCTCTGAATTGGATCTATCATTTTTTTGAGGTGCTAGATCTATTGGCACGCCCTCTTTACATTTTTAGTCAAAAAAATCATGCTGAATATGGGATTTGAATTTATGCCTAGCAGCTAATGTGAAACACACACTAACCAGCTCAACTGGACCATTTTGTTGCGAAAAAAATGCACGCCATACTATTTGACCATTCCATGTTGCTTTTTTTTTCTTTTTTCCGTGAGGAGTTGATCAAATATACCCCGGTAACTGTTATGTGAATAACATGGTCACTCACACATCGCTAACCCGATAACTTGTATATCCTTGTCCTGATAACTTTGGCGACCAAGGGGAGGGGGAGTTGATGAACTTTTGTATGAATAGCATGGTAACTCACACATGGCAGACCTGATAATTTACGCACCCCATCCTTATACCTGTGGGCGGGGGAGGGGGCGGGGGTTGATGAAATATCCTCTCGATAGCTTTTGTGTCAATAGCATGGTAACTCAAACATCGTAGTCCCGATAGCTGATGTACAAATAACGTAGTAGCTTTTTGACCTAAAAAACTAGTGTAAACATACCTTCGATAACTTTTTGTATGAATAGCATGGTAACTCACACATCGCATATCTGATAACTAATGCACCCCATCCTGGTAACTTTGACAACGAGGGGGGGGGGGAGTTGATGAAATATCCCCTCGGTAGCTTTTGTGTGAATAGCATGGTAACTCACATCGTAGACCTGATAACTTATGTACCCAGGTCCTGATAACTTTGGCTACAAGGGTGGGGGAGTTGATGAAATATCCCTTGGTAGCTTTTGTGTGAATATCATGGTAACTCACACATCGTAGACATGATAACTTATGTACCCAGGTCCTGATAACTTTGGCGACGAGGGTGGGGGAGTTGATAAAACATCCCCTCGATAACTTTTTGTGTGAATAGCATGGTAACTCACACATCGCAGACCTGATAACTTATGTACCTGACCCTGATAAAAAAGTCATAGAGGAGTCCCTCTACACATTCACACGTATAGTACATCATCATTTATGCAGTGATTTTTTTCAAGAAAATACCTTTCTTTTTGTCATCTGACAATGGTGAAAAAGAGTTTTAAAAGATTTTTATTTTCATGTATTGAACAACAGCCTGGGTTGGTGTAATGGCTGTTGGTCATGGTATTAGGCGTGCCCTAGCTACCTGATGCAGGTTCGAATCCCATGTGGCGCACTTTTTCTCAATTCGCCTTTTTTTGTTAGTGTCAATTGGGGGAAGAACGGGAGAAGCGGGAGCCATCGAAGGAAGTTGTGCGGAACGGGAGAAGTGGGAGCCATCGAGGGGAGTCGTGCGGATCTGTCGCTAACGACCAGTCGACTAGTCGTTAGCACAGTCCTTTAAATAAAAGGCTAGATTTCAGTGGTACTCCTGCTTCTGCGTAGGGAGTACTAGGGTACCGTAAAAGTTCTCTAATGATATTCAGAGAAGTATGCTCCTCCTCACTTTGTGGAGATGCTGGTACAGTAGGAATGAGGTGACTCACTAGAAACCATTGCCACCGGTGGATGTGTCCCAAAGATTCTTAACTGGCTACTTGGACACACTGATGGGTGTTGCACAAAATCCTCTGTATGACCCAATAAAAGGCAAGGGCCCTATAGTGATTAATTATGATTCAGTTCAGCTTCAGACTATCAAACAAACAGTACCAGATGGTGCAGGTGGATTGCTCCTCTAGATGGTTGGGTAAAATTAAACACGGATGGGTCATGGTCATCACAGGGAAGTGCGGGTGCTGGAATGATTCTTCGGGATAGCACAGGCAGTATTATTTTCTCCTCCTGCAGGGAACTCTTCTTATGCAGAGATGCTATGGAGGTTGAGCTGTGTGCTTGCATGGAAGGCATTTCATTATCAATTCAGCGATCACATTGATTCAATTCAGGTGGTGAGCATGTTAAATGACGATGCTGTTGATAGATCGGTTTTTGCTTCATTAGTGGCAGAGATAAAATATCTGTTTTCCGTTCGTAGTACTTGTATTACTTGTATTAATCGTAGCCAAAACACTGTCAGTGACTACTTGGCTAACTTTGCTAGGACTGAAAAAAGAACAGTCGTGTGGTTGGGTTCAGGACCACCAGAGGCAGTGAACTTATGCAAAGTACTCCCTCCGTTCCTAAATAATTGTCTTTCTAGAGATTTCAACAAATGACTACATACGGAGCAAAATAAGTGAATCTACACTCTAAAACATGTCTACATACATCCGTATATTGTTGTCCATTTGAGATGGCTAGAAAGACAATTATTTTGGAACGGAGGGAGTAGATTGTAATGAGGGTGTTGACTGAGTAATGCAAGTATTTACCCGTGAAAAAAAAAAACAGTTGTATGCAGCCATATGTGAAAACCAAAACCGCTTAGTTTTATAGCTCCCACCATTTCTTGCTCTCCATTGTTTTCGCGAGCTCCTGGGCGAGCGAAGCCAAATTTTCCAAATATCAAAGCCAGTCACAGCAAATGGAATGGACCCGCAACTGCTTGGAGTGGAAACCGTGGCATTTTATTTATTTTTCGTTTCCGTCGACGATGAAACAAGATGCAACTGCACCCACACGTGAAGATGGACGAATCGGGGGGAAACGACGACATGCGCATCGTCGCAGCTTGAGAGCCAACGACAGTGCAACGTGTTAGGGAAAATTGTGTCAACATCAGACACAGCCAACTGTCTATACCAATGCATGTCACCTACTTTGCTCATGCTCCTGAGCAATTTGACTAGCCCTGCACTGCGCAACCATGCTTTTGCACAGTGCGAGCAGTTCAATTTGTTTTCTCCTTTTTATCATATCATTTCTTACAGGGAAGCCAAAAGGAATGACCACGGAAGAGAAAAAACCAATCTACGGTAAGTAGGTCGTAGGTCGGTCAGCTTGTTCTATGGTGCAAAGGCGATTAGGTAATGAGACTGGTCTTGTTAAAGAAAAGGGAACGGTTGCGAAAGAAGATGAGCGTTGACCGAAAAAGTAGAAATTGTTGTGCGTTATGAAATTCGTTTTTTTACCTCGAGTTTTCTCCTGCCGGTGTATTAAGAAATCCATTAGGGCGGGTTATTCTCCTGTAGGTTTGTGTTGAGTATATGATTTTTTTTTTCAACCGGGCTCACAACCCCTTTCCATTAATTTTGCAATCAACGGAAATACATCAGTCTGTATCCAAGTTCTTAGTATCCAAATAACCAACTAACTACAAACCGAACAAACTTTTGCGTGAAATGAGACTGAAAAGGGGGAGCGAGTTGGCGCATCATCAGGAAACCCACCGCATGATGATCCTGGAACGGACCACCAGCCATGGGGCGAAAACCTGATGACACTCACAAACCACAGCTCAAAAAACAAAGTACCGAACGACCCAGGATGAAACAACTAGCAGACTCCAGCGACTAAGCTAACCATAGCCACGATACAAAATGCCAGCGGGCATCAAACCCCAGTGGGACATGAAGTTTTAGAGTACCAGGCGCTGATCGCACCTAACCAATCTGCACACCATCTCTGTCTCCCAGGAGCAATCTGCCTCGAGGAGGGATCTGTCCGCCAGCGCCGCAGCAGCATGAGCCAATCTCTTCACCCCCGCCTGGAGCTTCACCCTATCTTCCTCCTTCAGTAAACCTGCCCAATACATCATAAACGAACATGCCGTGAAAACAGCCTCCAGAGGGGATCGAACGACATGCTTATCAAAAGTAACTTTATTGCGGAGAGTCCAAATCCCCCAACATATCGCAGCAGTAATCATCATATAGATATGCTTCCCACCCAGAAAGAATTTATAAAGCCAAGACAAACTTTGCCAAAGAGAGCGAGGGCAGCAGGATGCCCCGGCCGTCATGCCCAGCGTTCCCCAAACTGAACGAGCGAGCGAGCAGGAAAAAAACAAGTGGTTTGCCGTTTCAACATTAGTACAGAAAGAACAAATGGGATTTCCAGGCCAATTCCTGGCACGCATGTTATCACGGGTAAGGATGGCATTTTGAAACAATTGCCAAAGGAAGATCTTAATCTTCAGCGGGATGGGTGCTTTCCACACCATTTTATAGTTAGGACCTGATAAGTTTCTTTCCAGCCACTCATATAAGGATTTAGTAGTAAATTTTCCTTTACCACCAAGGGTCCATGAAATCTTATCTGGGGACTCATTCAACGTCGACTTTTTAGCTTCAGGACCATCCAAGCCCATTGATCGCCTAACGCCCCAACCAATCTGCGCTGAAGCCAATCTCATAGTTACTGCAGCCCAGGATGCAACAAAGGCAATCCTGATCTTGGCAAACACCTTGAACAAGTCGTGGAAATGATCTTTCAAAGCACAATGTTATCGACCCACGGGTCATACCAGACCCTAGTAAGGTTCCCGCTCTCAATATTAACTCTTCTACCAGCCATATATGAATCCTTAACTTTCATAATGGCTTTCCAACAGGGAGAGTCCGTAAAGCGACTCCGAATGTTAGCTACTGTTTTGTTCCTGAAATATCTAGCTCGCACAATACGCTGCCACAAACCATCACTCGTTTCTAGTTTCCACCACCACTTAACGAGTAAGGCAATATTTTGTTTATGAAGATCTTTAATCCCTAAACCCCCAATCCTCTTGGATCTGCAAACTCTCGTCCACTTAACCATATGATAGCCATGTTTCTTATTTTTTTCTCCTCCAAAAGAAACGTCTGCGGTGTTTATCCAGTTTCTCAATAAAAGTTTTATTGAATAGGAACATCGACATGAGGAAGGAGGGGATCCCATCCAGACTGGGTCCTAACAGAGTCAGTCTGGCTCCAGATGATGCCGCATAAGCCACCCAGGCATCGAGTTTTTTGATCATTTTACCATCAAGGAAGTCCAGATCAACGTTCCTGAGAGTAGCGAATGTAACAGGGACCCCCAGATATTTCATAGGGAGAGTCCCCACTTGGCATCCAAACATGTTCGCATAAACCAAGTCAATATCATTATCTCCCCCAATACTGAAAATTTCGCTCTTCTCAAAGTTGATCTTAAGTCCTGACATAAGCTCGAAGAGATATAACAAGAGTTTGATGTTGACAGCTTTGTCAACATCATGCTCAAAGCACAACACCGTATCATCAGCATATTGCAGGATGCCAACCCCATCCTCAATAAGATCAGCAGCTAAACCTTTGACAAGGCCATTCTTCTGAGCTGCAAGCACCATTTTAGTCAGGCAATCAGCTGCAAGATTGAACAGGAAGGGGGAGTGAGGGTCCCCCTGTCTTACTCCCTTAGCACTTTGGATATAAGGCCCCACCTCGTCATTGATCTTAACACTGACCGTGCCATTTTTCAGAATCTGAGAGACCCAACCACACCATTTGGGATTAAACCCACGCTTCTTATGACAGTCAAGTAGGAAATCCTAGTTGACTTTGTCATAGGCCTTCTCAAAATCGAGCTTAAGAACCACTCCAACTTGTTTTTTGACATGAGTGTAGTGCATAATCTCATGCAAAGAAAGGATACCATCCACAATATGCCTCCCTTTAATGAAAGCATTTTGTTGAATACTGAACAACTTATTGGCATATCTGCTAGCCCTAATGTACATGGCTTTGGTGAGGAGTTTATACGGGCAACGCAGCAGGCAAATGGGTCTATACTGCTGGATTCTATTAGCATTGCTCGACTTAGGTAGCAAAGTTATGATGTCATAGTTAAGTCGTTGCACATCTAACTTATCGGCATGAAATCCATTAGGGTGGGTTATTCTCCTGTAGGTTTGTGTTGAGTATATGATTATTAGCAAGTATAGGATAGACTAGGATTTGATATTATCTTGTCTTGTACCAGGCAGGAGGAAATCAACACGGACGCACACCTAGCCGCCGCCTCCAAGAAGCCTAGCTTTTTGCCTCCCACCGGCGCCGGCACCGGTCCATCCCGTCTCCGGTGGCCCTATGGCCATGGAGGCGGAGTGGATCTCGGTCCTTGCCGGTGGGAGGGCTCCGTTTTTAGATCTTTTTTTGAGCTTTGTTAGGGTTTGTATCCTGGTCAGGAAGGCGAGACGGTGGTCCCTAAAGATGGAATAAAGGTCTCCCCGCCTAGCCCCCGTTTCGGTGATGCATCTTGCATCGTCAGTGGGCATGTGGAGTTGTGTCTCCGGCGGATCTGTCTTTGGTGGATTTGCTCGGATTTGTTTGTCGTTCGTTTTCGTTTGTGTGTTTTCAGATTGGATCCTTTTGATCTACACTCTTCATCTGCGGCGGTTGCTGGTCTGGCGCGTTGGTTCTACGGGGCCTTAGCACGACGACTTCCCGACTGTCTACTACAACAAGATTTGCCCGGCTCCGGCGAGGGAGGGGCGATGACAGCGGCGTGCCTTCGGCTCGCTTCAGTGCTTGTAGTCGTCGCTAGGTGGTCTACGGATCTGGATGTAATTTTTATTATTTCTAGTGTTCGTTGTACTACCATGATTGAAGATGAATAGATTGTAAGTTTTTTCCCCAAAATAAAAAGTTAGTCATTGTACTCCTATATATATGCCCACGAGGCTCAAACAATGCAATCAACGATTCCATCAGATCCCTCTCTCCTTTCTAACATGGTATCACCCTAATTGATCCAAACCCTAGCCGTCGCCCGCCACTTCCGCCCCGAGGCGGTTGGCCTCCATGACCGCCGTCAGGCGCCGCGCCGTCCGTACCTAGGGTTCCTCCGCCGGTCATGTGAGGTTTTCTTGCTCCAGGTTTTTCTCTCTCCCGCCGGTCATCTTAATCTGCGTTTACTTTTTTGGTTTCCCGATCTAAGATCGGTTCTTGCTCTGGGTTTTTCTCTCTCCCGCCAGCGTCGTCGTCATCTACCCCGACCACTTCATCTACCCCGACAACCGCGGGCAATATTGGCCCCGCGCCGATTAGCACCGCAACCGTCGTCGAGTCCTTCCCTACTGGCCTCTCCGACTTCTCCGACGTGGCGTACAGCTTGTGCAGGTCCCAGTTTACGCATGCCCGGTGCTGGCAACACCGATGCGTGCCTTCGTCCACGACGTGTCCCCAGGCTTGGCAAGCCTGGTGCGGCGCTTCGTCAACTTCGTCTTCATCCGTCTACGCATGCCCGGTGCTGGCAACACTGACGCATGCCTTCATCTACGACTTGTCCCCGGATTTGGCAAACCCGACGCGACGCTTCGTCAACACCGTCTTCTTCCCGGCGCACCACTATGTACTTCGACATCACTGCGCCCATAACTAACTCAGCGCCTCCTTGCGCCCGCGGCTCCATGGTGACTTCCTCAACACCGGCTACCCCAACTCGACATCGACAACGGCTCCACCACCCAGCGCTCTCGGCTACTTCAACAAACGGCACAAAGGACTACCGCCTTGCTTGAGTAACCTAGCCAATTTCCACTCCAGCCACGACTTCCGCGATGCATGGACTGTTACAACCGTGGGGGGTGTCCAACGGCTTGCCTTCGGGTTCTTCCCCAATCTCACCGTCTGCGTCGGTACCGTTCTGACTGCGCAGGGGGGGGGGTGTAATGTTGAGTATATGATTATCAGGAAGTATAGGATAAACTAGGATTTGGTCCTGCCTTGTCTTGTACTCCAAGTTGGTCATTGTATTCCTACATATATACCCATGAGGCTCAAGCAATACAATCAACGATTCCATCAAATCCCTCTCTCCCTTCTAACAGTTTGCTTCACTACCCCTACCCTCCCGCCACCCCCACCTAAAAGCTTTACGGATTAGTGGTCGACATAAGTGTAGTATAGTCTTTTTGTTTAACCAGTCCGTTTATCTCTCCCTTTCTCTCTCCTAGTCTCTCATTTTTCTACTTCTCATTCGGCACAACGGCGGCAAATCACCACGGATTCTTCCACCGCCAACGTTGCTCACACAAATTAACTAATTCTGGCCCCCTCTCTCATTATTGAGAGTGGTTCTTTGTCACATCCCTACTTCTGGTCTGCTCTGGGTTAGCTAGTCTGGTGTTGCATCATGTTTAAATTTCTCTTAAACCTGAAATGGGGATGACAGAACCCCCAGCACCCCCCCGAAACCAACTAGGGTTTACTAAAAACATTTTCAATGAACCTGAAATGCCCTTCTAAAATGCCCCCCACCTCTGCCTTGGTCTTAAACCATTGTCAAAAGTGATGCACAAATTTCTAGGTCACTCTAAGGTCATTGGATTAAATCTTTAGTTATTTGAGTTTGGGCATTTAAATTATATAAAATATTTCAAATGCTCAAATAACCCCAAACTAAAATGTTCCATGCTGGATATATTCCAAGTAGTGGCCATGTGCAGTTTGGTGATTTTTGGAGTTGCCTAGGTATTTTTAGAAATGCAACAAACCTACAGAAATAAAAATAAAACAGAAACAAATGAAATCCTCTTACCTGGCGCCCACCAACCGGCCCAGCTCCTGTGCTGGCCCAGTATTGTACAGCCTAGCCCATCACTGCCAACTCCCTTGTCGCCTTCCTCCTCTGCCAGGAGGACGCGCGTGTGGCCGACGCGTGCGCACCGCCGCCCGGCCACCTCCTGCTTGCCGCTCCCCCTCGACGCCTGGACGCCTCTGGGAGACGCCACGCACCGCCCTGGACCCTTCCTCTCTCCCCCGAACGCTCTCCCCCTCCTCTGTTTCTCACACCCGAGCGGAGCTCGCCGTCGCCGATGCCGTTCGCCACGGCCACCATGCTCCCCTCGCCTCCCCATGCTGTCCACGGTCTCCGCCATCGTCCGCCGCTTCGCCCTACCCTGGCCCGAGTGCTGGGACGGCCTGCATTGCCGGCTGCCTCATCTTCTTCCTCCTCGGTCGCCGGAAGCCGCGCCTTGGGTCGCCGCCGTCTCCCTCCCCGAGCTCGTCGTCTACCTCATCCGACCCACTGTGAGCTTCCGCACGCTTTGCCCCTAACCCCGTGGCTTGCCGCTCGCCGTAGCCGTCGATTCGTAGCTGGCCGTTGCATGCTGCCGCCTGAGCTCGTCGTCGGCGTAGCTCCGGTGACCATTTGGTCACCCTGGCGTGCCTAACTTCCTCCCCGCATCGCGTAGCGCTCCGCTAGCCCTTCACCTCGCTCATTTGCACACCGTAGCACTAACCCGCACCAACCCCGAACTCCGGCAGCCGCCGCGGGCTCCACTCCGGCGAACTCCGGCCACCCCGGCACCTCCCGCTGATTCCCCTGGTTGCGCGCGGGCATGGGCTACCTCCTGGTGCTCTTCGCGCGTCCAACCGCAGCCCATAGCGCACTCCGGCGAGCCACCGCTGCCCTGGGTCGTCGCCGTCGTCTAACCGCCGGTGTGCTGACGTGGCACACTTAACTAGCGCTAATGACACCGCTAAGCACCCGTTGAGCCACTGCCACGTGGGCCCCTATGCTTGTTTAGGTTATTTTTAACCTCTGTTCAGATTAGCCCATAACTGAAAGGAAGCCACGCGTCGGCGTTGACCTCGCTGACGTGGCCCTTGACCGGCCCCACCTGTCAGTGACACAAACAACACTGGGTCACTGACCAATGGACCCCACTGGTCAGGTTTGACCCGGGCCGTGCCCAGTTGACCAGCTGACGTCACGGTGTGTGATCTTTGACGCAATAACTCATATTCTGGATTTAACTTAATTCAGAAAATTCCAGTAAATAACCAAAACTTCTAAAAATCATAGAAAATCAACCATAGCTCCAAATCAAACAAATTATATATGAAAAATGATCAAAAAATCCAATATATCCATCTGTACCATTTTCATGCATGTTAGAACAACTTATGGCTACTGTTTAGGCAAAATCATATAAATGGCATTTAAACCCTCACATTTGGAGTTTGAATTTGAACCTAGTGTTCAAACCAACTCCATTTAACTTGTTGCTAGTTGCATTAGGCCAATCAACAGCATATTTCCATGTCACATTCATGCATCATATTGTTGCATGGCATTGATTGTGTTTCTCCTTTGTTTGTCGGTAATTGTCCCCTCTCAGTAGACGACGTACCGACGATGAGTTCGATGACACCGATGAAGAACTATATTATCTTCAGAAGTGCCAGGCAAGCAAAACCCCCTTGTTCATTCTGATATAATCCCACTCTCTCGCTCCTGCTCTCTTTTACTGCATTAGGACAACAACGACTCATCTGTTACTTGCTGGAGTAGTTGAACCCCTTTATCCTCTACATGACCTGTCATTCCACAGTAATTAGATGAAACCCACTAGCATGAGTAGGAGTTGTTTGAGCCCTGTTGTGCCTACTCATTCATGCTTGTTTGTCATGCCTACTACTGCTTAGAATTGACTCAGGTCTGATTCATCGGGAATGAATCGGAGGTGTGTAAACATGTCCTACTGTGTGTGAGCTAAGTGTGTGAACACGCTTTGGTAAAGGTAGCGGTGAGAGGCCATATAGGAGTACATGGTGGGTTGTCTCATTGCAGCCGTCCTCAGGAACTAAGTTCTGTGTTTGTGATCCATGAAACAATTACTACCACACATTGGGTTCCGGTAACTCGACCCCTCTTGACTTATTAATCGCCTTGATCTCTGTCCAGGAGTTGCAACTAGTTTCTGGTGTTTGTAGGATATGTGTTGGGGGCCGTGCGTAGCGCTGACCCTAGGGGTGGGCTATGTTGCGGTAGATACACCGTGGCACGGTGTACCGCGCGCCCATTTGGTGTCTCGGGAACCCTGCTCACATCATTTGGGGCCGTGAGCGACACCCCGGCCGGATCTCCTTGCGGATGGAACCCGAATAGGCGATAAACCTGGACTAGAGACTTGTGTGGTTAGTCGGTCGTGGCCGACTCCCTCGCCAAAGCTTCCGCTTGAAGGTTGCCGAGATACACGACGTGTACATGGTGGTAAATGGCGAGAGCGTGTGTG
The DNA here is from genome assembly GCA_021605145.1 of Aegilops bicornis. Taxonomy (NCBI): domain Eukaryota; kingdom Viridiplantae; phylum Streptophyta; class Magnoliopsida; order Poales; family Poaceae; genus Aegilops; species Aegilops bicornis. The sequence goes on from CM038670.1 coordinate 57,535,647, forward strand.
AAGAAGTACACCCCTGCAGGGTTAATATGATCTATTCGAATAGCCGTGTCCGTGGAAAAGGACTTCTGGGTTGCCTACATCAGTTCATAGACAAGTGAAAGTGGATACTCTAAAATGCGCAAGATAAGCGTGAGTGCTATGGATGGCGTTCTCGTAGGGAGACCGGAGCGGGTCCATAGTAGTGTATTGATATGGTGAATATGTGGACTCGTGTGCGCCACCTCAAAAGAGTTACTTGCAAATGTAGTTCGGGATAGCCACCGAGTCAAAGCTGGCTTGCTGCAGTTAAACCCCACCACCCCTTTGTTGATAATGATGCATATGTAGTTAGCTCTGATGTAAGTCTTGCTGAGTACATTTGTACTCACGTTTGCCTATTATATATTTTTGAAGTGAGACTTCCGTCTCACTAGTAGTTCCGCGTGGACTTCGACGTTTAACTTGTTACCTCAGCTACGATCTTATGCCCTCGGCAGGATCTGGTAGATATTCAGGCTTCTCAGCCTTTTTCATTTATAGTTGTCTGTACTCAGACATGTTAAGCTTCCGCATGTGTTTGACTTGTATGCTCTTTATGTTGGGTCATGACACCCATGTTTGTAATATCTCGCTCCTCGGAGCCTAATGAATAAATACTTGAGTCGTAGAGTTATGTTGTGGTGCCATGTTGTATTTACACATATCGAGCATATTGTGTGTATGATTGAAATGCTTGGTATGTGTGGGATCCGACAATCTAGTTGTTTATCCTTGGCAGCCTCTCTTATGGGGAAATGTAGTCTAGTGCTTCCTTGAGCCATAGTAGTCCGCTTCTGCCGGTTCACCGAGTCCTGCTAGCCCAAAGACTACCGCTCGGGACACTTGACTGGTCGGCATGTGTTTCACTTGGTTCTCGTGGTTCTGTCCCTTCGGGAAATGTCACGCGGTGACATCCGGAGTCCTGCCTAGCTTTACAGCCCGGGTTCCCGGAGTCCTGTTAGCCACCTGCTACAGCCCGGATTCACACGTCAATCGACACGCTCGATGTGATTCATGTATGCCTGTCTCCATGGGTTAGTGCCGCTTTGGGTTCACGACTAGCCATGTCGGCCCGGGTTCTCTGTCATATGGATGCTAGCGACACTATCATATACGTGAGCCAAAAGGCGCAAACGGTCCCGGGCCATGGTAAGGCGACACTCGTGGGAATACCGTGCGTGAGGCCGCAAAGTGATATGAGGTGTTACCGGCTAGATCGATGTGACTTGGAATCGGGTCTGACAGCTTTGGTATCGAGCCTGATCGCTTGTAGGATTACCAAGCCAAACCGGTCGGGTTGTGTCTAGAAATGCTTTAGTTATGTAAGGGAATTGATTGTGGAAGGAGCGTAAGGCTCTTTTTACTCCTTATACCTCATGGCCTTCTGATCTGAGTCATCCTCTTCTCTTCTACGGGGATTAAGAACTAGGCCTTCTCATCTATCTATTAGGATGACGTGTTACTAATCCTTAGACTTTTAAGATTGTTGGTTTTAAGCCTCAGTTCAGTTTCTATTACTTCCACGTGTTGACAGTTGATCTCGGAACCTTGATATTGTGCTTCTAAGTGGTTATGCCACCATTTTTGTAGGATGTCTCAAATCATTTTGAGCATTTACAGCTGTTATGCTGTCCGAGTCATTCCAGGTTTCTAATACAATCTGAAGCATTTGCAAAATCCCCTCCTCCCATTTTGATGTCCCTTTGGGCCAGATTAACCACACTAATCGGTGAGTTGAGGTACTCTGTTGCCTCGACATATATGTTGGAACTATTATTATGACCATAGGTGTCTTAGAGGATCATCTAGTAATCTAGCCATGCCTTATATCCCTAGTGTGATGATTCTGGCCATTATTCTCGAAAGCATCCCGTGATGCAATTTAGTTAGTAGGCATTCTATTCCTGGGTTCTTGAACCCGAGATTCACCCTACTTACCTAATGTTGATAGTGTTGCTAGTTCCTTTAGGATATTAGTAACCTTTGTGATAGTCCTCGAGGTTCGTGGTACATCTTTCTTCCAATTACCATGAACCATTCTTGGCAGGAGTTCTTTTAAACTAAAAGATCACAACTAGAGTGCTCTTGATGAGTCCTCCATTCTATATTGTGATTCTGCCAGTTCTACCCTTCCCGCATGGGTTATCCGGAAGAAATGTTGAGCCTTGCTCGACATACTAATCTATGCATCCACAACTCAGAAAATTATATGTTCCTTTGAGTTGTTCTCTTTAGTTGTATTCTGACCCTCGTCTATCAATTGATAGTCAAGAGTATGCGTGCATTCATTTATCGATGTCTATTACTCTTGTGGTCCGTCAAGCCATTCTATCCGGAATGACTAGGAGAAACAAACTCCAGTACCTCCTCCATTTCTAGGATTGGGTCAAAGCAGTTGTATTCCGCAGATCAAATGCCAATCTAGCTTTTGATTCTGTTCCACGTGGAGTGTTACCATCTTTATGTCAAGAATGTCATGAGAATTGCACCACCTCTTATGGATTCTTGACGTAGTGATACTTCTCGCCATCATCATTCGCTCCTCGGTTTCGTGTTGTTGCAACCGGAATGCCGACAAGTGAACTGTGATGTGTGAAATCGATACTCCTAGCAACCGTTTGCTTGGTAGTAAATGGACAATATTCTCATTCTTAGCGTGTTGGTTATTGAATCATCATCCTAAGATTGATCATGCTACCTAGTCCTTATTTCCGGTGCACTCTTCGATCAATGAGTTAGGATTATTCAATCCCCTGCTTATTGTTCATTTCGTCTTGCTTTGAAAAGCAAGATTGTTCTCGAGCTTAGTAACATATTGGTGGTTCATGATTTTCCGGATATCTTCACGAAAGTATCACCAGGTTGTCACCTGGCCGCTATGTTGAGTTCGTGATCAAGTTGGTTTTCGAAACCACCCTTTCTCCAAGAATCTGTGTCGGATACCCTGAGCAAGTTGGTTAAGCTAAACAACAACTTGGAGAGTTGGAAGATAAAAGCTTTGCTGAATTTAGTTCATTCTGAAGGGATATCTTCTGTGTGTGTGTTGAAGAAAGATGATATCTCCATCGGTGGTCCTCGTGATCAGTTGTTGGATCTATTGTCTTGTCAAAACTTTGACTTGAGTATGGGCCATCGTCAAGTCAAATCAGAACCAACGATGTTCGTAATGTTGTCTTACTCGTGGTTGATCCCTCGAGCATACACCATTACATCTTTTGGTCTGGCCAATGCTATTACCGTGTTCACATGATGGTGGAAGTCTAGTGATATGGAAATTCTAATGAGTTGCTGTTGAGCCCATTAGCAGCATTTTGTCTCCCCCATGATTCATGTTGAACATCAACCTAGTGTTGAAAACTTTGTAAGCAATGCCTTCGTGTTCCATTCATGAAGCCTATGCTTGGATGGAAGAAGTGACTTCCTCAATTCATGTGCTTTAGGTGTAAGTTGCCGCCATGAATTTGAGAAAGGTTTGTTTTGTTTCCTCCGAATCGTCCCAAGTTAGTCATGCACGCGAAGTGCCCTATGGTTTGATAGGTTGGCCGCCTCCACTCCATATGTGTTCCTAGCACACCAAGCCACTGATTGGTTTGTTCGAGGAAAAGGAGTTGCTGTGCGAATACTAGTTCATGCACAAGATTCCAATATCCTCGAAGATGGTTCCCCACCTGAACTTGGTAGTGTTTTATTATAAGACTACCATGTGGTCATGCTTGTCTGAGACATCGTGTTCACATGTGTTTAGCAGAACCAGCTCATGTTTTGAAGCTTGCTATCTTAGTTCATTCCTCGAGAATCCCGCAACGCCATCTCGTCGAATCGTGTTGCAAACTTTATTTCGGACATGTTGAGTCTGAAGTATCCTATCACCAATCGGATCTAAATCTCAGGCAGATATGATGGTTGGAACATTCCCAACAGTTGCATCTTGTTCCCAGCTTGCACCGCCATTGTGCCAATTCCCATGGGCTGCCCTCTCAGTAATTGTTGTTTAGGATCATCTTCAAAAGTGGTCCTACCATGGGTCCCATCCATTTCCGATGATAAGCAAAATCATCCATTGCGTTGTCCTCAACAAGGTAGTCCACATCATCCATTCTAGTCTGAGTATGTCATTCTTTCGAACTCCTTCAAATGATCGATTGTGATTGCCTTAGGCTGGTATAAAGAGTTTCAATGATCTCTGAAACAAAAGTAATTCTTTTGCCACTTAAGGGAATATTCACTACTAGGAAAACGGTTTTTAACGACGGTATATGTGGTTGTTAAAGGCTGAATTGCGGTCGCTAAAGGTCATTAATGACCACAATGTGCTGGTCGTGGTAGGCTCCATCATTAAAAGTATAACGACCACATACCTTTTGTGGTCGTTATTTTTGTAACAACGGGATGGTGTGTCGTTGTCGATTCCAAGGCAATAACGACCGCAATTGTAGTACCAACGACCACTTTTGTCATTGCTAATAATGTTATTATGGTGTCCAAAGTATCATTACCGACCACTCTTTACACAATTTGGTATCCTTCAGAACCACTTATATTTAGTATAAGATTCCGTTCAGCGATGGTCACTTTATGCAGCATCTAACATTTGAATATTAACATCCACATTAATATAGAAACAAAAGAATCTGAATTGAAAGGATCAAAGTCTCCTTTATTAATAGAAATACCAATATTGCGACATACAATTCTGAAATAGAAATATCATTTAAGAAATTTGAGTCAAAGCACTCCTTATATGACCAATGTACTTGATCATCTCTATCTCGGAAATGAGACAACTAGAAAAGATAATATTTATTAATCTTCAATGTGGGAACGCCATTAGGAACACCATCGTTGTTTCAATGGGTATCATTCTTCATCAACTTAATTTCTGACACTTCTTGCACCATGCCATGGACCTCTTTCTTCGAGTACTTGTTTCGCTTGCTCAGAAGCTTGAAGTTTAGAAACCAATTCAGCTGAACTATGGTCTTAATTTGTGCTTGAAGTTCCAATAGTAAGTTATTTGCATCAACTTCTATCTCTAAGTAGGATTGTACACTTGTTGTTCAATATGGAAGTTATTACAATTAAATTAAGTCTTACATGTTTGGCGGAGGTTGTAGAATCAGCAAAGGATGCACCCTTCTTGTCTGTCTATGAAGATAGTTTATCCATACTCGATGGTTTGTTATCCTTTCCTCCCTGTTCCAACATGTGCAAGCGGCAATTATTATAGTAGAAATAAAATGGCAAGACAAGTCACACTGATCTTATATTATTGGAAATGAAAAACAAGAGAAGTTAAAGCCATGTCCTAGATTATCCATCTAAAGGGTTTACTGCCAAGTCGATGCAGCATTTTGAGGTTAGCTCTGTTTTGGGTGTTTCTCTTGCTCTTTTTCTGTAGTTACAGGATTATATTGTCAGCTGCACAATGGTTGAAAGTTGAGAGGCAACATGAGAACTTACCAAAAACTCATTGCTGAAGAAATGCTCCTTCACAAGCCATCCCCAATCATCCTTTGGAATATCTTTACGTACCTTTTTCAAAGCCTCCTGCATAGTCTTCTTGGGTTTCACAAAATGCCAATGCAAGCCTCCACACCAGTTGATCCAAAGTTTCTTGACATGGTCTAATATCTCATCTTTGTACACATCTTTTGCAATGTTCTCATCAATATTTTCGAACTAGTGATAAATAGTTTTCATAAAACAGAGTATCATAAATACATCAGCACAGAAATTCAGGTTATAATGTTAGAACTTTTAACCAGACATACCTTAATTGCGTCAAATATATGCTACTGAGCTGTATCAGTAATATTGGACCATGCGTTCACCCTCATTGCACTGCTCTATCAGTGGCTCAATGTACGAGGGTGGGCTATGTAAATGTAGAATAAATTACAACTGATCATTCACTTCACACTACGATATGCATATAGTCTATATCGACGAACGACTGGATCAAGATAAACAGAGCAAGCTAGTCATAACTGAAATTATAGACGAAAACCAAAGCAATCATGTGGAGGAGCTACCAAATGTTTACTGAGGAACGCCAAAGCAATTGGTGATTTAAATGCAATGAAGTGATTACCATGAATTTAGCAGCCTGCTGCAGGAGGAGCTGCCGACAATGGCAGAACTGAAGTGCGCCGATGTTGAACTGGTGCCCCGATCGCTTTTCTCCATGCTTCGGTCATGGGGGCATGATAGGGCACCGGGACGGGAGGTGGGGGTTGGTGACAGCGGCACCGGCACCGGTGGCGCTCGGCTCATCCCCAACAGCGCGCCCGTGACAGTGCAGTCGGAGTCGCTAGCCCGCTCTAGCTCCTCCCATGGAGCGTCCCGGCTGCGAACGGCGTCACTTGCTCGCTAGCCCGCTCTAGCTCCTCCCATGGCGAGTACCGGCGACGAACGGTGATGGTGCTCGGTGGTGGACGGCGCGTCTCTCCTCGGCATCTCCTCCCACAGCGAGTCCCGGCGGTGGGCGGTGTCTCTTCCCCACTATAATTTGTCCCATGGCAGTGCTCGGCGGTGGATGTCGTGTCTCCCGTCACTCCCATCTCGGCGGATTCCTGGATAGCGTCACCACCTACGCACAAAGATCGGATCGGGACGAGGGAGAAAACAAGGGATGACGAGAGGATAAAGAGGTCCATACATGGAACCGTAACAAACTTATTTATTCCTTCGCATGGTTATCTGATGGACAATCCGCCCTTTTAGTTATTTTTGGAGACACCGTCCGCTCTTTTAGATGAGATCGGAAGACAATAGCATAGAGGGCTCAGCAACGTGCAATTTGGTGGTTGTTAAAGGTAAACCCCGACGTGTGATCCCATCCGGTGGAGTTTTGCCTAGATTTTAACGACCAACAATTTTTAGCCACAGTCGTTGCAGATAGATTTTGTAGTAGTGATTTCTGCGAGTCACCTTCCTTAAGATGTCTCGTTATGGTATCATGGCAAATCAACTCCTCGCTACGTTGACAACCGTTCACCACCTTCTTAAGTGTGGAATTGTGTCTACGTAGTGAACCTTCGTCATCTGTTACACTTCATCCCTCTGGATGTATGTTTCATGTCTCAGCTCGAGAAATGTTCAGCGTCTCATTCGATGAGTTGATCGTCAGTTGTCCGATCTTCGAAAAGATCAATCCTTCTAGAGTTTTCCTTTTCCTCTCGTTGTCATGATAGCTGGAGTTCTCAGAGCAAGATGTCGAGACAAAGATGGTGACCGAATCAACAACCTTATAAGGTGCAATGGATCATGAAGATTGTGATAGTTTTGTGACCCCCTTTCCTCTTACCTCACATCTTGAATCTCGGGACGAGATTCTTGTTTAGTAGGGATGAGTTGTCACATCCCTAGTTCTGGTCTGCTCTGGGTTAGCTAGTCTGGTGTTGCATCATGTTTACATTTCTCTTAAACCTGAAATGGGGATGACAGAACCCCCAGCACCCCCCTGAAACCAACTAGGGTTTACTAAAAACATTTTCAATGAACCTGAAATGCCCTTCTAAAATGTTCATCACCTCTGCCTAGGTCTTAAACCATTGTCAAAAGTGATGCACAAATTTCTAGGTCACTCTAAGGTCACTGGATTAAATCTTTAGTTATTTGAGTTTGGGCATTTAAATTATATAAAATATTTCAAATGCTCAAATAACCCCAAACTAAAATGTTCCATGCTGGATATATTCCAAGTAGTGGCCATGTGCAGTTTGGTGATTTTTGAAGTTGCCTAGGTATTTTTAGAAATACAACAAACCTACAGAAATAAAAATAAAACAGAAACAAATGAAATCCTCTTACCTGGCGCCCACCAACCGGCCCAGCTCCTGTGATGGCCCAGTATTGTACAGCCTAGCCCATCACCGCCAACTCCCTTGTCGCCTTCCTCCTCTGCCAGGAGGACGCGTGTGCACTGCCGCCCGGCCACCTCCTGCTTGCCGCTCCCCCTCGACGCTTGGACGCCTCTGGGAGACGCCACGCACCGCCCTGGACCCTTCCTCTCTCCCCCGAACGCTCTCCCCCTCCTTTGTTTCTCACACCCGAGCGGAGCTCGCCGTCGCCGACGCTGTTTGCCATGGCCACCATGCTCCCCTCGCCTCCCCATGCGGTCCATGGTCTCCGCCATCGTCCGCCGCTTCGCCCCACCCTGGCCCCGAGCGCTGGGACGACCTGCATCGCCGGCTACCTCATCTTCTTCCTCCTCGGTCGACGGAAGCCGCATGCGCCGATTCGCCGCCGTCTCCGCCTCCCCGAGCTCATCGTCTACCTCATCCGACCCACCGTGAGCTTCCGCACGCTTTGCCCCTAACCCCGTGGCTTGCCGCTCGCCGTAGCCGTCGATTCGTAGCTGGCCGTATGCGCCGCCGCTGAGCTCGTCGTCGGCCTAGCTCGGTGACCATTTGGTCACCCTAAGCGTGCCTAACTTGCTCCCGCGCCGGCGTGGCGCTCCGCTAGCCCTTCACCTCGCTCATTTGCACACCGTAGCACTAACCCGCACCAACCCCGAACTCCGGCAGCCGCCGCGGGCTCCACTCCGGCGAACTCCGGCCACCCCCGCACCTCCCGCTGATGCCCTGGTTGCGCGTGGGCATGGGCTACCTCCTGGTGCTCTTCGCGCGTCCAACCGCAGCCCATAGCGCCACTCCTGCGAGCCACCGCTGCCCTGGGTCGTCGCCGTCGTCTAACCGTCGGCGTGCTGACGTGGCACACTTAACTAGCGCTAATGACACCGCTAAGCACCCGTTGAGCCACTGCCACGTGGGCCCCTATGCTTGTTTAGATTATTTTTAACCTCTGTTTACATTAGTTCATAACTGAAAGGGACCCACGCGTCGGCGTTGACCTCACTGACGTGGCCCTTGACCGGCCCCACCTGTCAGTGACACAAACAACACTGGGTCACTGACCAATGGACCCCACTGGTCAGGTTTGACCCGGGCCGTGCCCAGTTGACCAGCTGACGTCACAGTGACGCAGTGCTGACGCAATAACTCATATTCTGGATTTAACTTAATTCAGAAAATTCCAGGAAATAACCAAAACTTCTAAAAATCATAGAAAATCAACCATAGCTCCAAATCAAACAAATTATATATGAAAAATGATCAGAAAAATCCAATCTATCCATCTGTACCATTTTCATGCATGTTAGAACAACTTATGGATACTGTTTAGGCCAAATCATATAAATGGCATTTAAACCCTCACATATGGAGTTTGAATTTGAACCTAGTGTTCAAACCAACTCCATTTAACTTGTTGCTAGTTGCATGAGGCCAATCAACAGCATATTGTCATGTCACATTCATGCATCATATTGTTGCATGGCATTGATTGTGTTTCTCCTTTGTTTGTCGGTAATTGTTCCCTCTCAGTAGACGAAGTACCGACGATGAGTTTGATGACACCGATGAAGAACTATGTTATCTTCAGAAGTGCCAGGCAAGCAAAACCCCCTTGTTCATTCTGATATAATCCCACTCTCACGCTCCTGCTCTCTTTTTTTGCATTAGGACAACAACGATTCATCTGTTACTTGCTGCGGTAGTTGAACCCCTTTATCCTCTACATGACTTGTCATTCCACAGTAATTAGATGAAACCCACTAGCATGAGTAGGAGTTGTTTGAGCCCTGTTGTGCCTACTCATTCATGCTTGTTTGTCATGCACACTACTGCTTATAGTTGAGTCAGGACTGATTCATCGGGAATGAATCGGAGGTGTGTAAACATGTCCTACTATGTGTGAGCTAAGTGTGTGAACACGATTTGGTAAAGGTAGCGGTGAGAGGCCATGTAGGAGTACATGGTGGGTTGTCTCATTGCAGCCGTCCTCGTGAACTGAGTTACGTGTTTGTGATCCATGAAACAGCTTACTACCACACATTGGGTTCCGTAACTCGACCCTCTCGGCTTATTAATCGCCTCGATCTCTGTCCCGGGAGTTGCAACTAGTTTACGGTGTTTGTAGGATATGTGTTGGGGCCGTGCGTGGCGCTGGCCCTAGGGGTGGGCTATGTTGCGGTAGATACACCGTGGCACGGTGTACCTGCCCGTTTGGTGTCTCGAACCCTCCTCACATCGTTTGGGGCCGTGGCGACACCCGCCGGATCTCCTTGCGGATGGAACCCGAATAGGCGATAAACCTGGACTAGAGACTTGTGTGGTTAGTCGTCGTGTGGCCGACTCCTCGCCGAGGCTTCCGCTTGAAGGTTGCCGAGATACACGACGTGTACATGGTGGTAAGTGGCGAGAGCGTGTGTGAAGAAGTACACCCCTGCAGGGTTAATATGATCTATTCGAATAGCCGTGTCCGCGTTAAAGGACTTCTGGATTGCCTATATCAGTTCATAGACAAGTGAAAGTGGATACTCTAAAATGCGCAAGATAAGCGTGAGTGTTATGGATGGCGTTCTCGTAGGGAGACCGGAGCGGGTCCATAGTAGTGTATTGATATGGTGAATATGTGGACTCGTGTGCGCCACCTCAAAAGAGTTATTTCCAGTCGTAGTTCAGGATAGCCACCGAGTCAAAGCTGGCTTGCTGCAGTTAAACCCGACCACCCCTTTGTTGATAATGATGCATATGTAGTTAGCTCTGATGTAAGTCTTGCTGAGTACATTTGTACTCATGTTTGCTTATTTTATGTTTTTGCAGAGAGACTTCCGTCTCGCTAGTAGTTCCGCGTGGACTTCGACGTTTAGCTTGTTACCTTAGCTATGATCTTGTGCCTCAGCAGGATCTGGTAGATAGTCAGGCTTCTCAGCCTTTTTCATTTATAGTTGTCCGTACTCAGACATGTTAAGCTTCCGCATGTGTTTGACTTGTATGCTCTTTATGTTGGGTCATGACACACATGTTTGTAATATCTCTCTCCTCGGAGCCTAATGAATAAATACTTGAGTCGTAGAGTTATGTTGTGGTGCCATGTTGTATTTACACATATCGAGCATATTGTGTGTATGATTGAAATGCTTGGTGTGTGTTGGATCCGACAATCTAGTTGTTTATCCTTGGCAGCCTCTCTTATGAGGAAATGTAGTCTAGTGCTTCCTTGAGCCCTAGTAGTCCGCTACAGCTCGGTTCATCGGAGTCCTGCTAGCCCAGCACTACTGCTCAGGACACTTGACTGGCCGGCATGTGTTTCACTTCGTTCCTGTGTCTATCCCTTCGGGGAAATGTCACGCGGTGACATCCAGAGTCCTGCCTAGCCTGCTACAGCCCGGGTTCCCGGAGTCCTGTTAGCCCAGTGCTACAGCCCGGATTCACACGCTGGCAATCGACATGCTCGATGTGATTCATGTATGCCTGTCTTCATGGGTTAGTGCCGCTTTGGGTTCACGACTAGCCATGTCGGCCCGGGTTCTCTGTCATATGGATGCTAGCGACACTATCATATACGTGAGCCAAAAGGCGCAAATGGTCCCGAGCCATGGTAAGGCAACACCTGTGGGAATACCGTGCGTGAGGCCGCAAAGTGATGTGAGGTGTTACCGGCTAGATCGATGTGACTTGGAATCGGAGTCCTGACATTCTTAATCTTGGATTCCTTGTTTATTACTACCTCTGATCCATTGTAAGTGGCGTGGTTTTGGACTAGGAGTTTTGAACTAACCCCACTTCAAAACCGTGACACTTATTTTGGATCGGAGGGAGTACTAATTTTATTTGGGCATCCGTTATTTGTGTCTTTTGTCGTTTCCAATGCCACTGCTAGAGGAACATGTTGTTTTAGTAGAAAAATAAAATGTTTCGTCAAATGAGAACGGATAGGATTGTTGCTTCAATCATGTTAGAAGAAATCTCTAGCCATAGCTCGACAGGTCTTGACCCTTAGTTTGGTGCCTTGCACGGTCGTCCACACTCGTGGTAGTGGGCTATCCGAATTTTAAGGCAAAATTTGTAAATACACAATTACTATTTATAAAGTGTATTTTGAGATCCCTAAACTTATTTTAGGGGATTGAACCAAAGCAAACCTCATCTAATTAGACACTAGAAAGCATATCACGATACTTTTGCTAGACTGTAAGCATTGGAGGTCGCAACCGAGATAATTAGGGATATCAAAACACACACACACGCATGCACACACACACGCACATGCACACACACGCGTGCGCGCGCGCACACACACACATGCACCCACACACACACACATGCACGCACGCACACACACATGCACGCACACTTATATACATGTACCCTCGAAGACCGACAGACCTCGGGTAGGGGGGGGTCCGAGCTATGAGATCGGATCGATGGGTAACAGGAGACAATGGACACAACGTTTTTACCCAAGTTCGGGGCCTTTCGAAGAGGTAAAACCCTACGTTCTTCTCTTGCTTATATTATGTATATATCAATGTACAGAGTTCATCTATCTTGAGATCGTAAGTTGTGGACTAAACCCTAAGGCTAGTATGGATGCTGGTAATGAATGAATGGGATCCCCTCTACGGGCTCAACCCTCCGGTTTATATAGGCACCGAGGGTATCTAGGGTTACATAAGATTGGTTATCAACTAGAGATCACATGCCAAACGTAGTAGTTATCTTTGGAGTACACGTCAAGTCATCGGCGGTGTTCGATACATCGTGGGTTTGAGGCCTCTGGAGTTATTTCTTTACCATGGGTCGTCAGCTCGGCCCAGGGCCAAGATCAGCTAAGCTAGGGCCCCTAGTCCATGACAACGTCACTAGCCCTCCCTCATCGCTCGGCGGTTCGCTCGTATTCCCATGTGATACAGTTTGAGTCGACGTAGGTCCCCATAGCCATTACATGTTCATCGTAGACGTACTTGATTGTTCTGAAGCACATGTAGTCGATGAAGGGCGGCGGAGACACGTCGAAGAGACGCCCTGAAACAAACCCCTCAAAGGATTACTTCCCATAGTGACAAGTGACAGTAAATTTCAACACGTAATATAAATGTTTCTTTACCGAATTCCACTTACAAAAGGCGCTTCACTCCCCGGCAACGGCGTCAGAAAAGAGCCTTGATGACCCACAAGTATAGGGGTTCAATCGTAGTCCTTTTGATAAGTAAGAGTGTCGAACCCAACGAGCGGCAGAAGGAAATGACAAGCGATTTTTAGCAAGGTATTTTCTGTAAGCACTGAAATGATAAGTAGCTGATAGTTTGATAGCAAGGTAATTTGTAACTAGCAATAAATAGTAACGGTAACAAAGGTGCATCAAAGTATCTCAATTCTTTTTGTAGCAAAGAACATACCGGAACAAACTCTTATATCAAGTAAAACGTTCTCGAGGACACATGAGAATTTCATCTAGTCACTTTTCATCATGTTGGTTTGATTCGCGTTCGTTACTTTGATAATTTGATATGTGGGTGGAGTAGTGCTTGTGTGTTGTTCTTACTTGAACAAGCCTCTACCCCTCTCGCAAGCATCCACAACTACGAAAGAAGAATTAAGATAAATCTAACCATAGCATGAAACATATGGATCTTAATCAGCCCCTACAGAATCATGCATAAACTAGGATTTAACCTTCTGTCGCTCTAGAAACCCATCATCTAATTACTACTCCATAATGCATTCCCTTAGGCCCAAAGATGGTGAAGTGTGATGTAGTCGACGTTCACATAACACCACTAAGGGAAACAACAACATAGAAGTGCGCCATTAGTAACATTTTTTTTTCAAATTTTTTTTTCAATTTTTTTTTAATCTCAGTTCACTATGACTTAATCTCGGGTCAATATGCTTAATCTCAGGTCAAATCGCACTCCGTGGTCAAACTTCCCGAAAGGTCACCCATCCTCACACTACTCCAGCCCAAGCACGCTTAACTTCGAGTTCTATCCAACCCCAAAGACTCACTTCACAGGCACTTGTTCATATATCTAGCATATCAATCCTGTTATACCTTGTTGATGTCTAGGACTTTGTTCATGTTCATGACTATGATGAAATTTTGAAAAATATTTCAAACTTCCCGGTCATATTACGTTCAAAAAAAAATTCAAAACCAATTTTTTTTTCTGTTACTAGTGGCGCACCACATCCACGGTGCGCCACTAGTAAGTTTGAATTTTTTTTGAATTTTTTTGCCGCTAGATCTTGAAAGCCTCGTAACTTTTTTTCTGTTAGGTTTTTGGGGATTTTGAAAATGATTAATGGGGTTCTCCCCGTTAAATTTTGATGTAACTTTTCGAGTAGATGATTTTTCATATAAAAAACTTTTTCATCCGAGTTCGTATCCAAAAGTTATGCCCATTTTACAAATTTCCAGAGAGATTTTGCAAATAAAGTCGAAATTCATATTTGTAAATTTTCCCAAAAACTAGAGCACATATCACATGGGAAACATATTTTCTTTTATTTTTTTGACATTTCCATCATTTTCTTTTATTTTTTTTAAAACTGAAAAGGCGATCCAAGGTTGGGGGGTGCATTCGGTGTTGGGGCAAGTTAGTAATGGCGCACCACACCCGCGGTGCGCCATTACTAGTTAAACTAGTAATGGCGCACCACACCCACGGTGCGCCATTATTAGTTTTGAAAAAAAAATAAAAAAAATTGATATTTCTTTTATTTATTTTTTGAAAAAAACTTAGTAATGGCGCACCAGTGGACATGGTGCGCCATTAGTAACAATTTTTTTTATTTTTTTTTACTTTTTTTTTCAAAACTACTAATGGCGCACGACAGATGTGGTGCGCCATTACTATGTCAATTAGTAATGGCGCACTATGCAACGGTGCGCCATTAGTAACAAAAGTTTTTTTTATGTTTTTTTTCAAAACTACTAATGGCGCACCACACACCAGGTGCGCCATTAATAATATATTACTAATGGCGCACCGAGACATGGTGCGCCATTAGAATATAGTAATGGCGCACCACATCACAGGTGCGTCATTAGTGGCCATTCCATCTATAGCCCTTTTTGTAGTAGTGTAGCATCAACTACGAGATGTAATCAATACTATTAGCAACCCACAGGTACCAATCTGAGGTTTTGATACAAAGATTGAATACAAGAGATGAACTAGGGTTTGAGATGAGATGGTGCTCGTGAAGATGTTGATGAAGATTGGTCCTCCCACGATGAGAGGGTTCTTGGTGATGATCGTGGCTTCGATTTCCCCCTCTCGGTGGAAAGTATACTCGGCGGAATCGCTTCGCCAGAGAGCAAAAGTACTCCTACCGAGGCTCCACCTCGAGACGACAGCGCTTCGTCCCAAAAGTCGTCTCTTTATTTTTTTAGGTCAAATAGGCTTATATACCAAAAGATGGGCATCAGAAGTGGGTCAGGGGCTCCACAAGCCACCAGGGCGCGCCCTGGTGCCTCGTGGGCACCTAGCTGGCCTTCTTTGGTACTTATTTCCACCAATATTTTTTATATATTTCAGAACAATTCTTCGTGAAATTTCAGCCCATTTGGAGTTGTGCAGAATACGTATCTCTGACATAGCTTTTTCAGGTCCAGAATTCGAAATGTTGGCCATCTCCCTCTTCATAATCTTGCAAAGTAAGAGAGAGAATACATTAGCATTTCTCCACAAAGTATTATATTAAAAAAAATCATAAATACAATAGGAATTCATGATGCAAAATGGATGTATCAATGGGCGCTCCTCCTGAGCTCGTCGCTCTTCGGTGGCCCCCCTCTAGTAATTCTTCCAATATTTTTTATATATTCCAGAATAATTCTTCATAAATTTTCAGGTTATTTTGAGCGGTGGAGAATATCCAACTATATTGTAGCTTTTTCAGGTCTAGAATTTCAACTGCCGGCAATCTCCCTCTTAATGTAAAACTTGCAAAATGAAAGAGAAAAGGCATTAGAGTAGCATCATAAAGTGAGATAATGACCCAAAACATAAAAACATGATGCAGAATGGCCGTATCAACTCCCCCAAGCTTAGACCTCGCTTGTCCTCAAGCGAAAAGCCGAACTCGATAATCATGACCACATGCATGAGAGAGAGAGAGAGAGGTCGATAAAACAAAATACGGACATGAAAGCATCATGATCATTATCATAGCAACAATATATCATCACAAAACTTCTCATGATAAAGTAATTCATTCACATGCTTAAAGTGGGAAAAATAAACTTTATTGGAAACCAACAAACTATGATCTCATTCATCGAAACAATTGCAGTTCATCATAACTTCAGAAAGAGTCTATGTAAGAGCTTTGTTTTGCAAGTTCACATACTCAACTATCATTTAGTCTTCTATGATTGCTGACACTCACGACACAATTATGGAGTAAAAGTTTCAATCAAAGACATAGGAAGATAGGGGTTTACAGTTTTCACGTCCCAACTTATTTATTTTAAGGATAATGTCAACAATAACAGTTTATGACTGCCTACATCCAACTGGATATATCTGCCTAGATCTTTCCCCACCACATGATGCTTGCCAAATAGGGAAAATTGAAACGGAGAAGGGATGAACATAATGACTCTTGCATAGAAGTAAATACTGAAAAGTGAAAAATAGACCCTTCGCAAAGAGAAGCAAAGGTTGTCATGAGACCGCAGAAAACTCCTTGACGTCATGGGAAGGGGAGAAGTGGACCGTGAATCTAAACCTTCGTCTCACCTAATCTGCTTGGGCAAGGCCCAAAGCAAAATCCCAATGTAGG
The DNA here is from genome assembly GCA_021605145.1 of Aegilops bicornis. Classification (NCBI taxonomy): domain Eukaryota; kingdom Viridiplantae; phylum Streptophyta; class Magnoliopsida; order Poales; family Poaceae; genus Aegilops; species Aegilops bicornis. The sequence continues at coordinate 57,552,305 of CM038670.1, forward strand.
AGGCCCTCCATTGGGATCAAAGCTAGTACTAACAATAGAAGTTGCATGACAATACATTTTGGAATGGCTATGAAAATGCTTGATAGATAGGTACGGTGACTGGCAAGGTTGATTGTTGTTACTAGACCTGGCCATCTTGGCCAGCACGACCGACCCACCCTTAAACATGTTTGGCATGACACGGTCCGAGGATACGTTTATAAATGGGTCGTGCAATACTTCTAGGCCTAGGCATGACAAAATTGCTAAACGGCCGGTCCCGACTGTCGTCAGCCTTTTTGTCTATTTTGAACCTATTTTTTGGGAGTTAATTACACGTTACTATCACAATTGGGGCAGTCTCAATGAATTGGCACCACTTTACGTATTTTTTTTACAAGTAGTACCAAGTCTGGTTGTGATGAAGTAGAGGCATACATATATTTATAAGCTTACATTAGAGTATCAGACACGTCCTGGCCTTTTTTTCTATTCCATTTTTTGTATGTGTTTTTTTCGATTCCTTTTATCTTTTTTCAAATCTTGGGTATTCTTCGGGTTTTCCTTTTTAAATTTTCTTTATGTTTATTTCTTATATAGATATATACTGAAAAAATGGTGTACATTTTTTCATTTCTGTTATAATGTAAATAGTGTATGTTTTTCATTTCTTTTATACTAATAAATGGTGCATGTATCTTTTATACTAATGAAATGTGTACAGTAATATACATTTCTTTTTTGCATAATATATGATGATAATTTTGTTATATACATTGACCTTTTTTAGTACTAGTAAGATGCCCGTGCTACGCTACGGAATCAAAAAAATTAGGTGGACCTAAGTTATAGTCAAGCGCATGTACATTGCTACAAAATAATATAAAGTATCAATACATCCATCAAAGCGGTGTTATTTGTTGGTAGGTACACATCAAGCACAATCAAACATGGTTCCTTACAGAACCAAGAAATTTCCAAAGTGGATGGACATTAATTTATCTTGAGTCCTTGAGTAATTTATCTTCGGTCCTAATGACACACTCGTTTAATGCCAGGTATGTGCAACCCTTTCAAAAACAAATATTCAGGACATAATCAAACGATGGAAGCATAAGTAATGTACACATGTAATATTCTTTCCATTGGTTTACCCTGAATCACTAAATGAAGGAAAGCAGTGTATTTAACAATATACATTATTAAAGTCCATGAAATATCAAATAGAAATTAAACTACATGAGAAAATTGTTGAACAGAAGGCGAGCATCTCTATCCTCGTGGTTCAGTCAGTTAACCTGCATTCTAGAAAGATACAGTAGGTTTAGCGCATAAGAAGCAACAGATTTCCATAGAAATTACTTGCAGGTTACACCAAACTTAGCTAATATTATGCATTTCACATGGCAACACATCATACTGACTTAACTATTGATACGTGTGAACTTTTGTTATGTATTTGACATGGCAAGTTATTATTATTATTAAGCAGAAGAAGCTAAGACTCGTGAAATCCCTAACGTCTTTCTCATAAGAACTAATCGTTCCTAATTACATGTGAACTTTTGTGCCACATTTCAAAAACTTGTGATTCTTCTTGAAGAGATCAACCTGTTTGTGAAGTGAAAACAGCAATAAAAAGGACACTCAAAATTCGATATTCAGATATGGAACTCTACAATTTTAGAGGAAACAAATTGGCGGCAAAAGCTTGAAAGACACGAATGCTATGATATACAATATGCAAATATAGATTTTGAACTAATAGAGCTCCAAGTATGATAGCCAAAGCATACGAGGACAACTTCTAGGCTTCTAATCAGCACTGTCAATTTCTAGGATATACATAAAGGAGTTGAACCTGAATTTTATTCAACGAAATAGCCGAATAGGGATGTTAACTATCAGACGTATCAGTGCCGAGTAACATCTGACAAAAGGCCTTGCAACTGGTGAGGAAATTCTGGGAGGAGCTGCACGGATTGTAGTCATAGGTAGCACACCATATATACCTCACGTAGTTATTTTGCCATGCACTGGCACAATTGGATCTTATATTTAACAACCTCATCCGTCGTGCCGGTATGTCCTCCTTACTACAGTATGTGTTCAACTGGTGAAATGCCAATGAAAGCTCAATGGTGCTATTTTGTACATAATAATAAATTTGTGGAACAACGGTGAAGAAATGTGGACATGTCTATCTGAAAGTATAACCACATCTTGCAGCTAACAAGTAAAAAATATGTACAACCAACATGATTTCACTGGATCAGCTAATATGCAAGTTATATAAAGAATGTATATATATCATCACTTCTAAGCCATTACCTACTTGCATGGGAAATACTTAGACATCACCTTATGAATTCTACGACATGTTAACATGAAAATAACAGCTAATATGAAATTCATAATGCATTTGTATCTGCTCTAGAAGTCACAAATTTGACAACTAAAGCCATGGTGCAAATGTTTGAACTAACCACCTTAAATCTTCTTTCTGATTCTACCCCAAAAGAATTTTATGTCATAGCATTTTTTTCTCAACCACATTGCATCTTCTTGTTGTGTGTTTCTTATGCATAAAAAAACGTTGGTCTTTTCACCTGCAAATGCTGCTACAGTCCCATCAAACCATATATTGGTGTCCTCATTCCTTAACTTCAACTGATGTATGGGTGCATGTTGATGCAGACATCTCTACACCTAAGTATTAGCACACCTTCTCCATCATGTGTGTTTCTCTCTGGTACTCATTACCATGTACGTTTCTTTGTGGTAGTCCTTACCATGGACCTCTAATCCATGACCACAGTCTTCAAACGTTTTTTTCGGGGGCTAAGGAACAAAAGCTAGGAGAGCATTTTCATGGATGTTTGTATCCTTTAGATGTCCCAACTTATAATCCATTAAAATCTAAGCATAACTTAAGCAATAGTGGGATAAATAAAGTAACTTTAATCCTGTTTTGCCTAAGTAATAGTGGGATAAATACAGAAACTTTAATTCTTGTTTTGCCTAATTGCATAAAGTAGTAGTCAGATCTGAAAATCAAGCATCAACTCCTTTGCCATGTAAGCATAACATAAAAGCACAAGGAAGCTGCTAGATTGTTGACAAGCTATCAGACTTTGAGACTGAATGACGCTTCACACTTAATACTCATCAATTAATTTGTAGAAGAAACAATTTCCTTTCTACAGTAAGAAAACTTGTAAGTTCGTACTTAGCCTTGCAGAAAAAGGTGCCCAGGGCATCTAGAACGTGGACATCTAGAGCTTTGCATATGCACCCTGCCTAGATAGATTAACAATGAGAGCAATAACAGATTGCATAGAGCACCTGACCACCATCGAACCCCTCACCGACGCCCTTCTTATCCCGATCCTGCGTATCATCCCGGACCCCAACCGTTGTTGCTACTCCAAGAAAATCCAAAGACGGAGCCCCGGCTCGATTCGATTTTCGCCTCCCTCTGCCGTAACCCTCCATTGGGTGATGTCTGTGATTGGCATCACTGACATCTTGCCCGCCAGCCGTGCATGCCACCACGCGCTATAGGGGTAGGGGAGGAGACAGCGGTGAGGAGGGAGAGGTGCTGGGCGGCGGATTTGCTGCATCAGTGGAGGAGGCAGGAGAGGCCTTGCAGACTCGGGTGGAAGTGGAGGTGGGTGGTGAGGTTGCTGCGGTAGAGAGGAGTTGGGAGCGGACGGCGCCGGCAGCGTGCAGACTGTGGCCGCTGCCACTTCGATTCCACTTATTTTCCAGAAGGATCGTTTGCTGGGCTGATTGGATAAGGTGGGACTGGATGGAGATGGATGAAGAGAATGAGGGGTTTCTTTGCAAATGTGAAGTGGGGTTGCTCTCATGCGTCGGATGCAGATCAGACGGCCAAGATCAATGGATGGCAGGCACACCATCATCACCAACTGTGATTTTTATAAGAGTAGAGATACAATGATCTTGTTTAATTAAGATGGTCTTTTTTAAATATATGATGAAAAATATATGACGAACATCGTATATTTTTCATTGTATATTTAAAAGATGTCCATCATATATTTTTCATTGTACGTTAAAAAATGTTCAATGTATATAACAAAATTGTTCATCGTATATTATATAATAATGTTCAGTGTGTAATTATAAAAAATCTCATGTGCTAAAAATTTCGTGTAAATTAAAAAATTGTTGACAGTATTGAAAAGTGTACACCTTTCTTACAAAACCTATATAAAAAATAAATGTGTAAAAATATACGATGAACATTATATATATTTCATCTTATACAAAGTTTATCGCATATTTAAAAAAATGCTCATCATATAATTAGAAAATATCATTGTATATTGAAAAAGGTCAATGTATAAAAAAATTGTTCAGAGTATATTATACAAAAAAAAATGTAAATTACTGTACACAGTTTATTAGTATAAAAAAACATGCACCATTTATTAGTACAAAAGAAATGAAAAAACGTACACCATTTATTAGTATAACAGAAATGAAAAAGCGCACACCATTTTTAGTATACATCTATATAAGAAATAAATGTAAAGAAATTTAAAAAATGTAAAACCCACAGAATACCCAAGATCTGAAAACACATAAAAGAAATCCTACACACACAAAAAAACACATACAAAAACCTTGCACTGCAAATGGTATCCTACTTGAGCACCTAAGGCTCTCTTTCTCCGAAAGAAAACCTAAGGCTCTCCGGTGTAGTTCCCGCAGGTGCCCCCCCCCCCCCCCCCCCCCTTAAGACTTCCGCATATGGCATTCACGTCATTAAATTTGAAACAAGCTTGTTTCTGCAAGAAAACATGCCACATCGGCCCCTGACAAGCGGACTCAGCTGGTCACTTTCACCATCAAAGTAAGTGTTTATACACAATTTAGATCAATTTGTGAGCGCACGCCCGAGACTTGGTACCCGCATGCAATTTTTTTTAAAAAAAAAGTGGTACCATTTCGTTGAGACTACCCCGGTTATGGTACCATCATGCAATTAACTCTATGTTTGGCTATGCAACAAAATTGAAAACTAAAAACAAAAATAAAATAAACAGGTCATTCCGACACGAGGCTCGCATCGCTGCACCGGCACGACCCCAGCCGTGCTTCTTTCGGCCCGATCCGCGTAGCTAGGCCCTCCTAATGGGCCTGTTTGCTCCCTCCTCAAGGGTAATTTGGTCATCTGACAACAAGGGGTACATTCGTAATTCCACGTGGATAATGCCCTAGGACTTAGGCCCAATTCTTTCGGCTCGATTATGGACAATCTTGGTCTGAAAAATCGAAAGCTCAAAAGAACTCGTTCTGATTGTCCAGAATCATCTGAAAATCACTAGAATCGGTACTCCAATCTAAAATCGTTAGAATCGGTAGTGCAATCGAAAATCGTCTAGGAAGCTTCCGGTGATTTTGGACGCTCCCACAAAACAAAAGAAAACAAAACAAACCGTTTTGATTTATTCGGCCGGTCACACCACGTCGCTCGCTTCAGTTTTCTCTCCACATTAGCATTTGGATCCACCGACCGCTTATCTCTTCATCTTATCTCTTCACGACACAGTAAAAGCATTCATTCCCCTCACGTCTCTGTCCCCTCGATAGCTATCTCGTCAGCCATGGGCCACGACACATCAATCTTCCCTGGCGAGCGCCTCCTGCCATGGTGCTCATGCGGCTCCTACCTCCCGATGGCTGCGAAGCTCCTTCCTCTCCCACGAATACGGGGGGGGGGGGGGAGGAGTGTGGTGGGCGGTGCTGCAACTCAAGGGCGGCCGCAGGCATGGTTTGTTTTGTGACAGGCGGTGCAGCGAGGTAGCAGCTGCAACGGTGTTGCAACCAGCAGTAGCTTGTGATGAAGATGACGACCCCTTGACCCTTGTGCTACAAATGGCTAGTTGTTTTTGTTGGAACCGACCGGGCGGAAAGCTGTAACGGGAGATATTTTTTTGCTGGAACTGGTCGGCGAAAAGCTGCATCCACACATGACCAGTGCTGCAACCGAACGACCATTCGAGTCGTTTTGCTGCATCGGCCTTTTGTTTTGCTACAACCGGCCAAACATTTTGCTGGATCCGGTGAGTCTTTTTGTTGTTGTGATGGTCGGCAGCGATGCATTTTGCTAAAACTGGTGCTGTGTTTTTGCTGCGACAATTTCTGTTTTTTGCTACGACCCATGAACATGGTTTTTCTTGCTGATTTTTTTGTGGCGTTTCATGGCGGAGCTGCAACCGGCAGGAGGAAGGTGCTGGAACGACGACATCGTGTTACCAGTTATGACCGGCTGGGCGAAATGCTGGAACCGGCTTGGCTGCAAGCTGCAACCGCCCATGGTGGAGCTACTGGTGCGTCGGCGGAAGGGGTATTACGACATGTCGGGGACAAGCAGCCGGCATGCTCTGCACCGCAACTATCGTCTTGCGGCATGCTTCCCTCACGACGATGCCGCGGTGAGGCGGCGGCGACTTGCCGCCGCCTCGCTCACATTGGACGCGACTATCTTAGCGGCGGCGGGTCATGGTGTTTTATCCGGCGTTGACCAAGCGTTAAGAGAGGTAGGTAAACGATTCGAGATATCAACGACGGGGAGTGGAGGGCGACCGGTAAAACTTTTCACGGCGTGCGGCGCCTAATAGTGCCCTTCGATTTTAAGGTAGTACCTATAGGTGGCTAAACGGGCCGGAATAACTGGGTCGTCCCGGTAGCACGGCCGGCACGGCACGGGCCTGGCACGCCACGACACGTGCTAAACGGGCCAGCGCACGCGACGCCAGGCGGCGTTTGGGCACAAGGTCGAGCACGCGGGTCGGCACGGCACGGCCCGATTATCTTTTTTTATGTATCCTAATGTGGCCCAACAGGTAAAAATAGGCTAAAAACGCCCAGTGCGCAAAATAGGAGGCAGATTAGCGGACCTAGTGTGCCGGTGGGCCGGCCCAATTAGCATATGGGTCGTGCCTGGGCTGCAGCACGCGGGCCAGCACGGCCCGTATAATAATCGTGCCTCGGCGGGCCGGGTCGTGCCCGGGACGATTAGGATGGGCCGTGCCGGCCCGTTTGGCCAGCTATGGTAGTACCCCAATTTGAGGGGCAAATTACTAAGAAACTGCCACTAGTGGCCGCCCGCACCAAACGAGTCGCACGACTCGTCCTCTCCGTTGCTCGATCCCCCAACTCCCCCCACTAGGGCTCGCGCCGCCGCCGCCGCCGCCGCGTCGCCCGACAGCCCGCCCCGGCCGCTGGCCTCGACGCCCGGCGCGCCCGACTCCGCCCCGGCCACTGGCCTCGGCGCCCGACGTCGCCTCCGGTGAGCCCTCTCCTCTCTGTCGCCGCTCTACTCTGTCTCCTAGATGGATGGATGAATGGACGAACTGGATGCATGTTTCCTCTCTGATCTGCCTCCTAGATGGATGGATGGATGGATGGATGGATGAATGGATGCAACTAGATTTTAGATTGGTTCCTTCTTCCTGCGCTGATCGAATTCCAATCCTATGCATGGGCGAGTGTTCCTATGGCGTGGTAGGAGCAGAAGATGTAGCCTCCATTGCGTCCCCTCCGGCAGCCCCTCCCGGGTTCCTCCCACAAACCCTTTCCTCCTCTCAGGCCGCCGCCTCTCCCGAACCACGCGGCCCCAAACCCTAGTTTACTGCATCTACCGTACCCCTGCAATGTTTGGCCCCTCTAATCTCGTTTATGTGATCAGCGAGTTTTTTTCCCCACTTTTTTTCCGGGAACGTGATCGGTGAGTTTGTGCCCTGTAATTTCCGAAATTGATACATGTATTGTTTATTTGGGTTGTGGGGGGCAGCTGCAGACAGCATGGGCTTGGAGGGTGGGGATCGGCACGATTTTCTTACAAAACTGCAATGCCCTACAAATCATTGTTGGTAGGTACTGGCCACTTGTTTGAATGCACTACTACATGGTGCTGGTTGTCGCAATGCAACTGTGTCATGTTTTTGCATTCTGTTGGCTGTTGATTGTTTGGATGTTGCTGCGGTTAGTGTTGGTTGTGTGTTTCACTGATTGTTTGAGTGCTCTTGTAGTCTCGTAATCCCTTTACATCCTGTTGGTACTGAGGTGTACCTATGTCATAGTTTAGAAATTACACATATACATGCATTTAAATTTTATGCCAAAGTAAATGAAAGAAGGAATATGATTGCAAATATTTTTCTTACCACAATCTTTGCAGTAGCTGTACAATGCTTGTTCTGAGAGGATGCCATAGGAAATTGGTGTGTCTAGTGATGATGAATGAAGGCATTGGTTTAGTAGGTTTTTGCCGAGAGATGTGGTAATGATGATGGAGTGGCAATTTAGTTTGCCTGCAGATATCTAGTTTCATCTGCTTCCTGTGGTATGCGCCTGTATTTTGGTCATATTGGAAGTTCTCGTGTCAGTGAGTATGTCTTCGAGTTTTTCTTATAGATTCATAAGTATATCTATATAGCACTGACACGGATGGCCCAGTGCTTTGTCCTTTTAGGTACTCTACCCATGCAAATGCAGTTAACCATAATTTAACATCTCCATGAAATGACCTTACATGATCCGGAAACGGATCCAGATGGGGAAACGGATCCAGATGGGACCGGACTCCTGAAGCAAGTCTGTCTATTTGGCTGGCTCCAAGGTGGAATCTGGATCTAGGGTTGAACCCGAAGCATGTAGTATCTGCCGGATCTTGAAATTCCCTGGATACTTTCTTGTATTACAAATCCAGTAGTGCTCTCTAGTCGTTCTCATCTCTTCTTACACCTGAGACAGCCCATCTGAGTCGCTGCCAAGATGCCCCAAATTTTCCTTGAACAACCCATGTTTTCACACGTCTTACTTTGGGCTCATCAAACTCCTTCCTGCACATGGGAACATGGCAAGTTTTTTCTTTTCATCTAGAGTTGTCGAGAATGGCACTGTATTTACTTGACAAGATAATCCATTACTTCTCTATTTGTTTCTAGTGGGTTATGCCCCTTTCCGGTCATTCGTTTGTCACTAAATCACATGCAATACAAACTATACTATGGTGTTGTACATCGACGAGCTGATAATAGCCTGCTACAAACATTTTCTGGTGATAGCAAACTACGGTACTGCATAAACAACTTACGAAGAACGCTGGCCACGTAGCTGATTATAAATAACAATACGCTCTTCCTTACTCTAATCAGTGCATAAGGTTGATGTGAAATATATCTTTTGTCAATCTTGTTCACATGTCTTTTTTTGCTGGTATTGCCTTTCGATGTGTCACAAAATAGATGATGTTTTAGCATTGACTCGTTCTCAAATATGTATTCTTGACCATGCGTATATGTTAGTAGAAACTTGTAGTTTTATATGATGGAAATATATTTCATGGAAATTCTAATATTTCTACTTTCATCTTACCAATCTAACTATTATTTTATCTACTACTAGTCAAAGTTAAACAAATTTGACTGCACGCTTTCTAGGAAGCTATCTATTTACGAACGGAGGGAATATATCATATGTGGTCTCGTATACTAGGTTTTGCACTCAAGCAATCTTGACTTATTGTTATGGAATCCACAAATGCGTGTGTTTTTAGGTGTTAAATTTTCAGATACTAAGAATTATTCTTTGCTTCTTAAATTTGTAGGTCCTGATGCAGTAATTTTTCAGTCATATTGTTATTTGAGAAATCGATCCAGATGTGCGCATCCGTTATCTGCTCTGAAGCTTGAGTCAGAGGATACTCATCTCCAGCTGATATCACTTCACGTGAGAGCTTCGTGGTATTTTTTTGGCAGTGATTATGATGGAATGCAACAGAGAAGAGGCTTCCATGGCCAGGGAAGTTGCTGTAAAGAAGTTGGAAGATAAAGACTTCGCTGGTGCCCGAAAGATTGCACTTAAAGCTCAGATGCTATTTCCAGAGCTTGAAAATATATCTCAGCTGTTAAGTGTTTGCACTGTACACTGTGCAGCAGAGGCAAGGGTGAATGGAGAGCCGGACTGGTATGCAATCCTTCAAGTGGAGGCAACAACAGATCATGCTAACATAAGAAAGCAATACCTCAGGCTTGCCTTTTCACTCCATCCCGATAAAACTGTTTTCCTGGTGCTGAAGCTGCTTTCAAGTTGGTTGCTGAAGCTCATACAATATTGTGTGATCAAACAAAGCGATCTCATTATGATATCAGAAGGCAGTATGCTTCCAGAAAAGTGTCGAAGCAAGCTACACAGCAACAAAAGAAGAGTGGCACAAGCAAATGCGATGTACCTGGGCATGTACTGACTTTTTGGACCATATGTGCTCATTGTCAGATGCGATATCAGTATCACAACCATGTCCTAAACACTCTGATCCGCTGTCTGAACTGCGAACACAATTTCTTTGCATACAAGTACAACTTACAAGAACAGTATGCGCCGACTTCATCGAGTGTACCCGCTAATTCTGAAGTTCCAACGAAGACGTTTCCAAGTCAACAAGGCCGCCGTGTGAAGCTTTCTTCTGCACAGGAAACCACAGGTGCGAATCCAAGGATGAATGTGGCCCAAGGTGACGGTTACATGAAAGGGTATAGCAGGCCAACCATGGGCGAGAAAGCTAGTCATTCAAGAACGACAAGCGGGCAAAGTCAATTTTCAGCAATGAATCAAGAAAAACCTGCTGTACCGACTGCAAATGAACATATGGGTGGATGGTCAATACCAGATCCTCCTGATCCAAGCATCATTGGCAGACCAAAGTCAGGTAGAGCAGATGCATCTGCAGCTTCAAATGCTATGAATGTCCCTAGTCAGTCAAGAACGACAAGCGGGCAAAGTCAATTTTCAGCAATGAATCAAGAAAAACCTGCTGTACCAACTGCAAATGAACATATGGGTGGATGGTCAATACCAGATCCTCCTGATCCAAGCATCATTGGTAGACCAAAGTCAGGTAGAGCAGATGCATCTGCAGCTTCAGATGCTATGAATGTCCCTGGTCCTGCAAAGCTTTCATCTACAGGTGTTAACACATATGCCAAAATAAGGATAAATGTGGCAGAATGCGATATAAAAGGGCATGGCAATCCTAGTGGCGAGAAGGAGGCTAACCAATCGTATATTACAAAGGGGAAAGTTGAAATTCCAGCAAAGACTCAAAGTAAATCTTCTGCCCAAACTGTAAACATGAACACAGGTGTTTTTGACAGAAAGAACTCGGGTATAGAGGATGCATCTACAGTGTTAAATGCTGCAGGATCCCCCGTTCTCCGGAGATCAGCTAGGAGGACGCAAGATGCTGATGGCAGTAGTAGCCTCAACTATAATAGCAAAAAGAAGCGAAGAAAGAATAATTGTCCATCTAATGCTGATTTGAATGGGAAGCAAATATTTGATGATAATGTCACTAACGTTGACAGGCAATCGGTTCCATCTGATGTGTCTGGCAAAGTAGACATCCAAGAGGAAGCTAAAACTCCAGATATAGGTGATCAGGACAATATCAGGGCAGAAGTTACAGATACTGTTGGTCAGAATCAACCTTGCTATTCTGTGAAGCTTTCTTTCCCTGACGCAGAATTTTTTGATTTTGAGAAGTTGAGGGATGCTAGTCTGTTTGCAACTGGTCAGATCTGGGCCCTTTATGATAACCTTGATGGCATGCCAAGATATTATGCTAGAATAAAAAGTTTGGATGCCTCCAACTTTAAAGTTCATCTCACGTGGCTGGAGCGCATTGCAATGAACGAAGCAGAGGAAAAATGGTCCGATGAAGAACTGCCCGTTGCTTGTGGAAGCTTTAGCTTAGGAACAACAGAGATATCACAAGACAGACTCATGTTTTCGCATATTGTTTCATGGACCAAAGGCAAACGAAGGAAATATGAAGTACATCCCAGTAAGGGTGAGGTATGGGCTCTTTATAAGGGATGGAACATGCAGTGGGGATCAGATGCAGATAATCATAGATCCTATGAATATGAAGTCGTGGAAGTCCTGTCAGATTTCTCAGTTAGTGCTGGCGTTACTGTTGTCCCATTGGTCAGGATTGAAGGCTTTGTCTGTTTATTTGCGGCAGTTAAGGAGAAATCTGAAATTGTGGTAGCACCAAGTGAGCTACTTCGTTTTTCTCACAGTGTTCCGTTTTATAGGACAAATGGTAATGAGAAAGTTGGTGTCCCTGGAGGTTTTCTGGAACTTGACACTGCATGTCTCCCCATTGACCTGGATGCAGCGTTTCCTTGTGTTTCTCTTCACTCCTGCATGTCCCCTGGCAAGAAAGAGGGCAGCACATCCATTGATTCGAGCACTGACAGTGCAAGCAGTAGAGGAGAAAATGAATATATTTCTTCTGAGCCAAAAACATCCTTGCAGAGAGATGCCAATGGTCCTAATTCTTTAGGTGACTTCTCTGAGCAAAATAGTCCCTCCTTAGTTTATACATATCCTGATTCTGAATTCTATAACTTCGAAGAATGCCGCTCATGTGAGAAGTTTGAACGTGGACAAATATGGGCTTTATACAGTGATGTTGACAACTTTCCTAAGTTCTATGGCTGGGTAAGCAAAGTCGAGCTAGAACCTTTCAAAGTTTATTTGACCTGGCTTGAAGCTTGTCCCCAATTGGAGCAGGAGAAACAGTGGTTGGAGCAGGATATACCTGTCAGCTGTGGTAAATTTAAAATTCGAAAGTGGACAACCATGTACGAAACAAACGATACTTTCTCTCATTTAGTATGCACCGGACATGACCCGAACCAGCAGATTGAAATTGTTCCGCAAGTAGGTGAGATTTGGGTCATCTACATGGACTGGACACCTGACTGGACTCCCTCGAGCCCTCATGCTTGTGGATTTGGGATCGGTGAGATCATCGAGCGCACTGAAGCTAGCACAAAAGTTTCTCTTCTTACTCAGGTCAATGGTTACACAGCGGTGTTCAAGCCTGGCAAGCGAAAGAGAGTTGTGGAGATACCTACAAGGCACAATCTGAAGTTCTCTCACCGGGTGCCCTCGTTCTGTCTGACGGAAGAAAATGGCGGCAAGCTCAGCGGCTTCTATGAGCTGGATTCAGCCTCTGTTCCAGATGTCTTCCTTTACAAGGATGCCCAATGACATGCCGATGGAAAAGCTCAAACCCTGCCAATATATTCTGACTAGAATCATGTCTTATTCCGCTGTCAGTTTTTTCTATATATATGCCGGTCAGCTGTAGTCTATTTGAAACCATGTTAGCATTCTATTGCAGACTTGCAGTGCCCTCTCTTACTGGTGGTGGTGAAGTATCAGGTAAACTAATGCCTACTAGCGGGCGGAGGTGCGTGCCGCCGCGCCCGTCAGTAAGCCTGAGACAGTCTTTGTCGGTTTCATCTATGGAAGAAAATTTAAATAGTTTGCTCGGGATAGAGTTGACGGTGTTATAGTTCTTGATCAAAACTGTTCATTTTAGTGCAAAGTTTAGCACATCCGTTCTACTCGAGTTGTTCTTTACTGCGATTGGTTCGTGCCCTAGTTTTGGCATATGGGGAATGGATATAGCCCATTCATCTGTTGCATTCTTGGTACCCAGCAATATACAGTTAGTATCTTCAACTGTCATAAGATGCTGGAGTCGAAACACTTCTCACTGCATCTGCAGATTAGTTGCATCTCCTTCGCTGGTCCCTGAAACGAACAACTATGTTTTTGGCAGATCTGTTGGTAATAAGGCTATCTTATTATATTATATACTCCCTTCGTCCCATAATATAAGAATGTTTTTGATACTAGTGTAGTGTCAAAAACGTTCTTATATTATGGGACAGAGGGAGTAGCTATTAGGCATGGCATGGTTGGGTGTATTTTGATATAATTAGCATATACTCCCTCCGTCCCAAAATTCTTGTCTTAGATTTGTTTAAATCCGGATGTATCAAGTTACGTTTTAGTATTAGATACATCTGTATACTAATCTAAGACAAGAATTTTGGGACGGCGGGAGTACTTACCTTTTTCTCTATTTAGACCCTGTAGCAGCATCATTGTTGGTTTTTTTCTTCTTCTTTGTCTGCTGGATCGTGTAGAGGATGAAGAGCCTGCAATGTCCACTACCTAAATTTATACAAAAGTGAAGCCAGTTTTTCAGGTCATTTGTTTACTTTTGTGACAATCTTATTGTGGAAACAAAAAATTCCCTTCTGAGTCCATTATAAACAGAATTTACCGAATCCCAAAAAGTGTTGATGCAAGTAGAGAAATCCTACATACTTTGTACATCAGGCTCTCCTTCAATAATTCGAGGTCATCGACTTGAGGAAACATCATATTTTACCAAACCTACCATGTAAGCATGTGTACTACTCCTTTCGCATCATAATATAAGACGTTTTTTGACACTACGACAGTATCAAAAAATGCCTTCCCATCTAATATCTGATAGCAGCTCTTGGTAGCAATATCAATCACCATTGTAAACCCTTTGCACGAGGTATTCCTCCACCGTGAAATATCAAAGCAACTAGGATGTAGGGTATTACTCTACGGAAGCTCGAACCTGGGTAAAACCTTTGTGTGACCTTCGCTCCGAGACTTCTAGCTGCACTTGTAACCCTACCGAGGAATCTGGCGGTATTTTGCACCGTCAACTAGCACTCTCAGGTACCAATCTGAGGTTTGGTATAAAGATTGAACACAAAGGACGAACTAGGGTTTTGAGATGAGATGTCGTTGGACTTGGAAGGGACGAACTTTACAAAGTTTGACTTTGACCAAATTTTATATGCAGACTAAAAAAAAACGGAGGGGGTATATAAAGATATTGTTGCTAGACAATAAGCTTATGAGATTGGAACCAAGATATCTAAAGATATCAAAACTCTTTATGCAAAACAAAATGATATTAAAACACAAGTGCGCACGCACACACACTTCATTATTCATGCCTAGCTAATTGCACATGCATTACAATGGGGGCATAATTGTTTTATTAGTAGGTTGTCTGCAACTGTGTTTCGGTTGAGTCAACGGTTTGCCAATAGAAAGGAGGGTAGTTGAGGCGCTTTCTAGGAAAATCGGTAAAAGTGGCGTATCCACTGCTGAAAGCTCTCACACAAGGTAGGGTCCGAGGAAGGAAATATCTAAACAACCTTACCTTTGCATAATAATTCTGCAAGGAGGATAATTCGAACCCAGGACCTCCAGGCCACGTGTGGAAAGACTGCCACTGCGCCATGCACGCCCTTCTTTCTTAGTCATCAGTTTTTAAGAAAACGGATGACTAAAAAACCCAGAAATAGAAGGGTAACGAATCCATATGATGAAGGGAGAGGGGAGGAGGCACATATGGTTGGTTCGGCGAAGAAAGAAGTAAAAGAGGGAAATCTGTTCATTCCTTTAGTAAATGTCCGTGTGTTCTACAGGGAAAAAGAATCACTCGGACCTCATCAAGCCAAAATCTAAGCTCTTGAGGTTCGCATCTAGCAAATATGCCTTTCATGCAACGTTTTCTACAACTTGGGATGGCGGAAGGTTTACAACTAAATTTCACGTTTCTAAAGAAGAACCACAAGTTTCAGAAATAACGTAGGGAAGATCAAAGATAAAACATGAAGGCAAATGACACTACATATCCCAGAACAACTACTGTGAATATGAGTAATTTTTTTTAAATAATACACTGTTTTTAGTAAATTTAAGAAATATTATGCCATTTAAATTTATTTCAAAAATAATATAGCATCGGCCTTGGGGAAGCCGATTGGCTTCTGTCGGCCACCGGTAAGCCGAGTGGGCCCAGTCTGCCACCGGTAAGCCGATTAGTGGCTGGTCGGCCAGGGGCGCATGCAGTCGGCAGGTGGGCATATGCAGTCGGCCAGTGGTAAGCCGATTAGTGGCAGGTGCGCATGCAGTCGGCTGATAAGTGGCTACATGCCTTGATCGATGGACGGATGGGTGCAAGTGGGATGCTACTGCTTTGTATTTTAATCCTTACATAACGCATGGTTACAGCATCGTGAAGATGCTTTGCTAGCTCGAGCCTTACATGCAATGCATGATTACAGTATCGGGAAGATGATTTGCTAGCTCATGCACGATGGCAGTGGCGGAGACAGGGGGAGGGGGGGGGGGGGGCTGGCCCCCGCCAACGATCGAGCGAACATGAAGTATCTACTATATAATTGACGATACATAGTCATGTACGCATGTATTTGGCCCCCCCCTAATTATCTCAGCGTCCAATAGTGGTAGCAAGAAAAAAAAGGCCCGTGTGAAAAAAGCCCACTAATAGCGGCCGATGGGCATTGGCTCTACCGCTCTAGGCTAGCTGGCTAGCTTTCTCGTAACTGTACATCCATAATTAGCGTATACATGGGATTAGTCGCCGCCGCCGTTCCAGTTTTCGACGCCCTCGCCCCCGTTCGCCTCTCGCCCTTCTCGCCCATCGCCCTGCTCTGCTCGGCTGCTCCTGTCCAGGACCCAGGCCTGCTTCTCCTCATCTACTGGGCCGGTGGCTCCTGCTCTTGATTCTCGATCAGGGATTAGCCGATCTGATTCACATATTCAGGTAAATGGCTGCTGCACTTGTCAATTCTTCCTGCAATCCTGTTTCAATCGATGAACTAGCAAGTCAATTCTCATCCTGTTATCATGTATCCGTGTCGAATTGGTGCTCCAGATTTTTTTTGCTTTGGTAATTTGGTTGTGTAATTTGTGATTTTATGGTCTTTGATTCTATGAAGAGTTCCCTGTTCCCATCTTCCACATGTCCACAATTATCATGATAGTGTTGTACTGTGTGTGCCGGCTAGTTCTTATTTTTGTGATGCAAATTATCCATTATCTTGTATTAGTTCCTATCTGTGATTATGTCGAACTTATACAGTATGTTAATTCTCCATGACTCCAATCCAATCTGCAGGCAGCAGCTATGAAGAGAAAAGCAGGGCCAAACACCATTAAGATTAATGCTTTTTTTTAACTGGTTGCTTCAAGTTCTCAACCTACTGAAAGATTAATCGCTGCTCCAGCAAGGTTAGCACATCAGACTCTACGAATCTCTCCCTATTCTCATCTTCTCCTGGTGTTACATTATAAATCAGATTTTACTTGTTTTGTTGTGTGATCCGAGATGTCCCAATTCTCATCTTCTCTCGGTATTGAAATTATACGTCAGATTTTACTTGTTTTGTTGTGTGATTCGAGATGCTACAAAGAGTTTATATCTTCTACATGTCCTATAAATTATTGTGATCCAAATTATGTTATACGATTCCTTATCTATCTGTGATGCCAAAATTTTCTACGTCGAACTTATACAATATAGTTAATTTTGTGATTGCCAATTTGCCATTTACGATTCAGCAGTTATGAAGAGAAAAAACGCCGCCAAACATCATTAAGATTAATTCGTTTTTAAGCTGCTTGCTTTTGAGCTACCTACTAACCTTGTTTTATTTGATTTTTTTCGTCGGATTTTTTTCTTAAGTTGGCTTGGCCCCCCTATACTCAAATCCTGGCTCCGCCCCTGCACGATGGCCAACCACGCGCTGTCGATGGTGTGTAGTTGTTGAGACGATCAGCAGGGGGAGCCGGCGCCGGAGCCGGCGGAGAGGCTCCTCTCGAGGTAGAAAGCCCGCAGCTTTGGCGGTGCGGTCAGTGCCGCTTGTTGGCGGAGTGGGACAGCGAGGAGCCTCTCTTGTGAGAAGAACACGATGGCGGGGCACTCGGCGCGCCGCGATCCGCCGCACCAGCTCCGCCCGGCCAGCGCGGCCGCCCGCCAGCGCCGGGCGCCGAGCACCACCGGCCGCATCAGCATCACCCCACGCCTACGCTGCGCCATCCGGAACAGCTCCGACACCGCCTTCTTCCCCGACAACCTCCTTCGCAGCCGCAGCGGCCGCCTCGCCCTCGCCCACCTGGCGGCCGACGCCGCCACCTATGGCCGTCGTCGCTGCAGACCTCGACGCGGAGCCGCTGGTACCGGCACCTCGGCATCTGGTCCCTCGCCATGAGCACCTTGAGACCCATGTGAGCTAGCTAAGGTGGCAGCTAAATTAACCAACCGGCCGATCACAGAAAATACCAGTACCAAGCTACAGAAATAAACAAGGAAGAAGAAGCGATTAAAATACGAAGCAGTAGCATCCCACCTGAACCCATCCATCCATTCATCGAGGCATATAGCCACTTATCGGCCGACTGCATGCGTAGCTGCCACTAATCGGCTTACAGCTGGCCGACTGTGTTTAGAATTGAGATCGAGAGAGAAACCAGAAACAAACACCATGATATAAAAGTAAACTCCTGTTCTCATTGATGATGGGATTACACATATATATAACCCCTGAAGGGGTGCGACCGAAGGGATGTGAGGCAACCGCCTCGGTTAGAAAAGCAGGGATTAATAGGATTAATTAAATCCTAACACTCCCCCTAATTCATGCTTGTTAGTGTAAGTATCATCATCTTGAGAAGCTCCTCCAAAAACCCTGTGGGAAAAATATGAGGAGATAGGTGTTCCATATATTGCTAAAACTCCCTCAAACCCAGTGGGAAAAATAAGGAGAAAATGATGCAACATATATAATGGTTATTGTCTCTTTTAACTCAATACGAGAAAACCCATAGAGTTTAGAGGACAATAAATATGTCGTATATACTTTCCTAAAAACCCCGGTGGGGAAAACAGAAAGTATGACATATGATCTCATGTTGATATTACCTCATTAAAAACCTTCATGAAGGGAAAAAGAGTATAATATGATGCATTGAACAGGAACAATTCAGGAAGATACTCCCCCTGATTCTTGCAAAAATTCGAAGCTGTCACATACCAAAACATAGAAGTTGGTAGAGACCCGCTGAACAAATCAGTCGCATGATTTGACTTGCAAGATATGCAATATAGTGATATTGCTTATTATGTAACCTGTTTGCATCCGGGCAACACAAGAAACATTATCGTTGAGATAATGGTTGGTGAATGTAGCCATGAGGTCTATTCAGAATACTCTTCATGAGAGGGCTACCACACCTAGTAGGAACACTAAACTTGTCTATGATCTGACATAGTGGGGATCTGATCGATGTATCCAGTGATATTGGTGTTCAGATTTCTCCAAAACTGAAAAACCAGGACAAGATGTTTCACGCCTTGGAGATATCGAAAGATATTCTTGAGTACCAACAAATTGTGTTTGGTCGATCCAATGGCATATGGAACGTTGAGTCCCAATATCTCATTTCCATCATCTCTTGATCTAAAATAGATCTTTCTCTATGTCTAGAGAATGAACTAGCATGAGAGTTATGGATGGATAAGATTTGTCCAAATGAATTTCTCCAATATATTTCGGATATAGACAACATAGTATACCATAATGTATGAACGAAGGTGCTCAAGTTGTAGTAACGAGCGGTATTTTGGTTTACCCAAATCCTTCATTTTGAAGTCCGTCACTTAGATGATTACATGTGTCGTCATTGCAGACACACAACACATGGATAATCATCATTGTAGGAGTAATCCTTGTGTACAAGGATCTCACTACGTCGGTTGTACCATATGTACCGACAACAATAAGCCGTATGGTGGCTTACTGATTTTACACAATGTATGTTGCATTTTGTATTTCGATTCAGAATTGGGATTCCATTGGAAATCAATCATGTATGTCTGAATCTAGTGATTCACATGGACATGTGATCACTACATCTATCAACCGCAGAGATAGATGATTTTGAACTGCCAATGATATAAGTTATCGGAATGAGATTCCACCTCTGGAGAATAGTTGGGTATCTGCGTGAACCCTTGTGCTACAATACTTGCTCTTTGTCTCACCACCTCGTTGTTCTCAATTCCGTTTCCAGAAGAAAACTGGTGTAGATATTGCTTATGAATACCTTCCCATTATTGAGCAAGATCATTTCTACCTAGATTATACCCTTTGCTTGAGTTCAGTCCGAGTGTTGATCACACTTTGCCATGGCCATGGTCTTTGGATCTGAATCATTTGTAAGGTTTTGCAATCTAGTTGAGAAATGTATGTCGACAATTGTAGACTTCCGGTTATATGATTCTCCAGAATCTATATATCAATATATAGTTGATGAAAATATCGTTACCCGTAGTGACTTCTCGCGATTTCCCAATGTGATTGAGTCGGGTATTCCGATGTCCCGGTCATTGTGTGCACTATGACCTGGGTTGGTGGAGGTTTCCCGTCCACTGGGTGTATACTACCCATTAGGTGTCTGCCAACGTGAAGTTGATTTGCATTTACTGATTCACAGGCCTTGGTATCCTTGCTTGTGAGAAGCTGAATCCTGATGTACTTCTGCCATACATCTCCCCCTGTTGCTTTGAATGAGGAGTGGAGTGGATTTTGCTGGTACCTCCACTCTTTCAGCGCACTTTTGCAGGATTGTAGGATTGTGTGACACCTTTATAGTCAGTAAATGAATCCGGCAGATTATTTGCAATGTGTTGCAAATCTTACGAACGCATGGTTCAGATCTTTGAGTATGTGGATTTGAGGCAGAAATGTGTTGAACATTCCACTAAATTCCTGGCATTTTTATGGTACTTGAAATCTCCCCCTAATGCCTGGAAATGTTCCTCATTGAATCAGCATACTGGCCTTGAATAACTCCCCATGTGAGGGGCTTGAGGTATTGACAGAAATACAGTTATTCCTCACATAGATCCCAACTATATGTTGAGGGGCCAATGATGTATGCCGGGTGGTGATATCGATATGCAACCGAATTACCGCAGATAGGAAATGCTTGGTAGATTCCCACGTATCAAAGATGAGGGGAATAATATTATGCAGTTTGGTCATGAGCGTGTAAAACTACATGACTCCAACGTAAAGTTGGTAAGTTGCAATTCCAAAATAAAGATAATGCAATGAGCTTAACTCTTTGGATATGATTCTACCAAACCATTTTGAGTCTAGACATTAGGACAAATTGCTAAACTTCTATCCAAAGGCCATAGAGAATGCCTTCAAGGAGAATTCTGCAATGTTATCCATTCGATTTGCTTGAAACCGATGTCAGGATAATGAGCCAATGGTTTCGTGTGAATAAAGCACACACTTAAGACCATCATGTAGATATGTCTTTTAGAACCATGGAATACCTGAATAGTCTACTCAATGGTTGGGAAGAGCCACTTACCTCGACTTGATGCATTCAAGGAGTTTGAGTGGTTCATCGTAGAATTTAAGGTGTGCAAGCCTTAAAATTAGCTTCCCCGTGTCACTTGTAGTGCACATAAAATCCAAATGTTATTAGAATTTAGCATCATAATAATCATAAACTATTGGAATTGCTGATAGTTTCTGTTTCAACCCAATGTCTCGATGACCAAGACGAGTATGCCAATTTTGTCATGTACAAGACACTCTGGAAAACTATCTCGTACACAACATGTCCCTACGGGTTGTGTCGTATGTGTAGTACAATCCAGATGATACACATAGAATGTGCTTGCCATATCCGTTGCATATGGTAAAGAGAAGTTATTTCTCTTTATTGTCATCATAAGTTTCGCTATGAAAACTATTTTGACGGATACCTCCATAGTTTAGTAGGGTACGAGTTAAACCTGGGAAGCAATAAAGCATCCCAACGTTACTCGAGTACCCACAGGGATAGTAAATATGACTCGAGTTGAACCAACAAATACCTCATCGCGTCTAGCGATTTAAATATCTCCTTTCTCTCAATGAGAGTGGAAACATTGGACTTCCCTGAGTATAGAGTGAGTGTGGTGCATATGTCCACAAGGCACATATCATTTTTCATCGGATTGACTCCCGTAGAAATCTATATATAGACATGAAGATTCTCAATATGAAAATCACTGTCAGATATATAGAATGCATACAAATGTATGTGTATCAAAGTGCTGATACAATATATTGTGATATACAATATATGATGACAACAATACTTATGTTCTTATTAGAACATCGTAAATTGACATAAATTATGTTGACCACTCAGGAGATTGAGAGACTAGAAGAAGTCTCCAAACATGTCGGTTGAGGCATATTCAACCATCACGTTCTCCGTGCTCATAGGGTCCCGTCACAGCTGGTGTTGTCAGATTGAAGGTTGAAGTAAGATTCAAACCTTTGCCCTTGAGGTTCATTGTATCCCAGGAATCGCTGATACAGAATAACCAGATGCTGAGATCTGAATCTAATGCCTTATAATGTATAAGACAACATTTTTCTGTTAGCGGTGTGATCCTGACCAGAAGTGAATCCTGGATTGCACACATTATCCCACGAGACACAAGAGCGATCATGATGTCCATGACCCAGATAGGGCAGTGGTGGCCATTGAGGGTGAATGCCCCAAACTCTATAGCCATATGTTACCTTTATGGGTAAACCAGAGATAATTAATTTACAACCAGTAAATTAAAGACCATCATGGTTGATGTTATAATGAACTTAGCAAAATCAATGGGTATTTCAAGAAGTTATCTTGAAACCATTAGTGTGAATCTCAAATTGCTAAATATGACACCTTGAAGATAATCTCCAAAATGGAGTAGATCTCGCAGCACTAGAGAGTATAATCTGATAGAATCAGTAGATACTCACTCGTAATGCCTTATGTCATGACTTAGTAAAATGCGTGGGAGAGCACTTTGTAAAGCAATTATAATGTCAAAATGACAAAATATAGGCTTTAACAGTAGTCCTTGATAATCAAGAAGGCAGTAGATCTAAATGACTACCTTGTGATCCCAATACATCAATTTGAAGAAATCACTTTGAATTTTGCATTCTTATTTGCAAGAAATTAAAATTTTCAATTGCAAATAGACATATTAATCTCAACATGTAGCGGACATGGAGATACATACATTCCAGAATACATCGTACTCAACAGAAATACACCACTATTATAATGAATAGTAATGATGTTGCAAACTTGATGTTCAAGTGAAAAACTTGAATTGTATAGATCCCAAATTAAATGAGATGATCCTGTATCAAGTTGCAAGATAATTCAGCAGGATGAATTAATATTTTGCGAGAGAAAATTAATCTCAATCGCTATGAAATTGTTTTGTGAGAGAAAAAATTCTCAATCACAAAATCAATATTGTTATGCGAGAAAATTTAATCTCAATCGCAAAACAATGGTGTTGTGCCGGTAAAGAACATGTTGTAGGAATTGCTAGAGCGCAGATACATTGAACATGTCCTAATCCGTGAATCAGTAAAACCTCGATGGTAGACCTGAAAAACAACAAAGAGATAAGCCTCCATCGGCCCTCTCTATGCGTGGTTACACCACCGTTGTGTGGGAACGACGTCGAGTCGCCGGCATAGGAGGGCGAGCCACGCTGCCGCTACGGGAGGGGCTCTCCGCGCCGGGCTGTCCTTCGCCGCATCCAGCACCATAGGCGGCACGCTTTGGATGGCCGCGCCATTGCCGAGAGCAGACGAGGCTACGCTGTCGAAAGTTGTGCAACCGGAAGAACGGGTCATGTCGGGGATATACCCCGCGGTGTAAACCGGCCGGAAGTTAACCCGGCCGGTCTGGACGGCTCACTGGTAACCCGCCCGGAGCTTGGCGGTTCACGGGCTACCCGCCCGGTCTTGGCGGTTCATTAGTAACCCGGCCGGCGGATCGTAAGGCGGTTCAACTATTGTGGGCGGTTTAAGAGGAAAGGCATGAGGAATATTTTACAAGGAGTTAAGACCAGGACTTGTATCCGGTTTGTATTAGAGATAGACTAGTCCTAATCCTAATAGGACTCCACATGTAAACCGCCCTTCAACATATATAAGGAGGCAGGGCTCCCCAAAGAGGGACAAGTTCCACAAGTTGGACAAGTTAGGTTTAGACAATAGCTCTCGAGTTAGAGCACTCGTGTAACCGTGATCATCATCATCAATATCAATGAAGCGGGATGTAGGCTTTTACCTCCACCGAGAGGGGCGAACACAGGTAAAACCTCGCGTCTCGTCCCGCTCAACCCCTCTCAAGCTACCACATAGATGCGTTGGCCTCGCGACTAAGTCCTAACACTAAGGACATCTGCCGTGACAATTCAACGACAGTTGGCGCCCACCGTGGGGCCGGCGCACGGTGGTGTTGAGTTCTTGAAGGGATCTCTCCAGGGATCGAGAAGTTTGCAATTGTCCGAATAAGCCGGTTTGGAAGGATCTACACCAGCTTTTATCAAGATCATAAATTTTTATGGTGTTCACGGTCAGCAAGATGGCCAAGGTGTTCCAAGCCGCTACTAGTAGTTTCTGCCATGAATCACTTTTGCCATGAGCCGCCATCGGCTCTCCATGGGAAAGGCCCGTCGCCGCCGACAGCTGCCTTGAAGGCACGTTCCTCGTTTTTTGCCACCTCAATCACGGGCTCGAGTGCCGTCTACGTGGCTATCCTCACCTCGTCTTCGAATCCGCCTTTGGTGCCATGAGTCGCCGCATCCCCTCTGAGTCGTCCAAAGACTCAGTTTCCGACTTGGACTCTGAAGCTGCTGTCGCTGTCACATCGTCCGGTGTTTCCTGTACTACTGCTTCAAGCCGCCGAGTTACTGCCGGGGCCCCCAGATCAAGCCAAGCCGTCGGCGACTGCTAAAACAATTCCAAAGTGATTTGATTGATTGCTAGATATACTACTACCAACCAGCAGTGCGGTTCCCACTACGTAAAATTCAAGGCTGATTTGACAACTAGTACTACTTCCACGTGAAAGTAGTCTACTAGTTCAGTCTTTTTGTTCTCCGTACAACGGCTATGTAAGACACCAGGAATACTACCAGATCGGAGTAAGAAAAAAGAGGGCAGCAGCAGTCACACGCAAAAGCGACCAGGAACCTGGCAATTCAACTTCCATCAAGCTAAGTAATATGGTATCTTGACAATAGTCAAATCAGTTACGCCATTGAGGAACTGGCAGACTTCAAATACTCCATGTGGGATCCGAAGGGAAAAGTATTACTTCAAAAGTACCACCACGCTGCTTTATGCAAGCTATTACATCCATGCCTGTGGTGGCCAGGCGTTACAAACAATAACAAGCGTCTCAATCAGCATTTAAACATCAGCCAGCCACGATTCAGATTTGCCTCGTTCGGCCTCGCTGCTCCACCTCCTCAGCCGCCGGGTTCTGCGTGCCGTTCCAAGCCACAAGCCACCTCCCGCGTTGAACCGGCCATCGCCCGCGCGCTGTTCCATCAGGCGCCCTTCTACTTCAGGCCGCCGTGCCTTGGGTCGCCTGTTGCCCGTAAACCGCCCGTTTCTGCGGTTCACTTTCAGCTCGTCGCCTGTCGTCAAGTAGCACGGCCGACCTGTTTCTGCCGCAAGGCTGCCGCCACAATTCACCTCGCCAGTTTACCCTACGGGGTACGGGCTTGCTCTGCTCCAGGCCCTATGACGGCCACAGTTGCCGCAACATGTTCCAGCGTCCGTATTCATCGGACAAAATATACGAGGACAAGTGCTCACTATAAAAGTGATGCCCTACTGCGGACGGCGCGCGCGCGCTGTTCTACACCAGCATCTGCGGATATCACACTGATAAATCGGAACACAAACCGCCGCCCTGTATTCCGGTTTACATCAACGCGCCGGCCAACTCGCCCGTCCGTACCACCTTACGGCACCACTGACGACTCGCCCGTCCGCCCTGGCCACAGGTTCATGCGTCCGCGCCGGTTTACAACACGGAGGACAACTTGCTCGTCGCACCGGTTTACAAACACCGCGGCCGGACTATCCGTCTGTTCGTCTGGCCGACTCGGCCGTGATTAATTTTAGCATCACTGTGGTGATCATCAACTCCATGGCGGATAATTTCTGGCCTAACATTTCAGGTGATATCCATCTAAAATATATTTTATTAGTGCATATTGTTTTTGTAAAAGAGCAGTTTATCTTTGCCTTGGTCTGCAATATTGTATGCAGGACAATTATTCATTATAAATGTGGTTTATACCATGGGTACGAAGCACGCGCTGGCAACGTCCTGCCCGGTGTTCGTCCGTGCCACATTACACGGTGAATGGGCGCGTGCAAGACGCCGCCCTTACGGCCCGGTTTACATCAGCTTGCCGGGACCGTGCCTGCGTTTGACTCGCCCGTCCGAACCGGTTTACAACACCGTGGCCGGTTCATCTGCCCAAGCCACCTCTAATACTGTGGATGTCTCTACCATCCATTTATTGCGGCCTGGTCTACATCAACATACTGGGCCGCACCTATCTGCATGAGCTATATATTACGTATGAGCAAGTCACAGCTTGGGTAGCCCGGTTTTCTTTCAGCAAATTGGAGGCAAATTATCATCAAACCGCTGTTTGCACTGGATGGCTCAATGGGCAGGCGCACAAGTCGCCGCCACTACAGTTTGGTTAACTTCAAATCGCCAGTTGGAAGGAACCATTGGCCGAGTTGCTGACACGGCTCATATGGGATCATTTACAACCTGCCGCAGTCACCTCAACCTTCTATGGATTCACATCGTGCTATCAACAACAATGATGTACAAGTTATGCCGGTTTATATCACAGTCAAATATGGAGAGTCTCAAACCAACTCCTCGAGACACCTTTTGAGACTCGGGGGCTACGATGACATGACTCAGCGAACATTGCCGATTTGATGAAATTTAAAGAACCCGGGGCGATGGAGGGAAGGATAACCCGGTCCCGGAGGCTACTGCTGCATTGATGAAAGTTTGGAGGCCGTCAGAAAATTTCCGGTTTAAAAAGTGTATGATAGTTACAAAATCCGGCTCAATGAAGAAGATCCGGGTCATCGAAAGGATTCCGGTTTAAAATCCGGCTAAAGGAAAGTCAGTCTCACTGAAGCTCTCAAATATCCGGTTTACAATCCGGTTCAAGGGAAATCTGTTCTCTCACAAAGCTCTTTAGCTCTCAAATCCGGTTTAACAATGTCCAGTTCAAAAAGGAATTAACTTCTCGCAAGTTCGAGTTTAAAGGCCGTCAGAAAATTTCTGGCTGAAAATAAAGATTCGGTTTAACATCCGGTTCAAGGAAAGATGTCTCCTACAAAGCTTTGAAGCTCTCAATATCCGGTTCAAAATCCCGGTTCAAGAAGGATTTATCTCTTGCAAAAGTTAAAGGGTGCCAAAGAGGACATGCTGCCATGATGCGCGGTTCAAACATGGGTATCATGCCTTGTTGGCTTATCACATTATTGATCACTTGGGGCTTGGTCATGTCTGAACCATAGTCACACCTCTTGATCGGCGCAATGCCACAAGATCACTTGGGGCCTTGGTCGTGTCCGAACCATAGCAACGCCATTTGGTAGGCGAAAAGCCACAGCATCACTTGGGGACTTGTGGTCACGTCTGAACCATAGTCACGCCTCTTGATCGGCCTAGTGCCACAGCATCACTTGGGGGCTTTGGTCGAACCCGAACCATCGCTACACCTCTTGATCGGCGTAATGCCAATGCATCATTTGGGGACTGGCTGACTCGAACCATAGCTACGCCTTTTGGGGGCTTGGTCGTGTCCGACCATGGTAATGTCTCTTGATCGGCTCAAAGCCTCATTTGCAATGGTTTTATATTTGCCTTTGCTTGAATTTTGTTCTCTTTTAAATTATTTCTTTTGTTGTGTTTTCAAACCGACATTATTAATCCGGTTCAAACTGTCAATTACAAATTGGCGGAACACGGTCAAATCTAATCCGGAGACTATTTGCCCGGTTTGATTTTATGTTACCATCTTATTATGGAGTAAACCGTGTTCATTAACCCGGTTTTACTTTCAATTACAAATTGGCGGAACACGGTCAAATCCTAATCCGGAGACTATTTGCCCGGTTTGATTTTATGTTACCATCTTATTATGGAGTAAACCGGTGTTCATTAACCCGGCTTGACTTTCAATTACAAGTTGTCAGTACATGATCAAATCATAATCCGGAGACTATCCGCCCGGTCTGGTTTGACTACGAGTCGCCAGTATTATATATGGTTAAACCGGTGTTTATCACAACCCGGTACGGTTTATCATCAACCGGCACAGTATGAAAGGAGTTATCATTACTCAAGATTGGAGTTATCACTTTTACTACATAAAGTTGGTCAAACCAGCAATGTGATTCAATATCACAGAAACAGGTTGAATAAAGCATGATTATAAATCGCCGGCGTTTATTAAACCGGCCTGGCTTTGGACTATACGTCGCCAGTATATATTTTGGATTGCGCCATTGGAATCATGCGCTTATAAATGATTGGGTTATATTATTCAAATAGCCAAACTTGGCTGAATTTTCATTATGATATTGGATGAATTTTTCATACCGGATTATATTATCTTAAATAGCCAACATGGCTGGATTTCCATTTTGGTTATCAATAACCAGTATTATGATTAAGGTTTTCAAAGTCGCTTTAGCGCAATGGCTATCATATTATCAATGGATATAATTTATTCTACAATTGAAGGAATAGTCCCGAGTTGCTGCAGGCTTACAACCCGGCACTTGGGGGCTACATTATTCAAGTTGAGATTATATTAAATATGCAAGTCTCATGTCGCTGCAAGCATGCACCATGACACTTGGGGGCTAATGCAAAGTAATTTTTTTGCTCATATTATTGAAGACCCGACTCATCATATTATAATGAGTCGACCTTTGGGGGCTACCAATTGCTCCTGTCAACAGTTGAAGGTACAAAGCTTTTTATTCATTATATTGAAGGGACCGCTGCTCAGTTGGTAAAGCACAAGGCTCTTAACCTTGTGGACGTGGATTCAAGTCCCATGATGGGAGTTACATCATATGATGTTATTTTCATTGAAGTATATATTAAGTCCCAGCTCAATATTATCTTACTGAGCCGGCCCTTGGGGGTACACATCATTGCTCAAATCTATATGATTATACCTACAAAGTCCCTGCTTATTATTGCATAATGACCCGGCACTTGGGGGCTACATAATATGGAGTATTCAGTTTTTACTAAGTGACTGGGATGAACAACATGGATTTCTTCAAGCTTGTGACATTCATATTGAAGCAAATATTAAGCTGTTACTACGTTACCTTCTTAAGATTTGAGGGCTACAAGTGATAGGCACATAGGAGGTATATTTTCAAGCTGGATGTTAACTACAAGTATGACCCGGTGCTATCAATATTTATAAACCGGTGATCTTGGCAATGATAAACCGGCAAGTTCTACATCTTCAAACCGGTTGAATATCAGATGAGTATTTCAAGACCAATATTTCTTAAACCGGCGCTTTGGAAGCCGACTCAAGTGGATTATTCTTCACAATATTTTTCTATAAGAAACCAACATCAGCAAATTGGTTATGAAGCTGGTTATTGACCCGGATTTTCTAGAAGAAGGAAATGACAAGGACGATCAGGTGCGGTCTACAAGAATTCTTAACCCGGAGTACAACCTGCCAAATTTGTTCGGGTGTTTATTTTGCAGCGTAAGTTGACCATGGATAAATCCAAGCTAAACTTGGGGGCTAATGTCGGGGATATACCCCGCGGTGTAAACCGGCCGGAAGTTAACCCGGCCGGTGCTGACGGCTCATCGTAACCCGCCCGAGCTTGGCGGTTCACGGGCTACCCGCCCGGTCTTGGCGGTTCATTAGTAACCCGGCGGCGGATCGAAGGCGGTTCAACTATTGTGGGCGGTTTAAGAGGAAAGGCATGAGGAATATTTTACAAGGAGTTAAGACCAGGACTTGTATCCGGTTTGTATTAGAGATAGACTAGTCCTAATCCTAATAGGACTCCACATGTAAACCGCACCTTCAACATATATAAGGAGGGGCAGGGCTCCCCAAAGAGGGACAAGTTCCACAAGTTGGACAAGTTAGGTTTAGACAATAGCTCTCGAGTTAGAGCACTCGTGTAACCGTGATCATCATCATCAATATCAATGAAGCAGGATGTAGGCTTTACCTCCACCGAGAGGGGCCGAACCTGGGTAAAACCTCGCGTCTCTCGTCCCGCTCAACCCCTCTCAAGCTACCACATAGATGCGTTGGCCTCGCGACTAAGTCCTAACACTAAGGACATCTGCCGTGACAATTCAACGACAGGTCACGCGAAGGCGACGCCCGTGGCCGTGATGCGGGCGCTGCCGCTTGTCCAGAGGGGAGGCCTCGTTGTGAGAGTCCACCTCGATCCAGACGGGCTAAGGCGACGCAGCCAGCTACGGGATAGCCGTGGCTGCAACAGCATGCAGGCCACGTGTCGTGCGTCGAGCCGGAGCATGGGAGGGCGCTGCCCGCCATGGCTAGGGCGAGGGCGCGAGGCGCAACACCGTGGTGGTGGGCGCTGCACCGCTGCCGCTGATGCGGCACGTCGCCTGGAGGAGGAGGGATGGGGTTGAGGCCGTAGGAGGCCGCTGTGGCCGTCATACCTTGCTGCCATGGACGATAGCCACGGACACATTGTTCGTTCTCTTCTTGGTAACTGCTTCCGTGAAATCGATCGGCAGTTGCCGATCTGATCTCCATGGCTTCTGTGCCGACGAGTACCATCGAGAGGCATCTCCTCTGTTCCTTTGTAGGCCGAATCGCTCGGTTGAATTTGCGCCACGCGCCGGAGGGTGTAGCCGGCCGCTGGTTTCCGCGTTGTCGTCTGTTAGGCCAGCGCCGTGGAGGAATCGTGCCGGCCGCTTGGGAATCGGCTATGGCTGATGCGCCGTTTGCGGTTTGCCACGCCCGGGGGCGTCGCCGCTACAGCCATCACGGCCGCTCATGGTGCAACTGCTGCGTTGATCATGCTCCTGAGATCTCCTTGTTCCAAATTGATGCATAGCGAATCAACAATACAGTGCATTAGTAATGTTTGTTTAATCAAACTAGGAACAGGACAAAAGGGAGCGCAGCATGCACTGATCCATCAAGATCATCAGTTCGTATAGATGGATCGATTCCGTCCTTGAAAACTTCAACGTTTTTGGCCGATCGCTTGTTGCCGGAGAGCAAGTGACTGATAACGTGTTTAGAATTGAGATCGAGAGAGAAACCAGAGACAAACACCATGATGTAAAAGTAAACTCTTGTTCTCATTGATGATGGGATTACACATATATATAGCCCCTGAAGGGGTGCGACCGAAGGGATGTGAGGCAACCGCCTCGGTTAGAAAAGCAAGGATTAATAGGATTAATTAAATCCTAACAGACTGCATGCTCACCTGTCCGACTGCATCGACCAGCCACTAATCGGCTTACCGGTGGCCGACTGGGCCCACTCGGCTTATCGGTGGCCGACTGGGCTCTACTCGGCTTCCCCAGGCCGATGCCGTATTATTTTTGAAATAAATTTAAACGACGTAATGTTTTTCAAATTTATTGAAAGAAGTGTATTATTTTAAAAAATTTAGCAATTTTACATGCACAACGGTATGAATTTCAGAATTGTTGGACTTTCCTTTCGTATTTTCGTTGTGTTGTTTCAGTAAAGTAGGTTATATGCTCAGCTGGTCTGCATCATTGAAGGTTATTCTTTTTAGCCCCTGAACAAATTTGCAGGTCAAGAGTAGGTATTATATATATAGCAGTATAGATTATGTTATTCGGA
Organism: Aegilops bicornis; assembly: GCA_021605145.1. Taxonomy (NCBI): domain Eukaryota; kingdom Viridiplantae; phylum Streptophyta; class Magnoliopsida; order Poales; family Poaceae; genus Aegilops; species Aegilops bicornis. The sequence continues at coordinate 57,583,836 of CM038670.1, forward strand.
CAGATCCTCTCCATGAACAAACTGAATTTAGCTCTGCGGCACCATGAAAATATAGATTAGGGCCCCATTTGATAGCAAAGTATTAGGAAAACCGAAGTATTAAAAACCACAGTATTTTTGTCAATGTGTACAAGATACCACAGTTTTGATAATACCAAAGTATCTTGAAGTATTGAGATTATTGTGACATGTTTGGTTGTTGCCGCAAAACACAGTATTGTTGCCTAGCCGTTGCGTACAAATAGTCAGCTACCTAGCCGTTAGCAGTGGAAGGACATGCAGCTGGCCGGCCATTTGAATACTATTCTGTTGAGCTTTTGTAGCTAGCTAGCTGGATATCCTAAACATCAGCGTGCATAACAACCCAACGGGTGGCTTGTGTATACAAAAAAGGTCATCCATGGCATGGCGTCTCCTGTGAATCACCTGGTGGTGAAGCTACACATAGACGGAGCTGCTTACCGTTCTTCACGTCACCATCGAGGCGCAGCGGAGCTACGCGTGGAGGTGATGACCCAACACGTCGTGTAGTTGGCCACTCATCTGCGTCACTGCCGAGGGGCATGAAGAGCTGCGCCAGGATTGGAATCGCGCGGCCACGCTCGGCACATTCACTTGATATTCGCATTGTCTCCATCCTTTGTAAGTCCTCCTAGTTGCTCCATCAACGTGGGGGGATTTTTTGAAGAGTAAACATAGAGAAGATGATGAGTTGGCCATCATCGAAGCCGTATACAAGAGATAAATTTTAGAGGGTCATGAATTGAGATGTAAAAGAGATCTTCGGATGAAAAAATATGTATTTCATAATTTGGTTAAGTGCTTCAGAGAGAGACAACTTCTACAAGATGAGAGGCTTGTCTCTGTGGAAGAACAAGTCGCAATATTCTTATATACCCTTTCGGCGAATGCAAGCAACCGTAGTCTACAAGGGCGATTTCAACATAGTGGTCAGACCATAAGTACCTATTTCAATAAAGTGCTACAAAGTATCATGTCATTATCTGAACAGCTCATACAGTTGCCACCAGTTAATGTTCCTTTAAAGGTTTCAAGCAACCCTAAATTTATGCCGTACTTTCAGGTATGCATCTTGTATCTTGTTGTTCTTACATATAATTTATAAATATTGTTATGTAGTTTTCATCAGTATTTCTTGTCTTTATGAAGGATTGTATCCGAGCAATTGATGGGACGCATGTTCCAATTAGCATATGTCCGAGACTACAAGACCCATATCGCAATAGAAAAGGAACATTATCACAAAATGTCATGGTGGCATGTAATTTTGATAATCAATTCGTCCATGTTAGGGTGGGCTGGGAAGGTTCAGCTTCTGATGCTCGAGTGCTACAAGATGCACTAGAAAATAATTTCTACGTGCCAGAGGGGAAATTTTATTTGGTTGATGCAGGATATGCAAATACACCTAATTTTATTGCACCCTACCAAAATGTCAGGTACAAACCAGGTCTTCTATTAGAGCAACAACCATAAAGTGCAAATACACCTATCTTCATTATGTTTCGAATTTCAGGTACCATTTGAACTAGCAAGCCAAATGCAACCAAAGGCCACAAAATGCTAAAGATCTATTCAATCTTAGGCATGCACAACTCCGTAACCACATCGAGCGTATCATTGGCGTTGTGAAGAAGCGTTTCCCAGTATTGAAGTGTGCTTCACATTACCCAATTGAATCTCAACCTGATATTGTCATAGCATGTTGTGCACTTCATAACTTTATTCGCAATCACGAGGGAGGCGAACAATGGTTTGACCAGGTTGGCTCCAATATTGACCCAACACATATAGTTGATATTCCAAGTGGGGATGCAAAATATAGAAGTGATGTACAATCTCTCAATGAGCGGCGTGCATTGGGTCATTCAAAAAGGGATCAAATTGCTGAATCAATGTGGAAAGACTACTGTGAGTATCTCCAGGAGCGCGCTAGAAGAAATAGCACATGACTTGTGCAATTGTTGAAGCAAGAATAAAACTCATATGATCAATAGAATCATTTTATGGAAATAATGTAGTAGCTTTCTCATTAATGAATAATGTACTTTACATTTCTATGAGTAGATATTAATGTAAACTGCAAGTATCAACTTGTGCAACAAATATGAGTCCGTCATGTACCATGGAATTTTCTTCTAAAGACCTGATCAAATGCGCAAGGTCCACCAAAAAATATTATTGCGCTATATATACAACTTACATATACTATCACCTACAAGCCGAGTGCACAAATAACATGGCAGAGGTAACAAAAATAAAACGATTGTAATTTTTAGGAAAGGAACTAGAGTGCCGTCTAAATAAAAGTATAGAGCTGAAACACATGTATGCTAAGATACATTTGTGTTCCTCTTTTTAATCATGGTATAGTCCAGGGTAATATTTCTTTAAAAAACACAAAACTAAAGTAATATGAACTAATAAACTAATAGTAGAGTATCAAAGAATTTTATTTTTCATATGAAAATAACTAGCATGAATTATTGCTTTAAATTTACACTAGTAGAAAAGGGGGCATCAGTCCTGGTTCGTAAGGGCCTTTAGTCCCGGTTCTTGAACCGGGACTAAAGGGTCGTTACTAATGCCTCCACCCTTTAGTCCCGGTTCGTGTTGGGCCTTTAGTCCCGGTTCTTGAACCGGGACTAAAGGGTCGTTACTAACGCCTCCACCCTTTAGTCCCGGTTCTAACTGTTGGGGAACGAAGTAATTTCAAAAAATTTCCTACGTACACGCAAGATCATGGTGATGCATAGCAACGAGAGGGGAGAGTGTTGTCTACGTACCCTCGTAGACCGAAGCGGAAGCGATCTGGCGTAGAGGAAGTAGTCGTCGTTCTCCTCGCGATCCAACCGATCCCAGCGCCCGTTACTCCGGCGCCTCCGAGTTCTTGGCACACGTTCAGCTCGGTGGCGCTCCTCGAGCTCCGATCCGGCAAAGCTCCGGGAGAGAGAGTTCCGTCGGCCTGACGGCAGGCGTGGTGAAGATCTTGATGTTCTACCGGCGCAGGCTTCGCCTAAGCACCGCTGATATGACCGAGGTGGAATATGGTGGAGGGGGCACCGCTGCAGCTAAGGAGCGATCTCAAGGATCAACTTGTGTGTTCTAGGGTGCCCCCTGCCCCGTATATAAAGGAGCAAGGGGAGGGCCGGCCGGCCCTAGGAGGCGCGCCAAGGAGGGGGAGTCCTCCTCCTAGTGGGAGTAGGACTCCCTTTCCTAGTCCAACTAGGAAGGAGGAAGGGGAAGGAAAGAGAGGAGAGGAAGAGGAAGGGGGCGCGCCCCCTCCTTGTCCAGTCGGACTCCCCATGGGGGGCGCGCCACCTCCTGGTGCGGCCCCCTCCCCCTTTGGCCCAAGAAGGCCCATTACTTCCCCGGGGGGTTCCGGTAACCCCTCCGGCACTCCAGTTTTCTCCGGAAACTTCCGGAACCTTTCCGGTGTCCGAATATAGCCGTCCAATATATCAATCTTTATGTCTCGATCATTTCGAGACTCCTCGTCATGTCCGTGATCACATCCGGGACTCCGAACTCCTTCGGTACATCAAAATACACAAAACTCATAATATAACCGTCATTGAAACCTTAAGCGTGCGGACCCTACGGTTCGAGAATAATGTAGACATGACCGAGACACGTCTCCGGTCAATAACCAATAAGCGGGACCTGGATGCCCATATTGGCTCCTACATATTCTACGAAGATCTTTATCGGTCGAGACCGCATACGTTGTTCCCTTTGTCATCGGTATGTTACTTGCCGAGATTCGATCGTCGGTATCCAATACCTAGTTCAATCTAGATTCTTGGCAAGTCTCTTTACTCGTTCCGTAATACATCATCTCACAGCTAACTCATTAGTTGTAATGCTTGCAAGGCTTAGTGATGTGTATTACCGAGAGGGCCAGAGATACCTCTCCGACAATCGGAGTGACAAATCCTAATCTCGAAATCGCCAACCCAACATCTGCCTTTGGAGACACCTGTAGTACTCCTTTATAATCACCCGATTACGTTGTGACGTTTGGTAGTACCAAAGTGTTCCTCCGGTAAGCAGGAGTTGCATATTCTCATAGTTATAGGAACATGCATAAGTCATGGATAAAAGCAATAGCAACATACTAAGCGATCGGGTGCTAAGCTAATGGAATGGGTCATGTCAATCAGATCATTCAACCAATGATGTGACCTTGTTAATCAAATGACAACTCCTTTGTCTATGGTTAGGAAACATAACCATCTTTGATTAACAAGCTAGTCTAATAGAGGCATACTAGTGACACTCTGTTTGTCTATGTATTCACACATGTATTATGTTTCCGGTTAATACAATTCTAGCATGAACAATAAACATTTATCATGAAATAAGGAAATAAATAATAACTTTATTATTGCCTCTAGGGCATATTTCCTTCAGTCTCCCACTTGCACTAGAGTCAATAATCTAGATTACATAGTAATGGTTCTAACACCCATGGAGTCTTGGTGCTGATCATGTTTTGCTCGTGGAAGAGGCTTAGTCAACGGGTCTGCTACATTCAGATCCGTATGTATCTTGCAAATCTCTATGTCTCCCACGGACTAAGTCCGGATGGAATTGAAGCGTCTCTTGATGTGTTTGGTTCTCTTGTGAAATCTGGATTCCTTTGCTAAAGCAATTGCTCCAATATTGTCACAAAAGATTTTCATTGGACCCGATGCACTAGGTATGACACCTAGATCGGATATGAACTCCTTCATCCAGACTCCTTCATTAGCTGCTTCCGAAGCTGCTATGTATTCCGCTTCACATGTAGATCCCTTCTGACGCTTTGTTTAGAGCTACACCAACTGACAGCTCCTCCTTTTAGTGTAAATACGTATCCGGTTTGCGATTTAGAATCGTCAGGATCAGTGTCAAAGCTTGCTTCTACGTAACCGTTTACGATGAGCTCTTTGTCAAATCCATATACGAGAAACATATCCTTAGTCCTTTTCGGTATTTCAGGATGTTCTTGACGCTGTCGATGATCCACTCCTGGATTACTTTGGTACCTCCCTGCTAAGCTTATAGCAAGGCACACATCAGGTCTGGTACACAGCATTGCATATATGATAGAGCCTATGGCTGAGGCATAGGGAACATCTTTCATTTTCTCTCTATCTTCTGCGGTGGTCGGGCATTGAGTCTTACTCAACTTCACACCTTGTAACACAGGCAAGAACCCTTTCTTTGCTTGATCCATTTTGAACTTCTTCAAAATTTTGTCAAGGTATGTGCTTTGTGAAAGTCCAATTAAGCGTCTTGATCTATCTCTATAGATTTTGATGCCCAATATGTAAGCAGCTTCACCGAGGTCCTTCATCGAAAAACTCTTATTCAAGTATCCCTTTATGCTATCCAGAAATTCTATATCATTTCCGATTAGTAATATGTCATCTACATATAATATCGGAAATGCTACATAGCTCCCACTCACTTTCTTGTAAATACAGGCTTCTCCAAAAGTGCATATAAACCCAAATGCTTTGATTACACTATCAAAGCGTTTATTCCAACTCGAGATGCTTGCACCAGTCCATAAATGGATCATTTGGAGCTTGCACACTTTGTTAGCTCCCTTTGGATCGATAAAACCTTCTGGTTGCATCATATACAACTCTTCTTCCGTAAATCCATTCAGAATGCAGTCTTTACATCCATTTGCCAAATTTCATAATCATAAAATGCGGCAATTGCTAACATGATTCGGACAGACTTAAGCATCGCTTCTGGTGAGAAGGTCTCATCGTAGTCAATCCCTTGAACTTGTCGAAAACCCTTTGCGACAAGTCGAGCTTTGTAGACGATAATATTACCGTCGGCGTCGGTCTTTTCTTGAAGATCCACTTGTTTTCTATTGCTTGCCGACCCTCGGGCAAGTCAACCAAAGTCCACACTTTGTTTTCATACATGGATCCCATCTCAGATTTCATGGCCTCAAGCCATTTTGCGGAATCTGGGCTCACCATCGCTTCTTCATAGTTCGTAGGTTCATCATGATCTAGTAGCATGACTTCCGAGAACAGGATTACCGTACCACTACAGTGCGGATCTTACTCTGGTTGATCTACGAGGTTACGTAGTAACTTGATCTGAAGTTTCATGATCAACATCATCAACTTCCTCACTATTTGGTGTAGATGTCGCAGAAACCGGTTTACGTGATAAACTACTTTCAAATAAGGGAGAAGGTACAATTACCTCATCAAGTTCTACTTTCCTCCCACTCACTTCTTTCGAGAGAAACTCCTTCTCTAGAAAGGATCCATTCTTAGCAACAAATGTCTTGCCTTCGGATCTGTGATAGAAGGTGTACCCAACTGTCTCCTTTGGGTATCCTATGAAGAAACATTTCTCCGATTTAGGTTCGAGCTTATCAGGTTGAAGCTTTTTCACATAAGCATCGCATCCCCAAACTTTAAGAAACGACAACTTTGGTTTCTTGCTAAACCATAGTTCATAAGGTGTCGTCTCAGCGGATTTTGACGGTGTTCTATTCAGCGTGAATGCGGCCGTCTCAAGAGCATAACCCCAAAACGATAGCGGTAAATCTGTAAGAGACATCATAGATCGCACCATATCTAGTAAAGTGCGATTACTGACGTTCGGACACACCATTGCGCTGTGGTGTTCCGGGTGGCGTGAGTTGCGAAACTATTCCGCATTGTTTCAAATGTAGACCAAACTCGTAACTCAAATATTCGCCTCCACGATCAGATCGTAGAAACTTTATTTTCTTATTACGATGATTTTCAACTTCACTCTGAAATTCTTTGAACTTTTCAAATGTTTCAGACTTATATTTCATTAAGTAGATATACCCATATCTGCTTAAATCATCTGTGAAGGTGAGAAAATAACGATATCCGCCACGAGCCTCAACATTCATTGGACCACATACATCTGTATGTATGATTTCCAACAAATCTGTTGCTCTCTCCATAGTACCGGAGAACGGGGTTTTAGTCATCTTGCCCATGAGGCACGGTTCGCAAGTGCCAAGTGATTCATAATCAAGTGACTCCAAAAGTCCATCAGTATCCATCAGTATGGAGTTTCTTCATGCACTTTATACCGATATGACCTAAGCGGCAGTGCTACAAATAAGTTGCACTATCATTATCAACTCTGCATCTTTTGGTTTCAACATTATGAATATGTGTATCACTACTATCGAGATTCATTAAAAATAGACCACTCTTCAAGGGTGCATGACCATAAAAGATATTATTCATATAAATAGAACAACCATTATTCTCTAATTTAAATGAGTAACCGTCTCGCATCAAACAAGATCCAGATATAATGTTCATGCTCAACGCTGGCACCAAATAACAATTATTTAGGTCTAAAACTAATCCCGAAGGTAGATGTAGAGGTAGCGTGCCGACCGCGATTACATCGACTTTGGAACCATTTCCCCAGCGCATCGTCACCTCGTCCTTTGCCGGTGTTAAGCAATCCGTAGTCCACTGTTTGAGTTGCAAATATTAGCAATGTAACCCGATTATCAAATACCAGGTGCTACTGCGAGCTCTAGTAAGGTACACATCAATAACATGTATATCACATATACCTTTGTTCACCTTGCCATCCTTCTTATCCGCCAAATACTTGGGGCAGTTCCGCTTCGGTGACCCGGTCTGCTTGCGGTAGAAGCACTCGATTTCAGGTTTAGGTCCGGACTTGGGTTTCTTCTCTGAGCAGCAACTTGTTTGCTGTTCTTCTTGAAGTTCCTTCTTCTTCCCTTTGCCTTTCTTCTTGAAACTAGTGGTCTTATTGACCATCAACACTTGATGCTCCTTTTTGATTTCTACCTCCATGACCTTTAGCATTGCGAAGAGCTCGAGCATAGTCTTTACTAACCCTTGCATATTATAGTTCATCACGAAGCCTTTGTAGCTTGGTGGCGGTGATTGGAGAATTACATCAATGACACAATCATCCGGAAGATCAACTCCCGGTTGAGTCAAGTGATTGTAATACCCGGACATTACGAGTATGTGCTCAGCAGCAGACCCATTCTCTTCCATCTTGCAGCTATAGAACTTATTGGAGACTTCATATCTCTCAATCCGGGCATTACATTTGAAATATCAACTTCAATTCCTGGAACATCTCATATGCTCCATGACGTTCAAAACGTCGTTGAAGACCCGGTTCTAAGCCGTAAAGCATGGCACACTGAACTATAGAGTAGTCATCGACTTTGCTACGCGGGCGTTCTTAACGTCGTCGGTTACATCAAGCAGGCCTGGCACCTAGCGGTGCATCCAGACGTAACTCTTACGTGCAGCAATGAGGATAATCCTCGAGTTACGGACCCAGTCCGTGTAATTGCTACCATCATCTTTCAACTTTGCTTTCTCAAGGAACGCATTAAAATTCAACGGAACAACAAAGACGAGCCATCTATCTATAAACATAGACAAGCAAGATACTATCGGTACTAAGTTCATGATAAATTTAAGTTCAATTAATCATATTACTTAAGAACTCCCACTTAGACAGACATCTCTCTAGTCATCTAAGTGATCACGTGATCCAAATCAACTAAACCATAACCGATCATCACGTGAGATGGAGTAGTTTTCAATGGTGAACATCTTATGTTGATCATATCTACTATATGATTCACGCCGACCTTTCGGTCTCCGTGTTCGAGGCCATATCTGCATATGCTAGGCTCGTCAAGCATAACTGAGTATTCTGCGTGTGCAAAACTGGCTTGCACCCGTTGTAGATGGACGTGAGAGCTTATCACAACCGATCATCACGTGGTGTCTCGACACGACGAACTTTGGCAACGGTGCATACTCAGGAGAACACTACTTGATAATTTTAGTGAGAGATCATCTTAAAATGCTACCGTCAATCAAAGCAAAATAAGATGCATAAAGGATAAACATCACATGCAATCAATATAAGTGATATGATATGGCCATCATCATCTTGTGCTTGTGATCTCCATCTCGAAGCACCGTCGTGATCACCATCGTCACCGGTAGCGACACCTTGATCTCCATCGTAGCATCGTTGTCGCTTCGCCATCTATTGCTTCTCGACTATCGCTACCGCTTAGTGATAAAGTAAAAGCAATTACGGCGTTGCATTTCATACAATAAAGCGACAACCATATGGCTCCAGCCCGATTGCCGATAACTTCGGTTACAAAACATGATCATCTCATACAATAAAATATAGCATCACGTCTTGACCATATCACATCACAACATGCCCTGCAAAAACAAGTTAGACGTCCTCTACTTTGTTGTTGCAAATTTTACGTGGCTGCTATGGGCTTAAGTAAGAACCAATCTCACCTACGCATCAAGACCACAACGATACTTCGTCAATTAGACTCCGTTTTAACCTTCTCAAGGACGAGGCGTAGCCACACTCAGTTCAACTAAAGTGAGAGAGACAGACACCCGCCAGCCACCTTTAAGCACGAGTGCTCGTAGCAGTGAAACCAGTCTCGCGTAAGCGTCTGGCGTAATGTCGGTCCAGGCCGCTTCATCTCACAATACCGCTGAACCAAAGTATGACATGCTGGTAGGCAGTATGACTTGTATCGCCCACAACTCACTTGTGTTCTACTCGTGCAAAACATCAAACCATAAAAACCTAGGCTCGGATGCCACTGTTGGGGACCGTAGTAATTTCAAAAAATTTCCTACGCACACGCAAGATCATGGTGATGCATAGCAACGAGAGGGGAGAGTGTTGTCTACGTACCCTCGTAGACCGAAGCGGAAGCGATCACAACGTAGAGGAAGTAGTCGTACGTTCTCCTCGCGATCCAACCGATCCCAGCGCCGTTACTCCGGCGCCTCCGAGTTCTTGGCACACGTTCAGCTCGGTGACGCTCCTCAAGCTCCGATCCAGCAAAGCTCGGAGAGAGAGTTCCGTCGGCCTGACGGCGTGGTGGCGATCTTGATGTTCTACCGGCGCAGGCTTCGCCTAAGCACCGCTTCTGATATGACCGAGGTGGAATATGGTGGAGGGGGCACCGCACACGGCTGAGGAGCGATCTCAAGGATCAACTTGTGTGTTCTAGGGTGCCCCTGCCCCCGTATATAAAGGAGCAAGGGGAGGGCCGGCCCGGCCCTAGGAGGCGCGCCAAGGGAGGAGTCCTCCTCCTAGTGGGAGTAGGACTCCCTTTCCTAGTCCAACTAGGAAGGAGGAAGGGGAAGGAAAGAGAGGAGAGGAAGAGGAAAGGGGGCCGCCCCCCTCCTTGTCCAATTCGGACTCCCCATGGGGGGCGCGCCACCTCCTGGTGCGGCCCCCTCTCCCTCTTGGCCCAATAAGGCCCATTACTTCCCGGGGGTTCCGGTAACCCCTCGGCACTCGGTTTTCTCCGGAAACTTCCGGAACCTTTCCGGTGTCCGAATATAGCCGTCCAATATATCAATCTTTATGTCTCGATCATTTCGAGACCCCTCGTCATGTCCGTGATCACATCCGGGACTCCGAACTCCTTCGGTACATCAAAATACACAAAACTCATAATATAACCGTCATCGAAACCTTAAGCGTGCGGACCCTACGGTTCGAGAATAATGTAGACATGACCGAGACACGTCTCCGGTCAATAACCAATAGCGGGACCTGGATGCCCATATTGGCTCCTACATATTCTACGAAGATCTTTATCGGTCAGACCGCATACGTTGTTCCCTTTGTCATCGGTATGTTACTTGCCCGAGATTCGATCGTCGGTATCCAATACCTAGTTCAATCTCGTTACTGGCAAGTCTCTTTACTCGTTCCGTAATACATCATCTCACAGCTAACTCATTAGTTGTAATGCTAGCAAGGCTTAGTGATGTGTATTACCGAGAGGGCCCAGAGATACCTCTCCGACAATCGGAGTGACAAATCCTAATCTCGAAATACGCCAACCCAACATCTGCCTTTGGAGACACCTGTAGTACTCCTTTATAATCACCCGATTACGTTGTGACGTTTGGTAGTACCAAAGTGTTCCTCCGGTGGCAGGAGTTGCATATTCTCATAGTTATAGGAACATGCATAAGTCATGGATAAAAGCAATAGCAACATACTAAGCGATCGGGTGCTAAGCTAATGGAATGGGTCATGTCAATCAGATCATTCAACCAATGATGTGACCTTGTTAATCAAATGACAACTCCTTTGTCTATGGTTAGGAAACATAACCATCTTTGATTAACAAGCTAGTCTAGTAGAGGCATACTAGTGACACTCTGTTTGTCTATGTATTCACACATGTATTATGTTTCCGGTTAATACAATTCTAGCATGAACAATAAACATTTATCATGAAATAAGGAAATAAATAATAACTTTATTATTGCCTCTAGGGCATATTTCCTTCACTAACACGAACCGGGACAGATGGGCCTCCACGTGAATCGGGACCAAAAGGCTTCCACGTGTCAGCAGCTGAGGTTTTTCTTTTTTTCTAAAAAAAAGTGGCTGGTTTAGGGGTTTTGAGGGTTAATTTTAGGTTGTTATTAGCTAGCTAATAGAGAGAAGTGTCCTCTCTTATACTGCTATGTTCATTTCACTCGCCGATATATAATAACTCATGCATGCTCTCATCATACATCATCATATATAATAACAAGTCCTACTAATCATGCATCATCATACAACTTCTACTCGTTATTAATAACAAGTCATACGATCATCATCCTCATAGTCATCGAACCAAACCCTACATAATTGTTCTTAGCACATGATCATCGATTGTCGGTAGGACCTAAACACCCTTAAGGTAAAATAGCATAAAACAATATAGACCCTGACTCTCCATTATGAAGAATGGAGATCATCCCATCTCCAATTAAATTGCGCTTAGCCTCCTTTTGCTTGCAAGAAGCTCCTTACGACTGTCCATACATTTTTCCATTCTTTGATTGTCATGTCTCCACTTCTTTTAGAAATCCGGTATGGACAATTGAGATTCGTAGGACGACCTGATTGTATGTTCAAAACATCAAGGCGACCGTGCGTATACATCAGATGAGGCACACAATCATTCGGGATTATCTGTTGAAAAACATAGTAATAACTTCATAGTTAGCAATGATGTACTAGTTTTAGAAGTATTTAAAAAGATGCAGGGATGTCGTAATATATAGTAAAAAATCTTACCAAGGTATCTCCATGGTAGTTACCGTAGTTCAACACGTGCACTAGTGGCACGTATTGACCATAATGTTGAGGAGTTCGATTGTAGACATTGTAATTCTCAAGATCAGTACAAAATGCGATCAGATGATTTTTCTCCTTATAAGTTAATTCGAAGCCATCGGTGTAGTGGGTTTTGTCTACCATTTTCCGCACATTCTTTGAAGAATGAAAATAAGCTGTCAATGGAAACAAGCTGTCAACTATTTTGAAATAAACAATATAAATTACTTAATAACTATGTTAAGCTCGAGGGAAGAATTGGAGGTGTATCCACAAGGACCAAAATGCCCATATTGTCTTGCTGGATTGTAGGATCACCAAGATCCATGGTGACAAGCATACCCTCATCAAAACCATACATCTTGCAAAGTGCTTCTCAATTTTTGCAACCAAAATGGGTTACACTCTCAGCATTGTACAACTTTACTTGAAAATCCACACCATGATGGGTCCTTAGGAGAATTGTTTTGGTTTCCATACTTTCATGGTCTTCAAAACCCATCCTCTCCAAGACATAGCGTCTTGCATAGCATGGGATAAGCTAGTCTAATTGGAAAAGATAAAAAATACACGTTAAAATAGTTGAAGTCGTGCTTAATTACGAAAAAAAACTATTGTCATCGTTGTGTACCGTATGAACATCGAAGGTCTCCTCGAGCTTAATGCTGAAGCGCCGATCTTCGTCCAACTCAATGAACCTGTCGCACATACCTCGGTCGTCGTGGCACCAGTCGCACTCCCAGGCGGTTTTAAGTAAATCGAGTACGACATTTCCGTCCTAAGTTCATAATTCAAATATTAAATATATGTACTAAAATCCCTAAATTAGATCATTATTATTAATCACGGGTTGACTATCGGTGATGGTACGTAGCTCGTCCTTTCATTCCCGAGTGCATTATTACAACAAATTGTCTAGCACACGGGAATGAAGGAGAAGCTACCCCCACGACGGGGTGTATGATGGAGGGGGCTCCTAGCTCTTCAATTTTAGCATTCAAAGTAGGAGTACTTTTCCAATATGAGCATTCAATAAGCAAAACCAAATCGTAAAATAAAGTAGTATTCAAATTAGCATGCATTTAATTATAACGAAAAGTACACCATCTCTTGTGTTCGTACATCGTCGAATACTCCTCGAATAATATCATACATATAGCATCGCTAATTAATACAGCTAGAACCGTAGCGCCCGACGGGTATCGTCGCGGGCGGTGGACACCCAAAGATAAAGAACGATCACAGGATCATAGCTCCGGTGAGATCCTCAAGAACCTGCCAGGTATTGTCGAACCTGCCCTCCAACGCAACCATGTAGCGGCCAGACGTGCTCGTCCTCCTCGCTGACACGGTGATGTACCACCTCTGCGGTGTCCGGAAGCCTCGGCACCGTCACTGGCCCACGCGACCGCCACCAAACAAGGATCGGGTCAACAATGGGCTGCCTCCTCACCAACCTACGTCCCCCGGAAGGTAACACCTCCCAATACCAGCTCGGCGGAGCCCAGTCCCGAACGTGGCCCTGATCAAGCAGGCCTCCACCACCGAGTCGATGACGACGAGGATGCGGGATAGGCATCGCCGACGTCGATGCGGGAACTACTTCCATATATATTTAAATAAAGTAGTTTTATTAATTAAATCAACTAGTTCAACTACTAAGCACTTACTATAAATAAATAAAGTAGTACTTACTAAAAACAAACTACTTCTATATTTAGTAAAATAAAGTAGTTGACAAAGAAAAATTCTATGAACATATTCATAAATGACTTATATCATTCACAATTTTCCTATACATACACAATAAGTTGACAAAGAACATACTATGAACAAAAAAATCATTAAAATTCTATGAACAAAATTACAACAGAAAAAAATCATACAAATTCTATGAACATAAAAAAATCATAAAAACTTGACATATTCGATCTTTGCATATATATGAACATACAAACATGCATATTCAACAATAATATCACCAAAAAAATCTATTAACAGAAAAAAAATCAAACACAATTATATGAACAAATTAATTACACAATATTAACAAAAAAATCTATGAACTACAAAAAAATATAAGAACAAATCTAACAAAATTAAATACATCTAAATTACTACACATCTATGAACTACATCTAAATTACTACACATCTAACAAAAAAAATCTATGAACTACAAAAAAATCTAAAAAAAATCTAACAAAATTAACTACACATCTAAATTAACTACTACTAACGTCAAATTAAATTAGTTGCTCACGGCGATGGCGACGGCGAGGTCTTGGCCTTGAGGCGGGCAGGCGGCTTGCAGGCGAGGCGGGAGGCAGCGTCGAGGCGGGACGGTGCGTGGAGGCAGGCGTCGAGGCGGCGTGGGATGGGCGGCCTTGGGCGAGGATGGATTCGCCGCCGTCGGGGGAGAGAAGAGATTGAAGTGGGGATGGGCGGTTCTGAAATTTTCGTAAGTGCTACTTATATAGCAAAGGCATTGGTCCCGGTTCGTGGCACCAACCGGGACAAATGCACCCCTATAGTCCCGGTTGGTGCCACAAACCGGGACCAAAGGCCTCTTTTCACCAGCCCAAAGGGCGGGAAGCAGAGGGCTTTGGTCCCGGTTGGTGGCACCAACCGGGACTAAAGGGGGGGAATTGGTACCGGTTGGTGCCACGAACCGGTACCAATGCACCACTTTAGTCCCGGTTTGTGCCACCAACCGGGATTAAAGGCCCTGTGCTGCCCGCGTCGCGGCACGAAAGTTTAGTCCCACCTCGCTAGCTGTGGGAGCTCGAGAGTGGTTTATAAGCCCCAGTCCCGCTGCCCTCTCGAGCTCCTCTCAAATGCAGGCTTACGAGCCTAAACGCACTATATGTGCCTATGGGCCTATTGGGCCTATTACGGGCCTGAATCCTGGCCCATTGTTGGGTTTCTAACCGTATTCAGGCTGTGGTAGCCCTTTAGGTGGCACTTATTTTATTTTATTTATTTTATTTTTTGCTTTGAATTATTTATTTTCTTTTGATTTTTGCTTTTTTAATTTTTTTTTCTTTTAGCTCAGATTAATTATAATCTTTCTGTTACTCCATTAGTTTCCATGTTAATTACTTATTTCTTTTAGCCCTTTAGCCGTCTAATTACTTATTTATTTTCTTTTATGATAATTCTTTTTGCTATTAAAGTTTGTAACAAAATTCTATATAATTTTAGTCCTATAGCCGTCTAATTACTTATTTATTTTCTTTTATGATAATTCTTTTTGTTATTAAAGTTTGTAACAAAATTCTAATTACTTATTTATGTTCTTTTATGATAATTCTTTTTTTAATGTTTTGAACAGAATTCTAATTACTTATTTATTTTCTTTTATGATAATTCTTTTTGCTATTAAAGTATGTAACAAAATTCTAATTACTTATTTATGTTCTTTTATGATAATTCTTTTTGTTTTTAATGTTTTGAACAGAATTCTAATTATTTATTTATTTTCTTTTATGATAATTCTTTTTGCTATTAAAGTTTGTAACAGAATTCTATATAATTTTAGTTTCAATAATACTAGAGGTTTATAAAAGCTTTTTAGTTGATTCCTTCAGTACCAGTTCTAAGGCTGTTACAAAGGCATTTTATTTGGTACATGTTTTAAGGCTGGTGCCCCACGAGCACCTTTTAGTACCGGTTCGTGGCATGAACCGGTAAAAGAGTTTTTTAGTTGATTCTTTCTGCAGCTGTTTTTTAGTCCCACCTGCCAGCGAGAGGCACTCGCAGCGGTTTATAAGCCCCGAGTGCAAAGACGATGCAGAAGAGGCTCAATGCAAACCTGCACGTTGCTTAGCTTTAAGCCTTGAGGAATAGGGTAGACTGCACGGAGCTATGTGCAGTGCAGTTTACACTATTCCGAAAGGTTTGAAGCTAATAAACGAGCATTGCGCCTCTTTTTTATTTTTAATGACTTATTACAACTCAGAAATAAATAGAAAAAAATAAATATAGCAGAAAAGAAAAAAAAACTACTCAGAAATAAATAGAAGAAAAAATAGTTGTGATTAACTTTACTAAAAAAAATGAGCATAGATGCGCTTATAGAGAAAATTTAACCTAAATTCATAATAAATTTTTACTAACTTCAGAGAAATTCAATATGAATTTAGGTCAAATTCACTGTATAAGGGCATCTATTTTCACTTTGAGAGGAGCTCAACAAAGCAGAGAGGGAGGGGCTTATAAACGGGTGTGAGCGCCCTTCGGTTGGCGAGGTGGAACTAAACTCTGACCGCAACGAGGACCAACCCTTTAGTCCCAGTTGGTGGCCTGAACCGGGACTAAAGGGCAGCCTTTGGTCCCGGTTCGTGTCACCAACCGGGACCAATGGTGGTGGGCCAGGAGCGAGGCCCATTGGTCCCGGTTCGTCCCACCAACCGGGACCAAAAGGTCCAGATGAACCGGGACCAATGGCCCACGTGGCCCGGCCAGCCCCCGGGGCTCACGAACCGGGTCCAATGCCACTATTGGTCCCGATTCTGGATTGAACCGGGACTAATGGGCTGACCCGGCCTGGACCAATGCCCCCTTTTCTACTAGTGTTAACGGCCAAGCACTTGCTTGAGGATCTCCAGAACAACATCATGCTCCACTGTCATGAAGATTTCACGGTCAACTCTTTGTCCTTTCAGATAGTCGATCATCTTCAGATGTTCACTTGCTGAGACATCTGGTATGGTCTTAAGTTTGATAATGCAATTGGCAATGCAATAAGGGTCTTTGTCAGGATCTTTTTTTTTCATCTGCGCCATTTTCACTTCTCTATAGCTCTCAATTTGTTTTGTCTTTACATCCACATAAGTTTTAAGTTCTTCTTTTATAACAGCAACCAGATCTTCAATCGCTGTTTCTTTGCCTCTCTTAGCCTTACCTTCATCATTGCCTTTAGAAGTCCTAGCCTTTTTCATAGGTGTTGGGTCAAGAAGTGTGTTCATGTGTTCCGTGGGAATTTGGCTACTGTTCTCCGTTTCGTGTTGTTAACAGGAAATACTTCAACATCCTCACCATATATGCCTTCAGTCCACTCGTAATTATGACCTTCAAAGCCTGGAGCCCGTAATGTTGGACTAGGTGAATTAAGCCCAGCGGCATCTAGAACCTGTTGTATGAAGCTTTCCCCTCGTGGTAAATATGTTGCTGGACTGGACTTCTCTTCAACCACATCAGTTGTCCTCTTACAACCCTTCCCCTCCGCTGTTTTACCTGGGTACAGAGGAATAAATTGTAAACTACAAGCAAGGCAAGATCATATGCTAAATTCATTACGTGTGAAACCAACGTACCATAATAAATTGCATGCAAATCATCGTAGTAAGGGAAAGCTTTGTATCTCCACTTCTGCTGTTCTTTGCTCAATTCATCCCATTTTTCATCAATGGTTGTTGGCATTTTTGTAATAGGATCAAAACCGAAGCCACTCTTCTCTACAATAGATTTGACAACAAAATATTCTTTCTTCAACCGCTGCTCTCTAAATTTTAGTTGACAAACAATGAAATTAGCTCTCGGAAACTGATTATTCAATCGTGTAGTCATGCTATTCCATCCTTCTTTGGTCCATCCATTCTGACCGCGAAATCTAGCTGCATCTGCATACTCTTTCATCACAGAAACAAGCAGGTCTAGTTGAGCAGTGGTCCATGATGCTCTCTTTTTCTTGTCTGCATTTGGGAAGCAAAACATCAGGAAAATAGACAAGGACCCTACTCGAAATCAACAAATATCAGAGTTATCATAAATATCTGGTTAAAACAAATCAACTTCAGTAAATCTTAATATCCCATGCATGACGCCACACCATGGATTACATTGACAAAACAAAATACTATATCCTAATGTACGCAGGCTTGTAGGCTGTCGTGGAGCTAGGCAAAAATCTGTAGTGAGCAACTGCTAATGATAGAACAAAATTGTTATGGGTGGGCCGAAAGCACGCTAGCTACAAAGTGCATGCTACAAATTAATGATCTGTCACCTCTAGCCCCTATCCCCTGCTAAAAGTACCAGGTGTGGTTTGTCTTTTTTGAGATTCAGGTTCGAATAGGGATATTGGAATCTGAATTGTCTGAATGAAAAACAGCAAAATCGCTATGGTATGACTGTTGTGCATTTCAGCAGTGAGATTGAGGTTCTACTGCTTGTCTTAGACAGTCTATTTACACTTCCACAGCCTGATTGGCTGTCAAAATTTGTAAGCTGGTAACCCAGCAAAAACTTAGATAGCCAATGCCTCTGTAACATACATATTTCTGAAATCGCAACCTGATATAAGCCGACCAAGCAGCAGCTTGGCTGTCTACTTTCTTTTGGCTTCAGATATAAGCCGACCTAGATAGCCAATGCTTCTATAACACGCATATTTCTGAAAATCACAGCGATGCAGACTGTCTTACGCCATATTTCGGGCTACTACATAAAGCTATCACCAAGCTAAGATCATCTAGGTTGCATCTAGCCTTACGCCACTAAATCTTGCTTCTCAATCTATCCAAGGAGAATCTACTCTGCCCCTGAATCGGGGACGACCTTCTCGTCAGCAAGGCCGGACGACATCGAGGAGATTGTGCGTCGCGGCGCCGTCCGCAGATACCAGCGGCATGCACAGTGAAGAACAGCACGGCCGTGCAGAGGAAGGAGCCGGCGGTTGGCAGGGAGAGGCGGGAGGAGCGATGAGGGAGGATGGAGGGCAGAGTAATCACCTTTGGTCTCTCCATCACCGTCTCTTTGTTTCCCCATGGCCGCCGATGGAAGACGACAGGGCGGCGGCGTGAGAACGAGCCAGAGCAAGGAGCGGGGAAGGATAACGAGGGGACTCTCTTCTTTTCGCCTCCTCTGTTTTTTAAAAACATGTCGAGGGTTCTTTTTATTAAACAGAGAAAAAACTACAGTTTGCCAAATACTACAATATTAAAACAACAGTTGTTAGGGGCAAACAAACAGCTCGTTGTAAATAAAACTGTGGTAATCTAAAAAACTGCAGTATTCTCAAAATGCTTAGAAAATACTTCGTTACCAAACGGGGCCTAGATGTGTACACATGTTGTTTAATACTAGTGCATAGTGAACTTCTTATGGCATAT
Organism: Aegilops bicornis; assembly: GCA_021605145.1. Lineage (NCBI taxonomy): Eukaryota > Viridiplantae > Streptophyta > Magnoliopsida > Poales > Poaceae > Aegilops > Aegilops bicornis. The sequence continues at coordinate 57,603,169 of CM038670.1, forward strand.
ACATGCTGTTTTAAAATTTTGATTCCGATAGTTTAGTGGCCTCACCATGCGGGACGAATGGTATTTTATGATCTTAACTCATGAAGGGAAGTCGTGCTTACAACCGTGTTGATTGTAATGTCGATGAAAAACTGTCATGTATGCTGGACTATGCTACATGTTATTTGAAGTTCTAGCAGCAACATACAATAATTTTTTTCTCTTGCTAGTCGTGTCAGTTCATTCAAGCGAACAAGGTGCTCCTCTAAATTCCAGGAAAATAAATGTTGACGTCTGCACGGACGTGCTCACCAATGAAGCTATGCATTTAATTGAAATAAATCTTCAATTCACTCTTAGGAGGTGTTTGGTTCAACTCTGTTGACGTAAGTGGTACTGGAATCAGATCACGGGCAGAAACGTGATCTGTTTCCTGAGGGGATCGACCGGTATCGAAATTGACTTGCCATGGAACTCGATTGCGGGGGATTTGTTTCCGCTCAAAGGGAACCCAACAAAAGTTGATGGTATGAGGCTGCGCCGTAATCAAATGACGGCTGAAAATGCACGAACCAAACACCTCCTTAGGTTCATGTAGCTCTTTATATATACTCCCTCTGTTGTAAGGACATATAAGAGTGTTTATATCACTACTCTAGTAATATAAACGCTCTTTACGGAGGGAGTATATGGCACTGCACCCACACATGACGATCGATGAATCGAAACAACAAAAAAACATACACATTACAGCTTGACAAATGACAACCACAGTTCAAGTATTAGTCAAGGGAAGGTGTCACATCAGATACCATCAACTAACAATACCACACGGGCTCTTTGAAGTTTCTCAAGTTTATTGTCTCTTTTTACCTTTACAGACAGAACGAACGAACTGAATGACCACACAAATGAAATCATGTGCGGCAAGTAGGTTCCGCCCCACGCCTTCCACCCATGGTACATATGATCACATGGTGATATACAACATAAACCTAAGCTAATGCATCCAAACAAGCCATGCTGTCTGTCTGTCTGTCAGTGAGTGAGTCAACCTAGTGGCAAGGTAGACAATCACCTTGACAAGCTGCTCTGTTGTCCATGAACATAATATACACAGCACAAAGACGGGGCGGAACGGACGGAGCTATGCCACGATAAATAACAACCCGCAAATAAGGCATTCCCAAGTACCGAGAGCTGGACGTACTTTGCGTAGGATAGGATGCAGTGATGTGAAAACCCCGAATATATAGTTTACAGTTTCCACCACTTCTTGTTCTCCATTGTTTTCGCGAGCTCCTGGGCGAGCGAAGCGAAATTCTCCGCCCCGTCTTGAAGCTCCGCGGTCCGCTGGCTTATTCTCTGGCACAAAGGCGATTAGCTAATGAGGCTTTTCTTGTTCAAGAAATGGTTACAAGAGAAGACGAGTCGACCAACGAAAATCAGAAACATATACAGTCTGGGGCTACCAGCCTGGTGTGCGTAAAGAGTGCGTTACGGAATTCATTATTTTACCTCGAGTTTCTCCTGCCGCTGCATGAGCTTATCCTTCGCATGGGCAGCTGCTGCTGTTGCATCCTGCAAAAGGAAACCTTAAGAGTCAGCTTAGAGAGAGAGAGAGAGAGAGAGAGAGAGAGAGATCATGACGAATCGCAATGTTGATGGAATTACCCCGCCAAACTTATATTTGGTGAGAATTTCTTGGGTACTTCTCATTCTTGGTTTGTCAGCATCACTTGATCCTTCAAACAGTTTCGCTCTCTCGTCCTCTACTGCAGAAGTGTAGGCATAAACTGATAAACATGCACAGCTGAAAAGAAGTGTGCTTTGAAAAACTAAAACACACATGCCCAACCTGTTGTTTTCTTATTCACGTGAGAAGCAGAGGATGATGCTGGCGGAGGGGATAGGGGCACTTCATCATCAATTTCTATGTCATCTGCATTGAAACACTTTTGGATAAATAGGCAGCACTGCAGGCAAATGCTTTACAAAAACAAGGAGAGGGGGCGAGACCAATCGACAGTTCTTCTATTTGATCATCAGGATTCGCTAGTGATGGTTCAACATATGGTCCTTTCAAGAAAATTGACTCCAATAGTTCACTGGGGGTTTGGGAATTGAAACTTTTTCTCAGGTTTGCATTTTCATCCGCTTTTCCTTTTAATCCTTTTATAATGCCACCAATAACTCCTGCTGCTGGATTCTGCACCAGAAGTTTCATGTTAAGTCAAACTGTACAGAGTACTCCCTCCGTCCCAAAGTAAGTGTCTCAAGCTTAGTAAAGCTAGTACAAAGTTGCGACAATTATTTTGGGACGGAGGGAGTATCATATGGGTTGAGGGGATTAGACAATTGCCTACCTGCTTTCCTTTCTGGTCTGTCGAGATGCTCATAGCTGCTTCAGCTGCTGCTGCAAGTACCTTATCATGAAGGCACGGCAACGATTCTGGAATCCTAAAATGATTATCATGGATACGAAACATTAGTTTAATACCACTGGGTCGGGCATCAGAACTATTTAGTTAAATAGACTCGAATTCAAACAGAATCAGACGTGGGAAGCAAGCAAGAAAAATTCAAGTACCTGAAGTCATTCTCTGAGTCTATAAGAGAGATGATTGCAAATTCAGATCCATTAACCTGTGGCGGGGGACATACTAGAAAAGTGAGGGAGGTATTTTACAGCACAGTCGATATTGAAGCTAACATAAATGAAGAACAAATCTGGATTAATGAATATTGAATAGAGATGAAACAAAGTTGGGCACCCTCAACTGTGCTTGCCACAAAGAAAACATGTCACTCATTTTAGGGACCGTTATTCTGGCTATTTTTGCAGAGAACTAAGCTAAGGTTACCCAGCTATTGGTGTGGAAAGCCAACACTAGTATAGAACATAATCCAAAATAATGTTTAGATACAATGTGGTGCTAAAATTTAGTGAACAGTTAAAAGTTGAACATCAAGTTAAGCAAGCAAAACAATTTACCAGAGCAATTTGTCCATTTGAGGAGCTCATGGTTTTATCCATGCCTGTCTTGTAACTCCATCTTAGTAATTCCATCAAGGAGCTCTCAGCGAGAATATCTAGGCTTGGCAAAGATCTGTCATGAGAAGCGTAAAACAGTTAAGGTATGGGCAAAACTTGACGAGGCCCTTGCATGAATGTACACACCTACAGGTAACAGATGATGACACCTGAAAAGTCTTCCTTTTGAAATCTTTAAAATTACACAAGATGTTCTAAAAGAAAAGATACTGTGAAGATCTACAATCAAAGACTGTCTTTTATCTATAACAACCTCATATTCCCAAGAGATTCTTCATGGTGATGCATATGAGACATAGGGAACAACAAATATTGATGATGATAGTATTACCAGGTTGTACTTTATAGGTTTATTAACTATTAGCAATCTAAATTTTGACAAGCATGTGAAAAAAGAAGTCAATGTAAACTTGCAGTAAGAGGATATGAATGTAAAGAGGGAATCCGTTCTCCACCATCATACTTTGACAATAAGTGTCGTATTAGATAATCCACATGATTATAATATGTAATCATAAAGACAACATGGCAAACACCTTCATATCAAAATTTCTAGCATACCAAGCAAATAACATGACAAAATAGTAACTACCTCAATTCTATGATGCCTGTCTGATAAAATAATATCAACCCACAAGCTTTATCATCCTTATTCTTGAAAATTGCTGACCAGCAGCATTTTTTTGTGAGCTTGGTTTTATGGAGATGCTTGTTGCTTCCCTGATGGAAAAAGAACATCACCAATAAGCTTTAGAAGTTTGAAATTTCTAAGTAGTTTCCATATGCCAAGTATGCACCTGAATCAATGATGCCAGAGAAAATAAAAGAACCGCATCCTCAATGCAGACCAAAAGAAGTGAATCTGAACCGCCACTCTGTGGATGTAGAGAAGCATTTTTCTTGTTAGTTTCAGCTCCTTGTACTTGCTTTTGGTCGAGAGCATGTTCTTCTTTCCCTGTCTGACTTTTACATGGGAGTTTGTCTTCTGGTAATTGGGCTTGCACCTCATCTGAAGCTCCATCTAAACCCAGAACTTACGGAAATTATGCATTGATCTAGGAAAATGGGGGTAGAAGTCAGCATAGTGAATAGAAATCACTTACCTATGAGGACATACATCAAAAGTGCAGAAGATTGCTTCTCATCTAGCAGAAGTGAATTTATGATCAGACCACTTGTGCTGTCAACTACAGTAAGACGTGCATCCTTACTTAAGGAAAGTACAACATCTGTTGGAAATTTTGCACTTGTAGCAATCTCTTTCTGGGGCGGGCCTGCTTTTGCAGCAGATGCACCTATACTGTAGTTGCTTACTGAAACCACAGGAGAATTTGTTCCTGATGTACAATCCACAGAGAACATCACGGAGAGTTGACTTGCATCAAACATTGCCACCTTTGAGAAGACAAACCAAAACATAATAATAATAATTAGTTAATAGCAAATGGTATATGTACAAGCTTCAAATAATTAGTGAAACTTCAGAGACCTTAAAGGAAAATATACCTGGCCATTTTGATACCCTACTGCAAGGGCCTCTCCTGAAGATGTAAATCTGAGAGATCGCACGGGGGAATTTGATGCCATAAAGGCAATATGGCAATGGAACCCTCTCCCATGATGAACAGCATGAACTGAAAGAAAAATACCAGAAGGTAAGAAAAACAAAATGAACCACATACGGACATACCCACCAAAAGTGGTTTTTATAAATGCCCTGGTGAGATTCTCTAGCACGGAAAAAAGTAAACACGAACATGAGCAGGTCCTATTTTATGGATGCCTCTTATACGATAACAAATGAATTTTTTTTTTACATGGACTTGTTTTCACAAGGATCTGGCAGCAAAAAGAGCACATGGAAAATATATCTTGAACAAAAAAGAACACTTGGTAATATGTCCTTTTACGAGATGGCATTTACGCATTATCTTGTTAACAGGGTTTTATATAGACTTGGATTGCGACTGAACCAGATGTTGAATAGTAAAACAGGCAGCACCAAACACATTTTTACCAGAATACCAGCAAATTACTAGGATATAATGGCCTATACTATCATTACAATGATTAAGCACTCAAAATATTTCTTTTCTCTGCATATAGCTTGACAGGGAGTATGGTGCAGTTGAGATCGTTTCCTGCCTATAGACAGGTTGCATCTGTGCCTCACTGCCTCTACAAATATATTGCCATCTCTCAGACTGACCATCAAGAAAGAGTGTGTGACAATTAAAGCAAACTGGAAGCCCAGAAGGCAACATCATGAGGGCAACTTCACTGTTGTCTCATATATTGACTGACCTAATTTTTTTTAATACATACGGGATGATGGAGAGGAAACAAACAAAGAAAGAGGAAGTGCAAATATAATTTAATTTGCACTTATGCCTTCATGTGCAGTATTTACCTTCCTGCTTAGATCCACTCACAAAGTGAAAGCTGGAATCCCCAGTGTTCTCTTGAAGTTTATACATGCGGACCTACAACGTTACAAAAATATATAAGATACTTAGACAGTATTGAATATGCTGCTGACGACCAATAACTTGGACTGACCCATAAATTTTAATAGTGGGAACTAACCAGACCGCTTGTTGTGCCAACAGCAAAAGTCATGTTTAATGAACAAAAAGCCAGCGATGATACAGAGGCATTTGCTCCATCCAAAATAACATCAGGCACCTGAAGTAATAATAGTTTTAGTATTCTTGCACTGATTTAGTAGTCATCAGTCAACAACTAAGAACATGGTAGAGGTGACCTTTGCATCCAAGACAAACATTGGCATCAGAATAGGAAAAGTTGCATCCCATATTCTCACAGAACCATCTTGATAGCCTGCAACATATATTCTTTCAACTGCATGATCTTCCTTCAGTGACATTTCACTAGGAACCCCACCAGTCAAAGGCCATTTCATATTCCCTGATATTGGAGGTGCGACAATTTGCCTAGCACAAAATTTCTACCAAAAAACATGAATATACGATCTGGTAAAAAGGTTGCAGTTAAGTTAAGTAGAGTAAAATGTCAAGAATCCACACAAAACTGTACCTTCAGTGAAATACTTGGATGCTCTCTCCCAGTTAGTGAATACATATCCGTAACAGTTATGCTGGGATCAATTGTAGGAACTACGACTGGAAATTTTTGTGCCTCAGGCTGAGCATGTTCCTCTTCTGATTTCCGTGCAGAAAATAGAGTACCACCATCATAGAAATTTAACTGTCCAGGATTTGTCAATATAAAAAGTGCAGAAGTTCGTATTTTATCTGGAACCCCAGTATCTGGAATAAGAATCATATCAGCAAAGGATCCATCAAGTTTGAGGTCCACCCGCGACGCGCATCTTACTGACTCTAATCCATTAGATGATTCCAGACTAAGAACCTACAAGAGAATACAATTTTTCATTGAACAAGGTAAAGTTTTCCATAGTCGACCACTGAAAAACAATACGCCGTACATATTTTTCTGTGCTCAGAAAAGTAACTTTGCTAGATATATGATACACATATATTTGTAGAGCAAAATCTAGATACATAATTGCTCGCATCTGAACAAAACATATCTATCAAGTTGTTTCGACCTCCGAATTGGTTGCCTCTAAGGCATACACTCATGTCCATATTTGCTATTGCTGGAAATTATCTTGGATGGGAAACATTTGCCCTAACCTGTGTACGCCATGTAGCCATGCAAATTAGTTTACTGGTATCAACAACCAGATAAGCCAAATGTGGGTGTTCTAATTGAGTTCAGATGAGCTAGAAATAGTTTTTTGCAAGTTGGTAAAGGAGCAAACAGCTATACTTGAGTACACTTTTCGATGCATCAGTTGCATGCATGCCTAGAAGATTACATGAAATAGAAAAAATAGATGAGAATGAAACGAGACACAAACCGTCAGAACTTCTTCAGACCCCATATCATCGCCACCGTATACAAAAAGTTTCCCGCCTTTAGTGGTGTCTTTTGCTGACCCAGCAGACCAGTGCAAGACAATAACAGGAAGCCTCATGACTCCCAGAAGCCAGCTGCAGCTTAACAACATTAGACGAAACATCAGTTTGTTTGCCTTGTCTAGAGGATACTGCAGTCATATCCCATAGAAGTATGTCTCCAGTTATATAGCCAACAGCAACAGTTGAACCCCCTCTGGATGCCCAACAAAGAGAGCAAATTTCTCTCTCTTCCTCATTCTCGTCAGCATTGTCTATTTGATCTTCACTAGCATGTGTTTGAGCGCCAGTGACTTGGCCCTTCATATGCAAGTCCCCGTAGCCTCGAACAGCAATTGCATGGTCCTCTGACACATCCCAAAGAACTAAGAACCCTTTCTCATATGCAATTAGCACCCTGAAGCATGTAAAAAAGCAGTTCATTCATGTGTTTCAGATTGGCAAACTGAATTGTGATAAATTGTGCCTCTCATATTAGAGGGATCTGATGAAAACAACGGTACAGTTCATCTTTCCAATTTTCTGCATCAAACATCGATTTTTCATGAATTGTTTGCATAGTAACAAAGGTAGCTGAGTATAGTATTATAGCCTCCTTGTATCTATTTGTGTTTTTCATATGTTTGACCTCCTAATATGATGTAATATCAGCATGCATACTATTTACTAATGAAACAAACTTATATAGTTAACGATTATAACAAAAAAAAATCCAGGAGTTCCATTCATGATGATCTTACCTGGTACCCAAGGTGTTAGGTTGAGGCAGTATTCCAACAATAGGTTGAGTATCAAGCAACGGAACACCAGCTGCTTCTGTGAAGAAATTGGACCAATAAAATCATGTTTAAGACTCAAAGCAGTATAAGATAAGCGAAAAATATGGTGTGTTGATTCATTGAAACACTTGCAAGTCCAGATGTAAAAATTGAGAGGAACTGATAACTGGATAAGATGAACTCAATTCAAGTGTGTAAGATAACAACTGCCAGTGCTCCAAACAAAAGAGTAGTATGAAACCGGAAATTCCCTTAAATAGAAATAACATCGCTCAAGTCCAGTAAAAAAAGTTCAGACTTCAGATTAACTAAGCCATTTACTTATGCAGTTGTGCAAAATATCCAATATTTCAGTGGAAGATTGAAACTTCAGAGTAACGGATTACAATTTTAACTTCATGCTGCTATAATATTAACATGAACTTGGATACATAGACAGAAGAAAATTAAAATTTATTAATTAATATCTGTTGATAGAGACACATGAAACAGCACTATACCAGCTAAGGAATGTATAGAAACATTGTAAGGCATCTTTTGAAGCTTCCCATCATATACATCATACTTTAATACAGAAAGCAGACCATTCTCATCTCCAAGGTACCTGAATGTGATGAACAAATTTAAGATACGGATAAAAGGCTAGAAAGTGGTCCATACAGCTACTAAATTAAGAATGTGACAGAATAATTTTCCTGTCCATTGCTCACATCAGAAAGGTCCCCTCTATGACTGAAAAAGCAGTTATATTGGTGTCCCACTGGGAAGACTGAAATAGCTGCCTGAATTCAAGATTCCACACCTACAAGAGAAAAAGGACACGCGTATATTACATGCAAACTTCTAAAACAAGATGGAGTAAACCATACTGTATGAACATCATAATATTTTAAGGTTATGACCATGCTATTTAGTCAAAGCCTCAAAGGTACAGGCAAAATTTGTAAGTGATTGCCAGCAATGATAGTAACTACCCTCGACATATTCTTCTTAAGGAGTATAATCAAATATACACAAAAAAGAAAGGAAGATTTGTCAACTAAGCCCGCCCGAAGGAAGAAGAGATGGCTTGGCATGCCTGTAACTGTAAGAATCAGGGGCTAGGCGATAGTTGACACTCTTCTTCGAATGAACCCCAAGGATTAAACGATGTCTGTGCTTCAGATGTGAGATAGGAATATGAAAGCATGTATTTTTTATTTTATTTTTGTGAAGAGTAGGCTGAGCACTTAATAAAAAGTTTGTATCAGATGCACTTCTTCAGCACCATATAAATAGGTATTTCCTTCGGAGTCTCTTTCCCAATATTGCACAATTCAGATTGAGGATTATCTATATTTTTGGTGAATTATATTCTAACAAGAATTACTGTCGATATCTAACTGCACTTTAGGCACTATAAAAAGATGGCAAGGACCTTGTGCGGACAGAGAAAAATTGCCCCACATCAATAAGCAGAATGCATTCTGACATGCTGAAGTGAGCCTCGAATCTTCACATGTTGTATTTAAACAGCATATAATGTGGAAAGTTGGTGTGCCAACCAATCCATGAGCATGAATGCATTGCACACCTTATGCGTACATATAAGAGTAGTGGTAGCCTCCAGAGTAAAAGGGAAAAACTTTCTCAAAAAAGCAGAAGGATGAAAAGGGAAAGAAAATTGAATACAACAAAGAGCTGTGTCTCAATGCCATACCTGGATTTCATTCTCATTAGAAACTGCAATTAGTAGCCCCTGGTTTTGTATAAACTGCAATACATAACAACCCATTACACACTTCTACAACTGGCAACCAGATTAAGGGTTTTAGAGGTTACACCAAACGTAAGCAAGTACTCCCTCTGTATCAAAATATAAGACGTTTTTTGACACTATGAAAGTATCAAACGTAAGAAGACCTTAAATTTTGACACTACGAAAGTGTCAGAAAACGTCTTATATTTTGATACAGAGGTAGTACAAAGTAGCTAGTTACTAGTCTAACATGCAAAAGTAGCTTCTGGTGGTACACAGTTGCTTCAGAGAACTATATAACTAAGGCAGACGGTGAAAGTGTATAATTTACTGAGGCAAGTAACATGGAAGGAACCCCAAGGACTGTACTGGCTAGAGTTTCAGTCAAAGATAAAACCGACTTCACTAGAAAAGAAACACCCTCCACTTCAAACCAACCCAAACTGAAAAAAAACTCGGCGTTTTTCCATTGAGTTCGTTGTCTAGACACACGCATTGTGAAAGTTAAGAATGATCAGTCATTGGATGAAGTGCCAAACCTGAAGATACTTGTATGGCATGCTCTTCGGCGATATGAGTATGCCTTCGATATTATCACCTCCAAAGATTTTTATCCTCCCATCCCTGCAGTGGGAAGCGCGGCCACCATTATAATCCAATAAGAGGTGAACATAACATGGACACAGAAAATGTGCTCAAGGGCTGAACCGCATCAAGTCTTCAAGCTTAAGAGTTGAACGCTGGATGAAACACTGCAAATGACGTACTTTACATGCTTGTTTGGATGGCTTGCTATATGACAAAAAATGGTCTATTGCTCGGATTCAGAGGGTGGTAACACAGCTTGACAGAGATATCACAGCTTCGGTTTTACTTATTCTGCAGTGTAGGCAAAGTTAGGAGGAGTGGAGGGAGGTTGGGGACTCACAGCGTCCCTACGGCGAGGAGCCGCTGCACGGGGTCGAACGCCATGACGGAGGCGGCGTAGGGGACGCCGTAGTGGAGCGCGATCTGCGCGTCCAGCTGGGCCACATCGCCGGCCGCCCCTCCTCCTCCTTTTTCTCCGCCCCCTCCCTGCAGCAACAGCCAGACAAACAGAATCACCAACAGGGCCACAGGCAGCGCCAGAATAAGACTCCGCCGGCCAGCCCCGGCGAAGATGAGATGATCGAGGTTCCCCCAAATCTGACGGGGTGGAGCGGGAGAGGGGATGGGGCGAGACCTGGTGCAGCTTCTTCTGCAGGAAGCGCTTCGCGAACATCGGGGACGGGTCGGTTCGATGCCGGCGGCGGCGACGGCGGCGAGGACTGGTGACTGGTTCGCGGTGGGGGGAGCAGAGCAGGTGGGGTGAAGACGAAAGGGGGCGAGAGCGACTATGGTAAGCGGGTACGGCAACGGAGACGTGCCGAGTCGGGCTCAACGAAACGAGACGGAGGCCCGACCACGTGCCGAGTTGGGCCCGCTGCAGCCCATCGTTGGCCGACCCAAAGGCATCGTAGGAGCCTTTTTAGTTTGGGTGTGCACATCTATACATGTACATAGTTGCTACTCAAAATTGTCTTAAAGAAATATGTTACCCAAAAAAATATGGAAAACGTTTGTGTGCGGTGCGCCGGCTGAACTTTCGGCCGGTCACACCGCTGTACTCGCGCAAGCACATAACGAGCAGATGCCTCTGCCCACCATCCGTCACGGACAGCACCACATCCTTATCCAGTCACTCTAGCAGACCAGCACCGCTTTCTCTCGTCCACACAAGTCCTACAGCTCATCCTCCTCCGTCCGCGCATGGCCTACCTCACGTCTTGCTCCCCGCTCGCGCATCACCCGCCTCACCTCTGGCTCGCCTCGTCGGATCCTAGCTCCGGCGAGCCCCACCATCACTAGAGGAGTTCCCTCTGCTGCTATTTCTCCCTCTTCGGCGAGCTTTTCCCCTTTTTTACCCATAGTTGCCTCGGCGTCCTTCCAGTTCCGCGATGCCCCCTCTTGTTGCAGGGATGGACCACGGACGACGGACTGTGGAGTCGCAATCGCACGCCTAAGCCGCAATGTGGATCGAGGAGCTACAACCGACGATGGGTTGAGTCAGATCTAACGGCGCCGCCGACGGGCCAGCTACAACCAAATGCTACCGAGCTTCAACCATTGGTGGCGGAGCTGCAATCGGCGTTTAAGCAACATCGAGCAAAGCGGAGTCTGCAACCGCTGGGGACACCGGTCCGGAACCAAAGACGGTGGCGAAATGGAACCGTGTATGTTTTTTGGAACTAGCTTTTCTTTTTGCTACAATCATTCTTTTGTTTGCTACAATCGAACCAATGGGAGTCTCTTCGCTGAGTTATTTTGCTGGAAACAATGTTTATTTTTGCTGGAACTAGCAATTTTGTTTGCTACAATCAACCACTGAAGTTCTCCCTGCTGAGGTTGATTGGTTGATCTTTGCTGGAACCGATGTCCTTTTTTGCTGGAACCTTATAAAGATTTTGCTTCAACCGACGACTCAGAATTTGTTGCCTTTTTTAGATCTTTTTTGGCTAGACATGACGGTAACCGACGGCTGCAACGAGACGGAGGCAGGATTTACGCTGGGATGCTGCAATCATGGCGCCCGCACGATGGATCCGACCGATCTGATTTGTTTTTAAAGTTGCATCCATGGTGAATCTTTGAAATCAATGACTGCCGTGATGCAATCCCGGCGGCCACGCGGGCAGGACCTCGCCAGAGCTCGTCAGGTACGGCCACAACGACGACAAGAAGGAGGAGTGGAGGTGTGCGCGCGGGGAGCGTGCGGATTCCCTTGTTTTTTCTTGCGAGGTACAAGACACAGGGCCAAATCCAACGTCTAATCATGATTAGATCGGGTGGCTGTGGCGCGACCGGCCGAAACGTTTGGGCCGGTGCGCCGGCGCCTAGTACTGGCCAAAAAATATGTGCCATAGTTATTGTACATCTAAGTGACTTAATACCGCTCAACAAAAAACCTAAGTGACTTAATAATTTCAAAAAAAAAAATCTAAGTGACGTAATCAAGCATAAAAAAGGAAAAGAAAAATAGAAGAGATAATACCCGCACGAATCTCCGCATAACATCAATGCTATATGACTTAGATGTGCAATACATATGACACATCTAGATGTGCGTTAGCAAAAATGTTTTCGTTCTCCTTCTCTCGCCTTTGCACATTTGACTTTCTTTGTTTCTTTTTTCGTTTTCTCGGTCTTTTTCTTTGTTGGCTTTTATTGGTTTTATTTTCTTACAACGCATGTCTACTTTTTTTCAGAACAGAGTGTACATTTTTAGAGCCCATGTGAAACATTTTTCTGATACACGTTGGACATATTTCATATATAAGACATGTTGTATTTTTTTAATACATGTTTTGAAAAAAATTGAATGCATGGTAAAAATATTCCAAATATATGGTACACATTTTCTAAGTCACAAAAAAAAATTCTAAAAATAATCAACATTCTACATTGCATAAATATTTTAGATTTTTTATGGAAATCTTTTGGAAACAGCAAATAATTCTTAAAATTATACGATATATGTTCTAATGGAATAAATATTTTTAACTTACTTGGATTTTTTTACATTTGTATATAACATTTTTTTTAAATGGCATGGGCATTTTTGAATCACATAAATATTTCCATAAAATGTGACGTACATTTTTTTAATGGCAGAAACAATTATTTTAGCTTTACAAAAACATTTTATAAAATTAAATACAATTTTATAAAACAAAAACCAGACATTTTATTTGAAACATGGGAACATTTTTTCATTGTCATGAACATTTATTTTGAAAGTTAACAACATATTTTAAAATTGCGCTAACATTTTTTTTACTATGTTAACATTTTTAAAAATTCGTATTTCTAAATTTCGTAAGTAAATTTAAGTTTTAAAAACATATGCATTTAATTTAAAATAAAAGAAGAAAAGAAGCTCGGGTGACATTAGCAGGACAAGCCACGTCTTATGGGGCGGCCCACCACAGGCATCGTGTAGGCGAGGCACCGATGCGCCTCGCAGTAGGCGGCACATAGCCTCACCCTCTTTTGTCTTTTCAGGGCTCATTACAGGATTTTTAAAGCCCATCAATATGAAAAGTAGAGGATTAGGGTATCCTGCATACTCTGGTACTTAGAAAGTTTGCCATGTGGTCTCATCTAATGGTACCTCTATTTCTAAAAAAGTGAATGCTAAATGTAGGAAAAACTTCCATTGGTGAAAATCACGTAGAAATCCTCCAAGCCGAATGAGCCCCTTAGCGACTCATACTGCAACAACGCCTAAAGAAAAACATCGTGGGCCGAGCCTCTCCACCGTCACCCACGTGTCGATCTGCCTATCGGCATTTGCCCCAACACCTGGTGCCTCGATCTCTCCTGCTACTTTCGTTGGTCTGGCCATTCCTTTAAACTCTTTCTTTTTCGACGTCCTTGAGCCTCACTACACATGTACCTCCTATAAGTTTCCTCCTTGTCTCCCGTCGACGCCTCGTTGAGCGGGGTCGTCACTGGCTTCGATGAGGGCTCATCCTTGACAACACCTGCACCGTCGCCTGTCACGACGGACCATGTCTCAATCTTGGTGCGTCATGCTCAGTCTTCACTTCGCCTTCATCGTTGTCAGTGTCCCCTAAGCCGCGATTGATAGAGCAGTATAGAATATTTGGTACAAGGTATGTTATAACTGGACTTGGATTCGAACTGTGTGAAAACAGGGTATGGAATCGTGTCCTAGTAGAACACTTGTATCCTATCCCTCTTATATAATGTGAAGGTAGACCCATGATATTATCTATGCCGTCATAACCCAAACACGCAAGGGGGGTTGGCGGCATGTGCCGGCGCCCGGGTCGCCGGTGTCGGAGCGCCCATAATCAAGGCCAGGGATGTAGCCAAGCTCGATGAACCTCGTTAACAGATTTCGGTGTCATGCCTCTCTGTCATTGTCTGCTCCTCGATAGACCGACTGCTTACCTCGGATTAATTCTAACAACAAATAGTAGCACTGTCGACACTATCCGGCCCTGTGGTGGTGTTCGGCCCGGCCCCATCCCGGCCACACCACTGGCCGTCGTCGCCATGGCCAGCCGTACCGTCTCCGAGTCCAGCTCGCGGCAGGTCGCCGCCGTCTCCGATCCTACTCCGGCCATCTTCCTACTTCTTTTTCCGCGAGATTTTGTTTTCTCAACAAAAAAGATTTCCTTAAACCGGAATCCCCGAGGCTTACGTGTCCGACTCGCACCTGGTGTTTCCTTCGCGCGATATACCTGCCGCTCGTAACCGACGCGAACAACACCCGCGATCCGCCGGAAAACCTCGAGTTTGGTAAATTCATCTCCCCACCGCGTCCGCCGGCCGGAAGCATTGCATCTGTGTCTCGCGCCGGCGTATCACGATCATGGACATCGCGGAGTACGTCGCGTTCATGGCCGGCGGCGGCCGGGGCCCGCGGGGCGACGAGCTGCGGCGGCGGGCCAGGGAGCACCTGCTGGCGTCCGGGTGGACCTTGTACAAGTTCGGCAAGTGCGACGGCCGCCAGGAGCTCCGCTACCGGGCGCCCCACGGCGCCTCCTACATCTCCCTCATCGTCGCCTGCAAGAAGTTCCAGCTCTTCAGCACCGCGCCGCCGAGGACCCATCAAGCTCGTAGGAAGCCGAGTAAGAGGAGCGCGGCGGCGGGTTGTTCGTCCGGGAAGGGGACGGGGAAGGAGATCGCCCGCGTGATAAGCCTGATTGGTGCAGAAAATGGCGGGCGTAAGCGGGGTTTTGGCGGCGGCGAGGACGGGTGTGGGCCGGCCGTCGGCAATCCGTTCGCCGGCGAGTGCCCCGTGAGGCGCCAGAAGGTGAGGAGGGTCTCCGCGCTCTACGCCGACGACGCCCTCAAGAAGTACGCCGCCAAGAAGAGGAAGAAAGCGTCGGCATCTCCCCAAAGTTCCGCGTCTTCCCAAAGTCCTGCGTCTCCCGCGGCGTCGCCGTCGCGCGTGCTGCGGCCGAGGCCGAAAGACGGAGACAAGGCGCAGGAGGCGGCGACGGCGGCGTGCCAGCCGACCCGCGCGAGGACGATCCTCGCCGTGCTCATGGACAAGAAAATCTTGCCCCCGACGGCCAAGCTGTCCTACAGGCGAACCAGGGACGAGCCTCCGATCAAGCAGGGCACGGTCACCGCGCAAGGGACCATACGGTGCGCGTGCGGCTGCGGCGGCAAGGCCTTCACCGTGGCGGAGTTCGCGGCGCACGCTGGCGGCGGATGCGGCGAAGAGCGCCCGTCGGCGAGCGTCTACCTCGGCGACGGCAGGTCGCTGTCGCAGTGCCTGGTGCAGCTGATGCGCACCCACGGCGGCGGCAACATGCTGCCCACAGGCTCGCCGTCGCCGCGCGCGAGGCTGAAGCGCAGATGCCCGCCCGAGCTGGCGGACGGCGACTGGGTGTGCTCCGTCTGCGCCGACTTCGGCGACATGCTGCTCTGCGACTGCTGCCCGTCGACGTTCCACCACGGCTGCGTCGGCCTCGACGCCACCCCGCAGGGGGAGTGGTTCTGCCCTTCCTGCCGGTGCGCCGTCTGCGGCTCCAGCGAGTTCGAGCTCGACGGCGGCGAGTTCACCGACAAGACGGTGATCTACTGCGACCAATGCGAGCGAGAGTGTAAGTACATTCATTGCATCCCAAATTACTCCGAGAATCTACAATGTGTACATTGAATCAACTACGTAGATACTTATTCATCTCTGATAATTTTACAGATCATGCCGGCTGCGTCAGGAGCAGGGGCGACCAGCTCGAGTGCTGCCCGGAAGGGCCATGGCTCTGCAGCCATGACTGCTCGAACATTTTCCAGCGTCTGCAAGGGCTGGTTGGAAGATCAATGCCTACGTCAGTGGAAGGCGTGACCTTCACCGTGCTGAGATCGACGAAGCTCCCAGAGGAGGAGGCCATGGCGGCGGAGCAGCACGGGAAGCTGTGCGCGGCGTTCGACGTGCTCCACGAGTGCTTCATCACCCTCATCGAGCCGCAGACGCGGACCGACCTCAGCCACGACATCGTCTTCAACAGAGAGTAAGCAAATCTGAATTTTCTTTACAACATCTCATTTCATTTGCGGAAATCTGAATGCCTTTTCAACATCGTCTTCAACAGAGAGTAAGTAAATTTGAATGTCTTGCTGACGTGCTTGAGGAATGTTGTGCAGATCGGAGCTGAGACGGCTCAACTTCCGGGGATTCTACGTGGTGGGTCTCGAGAAAGGCGGCGAGCTCATAACCGTGGGCACGCTTAGGTACCCCGGCTACTACTTGATCATCTTCTTCTTATGTAGTACTACTACCTGAAATGCTTGTTTGCCTTTCAAATGAAATGCTGAAGACCGGTATGCCATGTTGGTGCAGGGTGTACGGAAAGAAGGTCGCGGAGCTGCCGCTCGTCGGGACCCGGTTCGTGCATCGCCGGCAAGGGATGTGCCGCCTCCTCATAAACCAACTGGAGAAGGTATGCCTGAAGGTTGGATCAACTAGTGTATTGCTTTGCTCCGGACATTGTATTATATGGTCAGATCAATGAGCTGAGCGAGTTTAATGTTGGCTATTGTTGTGCTTGCAGTTGCTTGGCGAGTTAGGGGTGGAGAGGCTCGTGCTGCCGGCGGTGCCTGAGCTTCTACCGACATGGACCGGATCCTTCGGTTTCCAACCCATGAGCCATTCCGGCAAGATGGAGATTGCAGAGCACACCGTCATGTGCTTTCAGGGAACCACAATGTGCCAAAAGTTCATCACCACTACGGCAGCTTCTTGAAGATGAAATATACTGCGTGTAGTATGAAATCAAGTAGGCAAGTTCAGAGTTGGAATGGCAACGTTGAGCTTTCATTGTTCATCCTACTCATATGTGTCAGGAGAGGATACACTGACAGATCGGTTGTACATTAGTTTGGTACTGCTACACATGTAGTATGATGTAGGATGCAAGTGACAAGGAAAAGTCCATTTTTCTGTCCTGTTGTGACTGACGGAGAGATTTGGAACACGATTATTTCACATTTATTAAGGAAATTACTAATGGTGTTCCTATTGTTATTTGCTGAAAAACATGGTATGTGCAACAAGGGACAAGTTCAATAAACAAAAGGCAAGGAACTTTAGTCATCCTCATGAAAGCTATCATGCATCCAACAAGGGCAATTCAGATATCCAGTTCAGGTTAACGATCTTTGGTTTCTAGGCCAAAAAGCTTGAAATGCTAACTTATTTGTACACTATTTGCAAGACGGACACTCTTGCAATATTTGCAGGTACAAGGACACAAATTTTAAAACAGTTAACGAGTACTCAACAAATAGCTGGCGCCTCGACTACAAACTTATGCATTAGATTAGATCTGAATATATTGTTCCTACGCCCTTTTGCCAAGGCGGCCTGGTTCTCTGAAGTCTGAACCATGGTACATTAGATCTGAATATATTGTTCAGAACATTAGCAACATCAATTCCTGCAAATGTGAAAGCTATACCGGATTCCAATCCAATCACTTAATAACACCATGACTTTCCTATGGTGTATATGGGAATCCAGGAATGACAACCTTTTTCGGAAGAAAGGAGTACTCACTGTTATCCTCATTTCTTCAGCTGCCAGAGCAGCATTTGCAGGCGGAGGTGAGGGCACTTGACAGCAGGACAATCACCCTGGAAATAGCGATAACAGCGACCGCTTAGGAGGAACAGCAAAAGAATATGTTGATTCGCTCTTGGGCCCAGAAAAAGGAATGTGTTGATTCCTTCTAATACCAGTGATGAGTGGTTCCCAGTCTCAGAAACGCCACGCCGTCCCAGCAATAGCAAACTGACTTAGCAAGGTGCAGATTTCATCATTACATAAAACAGGTAGCACAAAAACTTCTTCATCACATATTATAACACAGCTAACAAGTAGCTTCTACAAAATGTTTCAGGTTCACAACCGCAAATTATGACAAAGTTTACTTTGCTGAGAACATTGGGGGGGTTGGGGGGGGGGGGGATTTATAAAGTTTGACTTTAAAAATATATTATATGTACAACAATTTGGCAAGGAGGGAGTATATATAATGTAGTTTAAACACCATCATAATTCTAAGAAATAGTTTCAAAATAGTATTAAAGTGCTAGAGCACTAGTATTAAATAAAAAGTGCAAATCATTTTAGAATTTTATAGCAAGGAGGCCATTGCCCTCCCCCCCCTGTGCACAAAAAAAAAGACTTTTGGAAGAACTGGTTGAAGCATGAATTTTAATAGGTGCCGCCGCAGCGGCTGAGCCGAGACCAACCATAAGTTGCCCTCATGGCACATGTGTGCTGTTTGAGGATGCTTGTGCAGATCAGAGCTAAGATTGCTGGATTGGGGGGTTATATGCTGGATCTCGAGAAAGGCGGCGAGATGATAGCCGTGGACATGCTTAGGTACTCCCAATACTTGATTAAGTTTTTCTTCATGTACTGCCTGAACCATTTTTCTTGTAAAATGCTAAATATATCAATATATCCTCCTTGTTGGCGCATAGTGTACAGAAAGGAAGTTGCAGAACTACCGCTTGTCGTGACTGGACGACATATCACTGGCAAGTAATGTTCCACCTCCTAATTTTTTGGAAATGGAGGTGTACCCCGGCCTCTGCATCATGATGATGCATATAGCCATCTTATTAAACAAATCCACGAAGTAGCACAAAGTCATAAAAGTATTACAGCTCGCAAGTGGAGCGAAAGAAAGAAAAAAATCTTTTTCAGTGTGGCGGTCATTGTGTGTGTCCTTTTGTTCTTAGGGCTTGTCAAGCTGTGCCCTCAGGGCATCTCCAGCCGTTGGCCCCCCAGGGGGCGTCTAAAAGCGCCGCCTGGGGGTGAGCCGGCGCAAAAAATGGCCCTGGGGCGAGTCGGTCCCCAGCCGTCGGCCCCGCCGCGCCAGCGTATTAAAAAAAGAAGGGCCATTCGGCGAAGTTATGATAAAAAGTAGTTAAATTTCGGCTAAACATGGTAAATTTCGGTGAAATTCGCGCATTTTCATTACATTAACCTAATCTAAAAAAGAACGGGGATGAAGTCGTCGCCGCCATCGTCGTCGTCGGCCTTCTCCTCCTTGACGCGGGCGCCCCTGCTGGACCCGGCATCGCCATGGCGGATCGGCGGCGCTGTCGTTGCCGCTGTCGCATATGACGACGACCCGTCTTCATCGCGTCGCTGGCGCTTCCTCGGCGGCGCAGGCGGCGGCTGGCGCCTTCACCTTCTCCCGCGCGCATTCTCCATCGCAATGGAGTCTGGCGCGCCCATTCTAGGGCTGCCGTCTTTGTCGAACTCCGCCTTCACCGGCGCCAGCCCCGCTCCGTCTTCACTGGCGCCAGCCCGGCTCCGCTTTTTGCTTGACGGCGCGAGGAGCCGACGATGAGGAGGCGCGCCGCCGCCTCGTTGATGACGGCGCCGGGCGCTGCGAAAAGTTGCCGAGCGGCGACTCCGCTGGCTCGGCCTTGACGCCGAAAGCAGGCCGGAGTGCCGGAGGAGTGTGATGAGGATCGGGAGGAGGAAGAGGAGGAGGAGGACCCGAACCTCCTTGGCGCCCATGGCCCGACGCGGCCGGTGCTGCGCCGGGGGGTACGCCAACGGCGGGTCGTTGCCGCCCTCGAGGTACGTGAGCACGCCCTCGAGTGTGCGGCCGGGGACGCCCCACCAGAGGTGGCGCCCCTCGCTGTTCTGCCGGCCGCCGACCACCGGCGCGCCGTTGGTGGACGCCAATCGCTGCTGCTGGCGGCGCTCGAAATACGCCGCCCAGGCCGCGTGGTTGTCGGCGGCGTACTGGGGGAGGGAGAGTTGGGCGTCGGTGAGGGACGCGCACGATCTCGACCTCCTCGGCATTGCCGGCCGCCATGGCGTCGGGTAACGGGGGAATGGGCACTCCCCTGGCGCTGAGTCTCCACCCCGTTGGCCCGACGCGCATGTCCGGCGGCGCCGGGATGTTCGCTCGAACAGAGCGGGACTCTGCTCGCGGAGCGAACGGCGGCCGGCCGTTAGCTGGCCGCCTCGTCTCCGGGAAGCGTTACGCCATGGCGGCACGGGCGGGCTGGGCGGGCTCGGAGAGGTAGAGGGAGGGGCTGGCGGCGCCGGGAGAGGCAGGGAGAGGGAGGGGGCGGCGGTGAGGTGCGGGGCTGGTGTGGGCACAGGCGAGTGGAGGCTGCCGGCTATTATAGCCGGGCCGCGCCCATGTGTACGCGTGCGAGGGAGGGGAGGCGCTGCACCGTCCCTGCGGAAGCGCCCGTGAGGATTCAATGGCAAGGCTGACCGCGGCATCCTTGCCATTGATTCTCCGCGAACCGAGGCCATTGGGGAAGACGAGGCGCTGAAGTCGCCGACGCTGCTGGCCAGCGCCTTTTTTCGCTAAAACAGCTCGCCCGGCGCCCGGGCGCCCTAAGCGCGCTGGTTCGGGCTGGGTCCACGGTGCTGTTTTCGCCCAAGCCGCGAAAATCGGGTTCTGAGGCGCGACCGGGCGTTTTTGGCCGGCACAAAAAATCGCCTGGGAAGCCTTCACAGGGCGCCGAGATGCCCTCAGCATTAACCCTCCTGCTACCTTATTTGTGTGTGTGTGTGACTTTGGATGTGTCTGTGTATGTGTGGACCTTGTTGGATGTTTGGCTTGGGCGATTTGCTTTACATATAAAGCGGGGCGAAAGCCTTTTTCGAAAAACATGCTGACAATCACAACCGGTATGGCAATATGAAGGATAAGCTCCCTAGACACCTATCCTGTTATACGACCGCCATCCTAATGAACCAGTTGGAAAAGGTATGTTTAATGCTTGGGTTAATCAGTGCATTGCTTTTCTCCGGACATTGTTTTCCATGGTCAGATCAGTGAGCTGAGCACAATGTTGGTTGTTGGTGTCTTGCAGTTGCTTGGAGAGTTGGAAATGGAGAGGCTTGTGTTGTCGGAGGTGCCTGAGCTTCCGCAGACATGGACCGGATCCTTTGGTTTTTCCAGGCTATGAGCCATTTCCGAGGAAGATGGAGATTACGGACCTCACCATCACCAACGCCTCGGCTGCACAAAGATCCTGCTTCCCTGTAGAAATCAGATAGACAAGTTTAGAGGAGTAAAAAAATTATTGAGCTTTCATTAGTCATCCTACTCATAGTTGTTAGGGATACACCATAACACTCTCAGATTGGTTGTAAATTTGTTAGGAGTACAACGCATGTGTTAATGAAAAATAGAGAAGTCCATTTTGCCTCCTGCTTCGCAGTAGAAATTAAGTAGGCAAGTTTAGAGTTGAACTGCAATATCCAGAGCTTTCATTGGTCATCCTGCGCATATTTGTTTGTAAACTTAGACAGGTTGTACATTTTTGTTTGGTACTACTACATGCATGTTAATGAAAAGGACGAGTCATTTCCACCCTATATGACTACTGAGTTAATTTGCAACACGACAATTATTTTGCGGATATGTGTCCGAGATTAAAAGGGTAGTACAGTATTTTTCACCAAACTGTTTCCCTCTCCTAATGAAAAAACTGTGATTTTGAAAACAATGAACAGTGAGTACTACTATTCACTATAAAAACCAACGATTTTCACGGTAATTCAAAGATGAGCCCATACTCAGCTGCATCCGGTGAACAGTAAAATAAAAAGGAAAATTCAAAAAGAAAAAAAATGTCATCCAGGATGCTCAAATGCGTCCGCACAAATTTTCAGGGTGTTTGGAGCCTGTGGCAAAAAAAGAAAATCGGCTCCCAATAGTGTTCTTCCCAAGTGTTTCTCAGACACCCAAAATTTGTCTTTTTTCTCATGAGCTTCTCGAATGCTCAAACTTCACCAAATTTTGCATGGGCATCACACACAGAAGCATCCGACAACGCCAAAAAAAATGCAGTTTTTTTTGTTTTTTCTTCTATTTTTCATGAATTAACTGTTCATCCCCACGCTCATTTGAGCCCAGGAGCCAAAACGCGGCATCCCGATTGTCACTCTTTTTTTGTAACTCACATGTCAGTGGATGCAAATTTACACATATGTAATATACAATCATATATCAATCTGGATTTTTTTTCCATAATGTTTTGAAACATTGAAATACGATTATTGAATGTTTCAGAAAAGGGCTCCGTGGACCTCAAGCACTAAAGCGAACAGGCTGAAGACCATTCTACCGGTGCTGATTTCTAAGGAACAGAGTGCCTTTGTCCCCGGCCGGCTAATCACAGATAATGTCCTTATAGCATACGAGTGCACACACGCCATTCGAAGGAAATGGAAAAAAGCACTTTGTGAGGTCAAGCTGGACATGATAAAGGCGTACGACAAGGTTGAGTTGGTCTTCCTTGAGAAGATAATGGAGTGGATGGGTTTTTCTCTGGCTTGGATTCAAACTGTTTTGCGTTGTGTGTTAAATCAGTGAAATCCTCAGTCCGGCTTAATGGTGACATTTCTGAATTGCTCATGCCATTACGAGGTTTCCGGTAGGGGGATCCTCTATCCCCCTTCTTTCCTGTGGTTATGGACCCGACGGATGGATGCTTGCTTGTTTTCTACAGGTGGTCATCATCTCCGTATATAGAAATGCTGCTACTATGTATATAGAAATCAAGAGTTCTGAGTGAGATGGCAAGATTGAGCTACTCATATTTGTCAGGAGAGAATCGATACACTGACAGATTGGCTGTACATTAGTTTGGTACTACTGCTGCACATGTATGATGTAGGATGTAAGTGAAAAGGAAAAGTCCATTTTCTATCACATGACTGATGGAGTAATTCGGGACTTTTATGAAGGAAATTACTAGGGGTGTTCCTATTATTATCTGCTGAAAAACATGGTATGTACAACAAGGGACCAGACCAGTACACAAAAGCAATTCCATCCTGATGATATGCAGAAACATCAAACTGACAACATAGAATAGAAACAATGGCAAGGAATTCGAGCCACCCTCAATTCAGATATCCAGCTCAGGTTAAGGATCTTTGGTTTCTAGGCAAAAGTGCTTGAAATGCTAACTTATTTATACACTATTTGCAAGACTCGCAAAATAAAGGACACTCTTGCAAGATTTGCAGTTACAAGGACACAAATTTTAAAACAGTTCACGAGTAACAAACAGGTTTGCGCCTCGAGTACAAATGCATGTAGACTTCTTAGAAGGGCATGTAGCTTCTTTGAAAGGCAATGCCAACGGGTATGTGCGCACGTAGATTATCTTCTTCTCACATAAAGACATACTGGTATGCATCTATTTTTCCTACGCCCTTTTGCCAAAGCGGCCTGGTTCTCTGAAGTCTGAACAGATGCTACTCTTCAAACCCAAGTGATTCATATATCTAGAGAACTCAACAGGGAAGCTCACAATTGTGCGTCAATTTCTTCTACTCCCTCCATTCCCAAGTATAAGTCTTTTTTAGAGATTTCAACAAGGGACTACATACGAAGCCAAATGAGTGAATCTACACTCTAAACTATGTCTATATACATTCATATGTTATAGTCTATTTGAAACCTCTAAAAAGACTTGTATTTAGGAACGGAGGGAGTAGAATATATCACGATTCATGAGTAACAATGAAATGTTGTAGCTCGGTGCACAGTGGAGTTCAATGCCCCTATGCTTTCAAAGCTAGGCAATCTCAATGTACATGATTTTTGAATCCTGGTTGTAAACCGTGTCTGCTACTCCTGCGAGTAAGGGTATGTCCCACTTCGCCGCCACATGATCTGTGTGTGTTGGGGGGGGGGGGGGGTATGGTGGAGGCGGGGTGATTGTGTGAGCTAGGGGTTCTGCGGTTCGAGTGCACGCGCAACAGCGAGGAGGGTTTATAATACGACCACAGAATGGCAAAGCAAATTTGTAGGCTTATACAAAATGTTGTCAAGTTCACAACCGCAAATTATGACAAATTTAACTTTGCGGAGGACACAGGGAAGTTTTATAAACAAAGTTAAAATTTAGAAAGTTTGAGTTTTTAAAAAATATTATATGCAAGGTAATTTGGCAAGGAGGGAGTATAATTGCTAAAGCATTAGTATTAAATATAAAGTGCAACTCATTTGGAATTTTAGAAAGCCCCCACCCCCTACCCCTAGATGGCTATTTCCTACTTTGAACTATATGATGGTCGTCGTTGTTGAAATATATTGCATGCCCTTTCCATCAATTCACTCTTTTGAAGGAATTGCGTGAAGCATAAATTCAGTAGGCACCACTGCAGTGCCCTGCCTGAGACTAACCTTAATTTGACCTCTCATTGCACATGTGCCGTTGGTGTGCGGATCAGAGCTGAGATGGCTCTATTTATGGGGATTCTACATGGTGGATCTCGAGAAAGGTGGCTAGCTGATAACCGTGGACACGCTCAGGTACTCCCAGTACTTGATTAAGTTTTTCGCATGTATTGCCTGAATTACCTTTTGTCTTGCAAATGCTAAATATATCAATATATCCTCGTTGGTGCAGATTTTATAGAAAGGAAGTTGCGCCGCTTGTCGGACCCAGTTCACATATTGTTGGCTAGGAGTGTGCCACCTCCTAATGAACCAAATGGAAAAGCTATGTCTAATGCTTGGGTTGTTCAGTGCATATTTCTTGGCTTCTACAAAATGTTTTCAAGTTCACAATCGCAAGTTATGACAAACATTGACTTTGCCAAGGACATGGAGAGGGTTTATACACTTGGTCATAGTTTACAAAGTTTGACTTCTAAAAGTTATTATATGCACAGTAATTTGTCAAGGAGGGAGTATAATTCTACTTAAAAAAAGGAGGGAGTATCATTTAGTGTAAACATCATCATAATTCCAACAAAGTCTCAAATTAGCATTAAAGTTCTGGAGCAATATTAAATACATAGTGCAGATCATTTTTGGAATTTTAGAAAGGGGGCCATGCCCCCCCCCCCTCCCCGCGCGCGAGATGCGAACACCCGCGATCAGCCAGAAAAACTCGAGTTTGGTAAAGAATCCCATCTGTGGGTTACTCATAAAGGTAGAAGTACACCGGACTCTTAGACGAGAACAAACTACTGATAGGAAACAAAAGCAAGCAATAGACTAAGGGGTAGATGAAGCAGACACAAATCTTGCTCCTAGCACACATGCGAGGGAATAAGTAGACCCTAGCAGACGGTCCGCTGTAAGGGCGGCATGTCGCCGATAGGACGCAGATGGGCGTGCAAGGAGAACTGAGGGCATTATGGCAGGGCGCCAGGACAGCTGACGTCGCTCCTGTCGTCCGCATTAGCATTAAAGTTCTACAGCAATAGTATTAAATAAATAGTGCAAATCATTTTGGAATTTTAGAAAGCGGGGCCATGCCCCCCCCCCCCCTTGGTCATAGTTTACAAAGTTTGACTTCTAAAAGTTATTATATGCACAGTAATTTGTCAAGGAGGGAGTATAATTCTCGCAAAAAAAGGAGGGAGTATCATTTAGTGTAAACATCATCATAATTCCAACAAAGTCTCAAATTAGCATTAAAGTTCTGGAGCAATATTAAATACATAGTGCAGATCATTTTTGGAATTTTAGAAAGGGGCCATGCCCCCCCCTCCCAGCAGCGAGATGCGAACACCATGATCAGCCAGAAAAACTCGAGTTTGGTAAAGAATCCCATCTGTGGGGGCTAATGCTGATTAGCTTGGAGAGAATGTCAGCGCATTTAGACATATCACCAGGTCCTCTTACATTCCAGGAACGGATAGATAGAGCGGTGTTACTCATAAAGGTAGAAGTACACCGAATTCTTAGACGAGAACAAACTACTGATAGGAAACAAAAGCAAGCAATAGACTAAGGGGTAGATGAAGCAGACACAAAGCTTGCTCCTAGCACACATGCGAGGGAATAAGTAGACCCTAGCAGACGGTCCGCTGTAAGGGCGGCATGTCGCCGATAGGACGCCACATGGGCGTGCAAGGAGAACTGAGGGCATTATGGCAGGGCGCCAGGACAGCTGACGTCGCTCCCGTCGTCCGCATTAGCATTAAAGTTCTACAGCAATAGTATTAAATAAATAGTGCAAATCATTTTGGAATTTTAGAAAGCGGGGCCATCCCCCCCCCCCCCCCCCCGCGCGATGCGAACACCTGCAATCAGTCAGAAAAGCTCGAGTTTGGTAAAGCATCCCATCTGTGTCTCGCGTCGGGCGCTTAGGCGATCATGGACATCGTGGAGTACGTCGAGTTCATGGCTGGCAGTGTCCAGATCCCAGGCGGCGACGAGCTGCGGTGGAGGTCGAAGGAGCACCTGCTCTCGTCCGGGTGGACCTTCTACAAGATTTAAATAACTAACGGTGATCCTATATCTGTTGAAAAACATGGTATGTGCAACAAGGGACAAGTTCAGTAAACAAAAGCAATTCCATCCTGATGATATAAATATAAATAAACATCAAATTGACAACAAAGAACAGAAACAATGGCAAGGAACTTGAGTCATCCTCATGAAAGCTATCACCCAACAAGGGCAGTTCAGATATCCAGCTCAGGTTAAGGATCTTTGGTTTCTAGGCCAAAAAGCTTGAAATGCTAACTTAATTTATCCACTATCTGCAAGATTTGCAAATAAAGGACACGCTTGCAAGATTTGCAGGTACAAGGGGAGCATCAATGTAAGGTTGTACCTGTACTCACTACACAAATTTTAAAAAGTTCAGGAGCAACAAACAGATGGCGCCTCGAGTGCAAACATATGCATGGAGACTTCTTTGAAGGGCAATGCCAACGGATATGCAGATTATCTTCGCACATAAAGATATACTGCTCCAGAAAGATGGGAGAAGATGATACGCATATATTTTTCCTATGCCCTTCTGCCAAAGCGGCCTGGTTCTCTGAAGTCTGGACACATTGTTCCTTGAAGCTACATTAGATCTGAATACATTTCTTCGGAACTTTGGCAACATTCCTGCAATTGTCAAAACTATACTAGATTCCATTCACTTGATAATATCATGACTTTCCTAGCTATGGTGTATATGGAAGTCCAAGAATGACAACCTTTTTCTGGGAAAGGATAATGCATCTATGTAGCTACTTTTGCATACCATAAAAACTCTTCCTTGAAGCCATCTTCGATGCAGAATGAAACAACTAGAGTAATTAATAGTACTTATTCCTAAGCAGGGAACTTCAATCCGACCAGATTCAACAATAATTACAGACTGTAGGTCTGTCTACCCAGATGCTGCATGGACAAAGAATACAAGCAATCGGAATGGCATTACAATTCCAAGCAGCGGCGTGAAAGACTGCTATCCTCATTTCTTCAGCTAGCAGAGCAGCTTCTTCCCCTTTGCAGGTGGAGGCCAGGGCACTTCAGCTTGCTGCTAAGGTTACCACTTACCACACAGGTTCACAGCAGGGCAGTCACCTGTCTAGCGGGCATTCCACAAGCAGCAGCTTCGAAGAATTTGCGCCTCTGACATGGGCGTTGGAAATGAGGAGTAACAATGAAATGTATCAGGAGTACATAGTAGAGTTCAATGTCCCCTATGCTTTCAAAGCTAGGCACCTTGTTGTAAACAGTGTCTGAAGGGGCGCCTCCCCTTGGCCCTTGTTCAATAAATTAATAAATTGTAATGTCCTCTGTATACAAAACCAGCTCCTGCATTTACCATGTAGTACATACATCGTCATATGTGCATGAGATCGGTTATTTTATGATCTAGCCTGCTGCTTACGCTGATATCCACTCACACCGCGAGAGTAGTTTTACAGACTAAGAGCATCTCCAACGGGCACAAAATAATTTTTACAGCACGGAAATAGTGGTTTTTTGCGCGCGGCAGTGAGCTGGCTCCAGCTGCCGCTGCAAAATATTGTGTGTGCGAGCCGCTCCAACAGCCGCTGTAAAAAATCGGCGCGCGCGAGCAATCAGAACACATACAAACGATATTTTGAAACAACATACAGATAAAATTCAACAATACAAATAGCATAGTTCAATCAAACACCACAAACTAGTCCGATACAAATAAAATAGTAAAATAGGTAAAAACTATGGTGCAACTAAACTAGAAACTACTCCGAGTCGTCCTCCTCCTCGCTGGTGTGTCGACAGAAACGCGCCTTCCTGTAAAACAAGGAGAAATAGGCAGTTTGACACATCTCAACGGAGAGGCCGTGGTCATGTATTTATAGTCAGGAGTCAAGTACAGATCGATCTCAACAAGATCGTAACAATATAGGATATGATCATATCTATCTCTAGTTAAAATCAGATCATCTAACTACCTCAACTTGGCGCACAAGCCTGGCTAAATACATTGTATATTCGGTTGTTTAACACACCCCCTCAATCACAACCAGTCAGGTTGAGATTGTGTCGAAGCAATCGAAGCTGCTGTAGTCCAATGGGCTTAGTTAGCCTATCCGCCAGTTGATCTTGTGTTGGTATGAACCGAATCTCCAATGCCTTAAGTGCAACGCGTTCTCGTACAAAATGAAAGTCAACCTCAATGTGCTTAGTCCTAGCATGAAACACATGATTAGCAGAAAGGTATGTAGCGTCAAGATTATCACACCAGAGAACGGGTGTGCGGGACTGATAGATTCCAAGTTCACCAAGTAATGAATGTAGCCAGATGATCTCAGTTGTGGCATTAGCTAATGCCTTGTATTCTGCCTCTGTACTTGATCGTGCTACCATGGCTTGCTTTCGTGAGCTTCAAAACACAAGATTACTCCCATAAAACAACACAAAACCACTAGTAGACCGTCTATCGTCAGTAGAGCCTGCCCAGTCCGCATCTGAGAATGCACTGACCAAGGAAGATGTGGACTTGCGAATTCGCAGCCCAGTGTGTGAAGAATGTCACACATAGCGAAGAATTCTCTTAAGTACTATCCAATGATCATCAGTGGGCTCATGCAAGAACTGGCATACTTTGTTGACCGCATAAGAAATACCAGGACGAGTTAATGTGAGGTACTGCAAAGCTCCAACCATACTGCGATACCTGGTGGTGTCCTTAGCAGATAATGCGGTGCCTCCTTCACGAGAGATCTTATCAGAGACCGCCATGGGTGTTGAAGCTGGTTTACACTGCGTCATACCTGCCTTACGAAGCAAATCAGATGCATACTCTTCCTGAGTTAGGACAAGTTCCTCCTCTCATCTCCTCACTTCAATGCCCAAGAAGAAGTGAAGATCACCAAGATCCTTGAGAGGAAACTCAATGTGAAGATCATGAATGAGACGGGTGACGACCGTGGGAGACGAGCTAGTGACAATGATATCATCCACATAAACCAACATAAAGGTAGTAACACCACCAGAATTATACACAAAGAGAGAGGTGTCAGCACGAGATGGCACAAAACCCAATTCTTGGAGCCTGGAGCTGAGACGGGAATACCATGCACGAGGTGACTGCTTGAGACCATATAATGCCTTGTCCAACTTGCAAACATAATGCGGAAAGTGTGAGTCAACATAGCCAGGTGGTTGACGCATGAACACCTCCTCTTCTAGAACACAATGTAAGAACGGATTCTGAACATCAAGTTGACGGAGGCTCCAACCACGGGAAACTGCAAGAGACAAGACTAAAGGAATGGTAGCAAATTTTACAACCGGACTGAATGTATCCTCATAATCAACTCCATATTGCTGCTTGAAACCTTTTGCCACAAGACGAGCTTTATGACGCTCTATAGTACCATCAGCACGATGCTTGATGCGGAATGCCCATTTGCAGTCAATGAGATTTCGTCCTTGAGTCGGAGGAACTAGGTGCCAAGTACGGTTGCGCATGAGAGCTTGGTACTCCTCCATGGCAGCAGCCCATGAGGGATCAGCTAGTGCAGCCGAGGCGGTCGTAGGCGACCGGATGTCAGAAAATCCACGCTTGCGCGGGTCGTACCGAAACCATACCGTCCGTATGGACATACAGCTTGTGGACACCCGCCTGCGCACGCGTACGTGCGCGAGGAACATGTGATGGAGCAGCGGTCGTGTCAACCGCATGGGCTGCTGCACCAGTTGTTGTCGTAGAGGGAACTGCATGGGGGCAAATTTGACAAATTTGACCTATAGACGAAATCAAATCATAGAATGAACTCTTCGTGAAACTATTTCACGTGGCTGACCTTATTGTGTGACGCCCGCCACGAAGGCGCCACACTACACTGTGCAACGCCTCACAGATAGGCGCTACACGGCCAGCGTCGCACACGTGTGATCAGAAAATTACTAAGTCATGTGCAGCGCCTGAGAGCTAGGCGCCACACTATACAGTATAGCGCCTAGCTCCTAGGCGTTGCACTAGTGCAGCGCCTAGCTCCCGGGCGTTGCACTAGTGCAGCGCCTGAGAGCTAGGCGCCACGGATCAGCCGCGTGAAATAGTTTCACGTACAGTTCATTCTGTGATTTAATTTCGTCTATAGGTCAAATTTGTTAAATTTGCCCTGCATGGGCCGCTGCGGTTGATGCAAACTGCAGATGGGCCCCACCGCTGTCGGGGGCAGACGGAGGCAGGCGCGCCGGGTGGACGGACCCCGCCATTGAGTCCGGGCGGCCAGTAGATGCCGCGCCAGGTGGCGAGTGCGGGACAGGGCGCTGTGGCGCAGGCGCCGGATCGCCTCCGGGATCCGTGGTAGCCGGCGTGGCAAGCGAATCTGCGCCGGGATCCGCTCCAACCGAATCATCAGCAGGATCCGGGATGGCAGAGAGGTCCGGATCTTCTGCGTTTGCCTGATCCTGCACATGAAATAACGACAAAGGTGGTTGTGACGCCGGGTTAGTCCAAACAGAAGAGGAAACAGGGGCGCCATTTTCTGCATGCGATTCACCAGATTCTGTACGTTCCATGGCAGAAGGGGAAAACGAGGATTTGTTCAAGGATCTGATCTGGTGTTTGTTTGGGTGTGTCGGCAGAAAAAGGGAAAATATTTTCATCAAAGATCACGTCTTGGGAGATATAGACTCGACCGGTGGAGACGCGTAGACATCTGTAACCCTTGTGCATCCTGTTGTAGCCCAAAAAGACACAACGTTTGGAACGGAACTGAAGCTTACGCTCATTGTAGGGACGAAGACAAGGCCAACATGTAGAGCCAAAAGTGCGAAGAAAATTGTAGTCTGGTGCTTTACCAAATAATCGTTCAAGAGGTGTTGTGTTATTGATAGTGAGGGCAGGAAGACGATTTATGAGAAAGCATGCAATAAGAAAGGCTTCGTCCCAAAAATGAAAGGGCATGGATGCATGTGCTAGAAGTGTGAGGCCAACATCGACGACATGGCGATGCTTGCATTCGGCAGAGCCATTTTGCTGGTGAATGTGGGGGCAGGATACATGGTGTTCAATGCCAAGTTGACGGAAAAAGGAGTTGAGTTTTTCATACTCACCACCCCAATCCGTTTGCATGCAAAGGATCTTGTGGTTGAGTAGTCTTTCAACGTGAACATGAAATTCGAGAAAAACACGATAAACATCAGCTCGAGATTTCAGGCAATAAATCCACGTAAACTTGCTATAATCAACGATAAAATTGACATAGTACTTAAAACCTCTAAAGGAGGTGCACGCAGGCCCCATACATCTGAAAATACGAGTTCAAGGGGTTTGGAGGAAGACCTATTCGACCTAGAAAAAGGGAGTTGATGGCTCTTTCCCTGTTGGCAAGCATCACAAATAGGAAGATTATTTTTATTGGACTCTCGAAGAAACTCTAAATTCTGATGATGAAGAGCTTGATCCACCACCGAAGAAGCTGGATGGCCTAGACGATAGTGCCACCGTGTGTGGGTGTGCTTGACAGCGGGGAGGGCTTGTGGTGTCCTGCCAGAGCGACCGGTGACGGGGTAGAGCCCTCCATAAGTGCCCCCTCGAAGAAGAACCTTCCTCACAGCCCGATCCTTGACAAGAAAGTACGTTGGGTGAATTTCAATACAAACATTGTTATCATTAGAAAGCTTGTCAGTGGAAAGTAAACTCCGGGTGGCTTGAGGAACATGAAGGATATCACGAAGGATTAACGGTTTATGAAGCGTACGAATCTGAGATGAACCAACATGGGAAATTGGCATACCTGATTCGTTTGCTGCGTGGACCTGATCCTTGCTAGTATACCTTTCATGCATTGTAAGCTTGTCCAGATCGCCGGTTATGTGGTCAGTGGCCCCTGAATCAAGATACCATGCGGGATCAAAACCTTGGCCGGTGGAGACGTTGTTGATGGAGCGCTCCTTGCGGACGAAGGAGTGCTCGAAGCGCCGATAGCAGTCGAAGACGTCATGCCCGACGCACTTGCAGAGCTGGCAGAAGACATCACTCTTACCAGTGTTGCGGCCGGCATTGGGAGTTCACTAGTAGAAAAGAGGGCTTTGGTCCATCCCGGGTTAGCCCATTAGTCCCGCTTCAGTCTAGAACCGGGACTAATGGGGGCATTAGTCCCGGTTCGTGTGCCCAGGGGCCACGTGGGCCATTTGTCCCGGTTCATCTGGACCTTTTAGTCCCGGTTGGTGCCACGAACTGGGACTAAAGGGTGCGATGCCCATTAGTCCCGGTTCGTGCCACCAACCGGATGAAAATGTCAAAAAAATAAAAAAAAATAAGTTTCCCATGTGATATGTGGTCTAGTTGTTGGGAAAATTTGCAAATATGAATTTCGACTTTATTTGCAAAATCTCTCGAGAATTTGTAAAAATGGGCATAACTTTTGCATACTAACTCGGATGAAAAAGTTTTTATATGAAAAATAATCTACTCGAAAAGTCACATCCAAATTTAACAGGGGAACCCGTTAAACATTTTCAAAATCCTCAAAACCTAACAGAAAAAAAGTTACGGGCCTTTTTAGATCTAGAGTGGAAAAAATCGAAAAAATTTCAAACTGTGGTCAAACAATGGTCAAACTAATTATTCTACAATATTAGTGTTATTAAATAATTATTTCAGTTATTTTGAATTTTGGTCAAATCTGGTCAAACTATGGTCAAACAATGGTCAAACTGTGGTCAAACAATGGTCAAACTAATTATTCAAGAAATATTAGTGTTACTAAATAATTATTGTTTTTTAAAAACAATAGTTTCAAACTCAAACAGTGAAATGTGTCACTTCATGCTCAAGCAAAATTCCTGAAGGTTAATAGGATTGACATCTTACTATTGTTAGGAAAACAACAAGTGCAGACTTGGAAACGAGGAAGAATAGAACCCGGAAGTTAAGCGTGCTCAGCTGGGGAGTGGGAGGATGGGTGACCGTTCGGGAAGTTAGATGATTTGGAATGATGAGGGGTGATTAGAGATTAGAGGATAAATTGAGCAGTGATGAGGGGTGGTGATTAGAGATTAGAGGTTAAAATAATTCAGAAATTTGAAAATAAAAAAATTCAAAACAATTTAAAAAAATAAAAAAAATCGTAAAATTTCCTTTAGTCCCGGACCGGGACTAAAGGTGGAGCTCCACGTGGCCGCGGCCTTTAGTCTCGGTTCGTTTAAGAACCGGGACTAAAGGGGAGAGGCATTAGTAACGACCCTTTAGTCCCAGTTCAAAAACCGGGACTAAAGGGCCTTACCAACCGGGACAAAAGCACCTTTATCTACTAGTGGCTCCACAACCGCAAGTACGGTTGTGGCTAGGGTCACCAC
Organism: Aegilops bicornis; assembly: GCA_021605145.1. Classification (NCBI taxonomy): domain Eukaryota; kingdom Viridiplantae; phylum Streptophyta; class Magnoliopsida; order Poales; family Poaceae; genus Aegilops; species Aegilops bicornis. Next base: position 57,637,302 of record CM038670.1, read on the forward strand.
AGTTGTGGTTATGGCCTGGAGAGTTGCAGGTGCAGTTGGTGTTGCCGCCGCCCCCGCCGCCGCCACCAGAGTTGCGGGGGCGGTTGCCTCTAGAGTTGCGGGGGTGGTTGCCTCCATTTCCACCACCACCGCCGCCGTCAGGGTTGCGGCTGATGTGGTTCACCGAAGGGTTGCCAGGGTCTGGGAGCTGGAAGGCGTGGTTGTTGTGTTGGTGACGAATCTCGAAGTCCAGCATGTGAGAGTAGAAATCGTTGAGGGAGATCGCTTCTGCTCGAGTGCTACGTCTTGAGCTTGTGTTGGTTTTCCTTGAAGAGAAAAGGGTGATGCAGCAATAGTAGCGTAAGTATTTCCCTCAGTTTTTGAGAACCAAGGTATCAATCCAGTAGGAGGCTCCTCAAAAGTCCCACGCACCTACACAAACAAACAAAGAACTCGCAACCAACGCAATAAAAGGGGTTGTCAATCCCTTCACCGCCACTTGCGAAAGTGAGATCTGATAGAGATAGTATGACAAGATAAATATATTTTTGGTATTTTATAATATAGATTGAAAAAGTAAAGATGCAAATAAAAGTAGATTGAAAGCTTATATGGTAAAAGATAGGCCCGGGGGCCATAGGTTTCACTAGTGGCTTCTCTCAAGATAGCATAAGTATTACGGTGGATGAACAAATTACTGTCGAGCAATTGATAGAAAAGCGAATAATTATGAGATTATCTAGGCATGATGTAACATCCCAAAATTCTAAATTTTGAATGTCATAATAATTAAAATATATGATTGTTTGATTGATTGTTGAGTGATTGATTGAGTGAATTTGATTGGAATTTTAAACTTTTGAAGCTTTGTTGAGAGGGAAAAAAGGACTTTCCAAAAAAATGTTTTTGTTTGAAAATATTTGAATTTGTAAATATTTCAAACTTCATGCCATTCAATGATCCTCATGATTTCTTCAATGAAAGAGGGTGGGAAGTAAAGAAATATTTCATTTGAATTTGTCATTTAAATTTTGTTTTTAACTCAAAGCAGCATTTGAATTTTATTAAAAAAACTTTTCTCACAAAGAACACTTGAAACAAAAGTGTTGATAGGGAGTCACATGACACCCCAAAAATGTTGAAATATTTTTTCATAGAGTTTTGAAAGTCATTTGGATTTTTGTTTGAATTTAAAAAAATGATTTTTCAAAAAGTATTTTATTTGCCCTTGGAAAATATCCCATTAAACTCGGCTTATTTTTCTGATCGTTTTGATATATAATACTCCAATATGTTATTAAATGATTTTTATTCGCGGAATCTTTTTAAAAAGGAAAGGTATTTTCGGGCCAAATCCGGCCCGATCGCACCAGATCATCTCCTTCCTCACGAACGGGATTTGGTTCCCGAGCACAGCCGCGTCGACCATCGCCGGAGATCGCGGGATTCGCGAAATCCCTTGCCCCTCCGCCAAACCGACCTCCCCCCTATAAATGGCGACCTCCCGCACCCATTCCCGCCCTAGAGCCGCCTCTCCTCACCCCACACTACCGCGCCACCTCGCCGGAGTTCGCCGGACCACCGCCGCCATTGCCACCCCGCCCCGCCACCTCCGGCCATCCCCGCCATCCACCGCCCCCACCAATCGCTCAGCCCCGCTCTACCGCCCCCGACCGTCCCTTCCCTGACGCCGGAGGGCCACCGGAGGACGTCACGGGAGCTCCACCAGAACCCCATCACCGGAACTGCTACAGTAAATCCCGACCTACTGTTCATTTTTTTTCGTTCTGTTTTTAAAACAGAATAGTTTCAATCTTGTAAAATCCATAGTTAATTATCTACGAGGTATTTTTGAGTGATTCCAACTGCCTTGGATCACAAATTTTATGAAGTTTCTGTTAGTTCAATTGTATTTCATACTTGAGCAGTTTACATTTGTGTTTGTATGAATTTTCTCAAATCACTAGATTTGAGCTATTTTGAGTTAGGAATATTATTTTTTGACCGATTCTCTACTGGTTACTTATTAGACTAGCTACGCAGTAGTGTTTAGTTTGCATGTTAGTGAGTTAGTTAGATTAGCTTTTTATTGTAAACAATATTGTTTACTCTGTTTTTAGTACTATTTGTAGTTTAATTATTATTAATTAGTTTTAATTAGTTTCTTTTGCTAGTTTTCGCCAGTGTGTCATATATTCTATTGTTTAAAAGTAGGTAATTTCTAGGATTTATTAGACTTAGTATTCTTGAGGTTCTAGGTGTTGTTTGTTGCATGACTAGTTGCTAGCAATAGAAATAGTGTTATTTTATTGTTTTGTTAGAATATTATTATACTTTATGTTACTTAGTGAATAATTATTTTACCTTGTGTTAAGTACTTTTGTTTTAGGCTTTTTACTTGTTTTTAAGTAGAGTTGTTGTGGTGTAGATTAGCCCTATAAGTTTATTTGAGTGATTTGGAGTTTTATTTGGTTTTTACCTTCGATCCTATTTTGATTTTGTTGTTATTTTGATTGTTATGATTGAGAGCTAGAATGATTGATTATGTGAATACTATGCTTGCTTGTATAGATTTCATCGGAGAGTGACGACTAGTTTATCAAGTTTTTGAGAGTGATAATATCTTCACCAACTGACCAGGCAAGTTCACTTTGACCATGCTTTTCATACCTATGTTTTTATTGCATTTAGTGTCAACTTTGCAACAATCCTCCAGTAGTGTTATTGAATCTTGTAGTTGAGTAGAATGCATGAGGTAGGAACCCATCTCCCTGTTATCAAGCCCGGGATGTTGTTTTATTTCAATGCTACGCTATAGTAGACGGGGTTGGTATGAGTGCTCGGGAGTGGTGTGAGAATGGAGGACTCTACGTCAATGACGACAACTCCATGATGGCATTTGCAAGGACTGCATCTTCAAGGCCTCAAGACTTCAAGACTCGAGACAAGAATTCAATACACACTACTGGGTGAAGGAGGGTTGTGGGCACCTGGAGAAACCAGTGGATGGCGGGATGCATGGAGAAGCGCCATGACATCTTGCGGAAAGCTTCACCCAGGCACAAAGAGACGGAAGAATACTTCATGCCCGAAGCTTACATGCAACCGCAAGTCACTATGGGCTCTGGCTTGGTTGACCTTAGTTGTGACTCTGGCTGGGACGGTGCTAGCGGATGTAGAACTACGGTATGATTGGATGAGCACGGACGGTGGTCGGGAACTCTTCGAAGACCATGTTTTGGTCATCTTGTTCTCAAACACCACGAAGTGCGAGAACGTAAAGAGAGGGATCGAATCTTGCGGGTAAAGTGTACAAACCTCTGCAGAGGGTTAAAACCTAATCGATTAGCCGTGTCCCGATTCTGCATAATTTGAGCCTCTGGACTTGGATCTATCTCGGAACTCTCAACACCGGATTGATAACTTAATTGTGGGTAACTTATGATGATTTTGGGTTATGAGACATCGGTTGGCGGAACCATGTCATGATAGAAAACTCCATAGTACAGACTTCATTTATTCCTTTGATGTAGGGAAAATAAATCAGCTTTTACGCAAACAAAACTCGAATCAGAGGCACATAGCCATACTGCATATAGTATAGTTTATCATCTGTTTTTCTATTATTGTGATCTTGCCAGTACATTCAATGTACTGACCTATACGGCTGCAACGTATCATGTTGCAGATACTTTCTTCCGACGAGTGAGAGTATGGTACAGGTTTACGGTCTACACTCAACCTGCCGATGGCGTTGATGGGACTCCACACCCGATTGATTGTTTCTGCTGTGACTTATGAGGTATATATATCAGCTTTACGTTATTTATACATGTGATTGCACTTTGATATATACATTGATGTACTGTGTGTGCCAGCATACTGATCCAGGGATGGCATAGAAACACAGAGGCTTGACCGTCTGAGGTCGGGTCGCTACACATGATCATGTATATAGGCATCACGTCCGCGACAAGTAGACCGACTCCTGCCTGCATCTACTACTATTACTCCACACATCGACCGCTATCCAGCATGCATCTAGAGTATTAAGTTCATAAGAACAGAGTAACGCATTAAGAAAGATGACATGATGTAGAGGGATAAACTCAAGTGTTTTCCCTGCTCGTTCGCCTCTCGCCAATTTATCCTTCCGGAGTGTTCAAGACATCTCAGGAGATTCGTTTGTGTTCCAATTAATTCGAGGTTATCACCTCATTCTAATATTTCAATTGTTCCGGTGCATCATCTATCTGTTCAACATCCCTTTCCAACGGTGTTTTCTTTTAGTGGGCCCTAACCCACAGGTCTTTTTCCAGGATCTTACCTGACTCTTCTAATTTTCCCGGAACTATTCTCAAATTCATTTCAAAGTTTGACGTAAGAATGAATTTTCATCAGTCACATGCCTTCTCCTAGGCCGCTTTCAAATTCTTTTCATCTCTGGCTCAACCTTTCTTTTTTTAATCCTTCCGGAGTTTCTCAACAATTTGGTGGTGTTTCTCCTCATCATTCTCAGCATGTGAAGACCGAAGAAGAGTTCCTCTTAAATCCTTACCCGTTCTTCCAAAGATGTGTGGTTCTAGCTTGATGCCATTCTCTCATAATTGTTTTTGATTGTGGGAATTCTTTTCACCCATCCGGAGCATTTCATGAGTTGTTTCCATTTCTTTCCTTCGAAAGCCATCATGTCATAATTCTTCATTCTCAGCGTGTAGCTATCATTCTCCAAATCTTACCGGTGAATCGTTCAAATATCCTCTAATCAGTTCATGATCTCTTCATTCTCTTGTATCTAAATCCTCTCAAGCATCTTCATTCGTTTTCCAATTCTTCCCGGTGAATTGTGCCTTTGCTACGTTCATTTTCAATTCTTACGGTGGCTCGTTCAAGATTCTTTTTCCTTGATTATCATTTTAATCCATTCGTTCTTTCGAATCCTACCGGTGGTTCATGAAGACCTTCTCAAGTTTGCGATATGTCACTTCTCAATCCTTTTCAAGAAGAATAAGTAGTATGCTAAATCCATTGCTAGTCATCAATTTAATTTGATGAAGGATAAGCATACAATAAATCTTATTTTTATTTCATCAAAGTGATTAATCTTTTCCTTCGGAGTTTGTTCTTGATGAATAAATTCTAGTTCCAAGTGCTTTCATCTTTTCTTTTCCGGAGTTCAAATTTACTTGGCCATCTCGTTGGGACCTCCATCTAAATCATCGCAAGGCTCATCTTATTCTTTCATCCTTCATTCCTATCTCATCATCCTTTTGTCACCGGAGTTCTTCATGGAGGTTCTTCATGATTTAATTCATTCTGCAAGAGTTCATCAAGTATCATTCCATCCTCTCTAACTCGTGTTCTATTCCTACATGTTTCAGCCGGAGTGCTGCCTAAATCCTTTTCAGCCTTATTCGTTTCTTATCTCGTTCTAACCGGAGTGGTTTCATAGCCTATCTGATTCCGTGAGTCTTCGATTCTCGTCATTCTCGCTGCTTTCTCTCTTCTTCTCGTGTGCTCTCGATTCTTTGCTTCTTATCTTGAGTTCTTGTTTCGCATCTTCCTCTTTCTCTTCCATCTCGGTCCTAAGATCTCGGGACGAGATCTCTTGTTAGTGGAGGAGTGTTGTAACGCCCCGGATTCGATGCGCCAGGTGTTTGCCAGTTATTCGCCGTCGTTGCCATGTCATGTGCTTGCCATGTCATCATCTGCATTTCATATCATGTCATCATGTGCATTTCATTTTGCATACGTGTTCGTCTCATGCATCCGAGCATTTTTCCCGTTGTCCGTTTTGTAATCCGGCACTCCTATGTCCCCCGGCGCCCCCTTTTACCTCTTTTCGTGTGCGGGTGTTAAACTTTCTCGGAATGGCCCGAGGTTTGCCAAGCGGCCTTGGTATAGCACCGGTAGACCGCCTGTCAAGTTTCGTGCCATTTGGAGGTCGTTTGATACTCCAACGGTTAACCGGGTAACCGTGAAAGCCTCTTTTCACTACAAGAAAATGTATTATTAGCGACCACACCTATTGTTACCAAGCATTTTGGTGCCTATAGATATACTAATTGCAACCAGTTCTGGACAAACTCGGTTACTATAGGAACCTGTCACGAATCAAGATTATTCAATCACGTGAGTACCTATAGCAACCAGGAGGAAATTGAAAAAAAGCCAATCGGCTCAGCTCCGTGGCATCCATCCATCCCGGGCTCGAAGCAAACAGAGAGGCGAGGCAGAGCCCTTTCTGGCGGGCGGCCGACGGCAAGGTGACTCGCCCCAAATCCCCCAAATCAAATCGTCCTCGGCGGCGGTCGACGGCAACGGGCGGTCCTTGCGGTATGTTGACTTGTTCCTTCCGGCGGAGGGGGCGGCGGAAGGCGGAGGGCGTTCCTTGCGGCAGTGGCGTGCGTGTCCCTTGCGGCGGCGGTGACAGCGCTGCTGCGCTGGGAGGGAAGCAGCAGCGGCTGCGGTAGCAGAGGCGTCCGCCACAGTGGTCAACATACCTAGGCTGCTGCAACAGACGCCTAGGGTTCCTCCTTCCCAAACCCCAACCAGCTATGAAGCAACCGGCGCTCCAAGCTCGCCAGATCTCGCTCTCGCCGTCAACACCAGCAAAGGATACAACCCGTAAGAATGATCTCCCTCTGTCCTTGCCCCTTCCCCTGTGTCTCTCCATTATTTTGCTTGGAGTACTTGATGGCTAGATCATGCACTTCAAGTGTTTGTGGAAATGTGGAAGTAAAATATACATGTAGCATTTGGTCTGTCATTTGAAAACTGGCTTGGCCTACGATATAGAGTTCGGTTTTGTGATTTGGATATAACATGCATGTAGTAAAATATACAGTATAATGTTACTGCATATTGATACTTACAGCATCAGGACTTGTAGTATATTTTAGTAGTACAATGTTTAGGAAGGATATACAGTTCTATGATGACTATCTTCAAATACTGCTGTGAAGATTGTCTTTGTATAATGTTGTAGTATAATATTTGAAGACTGTCTTTGTATACAATTCCACGTACAACATTATAGAGTTCCATGGACTGCTGTTGCTATGATATTATAATTTAGTATAATGTTACTGCATATAAAATAATTACATATGCAAGCTGCGGGTTTAGTTTGATGAAGTGCAAGTTTTCTTTTGAAAATACAGTGTCAATGTGACATATATATATATGGGGTATTGTAGGATTATTATTTTGATAAATATAAGCCTGATTTAACCGAAATTGAGTAGATCAATTAGTTTATCATGTCGGGTGGACTGGTTGAAAATGATTGACGTAGCCAGCCTGATTCCTTTCGTGATTGAGGTGTTGTATCGGGTTATATGTCTCCTATTTCAGGTTATGTCAGACTACATGTGTCCTGCTTCAGGTTATATTAGAATAATGGTGTTTTGTTTCAGTGTATATCAGACTATATGTATCCTGTTTCAGGTTATATCAGACTATATGTCTCTTTGTTTTAGGTTACATTAGACTATATGTGTCATGTTTCATGTTATTTCGGATTACTATTTATACTTATAATTTATTTCTGTTGCCACAACATATCTAATTACTATGTAACTCATGGTTTATTTCTATTGACGTAGCAAATCTGATTTCCCTTTCTTCCTAATATAAACAATCTGGGTCTTGTTCCATTCTTTTAATTCTATGGCAGATGGGACCTGGATGAACAGTTCAGCCACCAAGAAATGCCCCACAATCTCAAGGACAACATTCTGGGAGTAACTCAGCATCAAAATCTAGGAAGGTGCGTGGGATAAATAAGGAAAGGGCTTGGAGCGTTTGATCAAAAGGGCAGGTCATCCACTAAACTTGACCATTTCAAGAGAGAAGACCTATTGGAGAAAACAATGAACTACTTTCTAGAGAGATTGGACCTCTTACACGGCACCATGCACCTATCCAACGTCTTTGGGTGGCATAGTCTTCTTGAGGATGATAAGGACCCATTGTATGAACTTCTAAAGGTATGTAAGATTATCAAACTTTGTAGCTTCGAACATGTATAGTTTTAACTTTGAGTTCTTTCTTCGTAGCTTAAGTTCAATCTTGATTTCACCCAAGATCATATCAAAGGCTGTGTGGATCTGCTTTTCTTTTCAAGCTAAAAAAGTTTCCGTCACAAGTGTTATGAGCATTATGTAAAATATGGTGATGATGCTAGAAGCAATCCATATCCTCCCCTTATTGATATTGATAATAGAGTTGGAGACTGGATTTGGCTCTGTGATCATTTTGAAACAGAAGAATTTAAGGTATGGTAGTCTTTGAATGGATGTCAACAGTTTTGCGTCTATCTTTATCACTCAACCCTGCCTTATTTGTTCACAAAAAACTACCATTTGCAGAAACGGTCCACAACTGGGAAGGCTAACCGCTCAAACCTACCTTATGTTCACAAGAAGGGAACAAAGTCATTTGTAGCGGTTCAACATGAATTAGTAAGTCACTATTACTTATCTTTATCTTATGTCACAATTGTGGTGAAAAAGAAGAATATCGGATTTGTAGCTATCTTATATTCATGTCTTTTGACTTTGAATCTTGTATTATCGTAATTGTGGCGATATCGGACTATACAAGGAGTGTTCTTGATGCCAGGAATAAACATGTAAGTACCACGTAACAATGGAGTATCTATGCTATGGAAGTGTTTTGCTTCCCCCCCTCCCCCTCCTTTTGTAAACAGTTGTAGATGGGCATCAAAAATGTAGGTTCTGTTGTTGGATCTTGTAAACAATTGTAGATGGAGTTTCGCTTATTTGAGACCATGAGGGCGGTATTGAGAGTGTTCATGGGCCAAAACAAAGCAGTTTAGATTGACTGAATTCAGATCAGAGGTCCAGCCAAAACAGAGGAGGAGCTGCTCTGTTTCGTGCTGGCTACTCGACTAATTAGTTTGTACTAGAGAAGCATATATCGTTTTCCAGAGTTGTGAGTAACTAAACCTGACAGACTAATTAGATAATCTTGATGTTTCTTGTGTCTTTTCTACATACATACACATGCTCCATTTTAAATCTCCTCTGCTGCCCTCTTGAGAGAGTACTAGTTGAGTGTTTAGGTACTTCTATGCCGCACTAGCTAGAGCTCGAGAGGAATGACCATGCTACCTTGTTTTGTGTGATATCCGATCGACAACCGATGTGACCTGTAGTACATGATGCACTATTATCGTGGCTGTAGTAATTTAAGACTGGCATTCAAAGTTGTTAGTGTTGCATTATACTAACAGCGAATTTGGGTACTTTCAAATTCATTGTTATGTTGCTGCAATTAAGAATGTAAATTCCTTTCATTTCTTGTATTATTAATGTAGGAAGAAATGTTGCGAAGCAAAAGAACCTATAGAGGAGGGCGAAGTACCTTTAACAGAGCAACAGATTTGCGAAAGCAGGTGCTTGGTAAGGAATATGGTTACATCAGAGGTCGGGGTCACGGACCAAAACCAAATAGAAGGGCCTACTCAAGCGCATCAAGCTCAACTCAGCATGTAGTGGAAGAATTGGCATCTACAAAGGAGATTGTTGCTACGCAACAAACTCAAATTGAGGCTCAACAATCTCAACTTGAAGCTCAATGTAAGAAGATCGATTGGCTCAGAGTGTCGTGTCTAACTTGGTTGGCATTTCACCTCCTATGGACGGCACTAGTGCGACAGGGCTTGGTTTTCTTAACCGATAGATCTGTTTTGCGGTCAGGGCTACTGGATCTGTTTCTTCTGATGGTATGATTGTATAACTCTCATAAAGTCAGTTTGGCTCTCATCGTGTGATTTGGCATATTTATTCAAGAGGTTGAACTTGATAGTTGAAATTTAAAGATTACAGGTTCTCTGGTCTCGGATGGAGGGTCAAGGAGGTGAAGCAACTTTGGAGAGGTACACTGTTTGCATTGCTATTATGTGCTTTTGAAGTAAAGTTTATGAGCATCTTCTAAATTGTGCTTGGTTCTATCTATGTTCGCCAATGAAATTACCAAAGAGTGGGTTCCATCTAAGGGTGATTTTATTAATGTGTACATACTTGCTACAACTTGACATTTCATATAAAACTACAAGCAACATCCCGCCGTAAGCTTGAGCAATGTATGGTTAATTAGGATATCTTCCATTAAAAAGGAAAAGAACGAATTAGCTCATGCTCTTACATGGTACTCCCTCCGTCCGAAAATACTTGTCATCAAAATGAATAAAATAGGATATATCTAGACGTATTCTAGTTATAGATGCATATCTTTTTATCCACTTTGATGATAAGTATTTTCGGACGGAGGGAGTACTTCACAAATTTTGTACTATTTGGCTGTAATGGTGCACATTTTCTTGAATTCATCAATAAATGAACATCATCCATGTCATTTTAACTTGTTTGGCATTTTCCATGTGTAGAGGACATGTGGGGAGTGATCGAGCAGTGCTAAACTAGATGCCAAAAGAGTAGTTCCTGATTTGCAAATTCGCTTACAAATACTAGATGTCAAATACTAGAATAGTTCCTTCTTGGTGACCGGATCGTATGTTTGGAGCAGTACTAAAGTTGGTACTTTGCAAATACTAGAATATTATTTCCTGATGGTACTGAAGTTGTGAAACAAAATCCGGCTTACAAATGTTAGCATGTTATGATTGGATCATAAGTTTACAAATGCTGATTCTGAACTTTTCCTGTTGTATGTCTAAAATTCTAAGATTTCTTGCATACTACTAATGTCGACATGTGGGAATATACTGTAGCTATGATATAGTTGCTTTCTTATGCCTTTAGTTACCAAGGTTTACAATTTTTGTTACAAAAGATGTCTAGTTACCAAAGTGTAACTGGTCTCCAGATTCTTTTAGTCACCAAGCCTTGGCTGGTCACTTGATATCTCTAGCCACTAACCATGTACATGGTGGCTGTAAATTTTTAGCAACCAAATCTTCCTTGGTCTCTAGATGCCATTAGTCACCAAGTCTCCCTTGGTCGGTAGATGCTATTAGTCACCATATTTAGTTGGTGGCTATTGATACAACATTTAGTGACCAGGGTTCGCAATGTTGGTCGCTCAATATCTATAGCGACTAGACTATAGCCACCACGAAGCGACCAAGTAGTATTGGTAGCAGTAGATCAGTAGCGACCAATTTTGTACTTTTAGCAACCAACCACCTTGGTGGCTAAACCTCACATATCTAGTAGTGTTTGTCTTGCAGCCCAAAACCCAGCAAACTCCCCTCCATGCTCTCGGTCGTTCGATCATGATCGTGTGGGCGAAAACCGCACCTCATTTGGACTCTCCTAGCTCCCTCTACCTATATATAGACCTCCCCCTTTGAAATTTCGGGTCCAAACCCTAGCCTCTTCCTCCTCCGCGCGTCGGACGTTTCTTCCCCGCCGCCCGGACATGTCCGCCCGCGCCCGCAGCCAACCGGAGGCCGCCACGTGGCGCCCCCGCGCCCACTTCGCCACCTGCCCGGGAGCCCATCCGGACCAGCTGGCTCGATCCGTCGCCGCCAGCGTTCACAGACGCCTCAAGCGAGCCGCGTCCCTCCGCCCTTCGCTCCGGCCCCCGATCGCCGGAGTTCGCCTCCCGCCACCGCCTCCTCGCCGCGACGCATCGCTCATCCGCCCAGGTCACGCCGCCCGCCTCCTTCTCCTTCCCACTGGATCTCTCCCATCTCACCCATCTCTCTCTGTAGGGCGCCCCAACGGAGATCCCCTCGCCGCTGCCTTGGATCTCGCCGGATTGCTCTAGATCCGGCGCCGCCCCGCACCCACCGCGTCGGCCTCCCTCTTTGGAGCTCGGATCCACCATGCCGGCCTCGTTCCTCACCGTCTGCTGCCCTCCTCACCTGCCTGCCCTCGCCTCCTAAATGCCTTTGTCTCCGGCCCTTGGCGCCCGCCATGGCCCTCGTCCCGTCGGGATCGAGGAGAGGCGCAAGACAGCCTGTGGGTCGCGCCTCCCGCTGGCCCATCTCCCCGGCCCAGCGCGCCGGCCTCCAGGCCCAGCCGGCGCCCTCCCTGCATACTGGGCCAGGCCCAGGTGAGCAGCCCCGCTAAACCCCGCCCGTGCGCTATATAGTAATCCAGCGCTCGATCCATTTTTTTCTTTCTGAAAACTGCTAAGTCTTTAAAATCATACATTTTCAGCACATGTTCATCGCATCATAACTTGCTGCATACTGCTCCGTTTCATGCGTGCTATATGTCAAATTGTTCGTCTCGTCGAGTACTTCATTTCATTCCATTGCATCATTTCCATTTGAGCTCATCTTGATGCCTGAATCATCGTTGCAAAAGTGCTATGTGATGTTAATCTGCTAAAACTGTTATAACTTGATGATTTGTCATTTTTGTTGCATTTGATGTGTGCATCATATGATGTTGATGTCTACATGTGTTTTGTGCTACATCATTCCATCTTCACAGTGGTGTCATCCATGTATTTTTGTGATTCCTGTAGTGAGTGCATCAAGCTTGTTAAGTAGGGTACTTGCTGTTGCTGTTTTGCATGTCTGAATCTGCTATATCATGACGCTATGTTAACCTGCTGCTACAAGTCATTATATGCATAATATGGAGATGTTCACTAAGGATGTTTTGTTATACATGTCATTCTCTATCCATCCATGCCCATGGTTGCATTTATAGCCTGCTGTAACTTGTAGTAATCTTGCTCCAAAGTTGCTAAATAATGTTGCTGTCAGCCTGTTAACATTAAGTTCAATGTTTCCATGATTGTTGCTAGTGATCCATGCACTCTATGAACTTTCTCTTGCCATTCTTAGCTTCATAAACATGTCTTCTTACTGTTTGTTGCCTTGCCATGCCATGTATTGCTCTGTGGTGAGTGGTTCAAGCTCACCAACATGCCTACTTATTGCTGTTCCTGCCATGTATGAATCTGTAATATAACTTGCCATGTTTACATGGGTGCCATCATATTTTCTGTGCCCTTATGGCTCATGGTCAGTAAGGGACATTTGTTCTATGAATTTAGTAGTATCATGCCATGCCTTTTTTTGCCATGATAAGTTCCTGTAACATGCTGTTTGATAGCTCTAAACATTGCAACCTGATGTTATTTCTGCTGAAGTCTGAAACTGTTATTATATGCAATCTTGCCATGTCATTTTGAGCATGTTCTAGTGATTTCTGGAGATAGCTCAGTGTTCATGTTTTGTCATGCTTTACCTTTGCGTCATGCCCATGCCTTTTGTTCTCATGTTAAGATGCTTTAGCTTGTTGTTTAGGTGCTTGCAATATGCCTAGTTGCTGTTTTGCACAGCTTGTCCTTTAAACTTGTATAGAGTATGTGTTGAACCGTTGCTCCGTTTTGAGTGTGCTCTATATGAAACTTGCTTGATTTTGCATGTTGTCTCAAATTATCATGTTGCATCCTTGTTTTGAGGTGTTTGCTTGATGTTTGAATGCATTTTGCACCAATGCCATGTTTAACTTGTTTTGCTCATATCTTCTAGGCCGTAGCTCCGAATTTAATGAACTTTATATGTAACTTGACTAGAATTTCGTGTAGATCATCTTGGTGCATTTTAACTTGCTGTTTAACAACTTGAACATAAGGTTTATTCAGATCTGGACCAATTTCGAAAATATGCATATGAGGACATACCAGAATTGTTATATGTTGTTCCCGGCCTCATTTAAACTTGCCTTGATGTGTTGCTCTTGTTTGCATCATCTCTTGCCATGAGTAGCCTCATCTAGATTTGTCATGCATCATGCTTGTTGTGCATCATGCCTTGTTCATGTGTGGTGTGTTTACCATGTTGTGTGCTTCTTCTCGATAGTTCCCGTTTCGTTGCGATCGTGAGGATTCGTTCGTCTACGCTTGGTTCGTCTTCGTGGCTTCATCTTCTTCATGGACTCGTTCGTCTTCCTAGTGGGATTTCAGGCAAGATGACCGCTACCCTGGATCTCATTACTAGCATTGCTATGCTAGTTGCTTCGTTCTATCGCTATGCTGCTTTACCTACCACTTGCTGCTCAAGCCTCCCTAATTGCCATGAAACTCTAACCTTTGTCACCCTTCCCAGCAAACCGTTGTTTGGCTATGTTACCGCTTTTGCTCAGCCCCTCTTATAGCGTTGCTAGTTGCAGGTGAAGATGAAGATTGCTCCATGGTGGACAGGATTTTGGTTGGGATATCACAATATCTCTTCTATTATTAATGCATCTATATACTTGGTAAAGGGTGGAAGACTCGGCCTTATGCCTGGTGTTTTGTTCCACTCTTGCCGCCTTAGTTTCCGTCATATCGGTATTATGTTCCCGGATTTTGCGTCCCTAACGCGGTTGGGTGATTTATGGGACCCCTTGACAGTTCGCTTTGAATAAGACTCCTCCAAAGAAGGCCCAACCTTGGTTTTACCATTTGCCTCACCACCACCTACTTTTCCCTTGGGAGTCGCTCTCTCGAGGGTCATCTTTATTTAGCCCCCCGGGCCGATTAGCTTCTCTAAGTGCTGGTTCGAATCGAAGTCACCAAGGGGCCACCACGGGGAAACTCGAGGCTTGGTTTTACTCGTAGCCTGTCTCATCCGGTGTTGCCCTGAGAACGAGATATGTGCAGCTCCTATCGGGATTGTCGCGGATCGGGCGGTCTTGCTGGTCTTGTTTTATTGCTGTCGAAATGTCTTGTAGCCGGGATTCCGAGACTGATCGGGTCTTCCCGGGGAGAAGGAATATCCTTCGTTGATCGCGAGAGATTATCATGGGCTAAGTTGGGACACCCCTGCAGGGTATAAACTTTCGAGAGCCGTGCCCGCGCGGTTATGTGGCGATGGGAATTTGTTAATATCCGGTTGTAGTAAACTTGAAGTAAACTCTTCTAAAATACACCAACCGTGGTGCGTAACCGTGAGTGTCTCTTTTCGGGTTGATCGAGAGGAGAACACGGTTTCTGGGTTATGTCTGACGTAAGTAGGAGTTCAGGATCACTTCTTGATCATTGCTAGCTTCACGACCGTTCCTTTGTTTCTCTTCTCGCTCTCATTTGCGTATGTTAGCCACCATATATGCTTAGTTGCTGCTGCAGCCTCACCACTTTACCCCTTCCTTACCCATTAAGCTTTGCTAGTCTTGATACCCATGGTAATGGGATTGCTGAGTCCTCGTGGCTCACAGATTACTACACCACCAGTTGCAGGTACAGGTTATGCGATGCTCTTGACGCGAGATCGATGTTTGCTTGTTTTTGGAGTTCTTCTTCTGCTTCTTCTTTGATCAGGGGATAGGTTCCAGGTCGGCAGCCTGGGCTAGCAGGGTGGATATTGTTGAGTTTCTGTTTATGATTCATCCGTAGTCGGATGTTGATCTTGTATGTTGTTGATGTATTCTTGTGGCATTGTATGTATTGTATGTATCCCCATCTATTATGTAATGTTGATGTAATGATATCCACCTTGCAAAAGCGTTTCAATATGCGGGTCTATCCTTGGTGGGACCTTCGAGTTCCTTTTGGATAGGGTCGCATATTGGGCGTGACAGTCGGTGGCCGCCCGAGGGGCCCACGAGATAGGGGCGCGCCCTGTAGGGGTGGGCGTTCCCTCCACCCTCGTGGCCGCCTCGGATGCTTCTTGACTCGCACTCCAAGTCCTCTGGATCACGTTCGTTCCAAAAATCATGCTCCCGAAGGTTTCATTCCGTTTGGACTCCTTTTGATATTCCTTTTCTTCGAAATACTGAAATGGGCAAAAAAACAGCAATACGGGATGGGCCTCCGGTTAGTAGGTTAGTCCCAAAAATGATATAAATATGTAAAGTAAAGCCCATAAACATCCAAAAAGGGTAATATAATAGCATGGAACAATAAAAAATTATAGATACGTTGGAGACGTATCAAGCATCCCCAAGCTTAATTCCTGCTCGTCCTCGAGTAGGTAAATGATAAAACAGAATTTTTGATGTGGAATGCTACCTAGCATAATTCTCAATGTAATTTTCTTTATTGTGGCATGAATGTTCAGATCCAAATGATTCAAAATAAAAGTTCATATTGACATAAGAAATAATAATACTTCAAGCATACTAATCAAAGCAATCATGTCTTCTCAAAATAACATGGCTAAAGAAAGTTCATCCCTACAAAAGGAAAGTGCTCCATGCCTTTCCTTAATGGAAATTGGGATCTAATATTCCCCTCCTTCATATCAATAATCGCGCCAATCGTTCTAAGGAAAGGTCTACCAAGAATAATAGGGCAAGAAAGATTGCAATCTATATTAAGAACGATAAAATCTACGGGCAACAAATTTCTATTTGCAACAATGAGAACATCATTAATCCTTCCCATTGACTTTTTAATGGTGGAATCCGCAAGGTGCGAATTTAAAGAGCAATCATCAAGATCATGGAAACCTAGAATATCACATAAAGTTTTCAGAATCGTGGAAACACTAGCACCCAAATCACATAAAGCATAACACTCATGATCTTTATTTTTAATCTTTATAGTAGGTTCCTACTCATCATTAAGTTTTCTAGGTATAGAAACTTCCAAATTAAGTTTTTCATCAAAAGATTGCATCAAGGCATCAACAATATGTTTGGTAAAAGCTTTATTTTGACTATAAGCATGAGGAGAATTCATAACGGATTGCAACAAGGAAATAAAACCTTCTAAAGAACATTTATCATAATCAAATTCCTTGAAATCCAAGATAGTGGGTTCAATGCTATTTAAAGTCATGACCTCTCCAATCCCACTTTTACCAAATTTAGCATCTAGATCTAAAAACTCCGAATTATTGGGACGCCTTCTAACTAAAGTTGACTCATCTCTAGTCCCATTATTATTAAGATTCATATTGCAAAACAAAGATCTAATAGGAGACACATCAATAACTTTAAGATCTTCATCATTATTTTCATTGAAACTAGAAGAACACGCTTTTACAAAGCAATCTTTCTTAGCACGCAATCTAGCGGTTCTTTCCTTGCACTCATCAATGGAAATTCTCATGGCTTTGAGAGACCCATTGATATCATGCTTAGGAGGAGTAGATCTAAGTTTAAGAGAATCAACATCAAGTGAAAGTCTATCAACGATCCTAGCCAAATCATCAACTTTGAGCAATTTTTCTTCAAGCAAGGCATTAAAATTCTTTTGAGAGATCATAAATTCTTTCACACTATTCTCAAAATCAGAGGGCATCTTATTAAAATTACCATAAGAATTATTGTAGGAATTTCCATAATTATTAGAGGAATTACTAGGGAACTGTCTAGGATTAAAGTTTCCTCTATAAGCATTGTTTCCAAAACTATTCCTACCAACAAAATTCACATCCATAGATTCATTATTATTCTCAATCAAAGTAGACAAAGGCATATCATTGGGATCAATAGGAGCACTCTTAGTAGCAAACAATTTCATAAGCTCATCCATCTTTCCACTCAAAATTTTAATTTCTTCTATAGCATGCACTTTTTTACTAGTAGATCTTCCGGTGTGCCATTGAGAATAATTAGCCATAATATTATCAAGAAGTTTTGTAGCATCTCCTAAAGTGATTTCCATAAACGTGCCTCCCGCGGCCGAATCTAAAAGACTTCTAGAAGCAAAGTTCAATCCGGCATAATTTTTTTGTATGATCATCCATAAATTCAGACCATGAGTAGGGCAATTGTGAATCATTAATTTCATTCTTTCCCAAGATTGGGTGACATGCTCATGATCAAGTTGTTTAAAATTCATAATATCGTTCCTAAGAGTGATGATCTTAGCGGGAGGAAAATACTTAGAGATAAAAGCATCTTTGCACTTGTTCCATGAATCAATACTATTCTTAGGCAAAGATGAAAACCAAACTTTAGCACGATCTCTAAGTGAAAATGGAAATAACTTCCATTTAACAATATCATTATCCGTATCTTTCTTCTTTTGCATATCACACAAATCAACAAATTTGTTTAGATGGGTAGCGGCATCTTCACTAGGAAGGCCAGCAAATTGATCTTTCATAACAAGATTCAGCAAAGCAGTATTGATTTCACAAGATTCAACATCATTAAGAGGAGCAATCGGAGTACTAAGGAAATCATTATTATTGGTATTGGAGAAATCACACAATTTGGTATTATCTTGCGCCATGGCGACAAGTAATCCAACACACAAGCAAACAAAAAGAGGCAAACGAAAGAGAGGAGAAGATTGGGAAAGAGAGGGCGAATAAAACGGCAAGGGTGAAGTGGGGGAGAGGAAAATGAGAGGCAAATGGCAAATAATGTAAATGCGAGGGAGATGAGTTTGTGATGGGTACTTGGTATGTCTTGACTTGAGCGAAGACCTCCCCAGCAACGGCGCTAGAAATCCTTCTTGCTACGTCTTGAGCTTGCGTTGGTTTTCCTTGAAGAGGAAAGGGTGATGCAGCAATAGTAGCGTAAGTATTTCCCTCAGTTTTTGAGAACCAAGGTATCAATCCAGTAGGAGGATCCTCAAAAGTCCAACGCACCTACACAAACAAACAAAGAACTCGCAACCAACGCAATAAAAGGGGTTGTCAATCCCTTCACGACCACTTTCGAAAGTGAGATCTGATAGAGATAGTATGATAAGAAAAATATATTTTTGGCATTTTATAATATAGATTGGAAAAGTAAAGATGCAAATGAAAGTAGATTGAAATCTTATATGATAAAAGATAGACCCGAGGGCCATAGGTTTCACTAGTGGCTTCTCTCAAGATAGCATAAGTATTACGGTGGGTGAACAAATTATTGTCGAGCAATTGATAGAAAAGCGAATAATTATGAGATTATCTAGGCATGATCATGTATATAGGCATCACGTCCGCGACAAGTAGACCGACTCACCTGCATCTACTACTATTACTCCACACATCGGCCGCTATCCGGCATGCATCTAGAGTATTAAGTTCATAAGAACAGAGTAACGCATTAAGAAAGATGACATGATGTAGAGGGATAAACTCATGCAATATGATATAAACCCCATCTTTTTATCCTCGATGGCAACAATACAATACGTGCCTTGCTACCCCTATTGTCAGTGGGTAAGGACACCGCAAGATTGAACCCAAAGCTAAGCACTTCTCCCATTGCAAGAAAGATCAATCTAGTAGGCCAAACCAAACTAATAATTCGAAGAGACTTGAAAAGATAACTAAATCATACATAAAAGAATTCAGAGGAGATTCAAATATTTCTCATAGATAAACTTGATCATAAACCCACAATTCATCGGATCTCGACAAACACACCGCAAAAAGAGTTACATCGAATAGATCTCCAAGAAGATCGAGGAGAACATGGTATTGAGATCCAAAAAGAGAGAAGAAGCCATCTAGCTAATAACTATGGACCCAAAGGTCTGTGGTAAACTACTCACAACTCATCAGAGGGGCTATGGTGTTGATGTAGAAGCCCTCCGTGGTCGATTCCCCCTCCGGCGGAGCGCCGACGAAGGCTCCAAGATGGGATCTCGCGGATACAGAAGGTTATGGCGGTGGAAATAGTTTTTCGTTGGCTCCCTGGATGTTTTCGGGGTACGTGGGTATATATAGGAGGAAGAAGTAGGTCGATGGCCGTCTGAGGGGCCCACGAGATAGGAGGCGCGCCCTGTAGGGGTGGGCGTGCCCTCCACCCTCGTGGCCGCCTCGGCTGCTTCTTGACTTGCACTCCAAGTCCTCTAGATTATGTTTGTTCCAAAAATCACGCTCCCGAAGGTTTCATTCCGTTTGGACTCCTTTTGATATTCCTTTTCTTCGAAATACTGAAATAGGCAAAAAACTGCAATATGGGTTGGGCCTCCGGTTAGTAGGTTAGTCCCAAGAATGATATAATGTGTAAAGTAAAGCCCATAAACATCCAAAAAGGGTAATATGATAGTATGGAACAATAAAAAATGATAGATACGTTGGAGACGTATCATCGAGTGGTGACCGAGGTGACCAGAGGGTCGTAGCTGGAGTCGAGGCCGATCTATATGTAGATGATGATGTCCTCATTGTCTAGCTGCTTGCCGGCGGTTGCAAGGGCGTCAGTGAGGCCCTTCACCTTGGTGAAGTAGTCCACCATGGACAGATCACGCTTCTGGATGGTATCCAGTTGGCGACGGAGCTGCATGACGTCGCCCGAGGCGGAGTCATGAAGGTCTTCTCTAGAACGCTCCAGACGGCCGCCGAAGATGGCAGGAACAACACTTGCAGCAGGGTGTTGTTGGAGAGTGTGGACAGTGCTGATCCCTTGTGACCCGGGCAAGATACACGGGATTGGGAACCGGCGGCACTCCATCAGCACCGGGGATCACCTTGTTATGAGCTGGTTCAGATCCGTTAGTGAGGGACATCCAATGGGCACCATGAAGCGCCAGAAGGATTTGAGCCTTCCGGAGCAGATGGGTGTCGTGGGAGAGCTTGACGGTGACAAGGCCGGTGAGGGACAGCGATGGCGAAGCGGATGCCATGACGCCTAAGGACTAGGTTTGGAGGGCGCCGGAGGTGAGCGACGTAAGGGCAGAGCTGGTGGCGGCTGTTGTGGTGGAGGAGGTTTGGCTGGGAGTCGTCATCTTAGATGGGAAGAGGATGGTCTGATACCACGTAAAACAAGGAGAAATAGGCAGTTCGGCACATCTCAATGGAGAGGCTGCGGTCATGTATTTATAGTCAGGAGTCAAGTACAGATCGATCTCAACAAGATCGTAATAATACAGGATATGATCATATATATCTCTAGTTAAAACCTGATCATTTAACTACCTCAACTTGGCGCACAAGCCTGGCTAAAAACAATGTATATTTGGTTGTTTAACACTTCCCACCGAGGATCGTTGTCGTTAAACAATGACGCTTGTCCCAGGTCGCACTGCAATATCACCAGTGCCTCCCGCCGACGCATGTCCGCCCATTACGCCCGCCGCTTTGCCCTCCTCTCCGCCCAGAAGGCGTTCTCGTTGGCGACATCCTGCGAGTGGCGCTGGCGCCACTCCGCCATGGCTTCATCTGCCTCAATGATGAGGAGGTAGCGCTGCTGCCTACGGTGTTCCTGACGGTCGTCGTCGGTTAGTAGTCACGGCGGAGGCGCGAGTTCCTACGCCTGCGTGCACGTCCACACGTCGTCGAAGTTCATCTGCGAGTGTGGCCTCGAGTGGCGCCACACCGCCACGTCGTACTGATACGTCTTCATCGTATCTATAATTTTTGTTTGTTTCATGCCAATATTATACAACTTTCACATACTTTTGGCAACATTTCATATGATTTATTGGACTAACCTACTAATCCAGTGCCCAGTGCCAGTTCCTGTTTTTTTGCATGCTTTTTGTTTCGCGGAATATCCATATCGAACGAAGTTCAGATGCAATAAAATTTGATGAAGACTTATTTTGGAATATATGTGATTTTGGGACTTGGAATCAATGCAAACGGGGCCCCACAGTGACCATAAGACACCAGGGCGCGCCCCAGGCCCCTGGCGCATGTGGTGGGTTGTGCTCTCCTCGAACGTCGGTCCGAGCTCTACTTCGGGCGCAAGAAAGCTTATATCCGGAAAAATATCGTGTTAAAATCTCAGCGCATCGGAGTTACGGATCTCTGAGAATATAAGAAATGGTTTTGGGCCAGATCTGGGGAACGGGAAATAAAAGAGAACAGAGAGGGAGATTCAATCTCGGAGGGGCTACCGCCCCTCCGCCGCCATGGAGGCCATGGACTGGAGGGGGAACTCTCCTCCCATCTTGGGGGGAGGCCAAGGAAGAAGAAGAAGGAGGGGGGGTCTCTCTCCCCCTCTCTCCCGGTGGCGACGGAGTGCCGCTAGGGCAAGGATCGTGACGGCGATCTACATCAACAATTTTGCTACCGTCAATATCAACTCCCCATAAAGGACTGTGGGGCTATTGCCTCACAGTAAATAGTCAAAAAATCATCAACTCCCCCCCTCTATGCAGCGGTGTAACACCCCTTCTCTTCGCTGTAATCTCTACTTAAACATGGTGCTCAACTCCATATATTATTTCCCAATGATCTATGGTTATCTTATGATGTTTGAGTAGATCCGTTTTGTCCTATGGGTTAATCATGATCTTGGTTGGTATGATTGTATATTTTATTTATGGTGTTGTCCTATGGTGCCCTCTGTGTTGTGCAAACGTGAGGAGTCCCCGTTGTAGGGTGTTGCAATACGTTCATAATTCGCTTATAGTGGGTGGCATGAGTGACAGAATACACATACCCGAGTAAGTGGGGTGTTGTGTATGGGACTAAAGAGGACTTGATACTTAATGCTATGGTTGGGTTTTACGACCTTAATGATCTTTAGTAGTTGTGGATGCTTGCTAGGGGTCCAATCATAAGTGCATATGATCCAAATAAAGAAAATATGTTAGATCATGCCTCTCCCTCATATAAAATTGCAAGAATGATTACCTAGGGACAAATAACTTTCTTGTTGACAAACACCTTTTTACTAAACAACTAACTTTTATTATATCAAAGTACTCGTAATTTTTATCTTGCAAAGTAGTTCTAGCATCACTCCTACAAAATAGTTTCATACTTGTTCTAGATAAAGCAAGCGTTAAGTGTGCCTAGAGTTGTATCGGTGGTCGATAGAACTTGAGGGAATATTTGTTCTGCCTTTAGCTCCTCGTTGGGTTCGACACTCTTATTTATCAAAGAGGGCTACAAACGATCCCCTATACTTGTGGGTTATCACATACGCGCGGGCGGCCTTGTGTGTGGTCCCGAACGTCCCGAGATCGAGACGCGTGCCACCGGAGCGGATCTCCGCGTATGAAAGAACATGCGGTGCGCCCATGTTTGGTTTTGGTAATTGATGACAATCTCTATGGACTAATATGGTTGTATTGAGTTATATTTGAAGGATTTGTCCATAGGCTTTTTCTTGAAGTCCATGTGTTGGTTTCAAGGAGTTTATGAGTTGACCAAGGTGCTATTAAGGAATTATCTAAAGATTGGTCATGTGAGTGTTGAGCTTATTGCAAGCATGTCTTGAAGAAGAAGATTGTGTGATCATTCATGTTTACCTTCAAGACATCATCCAAATGAAGAGAGTTGGAAAGATTCAAGGTTGATCAAGACTAAGTCAAGAGTGAATCAAGTTGATCAACTCACAAAGCGTAGAAGATGTACCGAGAGGGATCAAGTGATCCCATGGTATGGTAAGCATTGTCCATTGCACTTTGTGTACTAACCCATGGTCTATGTGAGAGTTCTATGTGGGGTTAGAGTGCGTGTCCATGGGCTTGCGTCAAGAGGAAGATATCATACAACCCATGGAAAGGATGACATCAAGTGATGATCGTCATCAAGATTTCCGTGTGCAAGTTCAAGTGGAGCATCACGAAGAGATCAAGTGCTTGAATCTTGCCATCCATTGTGGTGCCAATGGACTTGTGAAGATGTGCCGAAGAGTGGCTCACCCATAGTGGCTATGGGGGAGCAATCATCTAGTCTTCATTGAGCCAACGCAATCAAGAAAGGTGGTTGATACGTCTCCGTCGTATCTATAATTTTTTATTGTTCCATGCCAATATTATTCAACTTTCATATTCTTTTTGGCAACTTTTTATATTATTTTTGGGACTAACATATTGATCCAGTGCCCAGTGCCAGTGCCTGTCTGTTGCATGTTTTTGGTTTCGCAGAATATACATATCAAACGGAGTCCAAACGGGATAAAATGGATGGAGCTTATTTTTGGAAAATATGGAAAATTTGGAAGGAAAATCAACGCGAACCAGTGCCCGAGGTGGTCACGAGGCAGGGGGGCGCGCCCCCTACCCTCGTGAGCCCACCGTAAGGCGGTTGATGCTCTTCTTTTGCCGCAAGAAAGCTAATATTCGGAAAAAAATCATGGCGAAGGTTTCAGGCCAATCGGAGTTACGGATCTCCATATATACATGAAACGGTGAAAGCAGGCGAGCGAACGAAGAAACAGAGAGATAGATCCAATCTCGGAGGGGCTCTCGCCCTCCCAAGCCATGGGAGCCAAGGACCGGAGGGAAACCCTTCTCCCATCTAGGGAGAAGGTCAAGGAAGAAGAAGAAGAAGGGGGGCTCTCCCCCCCTCGCTTCCGGTGGCGCCGGAACGCCACCGGGGGCCATCGTCATCAACGCCATCTTCACCAAAATCTCCATCACCTTCCCCCCTCTATCTACAGCGGTTCACTCTCCCGCAACCCGCTGTACCCTCTACTTGAACATGGTGCTTTATGCTTCATATTATTATCCAATGATGTGTTGCCATCCTATGATGTCTGAGTAGATTTCCGTTGTCCTATCGGTGATTGATGAATTGCTATGATTGGTTTGAGTTGCATGTTTTATTATTGGTGCTGTCCTATGGTGCCCTCCGTGTCGTGCAAGCGTGAGGGATTCCCGCTGTAGGGTTTGCAATATGTTTATGATTTGCTTTTGGTGAGTTGCGTGAGTGACTGAAACACAAACACAAGTAAGTAGGTTGTTTGCGTATGGGATAAAAGGGGACTTCACACTTTAATGCTATGGTTGGGTTTTACCTTAATGAATGTTTAGTAGTTGCGGATGCTTGCTAGAGTTCCAATCATAAGTGCATATGATCCAAGTAGAGAAAGTATGTTAGCTTATGCCTCTCCCTCAAATAGAATTGCAATAGTGATTACCGGTCTAGTAATATAGTCAGTTGCCTAGGGACAATTCCACAACTCCTACCACCATTTTTCCACACTCGCTATATTTAGTTTATTGCATCTTTATCTAAACATCCCCTAGCTTTTATTTACTCGCTCTTTATTTTCTTGCAAGCCTTTCCCGTCACACCTACAAAGTACTTCTAGTTTCATACTTGTTTCCGGTAAAGCGAATGTCAAGTGTGCGTAGAGTTGTATCGGTGGTCGATAGAACTTGAGGGAATATTTGTTCTACCTTTAGCTCCTCGTTGGGTTCGACACTCTTACTTATCGAAAGAGGCTACAATTGATCCCCTATACTTGTGGGTTATCAAGACCTTTTTCTGGCGCCGTTGCCGGGGAGCAATAGCGTGGGGTGAATATTCTCGTGTGTGCTTGTTTGCTTTATCACTAAATAATTTTTATTTGCTTTTCTTGTTGGAAATATGCCCTAGAGGCAATAATAAAAGGATTATTATTATATTTCCTTGTTCATGATAATTGTATTTTATTCATGCTATAATTGTATTATCCGGAAATCGTAATACATGTGTGAATACATAGACCACAACATGTCCCTAGTGAGCCTCTAATTGACTAGCTCGTTGATCAACAGATAGTCATGGTTTCGTGACTATGGACATTGGATGTCATTGATAACGGGATCACATCATTAGGAGAATGATGTGATGGACAAGACCCAATCCTAAGCATAGCACAAGATCGTGTAGTTCGTTTGCTAGAGCTTTTCCAATGTCAAGTATCTTTTCCTTAGACCATGAGATCGTGTAACTCCGGACACCGTAGGAGTGCTTTGGGTGTACCAAACGTCCACAACGTAATCGGGTGACTATAAAGGTATACTACGGGTATCTCCGAAAGTGTACATTGGGTTGACACGGATCGAGACTAGAATTTGTCACTCCGTATGACGGAGAGGTATCTCTGGGCCCACTCGGTAATGCATCATCATAATGAGCTCAAAGTGACCAAGTGTCTGGTCATGGGATCATGCATCACGGTACGAGTAAAGTGACTTGCGATAGCTTGAGATTGAGCGAGGTATTGGGATACCGACGATCGAATCTCGGGCAAGTAACGCATACCGATTGACAAATGGAATTGTATCACGGGTTGCTTGAATCCTCGACATCGTGGTTCATCCGATGAGATCATCGAGGAGCATGTGGGAGCCAACATGGGTATCCAGATCCCGCTGTTGGCTATTGACCGGAGAGCCGTCTCGGTCATGTCTACGTGTCTCCCGAACCTGTAGGGTCTACACACTTAAGGTTCGGTGACGCTAGGGTCATTAGGAAGACTTGTATGTGATTACCGAATGTTGTTCGGAGTCCCGGATAAGATCCCGGACGTCACGAGGAGTTCCGGAGGTGAAGATTTATATATGGGAAAGTTGTCATACGGTCACCGGAAAGGTTCGGGGGCATATCGGTATTGTACGGGGGCCACCGGAGGGGTTCCGGGGGTCCACCGGGAGGGGCCACCTCTCTCGAAGGGCCTCATGGGCCGTAGTGGTCAGGGAACCAGCCCCTGGAGGGCTGGGCGCATCCCCCCCTTGGGCCCATGCTCCTAGGGTTGGGGGGGAAACCCTAGTGGGGGCGCCCCCTTGTTTGGGGGGCAAGCCCCCTCCCCTTGGCCACCGCCCTCCCTCTAGATCTCATCTAGAGGGGGCCGGCCCCCTTCCCCCTTCCCCTATAAATAGAGGGGCGAGGGAAGGGCTGCACACACAATCCAAGGCGCAGCCCTCCCTCCCAACACCTCTCCTCCTCCGATAAGAGCTTGGCGAAGCCTGCCGAGATCGCCTCTCCTCCACCACCACGCCCGTCGTCTTTGCTGCTGGAGCTTTCTTCCTCAACCTCTCCCTCCACCTTGCTGGATCAAGGCGCGGGAGACGTCTCCGCTCCGTACGTGTGTTGAACGCGGAGGTGCTGTCCGTTCAGCACTAGGATCATCGATGATTTGGATCACGTCGAGTACGACTCCCTCAACCCCGTTCTCTTGAATGCTTCTGCTCGCGATCTACAAGGGTATGTAGATGCACTCCTCTCTCTTGTTGCTAGATGAACTCATAGATAGATCTTGGTGAAACCGTAGAATTTTTTTATTTTCTGCAACGTTCCCCAACGGTGGCATCATGAGCTAGGTCTATGCGTAGTTCTCTATTGCACGAGTAGAACACAAATCTGTTGTGGGCGTAGATGTTGTCAACTTTCTTGCCACTACTAGTCTTATTTTGCTTCAGCGGTATTGTGGGATGAAGCGGCCCGGCCGACCTTACACGTACGCTTACGTGAGACAGGTTCCACCGACTGACATGCACTAGTTGCATAAGGTGGCTAGCGGGTGTCTGTCTCTCCCACTTTAGTTGGAGAGGATTCGATGAAAAGGGTCCTTATGAAGGGTAAATAGAAGTTGACAAATCACGTTGTGGTTTTTTGTAGGTAAGAAAACGTTCTTGCTAGAACCCTATTGCAGCCACGTAAAAGATGCAACAACAATTAGAGGACGTCTAACTTGTTTTTGCAGCAATTGTCTTGTGATGTGATATGGCCAAAAGTTGTGATGAATGATGAATGATATATTGTGATGTATGAGATCATGTTCTTGTAATAGGAATCACGACTTGCATGTTGATAAGTATGACAACCGGTAGGAGCCATAGGAGTTGTCTTAATTATTGTATGACCTGCGTGTCAATGGTTTAACGCCATGTAATTACTTTATTTTATTGCTAAACCGTTAGCTATAGTAGTAGAAGTAATAGTTGGCGAGCAACTTCATGGAGACACGATGATGGAGATCATGATGATGGAGATCATGGCGTCATGCCGGTGACGAAGATGATCATGGAGCCCCGAAGATGGAGATCAAAAGAGCTATATGATATAGGCCATATCATGTCACTACTATATAATTGCCTATGATGTTTATTATGTTTATGCATCTTGTTTACTTAGAACGGCGGTAGTAAATAAGATGATCCCTCATAATAATTTCAAGAAAGTGTTCCCCTAACTGCATGCGCCGTTGCTAAAGTTAAATCGTTTCGAAGCACCACGTGATGATCGGGTGTGATAGATTCCTACGTTCACATACAACGGGTGTAAGACAGTTTTACACATGCAAAACACTTAGGTTAACTTGACGAGCCTAGCATGTACAAACATGGCCTCGGGACACAGAGACCGAAAGGTCGAACATGAGTCGTATGGAAGATACGATCAACATGGAGATGTTCACCGATGATGACTAGTCCGTCTCACGTGATGATCGGACACGGCCTAGTCGACTCGGATCATGTAACACTTAGATGACTAGAGGGATGTCAAATCTGAGTGGGAGTCCATTATATAATTTGATTATATGAACTTAATTATCATGAACTTAGTCTAAAATCTTTGCAAAAATGTCTTGTAGATCAAATGGCCAACGCTCATGTCAATATGAACTTCAACGCGTTCCTAGAGAAAACCAAGCTGAAAGATGATGGCAGCAACTATACGGACTGGGTCCGGAACCCGAGGATCATCCTCATAGTTGCCAACAAAGCATATGTCCTAGAAGGACCGCTAGGTGAAGCACCCATCCCGGAAGAACCAAGATGTTATGAGCGCTTGGCGATCACGTCTTGATGATTACTCCCTCATTCAATGCGGCATGCTTTACAACTTAGAACCGGGCTCCAAAAGCGTTTTGAGCAACACGGAGCATATGAGATGTTCGAGGAGCTGAAAATGGTTTTCCAAGCTCATGCACAGGTCGAGAGATATGAAGTCTCCGACAAGTTCTATAGTTGTAAGATGGAGGAAAATAGTTACATCGGTGAGCACATACTCAAAATATGCAGGTTGCACAACCGCTTTGTCAGTGGACATTAACCTCCCGAGACGAGGCGGTCATTAACAGAATCCTTGATCGCTCCCACCGAGCTACAAGAGCTTTGTGATGAACTACAATATGCAGGGATGGTGAAAACTATTCCTGAAGTATTTTCAATGCTGAAGTCAGCAGAGGTAGAAATCAAGAAGGAACATCAAGTGTTGATGGTCAATAAAACCACTAAGTTCAAGAAGGGCAAGGGTAAGAAGAACTTCAAGAAGGACGGCAAAGATGTTGCCGCGCCCGGTAAGCCAGTTGCCGGGAAGAAGTCAAAGAATAGACCCAAGCCTGAGACTGAGTGCTTTTATTGCAAAGGGAAGGGTCACTAGAAGCGAAACTGCCCCAAATACATAGCGGACAAGAAGGCCGGCAACACCAAAGGTATATGTGATATACATATAATTGATGTGTACCTTACCAGTACTCGTAGTAACTCATGGGTATTTGATACCGGTGCCGTTGCTCATATTTGTAACTCACAGTAGGAGCTGCGGAATAAGCGGAGGCTGGCGAAGGGCGAGGTGACGATCTTGGCGTCGGGAATGGTTCCAAGGTCGATGTGATCGCCGTCGGCACGCTACCTCTATATTTACCCACGGGATTAGTTTTAAACCTCAATAATTGTTATTTAGTGACAAGTTTGAGCATGAACATTGTATCTGGATCTCGTTTAATACAAGATGGCTACTCATTTAAATCCGAGAATAATGGTTGTTCTATTTATATGAGAGATATGTTTTATGGTCATGCCCCGATGGTCAATGTTTTATTCTTAATGAATCTCGATCGTAATGTTACACATATTCATAGTGTGAATACCAAAAGATGTAAAGTTGATAACGATAGTCCCACATACTTGTGGCACTGCTGCCTTGGTCACATTGGTGTCAAGCGCATGAAGAAGCTCCATGCTGATGGACTTTTAGAGTCTCTCGATTATGAATCATTTGACACATGCGAATCATGCCTCATGGGCAAAATGACCAAGACCCCGTTCTCAGGGACAATGGAGCGAGCAACCAACTTATTGGAAATCATACATACTGATGTGTGTGGTCCAATGAGCGTTGAGGCTCGCGGAGGATATCTTTATGTTCTCACTCTCACTGATGACTTAAGTAGATATGGTTATGTCTACTTGATGAAACACAAGTCTGAGACCTTTGAAAAGTTCAAGGAATTTCAGAATGAAGTAGAGAATCAACGTGACCAAAAGAAAAAATTCTTACGATCAGATCATGGAGGAGAATATTTAAGTCACGAATTTGGTACACACTTAAGAAAATGTGGAATCGTTTCACAACTCACGCCGCCTGGAACACCTCAGCGTAATGGTGTGTCCGAACGTCGTAATCGCACTCTATTGGATATGGTGCGATCTATGATGTCTCTTACCGATTTACCGCTATCATTTGGGGATACGCTCTAGAGACAGCTACATTCACTTTAAATAGGGCTCCGTCTAAATCCGTTGAGATGACACCGTATGAATTATGGTTTGGGAAGAAACCTAAGCTGTCGTTTCTAAAAGTTTGGGGATGCGATGCTTATGTCAAGAAACTTCAACCTGAAAAGCTCGAACCCAAGTCGGAAAAATGCGTCTTCATAGGATACCCTAAGGAAACCATTGGGTATACCTTCTACCTTAGATCCGAAGGCAAGATCTTTGTTGCCAAGAACGAATCCTTTCTGGAAAAGGAGTTTCTCACGAAAGGAGTAAGTTGGAGGAAAGTAGAACTCGATGAAGTACTACCTCTTGAACCGGAAAGTAGTGCAGATCAGGAAAATGTTCCTGTGGTGCCTACACCGACTGGAGAGGAAATTAATGATGATGATCAAGGTGCTTCGAATCAAGTTGCTCTTGAACCCGTAGGTCCACAAGGACACGTTCCACACCAGAGTGTTATGGCAACCCTGTCCTGGAATTCATGTTGTTAGACAACGGTGAACCTTCGAACTATGAAGAAGCTATGGCGGGCCCAGATTCCAAGAAATGGCTTGAAGCCATGCAATCCGAGATAGAATCCATGTATGAAAACAAAGTATGGACTTTGACAGACTTGCCCGATGATCGTGACGATAGAAAACAAATGATCTTTAAGAAGAACACGGACGCGGATGGTAATGTTACCATCTATAAAGCTCGACTTGTCGCTAAGGGTTATTGGCAAGTTCAAGGGGTTGACTACGATGAGACTTTATCTCCCGTAGCGAAGCTGAAGTCCGTCCGAATCATGTTAGCAATTGCCGCATACTATGATTATGAGATATGGCGGATGGACGTCAAAAGCGGCATTCCTTAACGGCTATCTTAAGGAAGAACTATATATGATGCAGCCGGAAGGTTTTGTCGATCCTAAGAATGCTAACAAGGTATGCAAGCTCCAATGATCCATTTATGGGCTGGTGCAAGCATCTCGGAGTTATACATTCGCTTTGATGAGATGATCAAAGCATTTTTGTTTATCTTGAGACTTATGGAGAAGCCTGCGTTTACAAGAAAGTGAGTGGGAGCTCTATAGCATTTCTCATATTATATGTAGATGACATACTTTTGATGGGAAATGATATAGAACTTTTGGACAGCATTAAGGCCTACTTGAATAAGTGTTTTTCAATGAAGGACCTTGTAGAAGCTGCTTATATATTAGGCATCAAGATCTATAGGGATAGATCGAGACGCCTCATAGGTCTTTCACAAAGCACATACCTTGATAAGATATTGACGAAGTTCAATATGGATCAGTCCAAGAAAGGGTTCTTGCCTGTATTGCAAGGTGTGAGATTGAGCTCGGCTCAATGCCCGACCACGGCAGAAGATAAAGAAGAGATGAGTGTCATCCCCTATGCCTCAGCCATAGGATCTATTATGTATGCCATGCTGTGTACCAGACCTGATGTAAACCTTGCCGTAAGTTTGGTAGGAAGGTACCGAAGTAATCCCGGAAAGGAACACTGGACAGCGGTCAAGAATATCCTTAAGTACCTGAAAAGGACAAAGGACATGTTTCTCGTTTATGGAGGTGACGAAGAGCTCGTCGTAAAGGGTTACGTCGACGCTAGCTTCGACACGGATCTGGATGACTCTAAGTCACAAACCGGATACGTGTATATGTTGAATCGTGGAGTAGTAAGCTGGTGCGATTTGCAAGCGAGGCGTCGTGGCGGGATCTACATGTGAAGCGGAATACATGGCAGCCTCGGAGGCAGCGCATGAAGCAATATGGATGAAGGAGTTCATCACCGACCTAGGAGTCATACCCAATGCCTCGGGGCGATCACTCTCTTCCGTGACAACACTGGAGCTATTGCCCTTGCCAAGGAGCCCAGGTTTCACAAGAAGACCGAGCACATCAAGCGTCGTTTCAACTCCATCCGTTAAAATGTTCAAGATGGAGACATAGATATTTGCAAAGTACATACGGATCTGAATGTCGCAGATCCGCTGACTAAACCTCTTCCACGAGCAAAACATGATCAACACCGTAACTCTATGGGTGTTCGATTCATCACAATGTAACTAGATTATTGACTCTAGTGCAAGTGGGAGACTGTTGGAAATATGTCCTAGAGGCAATAATAAAAGGATTATTATTATATTTCCATGTTCATGATAATTGTCTTTTATTCATGCTATAATTGTATTATCTGGAAATCGTAATACACGTGTGAATACATAGACCACAACATGTCCCTAGTGAGCCTCTAGTTGACTAGCTCGTTGATCAACAGATAGTCATGGTTTCCTGACTATGGACATTGGATGTCATTGATAACAGGATCACATCATTAGGAGAATGATGTGATGGACAAGACCCAATCCTAAGCATAGCACAAGATCGTGTAGTTCGTTTGCTAGAGCTTTTCCAATGTCAAGTATCTTTTCCTTAGACCATGAGATCGTGTAACTCCCGGACACCGTAGGAGTGCTTTGGGTGTACCAAACGTCGCAACGTAACGGGTGACTATAAAGGTATACTACGGGTATCTCCGAAAGTGTCATTGGGTTGACACGGATCGAGACTGGAATTTGTCACTCCGTATGACCGAGAGGTATCTCTGGGCCCACTCGGTAATGCATCATCATAATGAGCTCAAAGTGACCAAGTGTCTGCAGTCACGGATCATGCATTACTGATGCGAGTAAAGTGACTTGCGATAACGAGATTGAACGAGGTATTGGGATACCAACGATCGAATCTCGGGCAAGTAACGCATCGATTGACAAATGGAATTGTATACGGGTTGCTTGAATCCTCGACATCGTGGTTCATCCGATGAGATCATCGAGGAGCATGTGGGAGCCAACATGGGTATCCAGATCCCGCTGTTGGTTATTGACCGGAGAGCCATCTCGGTCATGTCTACGTGTCTCCCAAACCCGTAGGGTCTACACACTTAAGGTTCGGTGACGCTAGGGTTATTAGGAAGACTTGTATGTGATTACCAAATGTTGTTCGGAGTCCCGGATAAGATCCCGGACGTCACGAGGAGTTCCGGAATGTCCGGAGGTGAAGATTTATATATGGGAAGATGTCATACGGTCACCGGAAAGGTTCGGGGGCATATCGGTATTGTACCGGGGCCACCGGAGGGGTTCCGGGGGTCCACCGGGAGGGGCCATCTCTCTCGGAGGGCCTCATGGGCCATAGTGGGCAGGGAACCAGCCCCTGGAGGGCTGGGCGCATCCCCCCTTGGGCCCATGCGCCTAGGGTTGGGGGAAACCCTAGTGGGGCGCCCTCTTGCTTGGGGGCAAGCCCCTCCCTTGGCCGCCCCCTCTAGATCTCATCTAGAGGGGCCGCCCTTCCCCCTTCCCCTATAAATAGAGGGGTGAGGGGAGGGCTGCACACACAATCCAAGGCGCAGCCCCTCCCCTCCCCAACACCTCTCCTCCTCCGATAAGAGCTTGGCGAAGCCCTACCGGAGTACTGCCTCTCCACCACCACCACGCCGTCGTGCACCTGCTGGAGCTTTCTTCCTCAACCTCTCCCTCCACCTTGCTGGGTCAAGGCGCGGGAGACGTCTCTGCTCCATACGTGTTTTGAACGCGGAGGTGCTGTCCGTTCAGCACTAGGATCATCGGTGATTTGGATCACGTCAAGTACGACTCCCTCAACCCCGTTCTCTTGAACGCTTCCGCTCATGATCTACAAGGGTATGTAGATGCACTCCTCTCTCTCGTTGCTAGATGAACTCATAGATAGATCTTGGTGAAACCGTAGAAATTTTTTATTTTCTGCAACGTTCCCCAACAATTCTTAGTTGTTCTCTATCTTTAGTTATGGATATGGAACACGAAATACAAAAAAAATTAGGTGTACTTGCTACTCATGAGGATGGGGTAACTCCTAAATCCCCGATTCTCATTATGTGAGAGATATTATGTACTACTTTGATAATCCTGAGAAAACCCCATTCAACTTTATAATGGGAGACACGTTGGATCAATTTGAATACTTTAGGGATTATCACTCGACATAAAAAGGGAAACTATTATGGGATCAATTTATTATGTTGCATTGGTATGCCTGGAATCTATGCTTGAAATATGATATTACTTGTTGCTCTAGGATGGAGGCTCCACACCTTCCCTTTTCATGCGAATTTAATGATAATGAAACCTAAGCTTCTTATGCTAATGGTATATATGATTACTATGATGTGGAACAAATAGAAGAATATGTTGCTTTTAAGGCTGCTTATGAAGTTGAATCTTTGTTTGAAAAGTATGAAGCTTTAGATGATGATGCTTATAGGCCTGAAAATCTTGCTATACTTAGATATTGCTATGAAAATTATGAATATAATTACTATATTAATGCTCTTATGAAGAAATTCAACGCTGTCCAAGAAGAGACTAATATTTTGCAGGAAGCTATGGAAGAAGAAACTGATGAAACTTTGAGCTCATTGGATGAAAAAGATGATGAAGAGAGCGAAGAACAAAAGGAGGAAGAGCGGATTAGCTACCCGTGCCCACCTTCTAATGAGAGTAACCCTCCAACTCGTAAATTATTTAATTCCCCTTCGTGCTTACCGAAGGATGATTGCTATGATGATTGTTATGATCCCGTTGATTCTTTTGAAATATCCCTTTTTGATGATGCTTGCTATACTCCAAGATGCCAATGTGAATTATGCTTATGGAGATGAACTTGCTATAGTTCCTTATGTTATGAATGAAATTGTTGCTATTGCACCCACGCATGATAGTCCTATTATCTTTTTGAATTCTCCCGACTACACTATATCGGAGAAGCTTGCACTTATTAAGGATTATATTGATGGGTTGCCTTTTACTACTACACATGATGATTTTGATGAATATAATATGCATGTGGTTGCTGCTCCTACTTGCAATTATTATGAGAGAGGAACTATATCTCCACCTCTCTATGTTTCCAACACGATAAAATTGCAAGAAACTGTTTATACTATGCATTGGCCTTTACTTTGTGTGCATGAATTGTTCTTTTATGACATGCCGATGCATAGGAAGAGAGTTAGAATTCTTCATTACATGATATATGTTACTTTGTGATCATTACTAAATTACAAATCATTGCTAATTAAAATTGGCTTTGATATACCTTGGGATCCGGGTGGATTCACTACTTGAGCACTATATGCCTAGCTTAATGGCTTTAAAGAAAGCGCTGCCAGGGAGACAACCCGGAAGTTTTAGAGAGTCATTTATTTCTGTTAAGTGCTTTCATATAGTTTAAAAACAACAAAAATAAATAGGGGAACCCAAAACTTTTTCAAAAAGGAAAGCGGAAGTGAGAAAGACAAGCATTGTTGAAGTGGGAGAGCTCCTTGAACTTTGTTCATGCTCACGGCAACTTTGTGAATCTTGATTACAGAAAATTTTCAACAAAAATAATTATCCTTGTACAATTCCATTTTATTATAAAAATAATGTGCCAAGGTTTGCCTTTAGGATGTTTACAATGCTTGTTGGTTTGTGCGGTGCAGGACAGAAACTTTGGCTGTAGTGCGCGATTTTTAAGTTTTAGCTGGAACGTCAAATGGTTCTGATCCTGTTTGCACTGTCTTTCTGTACAAAGTTTTTATTTTTTCCTAATTTTGGCATAATTTTTCAAGTAACATAAGAATGGTGAATGTTCAGATTTCTACAGACTGTTCTGTTTTAGACAGATTCTGTTTTTGATGCATAGTTTGCTTGTTTTGATGAAACTATCAATTTATATCAGTGGATTAAGCCATGAAAAAGTCATACTACAGTAGACACAATGCAAAAACAAAATATGAATTGGTTTTCAACATTAATTAGAGTAGTGATTTGCTTTATTATACTAATGGATCTAAGCGAGTTTTCTGTTGAAGTTTTGTGTGGATGAAGTGATCGATGATCGAGAAGGTCTCGATGTGAGAAGAAGGAAGAGAGGCAAGAGCTCAAGCTTGGGGATGCCCGAGGCACCCCAAGTAAATATTCAAGGAGACTCAAGCGTCTAAGCTTGGGGATGCTGGGAAGGCATCCCCTCTTTCTTCAACAAGTATAGGTATGTTTTCGGATTCGTTTCATTCATGTGATATGTGCAATCTTGGAGCGTCTTTTGCATTTAGTTTTCATTTTTATTTTATGCACCATGCTGGTATGAGATGGTCCTTGGTTGATTTATAGAATGCTCTATGCACTTCACTTATATCTTTTTAGTATGGCTTTATAGAATGCTTCATGTGCTTCACTTATATCATTTGAAGTTTGGATTGCCTGTTTCTCTTTACATAAACAACCGCCATTTGTAGAATGATCTTTTTCTTCACTTATATTTGTTAGAGCGTGGGCATATCTTTTGTAGAAAGAATTAAACTCTCTTGCTTCACTTATATCTATTTAGAGAGATGACAGGAACTGGTCATTCACATGGTTAGTCATAAAATCCTACATAAAACTTGTAGATCACTGAATATGATATGTTTGATTCCTTGCAATAGTTTTGCGATATAAAGGTGGTGATATTAGAGTCGTGCTAGTTGAGTAATTGTGAAATTGAGAAATACTTGTGTTGAGGTTTGCAAGTCCCGTAGCATGCACGTATGGTGAACCGTTATGTAACGAAGTCGGAGCTTGAGGTGTTTATCGATTGCCTTCCTTATGAGTGGCGGTCGGGGACGAGCGATGGTCTTTTCCTACCAATCTACCCCCCTAGGAGCATGCGCGTAGTACTTTGTTTCGATGACTAATAGATTTTTGCAATAAGTATGTGAGTTCTTTATGACTAATGTTGAGTCCATGGATTATCGCACTCTCACCCTTCCGTCGTTGCTAGCCTCTTGATGCCGTGCATTGCCCTTTCTCACCTCGAGAGTTGGTGCAAACTCCGCCGGTGCATCCAAACCCCGTGATACGATACACTCTATCACACATAAACCTCCTTATATCTTCCTCAAAACAACCACCATACCTACCTATTATGGCATTTCCATAGCCATTCCGAGATATATTGCCATGCAACTTCCATCATCATCATATACATGACATGAGCATTTATCGTCATATTGCTTTGCATGATCGTAAGATAGCTAGCATGATGTTTTCATGGCTTGTCCGTTTTTTGATGTCATTTCTACGCTAGATCATTGCACATCCCGATACACCGCCAGAGGCATTCATATAGAGTCATATCTTTGTTCTAGATATCGAGTTGTAATATTGAGTTGTAAGTAAATAAAAGTGTGATGATCATCATTATTAGAGCATTACCCCAGTGAGGAAAGGATGATGGAGACTATGATTCCTCCACAAGTCGGGATGAGACTCCGGACTTTAAAAAAAAGAGGCCAAAGAAGCCCAAATAAAAAAAGAGAGGCTAAAGAAGCCCACCAAAAAAATAAAAAATAAAAAAAGGAAAAAAAAGAGAAAAAAATGAGAGAAAAAGAGAGAAGGGGCAATGTTACTACCCTTTTACCACACTTGTGCTTCAAAGTAGCACCATGTTCTTCATATAGAGAGTCTCTTGAGTTATCACTTTCATATACTAGTGGGAATTTTCATTATAGAACTTGGCTTGTATATTCCAACGATGGGCTTCCTCAAATGCCCTAGGTCTTCATGAGTAATCAAGTTGGATGCACACCCACTTAGTTTTAGTTTGAGCTTTCATATACTTATAGCTCTAGTGCATCCGTTGCATGGCAATCCCTACTCCTCACATTGATATCTATTAATGGGCATCTTCATAGCCCGTTGATACGCCTAGTTGATGTGAGACTTTCTCCTTTTTTGTCTTCTCCACATAACCCCCACAATCATATTCTATTCCACCTATAGTGCTATGTCCATGGCTCACGCTCATGTATTGCGTGAAAGTTGAAAAGGTTTAAGAAACGTCAAAAGTATGAAACAATTGATTGGCTTGTCATCGGGGTTGTGCATGATGTGAATATTTTGTGTGGTGAAGATGGAGCATAGCCAGACTATATGATTTTGTAGGGATGAGCTTTCTTTGGCTATGTTATTTCAATAAGACATAATTGCTTGGTTGGTATGCTTGATGTATTATTGTTTTTATGTCAAACGACAAACTATTGCCTTGAATCACTCGTGTCTTAATATTCATGCCATGATTAGACATATGATCAAGATTATGCTAGGTAGCATTCCACATCAAAAATTATCTTTTTTATCATTTACCTACTCGAGGACGAGCAGGAATAAAGCTTGGGGATGCTGATACGTCTCCGTCATATCTATAATTTTTGATTGTTCCATGCCAATATTATTCAACTTTCATATACTTTTTGACAACTTTTTATATTATTTTTGGGACTAACATATTGATCCAGTGCCCAGTGCCGGTCCCTGTCTGTTGCATGTTTTTCTTTCGCAGAATATCCATATCAAACGGAGTCCAAACGGGATAAAAACGGACGGAGCTTATTTTTGGAAAATATGGAAAATTTGGAAGGAAAATCAACGCGAACGAGTGCCCGAGGTGGTCACGAGGCAGGGGGGCGCGCCCTCTACCCTCGTGAGCCCACCGTAAGGCGGTTGATGCTCTTCTTTTGACACAAGAAAGCTAATATTCGGAAAAAAAATCACGGTGAAGGTTTTAGGCCAATCGGAGTTACGGATCTCCATATATACACAAAACGGTGAAACAGAGCCAGAACAGAACGCAGAAACAGAGAGATAGATCCAATCTCGGAGGGGCTCTCGCCCCTCCCAAGCCATGGGAGCCAAGGACGGAGGAAACCCTTCTCCCATCTAGGGAGAAGGTCAAGGAAGAAGAAGAAGAAGGGGCTCTCTCCCCTCGCTTCCGTGGCTGGGCATGGCCGGGGCCATCATCATCACCGCCATCTTCACCAACATCTCCATCACCTTCCCCCCTCTATCTACAGTGGTCCACTCTCCCGCAACCCATTGTACCCTCTACTTGAACATGGTGCTTTATGCTTCATATTATTATCCAATGATGTGTTGCCATCCTATGATGTCTGAGTAGATTTCCGTTGTCCTATCGGTGATTGATGAATTACTATGATTGGTTTGAGTTGCATGTTTTATTATTGGTGATGTCCTATGGTGCCCTCCGTGTCGCGCAAGCGTGAGGGATTCCCGCTGTAGGGTTTGCAATATGTTTATGATTTGCTTATGGTGGGTTGCGTGGTGGTGAAACACAAACCCGAGTAAGTAGGTTGTTTCCGTATGGGACAAAAGGGGACTTGATACTTTAATGCTATGGTTGGGTTTTACCTTAATGAATCTTTAGTAGTTGCGGATGCTTGCTAGAGTTCCAATCATAAGTGCATATGATCCAAGTAGAGAAAGTATGTTAGCTTATGCCTCTCTCTCAAATAGAATTGCAATAGTGATTACCGGTCTAGTAATATAGTCAGTTGCCTAGGGACAATTCCACAACTCCTACCACCATTTTTCTACACTCGCTATATTTACTTTATTGCATCTTTATCTAAATAGCCCCTAGCTTTTATTTACTCGCTCTTTACTTTCTTGCAAGCCTTTCCCGTCACACCTACAAAGTACTTCTAGTTTCATACTTGTTTAGAGTAAGCGAGCATGAATGTGCGTGAGAGTTGTATCGGTGGTCGATAGAACTTGAGGGAATATTTGTTCTACCTTTAGCTCCTCGTTGGGTTTGACACTCTTACTTATCGAAAGAGGCTAGAATTGATCCCATATACTTGTGGGTTATCAAGACCTTTTTCTGGCGCCCGTTCTTGAGCAATAGCGTGGGGTGAATATTCTCGTGTGTGCTTGTTTCCTTTATCACTAAGTAATTTTTATTTGTTGTTCTTAGTTGTTCTCTATCTTTAGTTATGGATATGGAACACGAAATACCAAAAAAATTAGTTGTACTTGCTACTCATGAGGATGGGGTAACTCCTAAAACCCCCGATTGTCATTATGTGAGAGATATTATGTACTACTTTGATAATCCTGAGAAAACCCCATTCAACTTTATAATGGGAGACACGTTGGATCAACGTGAATACTTTAGGGATTATCGCTCGACATAAAAAGGGAAACTATTATGGGATCAATTTATTATGTTGCGTTGGTATGCCTGGAATCTATGCTTGAAATATGATATTACTTGTTGCTCTAGGATGGAGGCTCCACACCTTCCCTTTTCATGCGAATTTAATGATAATGAAACCTTAGCTTCTTATGCTAATGGTATATATGATCACTATGATGTGGAACAAATAGAAGAATTTGTTGCTTTTAAGGCTCCTTATGAAATTGAATCTTTGTTTGAAAAGTATGAAGCTTTAGATGATGATGCTTATAGGCCTGAAAATCTTGCTATACTTAGATATTGCTATGAAAATTATGAATACAATTACTATATTATTGCTCTTATGAAGAAAGTCAACGCTGTCCAAGAAGAGACTAATATTTTGCAGGAAGCTATGGAAGAAGAAATTGATGAAACTTTGAGCTCATTGGATGAAAAAGATGATGAGGAGAGCGAAGAACAAAAGGAGGAAGAGAGGATTAGCTACCCGTGCCCACCTTCTAATGAGAGTAACCCTCCAACTCATACATTATTTAATTCCCCTTCGTTCTTACCGAAGGATGATTGCTATGATGATTTTTATGATCCCGTTGATTCTTTTGAAATATCCCTTTTTGATGATGCTTGCTATGCTCCAAGATGCCAATATGAATTATGCTTATGGAGATGAACTTGCTATAGTTACTTATGTTATGAATGAAATTGTTGCTATTGCACTTACGCATGATAGTCCTATTATCTTTTGAATTCTCCCGACTACACTATATCGGAGAAGCTTGCACTTATTAAGGATTATATTGATGGGTTGCCTTTTACTACTACACATGATGATTTTGATGAATATAATATGCATGTGCTTGCTGCTCCTACTTGCAATTATTATGAGAGAGGAACTATATCTCCACCTCTCTATGTTTTCAACACGATAAAATTGCAAGAAACTGTTTATACTATGCATTGGCCTTTACTTTGTGTGCATGAATTGTTCTTTTATGACATGCCGATGCATAGGAAGAGATTTAGACTTCTTAATTACATGATATATGTTACTTTGGGCTCATTACTAAATTACAAATCATTGCTAATTAAAATTGGCTTTGATATACCTTGGGATCCGGGTGGATTCACTACTTGAGCACTATATGCCTAGCTTAATGGCTTTAAAGAAAGTGATGCCAAGGAGACAACCCGGAAGTTTTAGAGAGTCATTTATTTCTGCTGAGTGCTTTCATATAGTTTAAAAACAACAAAAATAAAGAGGGGAACCCAAAACTTTTTCAAAAAGGAAAGCGAAAGTGAGAAAGACAAGCATTGTTGAAGTGGGAGAGCTCCTTGAACTTTGTTCATGCTCACGGCAACTTTGTGAATCTTGAGTACAGAAACTTTTCAACAAAAATAATTATCCCCTTGTACAATTCCATTGTATTATAAAAATAATCTGCCAAGGTTTGCCTTTTGGATGTTTACAATGCTTGTTGGTTTGTGCGGTGCAGGACAGTAACTTTGGCTGTAGTGCGTGATTTTTAATTTTTATCAGGAACGTCAAATGTTTCTGATTCTTCTTGCGCTTTCTTTCTGTACAAAGTTTTTATTTTTCCTAATTTTGGCAGAATTTTTCAAATATCAAAAGAATGGTGAATGTTCAGATTTGTACAGACTGTTCTGTTTTAGACAGATTCTGTTTTTGATGCATAGTTTGCTTGTTTTGATGAAACTATCAATTTATATCAGTGGTCCAACTTGAGGGAGTCAAGATCGTCATCATCTAGCTCAAGTGGACCATGTGCAAGGCAAAGGTTTTCCCTTGATAGATTTTCTATTTTACCGGTCTCGTGGTGGTAGTTGGGAGACCGGGTTATAGGATCGTTTGTCGTACTATCAAGGGGGGCTCTCAAGTTGGTAGCTTGATCGTATCGTTAGTAGAGAGCTCAAACCATTGCATCGGCGTCATGTTTCTTGGTTCTTGTTTGGTTCTCTGTGTGAGTCTTATAGCTTATGGTCATCTTGATGACAAGCTTGAGTTCATCGAAAACGGAGTTTGCATGCGTCTTCTATGATGTTTTCGGTGTTGGAGGTTTTACCGGTCTTTTCTGAGGAAGGTTCTCACCATTTTCTTATGGGCCTTTTATCATTTGCTTCTTATTGATATTTCTATCAAGATTGTGTTAGCCCATGTCGTTAGCTTTCCAACAAACTTGGTTTCGTTGAATTCGGAGTCCGTTTGCAAAAGTTGTGGCTGTTTTGGTAAAGGCTGCAACGGTACTACCGCGACTAGAGCGGAT
The DNA here is from genome assembly GCA_021605145.1 of Aegilops bicornis. Taxonomy (NCBI): domain Eukaryota; kingdom Viridiplantae; phylum Streptophyta; class Magnoliopsida; order Poales; family Poaceae; genus Aegilops; species Aegilops bicornis. The sequence goes on from CM038670.1 coordinate 57,679,623, forward strand.
GTAAATTTTTAGTACTGCTCCAGAGCGGTACTACCGCGGCTCCTGAGCGGTACTACCGCTCCAGAGTTGTACTACCGCGGCTCCTGAGCGGTAGTACCGCTCGCAAGCAGTAGTACCGCTACCATTTGCGGTAGTACCGTGAGGTCGAGCGGTAGTACCGTGAGGGCGAGTGGTAGTACCACTCCGGCGGTTCTACTGGCCTTTTGCCTCCTCGCTGTTGTTTTTCAAAGGGGTACTACCGCCCTAGCGGTAGTACCACTCCTTGGAGCGGTGGTACCACTCTGTGTGGGCTGTGAGCATAACGGTTGGATTTTTGCCCACCTATAAAAGGGGGTCTTCTTCCCCATTGAACCTTATCCTTTGAGCTCGTGTTCTTCCCCCATTGTTGACCTTCTTCGAGCTTGCTAACTCTCAATCCCTCCTTGGATTCTTGATAGATTTTGAGGGAAAAGAGAGAGGAGATCCAGATCCACATTTCCACGAATCACTTTCTCCTCTATGTGAGGGGAACCCCTTGGATCTAGATATTGGAGTTCTTGGTGTTCTCCTTCTTGTTCTTCCTATCATCTTCCTCCCTAGCATTAGTTGCTTCGGTGGGATTTGAGAGAGAAGGACTTGGGCACTCCGTGTGCCCTTGCCATTGCATTTGGTGCATCGGTTTGAGTTCTCCACATGATACGTGGAAGTTACAAGTTGAGAAGCTTATTACTCTTGGGTGCTTGGTACCCTTGAGCTTGTTACTCTTGGGTGTTTGGGCACCCTAGAGCTTGTTTCTCTTGGGTGCCTTGGCGCCCTAGACGGTTGGTGTTGTTCGGAGCTCAATCATTGTGGTGTAAAGCTCCGGCAAGCATCGGGGTCTCCAATTAGGTTGTGGAGATCGCCCGAGCAATTTGTGAGTACCGTGACCGCCCCAAGGGTTGCCAAAGTGTACGGGTTCGGTGACCGCCCCCAAGGGTTGCCATTTGTACGGGTTCGGTGACCGCCCTCAAGGGTCCCTTAGTGGAATCACGGCATCTTTCATTGTGCGAGGGCGTGAGGAGATTACGGTGGCCCTAGTGGCTTCCTGGGGAGCATTTAGCCTCCACACTGCTCCAAACAGAGATTAGTATCCGCAAGGGTGTGAACTTCGGGATACATCGTCGTCTCCGCGTGCCTCGGTTATCTCTTACCCAAGCTCTTTACTTATGCACTTTGCTTTGTGATAGCCATATTGTTTCTTGTTATATATCTTGCTTCCACCTAGTAGTTTATCTTGCTTAGCATAAGTTCTTAGTGCACATATGTGAGCCTAGTTGTTGTAGGTTTTGTGCTTGGCAAATTAACCGCTAGGTTTATTCCGCATTTGTCCAAGCCTAAATCGTAATTATTTTGAAGCGCCTATTCACCCCCCTCTAGGCGACATCCACGATCTTTCAATTGGTAACAGAGCCTCGTCTCTCTTTTTTGGGCTTAACCGCCTAGAGAGTAAAGATGTTGACTAGGGGATTCAGTTTCTCTGACACTCTTAGTTTCGATGGCACAAATTTTGATGTTTGGGTAATTCGCATGCTTAATCTCTTTAGGGTCATGGACCCAAATTTAGACCGAATTGTAGATATGGGTTTTTCCTCCTCCAAAGGATCCCCAAAGATTATCTTTAGAGGATGAAAAAAACTCTTATTTCAATGCTCAAGCTTCTAATGTTCTTTTCGATGCTTTGAGCAATGTAGTTATATTTCAACTCATGCCGTTCCGGGATGCTCATGAGTTGTGGACAAAGCTTCAAGATAAATATGGTGTGTCCAAGATTTGTAAGGATGATCGTTCTCCCTCCACCTCCAGCCGTGTTGCGTTCTCAACTTCTTCTACTTCACCTACATGTGGTTTGCCACAAGGTAATGACATGGTGAGTAGTGGTGTTCATTGCAATGATGATAGTGGGCTTATTGTTGATAATCCTTCATCACTTTCTTATTGCAATGCTTCATCTTTGGACTTTAGCACTTCGAGCACTCCAAATGTTTCACATGCTTGTGTTGATAGTTCTTGCATATCATGTAGAAATTGCTTGACTAAATCTCATGATGATATGCTTGCTATATCTTGTTGCCATGATAAAAATTCATGTATTTCCTCGAGTTGTTGTGCTAACAATGTAGAGGAAACCCAACACTCCATGGAACAAGATGTGGTCTTGAATGGTGCTTCAAGGGATCCTACATCATCATCTATTGCTTTTTGCCTTATGGCCAAGTCTTCAAAGGTATCTCCCACTTTGAATCCCAATATATCTTGTGATGACATTGATCATGGCAAGAGTGATGATGATGTCGATTACGATGAAGAGAATGATGATGTTGCCTCCTTAAAAATTAAGGGGGAAATGATTTTTAAAGCTCTTCTTAAGAATAAAGTTGCTCGTTCCAACTTCATGGAAATCATGTCGATTGCTATTGAGAGCAAGAAATATATTGATGAGTTGGAATCTCGTCTTGAGGAGCATGAGGTCACCTTTGATAAAAGGGAAGGTCATGAGCGTGATTACGCTAATGAGATTGCGGACCTCTCTCAAGCTCTTGAACTTGAACAAACCACCAAGGAATCTCTTGAGGGGACTTTTGCTCTAGAATTATCTAGAGTGAAGGAATCTAATGATAGAGCTCTTGAGGTGGCCAATGTTTTTGAAACTAAAAATTCTAAGCTTGAAGTTGCTCATGCTAGACTCCTTGAGGATTTTGAGCACCTCGAAAATGGCTCAAGGGTCATCAAGGGTGAGCTCATCAAACTCACTGAAGTCTCATGCTCAACTTGAAGCTTCTTATTTAAAAGAGCTTTCCAAGTTGCCTTCACCTCTTGTTGTTAATGATGATGCTTGTGCTACTAACTCTATTTCTTGTGAAGCATCCATTTTAAAGGAGAATGTTCTGTTGGGTAACGTAGTAATTTCAAAAAAAAATCCTACGCACACACAAGATCATGGTGATGCATAGCAACGAGAGGGGAGAGTGTCATCCACGTACCCACGTAGACCGAAAGCGGTAGCGTTAGAACAATGCGGTTGACGTAGTCGTACGTCTTCAGGGCCCGACCGATCAAGAACCGAAAGTACGACACCTCCGAGTTCTAGCACACGTTCAGCTCGATGACGTCCCTCGAACTCCGATCCAGCCGAGTGTCGAGGGAGAGTTCCGTCAGCACGACGGCGTGGTGACAATGTTGATGTTCTACCGTCGCAGGGCTTCGCCTAAGCACCACTACAATATTATCGAGGAGGACTATGGTGGAGGGGGGCACCGCACACGGCTAAGAGATCAATGATCTGTTGTTGTCTCTAGAGGTGCCCCCCTGCCCCTGTATATAAAGGAGCAAGGGGGGAGGGGGCGGCCGGCCAGGGAGGGGGCGCGCCATGGGGAGCTACTCCCACCGGGAGTAGGACTCCCTCCTTTCCTTGTTGGACTTGGAGAAGGAGGGAAAGAGGAGGGAGAGAGAGGAAGGAATTGGGACGCCACCCCCCTCTCCTTGTCCTATTCGGACTAGGGGGGAGGGGCGCGCGACCCAGCCCTGGCCGCCTCTCCTCTTCTCCACTAAGGCCCACCATGGCCCATTAAGCCCCCGGGGGGATCCGGTAACCCCTCGGTACTCCGGTAAAATCCCGATTTCACCCGGAACACTTCCGATATCCAAATATAGGCTTCCAATATATCAATCTTCATGTCTCGACCATTTCGAGACTCCTCCTCATGTCTGTGATCACATCCGGGACTCCGAACAACCTTCGGTACATCAAAACTCATAAACTCATAATATAACTCTCATCGAAACTTTAAGCGTGCGGACCCTACGGGTTCGAGAACTATGTAGACATGACTGAGACACGTTTCCGGTCAAGAACCAATAGCGGAACCTGGATGCCCATATTGGCTCCTACATATTCTATGAAGATCTTTATCGGTCAAACCGCATAAAAACATACGTCGTTCCCTTTGTCATCGGTATGTTACTTGCCCAAGATTCGCTCGTCGGTATCTCAATACCTAGTTCAATCTCATTACCGGCAAGTCTCTTTACTCGTTATATAATGCACCATTCCGTAACTCACTCATTAGCTACATTGCTTGCAAGGCTTATAGTGATGTGCATTACCGAGAGGGCCCAGAGATACCTCTCCGACAATTGGAGTGACAAAACCTAATCTCGAAATACGCCAACTCAACATGTACCTTTGGAGACACCTATAGAGCTCCTTTATAATCACCCAGTTACGTTGTGACGTCTGGTAGCGCACAAAGTGTTCCTCCGGTAAACGGGAGTTGCATAATCTCATAGTTGTAGGAACATGTATAAGTCATGAAGAAAGCAATAACAACATACTAAACGATCAAGTGCTAAGCTAACGGAATGGGTCAAGTCAATCACATCATTCTACTAATGATGTGATCCCGTTAATCAAATGACAACTCATGTCTATTGTTAGGAAACATAACCATCTTTGATTAATGAGCTAGTCAAGTAGAGGCATAATAGTGACATTATGTTTGTCTATGTATTCACAGATGTATCATGTTTCCGGTTAATACAATTCTAGCATGAATAATAAACATTTATCATGATATAAGGAAATAAATAATAACTTTATTATTGCCTCTAGGGCATATTTCCTTCATGTTGAGCTAAGGGCTCAACTTGAGTTGCTATCTAGCAAGTATGGGAAATTGGAAGAAAGTCATGAAAAGCTTTCTAGCTCTCATGATGATCTTCTTGTATCCCATAATGTGCTAAAAATAGCTCATGAGGCTATGATTGCTAAGGTAACATATAGTGAGCCTCATGTGGATATTAGCACTACTTTTAGTCAAAATGCTATATTGCCTTGTGCTAGTCCTCGTAATTCGTCTATGCATAACATTGGTACATCTTGGCCCATGACTTCTTTCGGCCCATATGAGGACCTTTGTAACTCTTGGCCCATTAACGGCCCGTGGTGAAACTGGCCCGTAATGAACAGCGTATCACTTTATACCCATTAACGGCCCGTTATTCCATTGGGCCGTTTCCATTAAAGTTATCTTTCGGCCTTCTCAGGGCCCATTGATTCTTGGGCTCATTTTCAGCATTCGGTTACATACCGCCCGTTACTGTCATTTTCTGCTTGTGGGCCAAATTCAGCCCGTCGTTACAGTCGGCCCGTTTGAGGACCGTTAATACATTGGGCCGTTTTCATGTAAAAAACCCGTTGGGCTGTTTTCTTAGAGTTATCAAATACAACTTATTAACAACCCGTTATGGTCCACGAATAGTACGGCCCATGATTGGCAAAATGATGATACGCCTCGTAGAAGGCCCATGGATCCTACGGCCCGTATGAGGCCCATGGATAGTACAGCCCGTAGAAGGCCCATGGATAGTACGGCCCGTAGAAGGCCCATGGATCCTACGGCCCATAGAAGGCCCATGGACCCTAAGGCTCGTATAGAAGGCCGATGGATCCTACGGCCCGTATAGAAGGCCAATGGATCCTACAGCCGGACGAAGGCCCATGGATCATACGGCCTGCAGGAGGCCCATGGTTACAACAGTCCGTGTGTTGCCATGATTATTTTGGCCTAGTTACCAAAAATAGGCTATTGTGGCCACTAGAAAAAAACAGAAAAAACTGCAGTGACTACAAGCAAACAACTAAACAAGACAATAAGGAAATAAATAAGCAAGCAATTAACGCTATCCTATTACCGCTATTACACATATTACATCCACTGGGCATCAAAGTTCGCCACCAGTGCAAATATAGGGAACAAAGCATCACATTACATACACTGGCCGTCAAAATTGGCCACGAGTGCAAATAAACGCGGCAGCAAAACAAGAGCATAACTGAAACAACTTCAGAAGAGCTCAAGAAACGTTATCCTGGGTATCCACCATGCTGGCAATAAGCTTAGCAAGCTGATTAGCTTTGTCCTGTTTGGCGCTAAAATCCTCCAACACTTGTTGTTGCACCAGAAAGTATGCATCTGAATGCTCCAAGGACTTCCGCAGTCCTTGCGCTTCTTGTCGCAGCACAGTTGATCGATGTCTTTCAGCTTGTAGTTGAGACTCAAGAACCCGAACTGATTCAGACAGTGAGTTTGAATAGCTTGTGCAAGCGGTAGTGGCGATGCTTTCGAACACTAAACTAAGACATGACTTTGGGGTTGTCTCATTGTCTTCAAGATAGTCTTCCTTAGCTGTTTTATCAGCTTTGTTGGAGACCAACAAGGATGTGTCACTATCCTGAACCTTATCTCGCATTACTTCCTTTACTATTGCTTAATAAGGCACTCTTCCCCAATATTCTGTCACAAGATTCTAAAAGAAGAAACAAGGCACACATAACAAGTTTAGCATGTACTAGTATATGAAACTCATTTCGTGAACCAGTTCATTAGTAAGGTGGACAAGATTAAACTACCAAGTCTTATATTGCAAAGTACTATTACATAATAAAAGCATCAAACAAACATATTTAAATGTCCTATGGTCACTGCATTGTCTTGCCAAATCAAAATAGAGACACGGTTCAAATCATATCAGTTCAAGACAAAGCAGCAGTGAAAGAATACAAAGCGTGGGAAACTACATGACACAACAAGATTTCAGATGGGTACCATGGGTCTACATGTACAACAACACTATTGGCTCTGTTGTGATGCTAGTAATGTGCATGATATGAAAGTCAACTGTATACACAATTGAAATTGAAATCAACAGAGCTATTGATAAGAGCAAACCTGTTAAAGAAACATGCGTGAACATACCTGCTGTGCCATTGGAGTTTCGTTTGGATCCTTCAATTTAAAAATAAGTTTGTATGAGTAAATACAGTGATACAAGAGCAAAGCTATCATAGTTAAAAAAGGCGCGCCTAAGCGAGCGCTTAAGCGCGCCTATGCTCTAGGCGTTGGCAAAACGCATTGCGCATAACTACGCTTAATCTGTGCATAATCAAGCATAAGCATGCGCTTTTGGTCGATAAAGCGCAAGGCGGTGGCAAAACGCACAATTAACTCCTAGCACTTTTTTGGACTATGATAGCAATGGAATCTTAAATTAGAACAGTTGTTCTTCAGGTTTAGGCACTTGTTCTACATGAACAGAGTGCAGTAAGACGCAAGAATATAATACTTAAAAATAGAAAATGAGCTCATAGACCTTACCACATTCTTGGTTCGGGACCAAGATGCTGAACAAAGGCGTTCCCGATCATTGTCCGATAAATGTGTCTCGGAGAACGTAAAGGGAATTTGATGAGTTTCTTTGCGGTGAAGTATGTTTTCTTGTGTAATTACGATCTGCCACCAAGCATTCTTGAAGATAGCAGAGGTATTAGCACAGGTTACCTCATCCTGAGTTTCCAAATCGGTCCTTCTCTATAGAGAAAAATGAAAAAATCTGCTGTATTATAACCATCATGGAGGTAGGATGTATGGGACGAAGCAAAGTAATTGCCATGAATAACATTATTTACACATAACTCCTGGACAAACACCTGCAACTGGCATTTTCCTTCATCTTCAGTATAATATTTCCAAGATGGGAAGATACGCACATACGATTTAACAACATCAAATGCGATAGATGCTAAACTACGACTAGCTAGTTGTGCTTCCTCCACAGGAATAGGCGTACTAACTGGTGGAGTTGGGGTTCGCCGTGATAGTACTGGCCCTTTGGGCACTGGAGCTGCCTTACTAACTGAAGGAAATATGCCCTAGAGGCAATAATAAAGTTATTATTTATTTCCTTATATCATTATAAATGTTTATTATTCATGCTAGAATTGTATTAACAGGAAACATAATACATGTGTGAATATATAGACAAAGCAGTGTCACTAGTATGCCTCTACTAGACTAGCTTGTTAATCAAAGATGGTTATGTTTCCTAACCATAGACAAAGGAGTTGTCATTTGATTAACAAGGTCACATCATTGGTTGAATGATCTGATTGACATGACCCATTCCATTAGCTTAGCACCCGATCGCTTAGTATGTTGCTATTGCTTTTATTCATGACTTATACATGTTCCTGTAACTATGAGATTATGCAACTCCCGTTTACGGAGGAACACTTTGGTGCTACCAAACGTCCACAACGTAATCGGGTGATTATAAAGGAGTACTACAGGTGTCTCCAAAGATACATGTTGGGTTGGCGTATTTCGAGACTAGGTTTTGTCACTCCGATTGTCGGAGAGGTATCTCTGGGCCCTCTCTCGGTAATACACATCACTAAGCCTTGCAAGCATTACAACTAATGAGTTAGCTGTGAGATGATGTATTACAGAGCGAGTAAAGAGACTTGCCAAGAACGAGATTGAACTAGGTATTGGATACCGACGATCGAATCTCGGGCAAGTAACATACCGATGACAAAGGGAACAACGATGTCGTTATGCGGTTTGACCGATAAAGATCTTCGTAGAATATGTAGGAACCAATATGGGCATCCAGGTTCCGCTATTGGTTATTGACCAAGAATTGTTCTCGGTCATGTCTACATGGTTCTCGAACCCGTAGGGTCCGCACGCTTAAGGTTTCGGCGATGCTTATATTATGAGTTTACATGTTTTGATGTATCGAAGGAGTTCGAGTCCCGGATGAGATCGGGGACATGACGAGGAGTCTCGAAATGGTCGAGACGTAAAGATTCATATATTGGATGATATGTTTAGGCCAAGGGGTCAAGCCCATGAGGCTTTAGGTTGGTGCAAAAGGAGTTTTATGAGGCCGGGGCCAAACGCCGGAGACCTCAGCGTCGGCCTGGGCTAGACGCCGAGGCCCATGGCGTCTGGGCGACGCCAAGGTTTGTGGCGTTTGGTCCTGGAGTCCGAGTGGGACTCTTGCCTTTCGGGCAAAACCGACTTTGAGGAGGCTTTTGCTCCAAGTTTCGACCCGGGCTCAACATATAAATAGAGGGCAGGGCTAGCACCAAAGACACAACAATTGATCTCTTGGATCTCTTAGCGTGTCTGGTGCCCCCTCCACTATATTCCACCTCGGTCATATCGTGGCGGTGCTTAGGCGAAGCCCTGCGTCGGTAGAACATCAAGATCGTCACCACGCCGTCGTCTTGTGGAACTCATCCCGACACGTTCTTTGGATCGGAGCCCGGGATCATCATCGAGCTGAACGTGTGCAGAACTCGGAGGTGCCGTACGTTCGGTACTTGGATCGGTCGGATCGTGAAGACGTACGACTACATCAACCGCGTTGTTATAACGCTTCCGCTTTCGGTCTACGAGGGTACGTAGACAACACTCTCCCCTCTCGTTGCTATGCATCACCATGATCTTGCGTGTGCGTAGGAAATTTTTTGAAATTACTTCGTTCCCCAACACTAACTGCTCTTGTTTGGGAGCTCTGCGGTGGAGATGGTGCTGTGTCAACAGGAACTGGGTTACTATCGGCTGGGGTTGGCGTTCGATTGGGTGAAGCTGGTTCTCTGTCCATCGCAGTAGGGGTGCAATCTGCGAGAGTTTGGGTTATGTGTGGTAGGGATGGTTCTTGTGCATGTACAACCGGGGTGCTATCTCCACCAAGAGGTAGCACTGTTTTATTTGAAGACCGTGTTTTTAGTCCGCTAGATACTGACATCACCCGCTCCAATTCAAATGGCTGATAAACAGGAAACATAGTTGAATGTACAGACATTGTATGAGAGACAGATGCAATAGATAGTGTGGAAAAAGAGGGCATGAAATAGTTGACATGTATATTGTTTAACTAAAACGGATAGCATGACATAATTTCACATATATGATGTCTATCTAAACTAGATAGTATAGCATAACATAATTCAAAGATATGATGAATAACTAAACAGGACCGCATGAAATAATTCACCTACATGTTATCTAAGTAATCAGGATCGCATCATTTAATTCATATATGTGATTTATATGCTAAATAGAGGGCATTCGATATGATGTCTGAACTAAGAACATGGTGTTGAATATTGTGTATATGATGTCTAAACTATGCAATGCAAGACACCGTATGCATGATATGAGAAGTATAACCGTGCCAAGTTAGAGCATACACCTCAGTGGGGGAATAGGACTGGTCTTGTCTCTGAATCCATCTCCGAGGAGCTATCGGGACCCAACAAGAGATCTGCTTCGACAGGTAGCACTGTCTGCTCTGAAGGCATTGTTTTCACTCCAGATTTTTCAATCTCCCACCCAAATGGCTGATTCACAGGAAGAGTAGTTTAATGTACAAACATTGTCGACAAATGGAAATGTAATGAAGAAAAGGATGGGCAAGATATCATTCAAATATATGATGCCTGGTTAAACAGGATGGATTGCACATTTCACATATATTATGGCTGGCTAAAAGACATGAGACTGCATAATTCCTATATATGATATAGAAACTAAACAGGTGGCATTACAGAACATGTCTAAACTAAGCAGATGACATATATGATGTCAAAAGTAGGCACTGCAAGGCAACATATGCATGATATGACTAACATCATCATGCCAAGGTAGAGCAAACACCTTGGGGGTTAAATAGGAGTGGTCAGCGGCGTCCGAATCCGCCTCAGAACAGATATCTTCCTCTGGATTACAATCTCGAGAGGGGTGGGGAGGTTTGCCATTGAACCCACCATGGAGCGATGTCTGCATGACATTGTATTGCCGCGCAAAACTCTTCTCTTTTTCTCTACATGTTCAGCATAACTGTGTACAATATCTGACATGCATACGAAAAAAATATGGTGAGATTATGTAAGGAGAGCATGCAGAAATTTAGAGTGATGGTAACAACCAGTGGATCGACGTTTTTCCGTTGAACCAAAATAGTCCTAATGGATCGACGTGAATGTAAAGTAATAAGTGATGCAACAAGTGTACAACCTCTTTGTCAGTAGCCGTGTCGACCTCAAAGCATCATTGGGTTGGTCATTTGAAGCAGTTGAGGCAGAGGTGGCTGTCGGAGGTGTGGAGGAAGATCTGAGGAATCTGTAGACGGCGTCCAGGGCACTGCTCTATTGTGATGGATCGTTCTGTCGTTGGAGCAGCACCGGTGAGCCATAAGACGTCAAGGATGAAGCAGCACAAGATAGACATCGTCAATCTCAAGTGGGATTCTAATAGCATCTCCAATAGATGATGTAAAATGGATGTAAAATTAACATCACCAAAAACCACCTGACTAGAACAGATGAGGCAAAAACTGTTGACTCTGAACTTAACTACCGAAACTGAAATTTACTGTGGAATCTGAATGCTACTGTCGAAACTGAACGCAGTGGTAGCAGAGAGGCACTTGACATGTAGTTTAGGGAGGGCCTGCAGTTCATCTTCAACCTGCACCCCCCTGAGCCGCCAGCCACCACTTGCCGAACCGCTGCCCCGCCTCGCCAAGACCGAACAACTCGCCACCGCCACCCGGCCAGCCCTCTAGGCCCCTCGCCCCCACCTCAACCCTAAGATAGATAGTGGGGTACCTCTCCGTGAGCCCCGCCCCAGCCATGGGTGGTTCTTCCTTAACTCCGTGAGCCTCAAGAACTCCATGAAAATCGATCGACCTAAAAATCGATTCACCAATCAAGTGTAGCTTAATCGAGCAGCAGAGCAGCAGACGAAGCGAGGGGAGAGCAGCAGCAAGAATAGCTAGGCGAGCGATCGACGAAAGCGAGAGACGGAGAGCAGCAGAAAGAAGCGAAGGAAGAAGCAAGAGCCGGAGCAGCAGCAGCAGATCCGGCTGGTATGGACGCTGCCACCGAAGGGGCCTCGCACTGGGGGGAGAGCCGCCATGGAGATGTCGCCCGCGGTGCCGGCTTCAAGGTAGCCGCTCCATGGGGGTGCGGGATGGAGTACCGTCGGTGCCGGGAGGTCGATTTAAGGAGAAGGTGCGATGCGATGAGTGTACAACCTCTTCGGTGGCGCCGAGTAGGCCTCGGCTTCGTCCGAGGAGTCGGTGAGCATGCTGCGGTTCCGGTGGAGCAGGTTAAGGCGGCGCTGTGGGGATGGAGCAGCCGCGATAGACGAGGCGATCGTCGGAGCAGCTCCTTGGAGGTGGAGGATGGGGCGGCTGAACCGGCGGGACAGCGAGATGGACGACGGATCCTCATCCGGGGAGGTGGACGAGGGACGTCGAGCTGTTGCGGTGGACGACATCGTCGGGGAAGAGGCTCCGGCTGGGCAGCGGTGACGTGGCGGACGGAGGAGGGTGGGGTTTCACGGCTGGAGCGGAGAGGTTATGGCGGCCTGGGATTTTGAATGGCGAAAAGGGAGCGATGGGAGGGGGTGAAGCATGACTTAGGGACGCGCTTGTCCAAAATGTAGGGTGTGTTACAAAGTACCCCCCACCGATTTGAACTAGCGGCCCTTTCGGCTCAGGGTTAGAAGGGGGATTTCACGTGTCGGGATTTGGCAGCTGGTGGGAGTTTTCGCGCGCGTTGTAATTTCGGGATAGCAAGGCACGGGTTGTGAAGGTGGCAGTTTTGGGAGCACGATATCTGAATTTTTGGGATATAATAAGACGCGGGTTGAATTTTAGTGACAAGCCTAACGTGTAGTAATATTGTACTTGTACGTACCAAATCAATTCGCACTTCCCTCAACCAAAAAGAAAATGAAAAAAATAAAACTGTTCACGCCACACAAAGAGAGAGTCTTGCCCCGTTTTACTATACAAATGTTATTCGAAGCTACTCCCTCCTTTCATCTATATAGGGCCTGGCGTTTTTCGATGCTAACTTTGACCAAATATTAGAGCAATGATATATGACATGCAACTTACACAAAGCACACCGTTAAATTAAATGCATGAAAGGTTCTTTCAATGATATAATTTTCACATTGTGCATGTCATGTACTATTAATCTTGTCAATAGTCAAAGGTGGTCTTAAAAATCTCATTACACACTATATAGATGGAATGAGGCAGTATCAAACCATGTTATGTCCGATTAAATTTTTTCGCTTGATGTATAATGCATGTAACCTACTCATACCAACATTTTAGTGCATTCCAAATGTCTATACTACCGCTGCAATTCGAACTAAATTTGAATTTGTTTCTCTATTTCAATAAGTATCTACAATCATGATTGTTGCCAACTTCAACCATCATAGTTTCCTTGCTATCCGCCAGATATAAATCGGACGGCCTATAATGCAGGATGGTAGGCACACCATCATCAACAACTCCGTTTTTTATAAGAGTAGAGATAAAATATATTAAATGTAGTATAACATGTTCATAACCACACCATGTGTATCACCGTTATATATATTCACACATGCGTCGGTTTAAAACACTATGATAAATTCTTCAAATATCCGAATTCACTTTTTATAATGAAGTATATATGATCTCTATTCGTATTTACACCCACACAACCCTCTTATCTTTGTAGCTAGCGCTAACTTTCTCTTGTGCATGCACACGCCCGCATCCCTCTCACCCTCCCTCAGCATTCTCTAGCTCCATCAGCAAATTTCGTCTTTTCACTTTAGGTCGTTCACCCATGGTGTGTGTAGGCCCCCCAGCTCCTTCTTTACGGCACACATCGATCGGTATGCCTCTCTAGCCAGGTGTGCCTAGCACAAACACAAGCTTCCCCTCTTCTCTTGTCACCGTCCATGCCTCACTCCCACCACTCTTTTCATCGTTCTCGTACTCGCACACTCCTCCCCCTCGATATAGTATGCCTCTCGTACCACCTCCTACATGCATCCCTCTCTCTCTATCCTTCTCCTCGTGCCTCATTTGCTTCTAACACACACATGCATGTATACCGATCGATCTCCCAACATATACCTAGATCGACTTTAACTACCCCCACCATCGATCGACGTACCTCACAAGTTATGTCTCTCCTTTCTCTAACAAAGGGCGATTGATCTTCCTATGTAGTTACATCTGCTTACCATAGCCACATCGTCCCCATCATCATTCGTGCATGCCTCCTCGACCCGCCTCTCACTCGCACGCGTACGCACAACAAGCAGCTATCTCCTCTCTTATTGATATTAAGTGGCGTGCCCTCCGCTTGTCTAGCAAGCCTATCCCACCATTTGTTAGAAGCAACTCCACTACCACCCCTCCAACACTCTAGCTCTGCCTCTCTCCCAACCTTATTCCTCTCCGCACATATGCATGGATGCCGATCGATCTCCCTTAATACATGAGGCAGATCGATCTCCTTAATACATGAGGTAGGCCTCTCTCCTCCTCCACACATATACCAGCCATTGTACCTCTATAGTTAATTGGGCCTCCTCTTCCCCACCACACCGATAGTCGAAGGCTGCAGGTAGGTATCCATGCCACAGAGACAAACTGCACATGTCCCTCTCACGTTCCAAGAGGGCCAGCCACTCTATATCTTTGACGTGGGCACACACAAATTCGATGGCACTCTTTATCGATCGCGCGTGCACACATACACACATCATCCCTCTCTTCGATTCTATGGACACCTCAAGCCGATGATACCTCCACTCTCTTCTCGTGGATCGCCTCTATATATATGTTATATCCAGGACTCTAATTCACACACATTGCATATGTTACATTTTTGATTGACCCCCCCCAAAAAACTCCCAAGAACACACACACTATATCTCGCAAGGTTTGTATCTCTCTCACACAACCCCACGTAGGTGGTGTACGTATACAAGAAGAGAATAGGTGCACCATGCACGTACTCACGCTTCGTGCCCAGCCACACCCGCACAGGTACACGGTGGAGCTCATTTCTTTACGAAATGGCAGCCCACGTGCTAATTGAACGCCTGTAGCGGTTTTTCACCTAGGGAGGTCGTGTACCACGTGTGCACGAAACAAAGTTCGACTTGACGCGTTGCTGCGTTATTTTTAAATAAAGTTATAGCGCTCAATGGCACGTACACAGAATATAAAACGATTTTTATGGGGAAAAAGGTAGTCCACTCACTATATACAATGGAGCCTGCCTGCCTGGTTTGTCGCTCTTCAGAGTATCTCACACAAGGTTGCGGTGGCCTCTCTCTCTCTCACCGTTGGTCACTGATCCGGCTGCATCCCGTCCGCCGGGGGAAAGGGAGTGCGGTGGCCTCTCTCTCTCTCACCGTTGGTCACTGATCCGGCCGCATCCCGTCCGCCGGGGGAAAGGGAGGAAGTGCATCGTTTCTCCGTTCGACGGCACCGAGGCAGCATGTCCTGATCCGCGGTACACGTCGTTCTCTCTGACCAAGCTCCGGCGCGGTAGGGCCTATGCCACCTGCTCGCAGATTCCGCCCGCCGCTGCTCACCTAGTTACTTCCCGACGACCTCCAGGTATCCCCTTCGGCCTTGCTCCACTGCCCGTCTTCCCACGTCGCTGCATGCGGATCTTCCATAGTTCTTTGCCCAAAACGTAGCTCGTCCGGCGTACTTTCCATATTGCATTCTCGTCCTCACACCATTTTAGACAAACACAACCGTGTTGTTATCTTCCCTTAGGACAAGGAATATGCTTCTTTTTTGTCGTCACATGTGTCATCAACTGTTATTGGCCAGTAATTGTTTCCTTTCTACCTCTTTTTTACAAACAGGGCTATCCATTTCACCTCGTTGCTATTGCGACCTTTTGGTGAACTGCACAAATCACTTTTTCTTAAGAGTGTTTTGTGCAGTTGTACTAAAATGTCACACGGGCAACGTCTCTACATTTCAGTGCGACTGCACAAAGGGAGATTGGTTTTGCTCTATCATCCTCATCCAACTCCGAGCCTAATCTTCTCCAACTAGTTAGTCTTAAGAGAGACTGCAAAGGTGACCGGCTTCTATTTGTGTGTTTATTTTTCATCAGTAGTCCCCTATTATCGTAATCACACTTAATATCTTTGGAACAGGGACGCTCAGCTCTATTTTAGTGGAACTGCACAAAATGATCGGAATGTTGCATGCTCTAGACAGCTACTTTTTTCCCAACATGCCTTGTTGATTTAGACAGAGCTGGGGGGACGTTGCTGCCAATGAAAGCATGGATCAATTTTAATTTAACACCTTCGCACAACTCTGTCTTCAGTTGTGATGTAATTATTAGCTCTGATCTGCTAATAATTGACATGCATTAGCAAGGAAGTTAGTTTTTTATCGTTTCCGAAAGAGCATCGATGGCAAGCCACGCGAAACAAAAGCTGAAAGCTCACACCATTGTACAATTTCATGTCGCTGGAAAATTATTTGTATAGTACGTCAATTATGTAAACAAATGATGGAAGCTTGATAGCATTGCCATAAGCCTCTTCATCATCCGGGTCCATGTGCCATGCACAAAATTATACTCCTTCGCTCCTAAATATTTATCTTTTACAAATTTCAAATGGGCATATTTTAGAGTGTAGATTCACTCATTTTGCTTCGAATGAGTACTCCCTACGCTCCTAAATATTCCATTCGACTTACTAGAGATTTCAACAAGTGACTACATACGGAGCAAAATGAGTGAATCTACACTCTAAAATATGTCTATATATATCTGTATGTGCCAGTCCATTCGAAATCTCTAAAAAGACAAATATTTGAGTAGTCACTCGTTGAAATCTCTAGAAAGACAAATACTCCGGAGTATATTTAAGAACCGAGGGGGTAGTGCACAACCTCATGAGAGACTCAGCCCGGTCGTTGCGCCGCATTAATAGTGAGTAATGAGCAGTCAAATCATAAGCCCCACCTTTCCCACTGTAAGTTGCTCTGAAGAAGCAACCATCAATACGCTCTTCTTTGAATCCGCTCATACTACTCCATCCGTCACTGTTTATACAGCGCGCTTCAGAAAAAAAATCTGTGGGACCAAGGCGACTAGCGATCGGCCTGAAAAATAGCATTGGTAGTTATAGCACGGCGTCTATTACTAGAGGGAATAATGCGTACACACATGCATGCAGTGCTTCCACCCAGGGTACACACATGCATGCACTTACTCCACTCCATAGTAGTAGTAGTACAGTACATGGAGAGAAAATTGTGGACTTGATTACGGTTACCACGCCCTAATTAATTGAGCATTAAACCAAACGCGTCTAAAGTCTCTCTGGTGGTGGAAATGCATTGAGAGAAATGCATCATAATGAAGCGCTACCAGAACTGTGACGGAGGGAGGAGTAGTATGAAGGTGCAAAACCAAGTACGCAGAGATGGCCAGTCGGTCAACGCACCTCCTCTTGGCATATCACTGACATGTGGGACAGGAGTGTGAGCAAACCGATCTCAATTGACGGCAAAGAGCCAACCCGCCGTTCCTTGAGAGAGACAAGGAGCGAGAACACACAGACGGGCTCGCACGGAGGCCAAGATATATTCGAGCATGGTTGGTTGATCGATATCATTCGTTACATGTTGGGCTGCCGTTTTCCGCCCTTCTCCGGAATTAACATGTACTTTATCAGAGAAAAAAAAAGAGTGCAGACGCTCCACCATGCGGTTCTAGTAGTAGTACTACTCGTACTACTGCGCTTGGCTCTTCGCCTCTTCGTGAAGTCGAACAATGATGGTACTCCGCATGTTGGGTACTACAGTGTATGCCTCTGACAATCTGACACCGAATGGACTAATGCATGTCCACCGAGGGTAGGTTGCATTAGTCAAAAGGCGTGGCGAAGCTTCACCTTGTCCTGCAAGCTTCTCCTCGCTCATGAGTTGGCGGGACACACCAAAAAGTAGTGCTAGTCCATACTCCCTCCTTTCTGGTTAATATGGCTTAATCTTTTTTTGCGGGTAAATGAGAGAGCTTTATTCATATATAAGCATTCTTAGGACGATCAGCCAAGACACTGGTCACTAGGAAGCGAGGTACCCCACAAACAAAGAAGTAGGAAGCGAGGTGTTTCATCAAGCCAGCTCTCGGCCACATTCAAAGTGCAACCTTCTCCTTGTTCGGCAAGTTGACGGGACACAACAAAGTAATGCTAGTCCATGCTGCCTCCTCTCCGGTTAATATGGCTTAATTTCAAACGAGATAAATACACTGTCTGTCACTGTATATTTGTAAAAATACAGTCAGCGGACTTCATAATACGCTCATTGTGCTCAATATATATATTTTCCGGTGTTTATACGGTCACTGGCTCACCCTGACTGAGTATGTGTGTGCATGCACGTGTAGGTTGAGCACTTGAGCGTGACCGTGTGTTCCGTCGTGTGCTCGGACATGCATGCATTAGGGCGTCATGCTTTTTTGCGTCCATGTGTACGTGCAGGACTGTTGCATACACGTAGGGGGAGTACGTGTAGGGGCCACTAAGGAGCAGTCAAATCACACAGTAAGTTAGTCGGAAGAAGCAACCATCATTTCACTCTTGAATGACACGTACGCAATATAAAATAGTTGATATGGAGAGAACAAGAAAACCACTATATATACACTAGCTGGAGCCTAAGCTACTGTTGGGGAACGTAGTAATTTCAAAAATTTCCCTACGCACACGCAAGACCATGGTGATGGCATAGCAACGAGAGAGGAGAGTGTCTGTCCACGTACCCTCGTAGACCGAAAGCGGAAGCGTTATAACAACGCGGTTGATGTAGTCGTACGTCTTCACGATCCGACCGATCCAAGTACCGAACGTGACGGCACCTCCGAAGTTCTGCACACGCTCAGCTCGATGACGATCCCGGACTCCGATCCAGCAAAGTGTCGGGATGAGTTCCACAAGACGACGGGCGTGGACGATGATGATGCTCCACCGACGCAGGGCTTCGCCTAAGCTCCGCGACGATATGACTTCTCCGGCGCAGGGCTTCGCCTAAGCTCCCACGATATGACCGAAGTGGAATATGGTGGAGGGGGCACCGCACACGGCTAAGGAACGATCCGTAGATGAACTTGTGTGTCATGGGGTGCCCCCTGCCCCGTATATAAAGGAGCAAGGGGGTGCGGCCAGCCCAAGGCGGCTGGAGGAGTCCTACTCCCACCGGAGTAGGACTCCCCTTCCTAGTTGGATTAGGATTGGAGGAGGGGAAGAGGAAGGCGCCGCCTCTCCTTGTCCTATTCGGACTAGAGGGGGGGGCGCCGCGGCCTGGCCAGCCCTTCCTCTTCTCCCTATGGCCCATCAAGGCCCATATACCCCCGGGGTTCCGTAACCCCGGTGTTCCGTAACTTCCTGTTTTCATTCGAACCTTTCCAAGTCCAAACATAGGCTTCCAATATATCAATATTTATGTCTCGACCATTTCGAGACTCCTCGTTATGTCCGTGATCACATCCGGACTCGAACAACCTTCGGTACATCAAAACTTATAAACTCATAATGAACTGTCATCGAAACGTTTTAAGCGCATGGACCCTACGGGTTCGAGAACTATGTAGACATGACCTAGAACCATTGTCGGTCAATAACCAATAGCGGAACCTGGATGCCCATATTGGTTCCTACATATTCTACGAAGATCTTTATCGGTCAAACCGCATAACGATATACATTTGTTCCTTTTGTCATCGGTATGTTACTTACCCGAGATTCGATCGTCGGTATCCAATACCTAGTTCAATATCTTTACCGGTAAGTCTCTTTGCTCATTCCGTAATACATCATCTCACAACTAACTCATTAGTTGTAATGCTTGCAAGGCTTATGTGATGTGTATTACCGAGAAGGCCCAGAGATACCTCTCCGACAATCGGAGTGACAAAACCTAATCTCAAATACGCCAACCCAACAAGTACCTTTGGAGACACCTGTAGTACTCCTTTATAATCACCCAGTTACGTTGTGACGCTTGGTAGTACCAAAGTGTTCCTCCGTAAACGGGAGTTGCATAATCTCATAGTTACAGGAACATGTATAGGTCATGAAGAAAGCATTAGCAATATACTAAACGATCAAGTGCTAAGCTAACGGAATGGGTCATGTCAATCACATCATTCTCCTAATGATGTGATCCCATTAATCAAATGACAACACATGTCTATGGTTAGGAAACACAACCATCTTTGATTAATGAGCTAGTCTAGTAGAGGCATACTAGTGACTATCTGTTTGTCTATGTATTCACACATGTATTATGTTTCCGGTTAATACAGTTCCAGCATGAATAATAAACATTTATCATGGTATAAGGAAATAAATAATAACTTTATTATTGCCTCTAGGGCATATTTCCTTCAGCTACAAGCCTACTTGCTTAGGTTGCTCTCTTCACAAGCATAGAACGACGGGCCTGATCCCGTAGCTGGGGGAAGGGAACAATGTTCTGTGTAGACGCGGTCGACATCGGCGAGGGAGAAAACCCACAGTCGGTGCGTCCCAATCGGGGGTCACCGCGGTATGGGCCGATGCCGCGTCCCAACCGCCCTTCTAGCTACAACCCGACGTCCCAGGTAGTCCATCTTCCTTTTGGATCCGGCTTGGTCCACTGTCGTAGCTCCATTTCCATGTCGATCTTTCTCTACTTCTTCCGGCTTTCTACTTGTGATGAGTTTATGTCTCATGAACTAGTGCCAGTACTATTATTCTAATCACACTTATTCAATATCTTTGCCATCAGGGACGCTCAGGTCGATTTTAGTGGAACTGCACAAAAGCATCGTATGATCCGAGGGCGCCAGCCATCTTTCCTTCGACAGGTTCTACCTGGCCAGGAAATTAAATCATGTTTAGGGTTTAGGGTTTAAGTCGTAGTGACCCCATCAGTAGTTTTTCTTTCGTACATGCTCTCACAACTTTTTTCTTTAGTTGTGAAGGAAATATTGGCTATGATCTGTGAATCATTGAGATGCATCAGCATGCGTGTTAGTTTTCATTTGATGGAATGTTGTAATGGGGCAACCTTGGAATAGGAATGAAAATGGAGTGGAAAGTTTCCGTTTTTCCGGAGAAAAAATGGAAACGGAGAGAAACCAACGTTTTGTTTCGTTGGATCGCGCCATCGAAAGCAAAAACCAACGTTTAAATCACGCTCTGCCGTGTTCGTGTCTCACCCTCCTCCATGGCTCGACCCCATACGGTCGCCGGCATGCCACTCACCGCAAAACCGAGTATACGATAACTTTCCCGCCGCTTGTCGATGGATCGTGCCATGGAGTACTAGCACTACTGGAAGAGATTGACGAGTTGGGGGAGGACAGCAAGCTATAGCACGGACTCCCAAGAACTTTTTACATGCATGTTGTAGCCGGCTATTGCGACCTTTGAACGCGGAGCAACCGCATGCACCCGGAAGCGGCGCGGGTGACGCTCTCTCGGTCGGCGCGCCACTTCAATGCCGGCGCTAGTGAGAGGTCGCGTCCGCTCTGGCCGGGCATGAATGCGACACTGACCGTTTCGGGCGGGAAGCACGTGCGGGTGATGAAGAGGGTTCGGGTCGGTCAGGACCAGCCGTGGCAGCGGTCTGGACGTGCGCAAACAAGAGATGTTGTGCGTTAATATTGCTGCGTATATAATTAACAACGCAAATAATGTGCCAGTTGGACAAATATGATTGGAGATGGAGATGGAAATGGAATTTTACGTAAACACGGATATGCATGTCTATGTCTATGTGTGTGTGCACGACAACTCTCGCGACCTGGAAGCGGGGGCATGTTTTTTGATCGAGTTTTCTTTCTTGGTACGTTAGAAAATCAGTTTGTCTAATTCACATCTAGATGTTATTTAAGGATATCACATCTAAGCTCCCACAAGTATATAACAAAAAAACTTGGAAAAAAATAGACCACAAACAGAGTGGACATCAACTTAGATGTGACAGAGCTATGTCACATCTAGATGTGTCCTAGACAGACCCTTAAAAAATTGTCCGCCAGTTTTCGTTTCTTTTTCCGGGAACGCGCGTATTCTATTTAAAACCACTGCTATGGAGAGATTTTTTTACTCCATTATAGCCTCTTGTTTGATAGAGTTTCTCGCTCCTCGCTCTCTCACCCTCTTAATATCAAAACAAGATGACAGTGTCCACTCTATCTCTCTCCTCACCGGTGGTCACAGATCCGGCCGAATCCCGTCCGCTGCGGGAGGTGAGGAGGTGCAGCATTGACGTTGTCGCCGTTGGCGACGGAGGAAGCCGATGCACACCGTCCTCTCGGAGCCGGCGCTGGCGCGGACGAAGATCCTCCGCGCCCTTGTTCGCTGCCGTCGTGTGGGCAGATCCCGCCCGCCCGCCTAAACGACATCTCGCCCACCTGAGGTATAACATCTTGTACTGGTCCAGCGGCCCAGGTCGCTGCGTGCGGGTTTTCTTCTATGCGACTACTCCCCAGCTCCCCATGCATAGTAGCTAGGGTTCGTCGGCTGGTCCAATATCACCTACTAATACTATTATAGAGGAAATGCCACTCGAAAAGTTGTCCTGATTTATGCCTCGGTGGAGGTATACATGTTGTTTCGACAAAAAGTACATGGTGGTTGTGCGGTCGTTGTCCATATGGTGGCAGTACTATCACTGGTTAAATGAAGAAATGCTTTTTTTCTCGGGTATCCTGGTTTACTAGTTCCCATCAAGATATAATTATGATGCTTCTGTTTGTTGGTGTACTTTTCATCAATTCTTATTGACAATTGAGATGTCGTTGCTAACCCTTTTTTATATTTTTGGAAACAGCGATGCGTGTCTCCATACCCGGGCATGTCTTCCTCAATTTTAGTGGAACTGCACAAAATTGGATGGCCATTGTTGTTCCGCCTCACTGTCCTCTGCCACGTGGTTCTTCCTTCCTCGAGCTTGATTACTGAGAAGAAACAGACCATAGTGAGGATTTGTCGAACTTCATAGGTGCCTCACCCAAACTTGATGCCAAATGGATGATGCATCACCACGATGACCTATCGATGCTCATGGTTGCGTCGGCTGGTGAAGCTGATCGATTTTCCATGAAAAACAAGTTGTCTTCCATCAGTGCTCTTTGCTTGTTACGCACAAAGATGATATCCTTCGTCAGTTCACCTTGGTTGCGTTGGAGACACAGTCGTCTTTCATGTTGGTGCAATTTTATCACATAATTGGCTATGAACCAAATGTTTCCTCGAAGAAGGATCGACGTTGGTACTAAGAGCATAAGTTTTGTATTGATTTCTAAGCCTTCTCACAACTTTGTCTCCAGCTCCCCTGTAATTTTATTTGTCCAGCTATTAACTTTGATATAAAAAATGGTGTGGACTAAAAACCCGGATGGACGTAGTAGCCCTCCATTTTTATTTACTCCGCATACTAGATTTGACTGAAGTCAAACTTTGTAATACTCTCAAACCTTTCCGATAATTGAAATTAAAATTCTTTATTTGTACACACTCTCACACGTTTCCGATAATTTGGCGCATTTGTGGTTGTTCATCTAAGAGAGGGTAGTGTACCACACGTGAAGGACAGGAAGTGCGACCAGGACGCGTAGGCGTGGATCATTAGTTCATTGGAAGTAGTACTAGTTTTCTTCACTATACATTAAATAAAGAGTTTCGTTTCGTACTTACACAATTTAAAACGATTGTTATGGAGAGAATAAGAAAACCACTCCACTATATATTAGTCGTATACACGTGAGTACTATATGGACGCAGCTTCATTGACTTAGTGCACCTGCCTTTGGGTTTATGACAGGTGGGCCCAAAATGTGGCTGGCTCACCTGTCATACAGCCAAAAGCAGGTGCAGTGAAGGCACCGGAGCTCAGTCCGTACTATAGTAGTATATATATAAGCGGGAGCCTCGGCGCTTGTTCGCTAGGGTTTGCACTCTCCACACGCTCGCCGCACTACATATATGTTACACGCTGGAGGCTCAGCGTTCATTTGCTAGGGTTTGCTATATTCACAGTCTCTCAACCTCTCTTCACCAGATCTAAACAAGACTGCGTTGGCCTCCTATCTCTCTCTCCCCCCTCACAACTGGTGAAGGAGGCGTCCGTATCCCGTCGCACCGGGAAGGGGAGGAGGTGCAGCGTTCACTCTATCGCCTTTGGCGAGGGAGGCAATCCACTGTCGGCGGCGCTGTTCTCTCTCACCCAGTGCCTGTGCGGGAGGGCCACCGACCCCTTCTTCCTCGCTGCCGTACGTAGTGTGGGCAGATCCGGCCTCCCGCCGCACGCCTTGCCACATCCCGACGACCCTAAGGTATAAGTTTCTTTGAAACCGTCGTTGCTCTTGCTGCATGTGGATCTTTTTCGATCTGTAGTCGAATCTAGGTCTTGGTTCAAAGAGGAAAGAAGGGTGCGGTGGGCTGGAGCAAGAATCTAGGACGTGGTACAATGAGGAAAGGAGGGGCGGAAAGTAGTATAGACTGGCTATCCAGCCGCTTTGTAGGTCGAAAAGGGAAAAAGGGGGTAACCTAGTACACACATCTGTAAGGAACCAATCTCTTTGTTGAAAAGGGAAAGAAACTGGGGGGGGGGGGGTTGTTTGTGCAGGACTAGATTTGCTGCCCTCACATAGGAAAATGCTCCAAAGAGAACAAATATGGGACCAACGCAAATATGCTGCTTGGCTACATACTCTGCATCACCCATTTATACGTGTGGACGCACATGGTGTTGGCATGTCCCATACATCTATTTTGCTGTTGTTAATCTAAGAATGCCGCCGAAAGATTGAAGCAATGCCACTGTTAAAAGTAAATTACATTTTTTAACGAATGTTGTTTCAAGAGAATGTCTTTGTTAATATGAATCAATGCAACCGTTTTAGAAATGCTACTATCCTACTTTGTTTTCCATCCAAGATAAGTTAGATGCTTCTTTCTGTCACCGTTTGTTTCATTCTCCTTTATCGGCAAGTAATTGTTTCCTTTTTTGCCTCTGTTAAAACAGGGGTATCAATTCAACTTGTTGCTATGTTTTAAGAGTGTTTTGTGCAGTTCAACTTGAATGTCACACCGGTGACTTTGCTTAATTTTTGTGGAACTGCACAAAAGGAGATCGAGATTTGTTTCCAGTCTTCGTGGCGAGTTGTTTCAAATCTTGGTCTCATCCACATGATGTGCAGTGTGCTTTGGGATGTTGTGCTTTTTGTTTTGGTAATGTTTTAAATAAATGTTGAATTGAAGCTATTGTATTGCTGTCTTTTCCCATTAAGTAGTGAACAAAAATGGGACCAACCCAGACATGATGCTTGTTGCTTTGTTACAACAAATTCAGCATCACCCCCTTTATAAGCCAGTAATTGATGCCACTCTTAGAATTAACTACTGAATTTTATTTAAAACTGCAACACTTGTTAGGGATTGGCGGGATTACCATTTTTGTGGCCGCATGTTTCATCCTCCTTTATTAGCCAGTAATTGATTCCTTTTTTGCCTCTGTTTAAACAGGGATATCTATTCAACTTGTTGCTATTGCGACATTTTGCTTCGCTACGTGAAACACTTTGCTTGATTTCAGTGCAATTGCACAAAATGAGATTGGATTTCCTATTCGTGTTGGCAGATTCGTGTTTTATCCTGGTCTTCTCATGAAAGGTCAGTACAAGCCTTCATCCACATGATTGTGTAGTGTGCTTTGAGATGTTGTGATACTTGTATTGGTATTGTTTTAAATAAATGTTGAATTGAAGCTATTGTATTGTTGTCTTTTCCCATTAAGTAGTGAACAAAAATGGGACCAACCTGCATATGATGCTTGTTGCTTTGTTACAACAAACTCTGCATCACCCCCTTTATAAGTAGATGGAAGCACATACTGTTGTTGCGCCCACTCTCCCCTGGAACTGTTTATGCTTTTCGTTAATCTAATACCGCTGGTAAAATTAAGAAATGCCACTCTCAGAATTTAATTAACTACTGAATCTTAGTTCAAAACTGCAACACTTGTTAGGAATGGTACTATCCTGCTTTGTAGTTCTTTCTACATGTTTAACCAAGGTATTGTTAAGATAATGTCTCTGTTAAAATGAATCAGTTGCATTGTTTTAGGAATGGTACTTTTCTGCCTTGTCGTTCTTTATACATGTTGAAACAAGGCATTGTTAAGATAATGTCTCACCAATATGAATGAATCACACTAATGGAGAATTGCTACTCTCCTGCTTTGTTTCCCATTAAGATAAAGTGGATCAGTAGATGCTTTTCTTCTGGGAGTACAAGTCATCAACCGTTATTTCTCAGTAATTGTTTCCCTTATACCTATTGTTGCTTACAGGGATATCAAAATTAAAGCTCGGTTTTATTCCGACTTTGATTTTAGTTGAACTGCAAAAAAGGAGCCAATGTGTCCAAGGCAAACTGCTGCATTACTGGGTCCAGTTGGTCGTTCCACTTTGCAGAAAGAAGCAGTCACTGTTTGCATTACATTACAGAAGGAATGACCAAGAAGCTTTACAGAGTATTATTAGACACCGGTGACATGACTAGTCTGCAGAGACCATTGGCAATTTAACAACACGTGGAGTGCCCTGGGCAAAAAGTTCCCAAACAAGTACAAGAAGCTAGGACAGGACTCCACGATCATAGGCATTACATATTTTGAATGGGAAAAGCTTGTCAAAGTTTAATCATTGATGTTAGCAAGAAGACGTTAGTTTAACATATTGGAATTGGAAAACCTTGTCAAAATTTGCTCATTGATGTTAGCCAGAAGACATGCATTTGATATTTTTGAGTGGGACGCCCTTGCTATGAGCAGCGTCGAGTGTTTTTTCCTATTCTTGTGTTCAGTTTAGAAGTAAATAGTTACTCTGCTGAGATATTCCTATGTTAAGAGTTTGTTCTGAATATTTTCTATGTAATGCCAGGCCTTGTGTTTGATTGCAAAGTTGAGCTTGGAATGTTGTGGCATGCGGCATCATGAGCTGTTCACCGTGCCTCCTGAGAATAATGCTTCGTATTGTTTTGCATGTCGATCTAATGCCAGTGATTTGCTTGTTAAGAAGATCATCCTCTTACATTGTTTCCGTGCTTAAGAAGTTCATCGTCTCGATGTTTCATTCATAGCCTATACGACAAGTCGGGTAGGTTAGACGTGAAACCATATGATCTTCCGACCAACTCATGATATTAGGCCATGATTGGATCGTCGCTTTCCAACCAAAACCGCTTGTAAAACTGACGCTTGTAAATTAAAGCAGATGGTCTCGGTAAGGCGCTTGGTTGGTCGATTTCGACTAGTAAAATATTGGAAGTACTTCACACACGATAAAAACGCTGAACGACACTCGGACGATTGCTAATCCAGCTGTTAGCTGCTGTTTCAGCCTTACCCATGGATGGCATGATACGCACGTCGTGCATGTATCGTCTGGTAATGTCGTCCATATAGCAGTGCTCGTAAAATATACACTGGTCTCTCAAATTACACGCGTAACCCGCCAGTTTCACTTACAGACCTCGGGCCCTCGATTTCATTACGCCTATATTTTACGCATTGTTTCTGATGACGAGTAAATTACACTTGTATGTTAATACAAGTTTGAAATAAACCAGAGCTCCCAAGCGCAGCCTTACCGTTTCATGCCGTCTCAGTTTCTCGAAGGTGCTGATAGGTGTCCGATGATCCTGGCTTCTCAATGAGCAGCGGGCGCCAGATCGCATCATCCGTAGGGGCCCATGAGGCCCTCTCCGTTGTCCTTCGAAGTTGTTGCGCCGCCGTGGCGCCGAGCATTGTTAACATCGTCAACGAACACGAGGATTCAGGAGATGACTTTATTTTGACTGGATGACACTAGGGACCCACTAGGGCCATAGCCGTACGTACGCAAGTGCCTCCTTATTATGTACAACTATTTTTTTTCCTTTCTCCTGGTTTCCTGACATCACGGCCCCACACCATTGTCAACCTATGTAGTCAATATAAACGAGAGAATTGCACAAGGTGCGGCCGATAGCTGGGACCAAGCAGCTCGAGCAGTATTTGTGTTTTTGAGGCGTGAGCACTGCAGAGTTTTTCTTGGCGATGATTTCGTTGTTGTTCAGAGGAGAGCAGGGTATTAACTGGGCGGGCTATGGCCCGTCTAGCCCAGGCCAGATATCCAGCCCAGATACTAATTTTTTTCAATATGAAAATGGCTAGCCCAGCTATACGTCTTTTTGAGGAATACCCAGGCAAGGTCAACTTGTTATTCTCCGCCTACCGGGCTGCAAATCTTTCGTAGGAGGGATGCATTAGGCTTAACACGAAAATGGGCTTTAAAAAAATAATAAATGGGATGTAATTATAAAAACTGGGCAGTAACTATAAAAAATGCACCAAACATGAAATTAGTTTATAAAATATTATTTATGGATTTTGAAAATCTTAAATTTTCATTGTTGCGCGCGCAATGTTTCGTTGGATTTTTACGTAATACAAATTTATATTTAATCTGACTAGAAATTTCAGGATAAAAATATTTCGAATCCCATCAAAATGTTGGAAATTTTATTGAATTCTGTCTTCAACGGTTGGTTGAAATTATTATTCGTTGTCCTAGCTAGAAAATGGGTTGTACTTTTAACAAACTATAAATGGGTTGTTGTAAATTCCATTAGAATTCAAAAATGGGTTGTACATTCTTGCAAAACGCAAATGGGCTATAAGTTCTCTGCCACACACTTGTGGGCCTACTAAGTGACGCGTCCCCTAAAAAAATAAGTTGACGCGTATGCAAGGCTTTGTCAACTTATTATAGTCAACACATGGTTCTAGCAGCAGTGGCCGCTGGATGTCTATCCAACGGATGTCGTGCTTCTTCTTCAATCTCGGATAGTCTTAGCTTCGGCCGCCCAAAAAATGATTCCTTCCCCTGACATCTGGGGTGCACCGTTTCGGAGGCTGACCTGTGGGCCAACTAAGTTGGAGCGTACCAAGGGCTTTGTCAACTTAGTCAATATAAACGATTCTAGCTTCAGTGATCGTACGATGTCCATCCAACGGCCGTAGTGCTTCTTCAACCTCTAGTCTTCTTGATCCAGCCGCCCAAAGCAGCACCGGTCGTGCCGCCTGCTCCTGCCTCCCGTGGCCGGCTGTGCTGCCGCGGAGGCCTCACCGCCCCCATACTACTCCCATGGCCAGGCCATCCCTCCACTCACCCACACCCCATGTTATTCTGTGGCGACGGGAGCCTCACACCGCAGCCGAACCAGTGAACCCTCGTACTCCTCTCCGCGCGGACTTCCACTACTGCGTCTTCCCCGGCTCCGCGTCGTCCCCTTCCTAAGCCTCGCCGTCGTCCACCGCCCTGGTACTCTCGGCGCGGCGTGGTCAACGTGGTCAACGACCGACTTCCATCGGAAGAGTACTGTACGTGGAGAGGCTGACAGCTGGGTCCACGGCGGCCCAAAGGAAGTGCCTCCTTATTACGCGCAAAATAATTATTCCTCCACCTTACAGCAGGGACCCATCGGACGGGCCACCTTATTTCGCGAAAAAACGTTTCCCCCCTGACTGCTGGGACCCATCGGTCGGGCCACCGTATTTCGTGAAAAAAACGTTCCCCCCGCTGTCAGCTCGGACCCACCGGAAGTGCCTCCTTATTACGCACAAAAAAATGAATACTCCCCTTGCTAGCTGGGACCAACCTTGGTGCGAGGCTGACTTGTGGGCCTACTAAGTTGACAGGGACGGAGGGCTTTGTCAACTTAGTCAATATGAATGATTCTAGCTCCAGTGACCGTACGATGTCCATCCAACGGCCTTAGTGCTTCTTCAACCTCTGGTCTTCTTGCTCCAGCCGCCCAAAGCAGCGCCGGTCGTGCCGCCTACTCCTGCCTCCCGTGGCCGGCTGTGCTGCCGCAGAGGCCTCACCGCCCCTACTATTCCCACCGCTGGCTAGGCCTTGCGGCGATGGAAGCCTCACACCGCAGCCGAACGAGTGAACCCTCATACTCCTCTCTGCGTGGGCATCCACTGCCGCGTCTTCACCGGTTCCGCGTCGTCCCCTTCCTAGGCCTCGCCGTCGTCCACCGCCCTGGTGATCTCGGCGCGGCGTGGTCAACGTGGTCAAGGAACGACTTCCATCAGACGTGGACCATACGTGGAGAGGCTGAAAGCTGGGTCCACGGCCGCAGCAAGGAAGTGTCTCCTTACTACATGGAAAATAATGATTCCTCCACCTGACAGCAGGGACCCACCGGACGGGCCACCATATTTCGTGAAAAAAAACGTTTCCTCCCTGACTGCTGAGACCCACCAGCTACACCTTCCCACGCAAGGAAGTGCGTCTGGGCAAAAAAATGATTCGCCCCCCTGACTGCTGGGACCCACCAGCTACATCTTCGCAGGCAAGGAAGTGCACGGCGATACGGGACCCACCTGGTCGAAGCATACGTAGCATTGTCATTCTGGTCGTGAACGTGTACGTACATACTGGTCGATGTAGAGGGGCGCACGTGTCGTAGTAGAGGCGCGCACGTGTCGTAGTAGAGGCACGCACGTAGCATGTACACGTACGTACAGCGGCCAGGGTGCAAGAAACAAAATACGGCCACGTATTGTTGGAGATATGCCCTAGAGGCAATCATGTATGATGATATTTCCTATGTGTTTATGAATAAAGATAGTCCTTGGACATTATCAATGATGTGTATCAGCAAGTACGTGACTTGTTTGTGGGACTATCCATTGTATGATGACTGTCCTAAAGGTCCCTAGTCGAAAGGGCTGTGTGGACGCGCAGCCGACTAGACTAGCATATGACACGGTCGATGGCTCGGTCTCACTAGCCATGGAGCATTGGATGCTAACCGGATAATATGGAATTGGAAAGGTCTGGTCGGATTCGACATAGTCGGATCCGAGTCGAGATAAGGTCCGAGTCGGACAGACCCAACTATGAGACGCAGCGATATGTCATCATCTGTGAGTCTCTAGTACAACATACGCTCTATGTCCTAAGACCTGAGCCGACGCATGTACTCGAGATGGTGATAGACTTGCTTTGGGCCGACCAAACGCTACTCCGTGATCGGGTAGTTACAAAGGTAGGTTTCGGTTTGTCCAGTCCCATGCTGCGAGACATGGTCGAGCAAGATGGGATTTGCCCCTCGATCGGGGAGAGATATACTGGGCCCTCATGTGATCTCGACCAGAACAGCATGGCCATGCGACAAGGATTATGAGATAATCCGGACGTTGGTCGGTATCACCGAACGACAAAGAGGTCGGGTTAGCACAAGGATGACAGTCTCGCCTTGAGCCCGGCAACATATATCGTGCGGAAAAGGGAATGTAGTGTGACACGTTATGCTGTGTTCGCTTAACCAGCTTCATAGTTCGCTTGGTGGTCGCACGCCTTGCTAGAGGCTTCTACCAACCGTACAGGTCGGAGTTGATCCGAAATGTGACCAAGACGACTTGAACCTAAGGGTTCGCGCGATAATGGGAAGGAACCTACGAGTTCGGTTCAGAGGACACCGGGTCGGATGTGATCCGAATCGACTAGGAACGTGACCGAGTAGACTTTTGTTTTAGGGTCCGTCGCGAGGCCCAAGTGTTGAGCTCGCGACGGACGCCTATATAAAGTGGAGGTGCGGCACACTCAGGCGGTTGATCGCTTGGCGCCGCGACTAGGGTTTGCATGTGTTGCGAATAGCCACCTCCACTCGCCGCCGGCGTGTGATCGGACCTAGCAGTCCGCCGCGCATGACGTTCCTCCGCGCAGCGGATACCGTTAGAGGCGGTGCACGTGCGCCGCTCCGGCGTACTGGGACGTGGGATCGGACGACCGGCCGCTCGAGGGAGATCGAACGAGGAGGAGACGATCCACGCAGACGCGCTGCCCCAACTCTTCTTCCGCTGGACGGCACTGCGCGTCTAGTGGTAACGAACTATGATCCATCTCCCATAGCATGTTCCTGGATGTTCTCGCGTAGGAATTTTTAATTTGCGGTCGGACGCACCCTACCGTAGAACCCAACAAAGGTATCGAGCCTCTGTTATAGGATTTGGATTCAGATCGTATGCATATTAGATATGTGGAGGCGGCAGTATGAGATCTGTTGTCCTTGAAGAGATCGGCTATGTGCACGGTTGATGTGATCAACGCACATGGGGATCGTTGAGGCTATGTTTTACGTAAATCGGGATCGATGAGGTCGTGACACGATCTACCCCTACCGGTCGGTCATCCGCCATCGGGTTAATAGTGAAACGTAAATCCGAATCGGATTCGCTGATGATCGATAAGATCGGTCGGATCGTAGAATTCGGCGTGATCGGAGTTCAGATGTGATCTGTGATTTCTGAAAACGTGTGCATAGCGCCGTGTATTTCGTACCCGACACACGAACCGGTAGAATGCGATTCTATGCATAACTTTGTTTTGCAGGTTTGATGTGAATAGTATGGCTCATGTGTATGTGATGCATGTGTGTAATTTATACGTGGCCTGCGTGTCATGTTTGTCAGCCGGCAGGAGCCAAAGTGCTGTCATTATAATGTATAACGACATGCGTGTCGACTTGTGACTCTATGTAAATTCATTACTAGTTGTAGTAGTTGGATAATAGAGATCAGGTTGGTGGCTTGGCGTCGGCGTGACAAACAAGATGGAGTTCGAGATGGTCATCGGAGTCGGAGCCGACACGGAAGAACGTCCATGAAGGAGCCATACTATTTCACAATATGTGTTATTTTGTGATTGTTATGCTTCTTTGTTTCTATGCATGTTAGAATGGTAGAAAGATCCCTCATGAATATCAAGTGAATTGACATCCCCGATGTTGCACCTTCGCACGCCAAGTACGCCTAGTAGTGGGCTCATAAAATTGGGGTCTGCTGGGTGTCCTTGAATGTATGGGTTCGTGGTCGGACACGGACATGCACCGCATCGACGTTAACTTGATAAGGCTATCAAAACGGTTTTGGGCCTTGTGGCAAAGAAGGTTGGGAGCCGGGTATGAGATACCTTCCCTAAGGCTGTGAGTCGATAGAGATACGATTAGCAAGGGGTTGCTTACCGGATAGGTATGTTGGCTAGCAAAGATGCTAAAGCTCACTAGTCGCATGCGCTAGTCGGATCCTGAATCACCGAGAGTTTGCGGAGGGATGTCGACTTCAGTGGGAGTATTTCGCTTAGGCTAGAACTACTCTA
This sequence comes from Aegilops bicornis, assembly GCA_021605145.1. Classification (NCBI taxonomy): domain Eukaryota; kingdom Viridiplantae; phylum Streptophyta; class Magnoliopsida; order Poales; family Poaceae; genus Aegilops; species Aegilops bicornis. The sequence goes on from CM038670.1 coordinate 57,712,552, forward strand.
CATAAACACATTGCTTAGTGATTGCATGTTTTCTCGTTGTAGATCAATGGCACCACCTGCTCAACCCAACTTTGCATTGAAATCAATTCGAAAAGGATAAACTGAATGGAACAAACTTTACCACCTGGTATAGAAATCTGAGAATTGTTCTCAAGCACGATAAAAAGGAACATGTTCTAGAGGATCCACTTCCAGAGGAACCTGCTGATAATGCTAGTGCCACAGCTAAAAATGCCTACCAGAAACTCGTTGATGAATCAACGGAGATCAGCCGCTTGATGTCGGCTTGTATGGAGCCCGATTTGCAACAGCATTTCAAAACGTTGAGGCTTAAGATATGATCGAGAGTCTCAAGAGCATGTTTCAGACACATGCTAGGACCGAAAGGTTCAACGTCTGGCGATCCTTGATGGTTTGCAAGCTGAAGGAAGGTGATCCACTGAGCCCACATGTGATCAAGATGATCGGATATGTGCAAGCTTTGGATCGTTTGGGCTTCCTGCTCTTGGATGAGCTGGCTACAGATGCAGTTCTGGGTTCCGTTCCGCCCAGCTATGGGACGTTCATCTCAAACTATCATATGCATGGCATGGATAAGAAGCTCACTGAATTGCATGGGATGATCAAGGTGGCAGAGCAGAATATTAAGAAAGGCACGCATCAAGTGTTGATGGTGCGTAAATCGCTAAGTTCAAGAAGAGTTGGTCTAAGAAGAAGGCTAAGGCAAAGGGCACGGAGATGGTAACCTCTGCCCTGCGCCAAGTCTGGACCGGACTCAAAGACCGCTTGTTTTCATTGCAAGGAGACCGGTCACTTTGGAAGAGGAACTGTAGCAAGTGGCTTGCGAGCATGGAAAGAAGGCCGGAAATGCTTCTTCGAGCAAAGGTACACTTGTTGCATATGTTATAGACATTTACCTTGCTGACATACCTAGTAGCTCTTGGGTATTTGATACCGGATCAGTTGTTCATATTTGCAACTCGATGCAGGGGCTGGTAAGAACTAGGCGTGTGGCACAAGGGGAGATTGACATCAGGGTCGGCAACAAAGCAAGAGTTGCTGCGTTGGAGGTCGGCACGATGCAGCTCCAGCTTCCTTCTGGATTCATTATGGAATTGAATAATTGTTATTACATTCCTGCACTTAGTCGGAACATTATTTCTGCCTCATGTTTGATGAGTCAAGGTTATGAATTCAATTTAAAGGACAATGGTTGTTCGATATTTTTGAATGGTATGTTCCACGGCTATGCACCCATTGTTGATGGGCTATTTATATTGAATCTAGAACATGAACCGGTCTATAACGTAAATGTCAAGAGGCATAAGCCTAATGAGATAAATCCGACATACTTCTGGCATTGCCGGCTTGGACACATTAGTCTGAAACGCATGAAGAAGCTCCATGATGATGGGCTCCTAACTTCGTCCGACTTCGGGTCGTTCGAGACATGTGAATCATGCTTGCTCGGCAAGATGACTAAGTCTCCTTTCGCAAAGAGTTGCGAGAGGGCGTCCGAGCTATTGGAACTTATACATAGTGATGTGTGTGGTCCAATGAGCACAACCGCCAGAGGTGGCTATCAGTACTTCGTGACTTTTACCGACGACTTGAGTAGATATGGATATATCTATTTGATGAGGCACAAGTCGGAGACTTTTGAAAAGTTTAAAGAGTTTCAAAAAGAGGTTGAGAATCAGCTCGGCAAGACTATAAAGCTTCTGCGATCTGATCGTGGAGGTGAGTACATGAGCCAGGAGTTCGATGATCATCTGAAAAGTCGAGGTATAGTACCTCAGCTCACACCTCCGGGTACGCCACAGAGAAATGGCGTGTCAGAACGGAGGAATAGGACCTTGTTGGACATGGTCCGGTCTATGATGAGCAAATCGGATTTACCCTTGTCATTTTGGGGATACGCTCTAGAAACTGCAGCTTTCACACTTAATAGGGTACCATCAAAATCAGAGACAAGACACCACATGAGATGTGGACCGAAGAGTCCCAGTTTGTCTTTTCTAAAGATTTGGGGTTGTGAAGCATTTGTCAAGCGACTTATGTCGCAAGCTTACACCCAAGTCGGATAATGCATATTCGTGGATATCCGAGGGAAACCTTGGGATATAGCTTCTACAACCGGAAGAGAACAAAGTGTTTGTTGCTCGAACGGTGTTTTCCTTGAGAAAGAGTTTCTCAGTCGGGAGGCCAGTGGGAGGACGGTTCGACTCGAAGAAATTCGAGGACCACTCGGGGACGGCTCAGCTGGTGATGAGATCATACCGGAGTCTGTCAGGGAACCCGTAGTGGAAGCGGCACCGGAACCACGGAGGTCGGAAAGATTGCGCAAAGTGCGCGATGTATTGTTGCTAGAAAGCGACGAGCCGGCCACGTATGCGGAAGCGATGGTGAGCCCAGATTCGAGGCATGGCTAGAGGCCATGAGATCCGAAAGTTAAAGTCCATGGATGAGAATCAAGTCCGACTTGGTTGATCCGCCACCGGCGAATCGCCATTGGTTGCAAATGGGTCTTTAAAAAGAAAACCGATGTGGATGGAAATGTTCAGATCCACAAAGCTCGGCTTGTCGCTAAAGGTTATGGACAAGTTCAAGGAGTTGACTACGACGAGACTTACTCGCCGGTAGCGATGCTGAAATCGGTAAGGATCATACTAGCTATAGCTGCATATTTCGATTACGAGATATGGCAGATGGATGTCAAGACGGCTTTCCTTCACGGAAATTTAACCGAGGACGTGTATATGATACAGCCCGAGGGTTTTGTCGATCCGACTAGCACTAGTAAGGTATGCAAGCTCAAGAGATCCATTTATGGGTTGAAGCAAGCATCTCGGAGTTGGAACATTCGTTTTGATGAGGTCGTCACTGTTCTCGGTTTCATCAAAAGCGAAGAGGACTATTGTTTATACAAGAAGTTAAGTGGGAGCTCGATAGTGTTTTTGATCTTGCATGTGGACGACATACTACTGATCGGGAACGATGTTTCGATGTTAAACTCGATCAAGGGATCATTGAATGGCAAGTTTTCGATGAAGGACCTTGGTGAGGCACTCTATATTTTAGGCATTAAGATCTATAGAGATAGATCGAGGAGGCTGCTCGGCTTAAGCCAGAGCACGTACATAGATAAAGTGTTGAAGCGGTTCAACATGAGTGAGGCGAAGAAAGGGTTCTTGCCGCTCTCACATGGTATAAGGCTAAGCGAGACTCCGAGTCCCTCGACATCCGATGAGCGAAGCAGGATGAGTAGGATTCCGTATGCCTCAAAGAATCGGATCCATCATGTATGCCATGATATGTACAAGGACTGATGTTGCTTTTGCAATAAGCCTAACAAGTAGATACCAGGCCAACCTGTGAGAGTCATCAGGCAGCGGTAAAGACTATTTTGAAGTACCTGAAAAGGACTAAAGAGATGTTCCTAGTTTATGGAGGTGAGGAAGAGCTCGTCGTAAGGGGTTACGTCGATGCTAGTTTCCAAACCGACAGAGATGATTGTCGATCACAGTCTGGATTCGTGTACGTCCTGAACGGAGGAGCAGTGCACTGGATGAGTTCCAAGCAGGATACGGTGGCCGATTCTACCACAGAAGCCGAATACATTGCGGCTTGTGAAGCTGCAAAGGAAGGTGTTTGGATCCGCATTTTCTGGATGATCTTGGTATTTTCCCAGCCTCGGTGAAACCGTTGGACCTTTATTGTGATAATTCTGGTGCCATCGCACAAGCCAAGGAGCCGAGGGCTCACCACAAGGGCAGTCACATAGACCGGAAATATCACCGATACGAAGATCGTAAAGAATGGTGATGTAGAGTTATGCAAGATTCACACAGATGCAAATGTTGCAGATCCGTTGACTAAGCCGCTTCCACAACCCAAGCATGAGGGGCACGTTAGAGCTATGGGCATTCGATGTCTATTTAATTGACTCTAGTGCAAGTGGGAGACTGTTGGAGATATGCCCTAGAGGCAATCATGTATGATGATATTTCCTATGTGTTTATGAATAAAGATAGTCCTTGGACATTATCAATGATGTGTATCGCAAGCACGTGACTTGTTTGTGGGACTATGCATTATATGATGACTGTCCTAAAAGGTCCCTAGTCGAAAGGGCTGTGTGGACGCCAAGAGCCGACTAGACTAGCATATGACACGGTCGATGGCTCGGTCTCAGTAGCCATGGAGCATTGGATGCTAACCGGATAATATGGACTTGGAAAGGTCTGGTCGGATTCGACATAGTCGGATCCGAGTCGAGATAAGGTCCGAGTCGGACAGACCCAACTATGAGACGCAGCGATATGTCATCTGTGAGTCTCTAGTACAACATACGTTCTATGTCCTAAGACCTGAGCCGCATGTACGTACCGAGATGGTGATAGACTTGCTTTGGGCCGACCAAAACGCTACTCCGTGGATCGGGTAGTTACAAAGGTAGGTTTCGGGTTTGTCCAGTCCCATGCTGCGAGACATGGTTGAGCAAGATGGGATTTGCCCCTCCGATCGGAGAGATATACTCTGGGCCCCTCGTGTGATCGACCAGAACAACATGGCCATGCGACAAGGATTATGAGATAATCCGGACAGTGGTCGGTATCACTGGAACGAGAAAGAGGTCGGGTTAGCACAAGGATGACAGTCTCGCCTTGAGCCCGACAACATATATCGTGCGGCAAAGGGAACAGAAGTGTGACACGTTGTACAGGTTCACCTAACCAGCTTCATCGTCTGCTTGGTGGTCGGCACGCCTTGCTAGAGGCCGCTACCAACCGTACAGGTCGGAGGTGATCCGAACTGTGACCAAGCCGACTTGAACCTAAGGGGTCGCGCGCTTAAGGGAAGGAACCTACGAGGTCGGTTCGTAGGACACTGGTCGGATGTGATCCGAACTGGACTAGGAACGTGACCGAGTAGACTTTGGGCTTTAGGGTCCGTGCGAGGCCCAAGTGTTGAGCTCGCGATGGACGCCTATATAAAGTGGAGGTGCGGCACACTCAGGCGGTTGATCGCTTCGGCGCTACGACTAGGGTTTGCATGTGTTGCGAATAGCCACCTCCACTCGCCGCCGACTGTGTGATCGGACCTAGCAGTCCGCCGCACGACGTTCCTCCCGCGCGCGCGGATACCGTTAGAGGCGGTGCACTTGCGCCGCTCCGGCGAACTCGTACGTGGGATCGGACGACCGGCCGCTCGAGGGAGATCGAACGAGGAGGAGACAATCCACGGAAACGCGCTGCCCCAACTCTTCTTCCGCTGCACGGCACTGCGCGTCTAGTGGTAACGAACTATGATCCATCTCCCATAGCATGTTCCTGGATGTTCTGCACGTAGGAATTTTTAATTTGCAGTCGACGCACCCTACCGTAGAACCCAACACGTATATGTACATAGGGGTGGGGTCTCGAATGCCTACTCGCACATATGTACGGCGAAGGCTCGTGTACATGGATGGGTCGGAACGGAGAAACAGCGTCGTCGTCATGTTCATGGGGAGGCAACCGGCTGGGTCGTCACGGAATGCGTCGTTGTGTTCATGGGGAGGGCTTGGATGGAACAGCCGATGGAAACGAGGCCTGGCGTACCACAGAATAGAGGAAACGGCCTTGTGTTTGACCGGCCACGTTCGAGACGGGATCCTGTTCATCGGGAGGGTGCAGCGTACCGCATCAAGCGGAGGAAACGGACCTCCCTACGGTCGAAACGGGGTCCTTTGATCGGGAGGGTGTGGCGTGCCGCCAAATGCATTTAAACAGACCTCCCTACGGTAGAATCGGGGGTCCTGTTGATCGGGAGGGATGTGGCGTACCGCAAAACGGACGAAACGGACCTCCTACGGTCGAACGGGGGTCCTGTTGATCGGGAGGGGTGTGGCGTACCGCAAAACGGACGAAACGGACTTGTGTTGGAGCGCTACGGTCGAAACAGGGGTCCTGTTCATCGGGAGGGGTGTGGCGTACCGCAAAACGGGACTCCACAGGATACTGTTCATCTCCACCGTCTCCAACGTATCTATAATTTTTGATTGCTCCATGCTACTTTATCTACTGTTTTGGACTATAATGGGCTTTATTTTCCACTTTTATATTATTTTTGGCACTAACCTATTAACCGGAGGCCCAGCCCAGAATTGTTGTTTTTTTGCCTTTTTCAGTGTTTCGAAGAAACAGAATATCAAACGGAGTCCAAACGGAATGAAACCTTCGGAAAGGTGATTTGCTCACCGAACGTGATCCAGGAGACTTGGACCCTACTCCATGGAACGAAAGAGGCGGTCATGAGGGTGGGGGCCCCCCCTAGGGCGCGCCCCCTGCCTCGTGGGCCCCTTGTCGCTCCACCGACGTACTTCTTCCTCCTATATATACCTACGTACCCCCAAACGATTAGAACAGGAGCCAAAAACCTAATTCCACCGCCACAACTTCCTGTATCCACGAGATCCCATCTTGGGGCTGTTCCGGAGCTCCGCCGGAGGGGGCATCCACCACGGAGGGCTTCTACATAACCACCATAGCCTCTCCGATGAAGTGTGAATAGTTTACTTCAGACCTCCGGGTCCATAGCCAGTAGCTAGATGGCTTCTTCTCTCTTTTTGGATCTCAATACAATGTTCTCCCCCTCTCTCGTGGAGATCTATTCGATGTAATCTACTTTTTGCGGTGTGTTTGTTGAGACCAATGAATTGTGGGTTTATGATCCAGCTTATCTATGAACAATATTTGAATCTTCTCTGAATTCTTTTATGTATGATTGAGTTATCTTTGCAAGTCTCTTCGAATTATCCGTTTGGTTTGGCCAACTAGATTGGTAGTTCTTGCAATGGGAGAAGTGCATGGCTTTGGGTTCAATCTTATGTGTCCTTACCCGGTGATAGAAAGGGTTGCAAGGCACGTATTGTATTGTTGCCATCGAGGATAACAAGATGGGGTATTTATCATATTGCATGAATTTATTCCTCTACATCATGTCATCTTGCTTAAGGCGTTACTCTGTTTTTAACTTAATACTCTAGATGCATGTTGGATAGCGGTCGATGAGTGGACTAATAGTAGTAGATGCAGAATCGTTTCGGTCTATTTGTCTCGGACGTGATGCCTATATACATGATCATACCTAGATATACTCATAACTATGCTCAATTCTGTCAATTGCTCAACGGTAATTTGTTCACCCACCGTAGAATATTTATGCTCTTGAGAGAAGCCACTAGTGAAACCTATGGCCCCCGGGTCTATTCCCATCATATCAATCTCCATCACTTTTATACTTGCTTTGTTTTTACTTTGCTTTTTACTTTTTAATTTGCATCTTTATACCAAAAATACCAAAAATATTATCTCTATCAGATCTCACTCTCGTAAGTGACCGTGAAGGGATTGACAACCTCTAATCGCGTTGGTTGCGAGTAGCTATTGTTTTGTGCAGGTACGAGGGACTTGTGCGTGGCCTCCTACTAGATTGATACCTTGGTTCTCAAAAACTAAGGGAAATACTTACGCTACTGTGTTGCATCATCCTCTCCTCTTCGGGGAAAACTAACGCAAGCTCAAGACGTAGCAAGAAGGATTTCTGGCGCCGTTGCCGGGGAGGCTCACGCAAGAGCAAGTCAAGACATACCAAGTATCCATCACAATCCCTATCTCTCGCGTTACATTATTTGCCATTTGCCTCTCGTTTTCCTCTCCCCCACTTCACCCTTGCCGTTTTATTCGCCCTCTCTTTCCCAATATCCTCCTCTTCTTTTCCGCGTCCGTTTGTTTGCTCGTGTGTTAGTTTGCTTGCTTGCCGTCATGACTAGTCTCATATCTTCTCCGTTATCTCCCGAGAATGAAGTTCTAAATTTTAAGCAAAGGGAGGGAGAAAATCTAAAAGACGCTTGGTATAGAATTTGCAATGCTCAAAATAGATCTACCAGAAAGCAATCTACTTCAGTTCTTCTTCGTAATTTTTACGTAGGTGCTAATCCTTGGTATAGATATTTCCTTGATACCATTACCGGAGGGAATTTCTTGGGTAGCCATACTTTTGATTCTTACAATGCTTTAATAGATTTATTTGGCTCACCACCTCTTTTGGTTAATGGAACTATGTTAACTTTGGAGCATGTTATGCAAAGGCTCGAAATTATTGAAAACAAAGTTGCTACCATTGAATCCATTGAAAATATAGATAAAAAGATCCATAATCAAATTACTCAATATGGATCTAAGGTAGGAATGAATTTGAAAAATATTAAGGAGAAGGAACCTATGGTTAATGAGAAAATAAATCTAGATTCCACTCGAATCGATAAACTTGAGGGTATCATTACCAACTTGGGAACCGATTTTTCTTCCGTAAAGAATACTCCTAGTCCTCCCACTAAAATTGCCAAGCTTATGTATGTTCCTAAAAATAAGGGTGAATCATCTAGTAACTAAATTGCGGATCTTAAATCTATAAGTATTCATCCCGATCTTTTTACTATCATTAAGGAACCATTTGCTACAAATGAATTTTTTGATCTTATGCCTAAAAGTTTGATAATTAATAGAGAGAAAGAACTCTATAAAAAAGATAGATGCCTCATTGAAGAATTACCTACCAAAGATGGCAATACCTAGATCTATCCTCGCTTTTATGCCTAGCTAGGGGCGTTAAACGATAGCGCTTGTTGGGAGGCAACCCAATTTTATTTTTAGTTTTTTTGTTTTTTCTTCTGTTTAGGAATAAATAATCCATATAGCCTCTTTTTAGATGTGGTTTTATCTTTTAATTAGTGTTTGTGCCAAGTTAAACCTATTGGATCTTCTTGGATGATAGTTATTTGATCTTGCTGTAATTTCCAGAAACTTTGCGCTCAGTGCCCGAATTGTTAAATATCACCAGAACGTGATAAAATATTGATTCCAATTTCTTCTGATCAATAAACAAATTTTCCAGGTCGTCTAATTTTGGTAGAATTTTTTGAGTAACATAAGTTTGCGTTAGTTACAGATTATTATAGACTGTTCTGTTTTTGACAGATTCTATTTTACGTGTGTTGTTTGCTTATTTTGATGAATCTATGGCTAGTAAAATAGTTTATGATCCATAGAGAAGTTGGAATACATTAGGTTTAACACCAATATAAATAAAGAATGAGTTCATTACAGTAACTTAAAGTAGTCTTTTGTTTTCTTTCTCTAACGGAGCTCACGAGATTTCTATTGAGTTTTGTGTTGTGAAGTTTTCAAGTTTTGGGTGAATTTTTTGATGGATTATGGAACAAGGAGTGGCAAGAGCCTAACCTTTGGGATGCCCATGGCACCCCCAAGATAATCCGAGGACACCAAAAAGTCAAAGCTTGGGGATGCCCCGGAAGGCATCCCCTCTTTCGTCCACTTCCATCGGTAATTTACTTGGAGCTATATTTTTATTCACCACTTGGTATGTGTTTTGCTTGGAGCGTCTTGTATTATTTGTGTCTTTGCTTGCTAGTTTACCACAATCATCCTTTCTGTACACACCTTTTGAGAGAGCCATACATGAATTGGAATTTGATAGAATACTCTATGTGCTTCACTTATATCTTTTGAGCTTGATAGTTTTGCTCACAGTGCTTCACTTATATCTTTTGAGCGTGATAATTTTTGCTCTAGTGCTTCACTTATATCTTTTAGAGCACGGTGGTGGATTTGTTTTAAAGAAACTTGATCTCTCATGCTTCACTTAGATTATTTTGAGAGTCATTAATAGCATGGTAATTTTCTTAATGTTAATATACTTGGTATTCGAGATATGTGAAACTTTCTTTTGAGTGCGTTGAATACTAAGATAAGTTTGATGCTTGATAATTGTTTTGAGATATGAAGATAGTGATATTAGAGTCATGCTAGTTGAGTAGTTGTGAATTTAAAGAATACTTGTGTTGAAGTTTGTGATTCCCGTAGCATGCATGTATGGTGAACCGTTATGTGATGAACTCGGAGCATGATTTATTTATTGATTGTGTTCCTTATGTGTGGCGGTCGGGGACGAGCGATGGTCTTTTCCTACCAATCTATCCCCCTAGGAGCATGCGCGTAATACTTTGCTTTGGTAACTTCTAGATTTTTGCAGTAGGTATATGAGTTCTTTATGACTAATGTTGAGCCCATGGATTATACGCACTTTTTCCCATCCTTCCACCATTGCTAGCCTCTCTAATACCGCACACTTTTCGCCGGTACCATACAGCCACCATATACCTTCCTCAAAACAGCCACCATACCTACCTATCATGGCATTTCCATAGCCATTCCGAGATATATTGACATGCAACTTTCCACCGTTCCGTTTATTATGACACGCTCCATCATTGTCATATTGCTAGCATGATCATGTAGTTGACATCGTATTTGTGGCAAAGCCACCATTCATAATTCTTTCATACATGTCACTCATGTTTCATTGCATATCCCGGTACACCGCTGGAGGCATTCATATAGAGTCATATTTTGTTCTAAGTATCGAGTTGTAAGAAAAATAAAAGTATGATGATCATCATTATTAGAGCATTGTCCCAAGTGAGGAAAGGATGATGGAGACTATGATTCCCCCACAAGTCGGGATGAGACTCCGGACGAAAAAAAAGAGGCCATAAAAAAAGAGAAAAGGCCCAAATAAAAAAATGAGAGAAAAGAGAGAAGGGACAATGTTACTATCCTTTTACCACACTTGTGCTTCAAAGCAGCACCTTGATCTTCATGATAGAGAGTCTCTCATTTTGTCACTTTCATATACTAGTGGGAATTTTTCATTCTAGAACTTGGCTAGTATATTCCAATGATGGGCTTCCTCAAATGCCCTAGGTCTTCGTGAGCAAGCGAGTTGGATACACACCCACTTAGTTTCTTTTGTTGAGCTTTCATATACTTATAGCTCTAGTGCATCCGTTGCATGGCAATCCCTACTCACTCACATTGATATCTATTGATGGGAATCTCCATAGCCCGTTGATACGCCTAGTTGATGTGAGACTATCTTACCTCTTTTTGTCTTCTCCACAACCACTATTCTATTCCACATATAGTGCTATATCCATGGCTCACGCTCATGTATTGCGTGAAGATTGAAAAAGTTTTGAAAATGTTAAAGTATGAAACAATTGCTTGGCTTGTCATCGGGGTTGTGCATGATTTAAATATTTTGTGTGGGGAAGATGGAGCATAGCCAGACCATATGATTTTGTAGGGATGAACTTTCTTTGGCCATGTTATTTTGAGAAGACATAATTGCTTAGTTAGTATGCTTGAAGTATTATTATTTTTTATGTCAATATGAACTTTTGTCTTGAATCTTTCGGATCTGAATATTCATATCAAAATTAAGAAGATTTACATTGAAATTATGCCAAACTATCACTCCACATCAAAAATTCTCTTTTTAACATTTACCTACTCGAGGACGAGCAGGAATTAAGCTTAAAGATGCCTGATACGTCTCCAACGTATCTATAATTTTTGATTGCTCCATGCTACTTTAACTACTGTTTTGGACTATAATGGGCTTTATTTTCCACTTTTATATTATTTTTGGGACTAACCTATTAACTGGAGGCCCAGCCCAGAATTGTTATTTTTTGCCTTTTTCAGTGTTTCGAAGAAATAGAATATCAAACGGAGTCCAAACGGAATGAAACCTTCGGAAACGTGATTTTCTCACCGAACGTGATCCAAGGGACTTGGACCCTACTCCAAGGAACGAAGGAGGCGGTCACGAGGGTGCCCCCCCCAGGGCGCGCCCCCTGCCTTGTGGGCCCCCTGTCGCTCCACCGACGCACTCCTTCCTCCTATATATACCTACGTACCCAGAACGATCACAACATAAGCCAAAAACCTAATTCCACCGACGCAACTTCCTGTATCCACGAGATCCCATCTTGGGGCCTGTTCCGAGCTCACTTGAGGGGGCATCCACCACGGAGGGCTTCTACATCAACACCATAGCCTCTCCGATGAAGTGTGAGTAATTTACTTCAGACCTTTGGGTCCATAGCTAGTAGCTAGATGGCTTCTTCTCTGTTTTTGGATCTCAATACAATGTTCTCCCCCTCTCTCGTGGAGATCTATTCGATGTAATCTTGTTTTTGCGGTGTGTTTGTTGAGACCGATGAATTGTGGGTTTATGATCTAGCTTATCTATGAACAATATTTGAATCTTCTATGAATTCTTTTATGTATGATTGAGTTATATTTGCAGGCCTCTTCGAATTATCCATTTGGTTTGGCAAACTAGATTGGTAGTTCTTGCAATGGGAGAAGTGCATGGCTTTGGGTTCAGTCTTGCGGTGTCCTTACCCAGTGACAGAAAGGGTTGCAAGGCACGTATTGTATTGTTGCCATCGAGGATAACAAGATGGGGTATTTATCATATTGCATGAATTTATTCCTCTAAACCATGTCATCTTGCTTAAGGCGTTACTATGTTTTAACTTAATACTCTAGATGCATGCTGGATAGCGGTCGATGAGTGGAGTAATAGTAGTAGATGCAGAATCGTTTCGGTCTATTTGTCTCGGACGTGATGCCTATATACATGATCATACCTAGATATACTCATAACTATGCTCAATTCTGTCAATTGCTCAACAGTAATTTGTTCACCCACCGTAGAATACTTATGCTCTTGTGATAAGCCACTAGTGAAACCTATGGCCCCCGGGTCTATTCTCATCATATCAATCTCCATCACTTTTATACTTGCTTTGTTTTTACTTTGTTTTTTACTTTTTACTTTGCATCTTTATACCGAAAATACCAAAAATATTATCTCTATCATATCTCACTCTCGTAAGTGACCGTGAAGGGATTGACAACCCCTAATCGTGTTGGTTGCGAGTAGCTATTGTTTTGTGCAGGTATGAGGGACTTGTGCGTGGCCTCCTACTGGATTGATACCTTGGTTCTCAAAAACTGAGGGAAATACTTACGCTACTGTGTTGCATCATCCTCTCCTCTTCGAGGAAAACCAACGCAAGCTCAAGACGTAGCAGCTACCGTCGACCTCCTCCAGCCTCCACGGGCTCCTGTTCATCCAGCCTCCACCGCGCGCTACTCCACCGGCTACTGTTCAACCACCCCTCCACCGTCTACTGTTCATCCAGCCCTCCACACCACAGGGTCCTGTTCAACCATCCCTCCACGGGCACCCCTCCACTGTCTACTGTTCATCCAGCCCTCCACACCACGGGGTCCTGTTCATCCAGAGGCAACGCCCCTGCTCACTGTTCATCCAACCCCCCTGCTACCTCTTGAGCACTGCGTTGGATTTCCCCGTAGAGGAGAGGATGATGCAGCAAAGTAGCGTAAGTATTTCCCTCGGTTTTTGAGAACCAAGGTATCAATCCAGAAAGAGGCCACGCACAAGTCCCTCGTACCTGCACAAATCGATAGCTCCTTGCAACCAACACGATTAGGGGTTGTCAATCCCTTCACGATCACTTACGAGAGTGAGATCTGATAGAGATGATAAATAATATTTTTGGTATTTTTGGTATAGAGATGCAAGGTAAAAAGTAAAAGGCAAAGTAAAAACAAAGCAAGTATTAAAGTGATGGAGATTGATACGATGAGAATAGACCCGGGGCCATAGGTTTCACTAGTGGCTTCTCTCAAGAGCATAAGTATTCTACTTGGGTGAACAAATTATCGCTGAGCAATCGACAGAATTGAGCATAGTTATGAGTATATCTAGGTATGATCATGTATATAGGCATCACGTTCGAGACAAGTAGATCGAAACGATTATGCATCTACAACTATTACTCCACTCATCGACCGCTATCCAGCATGCATCTAGAGTATTAAGTTAAAAACAGGGTAACGCCTTAAGCAAGATGACATGATGTAGAGGAATAAATTCATGCAATATGATAAATACTCCATCTTGTTATCCTCGATGGCAACAATACAATACGTGCCTTGCAACCCTTTCACACCGGGTAAGGACACCGCAAGATTGAACCCAAAGCCATGCACTTCTCCCATTGCAAGAACTACCAATCTAGTTGGCCAAACCAAACGGATAATTCGAAGAGACTTGCAAAGATAACCAATCATACATAAAAGAATTCAGAGAAGATTCAAATATTATTCATAGATAAGCTGGATCATAAACCCACAATTCATCGGTCTCAACAAACACACCGCAAAAACAAGATTACATCAAATAGATCTCCACGAGGGAGGGGGAGAACAGTGTATTGAGATCCAAAAAGACAGAATAAGCCATCTAGCTACTAGCTATGGACCCGAAGGTCTGAAGTAAACTACTCACACTTCATCGGAGGGGCTATGGTGATAATGTAGAAGCCCTTCGTGGTGGATGCCCCTCCGGTGGAGCTCCGGAACAGGCCCCAAGATGGGATCTCATGGATACAGGAAGTTGCGGCGGTGGAATTAGGTTTTTGGCTCCGTATCTAATCGTTTGGGGGTACGTAGGTATATATAGTAGGAAGGAGTACGTCGGTGGAGCAACAGGGGGCCCACGAGGCAGGGGGACGCGCCTAGGGGGTGCCCCCACCTCGTGACCGCCTCCTGTTCCTTGGAGTAGGGTCCAAGTCTCCTGGATCACGCTCGTGAGAAAATCACGTTTTTGAAGGTTTCATTCCGCTTGGACTCCGCTTGATATTCCGCTTCTTCAAACACCTAAATAGGCAAAAACAAAGCAATTTCGGGCCTCCGATTAATAGGTTAGTCCCAAAAATAATATAAAAGTGCAAAATAAACCCCAATATAGTCCAAAACAGTAGATAAAGTAGCATGGAGCAATCAAAAATTATAGATACGTTGGAGACGTATTAGGCATCCCCAAGCTTACTTCCCGTCATTCCTCGAGTAGGTAAATGATAAAAAGAGAATTTTTGATGCGGAGTGATACTTTGGCATTATTTCAATGTAAATCTTCTTAATTGTGTTATGAATATTCAGATCCGAAAGATTCAAGACGAAAGTTCATATTGACATAAAAATAATAATACTTCAAGCATACTAATCAAAGTAATCATGTCTTCTCAAAATAGCATGGCAAAAGAAAGTTCATCCCTACAAAATCATATAGTTAGGCTATGCTTCATTTTCGTCACACAAAGATGTTCCCAACTTCTATACCCCGATGACAAGCCAAGCAATTGTTTCATACTTAAATAATCTCAAACTTTTTCAACCTTCACGCAATACATGAGCGTGAGCCATGGATATAGCACTATGGGTGGAATAGAATATGATGATGGGGATTGTGTGGAGAAGACAAAAAAGGAGAAAATCTCACATTGACGAGGATAATCAACAGGCTATGGAGATGCCCATCAATTGATGTCAACATGAGGAGTAGGGATTGCCATGCAACGGATGCACTAGAGCTATAAATGCTCAACAAAAGAAAACTAGTGGGTGTGCATCCAACTCGCTTGCTCATGAAGACCTAGGGCATTTGAGGAAGCCCATCTTAGGAATATACAAGCCAAGTTCTATAATGAGAAATTCCCACTAGTATAAAAAGACTACTTATGAGACTCACTATATGAAAAACATGGTGCTACTTTGAAGCACAATATATGAGACTCAGTACATGAAGAACAAGGTGCTACTTTGAAGCACAAGTGTGGAAAAAGAGATAGTAACATTGCCCTTTTTATTTATTTTCTTTTTTTGGGCCTTTCTTTTTTTCTTTTTGGCCTTTCTCTTCTTCTTTTTTGATTGGGCAATGCTCTAATAATGATGATCATCACACTTCTATTGATTACGACATAAGGATTACAACTCGAAACTTAGAACAAGATATGACTCTATATGAATGCCTCCGCGGTGTATCGGGATGGTGCAATGAATCAAGAGTGACATGTATGAAAATAATGCATGGTGGCTTTGCCACAAATACGATGTCAACTACATGATCATGCAATGGCAATATGACAAAAGTAAAGTATGTCATGATGATGATGAACGGAACGGTGGAAAGTTGCATGGCAATATATCTCGGAATGGCTATGGAAATGCCATAATAGGTAGGTAGGTATGGTGGCTGTTTTGAGGAAGATATAAGGAGGTTTATGTGTGATAGAGTGTATCATATCACGGGGTTTGGATGCACCGGCGAAGTTTGCACCAACTCTCAAGGTGAGAAAGGGCAATGCACGGCATCAAGAGGCTAGCAAAGGCGGAAAGGTAAAAGTGCGTATAATCCATGGACTCAACATTAGTCAAAAGAACTCATATACTTATTGCAAAAATTTATAAGTCATCAAAAATCAAGTACTACACGCATGCTCCTAGGGGGATAGATTGGTAGGAAAAGACCATCGCTCGTCCCCGACCGTCACTCATAAGGATGCACAAGCCAGGTACACTTCATGTTTCAAATTTGTTACAAAACTTTAACCATACGTGCATGCTACGTGACTTGCTAACTTCAACACAAGCATTTATCAAATTCACAACTACTCAACTAGCACGAATTTGATATTATCACCTCCATATCTATAAACAATTATCAAGCATCAAACTTTTCTTAGTATTCAACGCACTCAAAAGAAATTTTCACATATCTTGAATACCAAGTATATTAATATTAAGCAAATTACCAAGCTATTAACGACTCTCAAAATAATCTAAGTGAAGCATGAGAGATCAATAGTTTATTTAAAACAAATCCACCACCGTGCTCTAAAAGATCTAAGTGAAGCACTAGAGCAAAAATTATCACGCTCAAAAGATATAAGTGAAGCACTATGAGCAAAACTATCAAGCTCAAAAGACATAAGTGAAGCACAAAGAGTATTCTAACAAATTCCAATTTATGTATGGCTCTCTCAAAAGGTGTGTACAGTAAGGATGATTGTGGTAGACTAACAAGCAAAGACACAAATGATACAAGACGCTCCAAGCAAAAAACATATCATGTGGTGAATAAAAATATAGCTCCAAGTAAATTACCGATGGAAGTAGACGAAAGAGGGGATGCCTTCCGGGGCATCCCCAAGCTTTGACTTTTTGGTGTCCTTGGATTATCTTGGGGTGCCATGGGCATCCCCAAGCTTATGCTCTTACCACTCCTTGTTCCATAATCCATCAAAAGAATTTACCCAAAACTTGAAAACTTCACAACACAAAACTCAATAGAAATCTTGTGAGCTCCGTTAGAGAAAGAAAACAAAAGAATACTTTTAGGTACTGTAATGAACTCATTTTTATTTATATTCGTGTTAAACCTACTGTATTCCAACTTCTCTATGGATTATAAACTATTTTACTAGCCATAGATTCATCAAAATAAACAAACAACACACGAAAAACAGAATCTGTCAAAAACAGAACAGTCTGTAGTAATCTGTAACTAACGCAAACTTCTGGAACTCCAAAAAATCTACTAAAATTATAAGACCTATACAATTTGTTTATTGACCAGAAGAAATTGGAATCAGTATCTTATCACGTTCTGGTGATTTTCAATAATTCGGGCACTGAGCGCAAAGTTTCTTGAAATTACAGCAAGATCATATAACTATCATCCAAGAAGATCCAATAGGTCTAGCTTGGCACAAAAACTAATTAAAACATAAAACCACATCTAAACAGAGGCTAGATGGATTATTTATTCCTAAACAGAAGCAAAAACTAAAAACTAAAAATAAAATTGGGTTGCCTCCCAACAAGCGCTATCGTTTGACGCCCCTAGCTAGGCATAAAAGCAAGGATAGATCTAGGTATTGCCATCTTTAGTAGGCAATCAATAGGTGGCTCTCATGATAGATTCATATGGTAATTTTATTTTCTTTCTAGTAAAATGTTCCATGCCTTTCTTTAATCGGAATTGGAATCTAATATTCCCTTCCTTCATATCAATAATTGCACCAATCATTCTAAGGAAAGGTCTACCAAGAATAATAGGACATGAAGGATTGCAATCTATATCAAGAACGATAAAATCTACGAGCACATAATTCGTATTTGCAACAATAAGAACATCATTAATTCTTCCCATAGGTTTTTTTATAGTGGAATCCGCAAGATGCAAATTTAGAGAGCAGTCGTCAAAGTCACGGAAATCTAGCAAATCACACAAAGTTTTGGGTATAGTGGAGACACTAGCACCCAAATCACACAAGGCATTAAACTCATAATTTTTAATTTTAATTTTAATAGTTGGTTCCCACTCATCATAGAGTTTTCTAGGGATAGAGACTTTCAACTCAAGTTTTTCTTCATAAGATTGCATCAAGGCATCAACAATGTGTTCGGTAAAGGCCTTATTTTGACTATAAGCATGAGGAGAATTTAGCACGGATTGCAACAAGGAAATACAATCAATTAAAGAGCAATTTTCATAATTAAATTCCTTGAGATCCAATATAGTGGGTTTAGCAACATCTAGGTTTTTATTTCTTTCAATCCAACTTTTATCAATTTCATCATCAAGATCTAAAAACTCTGAATTCTTAGAACGCCTTCTAGGTAAAGGAAGATCGTATTCAGTTTCATCAAGATTCATATTGCAAAACAAAGATTTAATGGGGGACACATCAATAACTTTTAGACCTTCTTCTTGATTTTCATAGGAATTGGAAGAACACACTTTAATAAAGGCATCTTTGGAAGCATGCATCCTAGCGGTTCTTTCTTTGCACTCATCAATGGAAATTCTCATAGCTTTGAGAGACTCATTGATATCATGCTTAGGAGGAATAGATCTAAGCTTTAAAGAATCAACCTCAAGAGAAATTCTATCGACGTTCCTAGCCAAATCATCAACTTTAAGCAATTTCTCTTCAAGCAAAGCATTAAAATTCTTTTGTGAATTCATAAACTCTTTAACACTACTCTCAAATTCAGAGGGCATCTTACTAAAATTTCCATAAGAGTTGTTGTAGGAATTTCCATAGTTATTAGAAGGATTACTAGGATAAGGCCTAGGATTAAAATTCCCTTTATACGCGTTGTTACCAAAATTATTTCTACCAACAAAATTCATATCCACAGATTCATTATTATTATCAATCAAAGTAGACAAAGGCATATCATTAGGATCAGAAGAAACACTCTTAGTAGCAAATAATTTCATAAGTTCATCCATCTTTCCACTCAAAACATTAATTTCTTCTATCGCATGCACTTTTTCATTAGTAGATCTTTCAGTATGCCATTGAGAATAATTAACCATAATATTATCTAGAAGTTTAGTAGCATCGCCTAGAGTGATTTCCAAAAAAGTGCCTCCCGCGGCCGAATCTAAAAGATTTCTAGAAGCAAAATTCAATCCGGCATAAAAGTTTTGTATAATCATGCACAAGTTCAAACCATGAGTAGGACAATTACGTATCATTAATTTCATTCTCTCCCAAGCTTGTGCAACATGTTCATGATCAAGTTGCTTAAAAATCATAATATCGTTCCTAAGAGAGATAATCTTAGCAGGAGGAAAATACTTAGAGATAAAAGCATCTTTGCACTTGTTCCAAGAATCAATACTATTTTTAGGCAAAGATGAAAACCATGCTTTAGCACGATCTCTAAGCGAAAAAGGAAATAGCTTCAACTTAATGACATCATTATTGACATCTTTTTTCTTTTGCATATCACATAAACCCACGAAGCTATTCAGATGAGTAGCGGCATCTTCACTTGGAAGGCCGGCGAATTGATCTTTCATAACAAGATTCAACAAAGCAGTATTGATTTCACAAGATTCAGTATTGGCAAAAGGAGCAATTGGAGTGGTAAGGAAATTATTATTATTGGTATTGGTGAAGTCACACAATTTGGTAGCATCTTGAGCCATCGCGACAAACAAGCAAACCAACACACGAGCAAACAAGCGGACAGGGAAAAGGCAACGGGAAAAAGAGAGGAGGAGATTGGGAAAGAGAGGGCGAATAAAATGGCAAGGGTGAAGTGGGGGAGAGGAAAACGAGAGGCAAATGGCAAATAATGTAATGCGAGAGATAGGGATTGTGATGGGTACTTGGTATGTTTGACTTGCTCTTGCGTGATCCTCCCCGGCAACGGCGCCATAAATTCTTCTTGCTACCTCTTGAGCACTGCGTTGGATTTCCCCAAAGAGGAGAGGATGATGCAGCAAATAGCGTAAGTATTTCCATCAGTTTTTGAGAACCAAGGTATCAATCCAGTAGGAGGCCACGCACAAGTCCCTCATACCTGCACAAATCGATAGCTCCTCGCAACCAACGCGATTAGGGGTTGTCAATCCCTTCACGGTCACTTACTTAGAGTGAGATCTGATAGAGATGATAAATAATATTTTTGGTATTTTTGATATAGAGATGCAAGGTAAAAAGTAAAAGGCAAAGTAAAAACAAAGCAAGTATTAAATTGATGGAGATTGATATGATGAGAATAGACCCGGGGGCCATAGGTTTCACTAGTGGCTTCTCTCAAGAGCATAAGTATTCTACAGTGGGTGAACAAATTACGGTTGAGCAATTGACAGAATTGAGCATAGTTATGAGTATATCTAGGTATGATCATGTATATAGGCATCACGTCCGAGACAAGTAGATCGAAACGATTCTGCATCTGCTACTATTACTCCACTCATCGACCGCTATCCAGCATGCATCTAGAGTATTAAGTTAAAAACAGAGTAACGCCTTAAGCAAGATGACATGATGTAGCGGAATAAATTCATGGAATATGATAAATACTCCATCTTGCTATCCTCGATGGCAACAATACAATACATTCCTTGCAACCCTTTCTGTCACTGGGAAAGGACACCACAAGATTGAACCCAAAGCTAAACACTTCTCCCATTGCAAGAACTACCAATCTAGTTGGCCAAACCAAACGGATAATTCGAAGAGACTTGCAAATATAACCAATCATACATAAAAGAATTCAGAGAAGATTCAAATATTATTCATAGATAAGCTGGATCATAAACCCACAATTCATCGGTCTCAACAAACACACCGCAAAAAGAAGATTACATCGAATAGATCTCCACGAGAGGGGAGAACATTGTATTGTGATCCAAAAGAGAGAAGAAGCCATCTAGCTACTAGCTATGGATCCGAAGGTCTGAAGTAAACTACTCACACTTCATCGGAGGGGCTATGGTGATGATGTAGAAGCCCTCCGTGGTGGATGCCCCCCTCCGTGAGCTCCGGAACAGGCCCCAAGATGGGATCTCGTGGATACAGGAAGTTGCGGCGGTGGAATTAGGTTTTTGGCTCCGTATCTGATCGTTTGGGGGTATGTATGTATATATAGGAGGAAGGAGTACGTCGGTGGAGCAACAGGGGGCCCACGAGGCAGGGGGAGTGCCCCCCCACCCTCGTGACCGCCTCTGTTGTTCCTTGGAGTAGGGTCCAAGTCTCCTGGATCACGTTCGGTGAGAAAATCACGTTTCCGAAGGTTTCATTCCGTTTGGACTCCGTTTGATATTCCGTTTCTTCGAAACACTGAGATAGGCAAAAAAACAGCAATTCTGGGTTGGGCCTTCGGTTAATTGGTTAGTCCCAAAAATAATATAAAAGTGAAAAATATAGTCCAAAACAGTAGATAAAGTAGCATGGAGCAATCAAAAATTATAGATACGTTGGAGACGTATCACCCCCTCCCCCCGCAGCGCTCACTGTTCATCCAATTGATCGGCTTCAGTTAGCAGCAGTAGCGAAGGAATCGCTCGATCGGGTTCAGTTAACAGCCATCGATCGATCGCTCGGGTTCAGTAACGCGTAGCCTGCACTGCAATCGCTCTGGTTCAGTTAGAGCCCAACGCCTCGCTCGGGTTCAGTTAGAGTCAATGCCTCGCACACAAGCGCGTACGTGTACGAGAGAAACGCGCATGGCTCGGCCCCCTACCTCCCACCGTAACCGAGAACTCCCCGAAATTTTCCTCTCCCTCGCTTCTACCATGGTTTTTTCCGTCATGGACAGCCCAAAGAATTTCATGCAGCTGCGTCTCCGGCCCGCCCAGGACGAAAAGCCCATTTTATGTCATGATTTTTTGCCATAGAAGTAGGAGCAAACCACATCTATGATGATACCGGGTTTTGTCACAATTATCGTCATAGAAGTGTCATATGTATGACAGGAAAAAAAATTCGTTCGGCCCAAAATGTCACGGATGTGTCTTTTTTTTGTAGTGTATGAGATTATGTAACTCCCGCTTACCTGAGGAACACTTTGTGTGCTATCAAACGTCACAACGTAATTGTGTGATTATAAAGGTGCTCTACAGGTGTCTCCGAAGGTACTTGTTGAGTTGACGTATTTCGAGATTAGGATTTGTCACTCCGATTGTCGGAGAGGTATCTCTGGGCCCTCTCGGTAATGCACATCACTATAAGCCTTGCAAGCAATGTAGCTAATGAGTTAGTTACGGGATGATGCATTACGTAACGAGTAAAGAGACTTGCCGCAACGAGATTGAACTAGGTATTGAGATACCGACGATCGAATCTCGGGCAAGTAACATACCGATGACAAAGGGAACAACATATGTTGTTATGCGGTTTGACCAATAAAGATCTTCGTAGAATATGTGGGAGCCAATATGAGCATCCAGGTTCCGCTATTGGTTATTGACCGGAGACATGTCTCGGTCATGTCTACATAGTTCTCAAACCCGTAGGGCCCGCACGCTTAAAGTTTGATGACGGTTATATTATGAGTATATGTGTTTTGATGCACCGAAGGTAGTTCGGAGTCCCGGATGTGATCACGTGACGAGGAGTCTCAAAATGGTCGAGACATAAAGATTGATATATTGGACGACTATGTTTGGACACTGGAATGGTTTCGGGGAGTATCGGGCATATACCGGAGTACCGGGGGGTTACGGGAACCCCCGGGGGAGATTGATGGGCCTATTGGGCCCTAGTGGAGAAGAGGAGGGGCGGCCTGATACGTCTCCAATGTATCTACTTTTCCAAACACTTTTGGCCTTGTTTTGGACTCTAACTTGCATGATTTGAATGAAACTAACCCAAACTGACGTTGTTTTCAGCAGAACTGCCATGATGTTGTTTTATGTGTAGAAAACAGAAGTTCTCGGAATGGCTTGAAAACCCACAGAGACAAGTTTTTGAAAATATAAAAATTACTGGCGAAACAATCAAGACCAGGGGGCCCACCCTGTCCATGAGGGTGGGGGGCGTGCCCACCCCCTGGGCGCGCCCCCCTGTCTCGTGGGCCCCTGAGGCTCCACCGACCTCAACTCCAACTCCGTATATTATGTTTCGCGGAGAAAAAAAAATCAGAGAGAAAGTTTCATCGTGTTTTACGATATGGAGCCGCCGCCAAGCCCTAGTCTCTCTCGGGAGGGCTGATCTGGAGCCCGTTCGGGGCTCCGGAGAGGGGGATTCGTCGCCGTCGTCATCATCAACCATCCTCCATCACCAATTTCATGATGCTCACCGCCGTGCGTGAGTAATTCCATCGTAGGCTTGCTGGACGGTGATGGGTTAGATGAGATTTACCATGTAATCAAGTTAGTATTCTTAGGGTTTGATCCCTAGTATCCACTATGTTCTGAGATTGATGTTGCTATGACTTTGCTATGCTTAATGCTTGTCACTAGGGCCCGAGTGCCATAATTTCAGATCTGAACCTATTATGTTTTCATGAATATATGTGTGTTCTTGATCCTATCTTGCAAGTCTATAGTCACCTACTATGTGTTATGATCCGACAACCCCGAAGTGACAATAATCGGGATACTTCTCGGTGATGACCATAGTTTGAGGAGTTCATGTATTCACTAGGTGCTAAAAGCTTTGTTCCGGTTCTCTATTAAAAGGAGGCCTTAATATCCCTTAGTTTCCGTTAGGACCCCGCTGCCATGGGAGGGTAGGACAAAAGATGTCATGCAAGTTCTTTTCCATAAGCATGTATGACTATATTCGGAACACATGCCTACATTACATTGATGAATTGGAGCTAGTTCTGTGTCACCCTATGTTATAGCTATTACATGAGGGATCACATCAGACATAATTATCCATCACTGATCCAATGCCTACGAGCTTTTCACATCTTGTGTTTCGCTTATTTACTTTTCCGCTACATGTTACAATTACTACAAAACTATTATCTTTACTTTTGCTATCATTACCTTTATTATCATACTACTTTGCTACTAAATACTTTCTTTGTAGATACTAAGTTATCCAGGTGTGGTTGAATTGACAACTCAACTGCTAATACTCAATAATATTCTTTGGCTCCCCTTGTGTCGAATCAATAAATTTGGGTTGAATACTCTACCCTCGAAAGTTGTTGCGATCCCCTACACTTGTGGGTTATCAAGACTAATTTCTCAAGCGCCATGTCGGGGAGCAAAGCTCTATTCTTTGAGTCACATGGGATTTATATCTGTTGATCACTATGAGGAACTTGAAAGACGAAAGAACCAAGATTTTTCCCTCAACTACGAGGGGAGGTAAGGAACTGCCATCTAGCTCTGCACTAGATTCTCCTTCTGTTTTGAGTAAGCTTGCGACACCTAAACCTGCTACTGCTATGATTTCTGATATGTCGCATGTTATTGATGATGCCACTTCTGCTTTGCATGATACTTATGATGAAACTACTTCTGTGCGTGATACTTCTTTGCCATTAGGTGAATTTCTTGATGAACAACTTGCTAGGGATAGAGAGAATGAAATTATTGAATATTCTATTATTGATGATAGTGATGATGAAAGTTCTCCCCCTGATTATGAATTACCTGTTGTTCCTGAGGGTTATGTTATGAATGAGGAAGCTACTAGAGCTATCTTTGCTTGCAAAGATAGATATGATCTTAAGAAGTTATTAGCTAAATGGAAGCAGCAATCTCTTAATGCTAGAATGAAACCTAACCCTGCTTTTGCTACTTCACCTATCTGTGTTATTGATAAGGATTATGAATTCTCTGTTGATCCTGAAATAATTACTTTAGTTGAATCTGATCCTTTTTATGGCCTTGAATCTGAAACTGTTGTGGCACATCTTACCAAGTTAAATGATATAGCCACCCTGTTTACTAATGATGAGAAGTCTCGCTATTATTATATCCTTAAGATATTTCCGTTCTCATTAAAGGGTGATGCTAAGACTTGGTTTAATTCTCTTGATCCTGGTTGTGTGCGTAGTCCCCAGGATATGATTTATTACTTCTTTGCTAAATATTTCCCTGCTCATAAGAAACAAGCTGCCTTGCGGGAAATATATAATTTTGTGCAAATCGAAGAAGAGAGTCTCCCACAAGCTCGGGGGAGGCTTCTCTGATTACTTAATGCTTTGCCTGATCATCCTCTTAAGAAAAATGAAATACTAGATATTTTTTATAATGGACTAACCGATGCTTCCAAAGACTACTTGGATAGTTGTGTTGGTTGTGTTTTCAGGGAAAGAACAGTCGACGAAGCTGAATTACTATTGAATAATATGTTGACTAATGAAAATAATTGGACTCTTCCTGAGCCAATTCCTGAACCAATTGGGCCAACTCCTGAGCCTATTCCTAAACCCACTCCTAAGAAGAGAGGTGTTCTATTTCTCAGTCCTGAAGATATGCAAGAGGCAAAGAAATCAGTGAAAGAAAAAGGTATTAAAGCTGAAGATGTTAAGAATTTACCACCTATTGAAGAAATACATGGTCTTAATATACCGCCTGTTGAAGAACCACATTGTCTTGATAACCCGACACAGGTAGTAAAGGTAAATTCTCTCTATAGATATGATAAAGTTGAAATTCCCTCTACTAAATTTCATAGCCCATGCTTAGATGAATTTGATGACTTTATGGCTAGACAAGAAAGTTTTAATGCTTATGTTGGTAGAGAATTAAAGAATAATGCTTTTGAGATAGGACGCTTGAGTGATTATATGGCTAGAGTTAAAGGTGAACTTAAACTCATTAGAAAATATGCTTCTATGGTTGCTACTCAAGCTGGGCAAGTACTTAAAGCTCAAAATGATTTGCTCGATGAATTAAATAATAAACCTGACTTTGCTGTTAGAGTGGCTACTAGAACTGGTAGAATGACTCAGGAATCTTTGTATCCTGAAGGCCACCCTAAGAGAATCGAGCAAGATTCTCGGAGAAATAATTTAGAGGCACCTAGTTCTTCTAAAAAGAAGAAAAAGAAAAACGATAGGACTTTGCATGCTTCTAGTAAACCTGTTGTAGACACACCTGAGAATCCCAATGATATTTCTATTTCTTATGCTAAAACACAATCAGGTGATGAACATGAACCTGGTGATAATGTTAATGTTAATGTTCATATTAATGCTCAACCTAGCAAAAATAATGATGTAGAGATTGAACCTGCTGTTGATCTTGATAACCCACAATCAAAGAATCAACGTTATGATAAGAGAGATTTTGTTGCTAGAAAGCACGGTAGAGAAAGAGAACCATGGGTTCAGAAACCCATGCCCTTTCCTCCTAAACCATCCAAGACAAAGGATGATGAGGATTTTGAGCGCTTTTCTGAAATGATTAGACCTATTTTCTTACGTATGCGCTTAACTGATATGCTCAAGGTAAATCCTTATGCTAAGTATATGAAGGATATCATCACAAATAAAAGAAAGATACCAGAAGCTGAAATTTCCACCATGCTTGCTAATTATACATTTAAGGGTGGAATACCAAAGAAACTTGGAGACCCAGGGGTACCAACTATACCATGCTCCATTAAAAGAAATTATGTTAGAACTGCTTTATGTGATCTTGGAGCCGGTGTTAGTGTTATGCCTCTCTCTTTATATCGTAGACTTGAATTGAGTAAGTTGACACCTACTGAAATATCTTTGCAAATGGTTGATAAATCAACTGCTATACCTGTCGGTATTTGTGAGGATGTGCCTGTTGTTGTTGCAAATGTCACTATCTTAACGGACTTATAGTATGTCGATTATCCTTGGTAGACCCTTTTTGAATACTGCAGGGGCTGTTATTGATTACAACAAAGGCAATGTCACTTTTCATGTTAATGGTAATGAGCATACGGTACACTTTCCGGGGAAACAATCTCAAGTTCATAGCATCAATTCTATTGGAAAAGTTTCAACTATCATTATTGGAGGTTTTGAATTTCCTCTTCCTACTTTCAAGAAAAAAATATGATATTCTTATTAGTGGGGATGTTCATATCCCCGTTGAGTTAACTTAGTGTTATTCGAAATTTCTCCGGTTCCGTGTTATTCGGAATGAGTTTGTTAACAAGACTTGATCAACCTTGTTAGTGGATTCATTTTGATGATCATGAGATGGATGAAACTAGAAGGCACAACCTTCTGTACCCTCTTTTTACTTTCAGTTATTTAGAATAAATAAAGAAAAAATAGTATTATCTGTCTATTTTCTGAATTATCCGTGCAATAAAAAATGTCCCGGAAATAAAAGTGCTCCAAATGCCCTGCAAATTTAGTATGATTTTTTATGGAATATTTGAGGATTTTAGGCACTGAAAACACTGCAGGAGGGGCAAGCACCTGGCCACGAGGGTGGAGGGCGCGCCCACACCCCCTGGGCGCGCCCCCTGTCTCGTGGGCCCATGGTGGCCCCGCGCCACTTATGCCAGCACCCACACACTCCATCTTCTTCCCCAAAAAAATCCCCATCCAGCTCAAGCACGAGTTCTAGCTCATTTTGCTGCGATTTTCGATCTCCTTGCTCAAAGCTCCATTCACAAAACTGCTTTGGGAGATTGTTGCTTGGTATGTGACTCCTCCATTGGTCCAATTAGTTTTTGTTCTAGTGCTTTATTCATTGCAAATTTTTGCCGCATAGGTGACCATGTTGTTGAGCTTGCATGTCAAATTTATGAGGTCCCAAGTAATTCTAATGCATGATATAGGCTCTAGGCACTTGTAGGAGTAGTTGCTACCAATCTTTTTAAATTTTATTCACTTTTATTTTGAAGTTACTAAAATTTCTGAAATTTTTCAGAAAAAGAATTATGTCTAGGAGAATGTACCAAGGTGGTTCCTCAGTAAAGAAAGGACCCAGGATTGCTATGCGTGAGCAAGATGATGAACTACCGAGGGACACAGAAGTACGAGCTTGTGAGTGGCCATCCGACGATTTTATGGTCAAAGCAGGCTTTAAGGAGGAATTTGACGCATATGTGCGTAATGCCGATTTGGAGGACTTCTTACAAGATAAGTGTCCTCAGTACTACCAATTGAATGATTCATCGTGCGAAGGTTTAAGTATAAATGTTCACGTAATTCTCCGAGTGTCATGTTTGATATTTATGATACATCTTGTACCATGGACTTAGAGGATTTTACAACTGCTTGCAAACTTCCACAGTGGGGCAATATTAATGATCCCCACAAATCTGAATTTAGAGACTTTCTTGCTAGTATTACTGTGGAAGAATCTAGGGATATAGCACAAGCTACCATAGGGAGCATTCACTTTCCTGCTATACATTATTTTGCTCTCTTCATTGGTAGATGCATTAACGGTAAAGATGAAGCATGTCATATGTGTGTCCCTGATCTTTGTGTCCTCAAGAGTGCCGTGTTAGGTTATAAAGATTATAACTTGGGGGCAATAGTTGCACGTAGGTTGCATAATAATGGTAGGGCTGGAGATTTATTTGGAGGAATTTATGCAACCCATGTGGCTAACTATCTTGATATAGCCCCACGAGAAGGGGATATGGTGTTGCCTCCTGCTTATTTAGATTATGACGCTATGGTTAAACATCATTTTCTTAGGAGGAATGAACAATTCCTCCAGTATCGATTAATCTTTTACAGACATAGCTCTGTCTATGTTACTCTTCCTGCTCCTTTCCTTTTTGATTACCAGGCAAAAGGAAGATATGTTGTTACCAGGGAGGAAGCAGCTGAACACGAGGGGAGAGCGGAGGCGGCTCGCCAACATGTTGTAGCTCAGGAGGTATTTGCTGCTGCATCTCAGTACGACCCCAGTTACAACTACGGATATTAGCCAGGCTACCCTTGGCATTAGACCAACTTAGGCCAAAAGCCTAAGCTTGGGGGAGTACGTATTTCTCACCGACTTTACATTCATGTTCACACACTATTCTAGTTGTTGGTGCTCATACTCTTTCATTGTATTATCCATGCTAGTTTAATTTCTTTTTCTCGCTTTCTTCTTGTGTGTTTGATAAACCTTAAGAAAAACCAAAAAAATTAGTTAGTTTAATTTCCATGCTTGTAGTAGAATTAAAATGAAAACCCAAAAAGATTTCTCGTCCTTCTTCTTACTTGTTGGGAGCTTTCCCGTGTAAATAGTTTTATTTCTTTTCTTTCCTTTGGGGGTCGAGAGTAGAAGACCATATTGAAAATGTTCAGTGGCTCTTACATGCATGATTGTTTATTTAAACCTAGAGCCCATATTACTTTGTCTTCTCTCTTGAGTTGAATGCTTGCAGATTCTAGCTTAGTCCAATGCACGTGCACTATTATTATTATACACATCGTTCGGTCGTGCAAGTGAAAGGCAATAAGGACGATATATGATGGACTGATTGAGATGAGAGAAGCTGGTATGAACTCGACCTCTTTTGTTTTTCTAAATATGATGAGTTCATCGTTCCTGATTCAGCTTATTATGAAGTAAACACATTTGCAATGACATTTAGAGATTATAATTGCTTGTGGCATGCTTGATTAGCTATGAGTTATAATGGTTTACCTTGCGTGCCAACATGCTATTAAAATGATTATGATGTGGTATGATGGGATGGTATCCTCCTTTGAATGAATTGAGTGACTCGACTTGGCACATGTTCACGCATGTAGTTGAAACAAATCAACATAGCCTTCACAATATTTATGTTCATGGTGGATTATATCCTACTCATGCTTGTACTTGGTGTGAATTAATTTTAATGCATGTTCATGACTGTTGTCACTCTCTCAGTTGGCCGCTTCCCAGTTTTTGCTAGCCTTCACCTATACTAAACAGGAATACTGTTTGTGCATCCAAACTCCTTAAACCCCAAAGTTGTTCCATATGAGTCCACCATACCTTCCGATATGCGGTATCTACCTGCCGTTCCAAGTAAATTTGTATGTGCCAAACTCCAAACCTTCAAATGAAATTCTGTTTTGTATGCTCGAGCAGCTCATGTATCAACTAGGCTGTCTGTATCTTCCATGCTAGGTGGGTTATTCTCAAGAGGAGTGGACTCCGCTCCTCATTCACGAGAAAATGGCTGGTTACCGGGATGCCCAGTCCCACGATCAAAAGATCAAAGCAAATCAACATAATTAAACAAAACTCCCCCAGGGCTGTTGTTAGTTGGACGCACTCGTTGTTTCGAGCAAGCCATGGATTGATGCTTGTTGGTGGTGGGGGAGTATAAACTTTTACCATTCTGTCTGGGAACTGCCTATAATGCATGTAGTATGGAAGATATAGCCATCTCATAGTTGTTATGCTGATGTGAAAGTATGCCGCTCAAAATATTATTCAATCTCTATTTTAAAATCGAGCTATGGCACCTCTACAAATCCCTACTTCCCTCTGCGAAGGGCCTATATATTTTCTTTTATGTTGAGTCATCACCTTCTTATTAAAAAGCACCCACTGGAGAGCACATTGTCATTTGCATTCATTTTTATTAGTTTATATTGGGTATGACTTGACTGGATCTCTTTTACCATGAATTACAATGTTTAGTCAGTCCTTGATCTTTAAAGGTGCTCTGCATTTATGTTTTGCGGTCTCAGAAAGGGCTAGCGAGATACCATTTTGTTATATCATGTTATGATTGTTTTGAGAAATTGTTGTCATCCGAGTTTTATTATTATGGCTCGCTAGCTGATTATGCCATTGATATGAGTAATTGTGAGACCGAGGTGTTATTGTGAGTATGGTTAGTTCATAATACTTGCTGAAACTTGAATGCTGTCTTTACATATTTACAATAACAAGAGCAAATAGAGTTTGTAAAAGTTTTTCTTTATCACTTTCAGTTTATCAACTGAATTGCTTGAGGACAAGCAAAGGTTTAAGCTTGGGGGAGTTTATACGTCTCCAACGTATCTACTTTTCCAAACACTTTTGCCCTTGTTTTGGACTCTAACTTGCATGATTTGAATGAAACTAACCCGGACTGACGCTGTTTTCAGCAGAACTGCCATGATGTTGTTCTATGTGTAGAAAAAAAAGTTCTCGGAATGACCTGAAAATCCACGGAGACAAGTTTTGGAAAATATAAAAAATACTGGCGAAAGAATCAAGACCAGGGGGCCCACACCCTGTCCACGAGGGTGGGGGCGCGCCCACCCCCGGGCGTGCCCCTTGTCTCATGGGCCCCCTGAGGCTCCACCGACCTCAACTCCAACTCCATATATTCCGTTTCACGGAGAAAAAAATCAGAGAGAAAGTTTCATCATGTTTTACGATACGGAGCCGCCACCAAGCCCTAATCTCTCTCGGGAGGGCTTGGGCTCCAGAGAGGGGGATTTGTCGCTGTCGGCATCATCAACCATCCTCCATCACCAATTTCATGATGTTCACCGCCGTGCGTGAGTAATCCCATCGTAGGCTTGCTGGATGGTGATGGGTTGGATGAGATTTACCATGTAATCAAGTTAGTTTTGTTAGGGTTTGATCCCTAGTATCCACTATGTTTTGAGATTGATGTTGCTATGACTTTGCTATGCTTAATGCTTGTCACTGGGGCCCGAGTGCCATAATTTCAGATCTGAACCTATTATGTTTTCATGAATATATGTGTTTTCTTGATCCTATCTTGCAAGTCTATAGTCACCTATTATGTGTTATGATCCGACAACCCCGAAGTGACAATAATTGGGATACTTCTCGGTGATGACCATAGTTTGAGGAGTTCATGTATTCACTAAGTGCTAATGCTTTGTTCCGGTTCTCTATTAAAAGGAGGCCTTAATATCTAAGGGACCCCGCTGCCACGGGAGGGTAGGACAAAATATGTCATGCAAGTTCTTTTCCATAAGCACGTATGACTATATTCGGAATACATGCCTACATTACATTGATGAACTGGAGCTAGTTCTGTGTCACCCTATGTTATAGCTATTACATGAGGGATCGCATCCGACATAATTATCCATCACTGATCCAATGCCTACGAGCTTTTCACATCTTGTGTTTCGCTTATTTACTTTTCCGTTGCTACTGTTACAATTACTACAAAACTATTATCTTTACTTTTGCTACTGTTACCTTTATTATCATACTACTTTGCTACTAAATACTTTGCTGTAGATACTAAGTTATCCAGGTGTGGTTGAATTGACAACTCAACTGCTAATACTCAATAATATTCTTTGGCTCCCCTTGTGTTGAATCAATAAATTTTGGTTGAATACTCTACCCTCGAAAGCTGTTGTGATCCCCTACACTTGTGGGTTATCACGGCCAAGGGCAGCCGCGCCCCCCCTTCCCCCAGTCCGAATTGGACAAGGAGGGGGGCGACGCCCCCCTTTCCTTTCCCCCTCTCTCTCTTTCCCTCTCCTCTCCTACTCCCACTTGGAAGGGGGGAGTCCTACTCCCGGCGGGAGTAGGACTCCTCATGGGGCGTGCCTAGGGTGGCCGGCTCCCTCCCCCTCCTCCACTCCTTTATATACGGGGAGGGAGGCACCCCTTGGAGACACAACAATTGATCCCTTGGATCTCTTAGCCGTGTGCGGTGCCTCCCTCCACCATAATCCACCTCGATAATATCGTAGCGGTGCTTAGGTGAAGCCCTGCGTCGGTAGAACATCATCATCGTCACCACACCGTCATTCTGATGGAACTCTCCCTCAAAGCTCGGCTGGATCGGAGTTCGAGGGACGTCATCGAGATGAACGTGTGCTGAACTCGGAGGTGTCGTGCGTACGGTACTTGATTGGTCGGATCGTGAAGACGTGCGACTACATCAACCGCGTTGTGCTAACACTCCCGCTTTCGGTCTACGAGGGTACGTGGACACACTCTCCCCTCTCGTTGCTATGCATCACCATGATCTTGCGTGTGCGTAGGAATTTTTTTGAAATTACTATGTTCCCCAACACCAAGTTACTTCTTTGAAGAAAGACTTGGAAAAGAGTCATGAAGGGAAATCCACACTCAACAATATCTTGAGTGTGCAAAAATCCCCAATGACAAAGGTGGACTTGGATTCAACTCCAACAAGAAGAAGAAGTCCAAGTTGAACAAGAAGAAGGGCCAAGAACAAGTCAAGAATTCGCCAAGATTGTTTGCTTCAAGTGCAAAATTGAAGGGCATCATGTGAGATCTTGCCCATTGAAGAAGAAGGCCATTAGTGACAAGCAACAAGGGAAGCGGCCACAAGTTCAATCTCATGCTCAACCACAAGTTGAAGAAATGCCTCTTCCCAAGAATACTCAAGCTAATGCTTCTCAAGTTGAGAAATCAAGTGAGAAGAAAGTGAAGAGTAGACGTTGCTACATATGTCGTGTGAAAGGTCATGCGCTTCTTCATGCACTAGTGGTAACTTATCCAACCCAATTATTATTGATAATATCTATTCTCTTGGGAAGGATAAGGTTGGCAATGTGTTTGCCAAGTTTGTTGGTACTCAAAGTGGTGTCAAGAAAAGAACCATTTGGGTTGCTAAGACTATTATGACTAACCTCTTAGGACCCAACTTGGTTGGGGACCAACAAGCTCAAACTTGATCAATAGGTGTTGTTGGAGGGCATTGGAGACTTGGCTACATTATGATGAATTAAGGGGACTTCATCATTCTTATTGTCTCAAGCCAAGTCAATTGGGTTATCAAGTTTCTATGTTATATCCAATGTTCCTCCTTGCGGTAACTCGTACTTAAATTGTTTACATTGATAGTTACTTGCCCCTAAGCATGTTGTGGTTTTGTACCTTGCATGTGTTTGTATATGATGTGTTTCCAATTTGCTTAACTTGAGTAATCAAGTATGTGTATGTTGGTTTGCACATCATGTGCATGTGTGTCATGCGTTGAGCCTTTGTGCATCTTGTTTGTTTCTTAGTTGGCTCTTATGAGAGATTAATGGAATATCCCATTATGGGGGAGTGATGTGCTTTGTACACCTCACAATCCTATAAATGGGTGTACATGAGGAATACCATCTAGTATTGATATTACAAGATTATCTAGTCATTGTGTGGTATGTCTTCTCATGAGAAATTCAAATTCTAAATTGCCCATTAATTATCTCTTGTTGGATCGT
The DNA here is from genome assembly GCA_021605145.1 of Aegilops bicornis. Lineage (NCBI taxonomy): Eukaryota > Viridiplantae > Streptophyta > Magnoliopsida > Poales > Poaceae > Aegilops > Aegilops bicornis. The sequence continues at coordinate 57,746,715 of CM038670.1, forward strand.
TATTTTGCCTCTTGTTTATCTTTAATTGGTATCACATTATGGGGGAGTAATATGCTATGTGTATATTACTAGCCTAGAAAATGTGTACATTTGAGATATTGTCACCTAGAATTGATATTGTAAATTATCTTGTTCCTAGGTGGCATGTTAGCTCTACAAGTTGCAATTTGCTTGTGTTTGGTGTGAAGATGATGTCGGATATCCTTGCTATCTACCACCGGGAATTATTTCCACATACTTCTTGTCTTTTGAAAATTGGTACTCACTTATGTGTGATAGAAATTATTGACTATCTTCACGTTGGCGTTTGCTTTTTATTTGTCTTATCTCTTGCCAAGTTTGTGTCAACTCCCATTGCCTTCCCTGCCACTTGAGGATCTTGTTGTTTTCTTGATCTGTCTAGTGTTTTCCTTGATATAGTGAACGTGGTGATCCTAACTTGTGCATTTTGTATTCAAATGCAAATTATCTATAATGCACAACTCGTGGGGGAGCTATCCTATTTTCTATAAAACACTAAACTTGTGATCCATTTTAAGTGTGTGTTGGTGGACGACAAGCCGTTTCTTTTTGGTACTTGTGACATCATGAAACTTTGTAGAGAGCTTGGTTTGTTTGGAACCATCCTCTCTTTTGGGAGTTTGATATCATTTTGTGGGTTCCAATGGATATCTCATTCCTTGATGTATCTTTAATGATATCTTCCAAGTGATGATTTCTCCATTTGGTATTCTTTTCACTTGGTATTTCCTTGTATTTTGGTATCGGTTCTTGAAAGTCTTGAGCATGCATATTAACTTCATGTAGTTTCCTTGGCATGCTTTCTCTCTTTGACCCAATATATAGGGGAAACTCCACCAAGTCTCAAATTTGATGAGATGTGCATGACTTTCATTTCCATATCTATATGCACATATTTATGTGGAGTTTGTCCTATGTATTGTTGGTGTTTCTAACTCTTTGGTCCCAATGAGTTTGGGTACCATTTTGTTTGTGTTGTTGTTCTAGGAAAAATTGGAGATGCATTGGATGCCCGGCTCACTCACAAGGAAGGTGGTGTCATCACGTGCTTGTTGGAGTCAAGCTAGGATGCTCAATGAACTACTATCTATTACCTTCAATTGGTTTCTTCTACATCCTTCTAATAATATCTCGGTAACAAGTATCTATTCATGCATTCTTCTCTTGCATTCAACCTTGTGTAGGTTGCATCTTGGCATGATAGTCATTCCATCTTTTGATACTTGTTTCCTTTCTCAAAGCATCTCAACGATGATCTCATGTTGCTAGTTGTGATGTCTTTGATGGTTGTGTGGTAGGAATTCATCTATATACAATAAGACCATATCTAGCCATGTCCTATGCTTCCAAGCAAATATTTTATTGGTTTATATATGACTTCCTTTTGGATATCTTGTTCCTTCGTGTTGTAACTATTCTGGGTGTACATCCTTCTTTGTAGATATATATCATCATGATTTCGTCTACCTAGAATCTTATACACTTGAGAGAAGTTGCATATCTAGATGATATCCTTTCTTTCACGCCCACCTTGTCTTTCTTTTGTTTTTTTCTTTGGTGGCTCCATGCAAGCTTTTGCCTTGAGTGTGTGTCTTATCTCGTTGCATCTTGATGCACTCTTGTGTGGTGAAGATTATTTTCCTCATGCTTATCTCTATGAGGCTTTGCCATCTTGGTATCCCTCGTCTTGATGAGGCTTTCATCTTCTATCTTCACCATGGGTTGTCACAAGTGTTGGTTATTCTTTTTACATTTTTAGTGTGCTTGTGAACCCTATTGCTTGGTGTGTGTGGGGAGGACATGTCATGCACCGTGTATCTCATTTACCCAAGACTATGTTGATGCTTTATGCTCGTCCTTATATTAGTCTTCTCAAGTGCTTTGTCATGACTCACACACATCATTTTGGTTGAGCCTATTCTTATGTTGCCTCTTTTACATGTTGCTCAACCATGTGCTTGTTGCAAGTGCTAGGCTTTGTTTCCTATATGCTCACTTGCACTGATTGTGAGTTTCTATTGATTTTGGGGAGCTATGATCCTATTTTGTGCACTTTGTATCCAATACAAATATTCTTATTTGTGCACAAATCATGGGGAGCTTCTCTAGTTTCTTTAGAACACTCCTCTGCTCATATCTTAATATCATTTATTCTTGTGGCTCATAGGATCCTTGGTCTAGTTGGTTTAGTTGATATCCTTTGATTGCTTGCTTCAATTGGTATATTTTGACTCCTTCATTGCTTGTGTCTCTCTTTGTTATGTCTTTGTGGCATATCATTCTTTAGCAATCTCTGTGCCTCAATATAGTTTGTGTTCCTCCAAGTATTTACCTTTGGGTATGTGTATTGCATTCCACTCTCTTGTTGAGAAATACACAATTTATGGAGGACCACAATTTATATTGGCCTTCTTAGTTTCTCGCCCATTTTGGCAATCGATGCCAATGGGGGAGAAGTTTCAGAGAGTTTTGTGGAGAAGTTTAGAGAGTCATCTCCTCTTGCTTCGGTTTTGTTCCTTAGCATTTGCATCTCATTCCCATGCACTATTGGTTGTTGCATTGCATGGTGATGCATAATTCCTTATATAAACTCTCTTGAAAGTGATTGTCATCAATTACCAAAATGGGGGAGATTGAAATAACATGCGGTGCCCCCATGTTTGGTTTTGGTAATTGATGGCAATCTCTATGGACTAATGGTTGTCTTGAGTTATATATGAAGGATTTGTCCATAGGCTTTTCTTGAAGTCCATGTGTTGGTTTCAAGGAGTTTATGAGTTGACCAAGGTGCTATTAAGGAATTATCCAAAGATTGGTCATGTGAGTGTTGAGCTTATTGCAAGCATGTCATGAAGAAGAAGATTGTGTGATCATTCATGTTTACCTTCAATACATCATCCAAATGAAGAGAGTTGGAAAGATTCAATGTTGACCAAGACTAAGTCAAGAGTGAATCAAGTTGATCAACTCACAAAGCGTAGAAGATGTACCGAGAGGGATCAAGTGATCCCATGGTATGGTAAGCATTGTCCATTGCACTTTGTGTACTGACCCATGGTCTATGTGAGAGTTCTATGTGGGGTTAGGTACGTGTCCATGGGCTTGCGTCAAGAGGAAGATATCATACAACCCATGGAAAGGATGGCATCAAGTGATGATCGTCATCAAGATTGTCGTGTGCAAGTTCAAGTGGAGCATCACGAAGAGATCAAGTGCTTGAATCTTGCCATCCATTGTGGTTTCAATGGACTTGTGAAGATGTGCCGAAGAGTGGCTCACCCATAGTGGACTATGGGGGAGCAATCATCTAGTCTTGATCGAGCCAACACAATCAAGAAAGGTGGTCCAACTTGAGGGAGTCAAGATCGTCATCATCTAGCTCAAGTGGACCATGTGCAAGGCAAAGGTTTGCCCTTGATAGGTTTTCTATTTTACCGGTCTCGTGGTGGTAGTTGTGAGACCAGGTTATAGGATCGTTTGCCGTACTATCAAGGGGGGCTCTCAAGTTGGTAGCTTGATCGTATTGTTAGTAGAGAGCTCAAACCATTGCATCCTTGCATCATGTTTCTTGGTTCTTGTTTGGTTCTCTTTGTGAGTCTTATAGCTTATGGTCATCTTGATGACAAGCTTGAGTTCATCGAAGACGGAGTTTGCATGCGTCTTCTATGATGTTTTCGGTGTTGGAGGTTTTACCGGTCTTTTCCGACGAAGGGTTCTCACCATTTTCTTATGGGCCTTTTCTCATTTGCTTCTTATTGATATTTCTATCAAGATTGTGTTAGCCCATGTCGTTAGCTTTCCAACAAACTTGGTTTCGTTGAATTCGGAGTCCGTTTGCAAAAGTTGTGCATGTTTTGGTAAAGGCTGCAGCGGTACTACCGCGACTAGAGCGGATGTAAATTTTTACTACCGCTCCAGAGCTGTACTACCGCGGCTCCTGAGCGGTAGTACCGCTCGCAAGCAGTAGTACCGCTACCATTTGCGGTAGTACCGTGAGGTCGAGCGGTAGTACCGTGAGGACGAGCGGTAGTACTGCTCCGGCGGTTCTACTGGCCTTTTGCCTCCTCGCTGTTGTTTTTCAAAGGGGTACTACCGCCCTAGCGGTAGTACCGCTCTGTGCGGGCTGTGAGCATAACGGTTGGATTTTTCCCCACCTATAAAAGGGGGTCTTCTTCCCCATTGAACCTTATCCTTTTGAGCTCGTGTTCTTCCCCCATTGTTGACCTTCTTCGAGCTTGCTAACTCTCAATCCCTCCTTGGATTCTTGCTAGTTTTTGAGGGAAAAGAGAGAGGAGATCTAGATCCACATTTCCACCAATCACTTTCTCCTCTATGTGAGGGGAACCCTTGGATCTAGATCTTGGAGTTCTTGGTGTTCTCCTTCTTGTTCTTCCTCTCATCTTCCTCCCTAGCATTAGTTGCTTGATTGGGATTTGAGAGAGAAGGACTTGGGCACTCCATGTGCCCTTGCCATTGCATTTGGTGCATCGGTTTGAGTTCTCCACGTGATACGTGGAAGTTACAAGTTGAGAAGCTTATTACTCTTGGGTGCTTGGTACCCTTGAGCTTGTTACTCTTGGGTGTTTGGGCACCCTAGAGCTTGATCCTCTTGGGTGCCTTGGCGCCCTAGACGGTTGGTGTTGTTTGGAGCTCAATCATTGTGGTGTAAAGCTCCGGGCAAGCGCCAGGGTCTCTAATTAGGTTGTGGAGATCGCCCCGAGCAATTTGACGGGTACCGGTGACCGCCCCCAAGGGTTGCCAAAGTGTATGAGTTCGGTGACCGCCCCCAAGGGTTGCCACTTGTACGGGTTCGGTGACCGCCCTCAAGGGTCCCTTAGTGGAATCACGTCATCTTGCATTGTGCGAGGGCGTGAGGAGATTACGGTGGCCCTAGTGGCTTCTTGGGGAGCATTGTGCCTCCACACCGCTCCAAACGGAGATTAGCATCCGCAAGGGTGTGAACTTGGGATACATCATCGTCTCCAGCGTGCCTCAGTTATCTCTTAACCGAGCTCTTTACTTATGCACTTTACTTTGTGATAGCCATATTGTTTCTTGTCATATATCTTGCTTTCACCTAGTAGTTTATCTTGCTTAGCATAAGTTGTTGGTGCACATAGGTGAGCCTAGTTGTTGTAGGTTTTGTGCTTGAAAAATTAACCGCTAGGTTCAAGCCTAAATTGTAATTATTTTAAAGCGCCTATTCACTCCCCCCTCTAAGCGACATCCACGATCTTAGCGTAGAACACATCGGAAGGGCGGATGTGGACGCTTCGGTAGCCGGAGCTGCTCCGACGGTGCGGCGGCATGTCAGCGGCGAGGGAGTCGGTGGTGGGGGAGAAGGCCGCGGCGGCAGTGGCGGGGCGATGGATGCAAGGAAGAAGAGGGCGGCGGGGGAAGAAGGGGGCGGCGGGGCGCTCAAGTGTGCGGTTGTGATGGCTCGGGCGTGCGTGTTTTATAGAGCATTGGACGCCGCGCGTCGGGCCGTTTTTTCTCACGCGCGCTTCTTTGCCGCACGCCAAAATCTCCCGCACTCGCTGGAGCGTGCAAAACCGCTCCGTACGCGCTAAAACGCCTGTCAAGGATTTAGAAACTTGATAAATTTATGACAAATTTTATGACCGCAAATTATGACAAATTTTACTTTGCCGGGGACATGTCAAGGATTTAGAAACTTGATCAAAATTTATAAAGTTTAACTTTAAAATATATTATATGTAAAGTAATCTGGCAAGGAGGGAGATAATTTAGTTTAAACATCATCATAATTCTAAGAAATAGTCTGGAAATAGCATTAAAGGGCTAGAGCATTAGTATTCAATACAAAGTGAAAATCATTTTGGAATTTTAGGAAGGGGGACATGCCCCCCTCCCCTACCAAGATTTTTGGAAAAATTGGTTGAAGCATGATTTAATATGCACCGCCCTGCAACGCCCTAGCCGAGACCGACCATAAGTTAACCTTTGGTTTCCGCTTTGTTTTGGATCACAACTAACTTAGGCGCGATATTACAAGTCACTACAAGAGACAAAGTTCAATTTGTGTGCTCCCTATGAGATCGTTGCTCTTACTTCGAAAAGTCTGTAACTAAATCATGTTCGCTTGCAGGACATCAACCTTCAAACCTTCACAAACTTTCCGGGTGTAAATCACAAGTTGATTCCTCGCTCGAGTAATCCTATCTCCTTGGAGAGTTTCCAACCTCCAAGAGCAACAAAAACAAAAGGGAAATGCTAAAGACCAGCTCAAATCATGAATCACTCTGGTCAAAAGAGAGAGGAGGATTTGATATGCTTGTGTGAAATCTCTCTCAAAATTCTCAAGAACCCCCCAAGAAATCTTTGATCCAATGGTAGGGAAGTGAGAGGGAGCCTCTTCTTAGATTTGGACATTTTGGCCAAGTGTATATAGAGTGGTCAACTCCTCTACTGAGTGGTGAAGGGGTATATAGGTTTGGGGAAGAAGTGAAAAAATGCATTAGTGGACAGTCCGCTAGATCTAGACCGTATAGTCCAATAGTGTAAATCAGATTAGGGTTTGGCCAACAATGCTTGTACAAAAATGTACAACTTTTGTTCGCTTATTTTTTTGGTCCCAAATAAGTTGGGTAGGCTAGAGTTAAACTCATAAGATACCGAAAATCCGAAAACAAGTCATGGTTCTAGCACCTGGATAGCCTACTTAATTCCACACATCCATGTCCATGGTTAAATCTTTGGTGATATTATAGTCCATCAGATCTCTTTTTACGAACTCATCCTATGTCAAATTTGGTCTACCCTGACTCCGCTATGCACTGGCGCTTCAAGCTTTCCTATTTGAAAAATATTCACGCATTTGAAAAATATGTTTGTGACATTTAAAAGGAACAAGTTATATAATGAAAAAAATGTTTGTGTAGTTTAAAAAAAAGTTTCTTGCCATTCAAATAAAAATTTCAACATGTTTTTGAAGAATGTTTAACATGTAGTCAAAATATGTATTTTAAATAACATTCAATATGTATTTTAAAAAGTTTAACATGTACAAGAATGCGTCCCACGTTTGTACGAAAAATGCAGAACGGGCACTGAAAAATAGTCATCTATTGAAAAAAAAAGCAAAAAAAGTAGACCAATAAAAAAACAGAAAAACAGAAGAAAAATAATGAAAAGTTTAAAACCGATCCATAAAAGCTTTCCAAAAACCAGTTTAATTGGCAGCCCACTAAAACATGAGCGCCCCGACGCGGACTCTCCCTCCCCACCCCACCCCACCCTAAAAAAGACTATCCCCTCCCCACGCACTTCCTCTCCTCTCATCTCTTGCCAGCCGCCACTGCTAACCCTAGACCCAAAAATTCCTCTTTTTCCCCTCCGATTCCATCGTCGATCGACCCGGCCGGTCGCACGCCATGACCGCCGTCGTCAGCCCGCCTATCCTCCCCGTCGCCGAGGGCGCCCCGAGCTGGGTCCTCCTCGACACCGCGGGATACTTCGCTAAACGCGGCAACGCCACCTTCGCCAAGACCTTGGGGAGCAACGGCCAGCCCATCGAGGTGACCTTCTGCACCGCCGCTCCGCCCCACGTCTCCCACTTATGCGTCCACTGCCCCGGCCTCGCGCCCGCCGACTTCGTGGAGGAACCCACGGTGATCGGCGCGGAGGCCGACCTCGTCCTCTTCCGCCTCTGCGTCGACCCCCTGGCCGTCACCGGCCATCGCCTCTTCGACTACTTCCTCTACACGGCGCACCCTCGCCGCCCCTCGCTCCAGCTTCTCCCGCACCCCTACCCCAATCTCTTCCACGACAGCGAGGTCGCCCTCCTGCGCTGCGGTGAGGATGGGTACGCCATCGCCGCTCTCAGGAACATCGATGATTACTTCACCGACGAGCCGCAGATGTCCTTCAACCTTTACCTCTACCGCTCGTCCAGGGCCGGCGAGGGGTGGACTGCTAGGGTGGTGTCGGTGGAGGAGCCACTGAGGGACATGGTCTGTCCGGTGGAGGAGCCCAAGCGGTTTCATGAGACGACCAAGGCCATCACGCTCGGAGGCGGCGCCGTTGGCTGGGTTGATCTCTGGCGTGGCATCCTCGTCTGCAACGTGTTCGATGAAAAGCCTGTGCTCCGGGACGTGCCGCTGCCGCTGCCGGCAAGGGGTAACTGGGAAATCTACCACAGATGTGGCCCTTACTTTGCTCGGGACATCACCGTCAGCCCGCAGAAAGACGTCATCAAGTATGTCGAGGTTGAAATTTGCCTGCCAAGCAAGGAGATGACGAAGACGACTGAAACCTGCCACCCCGGAGCCGGAGTCCTACCTGGAATGGTTCCGCCAACAGCAACATGAAGATGAGGACGACGACGACGATGATGAAGACGTTGGTGGCTGGAAGGCCACAACATGGAGCTTGCCTGTCCCTATTGCTTCATGGGAGAACTGGCACTTTGACTACACCGTCGATGTCGATGACGTTACTGTCAACCCAATGCATTGTAATCTGCTTCCAAGGCCGCTGCAGCCCACAGAGGCAGAAGCATTGCTGCCAGGACTCATCACTGGTTTCCCCATCATGAGTATGGATGACGATCTTGTCTACCTCTTGTCCAAGGCCAGCCCCAAAGACCAGATGGAAGTTGTGATTGCTGTTGACGTGAGGAGGAAGATGCTGCTGGGAGTGGCCAAGCTTGTTACTGGAAAAGACTTCACTTTTATGCGCAATTGCACCAGTGAGATCTCAAAATATATCAACAATAAATCTTCAGGTAATATACCCGCTTGGTGTCCTTAAGTATGACTATCTCTATGAGTTCACGTGTTATCCTTAAGTATGATTTGAACACAATACCTCTGGATCACTGGCAAACCTGCACTGCAACCTCCCTTTCAGTTTATAAGGCAGGCATGTATTTCCAAATCATCAATTTGACCAATGAAATATATATTTATTTCCTATAAAAAGTTTTAAATGGTACTATAAAATATATATATTAAAATATATATTAATCTGTATGAGGTAGAAATATAAGAGTGTTTGAACAAAGTTTTAAATGGTACTCCCTCCGTAAAGAAATATAAGAGTGTTTAGATCACTAAAGTAGTGATCTAAATGCTCTTATATTTCTTTACAGAGGGAGTATATTTTTGTGGCATATAAACTCATTTCGTTGGTCGAATTGATGATATAGAAATATGTGTGCCTAACAAACTGAAAGAGAGGGGGTATGTTAGTACTCGCCGAGCAAATCTGTTGTCATAGCTTTACGAAGGGACGTATGTTGATTGTTTAGACAGTGGAGTTCAAGAGGGCTAGAGATGTAGTTACTCCTGCAAATAGGATGCACCCCCTTGTTAATTCGGAAGGGGTAAGACCAACAAGGGCCCTATGGTGGTACCTTTTGGTTTACTATATGGTCTGAATGACCAAATAATTATGGTTAAAAGTTTCAGGTTTGTTTTATCCTTGTTTTGTGACAACATGACTTCACACACTAGTTAACTCAATTCAGTACTGTCACACTGATGGTGATGATGGTGTGGAATAGGAGGGTAAAGGTAGATGTTAGATTCAGTACTTTGCTTTGTCAGTCGTATATGAACCGATAAAGCAATTCTTTGGTCTCCAGGCCTTAGTAAGAAAATTAATATACTAGTAAATTGTGTTAGATTTGTAAAGCAGTTCTTCTAACCGAAGATCAGAACTGGTGTACAAATCAACTTGCAGAACATTTGGTTTTCTGTAGCAGTGGTGATGGTGGGATGCTAGCAGAAAAAAGAACCCAGACATCATATTTCGAAGGACAATGTTAAGTGAACTTGAAAGTTTGAATTAATTAACATTATAAAGGCAGAGGATATGCATCTGTTCCTAGACAAATTTACATTGTGCTATATTCGACAGTAAGCATGCCATTTGAGGACTTGAGCTTATCTGCTGATTGAAGAGAATATTTTTGATGTAGGGGATGTTTCCAGAGCATCGGCCAGTTTATCTGCTGCAAGCAGAAGGGTAGCGGATAAACAAACTGAAGGTCATATGCAGAAATTTACCAGTAGACAGTGTCATGGAGAAAATCTACGCAGTAGAAGATCGTAAACAGCTAACTGCTGCCACTAGTTTTATGCAACGAATGAACTGCTTTGCTACCTGTGTGTGTTATAATATGTGATGAAGAAGTGCTGTGCTACCTGTTTTATGTAATGATGAAATCTGCATGTTGCTAAGTCAATTTGCTATTGCTGGGACATCGCGTTTCTGATATTATTAGAAGGAATCGACATTTTCCCTTTTTCTTTTTTTACCAAGAGCATTTCCTCTTTATATACTCCTCTACTTAAAGCTGGCTACTACAGAGCTAGCTTTAATGTGAGACCCGGTTTCACGCACTGTTGAGCAGCCAAATCTTTACAAAGTTCAAACTAGATCTAAGAGAAAATGTTAACCGCTAGAACAGGCTCAATAGCAGTTCTATTTAAGTATATACTCTAGAATTCAGCAAGTTGATGAGGACGTGAGGGGTTAGACTTGCAGAGGCACGGCCGTGTCTAAAAACAAAGAAAAAGAACGTCTATCCATGGAGAGCAGGTTTGGCAGGCACTCTGCATCAAGTCATATGTACCATAAGGTTGACAGATCAACATCGTCAAGCATAAGCATTAAAACATATTGAATAAACAGACCAAAGCATTTGGACTGATTGTGCGCCAGTTGGAACAAAACATTTGCTCACTCAACTTCAGATTTGATGCTCGACACCGAACGGCTTTGACTTGCAAACAAGCAGGATGATTATAGCCTTTTTCTTTTTTTTGAGTCAACCAGAAAGAGCGCCTTCGCACCTAACCAAGCAGCAACACTATTTTACCAATGTTGAGCAAGAACAAGTCAAAAATAAAAATAGAAGCAATACTAGCCATCTACTAAAACAATGTCCACAGAACATTCTAAGGTGAACAACCACAGATTATAACCACAATTGCACAAGACGTATTACTAGACCGTTCGACCAGCTCGACAGACATGGACCAATATATACAAGTTATAGCACGAGGTTCAACCAGTCTCCATACGAGTGTAGCATAATTTGACGGCTCAGACAAATACTACAGAGCATAAAAGCACAAGAGCTTAACGGTAGGGGGGGCGGTCTGGTTCTCTTCCAGGCGGCTATCCTTGAGGGCGTCATGTTCTTGTGGTGGCGCGTGGCGGTGACGCAGCTCACGGTGCTTGTGCACAGGCTTGCAGAGTCAGTTGATCCCTGGGTCGTTGCGACAACATTGTCGTGTGCAACACCAACGAGGAGGACCTCGGTTTCTTCAGTAACAGACGTCTGTTCCTCTGGATAAAACCCTGGTGCTTGGGCTTATCATAGACAATGCCCTTGGGCACTGGCCTCTTCCTGACACAGATACGGTAGACCACATGCCCCTGGTCACAAGAACATATACGAGGTAAGCAAAGGATAAAATATTAAGCCGTTATACCATGGAGAAAGGAGTACAGAATAAGATAGCTGCACAAAGATGGGCAAGAAACATTACAAATAAAGACATAGACCGGTGAATGTGCAAAGAAAGCTGCAGAAATCATAAGCTATGCATGCACCAACGCTAAATGGGCCGCAACATTTTACTAAATGGTAACAACACTGAACATCTAATGACAAATATCGAAACTACCAATTGAAACCTCAATGAAATGTATAAACCAAAGTAACTTGCTGCATAGAAATCTAGTGACAATACTTCCGTGTGCAAGACTCAAGTAGAAGCAGACATATAACACTGAAACAACACAAGCATTAGGCACAAAAGGTTTTGCACCAACTATGTCCGCAATACATGAGTTTCAGAAACCATAAACTGAACGACATAGATAAAATTAGTACTCAGAAACAAAGGTACAGTGAAGGCAAGAGGTTGAAACTTGTACACTTGGTACCTAATGCAGGAGACAACCCGATGTCATCATAATCTTACGCATCAAATAATCTCTTATCGATGACCATCCCTTCCGTCACCAACAGAAGATCCCAGACATCATTCAACCTACAAAAGGTGCATTTGGATTAGTACATATGCTTGGTGCTAGAATTGTATATAGTATACACTTAACAGACCAAATGCTTAGCTTGCACACATATTACTCCATATAGCAAGTAAGGCTTGGTACAAAAATAATTCAGTGCAAGTGTATAACTGAATTCTACTACAGATGTGACTGAAACGGGACACGTTCTTCTCAGTTTAGTTAGTCAGTATTAAGTTCAACTAGATTCATCAATGAATCTCCATAGAGCACAGAATTTTCAAGTCAAAAGTACAGAGGAGATGGGATCCCATAAGTATCCACTGGAGCATTTCATTTTAGATTATAAACATACTCCCTTTATCATTGGGAGTACTGATAACAAAAGCAATGTAGAAACACACTTTCAATAAGAGACTAATAACTGCACATCACATGCTTTTTAAACTCTGTTCCATAGTGCAATCCAACAGTTGATTTATAACTGCACATCGCATACTGGAGATTGTAAAAAAGAACATGCAAGGACACAGGAAGTACTTACATCACTGACACTTCTTCAGTTATGCAAGGAGAAAAAATAAGTTGCTCCATTATCGATGGCATTTGATACAAAATGTGAGACAATAGAAGATCTATTTCAACCAGCCTCTTTATTTTAGCTTTTCCATCCTCCTGTAACAAAAAATATTTTATGAAGATGATTCTTACTTGACAAAGAGGAAGGACTAAGTGATTCATATGGTAGCCTCACCATGGGTTCTGCCAGATGCTGTATACAATTGCGTATAAATGTTAGGAGGCTTTCAAGTGATGAATCATACACAAGATCTCCATAATTTTGAAGCTGTGTAGTCATCTTCACAGGCTCAACCTTGGGGGAGCCTTCCTTGGGGGAGCCTTGGGGCTGTTTCTTCTTTTTCTCTTTCTTCTTCTCTTTCTTCTTCTCTTTCTTCTTCGTTTTCTTCTTCACTTTCTCTTCCCTATAGTTGTAAACCTCAAGGAGGGTCGGATTATTTTTTACCAGTCGTCTCCAATCAGGCCCCTGTTCCGTGAAACCCCTCAGAGCTGCTGATAATGCATTCCTTCCTTCTTTGCTTAGAAACCTATGGACCCTTCCCAGCTCGGTCCAAAATAGCGACCTGATCATTGCTGATTTTATTGAAAGATGTGTCATCGTAAAAAATCTAAACTTTCTAGCCAAATCCCGAGTAAAATGTCGAGGCCTGAAGTTTCTCAGAGAGTTGCCAAGAGCCTTAAAAAGAGCAGCTTCCCCAAACAAGGGAAGGAACTCGCTGGCAAAATTTCCATAGTCCTTCAGTAATGCATCTGGAGAGGAACTCGCAATGGTTGGTTTCCATATCATAAACTCTGAGTCATCGACTACCACAAAATCTTTCTTTTGGAGAGTCCCATTCCAACTGTTACCCAGTGCATGTTCTACAGTCATTTTATGCAAATAAGAAGTCACTGCTCTTCTTCCTATCAATGTTGTTTCATCAACCTCCATGGAATTTGCACCAGAAAATATTGTATGTTTTGCGGTTATTGCATTACCAGGCAATTTAATAAATTCAGTGAATGGTACCACACTGCAAATATAACATTCAAATTATGTTAATAAATCAACTCAAATGAAAAATACAACTTTGAATAAGCAACAATATGCACAAACAACAAAGATGGTAAAAGCCACAAAATAAATTAACTCAAATGATAAATACAACTTTGAATAAGCAACAATATAGACAAACAGCAGATATGGTAAATCCACAAAACATGTTGTATTTGAGACAACCATAATGGTTTATTGTGTGCATGGAAATAAGAGCTCTACTCCAAAAAAGATTGTTTGGCATCATAGCAATTTGCAAAGCTGGAACCCCTGTCCAAGCATCGGAAAAGGTCAAACCTGGAGGTGCCAGCATTCGCTGCATATGGAAACAACTTGGAAGCAGAACCGGTGGATGATAGACTTTCCAAGGCAGTGTTAGATGATGAGTCAGACTCCTTAAATCTGTGTGCCTTCCTTTTTGAAGTTACCACAGTCCAATCACCCCATGAGTCTTGTCGGTCCCAATTACTAGTGGCTTCCCAATTACTAGTGGCTTCCATTTTGAGGTTACTCCAGAAAAGTTAGCCTCAAGGGAGCCAAAATGAGTTATAGAAGTGATGCCCCATGATGGGGCAGTCTGCAAGTGGGAGAGAAACCTGCACAGAGGGCTCCGCTGAATCCCTTGCAAGGCAACTAAGGTCTGCAAGGTCATTTCTTGGACTAAAAGATCCATCAACAGACTTCTGCTCCTGTGTGACCTGCGTGCAGGTCTCCTTTGAGCGAGCTAGAAATTGCCTTGTATGGTTAAGAAAGCCCGCATCGTCACCTTTTGAATTAAAAAGTCCATCAACAAATTTCTGTGCCTGTGGGAAACATAAACTTCAGGTTGAAGCTACTTAGCTAAAATAAGATACAGTACTCGAGAGATCATACCATTTTATCTGTCGTGCCAGGAAATGCTGAACTGAGAAATTTTATAGTATAGTCTCGAACAAACATCATGTTGCATTGAGTGGATGAGATAAGGGGTTCAGTCAGAACATCAACCTAAACATGTCAGAAGAGGTAAAAATCAAAGAGGCACACACAAATGTCATATAATAAAACAGCAAATGAGTATTAACATACCGCATTAAACAAATGTTGTAGCACAGAAACATGAAGTTCAGAACAAGAATTGTTGGGCATGCCCATAAGAATAGTGAGTATCGTTTGCTCAATTCTCAAGAGATTTGTTTTGTAGAATTGGTTTTGGAACCCTGAAGCCTGGCATGATAAGACACAATAAACTTATGTGTAACTATACAACATTAAATGAGGAATTGCCACAATATCTGATAAAGATATGCCTATTAAGCACCTGAACGTTCTGTAGTACATCCAATAACAGGCACAGGACAGTCTCAACAATGTTTATCTCCCTCTGCTGTAGTGCCCAAATAATGTAATCCATAACATGGTTTAATCGCTGAAACAGAAAATCAATAGTCAAGTAAAAGAAAAGAAACATATTATGCTATGGTGGTAATTCTGCCATTGCAACTTACATAAAGATATCTAATACATACCTCACATGAATTATCTGTCAATACTTGGAAACAGTGTGTACCAATTACTTGAAGCAAGGAAAAGAGATTAGAACAGTGCTCCGGTTTTTTGTTGATCTGATAGCGCAACCAAAAAAAATGCAATGTCAGACATATGATCATAATTGTAAGTCCCACAGGAATACTGGAAATAAGTGCATCTGCACCTCAGGAGTATCCAGGAAAACAGCATCAAATATTCGAGATACCCCCTCCAGCATATCACTTGAGAACCTGTATGTGGAGTTGAATACGACATTACAAGAAACGACGAGATATACATATCTAAACAGATAAACCTTAAACCAAAACGGGTGACCTAAATATAAGCCTTTTTAGGGATTCCAATATGGACTACATACAGAGTAAAATGAGTGAACCTACACTCTAAAATATGCCTATATACATCCGTATGTAGTCCGTATTGAAATCTCCAAAAAGGCTTATATTTAAAAATGGAGGGAGTACAAGCTTACTTGATTATAATCGTTGAAAATAAGGACAGAGCTTCATGCTCTATTGTGTCTCGGTTATAATCAGAGAGTACAGAGTCCACTAATGGAAGAACAAACTGTTTTTGCAGCTGTGGTAAATCTTCAGCCTTGACCACAACAGTTCCCATTAATTTCAAGATCTCCATCTTGACAGATCTACAAATTCAAATTGAAAATTTAGCAAAATCTACAAATGAGAAGAAGCAAAGAATAGTAAGTTATACCTTAAACATTGTAATTCCAAAGCAAGTGGCCCATCTTCAGAGCCCTCATCTACGAGTTGTTTTGATATCAGTTCGCTGCACAAGCTGGCGCGCAACAGATGTCGTGTGTTAGCAAGCAACATAACACAAAATGCAACAAAGAAAAGAGAGAGTTCAACATAGTCTTAAAGAACTATTACTGACAAAGTAAAAAACTCTAAATAGTCATACCCACTAGAATTTCATGAAATTCTAAGTTAAGTACCTATACAGCGTCAACATATCAGAGGAGACATGTGAAATTTGTGGAAAGAACTGTGGGCCGAGTGAACTGGCAACACAAACATTCATCTGCAAAAACCAAGACACCCAATTTTAGGATCAAACAATAAATAAAACTAGAGAAAAGAAAACTAAAAACCAATTACTAATATTCGCCTTGGCAGGTATTAAAAATGGCATAGGTGCTTCTAATAACACAAAGATTATTGGTTCAATTATCAGATAAGCTGAAAGTTGGTCCTTGACAGAGAAACTAAATATTAAATGCCACTATTATATTCTTCTCAAAAGAGAAGTACTTGATAATACTTGATACTGCTATTTGAAACATATTAAGTGACCTAACTGTGGAGAAGTTCGCAATTACCTAAGAACGATGTATACAAGACGAGTATTACAATTACAGGTACAACCAAAAGATTAACAACTACAGCCATCATCATGTAGAGAAGTGCACTCAAGACCCATAATTCAGATATGAAATTAAAAGTTCTGAATAAAATTCGCTTAGTAGATTCCATTCTCCATTTTATTACCTGCAAGATGCTAATAACAGATAAGGCATTGTCTTCCTTACATATGTCCACGATTTGGCCTTCCGCTGCAATTATTTCTGCCAGTTTCTGCAAGATTAAAAGATATAAATAGCAATGTTATAAATTAATTAAATGGGGGGCAGACATGATAACATTGTACATTGTATTGGGATAAGTAACCTTATTGGAAAGGCTCATTAATCTTTTGAGGTATTTCGCATTATCAGATTCAGCTTGAATCATCTCACATGCCTGAATAGATATGAAACATAAGATACAATCTATAGTTCGCCCACTGCACTTTTTATTTATTCTACAACATACCGATTGATAAAATAGGTGGATTTCATGCTGTTCGAGCTCTGCCATCAATTTATTGAGATACCATTCCCTCTTAGTGTTATCAGATTCACTGAGAATGTGCTTACCAACCTGGATAAGATAACAGAAGTATAAAAAAGAAATCCGTAGCCCTCCAACTGCACTGCATAAATGAACATACCAGTTGAAAGAATGTGTTGATCCTGTTAGGCATATGATGTGCAATCAAAGCACGCAGGTTCACTAAAAGCTCCAGATTTAAATGTTCATTTTCACTTGCCTGCATAACCATGAAGAAAGTTGAAATTAGACAGTAACAGCTGTGCATCACATAGCACCACATTTGCTCATGTGTTTCAGAATAAAACAATAGTCCAAATTTGTACACATTATAATGACTTCAAACACAAAACAAAACAAAACAAAACAGAATGCATAAATCAAATCTTCCGCACTTGTCATGTTATAAAATTAAGAACCACAAGCAACTCCTTGTTAAGTGTCAAAAACCTCAGACAGTGGGTCACCAAGAACAACATTAACTAAACCCTTGTCCAAGGCACAACTCCAGATCCTAATGATAAGAGCTTGAGCTAAGCGCTTGAGCCTGATATTAAATAAAATGGTACAAAAGAAGGAGACCTCATAGTGAAAAAGATAATCAAGGGGTCCCACCCAGATGTACAAAGGTGAGAAAAGACAATCTTCTACTATCATTGATAGATAATCAAGGGTTCCACCCAGATGTACAAAGGTGAGAAAAGACAATCTTCTACTATCATTGGTAATAATTTCTCAGTCCAGAACAGAGAAAGAGAAGCAGTCTAGGAATGATCGCATCGACTACGGTGAGACCACTTGACACTATTTGTGACCAAGTACCATAACTAAGTTATCATGCCATAGACTAATGGTGTTAATACTAATCAACTGAAAATAAATCATTTCTCGATTTGAAATTTGAATTATACTGACCCTGATCAAATAATGGGAGACAAGGATAATTTATAGTGTTTCTTCCACTTTGGCCTGCTATACAGTGTATTTACCAGTGTTGCATGTGAAGTAGTTACCGCTCGCAGGGTCAGAGTCACGCACCAATAAGGAGCATGCTGCCAATACTAGTGATTGCAGATCTATGTTTTTCATCAAGTTACCTTACACACTAGCAGTTCTGTAGGAACGACTACTGTGAAGGATCCAGGGTGCTGGTAATTGTGCTTTAAATGGGCATGTGTCATTAAAAAATGTAGCTTACTCATAAACCTGTTGCTTACAAGGAAAATGCACCCATTTTGGGTGGGTGGATGTGGCTTTTCTGGGGCTAGGGAAATAACTTACAAAAATTGCCATAGGAGCTTCTTCTACCACTGGTGTAAAGCAGCAAGTCATGTATTCTCCACAGCCATCCTAGTAATTGTCATACGAGGAAAAATGAATCAGTACAGATCACATTTCAATCGAACACAGGACTGGCAGAGAAGGTATGACTTGCCTCACGTAACCTTTGCCAGACAATGTCTGTTGTTAAAAATCCAACATCTGTTTGTAAAAGATATAATTCTCCATTGTGCTGAACATGGAAGTATGGCAAAAAAATTAACCAAGCAGCACTGCAAGGTTATTAACAAAATCAGAGATACTGACTTGATAATTTATTTTACCTTCATCATAGTGCTAAAGTGATTGCGCCAAAGTAACACACAAACCTCTTCTTCCTTCGTATCCTCTCGCAAACATGATAGCCTGAAGTGTTAATAAAAAAGCTCGTGTGTTTATCAATTATGTGGAAAATTACTTGTCAATAATGGTGTCTCACGTGTTTATCAATTATGTGGAAAATTACTTGTCAATAATGGTGTCACTCCGTGACTGATCATAGTCACTAGAGGCATGTAATGGAGCTATTTAAGTAGTTGTTTCTGCTATTTTTAGTTGATCAGTCTTCTAAACCCTAATAAGATACTTAAAATAGAAGATTGGGTCTGTTGTTCATTTTTATATTTGAACAAGCATTTAAGATGCATGTCATATTGCTAATATCCCCATCTCCAACACCATTCTCAATTTACTGCTAGCAATGGCACCTTCCTGCCACCTATTGTTTAGCACACTGCAATAAAGGGTCCTAACAAATACGACCAAAAACTGCATACTCTTAAGCTATATAGGGTACGTATACTTACCCATGAGGAGTAAGTGAGTTGCCATGTAGAAACTGATGAATAAGACTCCCTACAAATCAATGCAAGAGTGCAAAGTAAATACCGTGTAGATAATACTGGTGACTAAAAAATTTACACATACATAAATAGTCGGTACTTACATTTAGCACTGTCAACTGCAGAGAACTCAAGGCCACCTTCCATCTTTGACACGTACTCGCCAAGCTCCATCATAAGTGAATCATGGGATTTATTACCAAGCGCCTCAGATAGTGCCATATCCTAATGATGCATATCACATAATTATCATTACACGACAAAAATCACAGTACTACCATATCCACACAAAATACAAAATATCACACTAAGAAAGAATTACCCATGGATCCACGACCCAGCCATGAAAAAGAGATGCACCGGAGAGTTCAAATATACCAACTACTGTATCATCCTCACCTATTTTACTTAAAAGCTCTAGTACTGCATTCAACAGAACAAATAATTACAACACAATGAAGAAAAATTGCTAACTACAAACTGATAGTACATTCCAACCAACCTAGTGAAATTCACATTAACCAGTGCCCCTTTCACATACGACGTTAGTTCTTTTGTCACAGACGATTGCATTGAGGTATCCCACACCAACTCAGGATGGCTCGTAGAGATGTGCGACATGAGCCGGCTGAGCAGGTAGTTCTCCGAAACTTCACCCATATCATTTAGGATATCCAATTTGATCTTACCAGTCAGTAACAAGGAATTGCCTGCAAATAAGTTAAACCCAGGTAAATTTGAGATGGTGTAACAGATCTTATTAAGAAATGATGCTTAATTAAGTAGTCATACAAATCCCTAAGACGGCACACGGTCCATCGTCCTCCTGGTAGACAATGTGTGTGAGGTGGCCCTCAAAGTGTATCTGCCTCATCTTGTATGTCCTCTCTGAGACCTGGTTGGCATCGGGTGGCTCTGAGGGCAGATGGTCCATGACCAATTCCTGCAAGATTAAAAGATAGCATTAGCAATGTTATATCCTAAATCAGAGGAAAGCATGATACTTTCTATTAGAATAGATAACCTCTTTGAAAAAGCTCATTAATCTCCTTAGGTATTCCTCGCTGTTGGTATTATCAGGTTCAGCTTGAATCATCTTAAAGACCTGGATACATATGAAACTGGTATATAATCTAGGTCCACCGCTGCACAATTGTTTGGTTCAACAACATACCGACTGGTAAAATGTGCAGATTTCCAGCTGGTCAAGATCGATAATCAGTGTATTCAGATACCCAGCCCTCTTAGTGTCATCAGATTCGGCCAGAATCATCTTACCAACCTGGATAAAGATAACAAAACGTAATCCGAATTATTATTATTATTATTATTATTATTATTATTATTATTATTATTATTATTATTATTATTATTATTATTATTATTATTATATAGATAACCCAGTGCACTGCATAATCAAAACATACCAGTTGAAAGAATGGATAGATCCTCGTAGGTGTATGATGTGCAACCAAAGCACGAAGGTTCAATAGAAGTTTTAGAAGAAAAAGTTCATTTTCACCTGCCTGCATAACCATGAAGAAACTCGAAATCAGACAGTAACAGTTATGCATCACCTATAAATGCACTTGTTCATGTGTCTCGTACCAAATTAAACAAGAACTTTGTAGCCAACTAGCCATCATCACGACTTCAAACATCAAACAAAAATCCTCTGCAGTTGCCATGTACTACCTTCATTCCTAAATATAAGGTGTTGCCCCAACATCTTATATTTAGGAATGGAGGTAGTATAAATTATGAACCAGACTCAACTCGTTGTTCAGTGTCAAGTATCTCAGGCAGTAGCTCATAAATAACAATACTAATTCAAAACTTGTCTAAGGCACAACTCCAGATCCTAATGATAGAGTTTAAACTAAACCCTTGAGCCTGAGTGGAACTGTATAAAAGAAGGAAACAACATAGTGCGCTAAAATAATCAAAGGGTTTGAGCTAAACCCTTGAGCCTGAGTGAAACTGTACAAAAGAAGGAACCACATGAACAAAACAACTTACTGATAATGTCATAGAAACTTCTTTTCCCAGTGGTACAAAGCAACAGGTCATGTAATCTTCTAAATTGTAATTTACCTAATAGTGAGAAAAAGATTCAGTAAGGACATATTTCAATCGAACACGGACTGGCAGA
Organism: Aegilops bicornis; assembly: GCA_021605145.1. Classification (NCBI taxonomy): domain Eukaryota; kingdom Viridiplantae; phylum Streptophyta; class Magnoliopsida; order Poales; family Poaceae; genus Aegilops; species Aegilops bicornis. Next base: position 57,768,096 of record CM038670.1, read on the forward strand.
GAAGGGATGTGACATACCTCATCTACCCTTAGCCAGACAGCATTTGTTGATATAAAACCCACATTTGTTTGTAACAGATATAGTTCTTCGTCATACTGCACATGAAGTACGAAAATAAATAAATAAGCAGCACTACAAGGTTATTAGGAAATCACTCAAATCAGAGATCCTGACTTGTAATATATTTTACCTTCATCATGGTGCTAAATTGATTATGCCAAAATAATACACCAGTCTCTTGTTCGCTCAAATCCTCACGCAAACATGATAACCTAAAACGTTAACAAAAACAACATGTTAATAATAAATCATGCCAAACTTCATATCAACACTGGTGTCATGATCGCTAAGGGGGCTAAGCACAGAAGTATTTACATGAGTTATTTAGGCTAGTTTGAATTGATCGGTCTTTTAAACCTTAAGATGCTTAGAATAAAAGATTGGGTTTGTTGCTCTTTTGTTATTTGAACAAGTATATAAGATACGTGGCATATCAGTCCTCTCCTCCTCTTCACAATCATTATCTGGTTCTTGATAGCAATAGTACATTTCTAACACCTCTTGTTCAGCAGACTACAATAAAAGGGTCCTAACAAATACAACCAAAAAATATCCATGATAAACCTATAGAGGGTAAGTATACTTACCCATGAGAAGTCAGTGAGTTACCATATAAAAAATCAAGAATCAGATTCCCTGCAAATCAAGTACAAAGTAAATATTGTGTCGAGCACATCTATGATATTTTTTTTTACAGAAACATAAATAGTCAAGACAGACATTTATGATGTTCAATTACAGAATAATCAAGGCCTGCTTCCTTCTTTGACGTGTACTCGCCGAGCGCTGCCTTAAGGGAATCATGGGATCTATTATCAAGTGCATCTGATAAAGCAATTTCCTAGGATTGATATGTCATTATCAGTAAACCATAAACATCAGAGCACTAACAGATCCAAACAGAAATATACTATGGAAGAAATACCTGTGGGTCCACGACCCAGCCATGAAAAAGAGGTACATTGCAAAGTCGAAATATGACAGCTGCTACAACATTCTCCCCCGGATCCCCAAAAGCTTTAGTACTGTGCATGCAACGAAATGAAAAGATCATAAGACAATGAAGCAAATATTGCTAAGTTCAAACTGATTAATATCCCAACCAACCTTGTGAAATTGACATTAAGTGTTATTGGATGGACAAACGACATGAGTGATTGTGTCACAAATAATCTCATCGATTCGTCCTGCATGAACTGGGGATGGTTGGAGGTGATTTGGTCCTCGAGCAGGGAGAGTAGGTAGCTCTCCGAAACTTGACCTGTGCCAGTTGGGATATCCAACTGGATCTCACCGGCCAGCAACAAGGAATTGCCTGGAAACAAGTTAGACACGGGTAAATTCGGTCATCCCAAAGCTAGCAGATGGTCTGAAGAAATGATGGCTTGCCAAGTGCTCATACAGATCCCTAGGAGGGGCGACGATCCACCAGCGTCGTGATAGAGAATGTCCCTGACATGGCCTCGATAGTGTATCGGCCTCGTCTCGTATCTCCTCTCGGGGGCGGCCCCGGCCAGATCTGATGCCGACGAGATGGCGCTAGGGTTGCGCGAGCCGTCGGAGGCTTGGGGACGATCCGAGGGCGGCGACATGGCGCTAGCTACTCAGGTAGAATTCGTGCGGTGGACGATGCAAGGCGTAAGAGCGTCGTCGGGCGCGGCCGCGCGGGTGGGGGCGAGGGGCTCACCGGCGGGTTAAGAAGCCGGCGATGCTGTTGCCCGGGAGCCGGGGCCAGGAGTAGGACGCGGAGAGGGAGGCTCGAGGCGGAGGCGTCGCGCGTCGCGGACAGAAGAAGCCGCGAGCTGGGACACGGCGACCGGCCGGCGGGTTTGGTCGCCGCGGATGGAGGAGAGCGGGGGGATTCTTCTCTTTCGGTACGGCGGAGAGATTTCGGTCGCCGCGGATTCTGGGAGGGAGAAAGTGTGGGAAAAAGCCGAGCTGGGAATTGGGATGCGAATGGGGACGGGGCTTTGCCTCGCCTATGAGTCGACCGACCTCCCCCACTCCCAAAGCGTCTTTCCCCTTGGCCAAGCAAAGCTAACCCCTCGACTACTTCTCATCCTCCCGTTGATTCACACGGGCAGATTGTAGGTAGATCTGATCGATTTAATCTTCAGCCCAGTTTAGGAGAACTTCTGCCCACAGGCCCAGCCAGTTCGTAGGACCCTGTTCATCATCATCTTCACACAAGGGGGAACAGTGATGGGCCAGCAATTATTCTACCCCCCCCCCCCCCCTACTGATTTTCTCTACCAGTTTTCGCCGTTTCGTACCCCTAAAAAAACAGTTTTTACCGATTGCGCCAGATTTTGTTTTCTGTTTTCTTATTTTATGTTCCTTTTTTAGTACTTTTTATTTTTCACTTCTTTCTTGCAGATTTCTTTTTTCTTTTCATAAATGTACGAATATTTCTGTACTCCAGGAATATTTTGTAAATTCACAAAACAAATCGTGAATGTTTTTTCAGTTTTACGCAAATCTTACAGCTTTACGATATTTAATATATTTTTTTCTGATGAAAGATGGTTGAAATAAAAAAAACAACTACAAACCATTTGTACTGAAGCACCCTCAAAGTGCTCACTAGGTTGGCCCTACGGCGCCTAAGATGAACGATATGACCTCCCCTTCCTTGTCCACACAAATTTAGGAATGGGTCGTATCCTTTTTAGACAATCTGATCATAGCACCATCCAAGTGCAACAGCTATGATCAGTGACAAATTTCCGTGATCACTAACAGTTGCAGTTAGACAGTATTATAAATCTGTGGCAGTTGCACTTGGATAGCGCTATGATCTGATCATAGCACCACCCAAGTGCAACTCTATGACCAGTGGCGGTTGCACTTGGACATTGCTATCATATGATCATAGCACCACTCAAGTGCAGCTGCCAAATGACAATGTCTAGTGCCCAATTGTACTTACTCTCGTCTACTAAACTGACAAGGTCGTGAAGACGGAGTGTGACATCGCCATTGGAGGGACGTAGGTCGTCGCTAACGATGAGGATGCCAAGGACACCATCTATGTGCCGGATAGGGTCATCATGATGAGCCAGTCGTTGGGCATTGGCCCCAGGCCTAGGATCGACCACGAGAAGGGGGCACGTGAGCCGTCAGGTTCTACATGCCCATCAAAAACGTGGAAGACATTGCCATGCTAGTCATATCGGAGGCCTTCAGGCCTGTGATGAAGCAATGGCTAGTCCTCAAGCCTCCTCGCTCGTGAGGCCATCTGTTAACATGTGGTGTGAGTTCTGAGTGCATGTCCAAAACTTTCATGAGTAGCTTGTGCTCTGGAGGGGCCGCGACTACTTTTGCCACCATCACAGAATCGCCCCCGACGACGTGCTCATCCTCGGGTTGTCCGGCCTGGGCTTCAAAGTGCAGATCGACGTCGTCTTCACCTCCACTATGTGCAGGGTCAGGTGTCAGAAGCACCTTTGTTAGGGCGACATCTGGCATGCTCTCTAGCTAGTTTATCATCTTTCTTTCAATTCAAATTGTCTGGATTGTTGGATCGTCTGAACTCTGTGCCTCTTTTGTTGTCAGATATGTATATTTTACCAAGAGTCTAGCACTTTGGGGTTCTGCAGGGGCATCGGATGTCTGATACGTCTCCAACGTATCTATAATTTTTGATTGCTCCATGCTATATTATCTACTGTTTTGGACCATATTGGGCTTTATTTTCCACTTTTATATTACTTTTGGGACTAACCTATTAACCGGAGGCCCAGCCTGTAATTGCTGTTTTTTTGCCTATTTGAGTTTCAAGAAACGGAATATCAAACGGAGTCCAAACGGAATGAAACCTTCGAAGGCGATTTTCTCACGAACATGATCCAGAGACTTGGACCCCCCGTCAAGAAAGCCAGGAGGTGACCACGAGGGTGGGGCGCGCCCGCCTCGTGGGCCCCGCTGCTCCACCGACGTACTCCTTCCTCCTATATATACCTCGCATTACCCCGAGCGATCGACACGGAGCCAAAACCTAATTCCACCGCCGCAACTTTCTCAGATCCATGAGATCCCATCTTGGGGCTTGTTCCGAGTTCACCGGAAGGGAATCCACCAAGGAGGGCTTCTACACCATCATAGCCCCTCCGATGAAGTGTGAGTAGTTTACCTCAGACCTTGGGTCCATAGTTAGTAGCTAGATGGCTTCTTCTCTCTTTTGGATCTCAATACAATGTTCTCCCCTCTCTCGTGGAGATCTATTCGATGTAATCTTCTTTTTTGCGGTGTGTTTGTTGAGACCGATGAATTGTGGGTTTATGATCAAGATTATCTATGAGCAATATTTGAATCTTCTCTGAATTCTTTTATGTATGATTAGTTATCTTTGCAAGTCTCTTCGAATTATCCGTTTGGTTTGGCCAACTAGATTGGTAGTTCTTGCAATGGGAGAAGTGCTTAGCTTTGGGTTCAATATTGCGGTGTCCTTTCCCAGTGACAGTAGGGGCAGCAAGGCATGTATTGTAATGTTGCCATCAAGGATAACAAGATGGGTTTTTATCATATTGCACGAATTTATCCCTCTACATCATGTCATCTTGCTTAAGGCGTTACTCTGTTTTCATTAACTTAATACTCTAGATGCATGCTGGATAGTGGTCAATGAGTAGAGTAATGGTAGTAGATGCAGGCAGGAACCGGTCTACTTGTCTCGGATGTGATGCCTATATACATGATCATACCTAGATACTCTCATAACTATGCTCAATTCTGTCAATTGCTCAACAGTAATTCGTTCACCCACCGTAAAATACTTATGCTCTTGAGAGAAACCACTAGTGAAATCTATGGCCCCCGGGTCTATTCTCTATCATATTAATCTTCCACCACTTTAATATTGCTTTGTTTTTTATTTTAATTTGCATCTTTATACCAAAAATATTATCTATCATCTCTATCAGATCTCACTCTCGTAAGTGACCGTGAAGGGATTGACAACCCCTAACCGCGTTGGTTGCGTGGAGCTATTTGTTTTGTGTAGGTACGAGGGACTCATGGCGTGGCCTCCTCTTGGATTGATACCTTGGTTCTCAAAAACTGAGGGAAATACTTACGCTACTTTGCTGCATCATCCTCTCCTCTTCGGGGAAATCCAACGCAAGCTCAAAAGGTAGCAAGAAGGATTTCTGGCACCGTTGCCGGGGAGGTCTACGCAAAAGTCAACATACCAAGTACCCATCACAACCCCTTATCTCTCGCATTACATTATTTGCCATTTGCCTCTCATTTTCCTCTCCCCCACTTCACCCTTGCCATTTTATTCGCCCTCTCTCTTCCGTTTGCCTTTTTCTCGCTTGCTTTTGTTTGCTCTTGTGTTGGATCGCTTGCTTGTCACGATGGCTCAACATAATACCAAATTGTGTGACTTTACCAATACCAACAATAATGATTTCCTTAGCACTCTGATTGCTCCTCTAACCAATACTGAATCTTGTGAAATCAATACTGCTTTGTTGTGTCTTGTTATGAAAGATCAATTCGCCGGCCTTCCTAGTGAAGATGCCTCTACTCATCTAAATAGCTTCGTGGATTTGTGTGATATGCATAAGAAGAAACATGTTAACAATGATGTTGTTAAAATTGAAGCTATTTCCTTTTTCACTTAGAGATCGTGCTAAAGCTTGGTTTTCGTCTTTGCCTAAAAATAGTATTGATTCTTGGAACAAGTGCAAAGATGCTTTTATCTCTAAGTATTTTCCTCCCGCTAAGATCATCTCTCTTAGAAACGATATTATGAATTTTAAGCAACTTGATCGTGAACATGTTGCACAAGCTTGGGAGAGGATGAAATTAATGATACGTAATTGCCCTACTCATGGTTTGAATTTGTGGATGATTATACAAAAAAATTATGCCGGATTGAATTTTGCTTCTAGAAATCTTTTGGATTCGGCATGGAGGCACTTTTATGGAAATTACTTTAGGAGAAGCTACTAAACTCCTAGATAATATTATGGTTAATTATTCTCAATGGCACACTGAAAGATCTACTAATAAAAAAGTGCATGCGATAGAAGAAATTAATGTTTTGAGTGGAAAGATGGATGAACTTATGAAATTATTTGCTACTAAGTGTGTTTCTTCTGATCCTAATGATATGCCTTTGTCTACTTTGATTGAGAATAATAATGAATCTATGGATGTGAATTTTGTCGGTAGGAATAATTTTGGTAACAACGCGTATAGAGGGAACTTTAATCCTAGGCCTTATCCTAGTAATCCCTCTAATAATTATGGAAATTCCTACAAGAACTCTTATGGAAATTTTAATAAGATGCCCTCTTAATTTCAGGCTAGTGTTAAAGAATTTATGAATTCACAAAATAATTTTAATGCTTTGCTTGAGGAAAAATTGCTTAAAGTTGATGAATTGGCTAGGAACGTTGATAGAATTTCTCTTGATTTTGATTCTTTAAAGCTTAGATCTATTCCTCCTAAGCATGATGTCAATGAGTCTCTCAAATCCATGAGAATTTCCATTGATGAGTGCAAGGAAAGAACCGCTAGGATGCGTGCTGCGAAAGATGCCTTTATTAAAGCGTGTTCTTCCAATTTCCATGAAAATAACGATGAAGATCTAAAAGTTATTGATGTATCCCCTATAAAATCTTTGTTTTGCAATATGAATCTTGATAATGATGAGACTGAATATGATCCACCTTTACCTAGAAGGCGTTCAAAAATTCGGAGTTTTTAGATCTTGATGCTAAAATTGATAAAAGGGGGATTGAAAAAATCAAAACCCTAGATATTGCTAAACCCACTATTTTGGATTTCAAGGAATTTAATTATGAAAGTTGCTCTTCGATTGATTGTATTTCCTTGTTGCAATCCGTGCTAAATTCTCCTCATGCTTATAGTCAAAATAAAGCCTTTACCAAACATATCGTTGATGCCTTGATGCAATCTTATGAAGAAAAACTTGAGTTGGAAGTTTCTATCCCTAGAAAACTCTATGATGAATGGTAACCAACTATTAAAATTAAGATTAAGGATCATGAGTTTTATGCTAGTGTCTCCACTATTCCCAAAACTTTGTGTGATTTGCTAGATTTCCGTGATTTTGATGATTGCTCTCTAAACTTGCATCTTGCGGATTCCACTATAAAAAACCTATGGGAAAAATTAATGATGTTCTTATTGTTGCAAATAGGAATTATGTGCCCGTAGATTTTATCGTTCTTGATATAGATTGCAATCCTTCATGTCCTATTATTCTTGGTAGACCTTTCCTTAGAACGATTGGTGCAATTATTGATATGAAGAAGGGAATATTAGATTCCAATTTCCATTAAAGAAAGGCATGGAACACTTCCCTAGAAAGAAAATAAAATTACCATATGAATCTATCATGAGAGCTACTTATGGATTGCCTACCAAAGATGGCAATACCTAGATCTATCCTTGCTTTTATGCCTAGCTAGGGGCGTTAAACGATAGCGCTTGTTGGGAGGCAACCCAATTTTATTTTTAGTCATTTTTGCCTTTACTTCTGTTTAGGAATAAATATTTGTTCTAGCCTCTGGTTAGATGTGTTTTTATGTTTTAATTAGTGTTTGTGCCAAGTTAAACCTATATGATCTTCTTGGATGATAGTTGTTTGATCTTGCTGTAATTTCCAGAAACTCTCTGTTTACGAAAACAATTTTTAAAAATCACCAGAACGTGATAAAATACTGATTACAATTGCTGCTGATCAATAAACAAATTTCCTAGGTCGTCCTATTTTGGCTGATATTTTGGAGTTCCAGAAGTTTGCGTTAGTTACATATTACTACAGACTGTTCTGTTTTTGACAGATTCTGTTTTTCGTGTGTTGTTTGCTTATTTTGATGAATCTATGGCTAGTAAAATAGCTTATAAAACATAGAGAAGTTGGAATATAGTAGGTTTAACACCAATATAAATAAATAATGAGTTCATTACAGTACCTTGAAGTGGTCTCTTGTTTTCTTTCGCTAACGGAGCTCACGAGATTTCTGTTGAGTTTTGTGTTGTGAAGTTTTCAAGTTTTGGGTGAAATCTTTTGATGGATTATCGAACAAGGAGTGGAAAGAGCCTAAGCTTGGGGATGCCCATGGCACCCCCAAGATAATCCAAGGACACCAAAAGGTCAAAGCTTGGGGATGCCTCGGAAGGCATCCCTCTTTCGTCCACTTCCATCGGTAACTTTACTTGGAGCTATATTTTTATTCACCACATGATATGTGTTTTGCTTGGAGCGTCTTGTATGATTTGAGTCTTTGCCTTTTAGTTTACCACAATCATCCTTGCTGTACACACCTTTTGAGAGAGCCATTCATGAATTGGAATTTGATAGAATACTCTTTGTGCTTCACTTATATCTTTTGAGCTATATAGTTTGCTCTAGTGCTTCACTTGTATCTTTTAGAGCACGGTGGTGGATTTGTTTTATAGAAACTATGGATCTCTCATACGTCACTTAGATTATTTTGAGAGTATTAAATAGCATGGCAATTTGCTTAAAAATCTTAATATGCTTGGTATTCAAGATTTGTAGAACTTTCTTTTGAGTGCGTTGAATACTAAGAAAAGTTTGATGCTTGATAATTGTTTTGAGACATGGAGGTGATAATATCAAAGTTGTGCTAGTTGAGTAGTTGTGAATTTGAGAAATGTTTGTGTTGAAGTTTGCAAGTCCCATAGCATGCACGTATGGTAAACATTATGTAACAAATTTGAAACATGAGGTGTTATTTGATTGTCCTCCTTATGAGTGGCGGTCGGGGAATGACGATGGTCTTTTCCTACCAATCTATCCCCCTAGGAGCATGCACGTAGTGCTTTGTTTTTGATGGCTTGTAGATTTTTGCAATAATTATGTGAGTTCATTATGAGTAATGTTGAGTCCATGATTATACACACTCTCAACCTTCCATCATTGCTATCATCTTCAGTACCATGCATTGCCCTTTCTCACATTGAGAGTTGGTGCAAACTTCGCCGGTGCATCCAAACCCCGTGATATGATTCTCTCTTTCACACATAAATCTCCTTATATCTTCCTCAAAACAGTCACCATACCTACCTATTATGGCATTTACATGGCCATTCCGAGATATATTGCCATGCAACTTTCCACCGTTCCGTTTTTATGACATATTCATCATTGTCATATTGCTTAGCATGATCATGTAGTTGACATAGTATTTGTGGCAAAGCCACCGTTCATAATTCTTTCATACATGTCACTCTTGATTCATTGCATATCCCGATTACACACGGAGGCATTCATATAGAGTCATACTTTGTTCTAGTATCGAGTTGTAATCATTGAGTTGTAAATAAATAGAAGTGTGATGATCATCATTTAATAGAGCATTGTCCCAACAAAAAAAGAGAAAGGCCAAAGAAAAAAAAGAAGGCCCAAAAAAAAGGGGCAATGCTACTATCCTTTTTTCCACACTCGTGCTTCAAAGTAGCACCATAATCTTCATGATAGAGAGTCTCTTGTTTTGTCACTTTCATATACTAGTGGGAATTTTTCATTATAGAACTTGGCTTGTATATTCCAACAATGGGCCTCCTCAAGTGCCCTAGGTCTTCGTGAGCAAGCAAGTTGGATGCACACCCACTTAGTTTCTTTTGTTGAGCTTTCATTCATTTATAGCTGTAGTGCATCCGTTGCATGGCAATCCCTACTCCTTACATTAACATCAATCGATAGGCATCTCCATAGCCCATTGATTAGCCTCGTTGATGTGAGACTTTCTCCTTTTTTGTCTTCTCCACATAACCCCCATCATCATATTCTATTCCACCATAGTGCTATATCCATGGCTCACGCTCATGTATAGCGTGAAGGTTTATAAAGTTTGATATTACTAAAGTATGAAACAATTGCTTGGCTTGTCATCGGGGTTGTGCATGATGAGAGCATTCTTGTGTGACAAAAATGGAGCATGGCTAAACTATATGATTTTGTAGGGATGAACTTTCTTTGGCCATGTTATTTTGAGAAGACATAATTGCTTAGTTAGTATGCTTGAAGTATTATTATTTTTATGTCAATATCAAACTTTTGTCTTAAATCTTTCGGATCTGAATATTCATACCACAATTAAGAAGAATTACATTGAAATTATGCCAAGTAGCACTCCGCATCAAAAATTCTTTTTTATCATTTACCTACTCGAGGTCGAGCAGGAATTAAGCTTGGGGATGCCTGATACGTCTCCAACGTATCTATAATTTTTCATTGCTCCATGCTATATTATCTACTGTTTTGGACCATATTGGGCTTTATTTTCCACTTTTATATTACTTTTGGGACTAACCTATTAACCGGAGGCCCAGCCCAGAATTGCTGTTTTTTGCCTATTTCAGAGTTTCGAAGAAACAGAATATCGAACGGAGTCCAAACGGAATGAAACCTTCGGGAACGCGATTTTCTCACGAACATGATCCAGAGACTTGGACCCCCCATCAAGAAAGCCAGGAGGTGGCCACGAGGGTGGGGCGCACCACCTTGCCCAGGCGCGCCTGCCTCGTGGGCCCCGATGCTCCACCGACGTACTCCTTCCTCCTATATATACCTCGTACCCCGAACGATCAGATACGGAGCCAAAAACCTAATTCCACCGCCGCAACTTTCTGTATCCATGAGATCCCATCTTGGGGCTTGTTCCGGAGCTCCGCCGGAAGGGGAATCCACCAAGGAGGGCTTCTACACCATCATAGCCCCTCCGATGAAGTGTGAGTAGTTTACCTCAGACCTTCGGGTCCATAGTTAGTAGCTAGATGGCTTCTTCTATCTTTTTGGATCTCAATACAATGTTCTCCCCTCTCTCGTGGAGATCTATTCGATGTAATCTTCTTTTTGCGGTGTGTTTGTTGAGACTGATGAATTGTGGGTTTATGATCAAGATTATCTATGAGCAATATTTGAATCTTCTCTGAATTCTTTTATGTATGATTGGTTATCTTTGCAAGTCTCTTCGAATTATCCGTTTGGTTTGGCCAACTAGATTGGTAGTTCTTGCAATGGGAGAAGTGCTTAGCTTTGGGTTCTTGCGGTGTCCTTTCCCGGTGTGATGGGGCAGCAAGGCACGTATTGTATTGTTGCCATTGAGGATAACAAGATGGTTTTTTTTATCATATTGCATGAATTTATCCCTCTACATCATGTCATCTTGCTTAAGGCGTTACTCTGATTTCATTAACTTAATACTCTAGATGCATGCTGGATAGCGGTCGATGAATGGAGTAATACTAGTAGATGCAGGCACGAGTCGGTCTACTTGTCTCGGACGTGATGCCTATATACATGATCATACCTAGATACTCTCATAACTATGCTCAATTCTGTCAATTGCTCAACAGTAATTCGTTCACCCACCGTAAAATACTTATGCTCTTGAGAGAAGCCACTAGTGAAATCTATGGCCCCGGGTCTATTCTCTATCATATTAATCTTCCACCACTTTAATATTGCTTTGCTTTTTATTTTACTTTGCATCTTTATACCAAAAATACCAAAAATATTATCTATCATCTCTATCAGATCTCACTCTCGTAAGTGACCGTGAATGGATTGACAACCCCTAATCGCGTTGGTTGCGTGGAGCTATTTGTTTTGTGTAGGTATGAGGGACTCGCACGTGGCCTCCTACTGGGTTGATACCTTGGTTCTCAAAAACTGAGGGAAATACTTACGCTACTTTGCTGCATCATCCTCTCCTCTTCGGGGAAATCCAACGCAAGCTCAAAAGGTAGCAATGCCCCCTGCTGTCTTAGAACTTATGTCGTAGTAGTGTGTAACATGCCATATGCACTGTTAAACCGTGTGTTGATGGTGTACGAGTAGTGTTAATTCAACTGTTGTTCATATATGATACATCTGCTATGAAGTGTGCTGCATTTGGGTAGTAAGGACACCACATTTGAAACGGTAAGCAGAACAAATACGTGCACAGCCAAACAACTGTGGTTTGTATCTACTCATCCCAAAAGCACAAACGCAGATAATCAAACAACATGCCTAATCTTTTCTGGAGGTTATGCTTTTGAAATTGGGCTTCCATGCAAATCTGGTGAGGTTGATCATGAAGTGTGTCACTTCTGTTCGATTCCTTGTGCGTGTGAATGGGGAGTTGCAACCATACTTCAGCTCCTCCAGAGGGCTGCAGCAGGGATGCCCAGCGTCACCCTATTTATTTCTCCTATGTGCGGAAGGGTTCTCATCCCTACTGAAGAATTATGGTCCATATATTGATCGAGGCGTAAGAGTAAACTTCAGGGCACCATGGGTGAACCACCTCTTTTTCGCTGATGATAGCCTCATCTTCATCAAGGCGAGTGTGGAAAGTGCAGCAAGGCTTAATGAAATTCTTGAGATTTACGGCGAGGCTTCCTGATACGTCTCCAACGTATCTACTTTTCCAAACACTTTTGCCCTTGTTTTGGACTCTAACTTGCACGATTTGAATGAATCTAACCCGGACTGATGCTGTTTTCAGCAGAACTGCCATGATGTTGTTTTATGTGTAGAAAACAAACGTTTTCGGAATGTCCTGAAAATCCACGGAGGCAGTTTTTGGAAAATATAAAAAATACTGGCGAAAGAATCAAGACTAGGGGGCCCACAGCCTGTCCACGAGGGTGGCGCGCCCCCTATCTCGTGGGCCCCCTGAGGCTCCGCCGACCTCAACTCCAACTCCATATATTCCGTCTCGCGGAGAAAAAAATTAGAGAGAAAGTTTCATCGCGTTTTACGATACGGAGCCGCCGCCAAGCCCTAATCTCTCTCGGGAGGGCTGATCTGGAGTCCGTTCGGGGCTCCGGAGAGGGGGATTCGTCGCCGTCGTCATCATCAACCATCCTACATCACCAATTTCATGATGCTCACTGCCGTGCGTGAGTAATTCCATCGTAGGCTTTCTGGACGGTGATGGGTTGGATGAGATTTACCATGTAATCAAGTTAGTTTTGTTAGGGTTTGATCCCTAGTATCCACTATGTTCTAAGATTGATGTTGCTATGAGTTTGCTATGCTTATTGTTTGTCACTAGGGCCCGAGTGCCATGATTTCAGATCTGAACCTATTATGTTTTCATGAATATATGTGTGTTCTTGATCCTATCTTGCAAGTCTATAGTCACCTATTATGTGTTACTATCCGACAACCCCGAAATGACAATAATCGGGATACTTCTTGGTGATGAACATAGTTTGAGGAGTTCATGAATTCACTATGTGCTAATGCTTTGTTCTGGTTCTCTATTAAAAGGAGGCCTTAATATCCCTTAGTTTCCGCTAGGACCCCGCTGCCACGGAGGGTAGGACAAAGATGTCATGCAAGTTCTTTTCCATAAGCACGTATGACTATTTACAGAATACATGTCTACATTACATTGATGAATTGGAGCTAGTTCTGTGTCACCCTATGTTATAGCTATTACATGAGGAATTGCATCCGACATAATTATCCATCACCGATCCATTGCCTATGAGCTTTTCACATCTTGTGTTTCGCTTATTTACTTTTCCGTTGCTATTGTTACAATCACTACAAAACCCAAAAATATTACTTTTGTTACCGTTACCTTTATTATCATACTACTTTGCTACTAAATACTTTGCTGCAGATACTAAGTTATCCAGGTGTGGTTGAATTGACAACTCAACTGCTAATACTCAAGAATATTCTTTGGCTCCCCTTGTGTCGAATCAATAAATTTGGGTTGAATACTTAACCCTCGAAAGCTGTTGCGATCCCCTACATTTGTGGGTTATGCAGACTAATTTCTGGCGCCGTTGCCGGGGAGCATAGCTCTATTCTCTGAGTCACTTGGGATTTATATCTGTTGATCAATATGAAGAACTTGAAAGACGACAGAACCAAGATTTTGCCCTCAACTACGAGGGGAGGTAAGGAACTTCCATCTAGCTCTGCACTAGATTCTCCTTCCGTTATTAGTAAGCTTGCGACACCTAAACCTGCTACTGCTATGAACTCTGATATGTCGCATGTTATTGATGATGTCACTTCTGCTTTGCATGATACTTATGATGAAAATACTTCTGTGCATGATACTACTTTGCCATTAGGTGAATTTCTTGTTGAACAACTTGCTAGGGCTAGAGAGAATGAAATTATTGAAGATGCTATTATTGATGATAGTGATGATGAAGGTTCTCCTAATGATTATGAATTGCCTGTTGTTCATGAGGGTTATGTTATGAATGAAGAAGCTGCTAGAGCTATCTTTGCTTGCAATGATAGATATGATCTTAAGAAATTATTAGCTAAATGGAAGCAGCAGTCTCTTAATGCTAGAATGAAACCTGACCACTGCTTTTGCTACTTCACCTATATGTATTCTTGATAAGGATTATGAATTCTCTGTTGATCCTGAAATTATTACTTTAGTTGAATCTGATCCTTTTATGGCCTTGAATCTGAAACTGTTGTGGCACATCTTACCAAGTTGAATGATATAGCCACCCTGTTTACTCATGATGATAAATCTCGCTATTATTATATCCTTAAGATATTTCCGTTCTCATTAAAGGGTGATGCTAAGACTTGGTATAATTCTCTTGCTCCTGGTTGTGTGCGTAGTCCCCAGGATATGATTTATTACTTCTTTGCTAAATATTTCCCTGCTCATAAGAAATAAGCTGCCTTGCGGGAAATATATAACTTTGTGCAAATCAAAGAAGAGAGTCTCCCAAAAGCTTGGGGGAGGCTTCTCCGATTACTTAATGCTTTGCCTGATCATCCTCTTAAGAAAAACGAAATACTTGATATCTTTTATAATGGACTAATCGATGCTTCCAAGGACTACTTGGATAGTTGTGCTGGTTGTGTTTTCAGGGAAAGAATAGTCGACAAAGCTGAATTACTATTGAATAATATGTTGAGTAATGAAAATAATTAGACTCTTCCTGAGCCAATTCCTGAACCAACTGAGCCAACTCCTGAGCCTATTCCTAAACCCACTCCAAAGAAGAGAGGTGTTTATTTCTCAGTCCTGAAGATATGCAAGAGGCAAAGAAATCAATGAAAGAAAAAGGTATTAAAGCTGAATATGTTAAGAATTTACCACCCATTGAAGAAATACATGGTCTTAATGTACCGCCTGTTGAAGAACCCCATTGTCTTGATAACCCGACACAGGTACTAAAGGTAAATTCTCTATATAGATATGATAAAGTTGAAGTCCCCTCTACTAAATTTCATAGCCCATGCTTAGATGAATTTGATGACTCTATGGCTAGACAAGAAAGTTTTAATGCTTATGTTGGTAGGGAGTTAAAGAATAATGCCTTCGAGATAGGACGCGTGAGCGATTATATGGCTAGAGTTAAAGGTGAACTTAAACTCGTTAGCAAATATGCTTCTATGGTTTCTACTCAAGCTGAGCAAGTACTTAAAGCTCATGATGATTTGCTTGATGAATTAAATAATAAACCTAACTTTGTTGTTAGAGTGGCTACTAGAACTGGTAGAATGACTCAGGAACCTTTGTATCCTGAAGGCCACCCTAAGAGAATCGAGCAAGATTCTCAGAGAAATAATTTAGAGGCACCTAGTTCTTCTAAAAGAAGAAAAAGAAAAAGCGATAGGACTTTGCATGCTTCTAGTGAACCTCATAGACACACACGAGAATCCCAATGATATTTCTATCTCTGATGCTGAAACACAATCAGGTGATGAACATGAACCTAGTGATAATGTTAATGATAATGTTCATGTTGATGCTCAACCTAGCAAAAATAATGAAGTAGAGATTGAACCTGCTATTGATCTTGATAACCCATAATCAAAGAATCAACATTATGATAAGAGATATTTTGTTGCTAGGAAGCACGGTAGAGAAAGAGAACCATGGGTTCAGAAACCCATGCCCTTTCCTCCTAAACCATCCAATACAAAAGATGATGAGGATTTTGAGCGTTTTCTGAAATGATTAGACCTATTTTCTTATGTATGCGCTTAAGCTGATATGCTCAAAGTAAATCCTTATGCTAAATATATGTAGGATATCATTACAAATAAAAGAAAGATACCGGAAGCTGAAATTTCCACCATGCTTGCTAATTACACTTTTAAGGGTGGAATACCAAAGAAACTTGGAGATCCGGGGGTACCAACTATACCATGCTCCATTAAATGAAATTATGTTAGAAGTGCTTTATGTGATCTTGGAGCCGGTGTTAGTGTTATGCCTCTCTCTTTAAATCATAGACGTGAATTGAATAAGTTGACACCTACTGAAATATCTTTGCAAATGGCTGATAAATCAACTGCTATACCTGTCGGTATTTGCGAGGATGTGCCTGTTGTAGTTGCAAATGTCACTATCTTAACAGACTTTGTTATTCTTGATATTCCCGAGGATGATAGTATGTCGATTATCCTTGGTAGACCCTTTTTGAATACTGCAGGGGCTGTTATTGATTGCAACAAAGGCAATGTCACTTTTCTTGTTAATGGTAATGAGCATACGGTACACTTTCTGAGGAAACAATCTCAAGTCCATAACATCAATTCTATTGGAAAAGTTCCAACTATCATTATTGGAGGTTTTGAATTTCCTCTCCCTACTGTCGAGAAAAAAAATATGATATTCTCATTGTTGGGGATTTTCATATCCCCGTTGAGGTAACTTAGTGTCAGTCGAAATTTCTCCGGTTCTGTGTTATGCAGAATGAGTTTGTTAACAAGACTTGATCAACCTTGTTAGTGGATTCATTTTGATGATCATGATATGGATGAAACTAGAAGGCACAACCTTCTGTACCCTCTTTTTACTTTCTGTTATTTAGAATAAATAAAGCAAAAATAGTATTATCCATCTGTTTTCTGAATTGTCCGTGCAATAAAAAAATACCCCGAAAATAAAAGTGCTCCAAATGCCCTGCAAATTTAGTATGTTTTTTTTGAATATTTGAGGATTTTAGGCACTGAAATCACTGCAGGAGGGGCAAGCACCAGGCCACGAGAGTGGGGGCGCGCCCACCTACCTGGCGCGCCCCATCTCGTGGGCCCCTGGTGGCCCCCTCCACTTATGCCAGCACCCACACACTCCATCTTCTTCCCAAAAAAATCCCCATCCAACTCAAGCACGAGTTCTAGCTCATTTTGCTGCGATTTTTGATCTCCTTGCTCCAAGCTCCATTCACAAAACTGCTTTGGGAGATTGTTGCTTGGTATGTGACTCCTCCATTGGTCCAATTAGTTTTTGTTCTAGTGCTTTATTCATTGCAAACTTCTGCTGCATAAGTAACCATGTTATTGAGCTTGCATGTTACATTTATGAGGTCCCAAGCAATTCTAATGCATGATATAGGCTCTAGGCACTTGTAGGAGTAGTTGCTACCAATCTTGTTTAGTTTCATTCACTTTTATTTTGAAGTTACTAAAATTTCAGAAATTTTTCAGAAAAAGAAATATGTCTAGGAGAATGTACCAAGGCGGTTCCTCGGTGAAGAAAGGGCCCAGGATTGATATACGTGAGCAAGATGTTGAATTACCGAGGGACGCAGATGTACGAGCTTGTGAGTGGCCATCCGACGATTTTATGGTCGAAGCAGGCTTTAAGGAGGAATTTGACGCGTATGTGCGTAATGCTGAGCTGGAGGACTTCTTACAAGATAAGTGTCCTTAGTACTACCAATTGACTGATTCCTTTGTGCGGAGGTTTAAATATAACTGTACGCGCAATTCTCCTAGTGTCCTATTTGATATTTATGATACATCTTATACCATGGACTTAGAGGATTTCACAACTGCGTGCAAACTCCCGCAGTGGGGTAATATTAATGATCCTCACAAATCTGAATTTAGAGATTTCCTTGCTAATATTACTGTGGGAGAATCCAGGGACATAGCACAAGCTACCATAGGGAGCGTTCATTTTCCTGCTATACATTATTTTGCTCTCTTCATTGGTAGATGCATTAACGGTAAAGACGAAGCATGTCATATGTGTGTCCCTGATCTTAGTGTCCTCAAGAGTGCCGTGTTAGGTAATAAAGATTATAACTTGGGGGCAATAGTTGCACGTAGGTTGCATAATAATGGTAGAGCTAGAGATTTATTTGGAGGAATTTATGCGACCCGTGTGGCCAATTATCTTGGTACAGCCCCGCGTGAGGGGGATATGATGTTACCTCCTGCTTATTTAGATTATGACGCTATGGTCAACCATCATTTTCTTAGGAGGAATGAACAATTCCTCCACTATCGACCAATCTATGACAAACGCAACGTCGTCCATGTTACTCTTCCTGCTCCTGTCCTTTTTGATTATCAGACAAAAGGAAGATATGTTGTTACCAGGGAGGAAGCAGCTGAACACGAGGGGAGAGCAGACGCAGCTCGCCAACATGCCGCAGCTCAGGAGGCAATTGCTGCTGCATCTCAGTACGACCCCAGCTACAACTACGGATATCAGTCAGGCGGTCTTTGGTACTAGACCAACTTAGGCCAAAAGCCTAAGCTTGGGGGAGTATGTATTTCTCACCGACTTTACATTCATGTTCACACACTAGTCGTTGGTGCTCATACTCTTTCATTGTATTATCCATGCTAGTTTAAATTTCTTTTTCTAGCTTTCTTCTTATGTGTTTCATAAACCTTAATAAAAACCAAAAAAATTAGTTAGTTTAATTTCCATGCTTGTGGTAGAAATTAAAATGAAAACCCAAAAAGATTTCTCGTTCTTCTTCTTACTTGTTGGGAGCCTTCCCGTGTGAATAGTTTTATTTTGTTTTCTTTTCTTTGGGGGTCGAGAGTAGAAGACCATATTAAAAATGTTTAGTGTCTCTCATATGCATGATTGTTTATTTAACTTAGAGCCCATATTACCCTGTCTTCTCTCTTGAGTTGAATGTTTGCAGATTCCAGCTTAGTCCAATGCACGCACACTATTATTATTATACACATCGTTCGGTCATGCAAGTGAAAGGCAATAATGACGATATATGATGGACTTATTGAGATGAGAAAAGCTGGTATGAACTCGACCTCTCTTGTTTTTGTAAATATGATGAGTTTATGAAGTAAACATATTTGCAATGACATTTAGGGATTATAGTTGCTTGTGCCATGCTTGATTAGCTATGAGTTATAATGGTTTGCCTTGCGTGCCAACATGCTATTAGAATGATTATGATGTGGTATGATGGGATGGTATCCTCCTTTGAATGAATTGAGTGACTCGACTTGGCACATGTTCACGCATGTAGTTGAAACAAATCAACATAGCCTTCATGATATTTATGTTCATGGTGGATTATATCCTACTCATGCTTGTAGTCGGTGTGAATTAATTTTAATACATGTTTATGACTGTTGTCGCTCTCTCAGTTGGTCGCTTCCAGTCTTTTGCTAGCCTTCACCTGTACTAAGCGGGAATACTGCTTGTGCATCCAAACTCCTTAAACCCCAAAGTTGTTCCAAATGAGTCCACCATACCTTCCTATATGTGGTATTTACCTGTCGTTCCAAGTAAATTTGTATGTGCCAAACTCCAAACCTTCAAATGAAATTCTGTTTTGTATGCTCGAGCAGCTCATGTTTCAACTAGGGCTGCCTATATCTTCCATGCTAGGTGGGTTATTCTCAAGAGGAGTGGACTCCGCTCCTCATTCACGAGAAAGGGCCGTAACCGGGATGCCCAGTCCCATGATCCAAAAGATCAAAGCAAATCAAAATAATTAAACAAAACTCCCCGGGGCTGTTGTTAGTTGGAGGCACTCGTTGTTTTGAGCAAGCCATGGATTGATGCTTGTTGGTGGTTGGGGAGTATAAACCTTTAACATTCTGTTTGGGAACTGCCTATAATGCATGTAGTATGGAAGATACAACCATCTCATAGTTTTTGTGTTGACAGTGAAAGTATGCCGCTCAAAATGTTATTCAATCTCTATTTTAAAATCGAGCTCTGGCACCTCTACAAATCCCTGCTTCCCTCTGCGAAGGGCCTATCTATTTACTTTTATGTTGTGTCATCACCTTCTTATTAAAAAGCACCCGCTGGAGAGCACACTGTCATTTGCATTCATTACTATTGGTTTATATTGGGTATGACTTGACTGGATCTCTTTTACCATGAATTACAATGTTTAGTCAGTCCTTGATCTTTAAAGGTGCTCTACATTTATGTTTTGCGGTCTCAAAGGGCTAGCGAGATACCATTTTGTTATATCATGTTATGATTGTTTTGAGAAAGTGATGTCATCCGAGTTTTATTATTATGGCTCGCTAGCTGATCATGCTATTGATATGAGTAATTGTGAGACCTGAGTGTTATTGTGAGTATGGTTAGTTCATAATATTTGCTGAAACCTGAATGCTAGCTTTGCATGTTTACAACAACAAGAGCAAACAGAGTTTGTAAAAGTTTTTCTTTATCACTTTCAGTTTATCAACTGAATTTCTTGAGGACAAGCAAAGGTTTAAGCTTGGGGGAGTTGGTACGTCTCCCAACGTATCTACTTTTGCAAACACTTTTGCCCTTGTTTTGGACTCTAACTTGCATGATTTGAATGAAACTAACCCGGACTGACGCTGTTTTCAGCAGAACTGCCATGATGTTGTTTTATGTGTAGAAAACAAAAGTTCTCGAAATGTCCCGAAAATCCACGGAGGCAGTTTTTGGAAAATATAAAAAATACTGGCGAAAGAATCAAGACCAAGGGGCCCACACCCTATCCACGAGGGTGGGGGCGCGCCCTCCCCCCTGGGCGCGCCCTGATAACCCACAAGTGTAGGGGGTCACAACAGCTTTCGAGGGTAAAATATTCAACCCAAATTTATTGATTCCACACAAGGGGAGCCAAAGAATATTCTCAAGTATTAGCAACTGAGTTGTCAGTTCAGCCACACCTGGATAACTTAATATCTGCAGCAAGGTATTTAGTAGCAAAGTAGTATGATAGTAGTGGTAACGGTAACAAAAGAGTAATGAAAGCAAAAGTAATATTTTTGGTGTTTTGTAATGATTATACGATAACAACGGGAAAGTAAATAAGCGTAAACCAGTATATGGAAAGCTCGTTGGCATTGGATCGGTGATGGATAATTATGCCAGATGCGGTTCATCATGTAACAGTAATAACATAGGGTGACACAGAACTAGCTCCAATTCATCAATGTAATGTAGGCATGAATTCCGAATATAGTCATATGTGCTTATGGAAAAGAACTTGGATGACATCTTTTGTCCTACCCTCCCGTGGCAGTGGGGTCCTAATTAATGGAAACTAAGGGACATTAAGGCCTCCTTTTAATAGAGAAACGGAACAAAGCATTAGCACATAGTGAATACATGAACTCCTCAAACTATGGTCATCACCGAGAAGTATCCCGATTATTGTCACTTGAGGTTGTCGGATCATAACACATAATAGGTGACTATAGACTTGCAAGATAGGATCAAGAACTCACATATATTCATGAAAACACAATAGGTTCAGATCTGAAATCATGGCACTCGGGCCCTAGTGACAAGCATTAAGCATAGCAAAGTCATCGCAACATCAATCTCAGAACATAGTGGATACTAGGGATCAAACCCTAACAAAACTAACTTGATTACACGTTAAATCTCATCCAACCCATCACCTTCCAGCAAGCCTACAATGGAATTACTCACGCATCTCGGTGAGCTTCATGAAATTGGTGATGGAGGATGGTTGATGACGACGGCAACGAATCCCCCTCTCCGGAGCCCCGAATGGACTCCAGATCAGCCCTCCCGAGAGAGATTAGGGCTTGGCGGCGGCTCCGTATCGTAAAACGCGATGATTTCTTCTCCCTGATTTTTCTCTCTCCGAAAGCAAATATATAGAGTTGGAGTTGGCGTCGGAGGAGCTCCAGGGGGCCCGCGAGGTAGGGGTCACGCCCCCACCCTCGTGGACACGGTGTGGGCCCCCCTGGTCTTCATCTTTGGCAAGGATTTTTTATTTTTTTTTGACTAGATGTTCCGTGGAGTTTCAGGTCATTCCGAGAACTTTTGTTTCCTGCACATAAAACAACATCATGGCAATTCTGCTGAAAACAGCGTCAGTCCGGGTTAGTTCCATTCAAATCATACAAGTTAGAGTCCAAAACAAGGGAAAAAGTGTTTGGAAAAGTAGATACGACGGAGACATATCAACTCCCCCAAGCTTAAACCTTTGCTTGTCCTCAAGCAATTCAGTTGATAAACTGAAAGAGAAAAAGAAAAACTTTTACAAACTCTATTTGCTCTTGTTGTTGTAAATATGTAAAGCCAACATTCAGGTTTTCAGCAAAAATTATAACTAACCACATTTGCAATAATTCTCAGGTCTCATGTTTACTCATTTCAATGACATAATCAACTAGCGAGTCATAATAATAAATCTCGGATGACAACACTTTCTCAAAACAGTCATAATATGATATAACAAGATGGTATCTTGCTAGCCCTTTCTGAGACCGCAAAACATAAATGCAGAGCACCTTTAAAGATCAAGGACTGACTAGACATTGTAGTTAATGGTAAAAGAGATCCAATCATAGTCATACCCACTATAAATTAATAGTAATGGATGCAAATAACAATTGTGCTCTCCAGCTAGTGCTTTTTAATAAGAGGGTGATGACTCAACATGAAAGTAAATAGATAGGCCCTTCGCAGAGGGAAGCAGGGATTTGTAGAGGTGCAAGCTCGGTTTTGAAATAGAGATAAATAATATTTTGAGCGGCATACTTTCATTGTCAACATAACAACTAAGACATGGAGATATCTTCCATGCTACACACATTATAGGCGGTTCCCAAACAGAATGGTAAATTTTATACTCCCCCTCCACCAACAAGCATCAATCCATGGCTTGCTCGAAACAACGAGTGCCTCCAACTAAGATCAGGTCCCAGGGGGAGTTTCGTTTGCAATTATTTTTGATTTAGTTTGCATAAAGCATGGGAATTTGGGCATCCGGTGACCAGCCATTTTCTCTGAGTGAGGAGCGGTCCACTCCTCTTGAGAATAACCCGCCTAACACGGAAGATAAGGGCAGCCTTAGTTGATACATGAGCTATTCGAGCATACAAAAGCAGAATGATTATTTGAAGGTTTAGAGTTTGGCACATACAAATTTACTTGGAACGGCAGGTAAATACTGCATATAGGAAGGTATAGTGGACTCATCTGGAATAACTTTGGGGTTTAAGGGCTTGGATGCACAAGCAGTATTCCCGCTTAGTACAAGTGAAGGCTAGCAAAAGGCGGGAAGCGACCAACTAGAGAGCGACAACAGTCATGAACATGCATTAAAATTAATAAACGTTGGATGCAAGCATGAGTAGGATATAATCCACCATGAACATAAATATCGTGAAGGCTATGTTGGTTTGTTTCAACTACATGTGTGAACATGTGCCAAGTCAAGTCACTTAAATCATTCAAAGGAGGATACCACCCCATCATACCACATCACAACCATTTTAATAGCATGTTGGCACGCAAGGTAAACCATTATAACTCATAGCTAATCAAGCATGGCATAAGCAACTATGATCTCTAATTGTCATTGAAAACATGTTTATTCATAATAAGCTGAATCAAGAACGATGAACTCATCATATTTACAAAAACAAGAGAGGCCGAGTTCATACCAGCTTCGCTTATCCCAATCAATTCATCATATATCATCATTTTTGCCTTTCACTTGCACGACTGAACGATGTGGATAATAATAAGAGTGTACGTGCATTGGACTAAGCTGGAATCTGCGAGCATTCAATAAGCAGGAGAAGATAAGGCAATATGGGCTCTCGGTTAAATCAACAATAATGCATATAAGAGCCACTTCAACAATTTAATCATGGTCTTCTCCTATCGACCCCCAAAGAAAAGAAAGGAAATAAAAACTATTTACACGGGAAAGCTCCCAACAAGCAAAAGAAGAACAAGAAATATTTTTGGGTTTTCTTTTTAATTATTACTACTACAGCAGGAAAAGTAAACTAACTAGAAGCTACACTAAGTTTTTTTTGTTTTCTTAAAGTTTAACAAACTTACAAGAAGAAAGCAGGAAAAAGAAAATAAACTAGCATGGATATTACAGTGAAAGAGTATGAGCACCAATATTTAGTAATGAGTGTGTGTGAACATAAATGTAATGTCGGTGGGAAATACGTACTCCCCCAAGCTTAGGCTTTTGGCCTAAGTTGGTTCATTGCCAGGGATGGCATGGCGGATACCCGTAGGTGTAGCAGGGGTCGTACTGTGATGCAGCGGCTATCGCATCCTGAGCTGCAGTGTGGCGTCGAGCTGCCTCCGCTCTCCTATCGTACTCATCTGTCTCCTCTCTGGTAATAACATGTCTTCCTTTTGTCTCCTCACAAATGAGCTAGTGAGATCTGTGGGCATTTGTCTGCCTCAAAGTCCACAAGATCGGCGTTACGCAAATATGCGTTAAATTCTTCTTTGATTCCTGCACGATCCATAAAATTTTCTAAAGGCCACTCACAAGGCCGCACTGGAGCATCCCTTGGGGGTTCCTCATCAGCATCACGCGTTGCAAGCCTGGGGCCTTGCTTCCTTGAAGAACCACCTTGGAACATGTTCCTAAGAATATTGCTTCCTCTGAAAAATTTCTGAAATTTTTAGTAACTTAAAACAAAAGTGAGCCAAGCTCAATAAAATTGATAGCAACTACTCCTACAAGTGCCTAGAGGATATATCATGTATTAAAACTACTTGGAACCATATAAGTTTGTCATGCAAGCTCAAGAACATGGTCACCTAGGCAGCACAAATTTGCAAAGAATAAAGCACTAGAACAAAAACTAATTGGACCAATGGAGGAGTCACATACCAAGGAACAATCTCCCCAAGCAGTTTGGTGAGAGGTGCTTTGAGCAAGGAGATCAAATCGCAGCAAAGTGAGCTAAAACTCGTGCTTGAGCCAGATATTCGTGTTTATGGGAGGAAGAAGAAGAGGATGGGTGCAGGAATAAGTGGAGGAGGGCCACCATGGGCCCATGAGGCAGGGGGGCGCGCCTAGGGGGGTAGGGCACGCCCTCCACCCTCGTGGCCAGGTGGCAGCTCCCCCCCGTGGTAATTTTTGCACCATAAATCCTCAAATATTCCCGAAAAAATCATATTAAATTGGCATGACATTTGGAGGACTTCTATTTTTGGGGTATTTTTATATTGCAAGATAAATTAGGAAACAAAGCAGAAAAATACTATTTTACTTTATTTCAACTAAATAACATAAAGTATAAAGAGGGTACAGAAGGTTGTGCCTTCTAGTTTCATCCGTCTCATGATCATCAAAAGGAATCCACTAACAAGGTTGATCAAGTCTTGTTAACAAACTCATTCCGAATAACATGGAACCGGAGAAATTTCGAATAACACTACGTTACCTCAACGGGGATATGTGTTGGGGAACGTTGCAGAAAATAAAAAAATTTCTACGGTTTCACCAAGATCAATCTATGAGTTCATCTAGCAACGAGAGAGAGGAGTGCATCTACATACCCTTGTAGATCGAGCGGAAGCGTTCAAGAGAACGGGGTTGAGGGAGTCGTACTCGTCGTGATCCAAATCACCGATGATCCTAGTGCTGAACGGATAGCACCTCTGCGTTCAACACACGTACGGTTGGGGAAGACGTCTCCTACTTCTTGATCCAGCAAGGGGAAGGAGATGTTGATGAAGATCCAGCAGCACGACGGCGTGGTGGTGGATGCAGCAGCAATCTCGGCAGGGTTTCGCCAAGCGTCTGCGAGAGGGAGAGG
This sequence comes from Aegilops bicornis, assembly GCA_021605145.1. NCBI lineage: Eukaryota > Viridiplantae > Streptophyta > Magnoliopsida > Poales > Poaceae > Aegilops > Aegilops bicornis. Next base: position 57,793,930 of record CM038670.1, read on the forward strand.
TGTAGCAAGGGGAGAGGGAGGCGCCAAGAGCATGGGTGCGGCTGCCCTCCCTCCCCCTCTTTATATAGGCCCCTAGGGGCGCCGGCCACAGAGATGGGATCTCCAAGGGGCGGCGGCGGGTGGCTTGCCCCAAGCCGGTGGAGGCGCCACCCCTAGGGTTTCCCAACCCTAGGCGCAAGGGGACCAAGGGGCGCACCAGCCCACCGAGGCTGGTTCCCCTCCACTTCAGCCCATGGGGCCCTCCGGGATAGGTGGCCCCACCGGTGGACCCAGGACCATTCCGGTGGTCCCGGTACAATACAGTGACCCGAAACTTTCCCGATGGCCGAAAACTGAGTTCCTATATATAATTCTTTACCTCCGGACCATTCTGGAACTCCTCGTGACATCCGGGATCTCATCCGGGACTCCGAACAACTTTCGGGTTATTGCATACTCATATCTATACAACCCTAGCGTCACCGAACTTTAAGTGTGTAGACCCTACGGGTTCGGGAGACATGCATACATGACCGAGACGCCTCTCCGGTCAATAACCAACAACGGGATCTGGATACCCATGTTTGCTCCCACATGCTCCTCGATGATCTCATCGGATGAACCACGATGTCGAGGATTCAAGCAACCCCGTATACAATTCCCTTTGTCAATCGGTACATTACTTGCCCGAGATTCGATCGTCGGTGTCCCAATACCTCGTTTAATCTCGTTACCGGCAAGTCACTTTACTAAATCTGTAATGCATGATCCCATGACCGGACACTTGGTCACATTGATCTCATTATGATGATGCATTACCGAGTGGGCCCGGAGATACCTCTCCGTCATACGGAGTGACAAATCCAGTCTTGATTCGTACAACCCAATGTAGACACTTTCGGAGATACCCGTAGTGTACTTTTATAGTCACCCGATTACGTTGTGACGTTTGGCACCCAAAGCACTCCTACGGTATCCGGGAGTTGCACAATCTCATGGTCTAAGGAAATGATACTTGACATTTGGAAAAGCTCTAGCTAAACGAACTACACGACCTTTGAGCTATGCTTAGGATTGGGTCTTGTCCATCACATCATTCTCCCCATGATGTAATCCCGTTATCAATGACATCCAATGTCCATAGTCAGGAAACCATGACTATCTGTTGATCAACGAGCTAGTTAACTAGAGGCTCACTAGGGACACGGTGTGGTCTATGCATTCACACGTGTATTACGATTGTCGGATAACACAATTATAGCATGAATAATAGACTATTATCATGAACAAAGAAATATAATAATAACCATTTTATTATTGCCTCTAGGGCATATTTCCAACAGTCTCCCACTTGCACTAGAGTCAATCATCTAGTTTACATTGTGATGAATCGAACACCCATAGAGTTCTGGTGTTGATCATGTTTTTCCCTAGGGAGAGGTTTAGTCAACGGATCTGCTACATTCAGGTCCATCTTGAACATTTTCACGAATGGAGTTGAAGCGACGCTTGATGTGCCTGGTCTTCTTGTGAAACCTGGGCTCCTTGGCAAGTGCAATAGCTCCAAAGGTCTTTGTCACGGAAGAGTGCGATCGGCCCCGACGCATTGGGTATGACTCCTAGGTCGGTGATGAACTCCTTCACCCAGATTGCTTCATGCGCTGCCTCCGAGGCTGCCATGTACTCTGCTTCACATGTAGATCCCGTCACGACGCTTTGCTTGCAACTGCACCAGCTTACTGCCTCACCATTCAAAATATACACGTATCCGGTTTGTGACTTAGAGTCATCCAGATCTGTGTCGAAGCTAGCGTCGACGTAACCCTTCTGACGAGCTCTTCGTCACCTCCATAGACGAGAAACATGTCCTTTGTCCTTTTCGGTGCTTCAGGATATTCTTGACCATCATCCGGTGTTCCTTGCTGGGATTACTTTGGTACCTCCCTACCAAACTTACGGCAAGGTTTACATCAGGTCTGGTACACAAGCATGGCATACATAATAGATCCTATGGCTGAGGCATAGGGATGACACTCATCTCTTCTTTATCTTACGTCAGTGGTCGGGCATTGAGCCGAGCTCAATCTCACACCTTGCAATACAGGCAAGAACCCTTTCTTGGACTGATCCATATTGAACTTCTTCAATATCTTATCAAGGTATGTGCTTTGTGAAAGACCTATGGGGCGTCTTGATCTATCCCTATAGATCTTGATGCCTAATATGTAAGCAGCTTCTCCAAGGTCCTTCATTGAAAAACCCTTATTCAAGTAGGCCATAATGCTGTCCAAAAGTTCTATATCATTTCCCATCAGAAGTATGTCATCTTGTAGGACCTTGAAGTATGTCTAGAGGGGGGGGGGGTGATTAGACTACTTGACCAATTAAAAACTTAGCCTTTTCCCAGTTTTAGAGTTTGGCAGATTTTAGCTATCTTAGGACAAGTCAAGCAATCATCACACAATTCAAGCAAGCCAGATTTTGGTGAGACCGATTACACAAACTCGGTGAGACCGATTTTGGTAATTAGCGAACTAGAGAGTTGGTCAGGTAAACTCGATGGGACCGATTTGCTCTTTTCGGTGAGACCGAAATGTTACAAAAGGGAAACAGAGAGTTTACATTGCAATCTCGGTGGGACCAATTCGCTCTTTTGGTGAGACCAAAATGTTACGAAAAGGAAACAGAGAGATTAAAATCCCATCTCGGTGAGACCGAGATCCCTATTGGTAGAACTGATTTGCCTAGGGTTTGTGGCAGTGGCTATGACATATGGAATCGGTGGCACCGGATTGGAAGAATCGGTGAGGCTGATTTTGGCTTTAGGTTTAGGTCATATGTGGATGTGAGAAAGTAGCTGAGGGTTTTGGAGCATATCACTAAGCACCACAGTAAGACGCTCATTAAGCAACACCTCATCCCTCCTTGATAGTATTGGCTTTTCCTATAGACTCAATGTGATCTTGAATCACTAAAATATAAAATGAAAGAGTCTTGAGCTTTTGAGCTTGAGCCAATCCTTTGTCATTAGCATTTTGAGGGATCCACTTTCATCATCCATGCCATGCCATTCATTGAGCTTTCCTGAAATGTTCATCTTGGAATAGCATTAGCTCAATGAGCTATATGTTGTTATGAATTACCAAAACCACCTAGGGATAGTTGCACTTTCAATCTCCCCTTTTGGTAATTGATGACAACATATAGATCAACAACCGACAAATGATAATAAGATTGAAAAACATCGTCGCTTTTAGAGGTATGTGATAAGCAAGAGCTCCCCCTAAATTAGGCTCATGGGTTACTCTTTCATGTCACATACATCTTGGTGGAGCGCTCAAAATGATACGGAATGAATACATGCACTCATCACCAAGCACAGTGAATGATCACATAGGATAGATAAGATAATATCATCAAACATGCATAAGTGTAGCTTATGATCAAACACATGATCATCAATGTCTCACAAGCATAGTATAATGTATCAAGCAACCAAAAGCAAACAAGTTTAAAAAACCACCAAATCAAGAGAGAACAAAAAGCAACACACTCTCTCGAAGCCTATGATCTATACATCTTTCTCCCCCTTTGGCAACAAGTTACCAAAAAGTTCATAGAAAATGCATAGTGCTAGATCGACTCTCGTGCTTGATCTTGGTGGTGGTGTCCGGATAATGCCAAGGACGAAAGCTTCAGTTGAAGTAGATGGAGCTGGAGCTGATGTAGGTGCTGGAGCTGGTGGCACTTAGGCTGTAGCTGGTGCAGATGAAGTTGCTCTTGTGTCAGGAACTGGCACAACAGATGACCTCGGGGCTCTAGGCACTATGGCAAAAGCATCAGTTGTTGTTTTGCCCTTCCTCTCCTCATGTCATCTTGTAGTTCCTCCACTGCAGACTGAATCTCAGTTACTTTCACATCGAAGTTATAGAACTTTTGTTCTATGATTCTCTCCAAGCTCTCCTGATTTTGAGTGAGGGTGGCCAATCCCTTCTCAATCCTCAGGGTTGATGCTATTAAGTATCCGAGCTGATCCTTCTTGTTCTTCAAGAAATAATCAGATGCCTCCTCCTGAGTTGGCATTCTGGCAGCCTTCTCCTTCCTTGCCTTCTCCTTCTTCTCTTGTGCTTGAACTGACGATGGATCATTCTCATTCATGACAACCTCATTGTTTTCAAAGTCTGGATAAATTGGAAAATGTTCCTTATCCAATAGATATTTACCTGTGCCCACCTTTGAGTTAATCAACTCCTGGATCTGAGGGGCATATCCACAACTTCTTTTCTGATCAGCAGCAGTCCTCTTAATGGATTCAACCATAAGGCTCATGACTTTGAATTTACATGGCACATCAAACAAATGCAACATGTTGATTGCATGCCCTCGATCATGTTGTGGTCACCAGACTTTGGCGATGAGGGTATGCCTTAAGATGGTATTGATAGTTGGCAGCCACAGCGGAAGGAAGTGGACTGATCCAAACTTATGTGTCTCAATGGTCGTATGCAGGATCTCCTTGTACATGTGTGCCATGGTATTGTGGTCCATTTTCTTCTTGGCATAAACATCAATATCATCTTCATTCTCCTTTGGGGCATGTATCAGCTTTGCCCACTCCTCCAAAGTTGACTGGTATCTTGTACCTTCAGACATCCACACTATCCTGCCATCTGGATAAAAGTGTGCTATGGAGTAGAACTGCATGATAAGTTCATCGTTCCAGTTGGTGAGATTTTGCCCAACAAAGTCTGCAACAGCAACAGCAACAGAATTGTCTTGCACTCCAGGATAGTGCTCTACATTTTCCTTCATGTAGGTCCAGTCGACCCACCTCATGTCACACACTATGGGCTTCTTATCTAGCAGAATGGTCTCATAAAAGTCCTGCTGTTCCTTGGTGTGGAATCAGAGTCCACAACAGTTCTTCTCCTTGTGGCATATGGATCTGTCATCCTCCATAGCCTCAACCCATTGTCTCTTCTGATCTTCATATCCTCAGCCACAGGATGGGCATCATTGTGGTCTGGTATCTTTGGCTTGAGCTTCCTCAAAACTTGTCCTTCTTCATCTTCTTCTTCAAAGAGACCTCGAGCCTTTGGGGCCTTGTTCTTCTCAGTAGCTGGAATACTCCTGGTATTCCTCTTTGGTGCAGACTTGGCCTTGGGGGCAGCTTTGGGTGCTTCCTTGGGCTTAGATGTGGCAGCTCCTGATCTTATAGCATCACCCATAAGCTTGGGTGCCTTTGGTGCTGGTGCAGCTGTCTCTTCTTCCTCTTCCATCATGGAAGACTTCCCAATAACTCTGACTGTGGTCTTCTTGACCCTCTCTTTCCTTTTCTTCCCTTCAGCTGCAGCTGGCTCTTTGGGATCAGAATTTTCAGGAATTTGTGTTGATGCTCTGGCCTTTGGCATAGGTGTCCTCTTGGCAGGAACTTTCTTATTAAGTCCAGGCTTTGAGCTATGTGCTAAGCCATACTCCTTTTTGAGCACAACCTTCTTGGAGGTTGCTTCATCCTCTTCTACCCTATAATCCTCATCTTCTGAATCTGAGGTTTTCTTCTTCCTTTGCCTGGTGGCAGCTTTAGGCAGATTGCTTGGGGTGCTCCTGCTGCCTTCAACTGACGAGCTGGAGGGACTAGTGCCCTCACTCATGTCCACCTTCTCCTCGACTGTTACAGGCTGTCACCTGTGGTGACATCTTGTTCTTGACCACATGAAGAGTTATAGATGAGGTAGAGTGGATGAGCATCAAAAATACAGAGATTTTGCAAAAGAATGACTCAAAAATTCAGTTTTAGTTTTCCACATAAAGCATTTCGGATCAACCGATTTTCAAACTCGGTGATACCGAAGCAGTTTTGGAACCTAAACTGTTGAACTTCGGTTGGACCGAGTCACGATTCGATGTACGAGAGACTGCTAGGTTTCACAAAGTCCTAAAATCGGTCTCACCGATTAGCAATTCTCGGTCAGACCGAGTCTCACTAGTGCAATGGCATAAGCCAAATCAGTGGGACCGAGTTTTTCAACTCGGTGGGTCCGAGATGGTTTCGGCGGAAACCTAACCCTAAATTTTCGAATCAAAGCTATTCTATGGATTGCATTGACTGGATAGGAGTGTTTCAATCGTGGCAATAATCAATAAGAACACAATGTGCTGAGAATCGGACGAGGAAAGCACAGTGATCGAGTCCATACCCTAGTTCGGCGGAGACTCGCTACGGCGGCAACGGCGGGGTTGATTTCCGTTGACGGGGGCGGATACCAGCTGACGGCGGTGGCGGCGAGGAGACGATCCGGAGACCATGGAGGCAGCGAGCTATTCTTGTGGCGAAGAGGTTCGGAGAAATTTCCAAATTTTGCCCGTGACTATATATAGCCCGACCACAGCCGGTGTGACCGAAGTGGAACAACTCGGTGGCACCGAGATGCAAAAGCGTATGTACAGTTATTGCAACTCGGTGTGACCGAAGAGTTCAAATCGGTTGCACCGAGATTGAAAACCTAGATCGACTAAGTGATCTCGGTAAGACCGAAATGGAAGAATCGGTAAGACCGAAAATCACAAAGAAGTTTTGGAAGTTTAAGTCTATGACGAATCGGGGACTCCGAGTGCTCCTCACACAGAATGGTTCGAATCTGACTTGATCAAATTTTGTGATGTAGCATGAACAAAGTTTGAGACGAGAAAAGCATAGATATCTAAAGAAGGTTCTTAGGCATTCTTGTCCATCCACTTGGCCAAAGAAAAAGAAGCCAATCAATCAAAACAACAAGTGGATGTCCTCGAATGAGTAAAGTATGCAACCAACATGCTCACACAATAAGATGGCAAATGAAATATGTGACAAAGCATGCACAACCAATTCTAGCATCTATCAAGCAATTGGCGATGACTAGGTCATCTATATTTGAGTATATTGACTTAGGAGTCAAATGATAGACATTTGATCATAGGTCATACTCATCGTTTAAGCTCAAGTGGGGTTACCACTTTTACATAAAGCATTTATGTGTTCACATCATTAGAGTTACTTTGACTCAATTCTTAGATTTAAGCTCCCCTAGATGTGAGATCCCCCCTTAGAGGGATGAACTAACCTTGGGTTTTGTCGATGATGACTTCATGTAGGTGTTGAAGATGTGGATGCTCAATGTTGATGTAGATCTTTTGGAGCAATCCTTTGGAGTGAGTTGCACTTTCAATACCTACATGGGTTAGTCCCACAAGGAACAAACAAGTATATCCATAGACATAGAGTGATGCACACACAAAAGATGTCCATGAAATCATTAGGTTACCTTGTCCCTTGCCTTACCAACATGAGGGTTTGTGACTCCTTGAACTAGTGCAAGATATGGAAGTTGATTGCACTTGTCCTTGCCATAATGATATGAGTGAAATATGTTGGCGGAGTCACCCTCAAGAACTCTCTAGTTCTTCTTCTTCTGGATCCACATCATCTTGATGGGAATCCTTGGAGTTGTAGTTGTACTTGATGAGGTAGAACTTGACGTAGTCTTGGGAATCCACTTGACCGAGACCTTAGGTGCTTCTTAAAATGCATCAATCTCTTCTTGAAGCTTGTCCTTGCCCTTGTGGTCTTGTGGTGGAAGATCATCTTGTGCTTGTGTTCCCTTGAAGGAAGTAGGATCATACTTCTCTTGTTGAGGAACAAACTTCGTCTTGGGGTATTGATCTTCTTCCCACTCAACTCCATTGGCATTGAACTTTCGTTCAAAACCAACACCTTGATTCTTCCGATGCCTTCCTTGCTTGCGTACAATTTCCTCGAATTGCTTACTACCGCAAGGCTCTTGTATACACCTTTCTCTATAATTCCCTTCAATAAGCTATTTTCTTGCTCAAGTGTAACTTGGCTAAGAGAATCATTAGTGGAATCAAGAGAACTACTAGAAGCAACAATATTGGATTTAGCATTATTATTGTTACTACTAGAAGAAGAATCTTTCTTGTTCTTATTACTAGACTTGACTTGAGGCATGTAAGTAGATAAGAGTAAACGCTTGGCAATGTAAGAAGAACTTTTCTTACGAAGATCATCATTGATTGCTTTTAAGAACTCATGCTCTTGCTCAAGATTGAGCTTTTCATAGTGTAGCTTCTCATGAGCCCTCAAAAGTTCTCCATGATCTTCAAAGATAGTTTCATGAGATAACTTAAGAGTGTTTAGTTCTTTAGTTAGATGCTCAATTTTCTCCTTATCATTGTCATTCGTTTCAACTTGATTAGCATGATTAATTGACGTTTCATCATAGTATTCATCACTAGAGTTGTCAACAAGTAAATCATCATCACCTAGCAAGTCATCTTCATCAACATCAAAATCAATATACTCGGGTGTGTTACCTTAGGACCTTTGGCCATGAAGCATCTACCAATTCCTTCATTTGGTGATTCAAATATGTCGTAGGAGTTGGTTGACACAAGTGCTAGACCGGCAACACCTTCATCTTGAGTATATTCGGATTCGGAGTGATAGCTTCTCTCGGAGTGATTGTCGGAGTCGGAGCCGGATACCCATTCACCAACATGAGCTTGATGTCTTCGTTTTGTGTAGCTCTTTGATGACTTGTCCTTCCTTTCCGAATCCTTGCTTCTCCGTGAGGGTCTTCGTTCATAACGATCATCTCTATTCCTCCTCTCTCTTGGTGGTGATTCTTCTCTTCTACTTCTTCTTTTTGGAGAGTCTTCTCTTCTTTTGTAGGGTGCCGTACACTCATTGGAATAGTGTCCAGGTCTCCCACAATTGTAGCAATTGCGCTCTCGACTAGAAGATCTTTTGTCATTGTAAGACCTTGACTTGGAGCTTCTTTCTTTGCTTCTACTCTTGTAGAATTTGTTGAAGTTCTTCACCATTAAGCTCAATTCTTCATTGAAGGTTTGTTTCTCACTTGATGATGTGGGGGCTTCACTTGAGGCTTTGTAAGCACCACTTGACTTGTTGTGAAGTTCCTCCTTATCCTTAAGTGACATCTCATGAGCAACAATTCTGCCAATGACTTCCGTTGGTTTGAGATCTTTGTAGTTTGGCATCATTTGAATCAATGTGCACGGTATCATACTTTCCATCCAATGCTCTTAGGATCTTTTTGATGATGAATCATCAGTCATCTCTTCACTCCCTAAGCTGGCAATTTCATTTGTGATAAGTGCAAGCCTAGAGTACATTTCAGCGACACCTTCACCATCCTTCATTTTGAACTTGTCAAGCTGACTTTGGAGCACATCCAACTTGGATTCCTTGACGGATTTGGTACCTTCATGCATACTAATCAAAGTATCCCAAATTTCTTTTGCATTCTCAAGATGGCTGATTTTGTTGAATTCTTCGGGGCACAATCCGTTGAAGATGATATCACAAGCTTGAGCGTTGTATTGCAACATCTTCAATTCTTCCGCATTAGCTTCACGGTTCGGCTCTCTCCCATCAAAGAATTCACCTTGCAAGCCAATACAAATAATTGCCCAAACGGCGGGGTTATGTCCGAGAATATGCTTTTTCATCTTATGCTTCCAACTAGCAAAATTAGTACCATCAAAGTAAGGACCTCTACGGTGATAATTTCCCTCGCTAGATGCCATACTCTCCTAGGTTGTGAAACCAAGGCTATGACCACCAAAAGCTATGGAAAGCAAAGCAAATGGAGACCAAGGCTCTGATACCACTTGTAGGACCTTGAAGTATGTCTAGAGGGGGGGGGGGTGATTAGACTACTTGACCAATTAAAAACTTAGCCTTTTCCCAGGTTTAGAGTTTGGCAGATTTTAGCTATCTTAGGACAAGTCAAGCAATCATCACAAAATTCAAGCAAGCATGCAAAGAGTATATGAGCAGCGGAAATAAGGGCATGCAACTTGCAAGAAAGTAAAGGGAAGGGTTTGGAGGATTCAAACGCAATTGGAGACACGGATGTTTTTGGCGTGGTTTCGATAGGTGGTGCTATCGTACCTCCATGTTGATGGAGACTTCAACCCACGAAGGGTAACGGTTGCGCGAGTCCACGGAGGGCTCCACCCACGAAGGGTCCACGAAGTAGCAACCTTGTCTATCCCACCATGGCCGTCGCCCACGAAGGACTTGCCTCACTTGCGGTAGATCTTCACGAAGTAGGTGATCTCCTTGCCCTTCCAAACTCCTTGGTTCAACTCCACAATCTTGTCGGAGGCTCCCAAGTGACACCTAGCCAATCTAGGAGACGCCACTCTCCAAGAAGTAACAAATGGTGTGTTGATGATGAACTCCTTGCTCTTGTGCTTCAAATGATAGTCTGCCCAACACTCAACTCTCTCTCATTGGATTTGGATCTGGTAGAAAGAAGATTTGAGTGGAAAGCAACTTGGGGAAGGCTAGAGATCAAGATTCATATGGTAGGAATGGAATATCTTGGCCTCAACACATGAGTAGGTGGTTCTCTCTCGAAATGGTAAGTTGGAAGTGTAGGTTTAGTCTGATGGCTCTCTCCATGAATGAAGAGGAGGTGGAGGGGTATATATAGCCTCCACACAAAATCTAACCGTTACACACAATTTACCAATCTCGGTGAGACCGAATCAACAAGCTCGGTCAGACCGATTTTAGTAAACCTAGTGACCGTTAGGGTTTTCGGTCATCGACATGCATCTCAAGAGGGACCGATATGGTTAGGGTTAGGGCATAACGTAATCTCGGTGAGACCGATTACACAAACTCGGTGAGACCGATTTTGGTAATTAGCGAACCAGAGAGTTGGTCAGGTAAACTCAATGGGACCGATTTGCTCTTTTCGGTGAGACCGAAATGTTACAGAAGGGAAAAAGAGAGTTTACATTGCAATCTCGGTGGGACCGATTCGCTCTTTCGGTGAGACCAAAATGTTACGAAAAGGAAACAGAGAGATTAAAATCCCATCTCGGTGAGACCGAGATCCCTATCGGTAGAACCGATTTGCCTAGGGTTTGTGGCAGTGGCTATGACATATGGAATCGGTGGTGCCGGATAGGAAGAATCGGTGAGGCCGATTTTGGCTTTAGGTTTAGGTCATATGTGGATGTGAGAAAGTAGGCTGAGGGTTTTGGAGCATATCACTAAGCACACGAAGCAAGACGCTCATTAAGCAACACCTCATCCCTCCTTGATAGTATTGGCTTTTCCTATAGACTCAATGTGATCTTGAATCACTAAAATATAAAATGAAAGAGTCTTGAGCTTTTGAGCTTGAGCCAATCCTTTGTCATTAGCATTTTGAGGGATCCACTTTCATCATCCATGCCATGCCATTCATTGAGCTTTCCTGAAATGTTCATCTTGGAATAGCGTTAGCTCAATGAGCTATATCTTTTTATGAATTACCAAAACCACCTAGGGATAGTTGCACTTTCACATCTACATATAATATGAGAAATGCTACAGATCTCCCACTCACTTTCTTGTAAACGCAGGCTTCTCCATAAGTCTGCATAAACCCAAAGGCTTTGATCATCTCATCAAAGCGAATGTTCCAACTCCGAGATGCTTGCACCGGCCCATAAATGGATCGCTGGAGCTTGCATACCTTGTTAGCATTCTCAGGGTCGACAAAACCTTCCGGCTGCATCATATACAGTTCTTCCTTAAGATGGCCGTTAAGGAATGCCGTTTTGATGTCCATTTGCCATCTCATAATCATAGTATGTGGCAATTGCTAACATGATTCAGACGGACTTTAGCTTCGCTAAGGGAGAGAATGTATCATCGTAGAACTTGTCGATAACCCTTAGCGACAAATCGAGCTTTATAGATGGTAACATTACCATCTGCGTCCGTCTTCTTCTTGAAGATCCATTTGTTTTCTATCGCTCACCTATCATCGGGCAAGTCTGTCAAAGTCCATACTTCGTTTTCATACATGGATCCTATCTCGGATTGCATGGCTTCAAGCCATTTGTTGGAATCTGGGCCCGCCATCGCTTCTTCATAGTACGAAGGTTCACCGTTGTCTAACAACATGATTTCCAGGACAGGGTTGCCATACCACTCTGGTGTGGAACGTGCCCTCATGGACCTACGAAGTTCAGTAGTAACTTGATCCGAAGCACCTTGATCATCATCATTAACTTCCTCTTCAGTTGGTGCTGGCACCACAGGAACATCTTCCTGAGCTGCGCTACTCACCGGTTCAAGTGGTAGTACTTCATCAAGTTCCACTTTCCTCCCACTTCTCTCGTGAGAAACTCTTTCTCCAGAAAGGACCCGTTCTTGGCAACAAAGATCTTGCCTTCGGATCTGAGGTAGAAGATATACCCAATGGTTTCCTTAGGGTATCCTATGAAGACACATTTTTCTGACTTGGGTTCGAGCTTTTCAGGTTGAAGTTTCTTGACATAAGCATCGCATCCCCAAACTTTTAGAAACGACACTTAGGTTTCTTCCCAAACCATAATTCATACGGTGTCGTCTCAACGGATTTAGACGGTGCCCTATTTAAAGTGAATGTAGCTGTCTCTAGAGCGTATCCCCAAAATGATAGCGGTAAATCGGTAAGAGACATCATAGACCGCACCATATCCAATAAAGTGCGATTACGATGTTCGGACACACTGTTACGCTGAGGTGTTCGGTAGCGTGAGTTGTGAAATGATTCCACATTTCCTTAAGTGCGTACCAAATTCGTGACTTAAATATTCTCCTCCACGATCTGATCGTAAGAACTTTATTTTTCGGTCACGTTGATTCTCTACCTCATTCTTAAATTCCTTGAACTTTTCAAAGGTCTCAGACTTGTGTTTCATCAATTAGACATACCCATATCTACTCAAGTCGTCAGTGAGAGTGAGAACATAACGATATCCTCCGCGAGCCTCAACGCTCATTGGACCGCACACATCGGTATGTATGATTTCCAATAAGTTGGTTGCTCGCTCCATTGTTCCGGAGAACGGAGTCTTGGTCATTTTGCCCACGAGGCATGGTTCGCATGTGTCAAATGATTCATAATCGAGAGACTCTAAAAGTCCATCGGCATGGAGCTTCTTCATGCGCTTGACACCAATGTGACCAAAGGCGGCGATTGCCACAAGTATGTGGGACTATCGTTATCAACTTTACATCTTTTGGTATTCACACTATGAATATGTGTAACATCACGTTCGAGATTCATTAAGAATAAACCATTGACCATCGGGGCATGACCATAAAACATATCTCTCATATAAATAGAACAACCATTATTCTCGGATTTAAATGAGTAGCCATCTCGTACTAAACGAGATCCAGATATAATGTTCATGCTCAAAGCTGGCACTAAATAACAATTATTGAGGTTTAAAACTAATCCCGTAGGTAAATGTAGAGTTAGCATGCCGACGGCGATCACATCGACCTTGGAACCATTCCCGACGCGCATCGTCACCTCGTCCTTCGCCAGTCTCCGCTTATTCCACAGCTCCTGCTTTGAGTTACAAATATGAGCAACGACACCGGTATCAAATACCCAGGAGCTACTACGAGTACTGGTAAGGTACACATCAATTACATGTATATCACATATACCTTTAGTGTTGCCGGCCTTCTTGTCCGCTAAGTATTTGGGGCGGTTCCGCTTCCAGTGTCCGCTTCCCTTGCAATAAAAGCACTCAGTTTCAGGCTTGGGTCCATTCTTTGACTTCTTCCCGGCAACTGGCTTACCGGGCGCGGCAACTCCCTTGACGTTCTTCTTGAAGTTCTTCTTACCCTTGCCTTTCTTGAACTTAGTGGTTTTATTCACCATCAACACTTGATGTTCCTTCTTGATTTCTACCTCCGCTGATTTCATCATTGAATATACCTCAGGAATGGTCTTTTCCATCCCCTGCATATAGAAGTTCATCACAAAGCTCTTGTAGCTCAGTGGAAGCGACTGGAGGATTCTGTCAATAACCGCGTCATCCGGGAGATTAACTCCCAAATTGAGTCAAGCGGTTGTGCAACCTGCACATTTTGAGTATGTGCTCCTTGTGAACTATTTTCCTCCATCTTACAACTCAAGAACTTGTCGGAGACTTCATATCTCTCGACCGGGCATGAGCTTGGAAAACCATTTTCAGCTCTTGAACATCTCATATGCTCCGTGTTGCTCAAAACGCTTTTGGAGCCCGGTTCTAAATTGTAAAGCATGCCGCCTTTGAGCGAGGGATTAATCATCAGCACGAGACTGCCAAGCGTTCATAACGTCTTGGTTCTCTGGTATGGGAGCTTCACCTAGCGGTGCTTCTAGGACATAATCTTTCTTTGCAGCTATGAGGATGATCCTCAGGTTCCGGACGCTGTCCGTATAGTTGCTGCCATCATCTTTCAGCTTGGTTTTCTCTAGGAACGCGTTGAAGTTGAGGTGGACATGAGCGTTGGCCATTTGATCTACAAGACATATTTGCAAAGGTTTTAGACTAAGTTCATGATAATTAAGTTCATCTAATCAAATTATTTAATGAACTCCCACTCAGATTAGACATCCCTCTAGTCATCTAAGTGATACATGATCTGAGTCGACTAGGCCGTGTCCGATCATCACGTGAGACAGACTAGTCATCATCGGTGAACATCTCCATGTTGATCATATCTTCCATATGACTCATGTTCGACCTTTCGGTCTCTTGTGTTCCGAGGCCATGTCTGTATATGCTAGGCTCGTCAAGTTAACCTAAGTGTTTATGCATGTGTAAATCTGTCTTACACCCGTTGTATGTGAACGTTAGAATCTATCACACCCGATCATCACGTGGTGCTTGAAACAACGAACTTTCATAGCAGTATACAGTTAGGGGAACACTTTCTTGAAATTATTATGAGGGATCATCTTATTTACTACCGTCGTTCTAAGTAAACAAGATGCAAAACATGATAAACATCACATGCAATCAAATAGTGACATGATATGGCCAATATCATACAGCTCCTTTGATCTCCATCTTCGGGGCTCCATGATCATCTTCGTCACCGGCATGACACCATGATCTCCATCATCGTGTCTCCATGGGGTTGCTCGCCAACTATTACTTCTACTACTATGGCTAACGGTTTAGCAATAAAGTAAAGTAATTACATGGCGTTGAATCAATGACACGCAGGTCATACAATAATTAAGACAACTCCTATGGCTCCTGCCGGTTGTCATACTCATCGACATGCAAGTCGTGATTCCTATTACAAGAACATGATCTCATACATCACATATATATCATTCATCATTCATCACAACTTTTGGCCATATCACATCACACTCACATGCTGCAAAAACAAGTTAGACGTCCTCTAATTGTTGTTGCATGTTTTACGTGGCTGCAATAGGGTTCTAGCAAGAACGTTTTCTTACCTACGTAAAAGCCACAACGTGATTTGCCAACTTCTATTTACCCTTCATAAGGACCCTTTTCATCGAATCCGCTTCAACTAAAGTGGGAGAGACAGACACCCGCTAGCCACCTTATGCAACTAGTGCATGTCGATTCGGTGGAACCTGTCTCACGTAAGCGTACGTGTAAGGTCGGTCCGGGCCGCTTCATCCCACAATACCGCTGAAGCAAAATAAGACTAGTAGTGGCAAGAGAGTTGACAACATCTACGCCCACAACAAGTTTGTGTTCTACTCGTGCAAAGAGAACTACAAATAGACCTAGCTCATGATGCCACTGTTGGGGAACGTTGCAGAAAATAAAAATTTTCTACGGTTTCACCAAGATCAATCTATGAGTTCATCTAGCAACGAGAGAGAGGAGTGCATCTACATACCCTTGTAGATCGAGCGGAAGCGTTCAAGAGAACGGGGTTGAGGGAGTCGCACTCGAAGTGATCCAAATCACCGATGATCCTAGTGCTGAATGGATAGCACCTCCGCGTTCAACACACGTACGGTTGGTGAAGACGTCTCCTCCTTCTTGATCCAGCAAGGGGAAGGAGAGGTTGATGAAGATCCAGCAGCACGACGGCGTGGTGGTGGATGCAGCAGCAATCTCGGCAGGGCTTCGCCAAGCGTCTGCGAGAAGGAGAGGTGTAGCAAGGGGAGAGGGAGGCGCCAAGAGCATGGGTGCGGCTGCCCTCCCTCCCCCCTCTTTATATAGGCCCCAAGGGGGCACAGAGATGGGATCTCCAAGGGGCGGCGGCCGGGGTGGCTTGCCCCCAAGCCAGTGGGCGCCCCACCCCTAGGGTTTCCCAACCCTAGGCGCAGGGGGGCCCAACGGGGGGCGCACCAGCCCACCAGGGGCTGGTTCCCCTCCCACTTCAGCCCATGGGGCCCTCCGGGATAGGTGGCCCCACCCGGTGGAACCCCGGGACCCTTCGGGTCCCGGTACAATACCGGTGACCCCCAAAACTTTCCCGATGGCCGAAACCTGACTTCCTATATATAACTTTTTACCTTCGGACCATTCCGGAACTCCTCGTGATTTCCGGGATCTCATCCGGGACTCCGAACAACTTTCGGGTTACTACATACTCATATCTATACAACCCTAGTGAGGGAGTCCTGGACTAGGGGTTGTCCGGATAGCCGAACTATCATCTTTGGCCGGACTCCTAGACTATGAAGATACAAGATTGAAGACTTTGTCCCGTGTCCGGATGGGACTTTCCTTGGCGTGGAAGGCAAGCTTGGCGATCTGGATATGTAGATCTCCTACCATTGTAACCGACTACTGTGTAACCCTAACCTATCCGGTGTCTATATAAACCGGAGGGTTTTAGTCCGTGGGACGAACAACAATCATACCATAGGCTAGCTTCTAGGTTTAGCCTCTCTGATCTCGTGGTAGATCTACTCTTGTACACCCATATCATCAATATTAATCAAGCAGGAGTAGGGTATTACCTCCATCGAGAGGGCCCGAACACAGGTAAAAACATCGTGTCCCTTGTCTCCTGTTACCATCCGCCTAGACGCACGATTCGGGACCCCCTACCCGAGATCCGCCGGTTTGACACCGACATTCGTGCTTTCATTGAGAGTTCCTCGTATGCGTCACCGATAGGCCCGATGGCTCCTTCAATCATCAAGAACGACACGGTCCAGGTGAGACTTTTCTCCCGGACAGATCTTCGTTTTCGGCGGCTTTGCCTTTGTGGGCCAATTAAGCAGCCATCTGGAGCAGATCGAAAGCTATGTCCCTGGCCGTCGAGTCAGGTTTGGAAGATTTAAACTACACGGCCGACATCCGCGGAGACTTGATCTTCGACGAATTCGAGCCGCAAGCAGCGCCACACTATCTCGATGGGCATGATCTAACTCTGCCGCCGAATAGTGTCCTGGAGGCCGCACTAGTGTCCGCTCCGACCATCGATTCGGAGCCGATCTCGCCGATCGAGGATGGTTGGTTGGACACCACCTCGGGGGATGAAATCTCTACAGCGATTGAGCCGAACACCATCCTGTCCTTTGCGAAGACCATGACTCCAAGGTGCCGGACTCCTCTCCGGACTCCGAACCCTCCGCGCCCCTGCCAATCGAATCCGATTGGGCGCCGGTTATGGAGTTCATCGCGGACATCTTTCAGACTCGCCCTTTGGCGACATCCTGAATTCACTAAAGTCTCTCTCTTTATCCGGAGAGCCCTGGCGGACTACGGTCGGGAAGGTTGGGACGCGGACGACGAAGAAATTCAACGCCCACCCACCACCCACTTTGTAGCCACTGTCGATGATTTAACTGACATGCTCGACTACGACTCCGAAGACATCGACGGTATGGACGACGATGCCGGAGACAACCAAGACCCAGCGCCTACAGGGCACTAGAAGGCCACCTCATCATACGACATATACATGGTGGACATCCCAAAAGATGGGAACGACGATGAAACAACGGAGGATGACCCCTCCAAGAAACAGCCCAAGCGCCGACGTCAGCGGCGCCGCTCTAAATACCGCCACAACAAAAACGGTGATTCCGGCACGGGAGATAATAACACCCCGGACAGTGCTGAAGACAACCCCCTCCAGCAGGACTCAGCGCAGGAGGAGGGAGAAGCAAGTCCGCACGACGGTCTGCGCGAAAAGAGAGGTAGAGGGCGATAATTACGCGCCTCCCTCCGAAGATGAGGCAAGCCTCGGCGGCGCGAATTTGTCGTGCACGAGGATCCCGCCCGAGCAGGAGGCGTTTCAAACGCAGGCTTATGGCCACGGCAAGCAGCCTCAAGAAAAAGCAGCAGCAACTTAGAGCTGACCAAGACTTGCTAGGCAGCGGATGGACTGAAGTCCTTGCAGCCAAAGAGTATGAACTCGAACGCCCTCCAAAAGCTACCCCAAACGCAGGCCGTTGCCTCGATCGGAGGAGGAAGCACCCAAGTCACCAGCGCGACGACATGGCAGACCGGCCACCTCGTGGCATGACAGAGGCCTCTAGACCCTCCGTTCAAGCCGCACCCCGACGCCGCTCAAAAAGTACCAAGACACGGGAAAACGCGCCGGACTTGCGAGATATATTGGAGGATAAAACAAAACATACAAGATCGATCTACGGATCGCGTGGGCGCCCAACGACTCGGGATGATAACCGTCATGCCGGATACAGCAAACCCAGCCGGGCCGAACACAGTAGACAAAGCTCATATGAGCTACGTCGTGATATAGCCCAACACTGAGGCGCCAAGCACACCCACTATGCTTCACAGACGAAGTAATGGATCATCAAATCCCCGAGGGTCTCAAACCCGTAAACATCGAATCATACGATGGCACAATAGATCCTGCGGTTTGGATCGAGGACTACCTCCTCCATATCCACATGGCCCATGGTGATGATCTACACGCCATCAAATACCTCCCACTCAAGCTTAAAGGACCAGCTTGGCATTGGCTTAACGACTTGCCAGTGAGAATCAATTGGTTGTTGGGAGGACACGGAAGCCGCATTCCTTGATAACTTCTAGGGCACATATGTGCGACCACCGAACGCCGATGACCTTAGCCACATAATTCAGCAGCTGGAAGAATCGGCGGACAATTCTGGACACGGTTCCTAACAAAGAAAAATCAAATCGTTGACTGTCCGGATGCAGAGGCCCTTGCAGCCTTCAAACATAACATCCACGACGAGTGGCTTGCCCGGCACCTAGGACAGGAAAAGACGAAATCCATGGCAGCCCTTACCACACTCATGACCCGCTTTTGCGCGGGAGAGGACAGCTGGCTAGCTCGAAGCAACAACTTGGCCAAACACCCTGGTAGTTCGGATACCAAGGACAACAATGGAAGGTCGCGTCGAAACAAGAACAAGCGCCGCATTAACGGTGATAATGCTGAAGATACGGCAGTCAATGCCGGATTCAGAGGCTCTAAACCCGGTCAGCGGAAAAAGCCATTCAAAAGAAATACCCAGGGCCCGTCCAACTTGGACCGAATACTCGATCGCTTGTGCGGATACATGGCACCCGAAAACTCAGCCAATCACACCAACATGGACTGTTGGGTGTTCAAGCAAGCGAGCAAGTTAAGCGCCAAAAACAACGACAAGGGGCTGCATAGCGATGGCGAGGAAGAGCCCCGCCCGAACAATAGAGGAGACGAAGGGTTTTCCCACACAAGTGCGGACGGTGAACATGATATACGCAACCCACATACCCAAAAGGGAGCGGAAGCGTGCGCTAAGGGACGTATATGCGATAGAGCCAGTCGCCCCGAAGTTCAACCCATGGTCTTCCTGCCCGATCACCTTCGATCGAAGGTACCACCCCACTAGCATCCGTCACGGCGGTTTCACCGCATTAGTTCTTGACCCAATTATTGACGGATTTCACCTCACCAGAGTCCCGATGGACGGCGGTAGCAACTGAACCTGCTTTATCGGGATACGGTCGCCAAAATGGGCATAGACCCTCAAGGATTAAACCCACAAAGACGACCTTTAAAGGCGTCATACCAGTGTAGAGGCCAATTATGCGAGCTCGGTTACACTCGAAGTGGTCTTCGGATCCCGGATAACTTCCGGCGAAGAGTTAATATTCAAATAGTCCCGTTCCTAGCGGCTATCACGCCTTGCCGGACGAACCGCATTTGCAAAGTTCAATGCGGTGCCGCACTCGCATTCCTCAAGCTCAAGATGCCAGGCCCTCGAGGAGTAATCACGGTCAATGGAAACACCGAACGCTCTCTCCGAACGGAGGAGCACATGGCGGCCCTCGCGGCGGAGGTGCAAAGCAGCCTCTCACAGCAATTCTCGAGTCCGGCCACTAAACATCCGGACAACATCAAAGCGCGCGGAGTAACCTACAACAAGACCGCCTGGCACGATCCAAGCACGCGTAGCAATCCGGCCCCAACCCCAGCCCTCGCGAAATTTCGAAGCCAGTACTACGTGTACATAACTACGCTCTGAAGATACCATGGGCATAAGGGGAGGGGCACGGCCACGGCACGCCCAGAATGCGGCTCAACCGCACCAGGGGCTCCTGATTGTGTCATTCTTTTTCTTTTTCCTTTTTTCTTACTTTCAGGACTCTGTTCTCCAGAAGCCCTGTCCGGCATTCACGCCGAACTCACGATGCAATAGCCAGGGAAGCAGAAAACTGCGTCGAGTGTCCAGGTGGTCTCTACTACGAGCATTATACCCGTTTTACATACCATCCCGCAGCTTACCCTGGAGGGGGACATGTTCAATAGTCCCATCCCTTGCTTATCGCACAATTTGTATCGTTCTGCTTTTATTTGCAGTTTCTTTTTAATAACCAATATATAGCTGTTGCCTATTATTGCATTTTTTATCTCTATATATATATATGTTCATTTCATGACATGTTGCACCCGTACACTTTGGTACGGCCAATACACCAGGGGCTTAAGTACCCCAAAATTATGGTGTGATAAGTCCGAACACTTTCACAAGTGTGGCACCCCGAACTTATAGCATTATATGAATCGGCTCCGAATCATGTCTTGGGTCAATAGTTGGGTTTGCCCGGCTCCCGTGTTTTGGTACCTTACGTTCCGTTATATCGGCTAAGGTAGCACCGGGATAACCACTGCGATTGTGCCCCGGTTGAGCTGGGTTGAGCACCTTAGTGGAGAAAGCTAAAACTGACCGTCATGATAGGGCGAGATCCGGTCGCTGTTCGAGAGGTTTTTTCGGGTCCCCAAAGACTTATGCCGCTTAGAGCGAGGAACCGGAATTGTCCGGCCAAGGCGTGGATAGCGCCCCAAACTCGGTCTTCCGAATACTAGGGGCTTCACCGATATTTAAAATTATAGAATTCTATGGCTAAGTGAGAGTGTTCAAGCATTATAAGTCCGGTTGCCTTGTTCATTGTGTTGAGTGCCTCCCTCGATGGACCCAAGAATGGGAACAAGATCGCTCCAGTTTATCCCGAACACCCCAGCACTCGTGGCATGGGGTGCGAAATAACGACTTGCCATCTCTCAAATTTGATAAACGGCCGCAGAAGGTAATATTTTAAATTAACAAGCGTTGCTTAAGCGCATATGAACAAGTTTTCAGCGTCTGTGATAACAAATGCGAGTCTATTAAAAATTACATCTTTGGAGCACTCATCCGCTATACTGGCGGGCACCCTTGAGACGCCCTCATAATACATTTCGGGCTTGCGATGATCCTTGCCCTTCGGTGGCCCGTCCGTCACAAGCTTCTCCGCATCTAGCTTGCCCCAGTGCACTTTAGCATGGGCAAGGGCCCGACGGGCACCTTCAATGCAAACGGAGTGCTTGATGACTTCAATCCATGGACAGGCGTCCACCAGCCACCGCACCAGCCCAAAGTAGCTCCCAGGCATGGCTTCCAATGGCCACATCCGAACTATAAGGGCCTTCATGGCCTGTTCGGCAACCTTGTGGAGCTCGACCAACTGCTTCAGCTGGTCGCTTAGGGGCACCGGATGTCCGGCCTCAGCATACTGAGACCAAAACACCTTCTCCGTCGAGCTCCCCTCCTTGGTGCGGTAGAACGCGGCAGCATCAGACACACTACTGGGCAGATATGCGAATGCTCCTGGAGAGCTCCGAATCCGGGTAAGTAATAGGTAAGTCACTTTCACATGCTTGCTTTGCATAAAGAATGCCTTACCCGCCGCTATCTTCTTTAATGCTTCAATTTCTTGGAGGGCTTTTTGGGCCTCGGCCTTAGCAGCTTTGGCACTCTCAAGAGCGGAGGCAAGCTCGGACTCTCGGGTCTTCGAGTCACGCTCCAAACCCTCGTGTTTCTTCACGAGCACAGAGCTCTTGCCGTACCTCCGCCAGCTGCGCCTCCCCTTCTCTCGCTCAGTCGCTCCACGGCCGCTTTGTTTCGGCCGCGGACACCGCTTCCTTCAGCTCGCCGCCTCGTTAAATGGCCCCTACAATACCCACGTTATTCCTGTCATTTTTGCAACCGAATCCTTTCTATAAGGTATTTCTTTAATAAGGTATTACTTACCTTCCTTGTCCCCGAGCTGCTTCTTGGCTTGGCCGAGCTCGTTCTTGGACCGCTCGAGGCTCTGCTTCAATGCATTGACCTCCATGATCCGGTCTTGGCAGAGGTCAGCAGCACAACCTGCATTCCCATATTGACATACTTATGTTAGACTCCTGCGTATATCTTTTTAGATCCTTAGTCCGGCTTTTCTTTCTGAACACCGAACTAAGCATCGAGAACTACTGTCTATGCGGTAATATTTTTACATATTCTAAACTTACCTCAAAGCCTATTAGAAGGCTGGTACAGGCTTCGGTCAGCCCGCTCTTGGCGGACTGAACTTTCTGGATCACCACACTCATAACAGTGCGGTGCTCCTCCTCGATGGAGGCGCTGTTAAGCGCCTCCAGTAAGCTATCCGGTGCCTCCGGTTGGACGGAGGACACCGGCATCTTACCCTTCCTACGAAGGGACCGCTTGCCGGACTCCGGAACCACTGAAGGTTCCGGTATGGAGTCCGGACGAGGTCGGGCTTAGAGCCCTGGGGTCTCGCCCCCACGCTGGAGTCAGGAGGTTGCCTTGCGGCGCCTCGTGCGCCACCTCCTCTTGACCAGGCCCCCCTTGGGGTCCCACCTCGGCGTCGTTCGCAGCGTGAGGTGAGGAGGCGGCCGGAAGTGAAGTACTCTCCATTTCCGACGAACTCAGGGACCCGCTCATCGAAGCGGCGAGCTCGCCCTTGGGCAGGCTGCATGATTGTTCGGCATTAGAGAACACTATGCAACGATAAAAAAGCCATGGGTATCCGGACACCTACGATCTCGCCAGGGGCTTGGCCCTTGTTGGCCACTCCTCCTCGTCGCGGTCGACGTTGGTGGAGAAGTCCGGAGGAAGGGTCCTTCCCTTCTTGGACCCTCCGGCCTCCCCAGTTTGGGCGGCCTCCCTTTTCTTCCCTCCCCCCGCTGGGGGAGAGGCTTCTTTTTCCTCGTCCTCTTCTTCAGAGGAGGATTCCGCCTCAGGGTCGTCGGGCGATGAGTCCGACAGCCCCTAGCGCCGGGAGCTCCTTCGAGTTCCCGTGGCCTCCTTCTTGGCCTTCTTCTCCGTCACCACGTGAGGTGCCGGAGCCAGCAGCCCTGTCAATCGGGCGTCCGCTGGGTCTTCTGGAAATGGGGCCAGACAGTTAATCTGTC
The DNA here is from genome assembly GCA_021605145.1 of Aegilops bicornis. Taxonomy (NCBI): domain Eukaryota; kingdom Viridiplantae; phylum Streptophyta; class Magnoliopsida; order Poales; family Poaceae; genus Aegilops; species Aegilops bicornis. Next base: position 57,817,442 of record CM038670.1, read on the forward strand.
CGAACTTCTTCAGCCAGTCCTGTCAAAGGTTAGGGAGTTTTAGATCCCGCATAGAGTCAAACTATGAAAAAGAGTCCCATAAAGGGTAGAATAACTTGCCTCGCTGGCTTGACGCAGCGAGCTGAATCGCGATCTTTGTTAGCGGATGCGGGGGTGTCGGTGTCAAAACCGGCGGATCTCGGGTAGGGGGTCCCAAACTGTGCGTCTAAGGCGGATGGTAACAGGAGACGAGGGACACGATGTTTTACCCAGGTTCGGGCCCTCTCTATGGAGGTAATACCCTACTTCCTGCTTGATTGATCTTGATGATATGAGTATTACAAGAGTTGATCTACCACGAGATCAGAGAGGCTAAACCCTAGAAGCTAGCCTATGGTATGATTGTTGTTGTATATGAGATTGTCTATCGACTAGCCCGGCCTCGGTTTATATAATGCACCGCAGGCCTAGGATAACAAGAGTTCTAGCCGAATCGCCCGGTGGGGAGGAGTCCTTGTCTTGATCGCCAAGTCTTGTGGAATCTTCCTTGTATGCGGCAACTGTCCGGACTGGCCCATGAGTATACGGCCATGGGGATCCTCGGCCCAATCCAACTGATCGGGAGACGACGTGGTGAGTAACCCCTAGTCCAGGACACCGTCAGTAGCCCCCTGAACCGGTCTTCAAGGTTAGGGATGCTCCTCGATTTTTCCGAACTGTTCTTCATCTTCGGTCGTCGGTCTTGAAAACTGGTTCAACAAATCTTCTCATCTTCGATCTTCAGGATCGCCGAAATGCATTCGACGAGTTTACACGTCGGGTATCCGAGGAGCCCCTTTAAGTTTCCGGCCTTTATCAATGCCTTGTTATGTTTATGCCACACCTCGGTTTTGAAGTTGTTCCTGGGCGGCATCGTCCTCTTGCGTCCGAGCTCCAACGCCGACTGCATTCGAGGTATGTTTTGCAGCCGAGCACCAATGCCGGACTGCTTCCCAGCTCTAAAGCCGGACTATGTATCCGAGCTCCAACGCCGGACTGTATCCAAGCTCCAACGCCGGACTATGTATCCGAGCTCCAACGCCGGACTATGTATCCGAGCTCCAACGCCGGACTGTATCCGAGGTGTCGTAAATCACCTTGGTTCAAAGAAGTTTGAAGGAGTTTAGCCGAGCTTAATGCTGGAAATGCCCTCTATGGAGCCCGCCACTAGCGCCTGAGCTTTATGCCGGACTACTTCCGAGGTGGTGCACCACCCCGAACGTGGGCCGATTTTTGTCAATATTTTTGATTGGTGCAATTTATTCTCTGCCGAGATACATAGCCAGTAGCCCTCAAGGTGGGTATCGGTCTAAAACCCGAGATGCACATGAAGGATGACATAAGACCGCTGATCCCCGTAGCTACTGAGACTCAGATTGATTTGCAAAATCGGTCTGAGGATCAAGTCTTAGCTCGACAGAATACTTCGGGACACAAGAAGCGGCGTGCTCAGTCCTCAAGACTCAGCTTGGGTGCGGCCGACCAACCTGAGGATCAAAATCTCCTTGGAAACTGTATTGCACCTAATTTTTTTTGCATAGAACAGGCAATGCAGTAGCCCCCGAGACACTGGTCGGGTGGCAACACCAGATAAGGGGACCGATGTGCCCCTTTAATATTTGTAAATAATAAGCCCGAAGCCCAGTAGCCCCCGAGCCTTAATGCGGGCACGGGTGGCCGAATTAAGGATCGATATCCATAGTAAAATCACAAATTATGTGTGATGACTCAATGTATCCAAGTACTTTATGTCATTAATGCTCGGATCCGCATTGTACAAAACTTTGTTGACCGACCATCGGCTTCAACCTCCTCGGCAAGATGGCAGGAGTGTTTAATCTACTTTATAAAGCCTTTATGAGGGCAAAGATTTATGACAAAGAAGGCAATCTGGCCATACGGTTTTATAAACAAAGGTACGCAGAGAGATATGTTATATTACTGTTTAACAGAAGAAATGTCTTCCAAAGAAAATAGTCCCGCTATCGGTTCCTTTCTTTGGGTTGTCATTCTAAGCATGATCATGAAACCTCAGCTCCAATGTAAGAGCAAAATATTGAGGATTTAATTTGGAAGGCTAGTTACTAGCCCCCGGTAGTGTTCGGCGACAGTCGAGGTCAAGCCGGAAACACTTCGGCCAATTTTATGAATGGCCCGTCATTTAATATAGTCATCGGATCGCTGACCACTTTACACATATTGTGACGATCAGTTTTCGGCTTTCTCCACCGAGGTGCTTGACCATGCGAGCTGGAAGCACAATCGTAGTGGTTCTCCTTTGCACACCTAGCCGAACAAAGCGAGCGTAGGAGGCAAGCGGAGCCGGGCAACCCAACTATTGACCGAAGACACAATTCGAAACTGATGCATATATAGCAATATCCGAGAATGTTTTTGCCGAATCTCTAAAGGTGTCCGGCGTTGCACTGCGAGACTTGTGCTGAAAACACACAAATAGTTTAAATGTGCCAAAAGCTTGGAAAACCAAAAAACGTCAGTAAAAACATGACGTCCGAACAAGATCAAGTGTTCGATGCCAATCTGAAAATTGGACTTTAGAAAAAAAAGTGCTTCTGCCGTGCTTTAACATGACACATCCTATCTCAAGACTTCAAGCGGGTCAGCCTACGGCTTCAGTCTCCCATCCCAAGGCGGAGTACTTCTCATTAGGCCAGTTTAGAAAACTAAACTCTAAGCGGTTTTGAGAGGGAAATTAGGCTCCCGGCTAGTGACCGCACACTCGTGTCGAGAAAAGGAGTGATAAATAATAATAAAAACTCTGCAGCGACTAAGAAGAAAAACACTTATTATAAAAGCGGCTCAAATAAACATAAGAGCCCCCAAGTGACTTGGGTAAAGAATGATTCTATGTACCAAGTACTTATATCATATCTATGTTCAACCGAACTTTAAACGCGTCTTAACCGACCGTCGGCTTCTCCCTCTTCGGTCAAGGACCGAAAAGTGTTATGTACTCCATCTGTTGAGAATATCGACGGTGTTTCCAATAACCAGGCAATCAGGTCATAAGGCTGTAACAGACAAAGCGCGCTCATGGAACTTATGCTATATTACTGATAAAGTGTAAGAAGCATCTTCGAAGAAAATAGTACCCCCACCGATACCTTTCTTCGGTGCTCATTGTTAATATGAGACTTGTGCAATAGATTTTTTGTACTCATGAGTTCCGTTGTGTGCGACCATTATTGAAAAGCGATAAGAGCGCTAGCTTCGGCTTCACCCGGTCGAGGTCCGGCTCGGGTGACCTGATCGTGACAATCGCAGAGGTGCTCCCTTTACTCCCTAGCCGAACAATCGGGAACGTAGGGGTAAACACAGGAGCAAGGCAACCCAGCTTGCTAATCACTTAAGTCAATATGGTGCATATTGTGGCGTAATACACGAACAAGGAACGAAGCCGTACAAGTATAATCATGTGCAAGAGGAAAAAGCTTCATGAAGGAAGCCCCCAAGTAAACGGGGTATTTGAATTTGCGCGTCACAAACAAAGTTTGGACAAGGAAAATTTTTACAAGTAACTTTTTTCCAAAAAAGTATAATGCTTGGTCGAGCCGAACACAAGTTAAAAATTTAAAACTTTGAGCATGAAGGCAACTTAGCTGGTTAATGTGTTCGGTATTGACGACGCGGTCCGAGCTTGATACGGGACAAGGTTCCATCCCCCAAGCCGGTCCTGAGGGGGCGGAGCGGAGAGCTTGACATGCCGAAGTGGTGACATAGCACGGTCAATGAAGACCGGCAGAGTGACGCCGAAGTCCCCGAATCATTTTCCTGTGCACAAAAAATGATGCAAACCGGAGATAATAGTAATAATGATAATTTAAAAAATCGTTCATAATAAATAATTTATGCAAAGTGAGTAATAAAAGAAATATGGCCTAGCGCCGAAGTCAATGTCGATGCAGGTCGTCGGCGTAATGCAATAAAGGCATGGCAAAGCCTGGATTCACAGGTCGGTCCGAGTTCCGGATGCGGCGTTCGCCGGACTATGTACGGAAACTGACCGAACCATCATGCGACCGTCGATAATGCGGCCACCATTTGATAGACCTGTGTACATATGATGGACAAACCAGAGTAATAATTCCTTGGGAAAACTTAACCCAAACAAGGAAAAAAACTAGGATTAATAGCACCTGGTTTATTTGTTGTAGCAATCCGAATGAAGGTGATTCCCAAAATTGGGACTCGATCCATGCACCCATTGCCTGGTCGGCTAGTGACGCCGAAGTGTCCGGAGTAGGTTGATGAAGAGATGACGAAGCCCCCGGTCCAGCCGAGATGTCGAAGTAGGTCGAAGTAGGTCGGCGTGATGGACACCATCTTGAAGAAGCAATAGTGCGGCCCTACCGATGCAGGTCGTGACGTGGTCGATGCCGGCTTGATGAAGCGACCGTGCGGCGATGCCGGTATACCCGCTCCGTGTAATCCGTGGGGCGGCGATGTTGGTGATGATTTATCCTTCGCGATGCCGGACTTTTGTTTGGCTTGCCGAGATGATGATCCGAAGAAATTGAGCTCGGCTCAACAAAGTGACGACGTGTCTAGCGTAGGTCGGCAGCCGTGGAGCAATATTGCCGGACTGGTTTGACACCAGCATGATATTGAAGATAGTGGGATGTGTTCGGAAACAAAACACAACACCCCATACAAAACTTCCTTCAAAAGGATGTCCAAAATCCCGTTCATAAAAAGACGAACTCGGGTCGGATTCGTTTTCGCGCAGAAAACAGATCCGAAAAGTGATGCACTAATCGGAAGGTTCCGGAGTTTGGGACGGTCGGATCGAGCTGAAATTTTGAGGGGTGATAGATATAGGAATTCCGCAGCCGATCAACGGTTGGATCTTCCAAAGAAAGTCCGAGCTAGAAGCTGGACACCACGCCCTAAACTCGTCCAGATTCTCGTCCAAATTCAATGCGGCTCCGGTATATCGGAGATTGCGAGAGATTCATCCATCGGAACTCGACGAAATTTTCCAGGGTTGTTGTAGACTCAATTCCGCACAATTCCACTGAAGCAATCGTTAAAACGACGCTTGAGGAGGCGGTGGCGGCGGACACAAGTCCGCTGTCCGAAAAATAAAGACGGTCGCCCGAGGGCAATGTTGACGTTGAGTCCCCGGGCTCCCTGGATGATTCCTCCATGATCTTGGTAGAGATCGGAGTTGATGTTGATGAAGGATCTCATCCGAACATGACGATCGGAGGTAGGGCGCAGTCCTTGGTCGAACCAAGGTGACCAGTCGAGCTGGTGACGAAGATGCCGAAGTCGCAGTTGATCTGCAGGCGAGCCATCGACCTTTTGCTGAACACACAGTGAAACTCTCAATGAAAGCACCAATGTTGGTGTCAAAACCGGCGGATCTCGGATAGGGGGTCCCGATCTGTGCGTCTAAGGCGGATGGTAACAGGAGACGAGGGACACGATGTTTTACCCAGGTTCGGGCTCTCTCTATGGAGGTAATACCCTACTTCCTGCTTGATTGATCTTGATGATATGAGTATTACAAGAGTTGATCTACCACGAGATCAGAGAGGCTAAACCCTAGAAGCTAGCCTATGGTATGATTGTTGTTGTATATGAGATTGTCTATCGACTAGCCTGGCCTCGGTTTATATAATGCACCAGAGGCCTAGGATAACAAGAGTTCTAGCCGAATACGCCGGTGGGGGAGGAGTCCTTGTCTTGATCGCCAAGTCTTGTGGAATCTTCCTTGTATGCGGCAACTGTCTGGACTTGCCCATGAGTATACGACCATGGGGATCCTCGGCCCAATCCAAGCGATCGAGAGGCGGCGTGGTGAGTACCCCTAGTCCAGGACACCGTCGAGGCTTGGCGCCCTTGAACAGCACCTTCGAGCATCTTAAATGCGTAGTATCGAAGAGCCGGCTCAAATCGATCTTTGTGCGGATCAAACTCCCACAAATTAAAGGCCCGTTCTTTGGCATGGGAGAATCCGGCGGATGAGCATAACCTGGACTATGTTGACAAGCTTGAGCTTCTTGCCCACCAGGTTTCGGATGCAGGTTTGGAGTCCGGTCAGCTCTTCTGAATCACCCCACGTCAGGCCCGTCTCTTTCCATGATGTGAGCCGTGTGGGGAAGCCAGATCTGAATTCGGGGCCCCCGCCCATTTGGAGTCACGCGGCTCGGTGATGTAGAACCACCCCGATTGCCACCCCTTTATTGTCTCCACGAAGGAGCCCTCGAGCCAGAGGACATTGGGCATCCTGCCCACCATAGCGCCTCCGCACTCCGCCTGTCGGCCGCCCACTATCTTCGGCTTGAAGCTAAAGGTCTTCAACCATAAACCGAAGTGGGGTTGGATGCAGAGGAAGGCCTCGCACACGACGATTAACTCGAGATATTGAGGATGAAGTTTGGGGCCAGATCGTGGAAATCCAGGCCATAGTAGAACATGAGCCCCCGGACAAATGGGTGAAGTGGAAAACCTAGTCCGCAGAGGAAGTGGGTGAGGAACACCACCCTCTCATGGGGCCTGGGAGTGGGGATGAGCTGCCCCTTGTTGGGGAGCCGACACGCGATGTCGTCGGACAAGTATCCGACCTCCCGCAGCTTTGTGATGTGCCCCTCCGTGGCGGAGGAGGCCATCCACCTGCCTCCCGCTCCGGACATAGTTGGAGAAGGTTGAGGTGGGATGTGCGGACTTGGGCGCTGGAGCTCGAGTCTTGTGAAATGGATGAGCAAAGGACGAAGAAGGCGTGGGTGAGAAGGTGGATCCTTATCCCCTTATATGGACGGACGAAGCTATGCGTCCCCCGCCAACTGGTAAAACTTCGCTTATCTCCCAAGCGCCATAATCAATGGCGCGGATGGGTTACCCACGTCCGTATTGATGAGAATCCCGGAATAAGGGGGCATGATCTATGCTTTGATAAGACGTGCCAAGGAAACCGCCTCGCTAAACGCGCTGCAGTGGGACAGTAAAAAACGATTCATATAAAGACCTGGCCGTGGTGTGATGTCACGCCGCGGAATACGTCAGCAGATCTGTGCAAAAATTATTGTCTCTGCAGTAGTATGTGGAACTTGTTTTGCAGAGCCGGACACTATCCTTGTGTTCAAAACCTTCTATGAAGTATTCGGAGGAGGAACCCGCCTTGCAATGCCGAAGACAATATGCGCGCCCGGAACTGCGTCATTGAAGCCTGGTTCAGGGGCTACTGAGGGAGTCCTGGACTAGGGGGTGTCCGGATAGCTGAACTATCATCTTTGGCCAGACTCCTAGACTATGAAGATACAAGATTGAAGACTTCGTCCCGTGTCCGGATGGGACTTTCCTTGGCGTGGAAGGCAAGCTTGGCGATACGGATATGTAGATCTCCTACCATTGTAACCGACTCTGTGTAACCCTAACCTATCCGGTGTCTATATAAACCAGAGGGTTTTAGTCCGTAGGACGAACAACAATCATACCATAGGCTAGCTTCTAGGGTTTAGCCTCTCTGATCTCGTGGTAGATCTACTCTTGTACTACCCATATCATCAATATTAATCAAGCAGGAGTAGGGTATTACCTACATCGAGAGGGCCCGAACCTGGGTAAAAACATCGTGTCCCTTGTCTCCTGTTACCATCCGCCTAGACGCACAGTTCGGGACCCCCTACCCGAGATCCGCTGGTTTTGACACCGACACCTAGCGTCACCGAACCTTAAGTGTGTAGACCCTACGGGTTCGGGAGACATGCAGACATGACCAAGATGCCTCTCCGGTCAATAACCAACAGCGGGATCTGGATACCCATGTTGGCTCCCACATGCTCCTCGATGATCTCATCGGATGAGCAGCGATGTCGAGGATTCAAGCAACCCGTATACAATTCCCTTTGTCAATCGATGCGTTACTTGCCCGAGATTCGATCGTCGGTATCCCAATACCTCGTTTAATCTCGTTAAAGGCAAGTCACTTTACTCGTGCCGTAATGCATGATCCCGTGACCGGACACTTGGTCACATTGAGCTCATTATGATGATGCATTACCGAGTGGGCCCAGAGATACCTCTCCGTCATACGGAGTGACAAATCCCAGTCTCGATTCGTGCCAACCCAACAGACACTTTCGGAGATACCCGTAGTGTACTTTTATAGTCACCCAGTTACGTTGTGACGTTTGGCACACCCAAAGCACTCCTACGGTATCCGGGAGTTGCACAATCTCATGGTCTAAGGAAATGATATTTGACATTTGGAAAAGCTCTAGCTAAACGAACTACACGATCTTTGAGCTATGCTTAGGATTGGGTCTTGTCCATCACATCATTCTCCCAATGATGTGATCCCATTATCAATGACATCCAATGTCCATAGTCAGGAAACCATGACTATCTGTTGATCAACGAGCTAGTCAACTAGAGGCTCACTAGGGACACGTTGTGGTCTATGCATTCACACGTGTATTACGATTTCCGGATAACACAATTATAGCATGAATAATAGACTATTATCATGCTCAAATAAATATAATAATAACCATTTTATTATTGCCTCTAGGGCATATTTCCAACAATATGCACATCCCCTATAATAAGAATATCATATTTCTTCTTGACAGTAGGAAGAGGAAATTCAAAACCTCCAAATATAATCGATGGAATTTTTCCAATAGAATTGATACTATGAACTTGAGGTTGTTTCCTCGGAAAGTGTACCGTATGCTCATTACCATTAACATGAAAGGTGATATTGCCTTTGTTGCAATCAATAACAGCCCCTGCAGTATTCAGAAAAGGTCTTCCAAGAATAATAGACATACTATCGTCCTCGGGAATATCAAGAATAACAAAGTCAGTTAAAATAGTAACGTTCGCAACCACAACAGGCACATCCTCACAAATACCGACAGGTATAGCACTTGATTTATCAGCCATTTGCAAAGATATTTCAGTAGGTGTCAACTTATTCAAATCAAGTCTACGATATAAAGAGAGAGGCATAACACTAACACCGGCTCCAAGATCACATAAAGCAGTTTTAACATAATTTCTTTTAATGAAGCATGGAATAGTGGTTACTCCTGGATCTCCAAGTTTCTTTGGTATTCCACCCTTAAAAGTATAATTAACAAGCATGGTGGAAATTTCAGCTTCCGGTATCTTTCTCTTATTGGTAATGATATCCTTCATATACTTAGCATAAGGATTTGTTTTGAGCACATTAGTTAATCGCATAAGCAAAAAGATAGGTCTAAACATTTCAGCAAAGCGCTCAAAATCCTCATCATCCTTTTTCTTGGATGGTTTGGGAGGAAAAGGCATGGGTTTCTGAACCCATGGTTCCCTTTCTTTACCATGTTTCCTAGGAACAAAAGCCTCTCTTATCATAACGTTGATTCTTTGATTGTGGGTTATCAAGATCAACATCAGGTTCAACTTCTACATCATTATCATTACTAGGTTGAGCATCATCATGAACAACATCATTAACATTTTCGCTAGGTTCATGTTCATTACCAGATTGTGTTTGAGCATCAGAAATAGATATATCATTTGGATTCTCAGGTGGTTCAGCAATAGGTTCACTAGAAGTTTGCAAAGTCCTATCATTTTTCTTTTTCTTCCTTTTAGAAGAACTAGGCACATCGATATTATTTCTCACGAGAATCTTGCGCAATTCTCTTAGGGTGGCCTTCAGGATACAAAGGTTCCTGAGTCATTCTACCAGTTCTAGTAACCACTCTAACAACATAATCATTTTTCTTACTATTCATTTCATTGAGAAAATCATTTTGAGCCTTAAGTACTTGTTCTACTTGAGTGGTAACCATAGAAGCATGTTTGCTAATGAGTTTAAGTTCACATCTAACATTAGCCATATAATAACCTAAGTGTTTAATCATATAGGTATTTTGTTTTAATTTTCTACCAAAATAAGCATTAAAATTTTCTTGTTTGACAATAAAATTATCAAACTCATCCAAGCATTGTCTAGCAGACTTATAGTGAGGAATATCTCCTTCATCAAATCTATAGAGAGGTTTACCTTTACTACCTGTGTCGGGTTATCAAGACCATGCGTTTCTTCAATAGGTAATGGATTAAGATCATGTGTTTCTTCAACAAACAGTAAATTAAGACCATGTATTTCTTCAATAGGAGGTAAATTCTTAACATCTTCAGCTTTAATACCTTTTTCTTTCATGGATTTCTTTGCCTCTTGCATATCTTGAGGATCGAGAAATAGAACACCCCTCTTCTTGAGTTGGTTTAGGAATAGGCTCGATAGTTGGAGCAGGAGCTGGCTCGGGAAGTGCCCAATTATTTTTATTTGTCAACATATTATTCAATAGAATTTCAGCTTCATCCGGTGTTCTTTCCCCGAAAATGTAACCAGCACAACTATCCGTAATCTCTGGAAGCATCGGTTAGTCCATTATAAAAGATATCAAGTATTTCATTTTTCTTAAGAGGATGATCAGGCAAGCATTAAGTAACTTGAGAAGCCTCCCCCAAGCTTGTGGGAGACTCACTTCTTCAATTTGCACAAAGTTGTATATTTCCTTTAAAGCAGCTTGTTTCTTATGAGCAGGGAAATATTTAGCAGAGAAGTAATAAATCATATCACTGGGAATACGCACACAACTAGGATCTAGAGAATTAAACCATATCTTAGCATCACCCTTTAATGAGAACGGAAATATTTTAAGGATATAAAAGTAGCGAGATCTCTCATCATTAGTGAACAGGGTGGCTATATCATTTAATTTAGTAAGATGTGCCACAACAGTTTCAGATTCATAGCCATGAAAAGGATCAAATTCAACCAAAGTAATTATATCAGGATCAACAGAGAATTCATAATCCTTATCGGGAACACAAATAGGTGAAGTAGCAAAAGCAGGGTCAGGTTTCATTCTATCTCTAAGAGATTCTTTACTCCATTTAACTAATAGCCTCTTAAGTTCGTTTCTATCTTTGCAGGCAAAAATAGCTGCAGAAGCTTCCATATCAAAAACATAACCCTCAGGAATAACAGGCATATCTTAATCATCAATTTCATCAACATTATCAGTTTCAATAATTTCTTTCTCTCTAGTCCTAGCAATTTGTTCATCAAGACATTCACTAAGGGGCACAATAGTATCAAGCATAGAAGTAGTTTCATCATAAGTATCATGCATAGCAGAAGTGGCATCATCAATAACATGCGACATATCAGAACGAATAGCAGAAGCAGGTTTAGGTGTCGCAAGCTTACTCATAACAGAAGGTGAATCAAGTGAAGAGCTAGATGGCAGTTCCTTACCTCCCCTCGTAGTTGAGAGATAAAATTTTGTCTTAGCGTCTTTCAAGTTCTTCATAGTGTCGGTGTACTAGAGTAGGGGTACCCTAGTATCCCGAACTTCGTGCCTGCAGACGATTCTGACACCCAGCAGAGGCTGACTTGGTGACCGCCAAGATCCTCAGCAGCTCTTTTGGAACCATTCAAGAACAAAGTAATCAAGACCCCGGCAAGAGGAGCTTGCCGGGAAGTCCACTCAGAGCACAAAGGAAACAAGACCCCGGCAAGAGGAGCTTGCCGGGAAGGCTTGGTGGGCGCCGAGCCCCCGAGCGCGACAAGGTTTCCGCCACGGCAAGGCACTTGCCGGGGCGGGCAACCTCTCTTCATCTCCGCTCCAGCTCATCCGCCAGCGATATGCCATGCAGGGCTTCCCGAAAACGCGTGTCGACGGGCTGTGCAGCCAGCGAGGAGCAGCGATAAGCGGCTGACGAGCTACCATCGTGGCAAACGGAGGTGCGCTTGACGGTCCCTGTTACACTGTTCAGGCGACTGAGACGGGCATTAATGATTCTTGTCCCTTGCCGTCAGAGTTAGGTATAGATCACTGTACACTGTACAAAGCGGTGTACCAACCTATGTTTTTACTATCTTACCCTTGTCTACTTGCCACATGTGGTGACCCCTTGTGCCTATAAAAGGAGGCCCAAGTGCAACATAGAAAGGGTTCGGCTTAGCTCCAACTTAGTTCATTCTACTCACACATACACTCGAGCTAGGTTTTGTAGCCCTCATTGCTCCCTAGCAAGAACACAATATAATCCACAAAGCAGCAGTAGGAGTGTTATCTCTCCGGAGAGCTCCGAAGCTGCGTAAATCTGCTCGTGTGCATCGCTTCGATCCGCTCTTTGTGCAATCTCCGCCCCCCTCCGAACCACAAGGGATCCAGGTCCCATAGGTGTTCGTGGGCCACGATCAGCTTCCCCGACATCTTTGGCGCGCCAGGTAGGGGGCGTCGAGGCTGTGTGAACCCGATCTGGCGTTCACACGAGCAGTTTCTTCATCAATTTCTTCGTCAACATGGTGCCGAAGAAGAAGTCTTCAGCGGCAGCAGAGCCGTCCGTGTCGAACCCACCACCACCGGAGCTGTCAGGTGGTGGGGGAAACGCTGGCGGAGGAATGGGCGTTGCCGAGAGAACCCACAACGCCGCCAGGTCCAAGGACAAGGCAGCGCAGGCATCGGCGTCCGAATCCGCACCACGTCCTTCTCAGGAGGCACGAGACCGACAGCGTCATGATGCTCGCGGCACCATACGCTCGTTGGATCAAGGCCAAGCTGGAGGATCCCGAGGCCCTCGAGACCCGCATGCACACCGGCATCTTTGATGCAAGCGAATCTGATCGCTTGGGCGGGATGCTGCTCCTCCTAACTTGGTTAGGAGTCCGAGCACATCCCGTTCTTTGCTTCGTACGCCGTTGCCACCCACCACACCAGCGGAAGCCTTGGCAAGAGCTCAGCTACTTCTAGACTACCCTCCAACGGTCGATAAGGTCGACGAATGGAGGGCCACAATCCAGAGCCTCATCGGCTTTGCCAACGGCGACGTCCCGCGGCAACTAAGCGCTTCGCAGCCGTGGCAAGCCGACAAGGCACGAGCCGACGACGACGAGACTTGCGGGGGTGCAGCCACCATACACTCCCCTTCCCGAAGGCCAAGATCGCCGACTCGCCGGATCCACCTCGACAGTGACTCCACAGCGTCGTCGGATCCGCGAGCTTGTCGCGACCAGCGCCAAGTTCTCCGAGAACGGCAAGAAGAAGACGCTCGAACCCGAATCGAGCGCCGAAGAGAAGCGCGCCGTCAATCCGACCAGCGCGCCGGGCCCACTGTCGACATGCATGCGCCCGAAGAACCAGGCGACTTACCATACTGTGATAGGTTGCCCTGCGTTCACTTTGCGTGAGCTGCGGCAAGTCCGATGGCCCGACAAGAAAAACTTCAAGCCGATGTGCGGAGAAGTATGACGGCAGGACACACCCATCGGAGTTCCTCGGCATCTACACCATCGCGGTGCAGGCTGCGGGGGCGAGGCGACAAGATCCTCGCCAACTACTTTCCCACGGTGCTCAAGCCAAACGTCGAGATCTTGGCTCATGCACTTGCCGGATGGCTCTATTTCTTCTTAGGCAGATTTGTGCCACCGGTTTGTTGGCGCCTTCACAGTGACCACAAGCCTCATGGCCAGGAGAGTGACCTCCACCTGCTTTCCCAGAAGGAGGGAGAGTCCCTGCGCAAATTCATCCAGAGATTTAGTCGAGTGCACTACAACATCCCAGACGTTCACCCTGCCGCGGTGATCAGCGCATTTCATCAGAATGTGCGAAACCGCAGGATGAGGGAGGAGATGGTGATGTGCAAAGTGAAAGACGTCAGCGAGCTCTACGCCCTGGCCGACAAGTGTGCACGCGCTGAAGAAGGAAGAAGACTCCCAGGGGAGAATGTGGGAGCAGAGTCTGATAGTGAAGAGATCGCCCCGGCAAGGAAGAGCCGGCGGCGAAACAACAGAAAGAAGAAAAACCAAGAAGTACTAGTTGTCGAGCAGTCCGGCAACGGAGGTGGCGCCGGCAAGGCTAAGGCTAGCGGCTCAGGCAAGGAGGTTGCCGCTGACACCGACCGCCAAGCTGTGGCGGCCGACAAGCAAGCTGACAGCTCAACAAGCGATCTTGTAAGATCCACCGCACCAAGGGCCACGATCTCGAGCTGCGAGAAAGTCGAGCAGCTTGTTGAGCTACTGAGAGAGCTGAATCTGACGGCGAGACAAGGAGAAGGCCAGGAAGGTGCAGTGCAACAAGCAAGAAGAGACCCGGTCGGGGAGGGCCTTGTGGCAAGGCCAAGCAGCGGCAAGGAGAGAGACCTCCCAGCGGCGCGACAAGGAAGAAGATGAAGATGAAGATGGCGAAGACATGGAAGACGATGAAGGCGATGAGCAGGAGTTTCAAGGCAAAGGAGGTCCTTTGCGTTGGCCAGTGGTGCTTCTCTCCATACCTCGCACCGCCAACTCAAGCAATGGAAGCGAGAGGTCAAAGCAGCAGAACCATCCATAGAGTCGCGCAAACCTCTGACGTGGTCCAACCGCCCATCATCTTTGACATTGAGGATCACCCTGATCGCATAACTGCGGTCGGGTGCTTGCCGATGTTGGTCTCACCAACTATCCGCAACCTCAAAGTCACGAAGATGTTGGTTGACGGCGGGGCCGGCCTAAACCTGGTCTCCTCTGCAGTGCTCCAGAAGCTTCAAATCCCTGACAGCGAGCTCGAAGAAACTGGTACTTTCCAAGGAATTAACCCAGGAAGGAGCAAGCCCAAAGGGAAGATCACATTGCCGGTAACATTCGGCAGCGAGCTCAACTTCAGAACTGAGAGGGTCACGTTTGACGTTGCCGATTTCCCATTGCCCTACAATGGAATACTTGGCCGTCCAGCACTTGCCAAGTTCATGGCCGCCTCTCATTATGCTTACAACTTACTCAAGATGCCCGGCCCGATAAGCGTCATTTCTGTCCATGGCGACAAGAAGGATGCGCTCATCTGCGCCGACAAGATTTACCGGGATGCAGCAGCCGCAACAGATAGCAAACCACTTGCCGCTGAAGCTCCCGGGGGGAAGAAGAAGACCACCAAGACCGGCAAGAGCTCTGATGCCCACTCCGGCAAGCGCACCTCTTCGGAGTGCTGCGCTACCGTCGAGGACGCACCATCGAGCTCCACCGGCAAGTGCAAGAAGACGATGGCAGCTCCGCCGAAGACCAAGAAGGTGCCCGCCAAGGAGGGCGGCAGGTGGTACCTTCACCATCGATTGCCACGCTCGATCCTAAATAGGAAGGCGAGCTCGTTGCTTTCCTGCGGGCGAATGTCGATGTGTTTGCATGGCAACCATCTGACATCCCCGGTGTTCCCAGGAAAGTAATTGAGCACCACCTAGCTGTCTGTCCTCACGTGCGGCCCGTCAAGCAAAAAGTTAGGAAACAGGCAGTGGAGCGCCAAGAGTTCATAGCGGAAGAAATCAAGAAGTTGGAAGCAGCAGGACTTGTCAGGGGAGTGCTCCATCCCACGTGGTTGGCCAATCCGGTAGTTGTACGCAAGGCTAATGGGAAATGGAGACTTTGTATAGACTTTACAGATGTTAATAAAGCTTGTCCCAAAGACCCATTTCCCTTGCCACGTATCGACCAGATTGTTGACTCCACGGCTGGATGTGATCTGCTTTCATTTCTTGATGCATATTCAGGATATCATCAGATCTTCATGGCTGAAGAGGATGAAGAGAAGACCGCATTCATTACACCATGTGGCACGTACTGCTTTATACGGATGCCTTTCGGTTTAAAGAATGCTGGTTCAACCTTTGCAAGAGTAGTCCACGACGCCTTTGAGCCACAAATACACAGAAATGTAGAAGCTTACATGGATGACATAGTGGTCAAGAGCAAGGACAAAGCAACTCTGATTCAGGATTTGGATGAGACATTTGCAAATCTGCGCAAGATCAACCTCAAGCTCAACCCCGAGAAGTGCGTGTTTGGAGTCCCTTCCGGCAAGCTTCTCGGGTTCTTTGTATCTCAGCGGGGAATCGAAGCCAATCCCGACAAGATCAAGGCCATTGAGCAGATTGAAGCACTGAAGCGCGTCAAGGATGTCAGAAGGCTTGCCGGTTGCGTGGCTGCTCACAGCAGGTTTATCTCTAAGTCTGCTGAGCGTGCCCTGCCATTTTTCAAGATTTTGAAAAAGGCAGGTCCAATGAAATGGACTCCCGAAGCGGAGGCTGCGCTGCAGGACTTGAAGAGGTACCTGTCCTCTACTCCAATACTTGTCGCACCTAAGCCACAAGAGAAGTTGCTGCTATATATAGCGGCAACCAATCAAGTGGTTAGTGCTGCGTTAGTAGCGGAGAGGGAGGCAGATGATGAGCCGGCAACCGAGGCAGGTGCGTCCAGCGACAAGCAGGGGGCTTCGCCGTCAAGCTCTGGTCCCGATAAGAACAGATCAGCGCAGGGTTGCGACAAGATACAAAAAAGGATGGTGCAGCGCCCAGTTTACTTTGTCAGTTCCCTTCTGCAGGGGGCTAGGTCAAGGTACTCTGGTGTGCAGAAGTTGCTTTTCGGCCTCCTCATGGCCTCGAGAAAGCTGCGCCATTACTTCCAAGCACATGAGATAACAGTCGTCACTCGCTTTCCGCTGAAGAAGATATTGCAAAATCCAGAAGCAACCGGCAGAATTGTCGAGTGGGCACTGGAACTGTCAAGCTTTGGTCTCAAGTTCGAAAGCACTTCAACTATCCAAAGCAGAGCATTGGCAGAATTCATAGCAGAGTGGACGCCAACACAAGATGAAGATATTCTAGAGACAAGCATCCCTATCAAGGAGGCAAATAAAGAGTGGCTGATGTACTTTGATGGTGCCTTCTCATTTGCAAAGGCGCCCGGTGCGGCGTCTTGCTTATCGCACCACCGGAGAGCACCTCAAGTACATAGTCCAGATGCACTTTCCCAAGGAACAAGCAACAAACGATACGGCAGAGTATGAAGGTTTGCTTGCCGGTCTCAGGATTGCGGTAGACCTTGGGATCAAGAAGCTCATTGTCAGGGGGGACTCGCAACTTGTTGTCCGCCAAGTAAATAAAGATTATCAGAGTCCGTTGATGGAAGCCTACGTCGATGAAGTGAGAAAGCTAGAAGAGCACTTTGAAGGTCTGCAAATGGAAAATGTTCCACGAGCTCAGAATGATATAGCTGATGGCCTCTCCAAATGTGCCGCACTTAAGTTACCTGTGGAACCAGGAATTTTTGTGCTCAAGCTGACTCAGCCAACCGTAACACCATCAACAGGACAGAGCAAGAAGAGAAAATTGGTTTCCGGTGACTACTTTCCGGCAGAACTCCCTGGAGCCGCCGCCAAGAAGGTCCCTAAAATCAATGCAAAAATCACTGAGGAGCAGTCTGCTCCGATAAGCCTTGTGGTTTGTTTCGTTGAAGCAGACGCTCCCGACAAGCTTTGCTCCGGCAAGCTTGCCGGGGATCATCAACTCCGGCGAACCGCGAGTTCCTGCCGTGGAAATAATGATCCCGGTGGTAGATAAGCCTTTAGTCCTTGTTGTCGAGCCACGGGCTCCGGCCTTAAGCGCAGCAAATCGTCCATTTCCTTGAGACAGGAGAACTTCCCGAACAGCAAGAAGAAGCGAGAAAAAAGTAGCCCGGCGGTCAAGTATGTACCAGTTTGTTGACAACATCACATGCATGTAAGAAGACTCAACGGTGTGAAATTGAAGTGTATCCGCCGGGAAGATGGATGGGCCGAAGCTGTTGGCAGAGATACACGGAGGCATATGTGGTCACCACATTGGCGCAAGAGCACTTGCCGGCAAAGCTTTCCGGCAAGGTTTCTTCTGGCCAGAAGCCCTCCAGGATGCAACTGCATAAGTAACCAAATGTGAAGTGTGCCAGTTCCATTCCAAACAGATACATCAACCAGCTCAAGCTCTCCAGACGATCCCTTTATCCTGGCCCTTCTCGGTCTGGGGGCTCGACATCCTCGGCCCTTTCCCCCGAGCTGTCGGGGGCTTTGAGTACTTGTACGTCGCAATCGACAAGTTCACAAAGTGGCCAGAAGTGGAACCAGTGAGGAAGGTGACAGCACAGTCAGCGGTCAAGTTCTTCAGGTCAATTGTTTGCCGTTTTGGGATTCCTAACAGAATCATCACCGACAACGGCACACAGTTCACGAGCCGCACCTTCATGCAGTACGCCCAAGATCTTGGCGCCAAGATCTGCTTTGCTTCCGTTGCTCATCCGAGAAGCAACGGTCAAGCGAAGAGAACAAGCAGCTGAAGTGCTGCGGGGACTCAAGACCAGAACTTTCGACAAGCTGCGCAAGTCTGGAAGAAAGCTGGATCGAGGAGCTACCGGTGGTTCTTTGGTCGATCGAGCGGCGCCGTCGAGCCACTGGCCAGACACCTTTCGCTCTAGTCTATGGAGCGAGGCAGTTCTCCCCACGGAACTTCGTATCACGGGTCACCTCGAGTTCTCGCTTATGATGAGCTCGAGCAAGAACAAGCTGCGACAAGATGACGCTGCTCCTCGAGGAAGATCGTCTTGAGGGTCTTTGTCACGAGCTGCTCGCTACCGGCAAGCTTTGCGTCGCTACCATAGCCGCAAAGTTAATGCCAAAAGCTTCGAGGAAGGCGACCTTGTTCTTGGTAGCGTCAATCCGCCAAGAATTCCAACAAGTTGGCCTTGAAGTGGGAAGGCCCTTATCGGGTGAAAGCGAGTCACTAGGCCCGGCGCTGTCCATGCCAGAGACCGAAGATGGCGTTTGGTGAGCAATTCCTGGAATATAGAGCATCTTCATGAAGTTTTTCCCATAAAGTAGCGCGGTTCTTGGAACCCGTTCGGCAACCACCCCTAATACAAGTCTTGCCGCTGTTGCATGTAATCCTTTGTACAAAGCGGCGCAGACCCGTGCATCGATAAAGCCTATGTGTTGCGCACAACTTGTCAATACATGCTCTCATAATCTTATATGCATGTGTTTACTAACATTTTGTGCAGCATCCACACCCGATAAGTGATAACGAGCCATTAGGCTCCATAACTTTATTTTCTCTTCTTTCTTCTCAAACAAGAAGAAGGTTCATCCACCCACAAGTTAACCAGGGGGGAAGGGGAAGATAATAGTGTGGGCCGCCAAGCGTCGCTCGAAGAACTGTCGCCTTGCCGGGAAATGGACAACAGAGAAGCTAAGTTGCTAAAGTTTAAACGACCAGTTTTAAATTTTTTAAGTTATCTTCCTCGAGCGATAGTACTTTGTATGGAAAACCTGTGCGCGGAGGAACCGACTCGCGACTAGCTTGCGCCCTTACTTTGTTTCGAGTCTGCTCAACAACTTAAGTGTGCTGCAACTAGTTGCGACAAGGTTGCTTGTCGGAGGCGACATCGCCAAAGAAGGCTGAAGTTCCGCACTCAGCGCTTTCATGACAAAGGTGTTTGCACTGACAAGTTCCCCTAAACGCGTAGGGCATAAACATACAAGGGAAGAAATCGAGTAAAGGAAATAACATTGCATTCGATTGCCTAAGATAGTGTATATTACATAATAACTTGTTGCGGATATAAAAGATTTTTCACCTAAACATGATCTACAGCAACAAGGGAAAGATAAGCTTGGTGGCCTAATCCACGCGGTCGCCATCGAGCCTCTTGACTCCGCTCACCCTGTCCACAATGGAGTGCGACAAGGGCCTTGAGCGCTTCAGCGTCTGCGGATGGAGGCAGGGACTTGAGGACTTTGGTGAAGTCGGCCTTTGGGTTGCGGAAGGCCACCTTCATCAACACCTTCACAGAGCCCGGCGCGAGACTTGGCGCGACTCCTCCGCCACTGCTTTGGGATCTCCTCCCGGGCAGCTGGAGACCCGTCAACCGCCTTTGAAGAATAGGCTGAGCTTGGCGCTGGGTTGGAAGGTTCTCGTCGGTGGAGTACCCAAGATCCGTCATCCCAGCTCCATCAGCTCATTATGGATGCGGCGGCGGTGTCCACAAGACCTTCATCCGGTGCATTATGCTGTCTCGAAGATTATTCTGGGCGGTCACAGCATTCGACAGCAACTCCTCGGTGGCCTTGATCTTTTCCAGCAGGCCCGTTTCCCGCTCCTTGGCGCCATTCAACGTCTCCGTCAGGGTGGTCAGCTTCACCTCCAGATCCGCCTTGACGTCCTTGGCGGCATCGATCTCCTTGATCTTTTCGGTAAAGCGACCTTGCAGCTTCGCCAAGGGTGTAGGCGTCCTTCTCACGCTCGGCGCTTCAACCCGGCGACCTCCTCGGCGCTCTTCACGGAGGGTGGATTCCAGCTGAGCCACCCTCGTCTCCAATTCCTTCCTGGCGGCCTCGGCAGCCGCAGCAGCATCCTTTGCCTCCTGAAGTGGCCCGCTGATCGTTTGCTCGCGCACGGCAAGATCTTCCTCATAGCTGTCGAGGTTGATCTTCCGCTGCGCCGGCCTCTACCTTCTCGCGGAGAGCTTCTGCCGGGCGAGCCTCTGCTGCTCCTCGACCTCGCCCTTCTCCAAGATGAAGGCCGTGCGCTCCTCGACAAGCTGCTCCCACGCCTCTGCTATATCCCGGAGAGTTTCTTTGTTGGCGCGCGGAGCTCTTCAGCAGCGTTTCTCCAAAGTAAGCTCCCGCCCTCGCGACAAGCGCCTCCCTGGACTCCAGTTTGGCTTGTCGGGTGCGGTAGAGCGACAGCAACCTCCTTAGCAGCTGCTCCTCCTCAGGCTCACCGCTGCTGCTGCTCGGGGCATCGACCAACGACAGCCCGACGGAGGCAAGCAGTTCCGCATCGAAGGTCTCCCCCTCGACCGGTGCCCTGGAGCTTGATGCCCAGGGGAGCTTGATAAAGACACCCTCGCCGACCTTCAGATAGGCGCCGGGATGGGGCTCTTCGGAGTCTGGTGCGGCATCGGTGGCGGGAGGATCGGTGGTCGGTGCAGCGCCTGGCGCTCCTGCGGCTTCAGGGCCGTCAGTGCGATCGCCAGATTCCTCCCCAGCCTCTGCGCCCGGCAACCTTGGCAACCTCCTCGCCCGGCCAGGCCGTCAGCGCCAACCTCCTCCTCCATGTTGGCGGCGTCGACATTGTCACCGCGAGCGTCCTCCTCGCCGGCAGCCTCAGTCTCCATCTGGTCTCCGGCAGATGGATCTAATGATCAAAAGAAGAAAGAACAAGTCAAGCAAATGTTCGAAAGAGAAGAACAGAAGAAAAGAGAATCCAAGGGATGTTTTCAAACAAGAAAATCACCTGCAATGGGATCTGTTGCCGCGGTCTCCACAACCGGAGGGTCGTCGGCGCTGGTCCTTGTCGGGGAAGCTCCCCTTGTCGGAGAGGCCTCCCTTGCTGGAGAGCGATCCCTTGGCGGAGATTTCTCCCTTGGCGGCGTAGTTGAAGCAAGCAGAACTTCGGGAGTGACCTCCGGTGCTTCCTGATGAGGCTGCTCTGCTCCTACACAATTCAACAAACCAGATATCAGTGACGGAGAAGCACCCAAGCACGCCTAACCATGAGAAGTATACCAAACACTTACAGCTGGGGGCTGTCTTTGAGGCTGCTCTGTTGAAGGGTTGCGGGTCCGGCAAGGGAGTTCAGACGTGCCCCACAGCCGCCACAGGGAATCATCTGAGACGACAACCACCGGGTCTTGGCCCTCTTTGGCGCCCTCTGAGCTAGCATCACGAAGGAGAAGGTTCAGTGAAACCAGTCAGATATAAGATAAAGCAATAAATTGGAAGATTACAAGTAGCAACGACAAGATCTTACTCTTCCTCTTCTTCCTCGGAGCTGAGGCGGAGAGATCAAACTCCGCTCATTTGACGGATTGGGGAGAAGATTCCCTCGGGCGCTTGGCGGGTGCGAGGCAGCGACTCGAAGACCCAGCGCCCGTCGCCCGTGGCAGAATGAGGCGCTCAGCGGCTGGCAGTGCTTGCAGCGGTGGAAGCGCGTCGAGCGGCGAGGCGGCTGTTGGACCGTATGCCACCCGCCACTTCTCCGGTCTTACGGAGGCGTCTCCTTGGCGGGGCAGCAGGCTCCCCTGCGGCAAGCTACTTGGCCAGCGGAGGAGAGGCGCCCCCGGCAGGCTCGCTCGGCTCGTTGGCGGGCTCGATCTGCTCCTCCTCGGCGACGAACTCTTCTCGGTCGGCAAGGCTTGCCGCCTCGGCCGTCTCCGCCTCCTCGACAGTAAATCCAAATATGCCGGCGGCAGCAGCCTCTACAGCCTCCTCCAACCTCGTGGCGATGCGCGCCATCTCCTGATCGGTGGTGTCGCGGGTGAGCCGCCTCTGCTCGTCGGCGCGGATCGGCACTTGAACCAAGTTGTTGAAGAACTGTTGCACGACATCGTCGGCGGGCTCCTGCCAAGTTGGAACGGTTCCATGGGAATCGCTGGCAACATTATCGCCTGGATCTTTGTCAAGCGGCGAGTTGTTGCACAAGGGCACAACTCCCTCGGCAACATGCACCACCCGGGGTTATCCGGTTCAGGCTTGAACAATTCCCGCAGCATGCCGTAAAGCTCCAAGGTAGTAAAATTCCAATTCAGACCCGGGCGCAGCCTCATGATATCCGCCGCGTTCTGGAATTCCCAAGCAGGCCTCCCTCTCTCCTGCAAGGGCGCAATGCGGCGGCGAAGGAAGTCCGCGCCAACTGCTCCTACGGTAAGCCCTGCTTGGGAGGCATAAAATCCTAGTCACGGCAATCTTCAACTTGTCGTCCTCCAGCGCCAAGTTGCTCCAATCGTTGCCGCGAACTATGGGGGTCTGGCGCAGGGCGGTGAAAGGCTGTGGCTCCTCCTCTAAGATCCAACACTAGTCAGCTCTCCACTCCTCCCACTTGCTGCGCAACTCTCCGTCAAGATACGCTTCCTTCTTGCCGATCCTAGAGGTCCATGCAATTCCTCGACAAGCGGCTCTCCTCTCTCTGGCAGGGGTGAGAAGTAGTGGCGGAAGAGTGCGACATTTGGATGGACCCGGCGAAGTTCTCGCAGAGGTGTCTGGCAGCAGCCATGGTGAGGATGGCGTTGGGGGTATGTCAAGGAGGCGGAGGCCATATGTGTTCATGACATCGCATGAAGAATTGAGAAAAGGCGAGGCAGAGCCGCGATGGAAGAAAATCGCGAAAAAGGGTACCCGATGGAGACCTTATCGGATGTGGCGGCGAAGATCACCCTGCGTGCGGAGTGCGCCAGCGTCGCCGTCGACGAAAAAGGTAGTACAGCTCCGCAGCTCCTTCTGTCGGCGAGAGGATCGAAGAGGGCCCGCTCCTTCCGGTCTTGCGAGCCGCTGCGCCTCGGCCGATTCACGCCTTTTCCTTGTCGGCCTTGAGCCATGGGGAGAGGTGGTGGAAGAAGTCGGCGGCGTTGGTGGCACCGGTGGCAATGGAGGCGGGCGTCGCTCTCTTTGGGCTCGAGAAGAAAGGGGAAAGCGGCGGGGGTTTCGATGTGACAGCAATGGCAAGTGGGCGTCCTGCCCTGTTCCCCTGCTTATAAAGGGGAGAGAGGGGCAGGCGTTCGATTTTTCCCATTAAAAAGCCCCACGATCTCCCCACGGCGCCACGTCCGGTCCGTGCCGTTCGTGGGAGGCGTGGTGGGTCGGCCACGAGTAATGGCGCAATCCGGACCGGCGTGCCCGTTCCTTTGTTTTGGGCCTGGCCCATGAGCTTGGCGCCGTGTGTGGCCCAGGCCCGGGGGCTCCTGTCGATGTAGTAGAGTAGGGGTACCCTAGTATCCCGAACTCGTGCACGGACAGTTGCAGCACCCCGCGGCAGGGCTGACTTGGTGACCGCCAAGATCCTCAGCAGCTCTTTTGGAACCATTCAAGAACAAAGTAATCAAGACCCCGGCAAGAGGAGCTTGCCGGGACGTCCACTCGAGCACAAAGGAAACAAGACCCGGCAAGAGGAGCTTGCCGGGGAAGGCTTGTGGGCGTCGAGCCCCGGCGCGACAAGGTTTCCGCCACGGCAAGGCACTTGCGGGCGAACAACCTCTTCATCTCCGCTCCAGCTCATCCGCCAAGCGTGTCGCCATGCAGGGCTTCCCGGCAGCGTGTCGATGGGCTGTGCAGCCAGCGAGGAAGCAGCGATAAGCGGCGTGACGAGCTACCATCGTGGCAAGCGGAGGCAACAGCGGTCCTGTTACCTTTGTTCGAGGCGGGAGGCGGGCATTAATGATTCTTGTCCCTTGCCGTCGAGTTAGGTATAGATCACTGTACCTTTGTACAAAGCGGTGTACCAACCTATGTTTTACTATCTTACCCTAGTCTACTTGCCACATGTGGTGACCCCTTGTGCCTATAAAAGGAGGCCCAAGTGCAACATAGAAAGGGTTGACTTAGCTCCAACTTAGTTCATTCTACTCACACATACACTCGAGCTAGGTTTTGTAGCCCTCATTGCTCCCTAGCAAGAACACAATATAATCCACAAAGCAACAGTAGGAGTGTTATCTCTCCGGAGAGCTCCGAAGCTGGGTAAATCTGCTCGTGTGCATCGCTTCGATCCGCTCTTTGTGCAATCTCCGCCCCCTCCGAACCACAAGGGATCCAGGTCCCATAGGTGTTCGTGGGCCACGATCAGCTTCCCCGACACATAGTGACCAGCAGATATAAATCCCAAGTGACTCAAAGAATAGAGCTATCCTCCCCGACAAGCAGCGCGCGAGAAATTAGTCTTGATAACCCACAAGTGTAGGGGATCGCAACAACTTTTGAGGGTAAAATATTCAACCCAAATTTATTGATTCGACACAAGGGGAGCCAAAGAATATTTTCAAGTATTAGCAACTGAGTTGTCAGTTCAGCCACACCTGGGTAACTTAATATCTGCAGCAAGGTATTTAGTAGCAAAGTAGTATGATAGTAGTGGTAACGGTAACAAAAGATAACAAAAGAGTAATGAAACCAAAAGTAATATTTTGGTGTTTTGTAATGATTATACTTGATAACAATGGGAAAGTAAATAAGCGTAAACCGGTATATGGAAGCTTCGTAGGCATTGGATCGGTGATGGATAATTATGCGGATGCGGTTCATCATGTAACAATCATAACATAGGGTGACACAGAACTAGCTCCAATTCATCAATGTAATGTAGGCGTGTATTCTGAATATAGTCATACGTGCTTATGGAAAAGAACTTGCATGACATCTTTTGTCCTACCCTCCCGTGGCAGCGAGTCCTAATGGAAACTAAGGGATATTAAGGCCTCCTTTTAATAGAGAACCGGAACAAAGCATTAGCACATAGTGAATACATGGACTCCTCAAACTACGGTCATCACCGAGAAGTATCCCGATTATTGTCACTTCGGGGTTGTCGGATCATAACACATAATAGGTGACTATAGACTTGCAAGATAGGATCAAGAACTCACATATATTCATGAAAACATCATAGGTTCAGATCTGAAATCATGGCACTCGGGCCGTAGTGACAAGCATTAAGCATAGCAAAGTCATAGCAACATCAATCTCGAGAACATAGTGGATACTAGGGATCAAACCCTAACAAAACTAACTCGATTACATGATAGATCTCATCCAACCCATCACCGTCCAGCAAGCCTACGATGGAATTACTCACACGGCGGTGAGCATCATGAAATTGGTGATGGAGGATGGTTGATGATGACGACGGCGACGAATCCCCCTCTCCGGAGCCACGAACGGACTCCAGATCAGCCCTCCCGAGAGGTTTTAGGGCTTGGAGGCGGCTCCGTATCGTAAAACGCGATGATTTCTTCTCCCTGATTTTTTTCTCCGAAAGCAAATATATAGAGTTGGCGTCGCAGGAGCTCCAGGGGGCCCATGAGGTAGGGGGCGCGCCCTAGGGGGGGGGGCGCCCCCACCCTCGTGGACAGGGTGTGGGCCCCTTGGTCTTCATCTTTTCAAGGATTTTTTTATTATTTTTGACTAGATGTTCCGTGGAGTTTCAGTTCATTCCGAGAACTTTTGTTTTCTGCACATAAAACACCATCATGGCAATTCTCTTGGAAAACAGTCGATCCGGGTTAGTTCCATTCAAATCATACAAGTTAGAGTCCAAAACAAGGGCAAAAGTGTTTGGAAAAGTAGATACGACGGAGATGTATTACGCCCCCCCGTCTCGTTGGCCCCCTGAGGCTCCGCCGACCTCAACTCCAACTCCATATATTCCGTCGCGCGGAGAAAAAAATCAGAGAGAAAATTTCATCGCGTTTTACGTTACGGAGCCGCCGCCAAGCCCTAATCTCTCTCGGGAGGGCTGATCTGGAGTACGTTCAGGGCTCCGGAGAGGGGGATTCGTCACCGTCGTCATCATCAACAATCCTCCATCACCAATTTCATGATGCTCACCGCCGTGCGTGAGTAATTCCATCATAGGCTTGCTGGACGGTGATGGGTTGGATGATATTTACCATGTAATCAAGTTAGTTTTGTTAGGGTTTGATCCCTAGTATCCACTATGTTATGAGATTGATGTTGCTATGACTTTGCTATGCTTAATGCTTGTCACTAGGGCCCGAGTGCCATGATTTCAGATATGAACCTATTATGTTTTCATGAATATATGTGTGATCTTGATCCTATCTTGCAAGTCTATAGTCACCTATTATGTGTTATGATCCGACAACCCCGAAGTGACAATAATCGGGATACTTCTCGGTGATGACTGTAGTTTGAGGAGTTCATTAATTCACTATGTGCTAATGCTTTGTTCCGGTTCTCTATTAAAAGGATGCCTTAATATCCCTTTGTTTCCGCTAGGACCCCGCTACCACGGGAGGGTAGGACAAAAGATGTCATGCAAGTTCTTTTCCATAAGCACGTATGACTATTTACGGAATACATGCCTACATTACATTGATGAATTGGAGCTAGTTCTGTGTCACCCTATGTTATAGCTATTACATGAGGAATCGCATCCGACATAATTATCCATCACTGATCCATTGCCTACGAGCTTTTCACTCCGGGCAGTGTTTAAACAGGAACAAAAGTGCAATATATTTCAGTCCCAATACTCCATCAAATCTCAGGGAGAATTTGAAACAACTTCTTGGTGTAGAAGTTGGGGCTTTCTCAGAAAGATACCTCGGTATACCCACTGCTGCTGGCAAGATCAATAGAGGCACCTTTGAGCACTTGGGTGATCGAGCGCGAGGCAAGATGATTGGCTGGTCAGAGCGAATGTTTGCTTGTGTCGAAAGGGAGACACTTCTAAAATCTATCGTGCAAGCGATTCCGACTTTCAGCATGAGCTGCTTCCTCTTGACCAAAAAGGTGTGCAAAAGCTTGACTTGAGCATGGCGAAATCTTGGTGGGGAGCTCACACGATTGCCGCTCATTACATTGGATTGCTTGGGACAAGCTGGCTACGCCCAAACCTAATGGGGGGATGGGCTTTCGCGACATGTAGATATTTAACTTGGCTCTGCTGGGAAAACATGGATGGAGATTTATGACAAATCCTAATTCACTTTGTGCCAAGGTTATGAAAGGTAGATATTTCCCAACTCTGATTTCATGCAAGCTACTGTTCCAAAATCATCTTCAGCTGTTTGGAAAGCGATTGTGGCAGGCCGGAAAGCACTAAATACATGACTTGTGAAGAGAGTTGGCGATGGTGCTTCTATTCGGGTGTGGGAGGATAAGTGGATACCCTCCACCAACACTCTGGCTCCTTACTACGGCCAGCCAACCACGGCGATTCAGGTATCAATGATCTAATTGACATATCTAATTGGTCATGGCGTAGGGGTCTTGTTCGGGAGACTTTTATTGCTCCTAATGCTGATGCCATCCTGAACATACCCCTGCGGCAAGGAGGAGGAGAGGATTTCCTCGCTTTGGCACATGAGAAGTCAGGCATCTACTCCGTTAAATCGACAAATAGAGCTTTGGTGAATCAAAAAGAGCGGTTAGCTCTAGAAGAGGGGCAGATTACCGGTACTTCAGCGAATCAACAACAGATGTGGAAGGCTGTTTGGAAACTCAATGTAGCCCCAAAAGTAAGAGTTTTCTGGTGGCGCGTTATGAGGGGTATCTTACCAGATGAGAGCACCCTAAAACGCCGCCATATTCGAGAAATCAGCACTTGCAAGTTATGCCTCGCCATGGAAGAGGACTTGGAGCACGCATACTTCGCTCTTTGTGTCCCCATGCGCACTTTACGGGAGGAAGCCTGGTTGCTCTTCGACATCAACGTCCCACGGCTGCATCCTCACACATGGGCTCGGGGCATCCTATGTGATCAACGCTTTTCTGAGAAGGAAAGGGCGATTATTGTCACAATTATGTGGGTCATCTGAACGTCTCGCAACCGTCTGACGCATGACAGAGAGGGGCGGACCCAACCAGCTCCATTCGGAGGATCGAAAAGGATCTCGCCATTCTTGATCTCCCTCGATAGCACACCCCGGTGCTGCGTGGTTATGGTTGACAACCACCAGATGATGCAACCATCAAGATTAATACTGATGCAGCTACACATCTTGATGATGGTCATGCAGGAGCAAGTGGAGTTGCCCGTTCTATATCGGCTCTAAAGGGTGCGTGGATCGCCGAAAAAGATCCCTTCAAGAACTCAACACCACCGTGCGCCTGGCCCCACAGTGGGCGCCAACTGTCGTGGAATTGTCACGGCAGATGTCCTTAGTGTCAGGACTTAGTCGCGAGGCCAACGCATCTATGTGGTAGCTTGAGGGGTTGAGCGAAATCGAGAAGGCATAACACAAGACACGGATTTAGACAGCCGGGCCCCGGAAACATCATCCGGTAAAAACCCTACATCTTTGTTTGAGGCTAGGTCTCATTATCATCACGAGGGAGTCGCCGTAAACCGGCTCTCCTCTTTATGTCTAACCCTAAGATTGTTTCTTCTTGCTCGTAGCTTCTCCCTCTTTAGGGAGCCCTGCCCCTCCTTATATAAGTTGAAGGGGCAGGTTACATGTGGAGTCCTATTAGGATTAGGACAAATCTATATCTAATACAAACCGGATACAAGTCCGGGTCTTGACTCCTTGTAAGGGAAATATCCTTCTTACCTTTCCTCTTAAAACGGTCCACCATTAACATAAACCCGGCCTTGAGCCTTGGGCCTTGTCATCCGTCGACCCGCCCTTGGGTTACTAATGAACCGCCAAGACAGGCGGGTAGCCCGTGAACCGCCAAGCTCCGGCGGGTTACCCGATGAAGTCGTCGATCCGGCGGGTTATACTTCCGGCGGTTTACGCCACGGGTATATCCCCGACACCTAGGATCGACCACGAGAAGGGAACACCTGAGCTGTCAGGTTCTACATGCCCATCAAAAACGTGGAAGACATTGCCATGCTAGTCATATCGGAGGCCTTCAAGCCTGTGATGAAGCAATGGCTAGTCCTCAAGCCTCCTCGCTCGTGAGGCTATCTGTTAACAAGTGGTGTGAGTTTTGAGTGCATGTCCAAAACTTTCATGAGTAGCTTATGCTCTGGAGGGGCCGCGACTACTTTTGCCACCATCATAGGATCATCCCCGGCGACGTGCTCATCCTCGGGCTGTCTGGCCTGGGCTTCAAAGTGCAGATCGGCGTCGTCTTCACCTCCACTATGTGCGGGGACAGGTGTCGAAGCTTCTTTGTTGTTAGGGCGACATCCGACATGCTCTCTAGCTAGTTTATCATCTTTCTTTCAGTTCAAATCGTCTGGACTGTTGGATCGTCTGAACTCTGTGCCTCTTTTGTTGCCAGATATGTATATTTTACCCAGAGTCTAGCACTTTGGGGTTATGCAGGGGCATCAGATGCCCCCTGCTGTCTTAGTAGTGTGTAACATGTCATATGCACTGTTAAATCGTGTGTTAATGGTGTACAAGTAGTGTTAATGCAACTATTGTTCATATATGATATGTCTGCTATGAAGTGTGCTGCATTTGGGTAGTAAGGACACTGCATTTGAAAGGGTAAGCATAACAAATACGTGCACAACCAAGCGGTATGGTTTGTATCTACTCATCCCTAAAGCACAAACGCAGATAATCAAACAGCATGCCTAATCTTTTCTGGAGGTTATGCTTTTGAAATTGGGCTTCCATGCAAATCTGGTGAAGTTGATCATGAAGTGTGTCACTTCTGTTCGATTCTCTGTGCGTGTGAATGGGGAGTTGCAACCATACTTCAGCTCCTCCAGAGGGCTGCGGCAGGGATGCCTAGCTTCACCCTATTTATTTCTTCTATGTGCGGAAGGGTTCTCATCCCTACTGAAGAATTATGGTCAATATATTGATCGAGGCATAAGAGTAAACTTCAGGGCACCATGGGTGAACCACCTCTTGTTTGCTGATGATAGCCTCATCTTCATCAAGGCGAGTGCGGAAAGTGCAGCAAGGCTTAATGAAATTCTTGAGATTTACAGCGAGGCTTCTGGACAGTGTTTAAACAGGAACAAAAGTGCAATATATTTCAGTCCCAATACTCCATCAAATCTCAGGCAGAATTTGAAACAACTTCTTGGTGTAGAAGTTGAGGCTTTCTCAGAAAGATACCTCGGTCTACCCACTGCTTCTGGCAGGATCAATAGCGGCACCTTTGAGCACTTGGGCGATCGGCGTGAGGCAAGATGAATGGCTGGTCGAGGCGAATGTTTGCTTGAGTCGGAAGGAGACACTTCTAAAACCTATCGTGCAAGCGATTACGACTTTCGGCATGAGCTGCTTCCTCGACCAAAAGGTGCGCAAAGCTTGACTTGAGCATGCATGGCGAAATCTTGGTGGGGAGCTCACACGATCGCCGCTCATTACATTGGATTGCTTGGGACAAGCTGGCTACGCCCAAACCTAATGGGGGGATGGGCTTTTGCTACATGCAGATATTTAACTTGGCTCTGCTGGGAAAACATGGATGGAGATTTATGACAAATCCTAATTCACTTTGTGCCAAGGTTATGAATGGTAGATATTTTCCCAACTCTGATTTCATGCAAGCTACTGTTCCAAAATCATCTTCAGTTGTTTGGAGAGCGATTGTGGCAGGCCGGAAATCACTAAATACAGGACTTGTGAAGAGAGTTGGCGATGGTGCTTCTATTCGGGTGTGGGAGGATAAGTGGCACTAGTAGAAAAAGAGGCTTCCATACGCCCCCATTAGTCCCCAAAATAATCGAACCGCGACCAAAGGGGTCTTTAGTCGCGGTTCGGGAGGAGACCCGCGACCAACTATCTGGGCCCAGCGTCTTGTTGGCGGGCCAGGTGGGGCTTTAGTCCCGGTTGGCACAACCGGGACTAAAATCTCAGCTGGCCGAAGGCCTTTAATCATGATGAGGCCAGGCCAACCGGGACTAAAGGTTAGACCTTTAGTCCCGGTTGGTCTGCCAACCGCGACTAATGGCCGAACCTTTAGTCGCGGTTGGCGGACCAACCGGGACTAAAGCTTAGACCTTTAGTCCCGGTTGGTCCGCCAACCGCGACTAAAAAGGATTTGAGGCCTCATTTTCAAAATGGGCATAACTTTTGCATCTGAACTTCGGATGAAAATTTTTTATATGAAAAATCATCTACTCGAAAAGTTACATCCGAATTTAACATTTTCAAAATCCTCAAAAACTGACGAGAAAAAAAAGATACGGGGCTTTTAAGATTTGGAGAGGCAAAAAATTCAAAAAATTTCAAATTGTGGTCAAACTGTGGTCAAACAATGGTCAAACTAATTATTCTAGAATATTAGTGTTACTAAATAATTATTTCAGTTTTTTTAAATTTTGGTCAAATCTGGTCAAACAATTGGTCAAACAATGGTCAAACTAATTATTCCAGTAAATATTAGTGTTACTAAATAATTATTGTTTTTTAAAACAATAGTTTCAAACTCAAAGCAGTGAAATGTGTCACTTCATGCTCAAGCTAAATTCACGAGGGTTAATAGAATTGACATCCTACTATTGTCGAGGAAAACAACAAGTGCGGACTTGGAAGCGTGGGAGAATAGAACCCGGAAGTTAAGCGTACTCAGGCTGGGGTAGTGAGAGGATGGGTGACCGTCCGGGAAGTTAGATGATTTGGAATGATGAGGGGTGATTAGAGATTAGAGGTTAACTTGAGCAGTGGTGAGGGGTGATTAGAGATTAGAGGTTAAAATAATTCAGAAATTTGAAAATAAAAAATTTAAAAAATTCATAAAAAAAACCTGCGGAGGAGGCCTTTAGTCCCGGTTAGCCACGAGAACCGGGACTAAAGGACGAACCTTTAGTCCCGGTTGGCCACGAGGAACCGGGACTAAAGCCTTTAATCATGATTCGTGAAGAGGCGCGACTAAAGGAGGGGGTCTTTAGTCGCGCATATTTAGTCCCGGTTGCACAGCCGGGACTAAAGGCCTTTGCGAACCGGGACTAAAGGCCTTTTTTCTACCAGTGTGGATACCCTCCACCAACACTATTACTCCCTTGCTACGGCCAGCCAACACGGCAGTTCAGACTGTCAATGATCTAATTGACACATCTAATTGGTCATGGCGTAGGGCTCTTGTTGGGAGACTTTTATTGCTCCTAATGATGCTGCCATCCTGAACATACCCTGCGGCAAGGAGGAGGAGAAGATTTCCTCGCTTTGGCACATGAGAAGTCAGGCATCTACTCCGTTAAATCGACGTATCGAGCTTTGGTGAATCAGAAAAAGCGGTTAGCTCTAGAAGAGGGGCAGATTACCGGTACTTCAGCGAATAAACAACAGATGTGGAAGGCTGTTTGGAAACTCAATGTAGTCCCAAAAGTAAGAGTTTTCTGGTGGCGCGTTATGAGGGGTATCATACCAGATGAGAGCAGCCTAAAACGCCGCCATATTCGAGAAATCAGCACTTGCAAGTTATGTCTCGCCATGGAAGAGGACTTGGAGCACTGCCGCTGCTGACTGTTGTGTTCCCATGCACGCCGCTTCTGGGAGGAAGCCCGGTTGCTCTTCGACATCAACGTCCCACGGCTGCATCGTCGCACATGGGCTCGGGGCATCCTATGTGATCAACGCTTTTCTGAGAAGGAAAGGGCGATTATTGTCACAATTATGTGGGCCATATGGACGTCTCGCAACCGTCTGACGCGTGACAGAGAGGGGGCGGACCCAGCCAGCTCCATTCGGAGGATCAGAGAGGATCTCGCCATTCTTGATCTCCCTCGATAGCACACCCCGGGGCTGCGTGGTTATTGTTGGCAACCACCAGATGATGCGACCATCAAGATTAATACTGATGCAACTACACATCTTGATGATGGTCATGCAGGAGCAAGTGGAGTTGCCCGTTCTATATCGGCTCTAAAGGGTGCATGGTGCAAGCCAATCCCTGGAGTTATGGATCCTCTCATCGCTGAGGCCCTAGCTCTCAAGGAAGGAGTGATATTTGCTACATTATGCGGCTACACGCATGTGACCATAGAGACTGACTGTCTAGAGGTGGTTAACCTCTGGAACTCACGCCTCACCGATCGTTCAGTGATTCCACCTACTCTGGCAGAAGTTGGAGAGCTAGCTCTTAGTTTTATTTCTTTTGATATTCAACATGTAATGAGATCAGCAAACGGTCCTGCACACCTCTATGCTAAGCGAGGATGTTCGCTTAATGTGACTGAAAGCTGGTTAGACTCCACCCCTAGCTTCCTGGTCAGCAGCCTCCTGGCTGACTGCTCGGCGAATGCGTTCGTTGAATAAAGCTCTCAAATTCCCCCGCAAAAAAAAAAACAACAGCATGCCTGATCTGACCATTGATTGATGAAATGCAGGCTAGCAAGCGATATAAACAACATGATTTTTAGCCTATATTGGCTCAGTGGGGTCACACATAGGGCCGAAAAACGGTGCATGTAACAAACACGCTTCCGCTCGGTTCACTCCCATCCCGTGCGCTCGGGGTCGCCGCGTTGGGGTCATCAGCGCACGGGGCGTCGCAGTCTGCCTGCGTGCGGCAGAGCGGGTCCCTCGGTGCCACCCACTGCAGCTCGAGGCCGAGGCGGCCGCCCACGTCTGACGTGCCAGTGTCTTGTTCGACGCACGGCTCCGTCACGACCGGTCTCCGTGTTGAAACGATCTCCACCGGCTGTGCCACCCGCAACGGATTCGAATGCCCGCTGCATCAGGAGCTAGCAGAAGGCAGAATGCCATGAACTGAGTATCAAACAAGCTGCACTGCTGCAGTGTTTGAGACGTGGACCAAACACGCTCATGTTGCCAACAGCGACGGGTTCGGGTTGTCCAAGCAACATGGGACGGGACGCACTCTACATACTGGGACAGGATGCACAGCAGAGACTTGATGTGATTCCTGCCGCTGCCGGCCATAGACTTGGACCCTCGTGGCCTCCAAGAACCGCCCCGCCAGGCTTGCCCAACTTCATGCAGTTCTGGACGGGAACGTCAGGCTCGTGTAGTACGGCGCCTCGTCGTCCGGCGCTCACTGGCCCTCGTAGGCCTCGGTGGCAGTGGCCGGAGACGCTGAAGATGACGAAGAGGAGTTGGCCAGAGACGACGATGATAAGGTTGCCGGAACCGTCTCAGACGAGGGGGTGCTGGCCCGGGACAACGCCCAACCGTCTCAAGTCGAACAAGTCAGCGCGGCGCGGCCGCCCCAAGAGCGACAGCGGCGAGCAGGGCCAGCCCTTGCTGTCGGCGTAGACGCAGAATGTGCGAACCGGACGAGAAGTTGAGCGCCGCCTGCGCAGCAGCCGCCGTCGTGCAGTCGAGGAGCATGATGGTGTTCGAGGAGCTCACGTTGAACGGCAGCGACGGGCCGAGATGCACGCCGGTCCACGAGTTGGTGGTTTCACAAATCTAGGCGCAAATGTATGATGGTTTCTTGCAATTGACTCCCATGAATGTGTCCCTATCTTGATCGTCCATCTCCATGGATGTGTCCTACAGAAAGATGAGTAATGTGATTGGACCTGGCCATCGTACTACGGTAGTGTAATTAATCCTACGTGTTTATGTGGCCTAAATTAGTTCGGCCAGGATTAGCGCCCGGGCCCCCACGGCTGAAATCAGGGGGCGGAGGAGAGGATTTAGGAAGGTTATATGTAAGTTGGTTTACGTAGGTTTACCTAGATGTAGCATCTTTTGCTATTACAACTCGTATGAATCTACAATGAACGGAGTACAAGTACAAGATATACGTATGCCTATGGGTTGTTCATCGTCTTTGCTTCGGCGGCGACGATGACAATGCCGAATAAAGATTTTTTGGATCCTTCCCTGACGAGGCCATCGGTTCTATGCTTGGGATGGAAACCAGTCTGTTCAAACAAGTATGGCGTGGCGGCGACAGCATCCTCGTGGTGGACCTGTGTCCTCGGGCTCCACCGTTGCGACAACGTTTACTCTAGCGTTGGCGCGGAGCTTGGGAGTTAGTCCAGAGACGGATGCAGATTGTAGTCTGCATCGACGACATCTGGAAGACGGAGCATGTGCTGGGCTCGTGGTTGGTGGATGGCAGATATGGTTTCTTCCTTCGGCGTTTTAGTCGTGGTGGGGTGCCAGATCTGGAGTTCGATGGCGTGTCCGGGGTGTTGCCCCGGTCTGATTCGTTCAACGGTAAGAGTATCACTTTTGGTGAGCCACCTTGAAGGTCCGCAAAGCTGCATATCAGTGATGGAGCCACGTCGAGTTCGGGTGAGGAGGTAATTCGTCATTCTTTTCTTCGGTGGTTGCTGTGGTGGTGCCGGAGGCAGGTGACGGATGTTGGTGTCAAGCTCAGAGATGTTCTGCTATCTTTTCGGTTTTGTCATGTCAGTCTTTACGTGACTTGTACTTCGTTTTTTATGATATGAATGACACATGTATTATCATGAAAAAAGAATCTACAACGAACGAGGACACAAAGGAAATAAAATCCGAATCGGACGAGGGCGCTGGAGAGCATCTATATCTATCTATCTTCGCAAGTTTTCAAACTCAGGACTGTGCACCTGCGCAGCAGTCCATTCACCGCGTCCCGTGAGAAAAGGGGTGGGGAGCACTGATTTGGAGCAGCTAGCCCCGCTCCCTTGGCGGCCAGGAGAAAACCCTAGCCGCCGCCCGGGCAGTTCCCTCTGCACCTGCTCCCTCGCCGCCGCCCGATGGCGCCCGCCCGGGCAAAGCTCATGCAGCGTCGGCGGCAGCGGCAGCAGGTTCCTCTCGCACAGGTAGAGCGGCGCGGGGCGGCTCGATCTTGCGGGAGAGCGGGCTCGGCGCTGCTGGCCATGGTGCTTGGCGGCGTTAGGCGGAGCAGCGTTACGTCGCGGTGCTGGCGCGGTTGCTAGGAAGTCACTCCAGCGGATTTGGAGGCTGCTGCGTTCTGGCGGCGCTGTGGCCATGGGCGGCGAAGGAGAGGGCAGGCACGATCGCCCAGTGGCGGAGGAGAGGGCAGGTGCAGTGGCCAGGGCGGCCTGCGGAGGATGCTGTGGCCCGATGGGGGCGGCATGGAGAAGCGGCGTGTGCGCCCGGCCGAAGGTGTCTTGGCGTGGTTAGCAGGGCCAGGTCCGATCTAGGCTTTGGCGGCCCTGTTTGCTTGGCGCGAGGAGGTGCTTCCCCGGTGCGGATCTCCCGGGTGACTTGCGGGCGACCTTTCGGGGCGCGGCGCATGGTGCCAGGCAGGGATTGTTGGGGCACAGGCCGAAGTACACACACATACACGGTGGAGGAGATACGAGAGAGAGAAGAACACGAGGACGCTGGTGTTTTTGCGAGGCGCAACTGCAAGCCTCTTTTCTTACTTTCTTCTCTCCTCTTATTCTTTTTCTCCCAAAACAACCTGAGAGATTACAAAGATAACGGCCGGACGACTCGGCCGCAACAAACTCCACGATTCATCTATGTCGTGCCATCCCACGACTTGATCGTGGCTTAAACAAACTCACACGCCGCAACGTGAACGAGCACGTTTCTGGCTACAACTTATGCGTAAATACGAGGACTCAAGTACACACTTAGGGAACCATCACGTGTATGGCCCATGCAGACTAATTAAACTCTAACTAAACATGCATGCATGACGTAGAATAATGACTTGTAACAAGATTAAAACTAACATTCACCTTCCTAATCTTGTTACCTCAACCTCCTAATGTTGGCCTCTCTCGCCGGGTTCCAACTGCTGCTTCAGGTTAGGCAGCAAAGATACAAGTTTCTTCAGACTAAATGGGTACAGTCGATTTCTTGACCTCGGCACCTTGGCAAGCAGCTCTCCCCTGCGATCAAACACGCACAGGAACCCATCATACAGCTGTGACTTGCACCCTTCTTCGTCAAGTTGCCCCAGACTCACTATGTTGCTTCTCAGCTTGGGGATGAAATACACTTTCTTGAGAACATGATGCTTACCATCACAGCCAATGAACGAGACAGTTCCACGGCCACAAATTTCAACATCGGACCCATCTCCAAACCGCACTGTCCCCTTGATGGTGCTGTCAATGTCTCTGAACATCTTCTCATTGCCTGACATATGATTTGTTGCACCTGTGTCAAAATACCATAGTTCACCACTATACCTCTCATTGGCACTTAGCTTGGGCTTAATCTTCTCTTCATTCAGTATGATGAACTCGTTGCCCTTCTCCACGAGCTCCACTCCCGGCCTGTTCATACCGAGTGCCGCCGCGGCCGACGTCGCAGCCGCCGGCATCACGGCCGCCGGCGTCGTAATGGCAGCCCTCAAGGCCGCGAGCGGCGTTGCTGCCGCAGGTGTGGTTGAGGTAGTTCGCTTGCTTCCTTGTATGGCTCCTGCCATCGTCTTGTTCTTGAGGGCATGCAGCACGCCATTCTCCTTGCAGAGCACGCGCTGCACCTCCAGCAGCTTGGCCTTCTCCTCACTTGCGTACACCAACAACTCTGCCTGTGTCCTGTACTCATCGGACATGACATGCATCTTTGCATTTGCAGCTGCTAACTCACCGCGTAGCCGCTCAGCCTCAGCCCTGGCAGCCTCCAACTCGGCCACTGCAGCTAAGGGGCGAAGCACCTCATTCACTCTGATAGCTTCTGGCTTGATGATGTCCGTGACCTGCTCCTCCGCCCCTGGTGCAAGCTCACATGCCACCGCCATCAGCAGCCCCGGCTCGTAGTCGACCTTGGCAGCTGCAAGGAGCGCCTTCTCTTTCTTCAACGCCTCACACTCGAATTTGAAGTGTCCTTTCTCCCCGCACTCGAAGCACGTAATCTTCGACTTGTCGAACTTGCCGCGGGGCTTTTTCTTGTCGTCAGCTCGGCCGCGGCCACCGCCACGCTCGTCGCCATTCTTGCTGCCGTTGTTGGAGCCTTCTCCTTTCTTCTTTTCTTCCCGGACCAGTTCCTCGAGCTGCGCGCGTGAGACCAGCATCAACTTCTCGCCGTCGTCGCCACGATCTTGGCGCCGCCCGGACTCGTTCTCCTCGAACGCCCGCAGCCGTCCAATGGCCTCGGCGACCGACATCTTCTTGACGTCGCCCCATTGCTCGATCGTCCCGATTATCGGCAGGAAGCGATCCGGCACCGCCGCGAACAGCCGCTTGACAACGGCGTGCTCTTTCAAGTTCTCGCCAAGCGCTCGAATTTCTCCGACGAGCGCGGTGAGCCGGCGCCCGAATGCACCGACGTCTTCACCTCCTTCCATGGTCAGGCGCTCAAACGCCTTGTGAGGTGGCTGATGCGTGCCTGCACAACGCGCTCATCGCCGATACGCATGGTACGGATGGCATCCCAAGCCTCCTTCGCCGACTCGTACTCCACGATGGACATCATCACGTCGTCCGGAACAGACTGCGAGATAGCAGCCATGGCTCCCTGATCCTTGGCCTCATCGAAGTCTTCTCCAGTGATCGCCGACCACACGCCCATTGGCTTGAGGATGATCTTCATCTTGGCCGCCCACAACTGATAATTGCTTTCTGTCAGCTGCGGGTACTGGATAGGCACTCCGACGCTCCTCGTCGGTGCGGCCACGACGATCGTCCCATCGCCGGAGCCGCTGGTTCCGAGCCTCTTGCTCGGCGGCGTGTACTTTCCGCCGCCACCAGCATCGCTCTTCGTCGGTGACTGATCTCCCATCACTACACACCGCCGCCGATTCGCCTCCGGCCACAACCAGGCTCTGATACCAATTGTTGGGGCACAGGCCGGAGTACACACACATACACGGTGGAGGAGATACGAGAGAGAGAAGAACACGAGGACGCTGGTGTTTTTGCGAGGCGCAACTGCAAGCCTCTTTTCTTACTTTCTTCTCTCCTCTTATTCTTTTTCTCCCATAACCAGGGGCGGAGCCAGGATTTGAGTATAGGGGGGGCCAAGCCAAGCTACTAATAGAAATTTAGGGCAGAAAATAGCTATCATAATATTTCGCTTCATGATGTAAAAACAACACTACAATTATATCAGCTTAAATTTGCCTCTAGGATTGCCAATAAGATCAAATTTTTAATAATTTGAGCAGAGGAAAACTTAGCTGCTAATTCTCTTTCAATGTATATTATAATGTAGTGCTGAAGCTAGCTAATCTCCCTTTTAGTTCGAGAATTCAAAGCAATATGCTTAAAAAATGAGTTGATCTTTAGTGTGTTTGACGGTAATTTTCCCTTCATAATTGCTGAACTAGAAGTCTTGGAATTAACATCACATATCACACAAGTGAAACACCTAAATATGATTTCTATTTATTTCAAGTACAGGATCAAAATTGAGAGAGATTAGTACTACTTCTTCCAGCCCCATGTAATGACGCAACCCATTCACTATATAGAAGATCTCGAGGCACACAACGACGACACTTAATTAGGGCCAGGGGGATTACTAGACAGTCTTAGGTAGTTCTAACCTTGGATAGATGTGTAGTGCGTTTGCTGGAGAAGAATTGCAGCCAAAGAGATGGGCACTTGAGCAGATTGGCCGTAGGTTAATCACGGAGGGCAGGTGGCAGCAGGGGCGAATGGCGGCTCTGCAGCAGAACGATCTCGCAAATCTCATAGGTTAATAATGGAGAGTTGCCGCACTTACGCTACGGCTAGGAAAGGGCCAAGGAGATCACCTAGGGACTGCTATGAATGGGCTTTCTCATGGGCCTATTCCCCTTTTTCAGATTTACACAGAGGGGAGGGGGGCAGTACACGTAATCACCTCAGATTGTCCCTGATTAAGGACGTGCATAGCAGAGTTTACTCGATCGTTAGGGGGGGCCAGGCCCCTGCTCGCCCCCCTTGTCTCCGCCACTGCCCATAACAACCCGAGAGATTACAAAGATAACGGCCGGACGACTCGGCCGCAACAAACTCCACGATCCACCTATGTCGTGCCATCCCACGACTTGATCGTGGCCTAAACAAACTCACACGCCGCAACGTGAACGAGCACGTTTCTGGCTACAACTTATGCGTAAATACGAGGACTCAAGTACACACTTAGGGAACCATCACGTGTATGGCCCATGCAGACTAATTAAACTCTAACTAAACATGCATGCATGACGTAGAATAATGACTTGTAACAAGATTAAAACTAACAGGGATCTGGCTACTCTTCAGCCGGTCTGCTGCTTGTGCAGGTGGAGGCTCGGTTGGTGACTGATCTTCAAGCTGGATGGGTGGGGATTACCGACGGGATGGTGGTCTGCGTTGGTGCAGGTTCGGAACCTTGCTTTGAGTCTTGCACCATCGGTGGTGCTCCTGGCCAGTGATCTACATGTGAGAGGTGCTGGCTCTGGTCTGGTGGTGGTGAGTCGGGGACGCCGTCCCTAGCG
The DNA here is from genome assembly GCA_021605145.1 of Aegilops bicornis. NCBI lineage: Eukaryota > Viridiplantae > Streptophyta > Magnoliopsida > Poales > Poaceae > Aegilops > Aegilops bicornis. The sequence continues at coordinate 57,857,989 of CM038670.1, forward strand.
TAGGTGCTCAAGTCCCCGGACGAAAGTCATGCCCGACATTGGTCGGGGCTGATGGCGAACGATGCCTTTTGGGTGTGGTTTTCCTTGTTGGAGGCGCCATTGAGGGGATCCGACACCTCTCTTGATCAGTTCTTGTCTTCCGGTGAAAACCGTGTGTGATGGTGGCGTCTGTGGCGTCATTACTCTGTTGGGAGCATTGCGTTGGAGTCAAGTCTTGTGAGAGAGCACCAGGGTTAGTGGTGGGGTGGTTGATCAGGAGCAGGCAGCGTTGCGGTGAGCGGGGAGTCTTTGGTGGTGCATCCATTTGGGATTGGTCACTCGCTGATGGTGGTGAGCAGCATGAGCACCCTCCACATACAAGGAGCGCAAGGCAAGTTATGTCTGTAATGCTCGTGGGATCGAGGCGGCATATGTTTCGCTCTATCGGACATATCGTTCCTATCCGGTGCCGTCGAGGTTGGTGGATATGCTTGTGGCAGCTCGGACTAGTACAACGGTTTTCGGTGTGTACTCTGGTAGCAGCATAGGCGCTCGAGTGCCCGGCCGGGCGTGTAGTGGGGTGTTGGCCTTCTGGCGTTTTGTTTGTTTGGTGGTGCTTTAGGCCTAGTTTAACTAGGCGCTGTTTAGGTTTTCGCTCGGTTTTCCTTAATAAACCGTGCAACCTCTTTTTCATTTATTCTTTTTTTGGCACTCGTCTTTATACGATGCATTCCTCCTTTGGGGGTATTATTTGTAATACTCCTTTCTAATCAATGAATTTGGCAGCTCTCTTGTCAACATTCCAAAAAAGTTTTCAAACTCAGACCATAGACTACCGTAGTACGATGGCCAGGTCCAATCACATTACACATCTTCCTGTAGGACACATCCATGGAGATCGACGACCAAGACAGGGACACATCCATGGGAGTCAATTGCAAGAAATCACCACATTTGCGGATAGGTTTGCATGAAACCATCAACTCGTTAATGTATTGCAGAAAACACCAGAACACGTGTCGGCCGTGCACAGGACATTGTACGCTGGGTCGCCGCATCTGTCCGCCATGCTGAGCTGCACGAACAGCTGGGTGTCGTGCTCGGCGTCCCGCACGAGCACTATGCCTGGACGAACCTGACACCGCCGGGGTGGATAGTGTTGGAAATATGCTCCAGAGGCAATAATAAATTATTTATTATTATTATATTTCCTTGTTCATGATAATCGTTTATTATCCATGCTATAATTGTATTGATAGGAAACTCAGATACATGTGTGGATACATAGACAATACCACGTCCCTAGTAAGCCTCTAGTTGACTAGCTCGTTGATCAATAGATGGTTACGGTTTCCTGACCATGGACATTAGATGTCGTTGATAACGGGATCACATCATTAGGAGAATGATGTGATGGACAAGACCCAATCATAAGCCTAGCACAAAGATCGTGTAGTTCGTATGCTAAAGCTTTTCTAATGTCAAGTATCATTTCCTTAGACCATGAGATTGTGCAACTCCCGGATACCGTAGGAATGCTTTGGGTGTATCAAGCGTCACAACGTAATCGGGTGGCTGTAAAGGTGCACTACGGGTATCTCCAAAGTGTCATTGGGTTGGCACGAATCGAGACTGGGATTTGTCACTCCGTGTGATGGAGAGGTATCTCTGGGCCCACTCGGCAGGACATCATCATAATGTGCACAATGTGACCAAGGGGTTGATGACGGGATGATGTGTTACGGAACGAGTAAAGAGACTTGCCGGTAACGAGATTGAACAAGGTATTGGCATACCGACGATCGAATCTCGGGCAAGTACAATACCACTAGACAAAGGGAATTGCATACGGGATTGCTTGAATCCTTGACATCGTGGTTCATCCAATGAGATCATCGTGGAACATGTGTGAGCCAACATGGGTATCCAGATCCCGCTGTTGGTTATTGACCGGAGAACGTCTCGGTCATGTCGCATGGTTCCCGAACCCGTAGGGTCTACACATAAGGTTTGGTGGCGCTAGAGTTGTTATGGGAAATAGTATGTGGTTACCGAAGGTTGTTTGGAGTCCGGATGAGATCTCGGACATGACGAGGAGCTCGGAATGGTCCGGAGGTGAAGATCGGTATATTGGACGAAGGGTATTGGAGTCCGGAATTGTTCCGGGTACCAGTGATGACCAATGTCGGAAAGGGGTTTTGAGGCCCCGACAAGCTTTGGGGGCCTTATGGGCCAAGGGAGAGGGCACATCAGCCCACTAAGGGGCTGAGCGCCCCTCCCATCCCATCTCACGTAACCTGGAGAGGTGGGTGCGCCACCCCTAGGGCAGCCACCCCTCCCGGCTTGGGGGGCAAGTTTCCTAGGGGGTGGGGGCGCCAAAACCCATCTAGGGTTTCCCCTATGGCCGCCACCCCTCCCCTAGGGAACTCTAGGGCGCCTTCCCCTCCTCCCTTCCCCTATATATAGTGAGAGAGAGAGAGAGGGCAGCCGCACCCTTCCCCTGGCGCAGCCCTCTCCCTCCTCCAACACCTCCTCCTCCTCCTCCGTAGTGCTTGGCGAAGCCCTGCCGGAGAACCACGAGCTCCATCACCACCATGCCGTCGTGCTGTCGGAGTTCTCCCTCAACTTCTCCTCTCCCCTTGCTGGATCAAGGAGGAGACGTCCCCGGGCTGTACGTGTGTTGAACGCGGAGGCACCGTTGTTCGGTGCTTAGATCGGAATCAACCGCGATCTGAATCGCTGTGAGTATGACTCCTTCATCCGCGTTGTTGTAACGCTTCCGCTTAGCGATCTTCAAGGGTATGAAGATGCTCATCCTCTCCCTCTCTTGTTGCTAGAATCTCCATAGATTGATCTTGGTGACTCGTAGGAAAATTTTGAATTTCTGCTACGTTCCCCAACAGTGGCATCATGAGCTAGGTCTATTGCTTTAGATTCTATGCACGGGTAGAACACAAGTTGTTGTGGGCGTTGATTTTGTTCAATATGCTTACCGTTACTAGTCCAATCTTGTTTCGACGGTATTGTTGGATGAAGCGGCCCAGACCGACCTTACACGTACATTTACGTGAGACAGGTTCTACCGACTAACATGCACTTGTTGCATAAGGTGGCTAGCGGGTGCCAGTCTCTCCCACTTTAGTCGGATCGGATTCCATGAAAATGGTCCTTATGAAGGGTAAATAGCAGTTGACATATCACGTTGTGGTTTTTGCGTAGGTAAGAAACGTTCTTGCTAGAAACCCATAGCAGCCACGTAAAACATGCAAACAACAATTAGAGGACGTCTAATTTGTTTTTGCAGGGTATGCTATGTGATGTGATATGGCCAAAAGAATGTGATGAATGATATATGTGATGTATGAAATTGATCATGTTCTTGTAATAGGAATCACGACTTGCATGTCGATGAGTATGACAACCGGCAGGAGCCATAGGAGTTGTCTTAATTTATTATATGACCTGCGTGCCAATGAACAACGGCATGTAATTACTTTACTTTATTGCTAAACCGTTAGCCATAGTAGTAGAAGTAATAGTTGGCGAGACAACTTCATGGAGACACGATGATGGAGATCATGATGATGGAGATCATGGTGTCATGCCGGTGACAATGATGATCATGGAGCCCCGAAGATGGACATCAAAAGGAGCAAAATGATATTGGCCATATCATGTCACTTTTAGATTGCATATGATGTTTATCATGTTTATGCATCTTATTTGCTTAGAACGACGGTAGCTTAAATAAGATGATCCCTCGCAATAATTTCAAGAAAAGTGTTCCCCCTAACTGTGCACCGTTGCAAAGGTTTGTTGTTTCGAAGCACCACGTGATGATCGGGTGTGATAGATTCTAACGTTCGAATACAACGGGTGTAAGCCAGATTTACACGCATAATACACTTAGGTTGACTTGACGAGCCTAGCATGTACAGACATGGCCTCGGAACACGGAAGACCAAAAGGTCAAGCATGAGTCGTATAGAAGATACGATCAACATGAAGATGTTCACCGACGTTGACTAGTCCATCTCACGTGATGATCGGACACAGCCTAGTTGACTCGGATCATGTAATCACTTAGATGACTAGAGGGACGTCCATCTGAGTGGGAGTTCATAAGATGAACTTAATTATCCTGAACATAGTCAAAAGGTCTTTGCAAACTATGTCGTAAGCTCGCGCTTTAGTTCGACTGTTTTAAATATGTTCCTAGAGAAAAATTTAGTTGAAAGTTGATAGTAGCGATTATGCGGACTAGGTCCGTAAACTGAGGATTGTCCTCGTTGCTTCGTAGAAGGCTTATGTACTTAATGCACCGCTCAGTGTGCTGAACCTCGAACGTCGCCTGTGGATGTTGCGAACATCTGACATACACGTTTTGATAACTACGTGATAGTTTAGTTAAACGGTTTAGAGTTGAGGCACCAAAGACGATTTCGAAACATCGCGGAACATATGAGATGTTTCGAGGGCTGAAATTGGGATTTCAGGCTCGTGCCCACGTCAAGAGGTATAAGACCTCCGACGATTTTCTTAGCCTGCAAACTAAGGGAGAAAAGCTCAATCGTTGAGCTTGTGCTCAGATTGTCTGAGTACAACAATCAGTTGAATCGAGTGGGAGTTGATCTTCCATATGAGATAGTGATGTTTCTCCAAAGTCATTGCCACCAAGCTGCTAGAGCTTCGTGATGAACTGTAACATATCAGGGATAGATATGATGATCCTTGAGATATTCGCGATGTTTGACACCACGAAAGTAGAAATCAAGAAGGAGCATCGAATTGTTGATGGTTGGTGAAACCACTAGTTTCAAGAAGGGCAAGGGCAAGAAGGGATACTTCATGAAACGGCAAATCAGCTGCTGCTCTAGTGAAGAAACCCAAGGTTGAACCCAGACTAAGTGCTTCTGTAATAAGGGGAACAGCCACTGGAGCATAATTACCCTAGATACTTGGTAGATGAGAAGGCTGGCAAGGTCCATAGAAGTATATTGGATATACATTATGTTATGTGTACTTTACTAGTACTCCTAGTAGCACCAGGGTATTAGATACCGGTTCGGTTACTAAGTGTTAGTAACTCGAAATAAAAGGCTGCGCAGTAAACGGAGACTAGCTAAAGGTGAGCTGGCGATATGTGTTGGAAGTTTTTCTAAGCTTGATGTGATCAAGCATCGCACGCTCCCTCTACCATCGAGATTGGTGTTAAACCTAAATAATTGTTATTTGGTGTTTGCGTTGAGCATAGACATGATTGGATTATGTCTATACATGTCTGATTATTCATTTAAGGAGAATAATGGTTACTCTGTTTATTTGAATAATACCTTCAATGGTCTTGCACCTATAATGAATGGTTTATTGAATCTCGATCGTAGTGATACACATGTTCATGCCAAAAGATATAAGATAGTAATGATAGTACCACCTACTTGTGGCACTGCCATGTAAGTCATATTGGTATAAAACGCATGAAGAAGCTCCATGTTGATGGATATTTGGTCTCACTCATTTTTGAAAAGTTTGAGACATGCAAACCATGTCTATTGGTGTATATGCATGAAGAAACTCCATGCAAATGGACTATTTGGACTCACTTGATTTTGAATCACTTGAGACATGCAAATCATACCACATGGGCAAGATGACTGAAAGCCTCATTTCAGTAAAATGGAACAAGAAGGCAACTTGTTGGAAGTAATACATTTTGATGTGTGCAGTCCAATGAGTGCTGAGGCACGCAGTGGATATCGTTATGTTCTTACTTCACAAATGATTTGACTAGATACTGAGTATATTTACTTGATGAAACACAAGTCTGAATTATTGAATGGTTCAAGTAATTTCAGAGTGAAGTTGAAGATCTTCGTGACAAGAGGATAAAATGTCTATGATATGATCATAGAGATGAATATCTGAGTTACGAGTTTTGGCACGCAATTAAGACATTGTGGAAATTGTTTCACAATTAATACCGCCTAGAACACCATAGTGTGATGGTGTGTCCGAACATCATAGTTGCACCCTATTGGATATGGTGCGTACCATGATGTCTCTTATCGAATTACCACTATCGTTCATGGGTTAGGCATTAAAGACAACCGCACTCACTTTAAATAGGGCACCACGTAATTCCGTTGAGATGACACCGTATGAACTATGGTTTGGAGAAACCTAAGCTGTCGTTTCTTGAAAGCTTGGGGCTGCGACGCTTATGTGAAAAAGGTTTCAGGCTGATGAGCTCGAACCCAAAGCGGATACATACATGTTCATAGGACACCTAAAACAGTTGGGTATACCTCCTAATTCAGATCGGAAAGCAATAGGGATTGTTTCTTGAATCGGGTCCTTTCTCGAGGAAAAATTTGTCTCAAAAATTGAGTGGGAGGATGGTGGAGACTTGATAAGGTTATTGAACCATCACTTCAAACAGTGTGTAGTAGGGCACAGGAAGTTGTTCCTGTGGCACCTACACCAATTGAAGTGGAAGTTGATGATAGTGATCATGAAACTTCGGATCAAGTCACTACCGAACCTCGTAGGGTGACAAGGATGCGTACTACTTCAAATGGTACAGTAATCATGTCTTGAAGGTCATGTTGCTAGACAACAATGAACCTACGAGCTATGGAGAAGCGATGGTGGGCCCGGATTCCGACAAATGGCTCGAGCCCATAAAATCCGAGAGAGGATCCATGTATGAAAACAAAGTGTAGACTTTGGAAGAACTGCTTGATGGTCGTAAGGCTATTGGATACAGATGGATTTTAGAAGGAAGATGCATAATGATGGTAAGTATCACCATTAAGAAAGCTCGACTTGTCGTTAAGATGTTTTCCGACAAGATTCAAGGAGTTGACTATGGTGAGGCTTTCTCACTCATAGCGATGCTAAGAGTCTGTTGGAATTGGATTAGCAGTCACTGCATCATTTATGAAATCTTGCAGATAGGATGTCAAAAACCATTGTTTCCTCGACAATTTTCTTGAGGAAAGGTTGTATGTGATACAACCAGAAGGTTTTGACAATCCCAAAAGACGCTAACAAGTATGCAAAGCTCCAGCAATCCTTCTAAGGACTGGAGTAAGCATCTTGGAGTTGGAATGTACGCTTTGATGAGATGATCAAAGATTTTGGGTTTATACAAAGTTTATGAGAAACTTGTATTTCCGAAGAAGTGAGTGGGAGCACTATAGAATTTCTGATGAGTATATGTTGTTGACATATTGTTGATCAGAAATGATGTAGAATTTCTGGAAAGCATATAGGGTTATTTGAAAAGTGTTTTCAATTGAAAACCTGGATTAAGCTGCTTGAACATTAAGCATCAAGTTCTATGAGGATAGATCAAAACGCTAAATGGTACTTTCAAATGAGCACATACCTTGACATGATCTTGAAGGTGTTCAAGATGGATCAGTCAAAGAAGGAGTTCTTGCCTGAGTTGTAAGGTACGAAGTTAAGACTTAAAGCTCGACCACGACAGAAGAGAGAGAAAGGACGACGGTCGTCCCTTATGCTTCAGACGTAGGCTCTATAGTATGCTATGCTGTGTACCGCACCAGAAGTGTGCCTTGCCATGAGTCTGGCAAGGGGGTACTAGAGTGATCCAGGAATGGATCATTGGACAGCGGTCAAAATTGTCCTTGTAGTAAATAAGGACATGTTTCTCGATTATGGAGGTGATAAAGAGTTCGGCGTAAAGGGTTACGTCAATGCAAGCTTTAACACCTATCCGAATGAATCTGAGTAGCAAACCGGATACGTATAGTGGAGCAACCATTTGGAATAGCTCCAAGTGGAGCGTGGAAGCAACATTTACAATATGACACAGAGATTTGAGAAATACATACGGATCTGAATGTTGCAAACCCGTTGACTAAAACCTCCCTCACAAGCAAAACATGATCAAACCCCAGAGCTCATTGAGTCTTAATCACATGATGATGTGAACTAGTTTAGTGACACTAGTAAACTCTTTGGATGTTGGTCACATGGCGATGTGACCTGTGAGTGTTAATCACATGGCGATGTGAACTAGATTATTGACTCTAGTGCAAGTTGGAGACAGTTGGAAATATGCTCTAGAGGCAATAATAAATTAGTTATTATTATTATATTTCCTTATTCATGATAATCATTTATTATCCATGCTATAATTGTATTGATAGGAAACTCAGATACATGTGTGGATACATAGACAACACCATGTCCCTAGTAAGCCTCTAGTTGACTAGCTCGTTGATCAATAGATGGTTACGGTTTCCTGACCATGGACATTGGATGTCGTTGATAACGGGATCACATCATTAGGAGAATGATGTGATGGACAAGACCCAATCCTAAGCCTAGCACAAAGATCGTGTAGTTCAGATGCTAAAGCTTTTCTAATGGCAAGTATCATTTCCTTAGACCATGAGATTGTGCAACTCCGGATACCGTAGGGAATGCTTTGGGTGTACCAAACGTCACAACGTAACTGGGTGGCTGTAAAGGTCCACTACGGGTATCTCCGAAAGTGTCTGTTGGGTTGGCACGAATCGAGACTGGGATTTGTCACTCCGTGTGACGGAGAGGTTATCTCTGGGCCCACTCGGTAGGACATCATCATAATGTGCACAATGTGACCAAGGGGTTGATCATGGGATGATGTGTTACGGAACGAGTAAAGAGACTTGCTGGTAACGAGATTGAACAAGGTATCGGCATACTGACGATCGAATCTCGGGCAAGTACAATACCGCTAGACAAAGGGAATTGCATACGGGATTGCTTGAATCCTTGACATCGTGGTTCATCCAATGAGATCATCGTGGAACATGTGGGAGCCAACATGGGTATCCAGATCCCGCTGTTGGTTATTGACCGGAGAACGTCTCGGTCATGTCTGCATGGTTCCCGAACCCGTAGGGTCTACACACACTAGTAGAAAACATGGCTATGGTTTCGGGCCAATATCCACATTAGTCCCGGTTCAATCACGAACCAGGACTAATGGGAGCATTGGTCCCGGTTCGTGTGGCTAAGGCATTAGTCCCGGTTCACTTGTGCCCTTTAGTCCTGGTTTGTGCCCCAAACCGGGACTAAAGATCTTGATACTGCTAGTCGGTTCGTGCCTCAAACCGGGACTAAAGATTAGACCTTTAGTCCCGATTTGAGACACGATCCGGTGCTAATGGGGTTGAGATCTTTAGTCCCGGTTCGTGCCGTTCGGAATCCACTTCCTCCGTTCGGAATTACTTGTTTCGGAAATGGATGTATCTAGAACTAAAATACGTCTAAATACATCCATTTTCGAGACAAGTAATTCCTAACGGAGGGATTACAACGAACAGAGTACAAGTACAGGATATACGTACATAGGCAGTGCTCCAGTCCATCGATCTGATCACTTAAGTACTCTTTCCTGTTTTCCTCTCCTGCCTGGCGGCTGGAACCTTAGCCGCCGCCAGGGGAGGCCGATCTTCCAACGCCGCTCTCTGGCGGCTCCCCTCCGCCGGCGACCTCGGTTGTCAGTGGTGAGGGGAGTCACCGGATCCACGCTTGTGGATCACTTTTACTCTCTCGTAGTCTAGGTTTTTAGGTTGTTCATCGTCTTTGCTTCGGCGGCGACGATGACAATGCTGAATAAAAAAAAGATTCTTCGGATCCTTCCCTGACGAGGCCATCGGTCCTATGGTTGGGGTGGAAACCAGTCTGTTCAAGCAAGGATGGCGTGGCGGCGACATCATCCTCGTGGTGGACCTGTGTCCTCGGGCTCCGCCGTTGCGACAACGTTTACTCCAGCGTCGGCGCGGAGCTTGGGAGGTAGTCCAGGAGCGGATGCAGATTGTAGTCTGCATCAACGACATCTGGAAGACGGAGCATGTGCTGGGCTCGTGGTTGGTGGATGACATATATGGTTTCCTCCTTCGGCGTTTTAGTCGTGGTGGGGTGCCAGATCTGGAGTTTGACGGCGTGTCCGAGTTGTTGCCCCGGTCTGATTCGTTCAACGGTAAGGGTTTCACTTTTGGTGAGCCACCTTGGAGGTCCGCAAAGCTGTATATCAGCGATGGAGCCGCGTCGAGCTCGGGTGAGGAGGTGATTCGTCATTCTTTTCTTCGGTGGCTGCTGTGGTGGTGCCGGAGGCAGATGACGGGTGTTGGTGTCAAGTTCAGAGATATTCTGCTATCTTTTCGGTTTTGTCATGTAAGTCTTTACATGACTTGTACTTCGTTCTTTATGATATGAATGAGACATGTATTACCGTGAAAAAAAAACAATCTACAACGAACGAGGACACAAAGGAAATAAAATCCGAATCGAACGAGGGCGCTGGAGAGCATCTATATCTATCTATCTTCACAAGTTTTCAAACTCAGACCATACACTACCGTAGTACGATGGCCAGGTCCAATCACATTATACATCTTCCTGTAGGACACATCCATGGAGATCGACGACCAAGACAGGGACACATCCATGGGAGTCAATTACAAGAAATCAGCACATTTGCGGATAGGTTTGCATGAAACCATCAACTCGTTAATCTGTTGCAGAAAACAACAGAACATGTGTCGGCCGCGCACAGGACATTGTACGCCGGGTCGCCGCATCTGTCCGCCATGCTGAGCTGCACGAACGGCTGGGTGTCGTGCTCGGCGTCCTGCGCGAGGACTATGCCTGGACGAACCTGACACCGCCGGGGTGGATAGCACCAGGGGAACAATGGATGATGAAGTCGTCATCGGGGCAGGCCGCGAACTTGCCGGCAAGGAGGGTGAAGACGGCGAGCATGCATCCACGGAAGCCTGCATCCGAGAAAACAGTTGAGCCATCGCGAGCGCCAGCGTCGGCGTGTTCGGTGAGGTGGGCCGGGCTGTGCCAGTGACTTGCTCGACGTAGGACCTTGACGGGTCTGGCGCCAGCTACTTATTCGACGACCTGTATACCGAGGACTGCTGCGCGTTCCCCTCTCGTTAGGGTTTTTTCTCCTCTCGGCGGCGGCGATCGTAGTCATCCCGTAGAGATCGGTCTACCTTGCTTCCTCTGCTCATCGACGCCGCTGAGGCCGCTGGTCTCACGGGAGGTGGGCGCTAAGGAACGATGGGGACAATACAGCCCGCGGATCAGAATCTCTCGGGCAAGAGAACTATGGAGGATACCGCATCTGGTTCCGGCACGGCCGTGTCCGATCTGGAGGCAATGATGGAGGAACTTGGCTTAAAGGAGGATGATCTCCAAGATGTAGTGGTGGAGGACGAGGAGCTGCCGGAGGAAGCAACTCGCTGGACGGCAATCGCTAGGGTTCACACGGAGAAGCCCTATAGTCAATACTGGTTCTACAAGAATATGAGGGTGGCATGGGACCTGGCAAAGGAAGTAAAGATCAGACCCCTAGAGGAGAATTTGTACACACTGCAATTTTCATGTCTTGGGGATTGGGAGCGCGTGATGGAGAAGGGACCGTGGACCTTCAAAGGAAAAGCAGTTGTGGTGGCGCCTTACAATGGATACACAAAACCTTCAACAGTAGAGCTAAACAAGATAGATATATGGATGCAAATCCATGATCTTCCAGATGGGGTTTTCTCCAAGATCAAAGCACTTTCAGCCACCGTTGGTGAGTTTATATATGCTGAACCTAAATCACAAGACTTCGAAGGAAACTTTGCTCATGTACAGGTGAAGATAGACGTGACTAAACCGCTGAAGAACGCCGTCTCGTTGGTGATCAAGAAGAAAGATGCAGTACAACGAGTGTTATTCAAAATTTAATTTGAGCGGCTACCTGATTGGTGTGCTATGTGTGGGTATCTTGGACATCTTTTTAAGGAGTGCGGTGATGGGGTTCATCCCCCGAAAGCACTAGTTTTCAAGGATTTAAAGGCTTCGTGGTTCAGATGTCCAGGACGAGGACCAGGTGAAGGAAGGGGTACAGGAGGAGGAGGAAGCAGAGGGCAAGGCAGGTCAGGCCGTGGGGCAGGACGCGGAGGAGCCAACTTCCAGAATGTTGACGTTTATAGTGAACCCCTCCGTGACACTGCGATGGAGGATGCTGATGCAACTAGGGGGATGGAAACCAGCCCAACTGCTACCATGGTAGCGCCTGGTGCCCCTCCCCTCGCTGGCTCGGGAAACACTGCATTGGCCCTGCCACTTGCAACGGTTCCACCTAGCCCTTCCAAGCAAGACCCGAAGAGGACGAAGACCAATTCGAATGAAAAGCAAGCTCATAAGAATGTAACTTCAACCACAAAACCAGATGTGTGTTTGGCGGGCCTCCCGGGGGGGGGGGGGGGGGTCACGCCTAGTGCAATGAGTATCCTAACCTGGAACTGCCGCAGGGCTGGCAAAACCGCGACAGTTCATGAGCTTCGTGATCTAACGAGGCAACATGCCCCCTCTATCTTATGTATTCTTGAAACTCAAATAGAGGGCTCCAGGGTGGAGAATCTAGTAGGTACTTTAGGTTTTGATAAGAGTTATGCAATAAATAGTTCTGGTAGAAGTGGTGGAATAGGGATCTTTTGGAAGGATGAAATAAAAGTTGAAGTTATCGGTTACTCGGAGTACCACATTGATGTTACTGTGGATGGCCTGGTACACAGTTCAGGGCCACCTTCGTCTATGGAGAAGCCCAAGTTAGCGAACGTTATAAGACATGGAATACGCTCAACGGAATTGTAGGAGTAAGTAAGCTTCCCTGGCTGGCCATGGGATATTTTAACGAAGTAATACATCAGCACGAGCATGATGGTGTTGGCCAGAGAAGTCAAGCACAGATGGATGCATTTCGGGACACCCTTGATACATGTGGCCTCACTGACGTAGGCTACTCGGGGATCAATTGGACGTTTGAAAAGAAGGTGGCGGGAGGCACATATACCAGAGTAAGACTTGACAGATGTGTTGCCACCTCGGAGTGGCTGTTGGCCTTTCCTCATGCTGTTTTGGAACACAAACAAGCGGCTACGTCCGACCATGTTCCGATTTTGCTGAGGCTAGAGGACGTGCATGCATGCAGACGGACCCCACGAGTCTTTAGATATGAGACATGCTGGGAACATGATTCCACACTCCCCGCAGTAGTTAGTAGCAGCTGGGCTAAAAGCCAATGCAATACAGTCACTGCTATGCATGCAAAGCTGCAGGAGCTCTCTGGCGATTTGACCTCCTGGGACCGCAACCACTTTGGGAATATAAGGAAGGAGATAAATCTATTAAAGAAGCAACTCGAAGACATGCGTGAGATCCCAGGACGGTCAGGCCCGACGCATGCAGAGATTAAAGTGACAGATCGTCTTGTCGAGCTATTCCATCAAGAGGAAATGCTATGGCGACAAAGGGAAAGGGTGGATTGGTTAGTACACGGTGACAAGAATACCTATTTTTTTTCACCTCAGAGCGAGCCGACGGAGGAGAAAAAATCAGATTAAGGCGCTATTTCGTCAAGATGGCCAGTTGACAGAGGACACAGCCGAGATGGAGGCCATGACAAATAGTTTCTACAAAGAACTATACACATCCAAAGGTGTACAGAACATGCAAGAGGTACTTGATACAGTTCCATGCAAGGTAACTATGGAAATGAATGAGATGCTCAATGCACCATATAGTCAGGAGGAGGTCAAAACAACTTTGTTCCAAATGTTCCCGACTAAAGCACCCGGTCCTGACGGCTTTCCAGCACATTTTTTTCAGCGGCACTGGGACGTGTGCGGTGATTAAGTGACCCAAGTGGTCTTGAAGATAGTCAAGGGAAAGGAGTCAGCTGAATGTATCAATGAGACAATCTTAGTTCTAATTCCTAAGGTAAAGAACCCCACCATGCTGACTCAATTCCGTCCCATAAGCCTCTGCAATGTTTTGTATAAAATTGCTTCAAAGGTAATATCTAACCGTCTGAAGGTAGTATTACCTGAAATAATATCAGAAGAGCAGTCAGCTTTTGTACCAGGCAAGTTGATCACGGATAACATTATAACATCGTATGGGTGTCTGCATTTCATGAAGAGGAACAAGGCGAAGAAAAATCAATCTTGTGCCCTAAAGCTCGATTTGATGAAGGCCTATGATAGAGTGGAGTGGTCATACCTACAAGCTATAATGCTCAAGCTAGGCTTTACGGAGAGATGGGTAGACATTGTGATGAGCTTAGTTTCTTCGGTGAAATTTTCGGTGATGTTCAATGGTAAAAGACTGGAGGGTTTTGGTCCCACCAGAGGCATAAGACAAGGGACCCAATCTCCCCATACTTGTTCTTGTTGGCAGCAGAGGGCCTTTCGTGCCTTTTAAAATCTCGAAGTGAGTCATCCAATTTGCAAGGTCTCCAAGTGGCACCATCGGCGCCACCAGTGAGCCACTTATTATTTGCAGATGACAGCCTGCTGTTCTTTAAGGCAAACAATATGGGAGCGACTGAGGTGAACCTGGTCTTGGAAATCTACTGTTAAGCAACGGGCCAACGGAATAACCATTCCAAATATTCTATTTTCTTTAGTAAGGGAGTTCCTGAGCAGACGAGGCAGGAAATCAAATCGGTTCTGAATGTGCCTAATGAGACCCTGAATGAGAAATACTTGGGGATGCTGTCTGACATAGGAAATTCAAAAAACGGTGCCTTTAAATACCTCAAGGACAGGTTGTGGAGCAAGATTTAGGGATGGATTGAAAACTCTATGTCATCCGTTGGTAAGGAGGTTCTGGTTAAGGCAGTGGCACAAGCTGTTCCTGTGTACTGAATGTCATGTTTTAAGCTACCGAGAGGGCTATGTGAACACCTTAACATGCTAATTCGGAAATTCTGGTGGGGTTCGAAACAGGGACGTCGGAAGCCGCATTGGGTTTCGTGGAAAACCATGACACAGCCCAAGTGTATGGGGGGTCTTGGTTTCAAAGACTTTGAGCTCTTTAACATGGCTATGTTAGCAAGGCAAGCTTGGCGTTTGTTGCAAAACCCTGACTCTCTTAGCGCAAGGATTTTTAAAAGCATTTATTATCCAGAATATTCCATCTTGGCAGCCATCCTAGTCAAATTGGGAGGGCAATAGTGGAAGGGAAAGATACCCTCAAACTTGGGTTGATCAAGAGGATTGGTAATGGACAGGATACGAGAATATGGGAAGACCAATGGCTGTCGCGTGGTGAGATGCTGCGACCTTTCGGCTCCATAATGCACGACCCACCCACCATGGTATCTGACTTGATTGACACGACGTCGGCAACGTGGGATATACAGAGGCTCAATGCAGTGTTTATGCCCATGGACGTGCAGGTCATTCGGGGAATCTCTCTTTGCACAAGAAACGTACCAGATTTTTGGAGCTGGTTCTTTGATAAGAAGGGCAACTTCACCGTCCGGTCGGCGTATAATATGCTAGTAGCCATTTGGCAAAGAAGGGAGGCGTGGCTAGAGGGAACGGCTGGACCATCCAACTCGGCTATGGACGAGAAGGAATGGAAAACTTTGTGGAAAACTCCTGTCCCGGGCAAGATCCGTATGTTCTTATGGCGTTTATCACACCACTCGATCCCGACCAACGATGTTCGAGCGCATAGGCACATGGCGGACACCCGTTCATGCGGCATTTGTGGAGCTCTAGACTAATGTAAGCATTCTTTGTTGGATCACTGCACTATGTCAAGGTGTACATGGGCTCTGGTTGTGAAGCACTCAGACAGAATCTAGCGGCTACTATGGAACCTAATGCTAAATAATGGCTATTTACTCACATGAAATCACTTTCTCATGAGAAATTTGTTAAGCTGTCGGTGACCTTATGGGTAATCTACGCGGCAAGGAGAAAGGCCATTCACAAGGGCATTTTTCAAAGCCCTCATCATATACACTCTTTCGTGACCAGGTTCCTTCAGGAGCTGGATATGCTAAAGGAAGGAGGAAGCAAGGGGCCAAGCCAGCCTGCGGCAGTGAGAGAAACCATTGCCCGCCGGGCCAAAGCCCCGCCACCTGGATACTGCAAAATCCAAGTGGATACAGGGGTTCGTCCTGGGAGGAGAGGAGTGGCAGCTGCAGTCTGCAGGGACAGGGAAGGTAACTATATGGGTAGCTCGGCAATATCTATAAATGGTGTTCATGACCCGACGACATTGGAGGTTATTGCATGCAGAGAGGCTCTTGCACTAGCAGCAGAACTGCACCTTCATGACATCGTTGTATCTATAGATTCGAAACAAGCGGTGATTGGCATCAATACTGGGTCCAGAGGGAACTACAAAGCTATCGTTGAAGAGATCAAGCTCGAAGCATCAACCTTTAATTGTTCCTTTGTGTTTGAAAGTCGTGCTGTTAATCAGGACGCACATAGTTTAGCCAAATATGTACTTAATCTCGGTCAGGGACGCCACGTCTGGTTTGGCCAACCCCATGATCCGAACCGCATCCCACACTCTGTGGTCTTTGATGAATAAAATTTGGTTAAATCCTCAAAAAAAAACTTATTCGGCGACGATTTAAAAAAACCTTATTCGACGACAAAATAGTCCTGAAAAAACTTGTTCAACAAAATGACTACAAGGAGAAAAGGAGGAGGTTGAGTGGTAAGAGGAAATAGATGGTCGATTCATAAAAAGTTCTCACCGTGTTGTCGATACTAGTACTGGGCATGTTTTGATTCAAAGGAAAAGTGGAGAAAATATATATAGGGATAAGGAATTTTCCCATGGTGAAACTATTCAAGCTTTTGGTATAAAGGAATGGAGTAAAAGAAAAATATAAGAAATTGGTCTCAATTTCAAGAAAAAACACAGGAATTCTACAATTCAGTTGGATCCTTTTCAAATTTCTATTTACAAAGAACGAGACCAAGATCCTAAGTGACATAATAACATTGCTAATTATACTTTGAGCTGCGAAGCGGAGACCCCTCGTACTCCCTCGCATCGGTCCTTCCAGAGCGATTGGGGGGGGGGGGGGGGCAGACCTAGCGCTCCAGCTGCCGCCCCCTCCCTCCCTCTCCTCCACCTCATCGTCCCCGGAGGCGCCGCCAGTGATGGGGAAGGCGGGGATCTAGGCTACCCCACGATCTGGAGGGATTGGCGGCGCGAGATTGCCCTCGATCTTCGTCGTCCCGGTGGTTCGGCGCTGCTCCGGCGGCTTCGTAAGGGGGGGGGGATCGAGAAGGGTCTTAGCCGGGTGGCGGTGCTTGATCCCCGGAGCAGTGGCATCGGTCATGGCGGTGACGGCGTCCCCTCCGCCGGGGATGATGGGCCAGGTGCTGGGTCCTCGTGGTGGCGCCGGTGGCGGCGGATCTTGGGATCCCGCTCCCGGGGACATCATAGGATGCGCGTGGTGGCCGGAGCTTCCTCCGGTGTCGACGGTGCTGGATGCGGGATCGCGACAGTTGTTGACGTTGTATGGGCGATGGCAGCAACTGGCGTGACGGTGGGTGCTCCCTGTAGTGCCCGGAATCGGGGTGGCGGCCCTTTTTCATCAACCATGGTGGACTCCGGGTTCGTGTGGGAGATTCGGAGTCTGGATCTCGAGGTGGTGACGGCCTTCTGAGGTTGGTGGCCGTATAGGACGTCCCTTCCATCAACAGTTCGGGTTCGATGCGGCCCGGCAGGTGACAGATGTGCCTCTTTCAGAGTTGTCGGGCGGTGCTGTCGCCGGCAGGTGAAGCCATCGGTGGATGTGCTACCAGCGGATGATACGCAAGACGTCTTATATGGAGACGTCAAGTTATGCCTGCTACTGGCAGGTAATGCACGGTGGCTCTAGCGAAGGTGTCATGTTTAGCCTGTTGCTATCGGATTGAAGGTGGTGCGACAATAGCGGCAGGCAAGCCGTATGGGATGTCTTTGTCTTCTATTTTCTCCTCCAGAGGTATCGGGCTATCGAGGTGCCGGTAGATGGATAAGGGCGGATGGTACAGACGGCTTCAGCGACGAGTTTATGCACTCCGATGGAAACACAAGATCTCTGATTAGACTATGTCATCGCGCACCTGTGTCATGTCCTTGCTGAAGGTGGTGGACTGAAGCTTGGCTTTGAGGATGAGAATCCGGAGTTCAACCATGTGGTGGACTTGCCATCATCGGTGCACGTGCGACAATTCCTTCTTAAGGGCGTAGCCTAGGAGTTGTGTATTTTTGTTTATGTTTTTTCTTGTATCATAGGGATTAGTGGCTATCTAGAAGAGGTACTATCGCAAGGTATACGGCCTCGGGGTTTGTTTTTCGCTTTATTTCTGGGTCGATGGTGTTCGGCTGCTGGATTTTACACTATTAATAATATATGGCTGCATGCATCGTTCTGATGCACAGCTCGGGGGTTATCCTCCTTTTCAATTTTTTTACTTTTTCCATGTGGCTTGAGTTTGATTTGACCCTGTTAATTAGCATTGATGTATTTTGTTTCATTCTTGTGAATCAAACACCCAACTGTATAAAATTCCTATTTCTAGTCCTTTGTTTTACATATGTATTCCTATCAAATACATGTTTTTATTCTCCTTTCCATCATTTTAGAATCATGTGAACCAATGAAGGCCTAGATGTTTTGTTATGTATTTTGGAATTGTAGGTTCTGTTGGGGATACACATAATAGGTAGGCCTACGAAGGGACAAAATATCATAAAGCATAGGGTCCACAACATAGGTGTGTTCAGAAAAATTTCATATAGACATACTATTCACCCGAACAAGCAACGTACCATCCACTCAGATGACACTCAACCACTTGATGGTATGACTGACTTGGATATGCGAAGACCAACAATCAGGAAGGCAGTCGAAGCATCATCCTCACAGCGGAGGTTTCGTAGTGGGTTGACATTATGGCATTACTACCCCACTTTGTAACATAAGAGATCAGGGGTGGCACACTCTATATAAGCCACCCCGGCTCATTCTTCTCCCTGTCTCTCTCGCCATTAGTCTCAGGACTAGCTTAGGCATGGAGATCTGTTCTCCCTTCTCTCTCCCACTGTAATCTCCGGATTCATACTCAGATAAAACAAAGCCTCTCCCGAGCACGGGACGTAGGGCTATTTATCTCCACCGCGATAGGTCCGAACTCGCTAAAATACCGTGTCACACGTTTGCATCTCGATAGATCATGCTCCTTTACCCTATCCCTTTCTACCATTGAAGTCGTTCCCATGACAGTTGGCGCCCACCTTGGGGCTTGGTGTCTATCGAGCCATGATCCAGATGGTTTTTTCATTCATCTATGTTTAATTTGCTGTTCATGCAGTTCATACCGTTCATCTCCGCAACGAGTACTGAAGCATCACAAAAAAGGAGGAGAAAAGATACATCTCTATTTCGGTGCCATAGAGGCACTGCCTTGCCGGCAAAGCAGGGCTCCTCCACCCGGACTCTTGTTCGACGACGGCTAACACGCTGCAGAGGCACTGGCCTGGCCGGCTGCGCAAGGCTCCTCCGCCCGGTCGCCTACCCAACGGCGGCCTCCAACGTCGGGCTTCCCCAGCGAACCGTCTCCTCAACGGTGGAGTCCGCGCCGTGGAACCATAGGCCCAACCGGTGACGCGAGACTCCTCCCTTTCTACTCCGCAGAGGCACAAGCCCGGTCGGCAAGGCGGAGCTCATCGGCCCGGTCGTCCGCTCAGCAGTGATCTCCATGGTGGAGGCGCTCCTCCCACCGGTGTCGCAGGCGCGATGCACTCCTTCCTCATTGGGCTAGCCTCTCCACTCGGGTTTTCATGGCACGTCCACATCGGACCACTAGTCTATCTCCTTTGGGAGACATATGAGTGCCACCAAGTTTTTCCTTAACATACTCCGATCAGTCGTGTAAGTGCATCTAGTGCCCCTTAGTGATTTTGGTGTATTGAAGACTTATAGGTTAAGGGACTAATGTGTTTATGAGTGTACACAGGTCTATAAGTCTATGAGGAGTTTGATATTTACAGAGAAAGTCGACCCCTAAGAATGAAGTTCTTCGATCAAGACTTTGATATTCTCAAGACTTTCTCAAGACTTTGAAAGTGAAGAAATTGGTGTGACCTTGAAGACTTGGCATTCATTTGAGGAACATGAAGCGTGAAGACTTTTGTTTTCGTAGTTTCGCTTTTCTCTTTCTTGAGTCATAGGAAACACCGTCTTGTTAAAGGGGTCGAGGAAATACTAAGGAAAAATTTCCATGTGATGCTCGAACTCAAAATCCTACACCTACCAATCCCTTCGAGTGAAGCCTTTGGAAATCTCATACAAGCACAGTCAATTTCTTCAAAGGATGAGACGAAGTTCTTCCGGTCAGAGAAATTTGTTCTGACCGAGGAGTTAGGAATTCGCCAAAGGTCGGATTGCCTACACAAAGGAGGAACATGATAGCCCCGAGGGATTTGAGAGTCAAATTTCCGACCGTTGTTGTGCTGCGCGCCAGCTGTTCCAAAATATCTTATCCACCTAACGGTCATATCATTGAAGGGCATCTATGTCTTATCATGTCGGGCTGCTCCCTAGGCTATAACTAGCCGCCCCTACAACCACTAGCTGGTTGGCTGCTCGAGAGAACTTGACACTTGCCATTGAAGAGCAACCCATCCTCCGAGGACTTTGAGCGAAAATCATCGAAAGTGAGGAAAACCCCAAAACCAAACCCCTACAAACCAAAAGTGATTGAGCATCATCAAGAGATTGATCCTGCGTGGATCCGGCGCTTGTTACCTTTGAAGACTGTGCTTCTTCTAGACGGTTAGGCGTCATGGTCTAGAAGCATCCAAGAGGAATTGTGGATCGCCGAGTGACCAAGTCTGTGAAGGTTTGGAAGTCGCTCAAGACTTACCACGAGTGATTGGACGAGGTCTGTGACCTTAGTTCAAGGAGAATACGGTGAGGACTTGGTGTCCCTGAGCTGCGTGCTCAGCGATCGTGTCCGGACTGTGTGTCCTCGAGTTTAAATACTCAGCCGCTCCAACCAGACGTACAACCGAGACAGCAGTTGGAACTGGTCTACCAAATCATTGTCTTCACCAACCTAACTGGTTCTATTTCCTCAACTCTTTCATTTCCTCATTACTGTGTTGAGTGTTCGTTCATATCTGTGTTTGAAGACCTTGACTGAAGACTTTCTCAATTTCCTCACTTCAGTTTCTTCAGTCTGTTTGTCTTCATCTTGTGCTATCCTGTGTTTACGCTTTCAGTACTCTTTGATTGTCTTCATTTCATTATGATGACCATGCCCGCATTCTCTTATGCTTACCTCTAAGTACTTATTCCGCTGCAAGTAGTTCTTCACTTAGGAATTTCCTCACCGGATAATTCCTCATTAAAGAATTCATAAAAATCGCCTATTCACCCCCCCTCTAGTCGATATAACACACTTTCAATTGGTATCAGAGCAAGGTACTCCCTTGTTCTGTGTGATTTTGGTTTAACCACCTGGAGTTTTAGTTATGTCGACCGCAGGTATGATCAAGGTCTCTGCTGGGTGTCCTACCTTTGATGGGACGGACTACCCCTACTGGAAGAACAAGATGCGAATGCATCTTGAGGCAATTGACAACGATCTCTGGTATGTTGTGGAAAATGGTGTTCCCTCAGTCACACCTTCTCTGAATGCTGCCGATGTGAAGAGATTCAAGCAACTCGATTCTCAAGCAAAGAATATCATATGTGGCCATCTGAGCAAAGGACAATATGGAAGAGTGAGTGCTTTGGAAACTGCTAAGCTCATCCGGGACAAAGCTGTCCAAAGTAAATGAAGGAGTCTCAACTCAGCGTGACTCTCCAGTTGATGTTCTTCGCAATCTCTTCAACCGCTTCAAAAGACTCGACAACGAAAATGTTCAACAAACCTTCGATCGCCTCACTGACATCTCAAATGAGCTTCGAGCGCTTGGTGCCACTGACATCACCGACCATGAGGTGGTGAAGAAATTGTTGAGATCGCTTGATTCCTCATTTGATAATCTAGCACTGATGATACAAGAGCGTGCTGACTACAAGTCACTTGATCCAGCTGATATCATCGAGAGGCTAAACACTCATGAGTTCTAGCTTGCTGAAAAGAGAGATCTCTATGGTTCTAGCTATGGAAAATCACGTGCCCTGAAGGCCAAGGCTGTGTCTGAATCTGAGTGTGAAGACTCTGGTAGTAGCCTTGGAGATCCTGAAGAATGAAGCCAGGAGCTAGCACTGCTCGTGAAGAAATTCCAGAAGTTCTCAAGACGTGGTCGCTTTGGAAAATCCTCAAGGAGCAGTGATTCCTCATCCAGTGACTATAAGAGAAGACTTTGCCACAAATGCAAGAAACCTGGTCACTACATTCAAGATTGTCCTCGATGGGAAAAGGAATTAAAGAAGAAGAAATACAAGGATTACAGTTACGATGACGCTAAGAAGAAGAAGAAATCGTCGAAATCTTCATCATCAAAATCCTCAAAGCCTTCTTCTCACAAGAAGAGCAGCTCCAAGAAGGCTCGGGCATTCATTGGCAAGGAAATGGACTCTGAAACTGAATCTGAGGAACATAAGGAAGAAGAGGCATCAGAAGAATTCGAGTCTGGTGTGGCGAGTCTGGCTCTACATCGCTTTCGTCGACAAGTCCATCTTCAACTCAAGAGAAAATGAACTCACCAACAAAGCTGATGAAGATAGTGATGACTACGCTCCCACCTTTTGCTTCATGGCAAAGGGTGCCAAGGTACTCAAATATACCTCCTCTGAATCTAGTGAAAATGAATCTGATGAAGATCTAAAGCCCAGCTACTCAAAACTTGCTAAGATTGTTGTAAAACAACAAAGGGCTTTGAAAAAGTTCAAAACATGCTAGATAAAAGTGATGATATGTTGGGTGAAGAAATGGATCGCACTAAAGCCCTGACTGAAAATCTTCAGAGACTTCAGTCTAGGTTTGACAGCCTTCTAGGTCATCATAACACTCTCTTGTCGATCATGAGAAACTTTCTTATGAATTTCTTCAAAGAAAGCAAGATCTTGAGAAGCTAAGAGTGAGTTATGAAGATCTTCGAAGGAGCGCCGATTCATTACTTGCTCAACAAATCAGCGCTTCTCGTGAAGAATTTGTTCCTCCATGCTTAAAGTGCATTGAACGTGAATCGCTAATTCTTCACCTGAATGTTCAAATGATTCAACTGTTACAAATTCTTCACCTGCCTCTGCTATCACTAATTCCTCATCCGAGGACATTGCTAGTATCACTTGACGATGCAGGGCTGAAGGAATTGTACATGACAGCATGTACAAAAGCCTCAAAGGGCATCGACTCTTTGTGATGTGCTTAAAAAGCAGATCCTCAACAGAAACCCTAGGAAAGATGGTATTGCCTTTGAGAGGAAACTCAATGCTGATGGAACATATTGGAAGCCTGAGCAGTATCCCAAAACCTCATGGGTTGCTGCAAAGGGACCTCCAGTTGATCCGTCTAACTTATCTGGCTTTACATGCGAATCTCCTCATTCTTCTGATGAGTCATTTGACTCCAACTATAAACTATTCAAAAATCATAATGGTGAAGTATTTGCTAGATATGTTGGCACTAACTGCAGGAACGGTTCCCCTATGAAGAAAATCTGGGTTCCCAAGAAGTGCCTTGAAAGTCTTCGTGTGAATGTCCTCATGACACCACCGTGAAGAATAGGAACCCCAGATCAAACTCTTCATATGGACCAAATTCTTCATATGGATCCAAGTCCTCATACGGACCAAATTCCTCACGTGGATCAAATTCCTCAAAAGGATCAAAGTCCTCATATGATTATCATCGTGCTAACCACTCTGTTTCGCAGGGTAGAGCTAAGAGCTATGAATATGTGCATTATTCTTCAAACTAATATGTTCATAAGTCCTCGAAGAATTTCTCTGGTTATTCATATGCTTACCCTAACCCCTCTTATGTGAAACGAAATGGATTGGCCTCTATGCCACCATTCTCATATGGAGCTCGCAGAGTGATAAACTCTTTGCCACCCCTTCGGATGTGGGTGGTGAAGAAAAGGAACTAATCTCTTCTGCAGGGTCAGGTCACCAGACGTGCTTTAACGTCTGAAGAATTTGCTGGGGGCCTGACAAAAATGCCTGAAAGGACGCAGGCTAATCATGAAGAAATGAACTTCATACTGCTTATACATTATAATGCTCGATGAAATTCATCTGATGAAATTGATATCATATTCTTCACCGATGAAGTATATGAGATCGTAAGTTGCACTAACTCATCTGCAGGATGATCAACCCAACGCCACCGAGTGGGTCCTCGATAGTGGATGTACAAATCACATGACTGGTGACAAGAATCTATTGATGGATACTCCCTTATCACCGTCACATCTGAAGCATATCATCTTTCCTGACAAAGGCAAAAGTCAGGTATTGGGTCTTGGTAAGGTTGCGATCTCTAAGGACATACACATGGACAAAGTCATGCTTGTTGAGTCCTTAGGATACAACCTCATGTCGATCTCAATGCTTTGTGATCTTGATACGGTTGTTGTCTTTGGCAAGTATCGTTGTGTTGTGATCATGGAAGCTGACAATTCCAAAGTCTTCGAAGGCTTTAGGAGAGGAGACTTGTATATTGTTGATTTCTCTAAAGGACCACAACCAGCCGTGTGTCTACTTGCAAAAGCTTCGTATAGGCTGGCTATGGCATCGACGACTTGGTCACGCAGGCATGAGGAATTTGCACACGCTTGCGAAGAATAAGCATGTCATTAGCATTGAAAATGTCAAATTCCTCAAGGATCACTTGTGTGGAGCCAGTGAAGCTGGAAAAATGACCAAGTCCAAGCATCCAGTAAAGACTATCATGACCACTACTCGTCCATTCGAATTGCTTCACATGGACCTCTTTGGTCCTAATCATTACTCAGCAGTCACTAATGATGCATCTCTATATGTCTTTGTTATTGTTGATGATTACTCTCGTTACACATGGGTACACATTGTTACTTACAAAAATGAAGTGCAGGAAGTCTTCAAACGATTTTCCTCGAGGGCTTCAACTAACTTTGGTGTGAAGATCAGACACATCAGAGTGACAATGGAACCGAAGTTCAAGAATTCGGTCTTGATGCCTATCTTGATGAACTTGGTATTACTCATGAGTTATCTGCTCCCTATACTCCTCAAAGAAATGGCGTCGTGGAGCGCAAGAACAGAACTCTTGTTGAGATGGCTCGCACTATGCTTGATGAATACAAAACGCCTAGTCGTTTTTGGATTGATGCAATTGATACCATGTGCCACATCATCAACAGAGTATATCTTCACAAATTCTTCAAGAAGACTGCCTATGAACTCCTCACTGACAAGAAACCCAATGTGAGTTATTTCAAATTCTTGATTGCTAAATGCTGGATTAGAGATCCTCATCACAATTCTAAATTTGCACCGAAAGCACATGAAGGTTTTATGCTTGGTTACGGAAAGGACTCGCACTCATACATAGTCTTCAACATCTCTATTCACAAGATTGTTGACTCTGTAGATGTGCGGTTCGATGAAACTAATGGCTCGCAAAGAGAGCACCTACCTTCTGTGTTAGATGAACCAGCACCTGAGGAATCTATCAAGTTCAAGGCAACTGAGGATGTCATTCCTACTGAAGAATCTGCTGAAGAATTCATTCCTGTACGCGAAGAACGTCGAGCTGATGCACCTGAAGATAATGCTGAAGAAAATGGCTTTGAAGAAAATGCTGATCAAATTCCTCGACGACAACCAGCTCATCCTCGCGTTGCAAAAGAAGTGCAAGTTGACAAGATCATCAATGACATTGAAGCGCCAGTCCTCTCACGCGCTCAAAAGCTTCACATTTATCTAACTTTTTTGGGCACTATGCTTTTGTCTCTATCACAGAGCCCACTAAGGTAGATGAAGCATTTTTGGAGCCTGAGTGGATTCAGGCCATGCAAGAAGAATTACATCAGTTCGAGCTCAACAATGTCCTGAACTGGTCAAACGTCCGGATCCTCGCAAGCATAATATCATTGGCACAAAGTGGATCTACCGCAACAAGCAAGATGAAAATGGCCTTGTGGTGAGGAATAAGGCACAACTTGTAGCTCAAGGCTACACACAGGTTGAAGAAATTGATTTCGATGAAACTTTTGCACCTGTTGCTAGACTTGAGGCTATTCACATATTACTTGCTTATGCTAACCATCATAATATCACTTTATATCAAATGGATGTGAAAAGTGCATTCCTCAATGGTAAGCTTGAGGAAGAAGTATATGTTGCTCAACCCCCAGGTTTTGAAGATCCAAAGAATCCTGACAAAGTCTTCAGACTCAACAAGGCCCTCTATGGTCTCAAACAGGCCCCACGGGCGTGGTATGATACATTGAAGGAATTCTTCATGAAGAATGGCTTCACACCCGGCTCACTCGACCCTACTCTTTTTACTAAATCAGATGATGGTGAACTATTTGTGTGCCAAATATATGTTGATGATATTATCTTTGGTTGTACTGACCAACGTTATAGTGATGAATTTACCTATATGATGAGTGAAGAATATCAAATGTCTATGATGGGAGAGTTGAAATTCTTCTTAGGTCTTCAAATTTGTCAACAACACAATGGCATATTCATATCTCAGGAGAAATACCTCAAAGATGTCCTGAAGAAATTCGGCATGCAAGATTGCAAAGGTGTCAACTATGCCCACAAATGGCCATCTATGCACCGATGAAAATGGTATTGACTTCGATCACAAGGTGTACCGCTCCATGATTGGTTCTTTATTGTACTTATGTGCATCTAGGCCAGATATAATGCTTAGTGTTTGCATGTGTGCCCGATTTCAAGCTACACCAAAGGAATCACACCATAAGGCTGTGAAGCATATTCTTCGATATCTAGCTCACACACCAACACTAGGATTATGGTACCCCAAGGGCTCTACTTTTGATCTCATTGGATATTCTGACTCTGACTATGCTGGTGATCGTGTGGACCGCAAGTCAACATATGGTACTTGTCATTTCCTCGGACGATCTTTGGTCTGTTGGTCCTCGAAGAAACAGAACTGCGTATCACTGTCTACTGCGGAAGCTGAATACATTGCTGCTGGCTCTTGTTGTGCTCAATTGTTGTGGATGAAGCAAACTCTCAAGGACTACGACATCAACGTGAAGAATTTTCCTCGCTACTGTGACAATGAGAGTGCCATCAAGATTGCTCACAACCCAGTTCAGCACTCGAAGACAAAGCACATTCAAATTCGTCATCACTTTCTTCGTGATCATGTGTTGAAGGGCGACATCTCCATCGAGCATGTGAAGACTGAAGAACAGCTAGCCGATATCTTCACAAAGCCCATGGATGAGAAGAGATTTAGCAAGTTGCGGTGTGAGCTAAATATCTTAGAATCTTCGAATGTTCTTTGAAAAGGACACACATCCTGACACATATGCAAAATTGATGACTTAGATGTGCAACACATGAAGAAATGTTTTTCTTCAATCAATGAAGAATAACACTCTAAGTGTGAAGAAATTAATGAAGAATTTGATTCTCAGAACCCTACGACAATTGTATGCGGTGTCTGAAATCATCATTCTTATACGGTGGGTCACGCCACCACCAAAGTTGAAAATCTTCAATTTGAGTTTTTCCTCAGTTTTCAAATTCTTCAACTTTGCAAAATCTTCACTGTTTCTGTCGTCTTTCTTCATTGGCTACATATATATATATATAGATATATATATATATATATATATATATATATATATATATATGGGTTTATGTCCTCTACAAAATTCACTTATGTCTATATCTTCAAGTAGCTTTTTATTCTAATTGAATGTGATAGGACCCTTGCCCCTCTTTGCAATAGTCAAAACAATAAATTCACAAAATCTTCATGTGCGTTCTATTTGAAACTCGTTCAAAATCTTCATTGTGTCCTTGTCAGCTGAAGAAATTGCGAACGGAACTTTAAAACTGATCTTATCCAAACTTTCGTTTTTGCCGCTCAAACCGTTCCGCATCCCACGATAGATTTATCTATTCACCCACGATCTAACATAATCTCCACTTATCAGTACGTGGGTGACACATGTCAAGCGAATGAGAAGGGTCAGGGGCACGTTCGTCCCAAATCTTCGGGCGAACAGTTTTTCACCGTGGCTATATATACCCCCTCTCCCCTTCCTCACTCCCTTTACTCCGCTCGACTGCTCTCTCTCGCTCGAGCTTCTCAAACCCTAGCGCCACCGCTACTCCATCTCGCCGGTGAGGAGAGCTTCACTGCCTCGACCTCGTCGCCGACGTACTCGCGCCGACCGCGGAAATCTTCACTCCGCCGCCGCCGTAGCTGTCTTCCTCCGCCGAGTTAGGGCGTGGAAGATCTAACTTGACGAACTTCCGAACTGTTCTTCTCAGTTCGTCGTGTTCTTCAGTTCGGGTAATTAAAGTTACTTTTATTACTCGCTTTGATTCTCAAACCTTCACGAAAATCTTCAAAGGTGTTTATTCTTCAAATCTTCACACATATGAACACCTCAAACAAAATATGCTCTTGATTCGTTTCTCTAAGCAATGATTTTTCTTCAAGATTCCTCAATTGTGTGGATCCTCGATCTATACAACTCTGGAACCTAAGACAAAGATCGCGTAGTGAAATTCTTCAAGGCTCATCTGGTCAAATTCCTCACACTAGTTCTTTTTGAAAAACCTTCTGAGAATGCATATGACCTCTCCAAGTTCCTCGCAACTATACTCTGTTCACAGGTACTCATGTCCGCTGCTGAATCACTAGGTTCTCATCAACTTAACTCATTTGCAGCGTTCCTCGAAGAAAAGTTGCATACTTCTTCAGAGAATTCGATTGTTCAAATTCCTCGGTGAAGAATATGATGAAGGAAAGAGGCCACGTAAAGGAGGAAAGAGGCCTGAGGTCATGATCGCGTTTGAGATTCTGAGGAAATCTATGCTGATTATTGCACACTGATGAAGCCGAGTTCGGCAAAGAAAACAAAAATCAGAGCAAGGTGCGCATTCAAAGGATTGAAAGGAGATGGGCAAGGGAATGGAGGGAATACAGATATGTTACTCCAAAGTACATGAAGAAATTCGCTCTCAATCCTCCATGCCCAAGAGCTCCATTGGCACTTGGTCAAGAAGCTGACCCCACCAGCATCAAGCGTGGTGAGGACTTTCCTGAAGAATAGGCCAAGCGCCAAGCCAAATTGGCAAGACAAGCCAACGAGGCAGTGAGGAAATTTAATGAGGACACTGCTACTGCTGCTGCCACTGAGGCCTCTGTCAAGCCACGAAAATCTATGGCAAAGAAGCCCGCACACAAGCCAAGTGTTTCACCAACAGTGCCCTCACGGCCAAGTTCCTCAGTTGTGCCCTCACGGCCAATTCCTCATGCAGCTCCTGCTCCTCCCAAGTCCTCAGTCGCTCCTACAAAGTCCTCAGCAGTTCCGACAAAGTCCTCAGCACCTGTGCATCTGGCCACATGCCAAAGGACTGCAGGCATCTCCATTGCCTCTGGTGTTTCAGCAAGTTCCTCAGCTGCACCAAATTCTTCATCTGCCCCAACTTTGCTGAAGACTAAGGCCACAGCTGGACGAGGTCCTCGGCCAAGTCCCAAGAAGAAACAGGTCGCCTTCCAAGAGCCACCTGAAGATGATGAGGCTGATGATGATGAACTTGCGGAAATCATTAGAGACCGACAAGAAAGGGCCGCTAGAGCCAAAGGCACACCTGTGCCACTGCTGTTGGATCCAAGAGCGATCCTAGACTACATTGATCTCTGGCACAAGGACCCAAACACTCCTATGCCTGACTTCAAGTCGACACCGCCAAAGTCACATGTCGACTCATTTCATCCAAGAGGAGAAATGGAAATTTGATACTGACGGAGAGATCAAGAAATCGCAGATCTGAGAAGGAGAAACTGCTGAAGAAAAATGTTGTCAAGATGACAACTGAAGAACTTATCAAGATGCAGGCTGACATCAAAGCCCTCAGCGACAAATTTGACTCCTATTATGCTGATTGGCAAGGAGCCAAAGTCAGATTCGTCAACCTGACGAAGAGGTTCTCAAATGTTGCAGCCCCAACGCAATAAGAAATTCCTCAGGCTGGAGCCTCTGCTCAGCCGACTGAAGAACATGCCAGCACCGCTGATGAAGTTCAGGCGGCTGAAGACAATGCTAGTTCCAGGGCTGATGACTCCATTCCAGCCACGAAGAAATTGCCGTGGCATCCACTAGTGGTGCGCTGAAGAAAGCTGAAGAAGTCGAGAAATCTGCATCCATTGCGCCTGAGGAAATTCAACCAGATTCCTCAGCTCCTCCTGCGCCTACACCAACTCCAATCCTTCCATCTGCATCTGATGTGAAGAAGACCAAGGCTGCAGAACGAGCTGCAGTGAAGAAAAGGAAAGCATCTGCTGCTTCAAATTCTTCAGCCCCGAAGAAGATGAAGACAATGACCAGCTCATTTGACAATCCCATTGATGCTGTTCCAATTTCTCCATGCCATCAAAGGACCTTGTTCCTTTTGGTGAAGATTATGAGATCCCAAGCAGATCTGATGACGAAAATCACTCTGTTGCTTCGTCAGAGCAGATTGATGAAGAAATTGAAGTGGAAGCAATCCCTTCAACCCCAATCATTTCCTCGCCTATGCCTCAGGTCACAGCTAAAGAGGCTGGTGTTGAGGAAATTGAAGAAGATGTGGATATTGGAAGCACAACGCCAGTGATGAACGATGACTTTTGGGAAAGTCAGCATCCAAATTCTCCACTCTTCACCCCAATCCAACAGATTTCTCAGTCCCCTGCTCCAACAGTTCAAATGGGCTCTGAAGAAACTCATCCCACTTCATCTGTACATGAAGAAATTCCAGCCACTAGTGCTGATGAACCTGCTGCTGCTGATCCTCAGATTGCACATGTAGAGGAACCAGAAATTCCTCAGCCTGAAGAACCTGAGATTGCGATTCCAGAGGTCGTGATGCAACTCACTGACACTCCGTTGCCAAAGCCAAAGAATCCATTCTCAATGAAACAAAAGTTCAAGGCTGAAGACTTCTTTGGCGAGCACGTTTTCTTCACGGATTACAACCCATACGACTCTGCTCGCATAAGGAAGAGGCGTTTCTGGACTGCCAGTCAAGCCAACTTCTATTCCTCTGTGCTCTTCAACAGAGACAAAGTCTTCGATCATGCACATATTCCTCATGTGGACATGGAATCTTTGCCAGGCTTCGAGCCAGTCCTCAGTGTTCTTCACGATGCAGGACTTCTGAATTTCTGCACTGACATCTATGATTGGAATGAAGAACTCATTCTTCAATTCTATGCGACGCTGCACATCACCGGAGACGCTGAAGATGTGAACTCATGGGTGTTGGACTGGATGTCTGAAAATACTCACTACAAGGCACCAGCAACTGAATTGCTTCGTGCCCTACCACTCAGTCCTCCACTTGATGGTGCTCGTTGTATCTACAACGAACCTGAGCTTTCAAATCACTATATGCAAGTGCTGATGAAGCCTTTGAAGCCAGGGCAGGCCCCAAGAACCAAATTCCTCGTCAAGGAATTATTGTATGTGCCTCGGACTGTCTATCGGATTCTGACGAAGACAATGAGTCCTATCAAAGGCCACGACTCAAATGATGAAGAAGTCGTTGGCATCATGAAGAATATGCTTTTCAATATCATTCATGGCGTTCCCGTCAACTTCCATGATTTCTTCATGAGGACTCGCGAATATTGCTATGTCACCTTTTGAGCTGAAGCCTTATGCACCATGGATTATGAGGTTCATCAGGACAAGGTCTTCACTCAATTACAAGGCTGATACTCTGAACCACTGCAGCTACTTGCCCCCGATTGAAGTCCT
Organism: Aegilops bicornis; assembly: GCA_021605145.1. NCBI lineage: Eukaryota > Viridiplantae > Streptophyta > Magnoliopsida > Poales > Poaceae > Aegilops > Aegilops bicornis. Next base: position 57,889,771 of record CM038670.1, read on the forward strand.
CAAACGGACATTTTCCTCAGCTGATGACAAGGGCAAGGCAACTGCTGTGATAGATGAAGGCACTCGTCCATTGGATGGTCAGTTTCGCAAAGCTGCATCCTACTCCACCAATGATGACTCTGCCACACATGACTCTGCCGCCAATACCTCAGCCAAGCAAAATCCTCAAGCCACAACGCCCAGGGTGATGACTGATCGTGAGTTACTCCTCAGTCTTCATCAGAAGGTTGATCGCAATCATAGATGGGTCAAGCGTCAGTTTGGTTCAGTTCTTCACAACATGACCTCTACACACAATGCAGTGAAGAAAAACCAATACTGCCTCCATTAAACCTTCAACCGCACCTGGGTTGTTCTTTCTAATGTCTACAGCGCGGAAGAACTGAAGACAATGGGTCTCAAGGAAGACTTTGACTGGTCTGCACCTCCACCGAAGAAATACAAGAAGGTCAAAGTTCCTTCCTTGGTGGCCAGCTCCTATTCTTCATCGCGAGACACTGATGAAAATGAAGACTTGGACGACACTGCGGCAGGCCCTACTACGACAACCGACCCCAACAACGCTGGCGCTCCTTCATCAACTTGAAATTCTTCAGGGGCGTTAGTCCTCAGTTTCGATCCTTTTGGTCATTTGATGACAAAGGGGCAGAAATTTGAGTTAGTCTTCAAGCGGGTCTATTATATGGGCATTTTTTGTTAAGTTACAACTCTCGTTCTTCTGAAACTTTTATTGGATCGAGTTGTAATCTTAAACCCGATGGTGCTCTGATACTTTTGATGCACTGTGCTATGATACTCTTGTTCCTCATTAATGTTATTGCACGCATACTGAATTTCATCAAGCACCATATTTCATCATGCATTTCAAATTCTTCATATTATATGTCAAATGCGTGCATGAATTACAAGATATATGTGTGGACCGATTCTCCAGGTACTAATTCCCAGAAAAATGGCCCTTGTGCTCATCAGCCCCAGGATAACTGTTAGCTGATGAGGCATCAACTTGATACAGAAATTCCAAGCGAATACTAAATATGTAGTACAAGACCATTCTGGTTTGTGAGTACAACAAATGGTTTCTAGTGGTTGATGGCGGAAGCGGGCTGAAAATCATCAGTGTCTACGGGACTCCATTTCCCACATGAACAACTGACCAGGCTAACTCCTATCTTCGCGAGGCTGCTATCACCGTTGCTTAGGTTCCGGGGCTGTCATCACGTCGCTCCTCTCCACACAAGAAATCTGGCCAAGACAATAGCCAGGGACAAGCCAGTGAGTACTTTGAATGTACTCGCAAACATTATGAACACAGGGATAATATAATAATGATATGCCGAAAATATCTTATACTCACGACGTCGGTCACAAAAGATAAATAAACTCTGATGCGTGCAAGCATGTTAATTATGAATATGCAATAAAATGATAGTATTAGGATTATGAAATAAATATCATAAAGGACTTCAAAAGAAATGCCACAATCGGGCGTCTGAGCGACACCGCATAAAGGGCTTTAAAAGAAATGCCACAATCGGGCGTCTGAGCGACACCGCATAAAGGGCTTTAAAAGAAATGCCACAGTCGGGCGTCTGAGCGACACCGCATAAAGGGCTTTAAAAGAAATGCCACAGTCGGGCGTCTGAGCGACACCACATAAAGGGCTTTAAAAGAAATGCCACAGTCGGGCATCTGAGCGACACCACATAAAGGGCTTTAAAAGAAATGCCACAGTCGGGCGTCTGAGCGACACCGCATAAGGGGCTTTAAAAGAAATGCCACAGTCGAGCGTCTGAGCGACACCGCATAAAGGGCTTTAAAAGAAATGCCACAGTCGGGCGTCTGAGCGACACCACATAAAGGGCTTTAAAAGAAATGACACAGTCGGGCGTCTGAGCGACACCACATAAAGGGCTTTAAAAGAAATGCCATAGTCGGGCGTCTGAGCGACACCACATAAAAGGCTTTAAAAGAAAACACAGCAAATATCCAGGAGGGTAGAACCATCCCAGGGATATTCGATAATAAAATCACGGGTTAGTCAACAATAATAATAATAATCATAACTAGCAGGGTGACCCGCGCATTTGCGCGGCTAGACTTAAAATTCAATGTTTTTCAATATATTTTGGCGGTTTTTCATTGCCTTTTTATTATATTTCGATGGTTTTACATTGCCTACCCTCTTTCCACTACATAATATTTTATATTACGAAATTTAGCTTAAATTTGTTTGGATAAAACATTAAACATTGCAAGATATAGTCCTGTAAAATTTATATATTTGATGATAAATATTTGATTTTATACATTTTCTACCAAATTGTCATATATCCCATATCCATTATCCAGACTACTTCCCAATTTAAAAGAATGTAAACACTGAATCGTGGGAAAGTTCCTAAAATTTCTGACACTGGGCTCGCGGAAGCTTGTCACTTATGTTGGTGTTCATTTTTTTCATGTAATTGTATTTGTTAAAGAATAGTACAATAATTTATTACGTATTTGACATGATTAGTTATTTCTGGATTAAACATCCTCTATCATTCAGTCCTAACAATTATATTAGGTATTCTTTTCTCCTACAATATTTCCTCACTTGGACAATTATTATTAAATTATATAAAGACAATATTAGCCAAACACATGCGCCTCCGGTAAACATATAAGACTTTGGAATTCAGCATTTAATTGTATTGTTTTTTGAAGTACACCCCTTCTTGAGAAAGATCGACATCCTGCAATTCAAAGCCTTATAATTCCATACTAATATTAATATTTCCCTCTTTTAATAGCTGCGTCGGGTAGGGTATGCAAGTGTCCGTTCATAGGCATGAGTGTATGCATGTATATATGAGCGTTTATGTTTGTACTTTGTTAAATAAAATATGGTTGATCTAGATTTTTTTTTGACGGACTGTATTAAAAAGACATATAATTCAAATTTCAGTCCGTCGAAGGTGCTCGTCTGTGCGTTTAATTGCATATGAGTATCATCAAGAGACTGAGTCAGCATATCATCTTGAGATTTTACGAAGTCATCGTAGATGCCTCGTAGTCGACGGAGGCGGATATCGCTCGTGCATATACATAGCCTTGTTTGATGCAAAAAAATAAATAAATGAATATATGCTTGTAGTATATATTTTCCTTGTAGGTTTACGTGTATCAGCAATTTCAAAAAAAAAAAGTTTGACTCAGCCAACGTGTTTTTTATTTCGGATAGACCTTCTCATGCATGTTATCCCTGTCGTACACGTCATGGATGTGTCAATGGGTTGTGTATGAACCTTTTATTCCGAATAGATATTCTGTAGTTTGCCTTTTCTAACTTAAATAATGTGTATGTGTGCACCGCTCGGCTCCCTATACAAAAGTCTTCCTACAGACGTGTAATTAGCAAAATACTGATAGACTCCGCGAAATCGTGGGAAGATATGCCACACGTGTTGACTTCCATCTATCCTGGTCACATTACATTGGATTTATATTTGCTTCCAAAGAATCCATATGATGTACGTGTTGCTGGCCGCTGGCTACTTGTTCGTTCAATGCATCTTAGCCGTTTAATTATCATAACTTTACAGCAGTAAATCTCAGCCGTTACTTTTCTATCGGTATATAATAGAAGATAGATAGAAGATTATCACAATCCACAAGTTGTGAAATTCAGTTCTGGTTTAACAGTTTCACCTCCGAAGACTGACACTAAGACCGACACTTGACCCATCCCAGACTGTAATCCTTAACCATGGACACGGCTATTCGAATAGGTTTAATCTCTGCAGAGGGTGTACTCTTTACCCACGAGTAACGGATTTCTTTAGTCCATCGGGACTAATTCCGTCTACGGTCTTTTTGTTGAAAACACACCTAACTTGCACACACCAGCTTAAATCACACGTGTCTGGAATCACCCACGACACCTGTCAAGCAAACTCTAAGTGGGGAGGCTACAACCTCGCGTAGCATGGGATCAAATTTATATTGCGCGCTCTAAGGGGTGGCCTCCCTCTCGGTCTCAACCGGAAACATCCATGCCCCGGACCAGGTGGTCTGCCTACCAGCTACAACCGGTATCTTCCACCCTGGCCTCTCTGTACGGTGTGTGCTAGAAAGAGGTTGACAACTTACTGAACCGTACTCTACTTGTTGTAGAGACGAGTGGTAGTACGAAGCAAGTATGGGGGTTACTGGAACAAGACTCGATCTACGGTCGACTCAGGAGGTTTAAGTATTTCCCTGCATGACATGTATAACAAATATATCTCAACCAACACGATCACCGCTCACCATACCTCACTATGCCATACTGGACATGACCGTCCCAACGGTGGCCGGCGACAAACTCATGCCTACCCAAGGCAGAGGCTTTCCCGGATTCCTTCCGGCATGCAAGCAAGGCACATGAGGATGATTATTATCACAAGTGTGATCATTCCCAACAGCATGGAAATCACAAATATGCATCCATGCACATGATCATCTCACATGAAATAACAAGTCCTCCAAAAATGAGGTAGTGTTATAAGCGTGTCAACGAACACACAAAAGTATTATGCCGGGGTTCAGAATGCTTGCCTTCAGGTCATGGGAAGGCAGGGTGCATTTCAAACTCTTGAAATACTTCTCCTCTCTTCAAAAATCCTATTTTTGAAAATATAAATGAATTAACACACAAAATAAAAACAGCACAAAAAGTTGTTTGAAAATTTTCAAATAAATCTTAAAATAAACTAGGTTAAATTTGAGAGAGGTAGGAAAAAGAATTGATTCATTTGGAGTTATATTTAAAAAGATACAGCAGGTCAAAGTTTGGCCAAAATCTGTTATATAAAATAAAACAGAAAAGAAAAATGTTTCAAATAAAAACGTACACGTCGAAAGCGTACTTCGGAAGTGCGATTCCACTTAACCCACGTGGACTGGGACGGGGGTCACTGACAGTGGGTCCAGGGGCCCCACTGGTCAGGTTTGACCAGTCCCCACTCCCTCCTATTCTCTGCCCGAGCAGAGGCGTGGCGTCCGGCGATCGTCGCCGGCGAACGGCGTCATCTCGTGGGCATCCGAGAGCAGGGATGGATCCGCCACTCCTAGGCGGTCCTCCCGGTGGTCGCAGGGTCGCCGGAGGTGGAGGGAGTCGCCGGCGAGCTCCATGCGGAGGGGGCCGGTGACAAAGTGATTTTTAGGCGGCGGTGGTCTCCACCAAAATTGATCGAGGTTGCACTCGCGAGAGGGAGGGGAGTTCTTGGTGGGGAGATTGGAGAAGGAGAGGCCACAGTGGCGATGGAATCGGCCGGGGCTTGGCGGCGACCGGACCGGCGGACTCGGGAAGAAGGCCTTCCCTCCTCGAATGCTGGCTGTGGTAGCTTTAGGAGGATCACTTTGGAGGTTGATCGAGGGCTAGAGGGAGCTCCGGCCCTTATATAGGCGGTGGAGGTCGGTTCGGGCGGCCGGGCGATAAGGACGACGGCCGAACCGCCTCCAGAAGCTTGGGCGGCGTGGCGGCGAAAGTGCTAGAGGACGAGGCTGCGGATGAGCTCGCACTGTTCCAGGGGCAGGTGGCAAGCCGGGGTGGCTTTGGCGGCGCCGACCGTGGCAGAGGCGCGCTGCGGACGCCGGCATGCCGCCAAAAGCTCTGTCGGCGGCGCTGTTGGCTGCCAGGGCGGCTTGGCGCGTCGCTGTGAGGAGGTTAGTGCGTGGCGTGGCGCTGCAGAGCGGGCCAAAACCAGGGGGGCCAGCGTGTCGGCTCGGGCACGGCTCGTGCAATACGCGCGCTCTGGGCGCGTCCAGTGCACGCACGGAAGGTGTTCGACACAATGCCGTGGCACGCTACAGGTCACAGGTGAGGTTGGCAAGCAACAGAGCTAGGTTGTTGATAGAGTGAAGCTCAGGGGACAAGGTGGTTTGGTCAGGTGGCCAAGTTCACAATGCCAACAACAACTCATGTCAAATCTGATCATGCACTCCAGGTGTTTGACAAAATGCCACAGGCACTTAGGCTTTTCTTGGAGGGGCCAAATCTCCCAGATCAGTGTCTCCTTGGATGCACAAGAGGGTGCTGAGGTTAGTTGGTGAAAAGCACAAACTTGCTAGTGCAAGTTTTGCAGAACTTCAAATCTGGATAGGATGTGAATGGCATCATTTCATGGACCAAAAATATGCCAAGGGTTGCATACTCCTGGACTTAGGGGTTTAGCATGGAGGATTACAAGTAGGGAAAAGAATCTAGGGCCAAAGAGCCAGCAATAATAGGGATGTTGTACAAACCATCTTGATGGACCAGAATGAAGATTAGATTGATTTACTCAAAATTTTCAAAGAACATCCTTGGATTATTGCATATAATGGAATCATATGCTGCTACTGACATCCCATAATTTTGGTGGAAGCTAGAAACAAATATTTAAAAGGGGTTGTAGTGAAAAAATTGCCCACTGGACCAGGGAAGAAAAACATGTGTAGCACTCTAAATATGAAATGAATGAACTATATTATTGCATAAAAGTGATTTAGAGGCATCACATGACATCTCCAAATTTTGGTTGGATTTTAGTTAAATTTATCAACTGGTTGTAGTACAAAAGAGCTCCAAAACTAAAAACAAGTCATTTTAAAGAATATAGCTCAGGGTGGAATAATTTAATAAATAAATCTACTGATTAGGAAATTGTTTTAATGAGAGGGCATAGAAGTCCAATATATTTGGAAGGACCCACTTGGGAAAAACTCCATAATATTAAAAGAAAAGTTTTGAAATCCACGTAGATATTCTTGCAGGCAATTTTTTAAACTCTTGGCAAAATTTTAATAACTAAAACCTGGTTAAATTTTTGGGGTGTTACAGTTACTACCCCTCTTAAGAAAAAAAATCTCGTCCTCGAGATTTGCTAAGAGCCGTTGTGAAAAACAAATGCTCCATATGTGTCCGAGGGGTTGTGAGTCTGCTGCCGTGGTGCTGCGTGAATAAAACAAATCCATGTGGTGAGAGGATAAACGATGCAGCAACTCGGGGAAAAGAAATCTCGTTCTAGGATTTTTCGCGGTTACACAGGTTGCTCACGAAGAAAACCACTCACAAACGTAAGAACTAAATACTCGACTCGTCGCACAAATTCGAGGTACCACGCATAAGTTACCACATAATAGTAAATGCTGAAATAACAAATACAGCAGTGATGTCTAAAATGAGAATGGTAACTGGTCAGGGTCTCGAAGAAAAGTCTCTGGTAGTGGAACGCACTCCTCTTTATCGGAGGAAGTGGATTGATCAGTCGATGTATGAGTCTCTCCGGATCGGGCCTCAGTGGTCTGCCGATTGCAATCTGAGGGTTTAAATCAGCGAGACTCTGGAGATAATCCATCACTCGCTGGTTCAAATGCTCTTGAGCGATGATGTACTGGATAAGGTTGGCTAGCACTGGGTCTCTCTCAATCCGTCCACCGGAAAAGTTGTTACTCCCGGGCGTTGCATGGCTCGGAAAGTAATAATATCCTCGTTCGCGGGCATAGGGTACTGCGGACCGAAGGCGAGCAATTGCTTCCTTCGCAGCAGCTTCTATGGCCAGGCGTGGGGTTGACATAGATTTCCCCACGAAGGAAACCTCCGTTGGATCTTGGTTGGGGTCTATGGGAGGAATGTGTACTGCTGCCCAATATTCCGAAGTGGAAGGGGTGATTCTTGATTTGAACAGCTCGTACTGGGGTGGCTGGGTAGAACCCATGGTACTGCAGGTAAAGTCCCACAATATTTTGACAAAGCTACGTGGGGTTGCATCTGGGGTTCTCAGGTGGATACTGGGGCTCGGCATGACAGGAAAAGCTTGTGAGGGTGGTGCACAAGGTGTGGGGTGCTTGGTAAGGTCACGAGGTGGCCTTTATATAGCAATGGAGCTGGGTCATTTTACCGTAGTGAAAGGTAATAAATTTACCAGCTTAGCTCCAAAGGTCGGGTCAGTGTCAGAGATACACATATCTCATAAAGAGGCGATATTCTTGTGGTTGTCGTCGGGGTTGGTTTTGGTAGCTGTGCCGGAAAATACGCAACTATGCGCTGTCAAAATCATAAGGCTACTATAAAAACAGAGGCACAACGACAGGCTGCGATAATACACAAGATTACATGATTACAAAGCGGGGATACACTGAGACTCGACACTACTCGTACAGCTTAGTCTACCTCGTTTACGTCTAAGCAGGCGTGTCCGGTGGATGTCGAGGCTTCTCCATGTGTCCCAAAGCTGGGATTTGACGGAGATGGCGGAGGAACTGCAGGGTCGGGGTAGCTATGATGACCATCGCGGGGATTGTTGGCCACAATCCCGTTGGAGTGTGTTCCCAAAAGGCGACGAAGCCCTTCTGGGGTCATCACAGTATCTTGGATGATGGCTGGGGCTGACCTCAGGGTATCAATCGGGTGTCCGAACAGCATGACTGGGTTGTCGTTGTCGGCCTCGGTTTCTCTGCTTACCAGGGCTCGGCGAGCCAGCTCTCCTCGAGCTGTGATCAGATCAATAGTGATTTGATCGAACAATGCCTCTAGCACACTTACATATCGCACTAGGTGCAACAACGCGGGATCCGTCTCGTGGTCTCCGCTGGCAACTTGGGGTGGTCTACCATACCCTTTACGCCTGGGGTAGTAGTAGAACGAGTGACAGTTAACTCTGGGCGACAAATGCCGGAGTTGAACTATAGCCTCTCGAGCAGCTAGCTGGATGGCCTGTGGCTCAAAGGAAGTTGTTCTTCCGGTGAACCTGTAGGGGCGTTCTGGCGACAGACCCCTACCGTAGATGTGCACAGTGGCCCAAAACTGACGGCTTTCACCGCCCATGGGTCCTTGGTACACAACATATTCTGGGGGTTCTTCTAACGCGTAGGCACGACGGGTGAGGTTTGCGAGTATGGTCACGAAACCTCCAAGATTGGTTGCTGTGGTCTCATTGTGCACTATGGGACCATGCATTATGGCTCGGTTTGGGTTAGAGGCTGTGCCGTGCTGGTTTGAGGCTAGCGTGCCCTTTTTAGAAAAGGGGACGGAGTCTTCCTTCGCACTCTTGCGAATGAGACATTATGGGCACCGGTCCTTTGGCGTGATTGACAAAGCTAGGCGGATAAGTTGGGCAATCAATCGCCAAATGTGTCGGGTCACCGTGTGGCTATCTTGTACGGAAGCTTGGCTGGGGTTTGGTTAGGGTCCGTGGGTTGGTTTGCCTAAGTTTAACGACACAGCTGGGATAGGATTAGCCAATGGTCAGCCTGGCTCTGATACCAAGTCTGTGGGGACCGATTCTCCAGGTACTAATTCCCAGAAAAATGGCCCTTGTGCTCATCAGCCCCAGGATAACTGTTAGCTGATGAGGCACCAACTTAATACAGAAATTCCAAGCGAATACTAAATATGTAGTACAAGACCATTATGGTTTGTGAGTACAACAAATGGTTTCTAGTGGTTGATGGCGGAAGCGGGCTAAAATCATCGGTGTCTACGGGACTCCATTTCCCAAGGGAACAGCTGACCAGGCTAACTCCTATCTTCGCGAGGCTGCTATCACCGTTGCTTAGGTTCCGGGGCTGTCATCACGTTGCTCCTCTCCGCGCAAGAAATCTGGCCAAGACAATAGCCAGGGACAAGCCAGTGAGTACTTTGAATGTACTCGCAAACATTTATGAACACAGGGATAATATAATAATGATATGCCGAAAATATTTTATACTCATGACGTCGGTCACAAAAGATAAATAAACTCTGATGCGTGCAAGCATGTTAATTATGAATATGCAATAAAATGATAGTATTAGGATTATGAAATAAATATCATAAAGGACTTCAAAAGAAATGCCACAATCGGGCGTCTGAGCGACACCGCATAAAGGGCTTTAAAAGAAATGCCACAATCGGGCGTCTGAGCGACACCGCATAAAGGGCTTTAAAAGAAATGCCACAATCGGGCGTCTGAGCGACACCGCATAAAGGGCTTTAAAAGAAATGCCACAGTCGGGCGTCTGAGCGACACCGCATAAAGGGCTTTAAAAGAAATGCCACAGTCGGGCGTCTGAGCGACACCACATAAAGGGCTTTAAAAGAAATGCCACAGTCGGGCGTCTGAGCGACACCGCATAAAGGGCTTTAAAATAAATGCCACAGTCGGGCGTCTGAGCGACACCGCATAAAGGGCTTTAAAAGAAATGCCATAGTCGGGCGTCTGAGCGACACCACATAAAGGGCTTTAAAAGAAATGCCACAGTCGGGCGTCTGAGCGACACCACATAAAGGACTTTAAAAGAAATGCCACATTCAGGCGTCTGAGCGACACCACATAAAGGGCTTTAAAAGAAAACACAGCAAATATCCAGGAGGGTAGAACCATCCCAGGGATATTCGATAATAAAATCACGGGTTAGTCAATAATAATAATAATAATCATAATTATCACAATCCACAAGTTGTGAAATTCAGTTCTAGTTTAACAGTTTCACCTCCGAAGACCGACACTAAGACCGACACTTGACCCATCCTGCATCGTAATCCTTAACCATGGACACGGCTATTCAATAGGTTTAATCTCTGCAGAGGGTGTACTCTTTACCCACGAGTAACGGATTTCTTTAGTCCATCGGGACTAATTCCGTCTACGGTCTTTTTGTTGAAAACACACCTAACTTGCATACACCAGCTTAAATCACACGTGTCTGGAATCACCCACGACACCTGTCAAGCAAACTCTAAGTGGGGAGGCTACAACCTCGCGTAGCATGGGATCAAATTTATATTGCGCGCTCTAAGGGTGGCCTCCCCTCTCGGTCTCAACCGGAAACACCCATGCCCCCGGACCAGGTGGCCTGCCTACCAGCTACAACCGGTATCTTCCACCCTGGCCTCTCTGTACGGTGTGTGCTAGAAAGAGGTTGACAACTTACTGAACCGTACTCTACTTGTTGTAGAGACGAGTGGTAGTACGAAACAAGTATGGGGGGTTACTGGAACAAGACTCGATCTACGGTCGACTCAGGAGGTTTAAGTATTTCCCTGCATGACATGTATAATAAATATATCTCAACCAACACGATCACCGCTCACCATACCTCACTATGCCATACCGGACATGACCGTCCCAACGGGGACCGGCGACAAACTCATGCCTACCCAAGGCAGAGGCTTTCCCGGATTCCTTCCGCATGCAAGCAAGGCACATGAGGATGATTATTATCACAAGTGTGATCATTCCCAACAGCATGGAAATCACAAATATGCATCCATGCACATGATCATCTCACATGAAATAACAAGTCCTCCAAAAATGAGGTAGTGTTATAAGCGTGTCAACGAACACACAAAAGTATTATGCGGGGTTCGTAATGCTTGCCTTCAGGTCATGGGAAGGCAGGGTGCATTTCAAACTCTTGAAATACTTCTCCTCTCTTCAAAAATCCTATTTTGAAAATATAAATGAATTAACACACAAAATAAAAACAGCACAAAAAGTTGTTTGAAAATTTTCAAATAAATCTTAAAATAAACTAGGTTAAATTTGAGAGAGGTAGGAAAAAGAATTGATTCATTTGGAGTTATATTTAAAAAGATACAGCAGGTCAAAGTTTGGCCAAAATCTGTTATATAAAATAAAACAGAAAAGAAAAATGTTTCAAATAAAAACGTACACGTCGAAAGCGTACTTCGGAAGTGCGATTCCACTTAACCCACGTGGATCGATTTGGTCACCGACAAGTGGGTCCAGGGCCCCACTGGTCAGGTTTGACCAGTCCCCACTCCCTCCTATTCTCTCGCCCGAGCAGGCGTGGCGTCCGGCGATCGTCGCCGCGTGACAGCGCCATCTCGTGGGCATCCGAGAGCAGGATGGATCCGCCACTCCTAGGCGGTCCTCCCGGTGGTCGCAGGTCGCCGGAGGTGGAGGGAGTCGCCGGCCAGCTCATGGGCGGAGGGGCTTCGGTGACAAAGTGATTTTTTGGGCGGCGGTGGTCTCCACCAAAATTGATCGAGGTTGCACTCGCGAGAGGGAGGGGAGTTCTTGGTGGGGAGATTGGAGAAGGAGAGGCCACAGTGGCGATGGAATCGGCCGGGGCTTGGCGGCGACGGACCGGCGGACTCGGGAAGAAGGCCTTCCCTCCTCGAATCTTGGCGGGGTAGCTTTAGGAGGATCACTGGAGGTTGATCGAGGGCTAGAGGGAGCTCGGGGCCCTTATATAGGCGGTGGAGGTCGGTTCCGGGGCGGCCGGCGATAAGGACGACGGCGAACCGCCTCCCTGTAGCTTGGGCGACGTGGCGGCGACGAGTGCTAGAGGACGAGGCTGCGGATGAGCTCGCACTGTTCCTGGGGCAGGTGGCAAGCCGGGGTGGCTTTGGCGGCGCCGACCGTGGCAGAGGCGCGCTGCGGACGCCGGCATGCCGCCAAAAGCTCTGTCGGCGGCGCTGTTGGCTGCCAGGGCGGCTAGGCGCGTCGCTGAGAGGAGGTTAGTGCGTGGCGTGGCGCTGCAGAGCGGGCCAAAACCAGGGGGGCCAGCGTGTCGGCTCGGGCACGGCTCGTGCAATACGCGCGCTCTGGGCGCATCCAGTGCACGCACGGAAGGTGTTCGACACAATGCCGTGGCACGCCATGTGTCAGGTGAGGTTGGCAAACAAGAGCTAGGTTGTTGATAGAGTGAAGCTCAAGGGACAAGGTGGTTTGGTCGGTGGCCAAGTTCACAATGCCAACAACAACTCATGTCAAATCTGATCATGCACTCCAGTGTTTGACAAAATGCCACAGGCACTTAGGCTTTTCTTGGAGGGGCCAAATCTCCCGGATCAGTGTCTCCTTGGATGCACAAGAGGGTGCTGAGGTTAGTTGGTGAAAAGCACAAACTTGCTAGTGCAAGTTTTGCAGAACTTCAAATCTGGATAGGATGTGAATGGCATCATTTCATGGACCAAAAATATGCCAAGGGTTGCATACTCCTGGACTTAGGGGTTTAGCATGGAGGATTACAAGTAGGGAAAAGAATCTAGGGCCAAAGAGCCAGCAATAATAGGGATGTTGTACAAACCATCTTGATGGACCGAATGAAGATTAGATTGAGTTACTCAAAATTTTCAAAGAACATCCTTGGATTATTGCATATAATGGAATCATATGCTGCTACTGACATCCCATAATTTTGGTGGAAGCTAGAAACAAATATTTAAAAGGGGTTGTAGTGAAAAAATTGCCCACTGGACCAGGGAAGAAAAACATGTGTAGCACTCTAAATATGAAATGAATGAACTATATTATTGCATAAAAGTGATTTAGAGGCATCACATGACATCTCCAAATTTTGGTTGGATTTTTAGTTAAATTTATCAACTGGTTGTAGTACAAAAGAGCTCCAAAACTAAAAACAAGTCATTTTAAAGAATATAGCTCAGGGTGGAATAATTTAATAAATAAATCTACTGATTAGGAAATTGTTTTAATGAGAGGGCATAGAAGTCCAATATATTTGGAAGGACCCACTTGGGAAAAACTCCATAATATTAAAAGAAAAGTTTTGAAATCCACAGAGATATTCTTGCAGGCAATTTTTTTTAAACTCTTGGCAAAATTTTAATAACTAAAACCTGGTTAAATTTTTGGGGTGTTACAGTTACTACCCCTCTTAAGAAAAAAAATCTCGTCCTCGAGATTTGCTAAGAGCCGTTGTGAAAAACAAATGCTCCATATGTGTCCGAGGGGTTGTGAGTCTGCTGCCGTGGTGCTGCGTGAATAAAACAAATCCATGTGGTGAGAGGATAAACGATGCAGCAACTCGGGAAAAGAAATCTCGTTCTAGGATTTTTCGCGGTTACACAGGTTGCTCACGAAGAAAACCACTCACAAACGTAAGAACTAAATACTCGACTCGTCGCACAAATTCGAGGTACCACGCATAAGTTACCACATAATAGTAAATGCTGAAATAACAAATACAGCAGTGATGTCTAAAATGAGAATGGTAACTGGTCAGGGTCTCGAAGAAAAGTCTCTGGTAGTGGAACGCACTCCTCTTTTATCGGAGGAAGTGGATTGATCAGTCGATGTATGAGTCTCTCCGGATCGGGCCTCAGTGGTCTGCCGATTGCAATCTGAGGGTTTAAATCAGCGAGACTCTGGAGATAATCCATCACTCGCTGGTTCAAATGCTCTTGAGCGATGATGTACTGGATAAGGTTGGCTAGCACTGGGTCTCTCTCAATCCGTCCACCGGGAAAAGTTGTTACTCCCCCGGGCGTTGCATGGCTCGGAAAGTAATAATATCCTCGTTCGCGGGCATAGGGTACTGCGGACCGAAGGCGAGCAATTGCTTCCTTCGCAGCAGCTTCTATGGCCAGGCGTGGGGTTGGCATAGATTTCCCCACGAAGGAAACCTCCGTTGGATCTTGGTTGGGGTCTATGGGAGGAATGTGTACTGCTGCCCAATATTCCGAAGTGGAAGGGGTGATTCTTGATTTGAACAGCTCGTACTGGGGTGGCTGGGTAGAACCCATGGTACTGCAGGTAAAGTCCCACAATATTTTGACAAAGCTACGTGGGGTTGCATCTGGGGTTCTCAGGTGGATACGGGCTCGGCATGACAGGAAAAGCTTGTGAGGGTGGTGCACAAGGTGTGGGGTGCTTGGTAAGGTCACGAGGTGGCCTTTATATAGCAATGGAGCTGGGTCATTTTACCGTAGTGAAAGGTAATAAATTTACCAGCTTAGCTCCAAAGGTCGGGTCAGTGTCAGAGATACACATATCTCATAAAGAGACGTGTTACTGTGGTTGTCGTCGGGGTTGGTTTTGGTAGCTGTGCCCGGAAAATACGCAACTATGCGCTGTCAAAATACGCAAGGCTACTATTAAAACAGAGGCACAACGACAGGCTGCGTTTATACACAAGATTACGTGATTACAAAGCAGGGATACACTGAGACTCGGCACTACTCGCACAGCTTAGTCTACCTCGTTTACGTCTAAACGGGCGTGTCTGGTGGATGTCGAGGCTTCTCCATGTGTCCCAAAGCTGGGATTTGACGGAGATGGCGGAGGAACTGCAGGGTCGGGTAGCTATGATGACCATCGCGGGATTGTTGGCCACAATCCCGTTGGAGTGTGTTCCCAAAAGGCGACGAAGCCCTTCTGGGGTCATCACAGTATCTTGGATGATGGCTGGGGCTGACCTCAGGGTATCAATCGGGTGTCCGAACAGCATGACTGGGTTGTCGTTGTCGGCCTCGGTTTCTCTGCTTACTGTGGCTCGGCGAGCCAGCTCTCCTCGAGCTGTGATCAGATCAATAGTGATTTGATCGAACAATGCCTCTAGCACACTTACATATCGCACTAGGTGCAACAACGCGATCCGTCTCGTGGTCTCCGCTGGCAACTTGGGGTGGTCTACCATACCCTTTACGCCTGGGGTAGTAGTAGAACGAGTGACAGTTAACTCTGGGCGACAAATGCCGGAGTTGAACTATAGCCTCTCGAGCAGCTAGCTGGATGGCCTGTGGCTCAAAGGAAGTTGTTCTTCCGGTGAACACAGAGGGGCGTTCTAGCCAGGCTGCACTCTACCGTAGATGTGCATAGTGGCCCAAAACTGACGGCTTTCACCGCCCATGGGTCCTTGGTACACAACATATTCTGGGGGTTCTTCTAACGCATAGGCACGACGGGTGAGGTTTGCGAGTATGGTCACGAAACCTCCAAGATTGGTTGCTGTGGTCTCATTGTGCACTATGGGACCATGCATTATGGCTCGGTTTGGGTTAGAGGCTGTGCCGTGCTGGTTTGAGGCTAGCGTGCCCTTTTTAGAAAAGGGGACGGAGTCTTCCTTCGCACTCTTGCGTAATGAGACATTATGGGCACCGGTCATCGGGCGCGTGATTGACAAAACTAGGCGGATAAGTTGGGCACCGACTGCCAAATGTGTCGGGGTCACTGTGTGGCTATCTTGTACGGGAAGCTTGGCTGGGGTTTGGTTAGGGTCTGGTGGGTTGGTTTGCCTAAGTTTAACGACCTGGCTGGGATAGGATTAGCCAATGGTCAGCCTGGCTCTGATACCAAGTCTGTGGGGACCGATTCTCCAGGTACTAATTCCCAGAAAAATGGCCCTTGTGCTCATCAGCCCCAGGATAACTGTTAGCTGATGAGGCACCAACTTAATACAGAAATTCCAAGCGAATACTAAATATGTAGTACAAGACCATTATGGTTTGTGAGTACAACAAATGGTTTCTAGTGGTTGATGGCGGAAGCGGGCTAAAAATCATCAGTGTCTACGGGACTCCATTTCCCAAGGGAACAGCTGACCAGGCTAACTCCTATCTTCGCGAGGCTGCTATCACCGTTGCTTAGGTTCCGGGGCTGTCATCACGTTGCTCCTCTCCGCGCAAGAAATCTGGCCAAGACAATAGCTGTGACAAGCCAGTGAGTACTTTGAATGTACTCGCAAACATTTATGAACACAGGGATAATATAATAATGATATGCCGAAAATATTTTATACTCATGACGTCGGTCACAAAAGATAAATAAACTCTAATGCGTGCAAGCATGTTAATTATGAATATGCAATAAAATGATAGTATTAGGATTATGAAATAAATATCATAAAGGACTTCAAAAGAAATGCCACAATCGGGCGTCTGAGCGACACCGCATAAAGGGCTTTAAAAGAAATGCCACAATCGGGCGTCTGAGCGACACCGCATAAAGGGCTTTAAAAGAAATGCCACAGTCGGGCGTCTGAGCGACACCGCATAAAGGGCTTTAAAAGAAATGCCACAGTCGGGCGTCTGAGCGACACCGCATAAAGGGCTTTAAAAGAAATGCCACAGTCGGGCGTCTGAGCGACACCGCATAAAGGGCTTTAAAAGAAATGCCACAGTCGGGCGTCTGAGCGACACCGCATAAAGGGCTTTAAAATAAATGCCACAGTCGGGCGTCTGAGCGACACCGCATAAAGGGCTTTAAAAGAAATGCCACAGTCGGGCGTCTGAGCGACACCACATAAAGGGCTTTAAAAGAAATGCCACGATCGGGCCCGAGCGACACCACATAAAGGACTTTAAAAGAAATGCCACATTCAAAGGCCCGAGCGACACCACATAAAGGGCTTTAAAAGAAAACACAGCAAATATCCAGGAGGGTAGAACCATCCCAGGGATATTCGATAATAAAATCACGGGTTAGTCAATAATAATAATAATAATCATAATTATCACAATCCACAAGTTGTGAAATTCAGTTCTAGTTTAACAGTTTCACCTCCGAAGACCGACACTAAGACCGACACTTGACCCATCCCAGACTGTAATCCTTAACCATGGACACGGCTATTCGAATAGGTTTAATCTCTGCAGAGGGTGTACTCTTTACCCACGAGTAACGGATTTCTTTAGTCCATCGGGACTAATTCCGTCTACGGTCTTTTTGTTGAAAACACACCTAACTTGCATACACCAGCTTAAATCACACGTGTCTGGAATCACCCACGACACCTGTCAAGCAAACTCTAAGTGGGGAGGCTACAACCTCGCGTAGCATGGGATCAAATTTATATTGCGCGCTCTAAGGGGTGGCCTCCCCTCTCGGTCTCAGCCGGAAACACCCATGCCCCCGGACCAGGTGGCCTGCCTACCAGCTACAACCGGTATCTTCCACCCTGGCCTCTCTGTACGGTGTGTGCTAGAAAGAGGTTGACAACTTACTGAACCGTACTCTACTTGTTGTAGAGACGAGTGGTAGTACGAAGCAAGTATGGGGGTTACTGGAACAAGACTCGATCTACGGTCGACTCAGGAGGTTTAAGTATTTCCCTGCATGACATGTATAATAAATATATCTCAACCAACACGATCACCGCTCACCATACCTCACTATGCCATACCGGACATGACTGTCCCAACGGGGACCGGCGACAAACTCATGCCTACCCAAGGCAGAGGCTTTCCGGATTCCTTCCGGCATGCAAGCAAGGCACATGAGGATGATTATTATCACAAGTGTGATCATTCCCAACAGCATGGAAATCACAAATATGCATCCATGCACATGATCATCTCACATGAAATAACAAGTCCTCCAAAAATGAGGTAGTGTTATAAGCGTGTCAACGAACACACAAAAGTATTATGCAGGGGTTCAGAATGCTTGCCTTCAGGTCATGGGAAGGCAGGGTGCATTTCAAACTCTTGAAATACTTCTCCTCTCTTAAAAAATCCTATTTTCGAAAATATAAATGAATTAACACACAAAATAAAAACAGCACAAAAAGTTGTTTGAAATTTTTTCAAATAAATCTTAAAATAAACTAGGTTAAATTTGAGAGAGGTAGGAAAAAGAATTGATTCGTTTGGAGTTATATTTAAAAAGATACAGCAGGTCAAAGTTTGGTCAAAATCTGTTATATAAAATAAAACAGAAAAGAAAAACGTTTCAAATAAAAACGTACACAGCGTCATCTCGAGCAGAGGCGTGGCGTCCGGCGATCGTCGCCGGCGAACGGCGTCATCTCGCGGGCATCCGAGAGCAGGGATGGATCCGCCACTCCTAGGCGGTCCTCCTGATGGTCGCAGGGTCGCCGGAGGTGGAGGGAGTCGCCGGCAGCGAGCTCCGCGGCGGAGGGGGGCTTCGGTGACAAAGTGATTTTTGGGCTGCGATGGTCTCTGACCAAAATTGATCGAGGGGTTGCACTCGCGAGAGGGAGGGGGAGTTCTTGGTGGAGAGATTGGAGAAGGAGAGGCCCTAGTGGCGATGGAATCGGCCGGGGCTTGGCGGCGACCGGACCGGCCGGACTCGGGGAAGAAGGCCTTCCCCTCCTCGAATGCTGGCCAGGGTAGCTTTAGGAGGATCACTGGAGGTTGATCGAGGGCTAGAGGGAGCTCCGGGGCCCTTATATAGGCGGTGGAGGTCGGTTCCGGGGCGGCCGGCGATAAGGACGACGGCGAACCGCCTCCTTGTAGCTTGGGCGACGTGGCAGCGACGAGCGCTAGAGGACGAGACTGTGGATGAGCTCGCACTGTTCCAGGGGCAGGTGGCAAGCAGGGGTGGCTTTGGCGGCGCCGACCGTGGCAGAGGCGCGCTGCAGACGCCGGCATGCCGCCAAAAGCTCTGTCGGCGGCGCTGTTGGCTGCCAGGGCGGCTTGGCGCGTTGCTGTGAGGAGGTTAGTGTGTGCGTGGCGCTGCAGAGCGGGCCAAAACCGGGGGCCAGCGTGTCGGCTCGGCGCGGCTCGTGCAATACGCTGGCCTGGCGCATCCGATTACTGCGCACGGAAGGTGTTCGACACAATGCCGTGGCACGCTACAGGTCACAGGTGAGGTTGGCAAGCAACAGAGCTAGGTTGTTGATAGAGTGAAGCTCAGGGGACAAGGTGGTTTGGTCAGGTGGCCAAGTTCACAATGCCAACAACAACTCATATCAAATCTGATCATGCACTCCAGGTGTTTGACAAAATGCCACAGGCACTTAGGCTTTTCTTGGTGGGGCCAAATCTCCCAGATGAGTGACTCCTTGGATGCACAAGAGGGTGCTGAGGTTAGTTGGTGAAAAGCACAAACTTGCTAGTGCAAGTTTTGCAGAACTTCAAATCTGGACAGGATGTGAATGGCATCATTTCATGGACCAAAAATATGCCAAGGGTTGCATGCTCCTGGACTTAGGGGTTTAGCATGGAGGATTACAAGTAGGGAAAAGAATCTAGGGCCAAAGAGCCAGCAATAATAGGGATGCTGTACAAACCATCTTGATGGACCAGAATGAAGATTAGGTTGATTTACTCAAAATTTTCAAAGAACATCCTTGGATTATTGCATATAATGGAACATATGCTGCTACTGACATCCCATAATTTTGGTGGAAGCTAGAAACAAATATTTAAAAGGGGTTGTAGTGAAAAAATTGCCCACTGGACCAGAGAAGAAAAACATGTGTAGCACTCTAAATATGAAATGAATGAACTATATTATTGCATAAAAGTGATTTAGAGGCATCACATGACATCTCCAAATTTTGGTTGGATTTTTAGTTAAATTTATCAACTGGTTGTAGTACAAAAAGATCTCCAAAACTAAAAACAAGTCATTTTAAAGAATATAGCTCAGGGTGGAATAATTTAATAAATAAATCTACTGATTAGGAAATTGTTTTAATGAGAGGGCATAGAAGTCCAATACATTTGGAAGGACCCACTTGGGAAAAACTCCTTAATATTAAAAGAAAAGTTTTGAAATCCACAGAGATATTCTTGCAGGCAAATTTTTTTTTAAACTCTTGGCAAAATTTTAATAACTAAAACCTGGTTAAATTTTTGGGGTGTTAAAATATAGGGGGAGATATCCATGATTCAACTCTTCAAATTGCCTCAAAAGCAAATTCCTCACTATGCACATCTTCAGGGGGAGTTCTTCTATATCTTGCAATCAAATTCCTCAATATCAGTATTTACACTTCAGATGTTTATCCCCGTTGAAAACTTAACCTATATTGTCATCAATCACCAAAAAGGGGGAGATTGTAAGTGCATCTAGTGCCCTTTAGTGATTTTTGTGTATTGAAGACTTATAGGTTAAGGGACTAATGTGTTTATGAGTGTACACAGGTCTATAAGTCTATGAGGAGTTTGATATTTACAGAGAAAGTCGACCCTAAAAATGAAGTTCTTCGATCAAGACTTTGATATTCTCAAGACTTTCAAGACTTTGAAAGTGAAGAAATTGGTGTGACCTGGAAGACTTGGCATTCATTTGAGGAACATGAAGCGTGAAGACTTTTGTTTTTTAGTTTCGTTTTTCTCTTTCTTGAGTCATAGGAAACACCGTACTGTTAAAGGGGGTCGAGGAAATACTAAGGAAAAATTTCCATGTGATGCTCGAACTCAAAATCCTACACCTACCAATCCCTTCGAGTGAAGCCTTTGGAAATCTCATACAGCTCAGTCAATTTCTTCAGTGACAGAGACGAAGTTCTCCTGGTCGCTGAGAAATTTGTTCTGACTAAGGAGTTAGGAATTCGCCAAAGTCTGGATTGCCTACATAGTGAGGAACATGATAGCCCTGAGGAATTTGAGAGTCAAATTTCCGACCGTTGCTGTGCTGCGCGCCAGCTGTCCCAAAATATCTTATCCACCTAACGGTCATATCATTGAAGGGCATTTATGTCTTATCATGTCGGGCTGCTCCCTAGGCTATAAATAGCCGCCCCTACAACCACTAGCTGGTTGGCTGCTCCGAGAGAACTTGACACTTGTCATTTAAGAGCAACCCATCCTCCGAGGACTTTGAGCGAAAACCATCGAGTGAGGAAAAACCCAAAACCCAAACCCCTACAAACCCAAAGTGATTGAGCATCACTGAAGAGATTGATCCTGCGTGGATCCGACGCTTGTTACCTTTGAAGACTGTGCTTCTTCCAGACGGTTAGGCGTCATGGTCTAGAGCATCCAAGAGGAATTGTGGATCGCCGAGTGACCAAGTCTGTGAAGGTTTGGAGGTCCCCTGAAGACTTACCACGAGTGATTGGACGAGGTCTGTGTGACCTTAGTTCAAGGAGAATACGGTGAGGACTTGGTGTCCTGATCTGCGTGCTCAGCGACTAGGTGTCCGGGACTGTATGTCCTCGAGTTTGAATACTCAGCCGCTCCAACCAGACGTACAACTAAGACATCAGTTGGAACTGGTCTACCAAATCATTGTCTTCACCAACCTAACTGGTTCTATTTCCTCAACTCTTTCATTTTCTCATTACTGTGTTGAGTGTTCGTTCATATCTGTGTTTGAAGACCTTGACTGAAGACTTTCTCAATTTCCTCAGTTCAATTTCTTTAGTCAGTTTGTCTTCATCTTGTGCTATCCTGTGTTTACGCTTTCAGTACTCTTTGATTGTCTTCATTTCATTATGATGACCATGCCCGCATTCTCTTATGCTTACCTCTGAGTAATTATTCCGCTGCAAGTAGTTCTTCACTTAGGAATTTCCTCACCGGATAATTCCTCATTGAAGAATTCATAAAAATCGCCTATTCACCCCCCTCTAGTCGATATAACGCACTTTCAAGTCGGGAAGCCTGAATCGTTACCTGGAGTCATCTTCAGGACTGCAAAAGGGTGAAACCTGTCATGGAGGTGGTTGACATTACGGACAAGTTCATGCTTGAAGTCATGTTTATTAAGCTGCTTCTCCCACCACTACAATTTTTCTATTGCAAAGTTGGACAGAGGTTTGTAGTTACAATCAAGTTCCGTCCCAGCACGAGGCATCAACGACATGATGCTGAAGCAATGGCACTATCCGGGTATTCATCTGATTTCATAGAAGATGCAATGGATGTTGCAGCGGCTCGAGTTATTAGATACATGGAGCTAGACTATCTGTGGCAAGGTGCTCAAGGACTATAGTTACCACAAACTGAAACAAACAAATGAAAGAGAACTGCATCTAATTGGTTTGTTAAGAGACAAAGAAAAGGAGATCAAAGAACAGAATTCGAAGACCAAAGAGATTAGCAAAGGCTTTGCAGACTATATGTATCAAGTTAAAAACACTTTTGTTAGAATTCAATGCATAGCTAAAGACGGTGTATGCTCAACTAGTTCTACAAACAACAATGACCTCAGCAAAACTGTTGTTGATGTGCGGAATGAACTTTCTCATCTTGACCAATTGATTGATGACTCTATGCAGCTGATTCAAACACAGGGATTTATCCCTTTTAAAGAGAGTCTACTTCCATGGTCTATGTATCTTTGGAAGATGCCGATGCTACCAGTTACAATAGCCTTCTTTAAATGACTAGCGATAAATGCAACGATTCAAGTGTCAATCGTTAATGCGCCTCTCCTGTCCCGTTGATGAACTTTGAACTATACACTACCCATCTATATATGTATTAGTTACTTGGCGATGGCACATGTAAATTAAACAAACTTTTATCCATTCCATGCTGTTAAATCCATGTGATATATCTATGCTGACTACGTCTACTCCCTGTTCTATAATGTACATATTTTCTTATATTCGGTGACAAACTTTCTGCTTATGTGGCCAATATAGCTAGATAAGAAATCCATTTATATTGCTCAATATATGATCGTCAATGAATATCCACTATTTGTAATACAACCCACATTGCATTATCTTTCCATCTACATCTCCTACTTACTCACTAGTAACATCACTTCTAAGTGGCTTCTTGCGCCATCGGCACAACCAGGTCATCAAGTTAATACAAAATACGATAGGGAAGAAACTTTCACCACAAACTAGTGAACACTCAAAAGTTCAATATATCACACAGATTGATTCACTTACCCAAAGAAACTAAGATTCTCATCATCACCCCCCATATAATATCTTCATGAGTAGGATTTTAAAGTCATCAGCTAGTAAGCCTACTCACAACCACAGCTAGGTTTTGCACTCAACTTCACTGCACTGGATAATTTGCAATTGCGATGTTGTATTCACCAATTCAAGATATATTTTTCCCTTTCAGGAGAAAGGCTAACACAAAACTTTGATAAGTTCTGCTTATAAATTGAATGAAACTAATTTGCGAGTCCTAAAAGATATTTTTTTAGCTCACGCAATGGCTTCACTTTTACTTGTTTGGCACATTAATGCACAGTTCTTTTGGTAGCTTCTAAAATAAGTTGCACCATCACCAGCTTATTTTATAAGCCACCCCCAATATTCATTGAATATGATAAACTAATTAATCCTTAACTCACAACGAATATGGGAAACGGTTTCTAAATAAGCTAGGAAGGGGGCGGCTTATGTCGTACGCCGCCAAAAGAACTGGGCCTCAGGATGCAATTTACAAATAATATCCCTATTGATAACGTTGCAAGTTGTTAAATGGGTAGCAACTTTAATACGGTTTCTGAATTAAAAAT
This sequence comes from Aegilops bicornis, assembly GCA_021605145.1. Taxonomy (NCBI): domain Eukaryota; kingdom Viridiplantae; phylum Streptophyta; class Magnoliopsida; order Poales; family Poaceae; genus Aegilops; species Aegilops bicornis. Next base: position 57,913,659 of record CM038670.1, read on the forward strand.
AATGACTAATTAATTATCCAATTCAGTTCTGTTAAATATAAAACCTCACAACGAGATGCAAGAACACAAAGTTCAACCAACATTTGCTTCCTAACGTGAGTCAGCTGTCATATACAACAAGAAAGGCAACATGGTGGCCCAAGTCTATCACACATTATTCTGGAATCATGATTTCAAATTTTAATGTTCAATAAAATCTAACATTTTAGAGTTAAATATCATGAGTCAAGAATAACTAGGATAAAAGAACAACACAATATTATAAGCATTGAAAATGTCCTTACCTAATTGAGTTGAAGTTGAAGACAACATGGGCTGCCCAGTTTATGTCAAATTGGGTGGCTACTGATAGTTGTCGCATTATTCACCAAAACCATATTCATTAAAACCCTTATGGAGACACCCCCATTCCACTTGTATTTCTAGGGTTGTTGTAGAAGGGTTTACATAGATCTTATCTAAGAGATGGCAAAATGGACAAGTCTATAATTGTAGCAAGATGATTATAGTGTGCCAACCACATAGTTTCAAACAGTATCCTCCAACGAAAGTTGATCATTCAGCACATATTCTGAGCAGACTCTGCTGCAACTTCCTCATTCTGAGCGGACTCTGCTGCAGCTTCTTCATCATCACATGGACTTAAGAAAATTAAGAGGCTAAATGGCAGGTGCCATGTGGTAAAATAAGTGAAGAACTGGGAAACACATACAATTAGTTTGGGAAATATTTTTCAGTTTGTATGAATGTCAAGAAAATAGAGAACAGAGCAAAACAAATATAACATGCCTTGGAATTGGAGCGGTATTCAAATATTCGGAGAATGCACATGACATGAGGGTCGGATTGTCATAATAGGCTCTTGGGGCATGGTATGGTTTGGTGACTTCCAGCGACTTGTTTCCCAGATCTACACCAAGCATCCATGTGTTTCTGTTAGCACCCACTTCACACATGAGGTAGACAACAACACGACCATAAATGGTGAAGGTCGGGAAGCCTGGTGTAGTCTTCAGGTTTCTCACTCTGCATTTCTCAGCATTACTATCCCACAGGTGATGTAGCTGCAGAGCAAGTCGTGGGTCGGCTGAGATGTCATTGACATAGAGAGCGTGCCCTTTTCTCCAATAGTCCCAAGAAATGCTCCTAAAGCATGTTCGAATCTTCCATCCATCAGGCACACACTTAATTTCATCCTCCATCAGGTACATACATTGGAGATAGATGGCGAGATCAAGATTTGTTTGACGATGAGTTGCTTGAAAAGTGTGAGTGCTTGATTTATTTTTTGCTTTCTTGGGTGTGTGAGAAAGATTGTTTGAGGGGATTCGAGATTCTGCTGGGTTGAATCAATATGTAAGTTGATCTACTGATGTACTACTAGAATGTTATGCATATGATGATTGCATACTTTTTCGTCAAGAATTATGCTTATCATGTGATCCTATCTTGTCCAAATTGTATTTACAAGTTGCGTCAATGGAAAGCACGCAACGATGATGGGGTGTATATTGTCATAACTTTCGAGCTGTGAAAGTTGTTTGTGCTCTTTGCTGTTGACTGTGAAGCTGAACTAGTGTAGCCTTTGTTTACTTGTATGTGAATTGTTGAGCCAAGTAGCAATGTTCAAGACCCATGTTTCTTCGTTTGAAATGTTGCCAGCGTGCAATGGTCATGTATATCTTCATCGTGTGCGTAGCAGTTCCGTTTGTCTAATGAATCAGCCAGACACTTGTTTCTTCTCTTTCTTTCTTTACAATATCACTAGTAGAACGCCCGTGCGTTGCCACGGGCTATAATGCATAAAAATGAATCAAACAAATGATTAAGATTGTCGCTGAAACTCATTTATCTCTCATACGTTTGGATGTGTTCGGACATCAAATAGCTGCCAAGTACTCCCAAAAAATTAACCCTCTGGATAGTCTGGGCTACCCCAAATTCAGTCCATGTGTGTGTGTGTGTGTGGGGGGTATGATTGTCCAAACTATCCGACATCTTATCGCCAACACGGGAAACCCCATTCCATGATGCACCCTTCCCTTTTTCTACCGGGCCATTCCCTCACTAGTTTCCCGCTATAACGGGACATTTCTCGCTGGAGTCCTCTCCTTTAAGACCCTAAAAAGAGGATGAATACTAATCGTGTCTAACATGTAACGTTCGGATCGTCGAGTATGTCGATTTTTTCTATGGTAGATCATTTTTTTTTCCACTATCTCCGCCATGGAAAATGGAACCCCCTTTCTCTAATAAAAAAATAATACTTTTCTAAGAGCAAGATAAACAAATTGTGCCATGGAGCAAATGCAATCAATGCATGATATGTTCACTGTAGGAAAAATCTAGCGGATTTTTTCCTTTTGCAAAATCCATCGTACCTCCACATCGCAACTCTATTATTTTGAGATTCATATCGACTAATATTACAACCTGAATCCTTGTCGACAACTGCCATCTTGTCCTCAAATACTTGCCGTTAGCGATCTTGCCATTGCACCGTTGTAACAGTTGCTGCTAGAAATAGTGAAGCACACAGCAAGGCTTGCAGTGTGTCTAACACGACTGCTGAGTGTCCATTTGCATCTGTGCTTTCGTTAGGCAAGTTGTAATCAATTTCATAGCTCAATTATCATCTATAGCAAAGAATAGTGTAGTAACAAAAATAAGAGGTTTGTAAATATGTAGGAATGACCAAAAGAATTTAATATGACAACAATGATTAGACATTACTTTTGATGTTATTATATTTCTATAATATTCCTTATAGAATACTATTTTCATTACCAAACATCAATGTCACCTCCTTACCGACATGTACTTTATTACATGAATTAAAAGGGAGAGGAGTTTCTTTGCTTCACTTCAGCCCTTATAGAATTGTAATGACTAAAAATGCTAATAAATTTTTTAAATCTCTAACATTAGCTCTTGCATGAGAAAATTGGAAGCTACTTGAATAGGGCATATTTACCCTCTGTTCAGACAGTAAGATCTTGGGTCCCAAACGCCAGGTATTATCCTTGTACAGCTGATTTGTCTCGCTGTGATGAAATAAAAAATGTTAGAAGACTAGAAGTAATGCAGATCACCATAATATATAGAAAAGTGGAAGTAATCTAGTCTAGGAATGTAGATCACCAGGGAAGCTCTCACTAGTAGAAAAAGGATCAAATGTGAAGCACAATAGTGCTGGTTGGAATTTCAGCCGGCACTAATGTGTACACTAGTGCCGGTTCGTGGCGGCGATCAATAGCACTGGTTCGTGGCGAACCTTTAGTACCGGTTCATGCCACGAACCGGTACTGAAGAAGCTGTGTCAGCCTGCAGTTAGGCTATGGCCCCACCATCACCATTTAGTGCCGGTTCGTACCACGAACCGGTACTAATGAGGTTATGGCAAGCTGTTTTTAGTCCCACCTCGCTCCCCTAACAAGGCTTTTACCACCTTAAATATGTTATTTCTCAAACTATCACAAGCACTTGGTCTTCATTGAACTCTATGTGTAGAATTTGTGGCCGCAATATGAGTCTTCATCGGTTTAAAAATCGTTGATGACTCATATTGGCAATTCCGATTGTACACACAAAGATCATTGATGATCAAAGTATTTTTGATGTTATAAGATCATATTGACAATTTAGACTGTAAAGAAATATAAGATCATGATCTAAATGCTGTTATATTTTTTGCGTTAAGTATGCACCATTCAAAGCGACGCCATCAACTTTCAACCGTTTATGCATTCATTTGCTATTTTTGATAACTTATTACAACTCCGGACTTCTTCTGTTATAGCAAAAACTAATTGCACGTCGACATTTCTTTTTTTTTAAGTTATAACTCCAGATTTTGACCATCAAGTTTTGCAGAAAAGAAAAAATGGCAGAAAAAGAATAGCAGAAAAGAAGAAAACTACAGCTGACAAGGAAAAAACTATATAAAAAACTACTCAGAAATAAATAGAAGAAAATAAATATAGCAGAAAAGAAAAAACTACTCAGAAATAAACAGAAGAAAAAATAAAGTAGAAAAGAAAAAAAATATATTTGCTATTTTTCAATCGTTTACAAAAATGACCGTAAAATTGAAAATCACTACAAAATGAACTCTGAAAATGTTGAATTTTGGCAAACTAGATGAAAAACTACTCACAAATAAATAGAAGAAAATAAATATAACAGAAAAGAAAAAACTATACAAAAAACTACGCAGAAATAAATAGAAGAAAATAAAACAGAAAAGAAAAAAACAAAAAAAAAAATTGGGGCGCTGCCCTATGGGCCTGATAGGCCATAGGTGTGTAATTACAGGCCTTAAAGGCCCAGCAGACTCACAGGGCAGCGCGCAGAGTTTAGGCCCACAAGCCTGCTATATAGAGGAGTTCGAAGGGGTAGCCGCGGCTGGGTTTATAAACCAGTCTGGCTGCCCTTCGCCTAGCGAGTGGGACTAAACTTTGGGTGGCAACATGTGAGGCCTTTAGTACCGGTTGGAGCCACCAACCGGTACTAAAGACCACCCTTTAGTACCGGTTGGTGGCTCCAACCCGGTACTAAAACCTCGCCTTCCCGCCTCTTCGCCTGGCCAAAGTTGGCCTTTAGTACCGGTTGGTGGCTCCAACCGGTACTAGAGGCCTCTCCTATATATACAACACTTACGAAAATTTCAGTTACATCTCCTACTTCTTCGTGTCTCTCCAACCTCTCGCGTCGCCCGCTCTCGCCTTGTCCCGCCGCCCGTCGCCCAGCCGCCACCCGTCGCCCGCCGCCCGTCGTCATACGTCATCGTGCCGCCCGTCGTCGCCGTCGCCCGTCGCCCGCCTGTAAATGTCGCCCGTCGCCCTTGTCGCCGCCGTCGCCCGCCGCCGCCCGTCGCCCGCCGCCATGCTACGCCGCCCATCGCCCGCGCATTGTACATATACGTACACACATACACGTACACACATACACACACACACACACACACATACACACATACACATGTACACACACACACACATACGCACACATATTTTTTTACTTATTTTTTGTTTTCTGTTGTTTAGAAAATTTAATTAGATATTAATTAGCTAGGTATGTGAGATTTGAACTAGTTGAATAATTAATATAACTAGTTTATTTTAGTAAGAAAATTGTCGAAGTAGTTTATTTTAGGTATTTGAGATTTGAACTAATTGAATAATTAATATAACTAGTTTATTTTTAGTAAGAAAATTGTCGTATCTGAGATTTGATGATCTAATTAAAATATTATTTGTTAATGAGTTTTTCTGTTTATTTAATGTTTTTATATATTTTGAGTTTATATAAATGTTAGATTAATGTCCAATGTTAGATGAATTAGATAGAAAAGTTAAATATATAGTAATGTCAATTGTTAGAGATAAATATATATGGTTAGATATATATTTGAATTGGCTAGATATTAATTAATGTTAGATAGTAATAAGTGTTTAATTTTCACCTATATAAACATATACGAAATGTCATCTGATGACGAAAAAGATTTCATTATGTGCGAACACTGTGAAGACCAAGCGGCTGTCGACAGAAATTTCCTTGTTGATGGTAGGCGCTTGACATCAAGCTGAATGAGACATTCAAGTGGATACGGTAAGTCACAACGGCAATTATTATTTGAATGCAAAACTTATGCTTCATTTGCTTCAACTTATAATTTTAAAGCATGACTTATGCTTCATTTGCTTCAACTTATAATTTTAAATTTTCACTATTTTACTAGCGCATCCTCTGCCATGCAAGAATTTTTGTCTTGGATAAGATAGGTTTTAGTGCTATAGATGATATGGAGGTAAAGAGAGTTTACTTGAAGACGGAGCACGGGTATACTTTCAACGTCAAATTATATAATGGAGACACATACACCCATTTTGAATGCAAAACTTGGCAAGCACTATGCAAGGCTTATGCATTTGAGCCTGATATGGTTATCACCTTTGATATTCGTCCAGGAAGATGATATTGAAGGTAATATAGACATCTGGGTCGATGTGCAAACGCCTCCAGTTCTACCATTATGTGAGTTTTTCTCAACTATGGATGCATATGTTTATGTCTTTGATACAAACTATACAAAAATAGTTGACAACTAATTTGTATTGTCAGCTTATTTCGGTTCAAACAAACATGTCCGGCGCTTGGTAGACAGGACCTACTACTGCCCCGGGGCTCAACTAAACTGCGAGAAAATAAGTCATTATGTTTCATGGCTTGAGGATTTTAATACTGTCAAGACAAAATTTTTTCCTAAACTTAGAAATGTTAGTACTCAAAACGTGCGACCAATGGTGATCGTATTGAACTACGGTCACATCTATAATCGAAAGATGGTAAGATTTTAACTATTTGTCCTTAATTAGTGCATCTTTTGCATACATTATTTTTGAAGCTAAACTTTCATTGCTTAGTATATTAATTACTATACGATGTTCTTTCATCAACAGGGACTTCCGATGACAGTTGTGCCTCAGTGGATCGAGATAAAAGGTCGCATGTCAATGGTTAGCTTACGACCAAGATTTCCTACATTACACATGAGTGCATTCAGGATTTCTGAAAGCGAAGAATGCTTAATAGTGAAAGATTGGAGCAAAATTGTAAACGATCGCAGAGAAGTACTAGGGGGCAGTAAAGAGAAGCGCAACCCAAGATTAGGAGACAGATTCATGTGCATGCTCCAAGATGATGAATCAGAGAGCTATACATGTTCTATGCTATTCTACCCTGAGAGGGAGCAGCAGGAGTAGCTAGTTCATGCTCTTAATTAATTAGTACTTGTCCTCTCTCATGCATGTCCGTATTGTCCTGAACTTCGATGTTGGTGATGATTATGTTGAACTCGATGATATCTTTGCTTCTGTTACAAAGTGAACTCGATGATTATGTTGGTGGCTCCAATCGGTACTAAAGGCCTCGCGCTGCCACCCCAAAGTTTAGTCCCATCTCGCTGGGCGAAGGGCAGCCGCACTGGTTTATAAACCCAGCCGCGGCTACCCCTTCGAACTCCTTATAGCAGGCTTGTGGGCCTAAACTCCGCGCGCTGCCCTGTGAGTCTGCTGGGCCTTTAAGGCCTGTAATTACACACCTGTGGCCTATCAGGCCCACAGGGTAGCACCCCAATTTTTTATAGTTTTTTTCTTTTCTGCTTTATTTTCTTCTATTTATATCTGCGTAGTTTTTTGTATAGTTTTTTTTCTGTTATATTTATTTTCTTCTATTTATTTGTGAGTAGTTTTTCATCTAGTTTGCCAAAATTCAACATTTTCAGAGTTCATTTTGTAGTGATTTTCAATTTCACGGTCATTTTGTAAACGATTGAAAAATAGCAAATATAATTTTTTCTTTTCTGCTTTATTTTTTGTTCTATTTATTTCTGAGCAGTTTTTCTTTTCTACTATATTTATTTTCTTCTATTTATTTCTGAGTAGTTTTTTATATAGTTTTTTCTTTTCAGCTATAGTTTTTCTTCTTTTCTGCTATTTTTTTCTGCTATTTTTTCTTTTCTGCAAAACTTGATGGTCAAAGTCTGGAGTTATAACTTAAAAAAAAGAAATCTCGACGTGCAATTAGTTTTTGCCATAACAGAAGAAGTCCGGAGTTGTAATAAGTTATTAAAAATAGCAAATGAAGGCATAAACGGTTGAAAGTTGATGGCGTCGCTTTGAATGGTGCATACTTAACGTAAAAAATATAAAAGCATTTAGATCATGATCTTATATTTCCTTACAGTCTAAATTGTCAATATGATCTTATAACATCAAAAATACTTTGATCATCAATGATCTTTGTGTGTATAATCTGAATTGTCAATATGAGTCATCAACGATTTATAAACCGATGAAGACTCATATTGCGGCCACAAATTCTACACATAGAGTTCAATGAAGACCAAGTGCTTGTGATAGTTTGAGAAATAACATATTTAAGGTGGTAAAAGGCTTGTTAGGGGAGCGAGGTGGGACTAAAAACAGCTTGCCATAACCTCATTAGTACCGGTTCGTGGTACGAACCGACACTAAATGGTGATGGTCGGGCCATAGCCTGACCGCAGGCTGACACAACCTCTTTAGTACCGGTTCGTGGCATGAACCGGTACTAAAGGTTCGCCACGAACCGGCACTAGTGTACACATTAGTGCCGGCTGAAATTCCAACCGGCACTATTATGCTTCACATTTGACCCTTTTTCTACTAGTGAATACAACAGAAATCTCTTTCCCTGGTAAGTAGTTTCTGGTTATGAAACAAATTACTCTTTATCCATTGACCAACATAGTGACTGCTATTCTTCATTTGCAATAGTATGCTTGGATCAAAAGTACGCCAATTTCCCCCCCTGGGTCTCCAATCCAACGATCGAAGCAGAGCAACGTACTTCATTTCGGATCCAAATTATGGAATCTAACCACATGTAAAGCCAAAAACAGTCCAGCACAATATGCTCCATGAGGAAATTAAGTTGTTAAATTAAATAACTACATGCATCAAGATAACGGTATGTGTTTTTGTACATAGTTCAGTTGATAAAATGTAGCAAAGGTGTATGCTCACTCATTTCTCTTTGCTTACATTCCTCTGTTATGTGCAAAACAGGAACTAACCACGTGAGTCCTTTTTCTGCCTATCATTGGCCCTTTTATATGTTTTCTTGCCCTTGTTCTTCCACTTCTGGTCTTACTACAAATGTTCGGGCTTCCTGTATTTCCCTTACCTTATGAATCCTGCAGCCTAATGGAGTGCCATTCAGTTTCTGGAATGCTCAAAAGGTAATATACATTACGTAAGTTCAGTTTTCTTCTTTTCTTAGACTGGAGATACTTGTGATATGTTAGGAGTGGAATCTGTGTGAGAGAAAAACAGTTGAATTCTTGAAAAAAAAGGTGTTTTCATGCGCTCGAACGTTCACCGGGACCCAACTCCAAACCAAGGAAAGGCTCGAATCTATGTTTAGAACCTATGAACTCTCAGATCAAGGCCATCCACCATATGCAATGAATACACAATGTTTTATTGATTGGTGACAACAAGAACAGAAAACAGTAAGCCTCATGTGGATAGAAAAAGGTTAATAGACTTGCTTCAAGTTTTTGAGTTTTTGGCCAGATAATAGCTCATCAAATAAGATTTGTGTTAGTTCCTTTTTTGTCAACCTATTTCATCAATACAGGCTCAATAACCCGTCCCAACCTAAACCCATTATAAAAATACTAAGGAAATTGGCTACTGATGAGCATTCACAAGTTTTCACAAGCGAGATATCTAAAATATTTAGTAAAGCTCACAAGTTGATCACTTACTTGGAAATACTTTGGAAGAGTGTTGTATTTACAAGAGCTCTTGAATGCCAGTATGGTCATTACATGCCTCAGAAGCAGAACATATGCCCGGCATATTGTGCTTAAGCCACCAAAGACATAAAGTCTCAGGAATAAGTAGGTGGTCTCGTCCAACATTGTGATTGAACATTAACATAGTATTCCAACTAAAAATATTCAATTCTTAGAAGTAACACAGATCCACGGCAGCCCGTCTCCCATAACCATATATAGAAAAGAGAAAACGAACAGAAAACGATGGCGAGGTATACCTGTCGCTCCTCCTCGCTCCATTGCACGCCCTTGCGACGCTCCTTGATGCCCACGCCACGGCCGTGGCCACGCCCTGCCCCGGGGGTTACACAATGGCAGCGGCGGCGGCGACGTCCCACGAGTCGGGGGCCTCGACCAGGCCATGCTCAACTCTCTCGATGCCAGCCACCAGCCGGCGGAGGGGTCAGGTGGGGTGGAGGGGCGACAACGGCGGCAGTCTCAGAGGTTGGCGGAGGAGCTAATTGCGACTGAGGCTGGGAATCCTGGTTCCGCGATGGCGGCGGGGGCGGTGGCGGCGTCCCACAACCACGCCCTAGAAAAAAGTTCGAGGAGGGTTGCGCTTACCCTAGCGAGGAGATATATGTCATCAGCCATTTTGGGATGGCTCGGGGGATTGGGTAGACTGATTATTATATATAAAAAATAAAACCACGACAGGGGAAGAAAAATCGGTCGGCGAGGGTGACTCGTCGATCGATGGTGGGGGTACGAATCAAAGAACGACGTACGGGCTGCTCCTTTTTTCTTAAGTAAAAGCAATTATTTGTTTTCTAATTAATGTGATTGAACGATTTAAGGTAAGTTTAATTAATTTAGATTTGATCTTTAAAGATTGATCGTGATTGATTCTACATTATCAAATATCTTGCGCCAGCATGGAAAGTTCTAATCCCGTTCAGAGGATGACGCAAAAATAAACTGGTGAAGTGAGGGAGGGGACGAAAAAAAAACCAACAAAAGTGGGAAGTGGGACGAAAATAACCGTAGAGGCTATTCATCAATTCAGACATTAGGAGTAGAGATTTTGGCGGCAATTTTGTCACCACAAGTGAAGAAATTTATCTATGATGCTACATGGGCCATCTTCATTCACTACCGTTTGTCATGCATGGACAGCTCGGTAGGTTTGTCGTCCAAAAACCATGTACAGAGTGTAGTCCCCATAGCAGTGCTCACAAATGGAAACAGAGAGCCATGACCATGTCCAACCAGTCAGCAGCAAGCAAACACACAGCCACACTTGTCAATGCCGATCGATGCCATTATATATGTTGTTGCATATCTTAGCAAGCAGTTGTATATATGGGATCTAGCAGATTGCTTCCATTCCAAGATAGAGGGATAGATTCTCACAGAAAAAGATGGATAGATAGATAGATACGTACTAGTACTAGCTAGGCCCCAAAAGGAGAAAAAAAGGTGGACAGATACTACGTAGAGAGATGCAAAAGTTTATCTGGGACTTTTGACAATTGTCGTATGCCAAGGAAGGAATTAGTCCGGTCACCTCTGATGGATTCCCTCCAGTATCCATCTACTACCTCCGTCTAAGTGAATAAGTCATTCACGTAGTTCTAGGTTATCGATTTAAGGAATTAAATATGTGTTATATATCATGAAAAGCATATCAATAGATTTTTACACGGATGTAGTTTCAATATATTACTCATATCATGAAAAGTATATCAATATTACTCAAAGTTATATTTTTTACACCGATCACCCATGTCATGTCATGGTCAGCAGGGCTCGTGGGTTTGATCTTTCCTCACGCGGTAAGCGCACACCGTTTCTCTCGATCTAACCTTCACTCTTCAAAGACAAAAATATATATGTGGCACTACTCAGACTAATGAGTTTTCTTTCTTGTGTTGTAGTACATGGTTCTAGTTAATTAGGGGACATGCAGCCAGGCAGAGATGAATTTGTCAGACAACGGCTAGCTACCTAGCGGGATATGGATTGAGGTATGTTCCTGTTGAGGATGGACTACATGTTTGTTTACCTATACATTTATTGTAAGGGGAATCGACTACTGGGGAACCTATTAACCGGTTTACAGAAATAGCTAAAGCAATTTGCTAGAGATGTACTTTTAGTGATGTTTATTGGCTACTTACACTATGTATTTCAGTGTAACTAGTATTTGTTTTAACAGTAAACAAGTTTTAGATCACAGTAAGTAGATGAGGAACTGTATAGTTATGTGTGTTTCCTGCTGCTACTGCTATAAGTGACCTAAGCAATATCTGAATTTTTTTTAAGACTACCGCTTCTGCCGTCGAACTATTGCTGTTGATGCTATACTCTGTTGTTGATGTTATAGTTAGGTGTGTTTCCTGCTGCTATAAGTTACTCCTTATGCTGCTGTATGTCACTGCTGCTGCTAGTGCTGCTGCTGCTGATGCTATACTAGTGCAGTTGTTACTCCTTTTGTTGTTGTATGTCACTGTTGCTGCTAGTGCTGCTGTTACTCCTTCTGCTGCTGCTAGTGCTGCTGATGCTATACTAGTGCAGCTGTTTGACTTTACACTGAACTTTCCTTTGATGCTATACTATTGCTGTTGTTGTTTGGCTAAAAACTCTATCCAGTCGACTCTAAAGTAGAGACTCCCATAAAAGAGGGAACATACGTACAACATCTTTTGGGCCCGTTTTACTTGCTATTCATGCAATGTTCCCACTTGATCTTAGGTTTTGCGTCCTGGGTAATAAAGAAATAAAACGTTATTACCAACTGTTCAGTTCATTCTTTTTGAATAGGAGGTGATGTATCATGAGAACAAATGTGGCAAGATGTAATTATTTTGGTTTGCTGATACTACACTTGGATTCTAGACATGTGTAAAGTGGTTAATTTATTTAGTAAGTGCATACTAGGTCAGGGCAGAAAATGTTAGTACACACTAGGTTAGTACTAGTATTCTCTCAGTCGATGGCATGTTGCAGCTGTACCAGAAAAGACTATGAGGTTGGTTAGACAAGCATACAACAAGTAAAAGCAACAAGAAGAAACTAGGTTAGTACATTATCTGCAATTCTTTCTGGCATATAATCTGTCCTGGAGACCAAAGCATACTCTAGTCATCAGCCCAAAAATGTAAGAAGCTCATCTCACCATTGTTACCACCACAAAGGGGAGGGGGGGGGGGGGGACTAATCCATATGACATAACAACCCATGCTGTCCACACACTCCCGCCCTCCTGTTCGACGCCAAGACGGCTGAGCTCACCATGGGTCCCCGTCCACCGGTTCGACTCATCGACAGGACTACCTTCACCGTGGCTGCCGGCGGCATGCTGTACGAGTTGACACATCGCCATGTCCACAAGGAGCACTCCTTGGAGGCCATGTCGTGGGCACCAGTGGACAAGGACGAGCCGTGGCCGAGCCCAACCATGAGGTGGTCCTGGAAAAGCGTGCCCTCACCGCCACCGTTCGCCATGGATGACGTGATCACCTCTTACGCGCTGCACCAGGACGGGCACACCATATTCATGTCTGCACATGACATAAGCTATCATCATCTTCCAAAGGGCACCTTCTCCTTCGACACCAGGACTTCCGAGTGGAGGTTGCATGGGGATTGGGCTCTACCATTCCAAGGACAAGCCTACTACAACGAGGGGCGAGGCGCATTGGTCGGGCTTCATAAGGACGGGTACATCTGCTCCTGTGAGGTCGCCTCCCGCAGCAGCACAAGTGCGGTGGAGCCGGAGTGGAAGGTGACCGAGGAGAAGCTGTTCCACAAGGACCCGGAGAGGCGGCTGGCATACTTCACTAAGTGCACTCCAGAATCTATTATACTAGTGTTATACTAAGAATAAGTGCAAATGCAATGCCCGAGGATTGTTGAATTCAAAATAAGCAAGCTTTGTCAACGATTCGAGGACAGATCTCTCATAGATATTTTGCATACTTCAGAATTTTCTAGTATATCAATAGTCATCCCTTCTATTTACTTACATTTAATAAAAATCATGAACTCCAGAACCCTCACTCAGTTGGAACTCAATGTGGTATTTAAGGATACTAGAACAGACAAGAACACATATATCTGCAGTTCATATAAGAGTGATAAAAATTAATAATTAAATGCCTATAGTCTTGTTCTTTTTATTTTTCCTAGATTTAGAAACAATTGAAACAGAATGTTTGAAGAAAATTGTTTCCAAAAGAAAATAATTAACACCATTGTCTTAAATTTAGGGCAGTCCCATTTTAGAAGACTGATTAATTTATGAAGTGTAGGTAAATGATAAAAGAAATAATTTATGAAGTGTGAATGCTAGCAAAGTGCATAAGTTGGATCAATGATAATTTCATTCACTTTTCCTAGCATCATGACAAGAACTCTTTCTTATAAAGTTCCTCATGTTTAAAGTAGCAACCAATTCACATGTTAAGGTTCAAACAATGAATTCTCTTGAAACTCAACAACCTATGTTCTCGGTCACCAAGCAATTGCAATTCAACTTATTCAACAGAGTATAAGTAAGAGCTTCACATACTCAACCATCATATAGCCTTCTATGATTGCTAACACTCACTGCATACACATGAGCAAAATGTTTCAACTGGACACATAGAACGATAGGGGCTTATAATTTCGCCTCCCAACGTATTCACCTCAAGGCTGATGTCAACAATAATAACTCATGCTACCCATATCCAACTGGTTATATGTGCTTAGATCTTTCCTCACCATATGAGGCTTGCCAAAAGAGAAATAAAAAGGAATAGAGAGAAAAACTTTGACTCTTGCATAAAAGTAAATACATAAAAGTAAAAGATAGACCCTTCGCAGAGGGAAGCAGAGGTTGCCATGTGCTTATTTGTTTGTATGCTCAACCCCTTAGTGCAAAAGAACGTCATGTTGTATTGCCCCTTGTGATGGCAACCTTTATTATGCAGTCTGTGCTTTTATTCTTCACCATCACAAGTTCGTACAACGCTCAATTTTCTCTTACACTAAATGATCTCACACTTTTTAGAAGCAATTTTTATTGCCTTATTGCACCGATGACAACTTACTTGAAGGATCTGACTCAATCCTTAGGTAGGTATGGTGGACACTTGAAAATAAGATTTGAGTTTAAGGGTTTTTTGGATGCACAAGTAGTATCTCTACTTGGTGCAGAATTTTGTCTAGCAAAGATGGGGGCAAGCACCACACGTTGAAGGATCTGTGACAATATAACTTCTATGTGAATATGAACAAACATAAATCGTTACGTTGTCTTCCTTGTCCAACGTCAACAATTTTGGCATATAATATTTTGATGGGGGCTCACAATCACAAAATATTTCCAAGATAGTGTATTTGCACGTGAAAGTTTTCTTCCTTCTACTAATCATTCATGAATTGCTTGTATGACCAATACTGTGATTGTCAAGCTTCAAAAGATTTCACTTTCTAAACCCAATGTGAAGCTACCACTAGGCATGATATAATTTCAACTTCATGATATTCAATTCATTCAACAATTTACTCATAGGATATAAGTGAAGCACAAGAGTAAATGACAAGCTACTCCAAAAAGATATAAGTGAAGATCAAGCGAGTAGTGAAGTAAATAGGTAGCTATTTGAGGACTCTCTCTTATTCAAAAACTTTCAGATCTAAGTATTTTATTAAAACAGCAAGCAAAAACAAAATAAAATGACATTCTAAGAATAGCACAACTCATGTGGAGAAGCAAAAACTTAGGCTCAACCGATACTTACCAATAATTGTTGAAGAAAAATGTGGGATGCCTACCGGGGCATCCCCAAACTTAGATGCTTGAGACTTCTTGAAATACTATCTTGGGATGCCTTGGGCATCCCCAAGCTTGAGCTTTTGTGTCTCCTTAATTCCTTTTATATCACGATTTCCCTAAATCTTAAGAACTTCATCTACACAAAACTCAACAAGAACTCGTGAGATAAGTTAGTATAAACCAATGCAAAAACCTTATCATTCTCTACTGTATAAAATCACTAAAAAATTTATTTTAAATTGCATACTAAATGCCTCTGCATATTTAATACTCCTATCCTCAAATAGAATCATTAAACAAGCAAACATATGCAAACAATGCAAACATAACAGCAATCTGCCAAAACAGTACAGTTTGTAAAGAATGCAAGAGTATCAATACTTCCCTAACTCCAAAAATTATGAAAATTTACCCACACTGTAGAAAACTTATCAAATCTTACTGTGCAAAAAATTTCAACATTTTATCACATTCTTACTTTTCTAGGTAATTTTTGCAACAGCGATAAAGTTTCTGTTTTGAAACAGCAACATGTATACTTGCAAAATAAGCATGGTAAAGGCTATCCTTGACATTTTTATTGAAGATAAAGATGCAAAACATTATTCTAAGTAACATAAAGCAAATCCTAACAAAATAGAATGACTCTCCAAGCAAAACTCATATCATGTGACGAATGAAAATATAGCCTCAAGTAAGGTTACCGATATTGTTGGAGACGAAAGAGGGGATGCCTTCCGGGGCATGCCCAAGCTTAGTTGCTTGGATCTTCCTTGAATATTACCTTGGGGTGCCTTGGGCATCCCCAAGCTTAGGGTCTTGTCACTCCTTGTTCTCTTCATATCGATATCTCACCCAAAACTTGAGAACTTCAATCACACAAAACTTAAAGGAACTTTGTGAGATAGGTTAGTATGATAAAGAGCAAACCATTTCACTTTGGTACTGTCAAAGACAAGATTCATAATTGTTTCCACACAATGCCTACTGTAGCATATCATTTCTACAATTTATGTTGAGCAATATAAGCCATAGAAACTAGGAAACAAGCAAACTATGCATTGAAAACAGAATCTGTCAAAAACAGAACAGTCTGTAGTAATCTGTACTCCAACCATACTTCTGCTACTCCAAAAATTCTGAAAAATTAGGACAACGTAGAGAATTTGTATATCTAGCACCTGTAAGAAAATTCAGATCAAAAGCACATTCCAGTGAATTTTCAACATTCCTGGACAGAGTGCAAATGTGTCTGTTTTTGCACATATTCAAGTCAACTATCATCCACACTATCCCAAAGGCTTTACTTAGTACTTTATTAAAACAAAAGCTATAAAACATAATTACTACAGTAGCATAATCATGTGAACACACAACAAGCGCTTTTATTTAATGCCTTTTATCTAGGCATGAAGATTTCAATGATGGTTGCATAAAAGATAAGAATTGGAACATAAAGAGAGCATCATGAAGCATATGACTAGCACATTTAAGTCTAAACCACTTCCTATGCATTGGGATTTTGTGAGAAACTAATTTACGGGGGCAAGAATCAACTAGCATAGGGAGGCAAAACAGGTGCAACTTCAAAACCTTCAACACAAAGAGAGGGAACTTGATATTATTGCAATATGTAAAAGCATATGTTCCTCGCTCATAGTAATTTTCAGTAGCATCATGAATGAATTCAACAGTATAACTATCACATAAAGCATTCTTTTCATGATCCACAAGCATAGAAAATTTATTACTCTCCACATAAGAAAATTTATTCTCATCAATAGTAGTGGGAGCAAATTCAACAAAATAACTATCATGTGATTGAAAATTAAAATCATGATGACAAGTTTCATCGTTATCATTATTCAATATAGCATACATGTCATCACCATAATCATCATAGATAGCAACTTTGTTTTCATAATCAATTGAAACCTCTTCCAAAATAGTGAATTCATCACTAAATAAAGTCATGACCTCTTCAAATCCACTTTCATCATTGTGATAAGATTCAACACCCTCCAAAATAGTGGGATCATTACCTAGAGTTGACACTCTTGCAAACCCACATTCATCATTGTAATCATCATAAATAGGAGGCATGCTACCATTATAACAAATTTGCACATCAAAACTTGGGGAATAAAATATCATCTTCATCAAACATAGCATCCCCATGCTTATGACTTTGCATATCACTAGCATCATGGATATTCAAAGAATTCATACTAACAACATTGCAATCATGCTCATCATTCAAATATTTTGGGCCAAACATTATATTGACTTCTTCTAACAATTGACCACAATTTTCCGATCCATCATTTTCAAGAAAGATATTATAAAGATGATCAATAATATGATGCAACCTCAATTCCATTTTTTTGTAGTTTTCTTTTTATAAACCAAACTAGTGATAAAACAAGAAACTAAAAGATTCAATTGCAAGATCTAAAGATATACCTTCATGCACTCACCTCCCCGGCAATGGTGCCAGAAAAGAGCTTGATGTCTACTACGCAACTTTATTCTTGTAGACTCGTGTTGGGCCTCCAAGCGCAGAGTTTTGTAGGACAGTAGCAATTTTCCCTCAAGTGGATGACCTAAGGTTTATCAATCCGTGGGAGGTGTAGGATGAAGATGGTCTCTCTCGAACAACCCTGCAACCAAATACAAGAAATCTCTTGTGTCCCCAACACACCCAATACAATGACAAATTATATAGGTGCACTAGTTCGCGTAAGAGATGGTGATAAAAGTGTAATATTGATGGTAGAAATATATTTTTATAATCTAAATAAATAAAAACAGCAAGGTAGCAAATAGTAAACGGGCACAAAAACGGTATTGCAATGCTTAGAAACAAGGCCTAGGGTCCGTACTTTCGCTAGTGCAATCTCTCAACAAATGCTAATATAATTGGATCACATAACCATCCCTCAACGTGCAACGAGGAATCACTCCGAAGTTCTTATCTAGCGGAGAACATAAGAAGAAATTGTTTGTAGGGTACGAAACCACCTCAAAGCTATTCTTTCCGTTCGATGTATTCAAGAGTTCGTACTAAAATAACACAAAGCTATTCTTTCTGTTCGATCTATCCTAGAGTTTGTACTAAAATAACACCAAAGCAAATTCAGATTCATAATACTCAATCCAACATAAAGAACCTGAAAGAGTGCCCCAAGATTTCTACCGGAGAAACAAAGACAAGAACGTGCATCAACCCCTATGCATAGATTACCCCAATGTCACCTCGGGAATCCGCGAGTTGAGAAACAAAGCATATATCAAGTGAATCAATATGATACCCCATTGTCACCACGAGTATTCATTTGCAAGACATATATCAAGTGATCTCAAATCCATAAAAGTATTCAATCCGATAACAACAAAATCTAAAAGGGAAAAACTCTATTCATCACAACAAGATAGAGAGGGGAAATCACCATATGATCCAACTACATTAACAAGGCCCGCGATACATCAAGATCGTGCCATCTCAAGAACACTAGAGAGAGAGATCGAGGGTGGACTACTTCCTCCTCATCGTGGTGGCCGCCGGAATGATGAAGATGGCCACCGGTGATGATTCCCCCCTCCGGCAGGGTGCCGGAACGGGGTCTAGATTGGATTTCGTGGATTCAGAGGCCTTGCGACGGCGGAACTTCTGATCTAGGGCTACCCCAAAGGGTTTTGGAATATTTGTGAATTTATAGGGCGAAGAGGGGGTGCGGGAGGCCACCGAGGTCGGCACAACCCACCTGGGTGTGCTTGGGCCCCCAGGCGTGCCCTGGTGGGTTGTGCCCCCCTCGGGTCACCCCCCAGGTGCTGCTCCTGCCCTTTGGATGTCTTCTGGTCCATAAAAAATCCACAAAAAGTTTCGCGGAGTTTGGACTCCGTTTGATATTGATTTCATGCGATGTAAAAAACAAGCAAAAAACAACAACTCGTCTTGAGCCTTTGGGTCAATAGGTTAGCCCCCCAAAATGATATAAAGTTGCTATAAAATGATTGTAAAACATCCAAGAATGATAAAATAACAACATGAATACTTCATAAATTATAGATACGTTGGAGACGTATCACACCCCTAGGGCCGGCGGCCTCCCCCTCTCCTTTATATACTGGGGCAGGGGGCACCCCAAAGCACATCAATTGTTCTCTTAGCCGTGTGCGGTTGACACCTCTCCAGCGTATCTATAATTTTTGATTGTTCCATGCCGTTTTATTATCAATCTTGGATGTTTTATAATCATTTTATAGTCATTTTATATCATTTTTTGGTACTAACCTATTGACATAGTGCCAAGTACCAGTTCCTGTTCTTTCTAAGTGTTTTACATCGCAGGAAATCAATATCAAATGGAGTCCAAATTCCACAAAACTTTAAGGAGATTTTTTATGGACCAGAAGACACATAATGGGCCCTGGCTGCGCCTGGGGGGGGGGTGCTCCGAGGAGAGCACAACCCACCAGGGCGCACCAGGAGGCCCAGGCGCGCCCTGGTGGGTTGTGCCCACCTCGGGTGCCCCCGGGCTGCCTCTTTGCTCTATAAATACCCCAAAAATACTAGAAACCTAGAAGCATCGACAAAATATTCATCCAGCCGTCGCAGAGTCCAGAACCACCAGATCCAATCTAGACACCATCACGGAGGGGTTCCCACTTCCATTGGTGCCTCTCCGATGATGCGTGAGTAGTTCTTTGTAGACCTCCGGGTCCGTAGTTAGTAGCTAGATGGCTTTCTCTTTCTCGCTGAATTCTCAATACACTCTTGGAGATCCATATGATGTAACTCTTTTTGCGGTGTGTTTGTTGGGATCCGATGAACTTCAAGTTTATGATCAGTTATATCTTTTTATATCCATGAAAGTTATTTGAGTTTCTTTGATCTCTTATATGCATGATCTCTTATAGCCTCGTATTTCTTCTCCGATATTTGGGTTTTGTTTGGCTAACTTGATCTATTTATCTTGCAATGGGAAGTGGTGCCTGGTAGTGGGTTCGATCTTACGGTGCTTGGTCCCAGTGACAGAAAGGGAACCGACACGTATTTATCGTTGCTACAGGAGTCGGTCGATGTGTGGATAGCGGTCGATGTGTGGAGTAATAGTAGTAGATGTAGGCAGGAGTCGGTCTACTAATCTTGGACGTGATGCCTATGTAATGATCATTGCCTGGATATCGTCATAATTATTTGAAGTTCTATCAATTGCCTAAGAGTAATTTGTTTACCCACCGTTTGCTATTTTCTCGAGAGAAGCCACTAGTGAAACCTACGACCCCCGGGTCTTGTTTCTCATATATTTGCCTTGCGATCTATTTTTCCTTTGTGTTTTTATTCAGATCTCTTAAACGAAAAATACAAAAATACCTTGTTGCGTTTTATCTCTATTTATTTTATTTGGCGTTCCATCTATCAATCTACTACAATTTACCTCACGTCTGTTTGCCTATCTTGAGGCGCCGTACCCCGAAAGGGATTGACAACCCCTTTAAAACGTCGGGTTGCGAGGTGTTATTGTTTGTGTGCAGGTGATGCTTACGTTGTGTTGCTTGGTTCTCCTACTGGTTCGATAACCTTGGTTTCATCACTGAGGGAAATACCTACCATCGTTGTGCTACATCATCCCTTCCTCTTGGGGGAAATACCGACGTAGTTGCAGCAACCATCAAGGAGAATTTCTGGTGCCGTTGCCGGGGAGGATCTTCAACATAACCAGGTTCCTAATCACAAATCTCTTCTCCTCGCAATTTACATTATTTGCCATTTGCCTCTCGTTTTCCTCTCCCCCACTTCACAAAAATTTACCGTTTATTCACCTCTCTTTTTCCGTTCGCCGTTTTCTTGTCAGATCTATTCTCTGCTTGCAATCATGAGTGATTTTGGTATGGAACCAACCGATGATTGCCTGACTCCTAAGATTGGACGTACAGGCAATCTGGATGCTAAAACATTTATCTTGGGGCAAGGGAACGTTATGGGAAAAGAACGTATCCAAGAATTTTTCAATTGTGTGGGAAATCTGAGTCTTGATGATGCTCCTATACTTAAAACCACTAGATCTTATGCGGATACTATTTCAACACTAGTTTTGAAACTTGAAAGTAAATTTATCCGCACTCATCCTACTTTGCAAATATTTTTTTGAGCTTCCGAAATAAAGAATCATCGAGCCAAAAGTTGGCCACTCTCGTTCTCATGAACGAGTTTGACTACATAATTCGGGAGGCTAGGGAAATCTTTGATTTTTATGGTATGTATCGTGAAAAGCATGTGATAGATGTTTTAATTAGTGTTTGGGCCAAGTAAAGCCTTTAGGATCTTCTGTGGTGATAGTTGTTTGATCTTGCTGAAAAATACAGAAATTTTGCGCTCACAAAAATAATTTTAATAAATCACGAAAATGAGCTTTTGCCCTGATTCATTTTGCAGAAGATCAATATACAAATTACCCTGGTCGTCCTAATTTTTTAGAATTTTTGGAGTTACAGAAGTATATGAAAGTTTCAGATTACTACAGACTGTTCTGTTTTGACAGATTCTGTTTTCTTTGTGTTGTGTGTTTATTTTGATGGCTCTATGGTTTGTTTGATGAGTTTTTGCCATAGAAAAGTTGGAATATAGTAGATATAATACAAAAAAATATGAATAGGTTTGATATAACACTTATATTAGTGGTTTGCTTTCTTATACTAATGGATCTCACGAAGGTTTTGTTGAGTTTTGTGTGATTGAAGTTTTCAAGTTTTGGGTTATCTTACGATGGATCAAGGAAGGATGTAAGAGCCTAAGGTTGGGGATGGCCCGCATCCCAAGCTATTATCCAGGAATGAGCACCCAACTAAGCTTGGGGATGCCCCCAGTGGCATCCCCGCTTTTTCCAACGACCATCGGTATTTTACTCGAGGCTATATTTTTATTCATCACATGATATGTGTTTTGCTTGGAGCGTCTTGTATAATATGTGTCTTTGCTTGTTTTATTTTGTGTTTTAAGTCATCAATCCTTGCTGGACACAGCTATTTGAGAGAGCCAAAATTATGTCATGACTTTTTAGAATTGCACTCTGTGCTTCACTTAAATCTTTTATGAGCTAGAACTTGCTCTAGTGCTTCACTTATATCTTTTTGAGCACGGTGTGCTTTGTTATTTTTGAAGAAATTATCTCTTGCTTCACTTAGATTTATTTGAGAGTTAGTAAAATTTTGAAGAAATTCTCTCTTGCTTCACTTAAATCATTTTGAGAGAAAGAAAATTTGTTATGCTCATGATCTTCAGTTATATTTGTTTGAGCTTATGAAGAGCAACACATAAAAATTAGTCCCAAAGTGATAGATATCCAAGAAGGATAAAATAAATTTGATTCCTTGTAATAGTTTTGAGATATGATGATGTGATATGTGAGTTATGTTGATGAGTAATTGTGCTCTAGTAAGAATATTGGTGTTAAGGTTTGTGATTCCCTATGCATCGACAAAAGTCAATAATCATGCAATGAAAATTATATCCTACTTGTGGTGCATTATTCGGTGTTAATTATTCTTAATGCTTGCTTATGAGATTATTCGTTTCTTGGTTGGTCGCTTCCCAATCTTTTTGCTAGCCTTCATTTTGCACTAAGTATGACCTCTACTTGTGCATCCAAAATCCTTTAAACCCATTTTGCCACATGAGTCCACTATACCTACCTATATGCGGTATTCTTTTGCCGTTCTAAGAAAATTTGCATGTGCCATCTCTAATTTTCAAAATAAACTTCTCTTGTGTGTGTTTGTTTCGCTCGCGGAACGGTAACGGGTGGCTAATATTTTTCCATGCTGGATGTGTTATTCTCACGATGAGTGTTTATTCACTTGTCATTACACGAGAGTAAGGCAAAGGTTTTAGAGATGCCCAGTCCCGAAATGCAAAAATCAATTTACTTTATGTTGTCAAATAAGAAATTCCTTGAAAAGTGTTGGTATGGAAGGCACCCGTGGATACGGCTAGCCATGGAAAGTGAAAGAATGGTGGAAAAAGGAATAAACTTTATTTTCTGTTTGGGAACCTCCTATGGCATATCTAGCATGGAAAGTGTTCGGAACTCTGTGTCGCTTTTGTTGGTGGGATGGATACACCTCCTAAAATGTTTTTATCTCTAATTTTTCGCTTTGAGCTCTAGCACCTCTAGAAATCCCTACTTCCCTCTGCGAAGGGCCTTTCTTTTACTTTATGCAATTTTTATTTTGAATTTGAGTCTCCATCCTCTCTTATAAAAAGCACCAACTAAGAGGCAATATGATCGTACTTAAGTATTGGGTATAGCTTATATTCGAGTGTGTTTCATGAATGGATCAATATTTGAGCATGATGGGCTAGGGATAACTTGTTTTATCTTTCATATTTTGAAAGTCATGGTTGCTTGTTGATATGCTTGAGTATCTAAATTATTATGTCAAAACTAGACTATTGCTTTGAATCACATAAAAGTCCAAATGTTCATGCTATAAAGAGTAGAATATGATATGACTTGATGAACAACACTCCACATCAAAAATTCTGTTTTTATCACTTACCTACTTGAGGACGAGTAGGAGTTAAGCTTGGGGATGCTGATACGTCTCCAACATATTGTCAGGACCCCGATTCCAAGTCACATCGATCTAGCCGGTAACACTTCATATCACTTTGCGGCCTCACACACGGTATTCCCACGGGTGTCGCCTTACCATGGCCCGGGACCGTTTGCGCCTTTTGGCTCACATATATGATAGTGTCGCTAGCATCCATATGACAGAGAACCCGGACCGACATGGCTAGTCGTGAACCCAAAGCGGCACTAACCCATGGGGACAGGCATACATGAATCATATCGAGCATGTCGGCCAGCAGCGTGTGAATCCGGGCTATAGCACTGGGCTAACAGGACTCCGGGAACCCGGGCTGTAGCAGGCTAGGCAGGACTCCGGATGTCACCACGTGACATTTCCCCGAAGGGACAGACACAGGAACGAAGTGAAACACATGTCGGCCAGTCAAGTGTCCAGAGCAGTAGTCTTTGGGCTAGCAGGACTCCGGTGAACCGGTCAGAAGCGGACTACTATCGCTCAGGAAGCACTAGACTATATTTCCCCATATGAGAGAGTGCCAAGGATAAACAACTAGATTGTCGGATCCCACACATACCAAGCATTTCAAACATACACACAATATGCTCGATAGGTGTAAATACAACATGGCATCACAACATAACTCTACGACTCAAGTATTTATTCATTAGGCTCCGAGGAGCGAGATATTACAAACATGGGTCTCATGACCCAACATATAGAGCATACAAGCAACAAGCACAAGCGGAAGCTTAACATGTCTGAGTACAGCCATCTACAAATGAAAAAGGCTGAGATGCCTGACTATCTACCATATCCTGCCGAGGGCTCAAGATCGTAGCTGAGGTAACAAGCTAAACGTCGAAGTCCACGCGGAACTACTAACAAGACTGAAGTCTCTCTGCAAAAAACATAAAATAGGCAAACGTGAGTACAAATGTAATAAGCAAGACTTACATCTGAACTAACTACATATGCATCATTATCAGCAAAGGGGGTGGTGGAGTATGACTGCAGCAAGCCAGCTTTGACTCGGTGGCTATCCTACACTACGACTGCAAGTAACTTTTTTGAGGTGGCGCACGAGTCCACATATTCACCATATCAATACACCACTATGGATCCGCTCCGCCTCCCTATGAGAACGCCATCCATAGCACTCACGCTTATCTTGCGCATTTTAGAGTATCCACTTTCACTTGTCTATGAACCTGCAGCAACCCGTAAGTCCTTTACCGCATACACAGCTATTCGAATAGATCATATTAACCCTGCAGGGTGTACTTCTTCACACACGCTCTCGCCACTTATCGCCATGTACACTTCGTGGTATCTCGGCAACCTTCAAGCGGAAGCTTTGGCAAGGAGTCGGCCACGACCGACTAACCACACAAGTCTCTAGCCCATGTTTATCGCCTATTCGGGTTCCATCCGCAAGGAGATCCGGCCGGTGTCGCTCACGGCCCCAAACGATGTGTACAGGTTCCAAGCCCACCAAACGGGCGACGCTTGGCATACCCGCCACGGTGCCTAGTCTGTCCCAAGCCCACTGTGCATCGGGTGCCACTTGGTAGACTACTAACACTACCTACAAACACCAGAAACTAGTTGCAACTCCTGGACAGAGATCAGGTTGATTAATAAGTCGATAGAGCTTGGAGCGCCCGGAGCCCAATGTGTGGTAGTAACTGTTCATTGATCACAAACATAGAACTCAGTTCCTGAGGACGGTTTCAATGAGACAACCCACCATGTACTCCTACATGGCCTCTCACCGCTACCTTTACCAAATCGTGTTCACACACTTAGCTCTCAACAGTAGGACATGTTCACACACCTCCGATTCATCCCCGATGAATCAAACCTGAATCAACTCTAAGCAGTAGCAGGCATGACGAACAAGCATGAATGAGTAGGCACAACAGGGCTCAAACAACTCCTACTCATGCTAGTGGGTTTCATCTATTTACTGTGGAATGACAGGTCATGCAGAGGATAAAGGGGTTCAGCTACCATAGCAAGTAACAGATGAATCGTTGTTGTCCTAATGCAGTAAAAGAGAGCAGGAGCGAGAGAGTGGGATTATATCGAAATGAACAAGGAGGTTTTGCTTGCCTGGAACTTCTGAAGATAATATAGTTCTTCATCGGTGTCATCGAACTCATCGTCGGTACATCGTCTACTGAGAGGGGTCAAACACCGGCAACAGAGAGGAAACACAATCAATGCAATGCAACAATATGATGCATGATCATGACATGGCAACATGCTGGTGTTTTGAGCTAATGCAACTAGCAACATGTTAAATGAAGTTGGTTTGAACCCTAGGTTCAAATTCAAACTCCACATGTGGTTATTTATATTCCATTTAATTTAATTGACCTAACAGTAGTCATAAGTTATTCTAACATGCATGAAAATGGTACAGATGGACAGATTGGATTTTTCTGATAATTTTTCATATATAAATTATCTAATTTGAAGCTACAGTTGAATTTATATGATTTTTAGAAGTTTTGGATATTTTGTGAAATAAATAAATCATTTCTGATTTATTTAAAGCTCAAGAAACATTTACTGCGTCAGCATGACGTATTAGTGACATCAGCAGGTCAACAGACGGCCTAGGTCAAACCTGACCAGTGGGGCCTACTGGTTAGTGACACAGAGTCAGCTACAGAGGCTGACATGTGGGACCCGGTCAAAGCTGACGTGGCCAAGTCAACGTTGACAAAGGGCCCACTGTGGTTAGTGTTAATCTAACAGAGAACTAATACTAATTAGTTTAGGCATTGGGACCCACATGGCAGTGGCTCTAGGGGTTCATTAGCGATGTCATTAGCTGCTAATGATGGCCACGTCGACCTCGTAGGAGTTCAGCCGGCGGTGACCAAATCCGACGACGGAAACTCCACAGGAAAGCGCTATAGGGATGGTTTCGGGAGTGGTTTGCGGCTATGGGTTGCTGGACTTCGCGCGCATCCAGGGGTGGCAGCAGCTCGAGCTGGGGTGGCCGGAGTTAACGGCGGCGAGCACTTCCGCGGCGGCCGGAGTTCGGTGGCGTGCGGGTTTGATGCTACGGGGGACGGTAGGGGCTGCAAGCGGGTGTGTTCGGCTCCTGGGGCTGCAACGAACACGCTGATGAGCTCAGACGCGGTTGGCAGCAGCTGTGGCCGTGGCGGCGATGAGGTACGGCGCCGGCGAGCTTCGGCGTCCACGCAACTACGGCCTAGAGGAGGCGGCGCGCAACGGGGTTCGGGGGAGGAGGAAGAGAAGCTCACCGCAAGCACGATGGGAAGGTCGATGGCGCTGGGAGGTCCGAGCGAGCAGGGCGACGGTGGCGATCTCGGCGACCGAGGAGGAAGAGGAGGTCGTGGCCGGGCGCTTGGGCGTTTGACGTCAGCGTGAGTCGACGGAGAGGCGAGGCGGCGATGGCGGAGCTTCTGGGCATGTAGGAGAGGCTAGGGGAGGCGGTGGCAGCGGTGGTGGCGAACGGCGGCGAACCTGCTCGGGTAGGATGGGGAACGGCGAGGAGGAGAGCAGGGGGAGAGCGAGAGAGTTCCAGGGGGTGGCGTGGCATTGCGGGAGACGTCCAGGGGGAGGAGGAGGCAGCCAGGCAGGGAGGAGGTGGCCGGCGTGTGGCCACGCGCGCCGGGCACGCGCCCCTGCCTACTGGCGCGAGGAGGAAGGCGACAGGGAGCCAGGCGGTGGTGGGCTGGGCCGAAACAGGAGCTGGGCCGGTGGGCGGAAAGGTGAGCGCCAGGTACTTCTCTCTATCTCTCTTTCCTGTTTTCTATTTCCGTTATTTTGTTTTGATTTGATTTAGAATATCAAATCATTTTATAAACTTTCTATAAATTGTTATGTGATCTCGTGACTAGCCCAAGGTCACATGCAACTTACAAATGTTTGGGCTTTATTTCTTATATAATAGAAATAAATCCAACTCAAATATGTCATTGATTTAATTCAAAAGGCCCAAAATAAATATTTCAGTCCTCCAAATATATTGGTTTTCATTTTACCTCATGCCAATATTTTTTACATAATAACAGGAACATTTTCTTGGACTCATTTGATGAGATTTAAATGTTGGTTATTTTTAGAGGTTTTCTGAGGCTTTTGAAAATTCCTCAATTCAAATTTTCATGAAATTTAAACATGATGCATGGATGCAAAGCCACTAGTTACAAACAAACTCTAGGGATGTGACAACTCACCCCCACTAAACAAGAATCTCGTCCCGAGATTCAAGTCGTGAGGTAAGAAGTCAGAGGGGTCACAAGCTAACATGATCTTCATGATCCAAAAGCCCTTCTCGAAGATGTTGATTTATTGTTCCAATTGATTTTGACGTCTTTGCTTTCGAGATCTTCATCCAGCATGATGGCGACAGAGAGAAACTCTACAGGAATTGATCTCCTCGAAGATCAAGCACTCAGGATCAACTCATGGAGTGAGACATTCGATCATCTCTTGAGCTGAGACTCAAACACATACATCGAGAGAGGTGGATAGTAACAGATGACGAGGGTGCAATTTGGTAAGAACAATGCTTAGGTAAGATGGTGCAAGGTTTCAGAGTAGCGAGGAATTGAATTGCCATGATACCATAACGAGACATCTTAAAGGAAGTGGCTCGTAGAATTAATACCTTAAGTGGCAAAAAGAATTACCTTTGATATAGAGATCACTGAGACTCTTTATATCAGTCTAAGGCAAATCACAGCGATCGTTTGAAAGGGGTTTGGGGAAATGGCATACTCAGTTCGGAAAGGAAAACTATGGTTATAGAACAACTCGGCAAACGGGAGGCACATTCCAATTGATACCGAGGATATAATCTAGTGACTGAGTGTGCTCTCAAGAACTTGAGCATTTACATAGTCATCAAGGTTTTACCAACATCCGTGCCGAGGATCCTGGCAACACATCTTACTACCATGATGAATAGTGATGGATGATGCGGATACAAAGGAAGGTAACACCTTCTCAGACTTCCCCTTTGCGAGGCCAGGAGAACGAAATCTGGATGATCGACCGAGAGATATTTAGCACTCTTCTTCTAATGTTCTTCTTGATGTTCTAGCTACCACGGTCATGCTTAAAAGCATCAACATGGCCATCAAGTAAAGGTCGGACTTCGGAAGCACAAAATCCATAAGGATCAATTTGTGGAATAAGTCATACCAAATCCTCATGGAGAAGGGTTGAATTTCTTGTTCAAGATACTACAATAATAGATCTTCCGGCTAGGTGTGTCGGCCAGAACATCAACCTTGTCGGGACCTACATCATAGATCTTGGAAATGTTCCAGGCATCATATCTTTGAGATTCAGATCTGGTCGGTAATGTGATTTTTCGCACAACATGTCCGTAAAAGAAAAGGTTGCAACACAAGCCCATTTAGATAACGCTAGAGATTCTCGGGAAATGAGCTACGATAGCAAGCTCCAAAACATGAGCTGGCTCTGCTACAAACCTGTGAACGTGTTGTCCGAGACAAGCATGAACACATAGTAGTCTTATAATAAAACGCTACCGGGTTCAGAAGGGGAACCATCGTCGAGGATATCGAAGTCCTTGCATAAGTCTTGCTCTTAAGAAGGAACTTCTTCTCCTTGAGCAAATCAATCAGTGGCTTGGTGTGCTAGGAACACATATGGAGTGGAGGTAATTAATCTACCAAACCATAGAATACTTCGCACGTAGGCATGACTGACTTGGAATGATTCCTAGGGAAGCAAAACAAACCTTTCTCAAATTCATGGCGGCAACTTACACCTAAAGCACATGAATACGAGGAAGTCACTTCTTCCATCCAAGCATAAGCTTCATGAACGGAACACGAAGGCATTGCTTACAAAGTTTCCAACACTAGGTTGATGTTCAACATGAATCATGGGGGAGACAAAATGATGTTGATGGGTTCAGCAACAACTCATCGGAATTTCCACATCACTGGACTTCCACCATCATGTGAACACGGTGATGGCATTGGTCAGACCAAAAGATGTAATGGTGTATGCTCGAGGGATCACCCACGAGTAAGACAACATTACGAACATTGTTGGTTCTGATTTGACTTGACGATAGCCCATACTCAAGTCAAAGTTTTGACAAGGCAATAGATCCAACAACTGATCACGAGGACCAATTAATGGAGATATCATCTTTCTTCAACACACACACACGCACAGAAGATATCCCTTAGAGATGAACTAAGTTAAGCAAAGCTTTATCTTCCAACTCTCCAAGTTGTTGTCTAGCTCAACCAACTAGCTCAGGGATATCCAACATAGATTCTTGGAGAAAGGGTGGTTTACAAAAAAAAACCAACTTAATCACGAACTCAACATAGCGGTCAGGTGACAACCTGGTGATACTTCCGAGACGATTATCAGAAAATCACGATCCACCGATATGTTACTAAGCTCGAGAACAATCTTGCTTTTCAGGGCAAGACGACATGATCAGATAAGCAAGGATTGACACAATCCTAACTCATTGATCCAAGAGTGCACCGGAAATAAGGACTAGGTAGCACGATCAATCTTAGAATGATAATTCAATAACCAGCACGCTAAGAATGATAGTATTGTCCATTTACTACCAAGCAACGAAGTTGCTAGGAGTATTGATTTCACACATCACGGTTCACTTGTCGGCATTCCGGTTGCAACAACACGGAACCGAGGAGCGAATGATGATGGCGAGAAGTATTACTACGTCAATAGTTCATAAGGGAAAGTGCAATTCTCATGACGTTCCTGACATAAAGTGGGTAATACTTCTGGGTAGAACAGAATAAAAGCTGGATTGGCATTTTGATCTGCGGAACAACTGCTTTGACCCAATCCTGAATATGGATGAGGTACTGGAGTTTGTTTCTCCTAGTCATTCCGGAATAGAATGGCTTGACGGACCACAAGAGTAATAGGCATCGATAAACGAATGCACGCATACCCTTGACTATCAATTGATAGGCGAGGGTCAGAATACAACTAAAGAGAACAACTCAAAGGAACATATAATTTTCTGAGTTGTGGAGGCATATATTAGTATGTCGAGCGAAGCTCAACATTTCTTCCGGATAACCCATGCAGAAAGGGTAGAACTGGCAGATTCACAATTATGAATGGAGAACTCCTCAAGAGTACTCTGATCGTGATCCTTCGGTTCAACGAGGAACTTCTGCCATAAGCGGTTCATAGTATTTGGAAGAAGGAAATACCACGGACCTCGAGGACTATTGCAAAGTTACTAATATCCTAAAGGTACGAGCAACACTATCAACACGAGGTAAGTAGGGTGAATCTCGGGTTCAGAAACCCAGGAGTAGAATACCTACTACTAGGTGGCATCTCGGGATGCTTTCGAGAATGATGGCCAGAATCACCACACTGGGAACACAAAGCATGGCTGGATAACTAGGTGATACTCTCGACACCTAGGGTCATAATAATAGCTCCAACATAAACGTCGAGGCAATGGAGTACCTCAACTCACCGATTAGTGTGCTTAATGTGGCCCAAAAGGATATCAGGAACGGGAGGACGGGATTTGCAAATGCATCAGCCTGTTTAGAAACTTGGGATGACTCGGACAGCATAACGACTGTAAATGCTCAAAAGATTTGAGACATCCTGCAAAAATGGTGGCATGACCACTCAACATCACAATATCAAGGTTCTGAGACCAACTATGAACACACGAAAGTAGTAAAAACTGAACTGAGATTTGAAACTATCAATCCTATAAATCTATGGATCAGTAACACATCATCCTAATAGATAGATGAGAAGGCCTAGTTCTTTATCCCCGTAGAAGAGAAGAGGATGACTCAGATCAGAAGACCATGAGGTATAAGGAGTAAAAAGAGCCTTACGTTCCCTTCCACAATCAATTCCCTTACATAACTAAAGCATTTCTAGACACAACTTCGACCGGTTAGGCTTGGTAATCCTACAGGCAGTCAGGCTCTGATACCAAAGCTGTCAGGACCCCGATTCCAAGTCACATCGATCTAGCCAGTAACACTTCATATCACTTTGCGACCTCACACACGGTATTCCAACGCGTGTCGCCTTACCATGGCCCGGGACTGTTTGCGCCTTTTGGCTCACGTATATGATAGTGTTGCTAGCATCCATATGACAGAGAACCCGGACCGACATGGCTAGTCGTGAACCCAAAGCGGCACTAACCCATGGGGACAGGCATACATGAATCACATCGAGCATGTCGGTCAGCAGCGTGTGAATCCGGGCTGTAGCACTGGGCTAACAGGACTCAGGAACCCGAGCTGAAGTGAGGCTAGGCAGACTCGGATGTCACCATGGGCATTTCCCGAAGGGACGTATACATGAACAAAGTGAAACACATGCCGGCCCAGTCAAGTGTCCAGAAAGCAGTAGTGCCGGGCTAGCAAGACTCCGTGAACCGGCTATAGCGGACTACTATCGCCAGAAGCACTAGACTACATTTCCCCATATGAGAGGCTGCCAAGGATAAACAACTAGATTGTCGGATCCCACACATACCAAGCATTTCAAACATACATACAATATGCTTGATATGTGTAAATACAACATGGCATCACAACATAACTCTACGACTCAAGTATTTATTCATTAGGCTCCGAGGAGCGAGATATTACAAACATGGGTCTCATGACCCAACATACAGAGCATACAAGCAACAAGCACAAGCGGAAGCTTAACATGTCTGAGTAAAGACATCTACAAATGAAAAAGGCTGAGAAGCCTGACTATCTACCAGATCCTGCCGAGGGCTCAAGATCGTAGCTGAGGTAACAAGCTAAACGTCGAAGTCCACGCGAACTACCAGCGAGACTGAAGTCTCTCTGCAAAAAACATAAAATAGGCAAACGTGAGTACAAATTTACTCAGCAAGACTTACATCAGAACTAACTACATATACATCATTATCAACAAAGGGGGTGGTGGAGTATGACTGCAGCTGTTGGAAATATGCCCTAGAGGCAATAATAAATTAGTAATTATTATATTTCCTTGTTCACGATAATCGTTTATTATCCATGCTATAATTGTATTGATAGGAAACTCAGATACATGTGTGGGTACATAGACAACACCATGTCCCTAGTAAGCCTCTATTGACTAGCTCGTTGATCAATAGATGGTTACAGCTTCTGACCATGGACATTGGATGTCGTTGATAACGAGATCACATCATTAGGAGAATGATGTGATGGACAAGACCCAATCCTAAGCCTAGCACAAAGATCGTAGTTCAGATGCTAAAGCTTTTCTAATGTCAAGTATCATTTCCTTAGACCATGAGATTGTGCAACTCCGGATACCGTAGGGAATGCTTTGGGTGTACCAAACGTCACAACGAATCGGGTGGCTATAAAGGTGCACTACAGGTATATCCGAAAAGTGTCTGCATTGGGTTGGTACGAATCGAGATCGGATTTGTCACTCCGTAAACGGAGAGGTATCTCTGGGCCCACTCGGTAGGACATCATCATAATGTGCACAATGTGACCAAGGGGTTGATCACGGATGATGTGTTGCGGAACGAGTAAAGAGACTTGCCAAGAATAAGATTGAACAAGGTATCGGTATACCGACGATCGAATCTCGGCAAGTACAATACCGCTAGACAAAGGGAATTGTATACGGATTTATTAAGTCCTTGACATCGTGGTTCATCCGATGAGATCATCGTGGAACATGTGGGAGCCAACATGGGTATCCAGATCCGCTGTTGGTTATTGACCGGAGAACGCCTCGGTCATGTCTACATGTCTCGAACCCGTAGGGTCTACACACTTAAGGTTCGATGGCGCTAGGGTTATAAAGGAAGTTTGTATGTGGTTACCGAATGTTGTTCGGAGTCCCGGATGAGATCCCGGACGTCACGAGGAGTTCGGAATGGTCCGGAGGTAAATATTTATATATGGAAAGTTGTTGTTCGGGTTAGGAAAAAGTTCGGGTTTTTTCGGTATTGTACCGAAGCTTCCTGTAAGGTTCCGGAGGATTCCTGAGGAGTCCGGAGGTCCAGAAATTGTTCCACCACGTCCAATACAGTAGCATGGGCTGTAAGGGGCGCTTAGCCTTAATGGGCCAGGGCACCAGCCCCCAAGGCCCATGCGCATGGGAAGGGGGAAACCCTAAGGGGGAGGGCCTCCACTTGACTTGGGAGGCACTCCTCCCCCTCTTGGGCGCCCCCCCAGGTCCCATCTAGGGCTGACCGCACCCCTTGGGGTGGGAAACCCTAAAGGGGGCGCAGCCCCCCTTTCCCCCTATATTAACTTGAGGTTTTGGGCTGCCCAACAGACATGAGTTTTCTCCCTCTTGGTGCAGCCCTGCCTCTCCTCCTCCTCCTCTCCCTTGGTGCTTGGCGAAGCCCTGCGGGATTGCCACGCTCCTCCATCACCACCACGCCGTTGTGCTGCTGCTGGATAGAGTCTTCCTCAACTTCTCCCTCTCTCCTTGCTGGATCACGGCATGGGAGACGTCATCGGGCTGTACGTGTGTTGAACGCGGAGGTGCCGTCTGCTCAAAGACTAGGATCTCCGGTGATTTGGATCACGACGAGCACGACTCCTTCAACCCCGTTCTCATGAACGCTTCCGCTTAGCGATCTACAAGGGTATGTAGATGCACTCTCCTTCCCTCATTGCTAGTTTCTCCATAGATAGATCTTGGTGACACGAGGAAAATTTTGAATTTCTCGCTACGTTCCCCAACAAAGGGTATCGAGCCAGGTTTATTGCGTAGATTCTTTGCACGAGTAGAACACAAAGTAGTTGTGGGCGTTGATGTTGTTCAATATGCTTACCGTTACTAGTCCAATCTCGTTTGACGGTATTGTGGGATGAAGCGGCCGGACCGACCTTACACGCATTTTACGTGAGACAGGTTCCACTGATCGACATGCACTTGGTGCATAAGGTGGCTAGCGGGTGCCGCCTCCCACTTTAGTCGGAATGGATTCGATGAAAAGGGTCCTTATGAAGGGTAAATAGCGATTGGCATATCACGTTGTGGTTTTATGAGGTAAGAAACGTTCTTGCTAGAAACCCATAGCAGCTATCAGAAACATGCAAACAACAATTAGAGGACGCCTAACTTGTTTTTGCACGGTATGCTATGTGATGTGATATGGCCAAGAAGAATGTGATGAATGATATGTGATGTATGAAATTGAGCATGTTCTTGTAATTGGATTCACGACTTGCATGTCGATTTAGTATGACAACCGCAGGAGCCATAGGAGTTGTCTTTATTTATTGTATGACCTGCGTGTCATTAAACAACGCCATGTAATTACTTTACTTTATTGCTAACTGGTAGCCATAGTAGTAGAAGTAATAGTTGGCGTAGACAACTTCATGAAGACACGATGATGGAGATCATGATGATGGAGATCATGGTGTCATGCCGGTGACGATGATGATCATGGAGCCCGAAGATGGAGATCAATGGAGCTATATGATATTGGCCATATCATGTCACTACTATATAATTGCATGTGATGTTTATTATGTTTATGCATCTTGTTTACTTAGAACGACGGTAGTAAATAAGATGATCCCTTACAACAATTTCAAGAAGTGTTCTCCCCTAACCGTGCACCGTTGCTAAAGTTCGTCGCTTCTAAGCACCACGTGATGATCGGGTGTGATAGATTCCTACGTTCACATACAACGGGTGTTGACGAGCCTAGCATGTACAGACATGGCCTCGGAACACACGCAATACACTTAGGGTTAACTTGACGAGCCTAGCATGTACAGACATGGCCTCGGAACACGTAGACCGAAAGGTCGAGCATGAGTCGTATGGTAGATACGATCAACATGAAGATGTTCACCGATGATGACTAGTCCGTCTCACGTGATGATCGGACACGGCCTAGTTGACTCGGATCATGTAATCACTTAGATGACCGTAGGGATGTCTATCTGAGTGGGAGTTCATAAGATGAACTTAATTATCTCGAACATAGTCAAAAGACCTTTTGCAAATTATGTCATAAGCTCGCGCTTTAGTTCCACTGTTTAGATATGTTCCTAGAGAAAATATAGTTGAAAGTTGATGATGGCGATTATGCGGACAAGAGAAAGCTTATGTACTTAATGCACCGCCAAGATGCTGAACCCCAAACGTCGTTTGTGGATGTTGCGAACATCGGACATACACGCTTTTGATAACTACGTGATAGTTCAGTTAAACGGTTTAGAGTTGAGGCACGAAAGACGCGTTTTGAAATGTCGCGGAACATATGAGATGTTTCGAGGGCTGAAATTAGGATTTCAGGCTCGAGCCCACGTCAATAGGTATGAGACCTCCGACGAGTTTTCTAGCCTACAAACTAAGGGAGAAGATCTCAATCGTTGAGCTTGTATTCAGATTGTCTGGGTACAACAATCACTTGAATCGAGTGGGAGTTGATATTCCTGATGAGATAGTGATGTTTCTCCAAAGTCATTGCCACCAAGCTGCTAGAGCTTCGTGATGAACTATAACATATCAGGGATAGATGATCCTTGAGATATTCGTGATGTTTGACACCGCGAAAATAGAAATCAAGAAGGAGCATCAATTGTTGATGGTTGGTGAAACCACTAGTTTCTAGAAGGGCAAGGGCAAGAAGGGATACTTCATGAAACGGCAAATCAACTGCTGCTCTAGTGAAGAAACACAAGGTTGAACCCAAACCCGAAACTAAGTGCTTCTGTAATAAGGGGAACAGCCACTGGAGCAGAATTACCCTAGATACTTGGTAGATAAGAAGGCTGGCAAGGTCGATAGAAGTATATTGGATATACATTATGTTAATGTGTACTTTACTAGTACTCCTAGTAGCACCAGGGTATTAGATACCGGTTCGGTTGCTAAGTGTTAGTAACTCGAAACAAAAGCTACGGAATAAACGGAGACTAGCTAAAGGTGAGCTGACGATACGTGTTGGAAGTGTTTCCAAGGTTGATGTGATCAAGCATCGCACGCTCCCTCTACCATCAAGATTAGTATCAAACCTGAATAATTGTCATTTGGTGATTGCGTTGAGCATAGACATGATTGGATTATGTCTATCGCAATACGGTTATTCATTTAAGGAGAATAATGGTTACTCTATTTATTTGAATAATGCCTTCAATGGTGTTGCACCTAAAGGAATGGTTTATTGAATCTTGATCGTAGTGATACACATTTTCATGCCAAAAGATATAAGATAGTAATGATAGTACCACTTACTTGTGGCACTGCCGTGTAAGTCATATTGGTATAAAACGCATGAAGAAGCTCCATGTTGATGGATCTTTGGACTCACTCGTTTTTGGAAAGTTTGAGACATGCGAACCATGTCTATTGGTGTATACGCATGAAGAAACTCCATGCAGATGGATCGTTTGGACTCACTTGATTTTGAATCACTTGAGATATGCAAATCATACCACATGGGCAAGATGACCGAAAAGCCTCGGTTTGAGAAGATGGAACAAGATAGCAACTTGTTGGAAGTAACACATTTTGATGTGTGCAGTCCAATGAGTCCGAGGCTTGCAAAGTGAATATCGTTATGTTCTTACTTCAGATGATTCGAGTGGATGTTTAGTATATTTACTTGATGAAACACAAGTCTGAATTATTGAATGGTTCAAGTAATTTCAGAGTGAAGTTTAAGATCTTCGTGACAAGAGGATAGAATGTCTATGATATGATCATAGAGATGAATATCTGAGTTACGAGTTTTGGCACACAATTAAGACATTGTGGAAATTGTTTCACAACTAATACCGCCTGGAACACCATAGTTTGATGGTGTGTCCGAACATCATAGTTGCACCCTATTGGATATGGTGCGTACCATGATGTCTCTATCGAATTACCACTATCGTTCATGGGTTAGGCATTAGAGACAACCACATTCACTTAAATAGGGCACCACGTAATTCCATTGGGATGACACCATATGAACTATGGTTTAGAGAAACCTAAGCTGTCATTTCTTAAAAGTTTGGGGCTGCGAAGTTTATGTGAAAAAGTTTCAGGTTGATAAGCTCGAACCCAAAGCGGACAAAATGCATCTTCATAGGACACCCAAAACAGTTGGGTATACCTCCTAATTCAGATCCGAAAGCAATAGGGTTTGTTTCTTGAATCGGGTCCTTTCTCGAGGAAAAGTTCGTCTCGAAAAGTTGAGTGGGAGGATGGTGGAGACTTGATGAGGTTATTGAACCGTCACTTCAACTAGTGTGTAGCAGGGCACAGGAAGTTGTTCCTGTGGCACCTACACCAATTGAAGTCGAAGCTTATGATAGTGATCATGAAGTTTTGGATCAAGTCACTAACGTACCTCGTAGGGTGACAAGGATGCGTACTACTTCAGAGTGGTATGCAATCCTGTCTTGAAGGTCATGTTGCTAGACAACAATGAACCCTACGAGCTATGGAGAAGCAATGGTGGGCCCAAATTCCGACACATTGTTAGAAGCCATGAAATCCGAGATATTATCCATATATCAGAACAAAGCATGGACTTTGGTGGACTTGCCCGATGATCGGCAAGCCATTGAGATGAATGGATCTTTAAGAAGAAGACGGACGTGAACGGAAATGTCACCGTCTATGAAGCTCGACTTGTGGCGAAGAGTTTTTCACAAGTTCAAGGAGTTGACTACGATGAGATTTTCTCATCCGCAGCGATGCTTAAGTCCGTCGGAATCATGTTAGCATTAGCTCCATTTATGAAATCTGGCAGATGGATGTCAAGACGAATTTCCTTACCAGTTTACGTAAGGAAAGGTTGTATGTGATACAATCAAAAAGGTTTTGTCGATCCTAAGGATGCTAAAAGGTATGCTAGCTCCAGCGATCCTTCTAAGGACTGGAGTAAGCATCTCAGAGTTGGAATATGCACTTTGATAGGATGATCAAAGATTTTGGGTTTATACAAAGTTTATGAGAAACTTGTATTTCCAAAGAAGTGAGTGGGAGCACTATAGAATTTCTGATGAGTATATGTTGTTGACATATTGATGATCAGAAATGATGTAGAATTTCTGGAAAGCATATAGGGTTATTTGAAAGATGTTTTTCAATGGAAAACCTGGATTAAGCTACTTGAACATTGAGCATCGAGATATATAAGGATAGATCAAAAATGCTTAATAATACTTTCAAATGAGCACATACCTTGACATGATCTTGAAGGTGTTCAAGATGGATCAGTCAAAGAAGGAGTTCTTGGCTGAGTTGTAAGGTATGAAGTTAAGACTAAAAGCTCGACCACGGCAGAAA
Source organism: Aegilops bicornis (assembly GCA_021605145.1). Taxonomy (NCBI): domain Eukaryota; kingdom Viridiplantae; phylum Streptophyta; class Magnoliopsida; order Poales; family Poaceae; genus Aegilops; species Aegilops bicornis. Next base: position 57,952,709 of record CM038670.1, read on the forward strand.
AGAGAGAAAGGACGAAGGTCGTCCCCTATGCTTTAGACGTAGGCTCTATAGTATGCTATGCTGTGTACCGCACCGGAAGTGTGCCTTGCCATGAGTCAGTCAAGGGGTACAAGAATGATCCAGGAATGGATCATTGGAGAGCAGTCAAAATTGGAGTAAATAAGGACATGTTTCTCGATTATGGAGATGATAAAGAGTTCGGCGTAAACTGTTACGTCGATGCAAGCTTTGACACCTATCCGAATGACTCTGAGTAGCAAACCGGATACGTATAGTGGAGCAACCATTTGGAATAGCTTCAAGTGGAACGTGGAAGCAGCATTTACAATATGACATAGAGAATTGCGAAGTACATACGGATCTGAATACTGCAGACCCGTTGACTAAAACTTCTCTCTCAAGCAAAACATGATCAAACGCAAGAACTCATTGAGACTTAATCACATGGTGATGTTGAAAGTGCGTTATATCGACTAGAGGGGGGGTGAATAGGCGATTTTTATGAATTCTTCACTGAGGAATTTGCTGGTGAGGAAATTCCTTAGCGAAGAAATACTTGCAGCGGAATAAGTACTCAGAAGTAAGCATAACAGATTACAAGCATTGTCATCATGATGAAATGAAGACAATCACAGTACGTAAAACGTAATCACAGGATAACACAAGATGAAGACAAACAGATCAAGAAATTGAACTGAGGAAATTGAGAAAGTCTTCACCAAAGTCTTCAAACACAGATATGAACAAACACTCAACACAAGAATGAGGAAATGAAAGGGTTGAGGAAATAGAACCAGTTAGGTTGGTGAAGACAATGATTTGGTAGACCAGTTCCAACTGCTGTCTCGCTTGTAACGTCTGGTTGGAGCGGCCGAGTATTTAAACTCGAGGACACACAGTCCGGACACCCAACATCGAAAGCACGCAGCTCAGACACCAAGTCCTCACCGTATTCTCCTTGAACTAAGGTCACGCAGACCTCGTCCAATCACTCGTGGTAAGTCTTCAGGCGACTTCCAAACCTTCACATACTTGGTCACTCGACGATCCACAATTCCTCTTGGATGCTCTAGACCTTGACGCCTAACCGTCTGGAAGAAGCACAGTCTTCAAAGGTAATAAAGCGTCGGATCCATGCAGGATCAATTTCTTCAGTGATGCTCAATCACTTTGGGTTTGTAGGGGTTTGGTTATTGGGATTTTCCTCACTTTTGGGTTTTTCCTCACTTGATGATTTTCGCTCAAATTCCTCAGAGGATGGGTTGCTCTCAAATGACAAGTGTCAAGTTCTCTCGGAGCAGCCAACCAACTAGTGGTTGTAGGGGGCGGCTATTTATAGCCCGGGAGCAGCCCGACATGATAAGACATAAATGCCCTTCAATGATATGACCGTTAGGTGGATAAGATATTTTGGGGACAGTGGCCAAGAAGACAAGAACGGTCGGAAATTTGAACATCAAATTCCTCGTATTATCATGTTCCTCATCAGGTAGGCAATTCGACTGGCGAATTCCTAACTCCTCGATCAGAACAAATTCCTCAAATGACTGTAAGAGCTTCATCTCTCACATCAAGAAATTGACTGAATCGTATGAGATTTCCAAAGGCTTCACTCAAGGGATTGGTAGGTGTAGGATTTTGAGTTGAGCATCACATGGAAATTTTTCCTTAGTATTTCCTCGACCCCTTTAACAAGACGGTGTTTCCTATGACTCAAGAAAGAGAAAATGAAACTACGAAAACAAAAGTCTTCACGCTTCATGTTCCTCAAATGAATACCAAGTCTTCAAGGTCACACAAATTTCTTCACTTTCAAAGTCTTCAGAAAGTCTTCAGAATATCAAAGTCTTCAGATGAAGAACTTCATTTTTAGGGGTCGACTTTCACTGTAAATATCAAACTCCTCATAGACTTATAGACCTGTGTACACTCACAAACGCATTAGTTACTTAACCTATAAGTCTTCAATACACCAAAATCACTAAGGGGCACTAGATGCACTTACAATCTCCCCCTTTTTGGTGATTGAGGACAACATAGGTTAAGTTTTCAACGGGGATAAACATATGAAGTGTAAATACTGATAATGAGGATTTTGATTGCAAGATATAGAAGAACTCCCCCTGAAGGTGTGCATAGTGAGGAATTTGCTTTTGAGGCAATGCACATTTGAAGAAATGAATCATGGAGATCTCCCCCTATATCTTGTAATTCATACACGCATTTAACATATAATATGAAGAATTTGCAATGCATGATGAAATATGGTGCTTGATGTTATGCAATGTAACGCATCAAGTGTATCAGAGCCCAAATGTCAAAATGATTTGCTATGAAAATTTTCAAAGGGGCTCACGAGAATCAGAGCATAACAACTGTAATCAGAGCATAAAGCAAGAGCATAATGCATCAAAAGTATCAAAGCACCATCGAGTTTAAGATTACAAGTCGATCCAATAAAAGGTTTCAGAAGAACGAGAGTTGTAACTTAATAAAATACTTTATATAGACAAAAACTAGACCCGCTTGAAGACTAACTCAAATTTCTCCCCCTTTGCCATCAAATGACCAAAAGGATCGAAACTGAGGACTAACGCTCTTGAAGAATTTCAAGTTGAAGACGGAGCGCCAGCATTGTTGGGGTCGGTTGTTGAAGTAGGACCACCAGCAGTGTCTTCCAAATCTTCATTTTCATCAGTGTCGCGAGATGAAGAATAGGAGCTGGCCACCAAGGAAGGAACTTTGACCTTCTTGAATTTCTTCGGAGGAGGTGCAGACCAGTCAAATTCTTCCTTGAGTCCCATTGAAGTCAGTTCTTCCTCACTATAGACATGTGAAAGAACAGCCCAGGTGCGCTTGAAGGTTTCACGAAGGTAGTAGTGGTTTTTCTTCACTGCATTGTGTGTTGAGGTCATGTTGTAAAGAAGAGTACCAAACTAACGTTTGACCCACTTATGATTGCGATCAACCTTCTGATGAAGACTGAGGAGTAATTCACGATCACCATCACCACAGGTGCAGAGCTTGAGGACTTTGCTTGACTGAGGTATTTGCGGCTGAGTCATGTGTGGCAGAGTCAACATTGGTGGAGTAAGATGCTGCTTTGCGAAACTGTCCATCCAATGGACGAATGCCTTCATCTATCATAGAAGTAGCCTTGCCCTTGTCATCAGCTGAGGTAATTGTCCGTTTGAGGACTTCAATCGGGGGCAGATAGCTGCAGTGGTTCAAAGTATCAGCCTTGTAATTTAGTGAAGACCTTGACTTGATGAATCTCATAATCCAAGGCGCATAAGGCTTCAGCTCAAATGGTGACATGTCTATGTTTGCCAGAGTCCTCATGAAGAAATCATGGAAGTTGACGGGAACGCCATGGATGATGTTGAAAAGCATATTCTTCATGATGCCAACGACTTCTTCATCGTTCGAGTCGTGGCCTTTGATAGGACTCATAGTCTTCGTCAAAATTCGATAGACTGTCCGAGGCACATATAATAATTCCTTGACGAGGAATTTGGTTCTTGGGGCCTGCCTTGGCTTCAAAGGCTTCATCAGCACTTGCATATAGTGATTTGAAAGTTCTTTTTCTTCGTAGATACGACGTGCACCATCAAGCGGAGGACTGAGTGGTAGGGCACGAAGCAATTCACTTGCTGGTGCCTTGTAGTGAGTGTTTTCAGTCATCCAATCTAAGACCCATGAATTTACGTCTTCAGCGTCTCCGGTGATGTGCGTGGTTGCATAAAATCAAGAATTAGCTCTTCATTCCAAATACAGATATCGGTCAGAAATTTAGCGCCATGCGTCGTGAAGAACACCGAGGATCGGCTCAAAGCCTGGCAGCGACTCCATATCCACATGAGGAATATCAGCATGATCGAAGATTTTGTCCTTGTTGAAAAGCACTGAGGAATAGAAGTTGGCTTGGCTGGCAGTCCAGAAGCGCCTCTTCCTAATGCGAGCAGAGTCATATGGGTTATATTCAGTGAAGAACACGTGCTGGGCAAAGAAATCTTCAGCCTTGAACTTTTGCTTGGTTGAGAACGGATTCTTTTGCTTGGGCAGAGGGTGTCGATGAGTTGCATCACCACCTCAGAATCGTAAGTTCAGGTTCTTCACCCTAAGGAATTTCTTGTTCCTCAACAAAAGTGCGGCCCGAGGATTAGCAGCAGCAGTTAGCAGTTTCATCAGCACTAGTGGCTGGAATTTCTTCATGCACAGAACCAGTGGGTTGATTTTCTTCAGAGTCTATTTGGACTGTTTGTGCAGGGGAGTGAGGAACTTGTTGGAGCGGGGTCAAGAGAGGAGTATTGGGATGCTGACTTTCCCAAAAGTCATCATTTATCACTGGAGTGGTGCATCCAATATCCACATCTTCATCTTCAATTTTATCAGTACCGGCCTGAGGAATTTCATAGTCTGATGAGGAAATAACTGGGGTTGAAGGGATTGCTTCCACTTCAATTTCTTCATCAATTTTCTCTGATGAAGCAGCAGACTGATGTTCGTCATCAGATCCGATTGGGATCTCATAGTCTTCTCCAAAAGGAACAACTTCCTTTGATGGTATGGAGGAAATTGGAACAGCATCAATTGGGTTTTCAAATGAGCTGGTCATTGGGTTTATTTTCTTCGCAGCTGATGCTTTCCTTTTCTTCACAGCAGCTCGTTCTGCAGCTTTGGTTTTCTTCACATCAGAAGCAGATGGAAGAATTGGAGTTGGAGTTGGCGCAGGAGGAGCTGAGGAATTTGGTGCAGTGTCTTCAGAGCAACCGATGCAGTTCCTGCCTTGAGCAATTTCTTCAAAGTAACCACTAGTGGGTGCCCCGGCAGTTTCTTCAAGGGCTGGAATGGGATCATCAGCCTCGAATCAGCATTTTCTTCAAAGAAGTTGAACAACATCAGTGCTGGCATTTTCTTCAAGAGGGCTGAGCCGAGGCTCCACCGAGGAATTTCACGCTGTTATCGGGCAGCAACACTTGTGAGTTTCTTCGTCAAAGTTGATTTAATCTGGTCTTGACTCCTTGCCTACCAGCATAGTGGGTATCGAAGTTTTTGCTGAGGTCTTGAATTTCAGTTTGAATTTTGAGAAGCTCCTCAGGTGTCATCTTGACAACATTTTTCTTCAGGAACTTCTCCTTCCTGTATTGAGCCTTTCTGATTTCCCTCGCCTTCTCAAACTTCCATTTTTCTTCAGCTATGAAGTGAGTTAGCGCATGACTTTGTCCAGGTGTCAGATGAAGGTCAGGCAGATGGGTATTGGGATCATTGTGCCAGAGATCAATAAAGTCGAGGACTTTCTTCGGATCCAATAGCAGTGGCACAGATGTACCTTTGGCTCTAGCGGCCCTTACTTGACGGTCTCTGATGATTTCCGTGAGTTCTTCATCAGATGCCTCATCGTCAGATGGTACATGAAATACAACTTGTTTCGTCCTTGGACTGGGCCGTGGACCTCGTCCAGCTGTTGCCTTGGTCTTCAGCTGAGCCGGTCCAGATGAGGAAGTTGGAGCAGCTGAGGAACTTGCAGAAATGCCTGAGGCAATTGAGAAACCAGTGGTTCTTTGACAAGTAGCCAGGTGCACAAGAACTGAAGGTTTTGACGGAGCTGTTGAGGACTTTGGTGGAACGGCAGCAGTGTGAGGAAATTGCTTGGAAGGTGCTGCTGAGGAACTTGGCCGTGAGGGCGTAGATGATGAAGCACTTGGCTTATTAGCAGGCTTCTTTTGCATTGATTTCCTCGGTTTGACCGAGACCTCAAGGGCGAGTAGCGCAGAATCCTCATTGAATTTCTTCACTGCCTCCTTTGCTTGCTTTGCCAACTTTGCTTGGCGTTTAGCCCATTCATCAGGAAAGTCCTCACCGCGTTTGACGCTAGTGGGATCAGCTATTTGGCCAGGTGCCAAAGGAGCTCTTGGGCATGGAGGATTAAGGGCGAATTTCTTCATGTACTTAGGAGTTACATATCTGTATTCCTTCCATTCCCGTGCCCATCTCCGTTCAATCTTCTGAATACGCACCTTATGCTGATTTTTGCTTTCTTCATCCGGCAGTGCGAGTCAGCATATATTTCCTCAGGATTTCAAACGCTGTCATAACCTCGTGTTTCTTTCCTCCCTTCATGCGGCTTCTTACCGCCCTGCCATTTTCTTCATTGAGGAAATTGAACAATTGAGTTCTCTCAAGAAGTGTGCAGTTTTTCTTCGAGGAACGCTGCAAATGAGTTAAGTTGATGAGAGCCTAGGGATTCAGCAATGACATTTGTACCTGTGAACAGAGTATAGGTGCGAGGAATTTGGAGAGGTCATATGCTCTCGTAAGGTTTTTCAAAAAGAACAAGTTTTGAGGATTTTGACCAGATGAGCCTTGAAGAATTTCACTAAGCGTTCTTTGTCTTAGGTTCCAGAGTTGTATAGATCTAGGATCCACACAATTGAGGAATCTTGAAGAAAATCATTGCTTAGAGAAACGAATCAAGAGATTTGAGGTGTTCATGTGTGTGAAGAATTTGAAGAATAAACACCTTTGAAGAATTTGAAGAAGATTTGAGAATCAAGGCGAGTAATAAAAGTAACTTTTAATTTACCCAAAGTGAAGAACACGACGAACAGTTGGGAAGTTCGTCCGTTCAGATCTTCCCCGCCCTAACTTGGCAGAGGAAATCAGCTACGATGACGGCGGAGTGAAGATTTTCCACGGTCGGCGCGAGTACGTCGGCGAAGAGGTCAAGGCAGTGAAGCTTTTCCTCACCGGCGAAGATGGAGTAGCGGCGGCGCTAGGGTTTTGAGGAGCTCGAGCGGGAGAGAGAGGTCGAGCAGAGTAAAAGAGTGAGGAAGGGAGAGAGGGGGGTATTTATAGACACGGTGAAAAACGGATCGCCCGAAGATTTAGGACGAACATGCCCCTGACCATTTCCCTTCTCACGACATGTGTCACCCACGTACTGTGTAGTGGAGATCGTGTACGATCGTGGGTGAATAAAGTAATGCATCGTGGGATGCGGAACGGTTTGAGCGGCAAAAACGAAGGTTTGGATAAGATTCGTTTTAAAAGTTCCGTTGCAATTTCTTCAGCTGTCAAGGACACAGTGAAGTTTTTGAACGAGTTTCAAAGTAGAACGCACATGAAGAATTTGTGAATCGATTGGGTTGAGTATAGCATAGAGGGGAAAGGGTCTGATCACATTCACTTAGCAGAAGAAACGACTTGAAGAAATAGCCATAAGTGAATGTTGTAGAGGACATAAACCCATATATATATATAGCCAATGAAGAAAGACGACGGAAATAAAGTGAAGATTTTGCAAAGTTGAAGAATTTGAAAACTCAAGAATTTCAAAACTGAGGAAAAACTCAAATTGAAGATTTTCAACTTTGGTGGTGGCGCCGACCCAATCAGATAAGAATGATGATTTCGCAGACACCGCTGCATAATTGTCGAGGGTTCTAGAATCAAATTCTTCATTAATTTCTTCACACTTAGAGTGTTATTCTTCATTGATTGAAGATAAACGTTTCTTCATGTGTTGCACATCTAAGTCATCAATTTTGCATAAGTGTTAGGATGTGTGCCTTTTTCAAAGAACGTTCGAAGATTCTAAGATATTTAGCTCACACCGCAACTTGCTAAATCTCTTCTCATCCAAGGGCTTAGTGAAGATATCAGCGAGCTGTTCTTCAGTCTTCACGTGCTCGATGGAGATGTCGCCTTCAACACATGATCACGAAGAAAATGATGACGAATTTGAATGTGCTTTGTCTTCGAAAGTGCTGAACTGGGTTGTGAGCAATCTTGATGGCACTCTCATTGTCACAATAGAGAGGCACATTCTTCACGTTGATGCCGTAGTCCTTGAGGGTTTTCTTCATCCATAGTAATTGAGCACAACATGAGCCAGCAGCAATGTATTCAGCTTCCGCAATGGACAGTGATACGCAGTTCTGTTTCTTCGAGGACCAACAGACCAAAGATCGTCCGAGGAAATGACAAGTACCAGATGTTGACTTGCGATCCACACGATCACCAAAGCATAGTCAGTAGTCGTAATATCCAATGAGATCAAAAGTAGAGCCCTTGGGGTACCATAATCCTAGTGTTGGTGTGTGAGCTAGATATCAAGAATATGCTTCACAGCCTTATGGTGTGATTCCTTCGTGTAGCTTGAAATCGGGCACACATGCAAACACTAAGCATTATATCTGGCCTAGATGCACATAAGTACAATAAAGAACCAATCATGGAGCGGTATACCTTGTGATCAAGTCAATACCATTTTCATCACTGCATAGATGGCCATTTGTGGGCATAGGAATTTTGACACCTTTGCGCCTTGCATGCCGAATTTCTTCCGGACATCTTTGAGGTATTTCTCCCGAGATATGAATATGCCATTGTGTTGTTGATTTAATTTGAAGACCTAAGAAGAATTTCAACTCTCCCATCATAGACATTTGATATTCTTCACTCATCATATAGGCAAATTCATCACTATAACGTTGGTCAAGACAAGCCAAAGATAATATCATCAACATATATTTGGCACACAAACAGTTCACCATCATAAGATTTAGTAAAAAGAGTAGGATCGAGTGAACTGGTGTGAAGCCATTCTTCACGAAGAATTCCTTCAATGTATCATACCACGCCCGAGGGGCTTGCTTGAGGCCATAGAGGGCCTTATTTAGTCTCAAGACTTTGTCGATTCTTTGGATCTTCAAAACCGGGGTTGAGCAACATATACTTCTTCCTCAAGCTTACCGTTGAGGAATGCACTTTTCACATCCATTTGATATAAAGTGATATTGTGATGGTTAGCATAGGCGAGTAATATGCGAATGGACTCAAGTCTAGCGACAGGTGCAAAAGTTTCATCGAAGTCAATCCCTTCAACCTGCGTGTAGCCTTGAGCTACTAGTCGTGCCTTATTCCTCACCACAAGACCATTTTCATCTTGCTTGTTGCGGTAGATCCACTTTGTGCCAATGATATTATGCTTGCGAGGATCTCGACGCTTGACCAGTTCCTGCACGTTGTTGAGCTCGAATCGATGTAATTCTTCTTGCATGGCCTGAATCCACTCGGCTCCGTAAATGCTTCATCTACCTTAGTGGGCTCTGTGATAGAGACAAAAGCATAGTGCCCACAAAAGTTAGATAAATGTGAAGCTTTTGAGCGAGTGAGAGGACCTGGCGCTTTAATGTCATCGATGATCTTCTCTACTTGCACTTCTTTTGCAACGCGAGGATGAGCTGGTTGTCTTCGAGGAATTTGATCGCTTTCCTCAAAGACCATTTTCTTCAAAGCATTTTCTTCAGTGCATCACCGACGTTCTTCACAGACAGGAATGAATTCTTCAGCAGTTTCTTCAGTAGGAATGACATCCTCAGTTGCCTTGAATCTGATAGAATCCTCAGGTGCTGGTTCATCTAACACAGAAGGTAGGTGCTCTCTTTGCGAGCAATTAGTTTCATCGAATCAATACATCTACAAGGTCAACAATCTTGTGAAGTGCGATGTTGAAGACTCAGTAGGTGTGCGAGTCCTTTCCGTAACCAAGCATAAAACCTTCATGTGCTTTCGTGCAAATTTAGAGTTGTGGTGAGGATCTCTAATCCAGCATTTAGCAATCAAGACTTTGAAATAACTTACATTGGGTTTCTTGTCCGTGAGGAGTTCATAGGCAGTCTTTTGAAGAATTTGTGAAGATATACTGTTGATGATGTGGCACGCAGTGTCAATTGCTTCAATCCGTAAACGACCAGCGTTTTGTATTCATCAAGCATAGTGCGAGCCATCTCAACAAGAGTTCTGTTTTTGCGCTCCACGACGCCATTTTGCTGAGGAGTATAGGGAGCAGATAACTCATGAGTAATACCAAGTTCATCAAGATAGTCATCAAGACCAGAATTCTTGAATTCAGTTCCATTGTCACTCCTCATGTGCTTGATCTTCACACCAAAGTTAGTTGAAGCCCTCGAGGAAAATCGTTTGAAGATTTCCTGCACTTGATTTTTGTAAGTGACAATGTGTACCCATGTGTAGCGAGAGTAATCATCAACAATAACAAAGCCATATAGTGATGCTTCATTAACGACAGCTGAATAATGATTGGGACCAAAGAGGTCCATGTGAAGCAATTCAAGGGACGAGTAGTGGTCATGATAGTCTTCGTTGGATGCTTGGCCTTGGTCATTTTTCCAGCTTCACAGTTCGCATAAGTGATTCTTGAGGAATTTGACATTCTCAATGCCAATGACATGCTTCTTCTTCGCAAGCGCAGTAAATTCCTCATGCCTGCGTGACCAAGTCGTCGATGCCATAGCCAGCCTTCTGAAGCTTTTGCAAGTAGGCACACGGCTGGTTGTGGTCCTGTAGAGAAGTCAACAATATACAAATCTCCTCTCCTAAAGCCTTCGAAGACTTTGGAATTGTCAGCTTCCATAATCACAACACAACGATACTTGCCAAAGATAACAACCATATCAAGATCACAAAGCATTGAGACTGACATGAGGTTATATCCTAAAGACTCAACAAGCATGACTTTGTCCATGTGCATGTCCTTAGAGATAGCAACCTTACCAAGTCCCAATACCGACTTTTGCCTTTGTCAAGAAAGATGATATGCTTCAGATGTGACGGTGATAAGGTAGCATCCATCAATAGATTCTTGTCACCACCATGTGATTTGTACATCCACTATCGAGAACCCACTCGGTGGTTTTGGGTTGATCATCCTGCAGATGAATTAGTACAACTTACGATCTCATATACTTCATCGCTGAAGAATATGATATCAAGTTCATCGATGAATTTCATCACCAAGATTCAGATAAGCAAGATGAGGATGTGTGAAATGAAAGTTCATTTCATCATGATTAGCCTCGCCCTTTCAGTGCAATTTTGTCGTGCCCCAAGAAATTCTTCAGACGTTAGGCACGCCCGAGACCCTGACCTCGCAGAAGAGATTAGTTCTTTTTCTTCACCACCCACATCTGAAGGGGTGGCAAAGAGTTCATCATTCTGCATGAAGCACCATATGAGAATGCCGCATAGAGGCCAAACCATTTCGTTTCACATAAGAGGGGTTAGGGTAAGCATATGAATAAGCAGAGAAATTCTTCGAGGACTTATGAACATATTGGTTTGAAGAATAATGCACATATTCATAGCCCTTAGCTCTACCCTCGCGAGATGAGTTGTTAGCACGATGATAATCATATGAGGACTTTGATCCTTTTGAGGAATTTGATCCACGTGAGGAATTTGGTCCGTATGAGGACTTGGATCCATATGAAGAATTTGGTCCATATGAAGAATTTGATCTGGGGTTCCTATTCTTCACAGGTGGTGTCATGAGGACATTCACCTGAAGATTTTCAAGGCACTGCTTGGGAACCCAGATTTTCTTCATAGGGGAACCGTTCCTGCAGTTAGTGCCAACATATCTAGCAAATACTTCACCATTTTGATTTTTGAACAGTTTATAGTTTGAGTCAAATGACTCATCAACAGAATGAGGAAATTCACATGTAAAACCAGATAAGGTAGATGCAGCAACCCATGAGGTTTTGGGATACTGCTCAGGCTTCCAGTACGTTCCATCAGCATTGAGTTTCCTCTCAAAGGCAATACCCTCTTTCCTAGGGTTCCTATTGAGGATCTGCTTTTTAAGCACATCACAAAGAGTCTGATGCCCTTTGAGGCTTTTGTACATGCCTGTCATGTACAATTCCTTCAATCTGCATCGTCAAGGATACTAGCAATGTCCTCGAGATGAGGAATTAGTGATAGCAGAGGCAGGTGAAGAATTTGTAACAGTTGAAGCATTTGAACATTCAGGTGAAGAATTAGCATATTCACGTTCAATGCACTTTAAGCATGGAGGAACAAATTCTTCTTGAGAAGCGCTGATTTGTTGAGCAAGTAATGAATCAAGGCCCTTCTCAAGATCTTCATAACTCGCTCTTAGCTTCTCAAGATCTTGCTTTCTTTGAAGAAATTCATAAGAAAGTTTCTCATGGTCGATAAGAGAGTGTTATGATGACCTTGAAGGTTGTCAAGCCTAGATCAAGTCTCTCAAGATTTTCGATCGTGGCTTGAGTGCGATCCATTTCTTCACGTAACATGTCATCACTTTTACCTAACATGTTTTGAACCTTTTCCAAGGCATGTTGTTGTTTGCGGCAAGGCAAACAAGTTTGGTATAGTTAGGTTCAATATCATCATCAGATTCATCATCATCAGATTCACAGTCACTAAGTTCAGATGAGGAACATTCGGTTACCTCGTGACCCTTTGCCATGAGACATAATGCAGATGATGATGATTCTGGCTCGAAAGTCATCGTATTGAGAGATTCCTTGAAGTCCTCAAACCAGGGATCATGACGAGTTCGATGACCTTCATAAACATTGGAGATTCGGTCCCAGATAAGCTTCGCATTGCAAAGATGCATAATGCGCTTGAATTCATATCTAGATAGGCAGGAACAGATGATATCCTTCGCCATGATATCAAGTCGAGTGAACTTGCGAATATCATCGGTGTTCGCCGCCTTGCATAGATCAAGAAGGCCAATTTCAAAGGACGGTCCACAGCTCATCGCCCATTGCCATGAGGCGCTTCCTCATCATGGCCTTCCACTTGGGATAATCGTGACCGCCAAAGATAGGGCATGTCACTTTCTTCATACCTGCGGTCGACATAACTAAAACTCCGTGGTTAAAACAAAATCACACGTAACAAGGGAGTACCTTGCTCGATATCAATTGAAAGTGTGTTATATCGACTAGAGGGGGTGAATAGGCGATTTTTATGAATTCTTCATCGAGGAATTTGCTGGTGAGGAAATTCCTTAGCGAAGAAATACTTGCAGCGGAATAAGTACTCAGAAGTAAGCATAACAGATTACAAGCATTGTCATCATGATGAAATGAAGACAATCACAGAGTACAGAAAACACAATCACAGGATAACACAAGATGAAGACAAACAGACTGAAGAAATTGAACTGAGGAAATTGAGAAAGTCTTCAGTCAAAGTCTTCAAACACAGATATGAACAAACACTCAACACAAGAATGAGGAAATGAAAGGGTTGAGGAAATAGAACCAGTTAGGTTGATGAAGACAATGATTTGGTAGACCAGTTCCAACTGCTGTCTCGCTTGTACGTCTGGGTTGAGCGGCCGAGTATTTAAACTCGAGGACACACAGCCCCGACACCCAACCATCGAAAGCACGCAGCTCAGACACCAAGTCCTCACCGTATTCTCCTTGAACTAAGGTCACGCAGACCTCGTCCAATCACTCGTGGTAAGTCTTCAGGCGACTTCCAAACCTTCACATACTTGGTCACTCGGCGATCCACAATTCCTCTTGGATGCTCTAGACCTTGACACCTAACCGTCTGAAAGAAGCACAGTCTTCAAAGGTAACAAGCGTCGGATCCTCTGAGGATCATTTTGTTGAGTGATGCTCAATCACTTTGGGTTTGTAGGGGTTTGGTTTTTGGGATTTTCCTCACTTTTGGGTTTTTCCTCACTTGTTGATTTTCGCTCAAATTCCTCGTGAGGATGGGTTGCTCTCAAATGAAAAGTGTCAAGTTCTCTCGAGCAGCCAACCAACTAGTGGTTGTAGGGGCGGCTATTTATAGCCCGGGAGCAGCCCGACATGATAAGACATAAATGCCCTTCAATGATATGACCGTTAGGTGGATAAGATATTTTGGGGACAAATGCCAAGAAGACAAGAACGGTCGGAAATTTGAACATCAAATTCCTCGTATTATCATGTTCCTCATCGTAGGCAATTCGCCATGGCGAATTCCTAACTCCTCGCCAGAACAAATTCTCAATGATCGTAAGAGCTTCGTCTCACATCAAGAAATTGACTGAATCAGTATGAGATTTCCAAAGGCTTCACTCGAAGGGATTGGTAGGTGTAGGATTTTGAGTTGAGCATCACATGGAAATTTTTCCTTAGTATTTCCTCGACCCCCTTTAACAAAGACGGTGTTTCCTATGACTCAAGAAAGAGAAAATGAAACTACGAAAACAATAGTCTTCACGCTTCATGTTCCTCAAATGAATACCAAGTCTTCAAGGTCACACCAATTTCTTCACTTTCAAAGTCTTCAGAAAGTCTTCAGAATATCAAAGTCTGCAGATGAAGAACTTCATTTTAGGGTCGACTTTCACTGTAAATATCAAACTCCTCATAGACTTATAGACCTGTGTACACTCACAAACGCATTAGTTACTTAACCTATAAGTCTTCAATACACCAAAATCACTAAGGGGCACTAGATGCACTTACAGATGTGAACTAGTTTAAGACACTAGTAAACTCTTTGGATGTTGGTCACATGGCGATGTGACCTATCAGTGTTGATCACATGGCGATGTGAACTAGATTATTGACTCTAGTGCAAGTGGGAGACTGTTGGAAATATGCCCTAGAGGCAATAATAAATTAGTTATTATTATATTTCCTTGTTCACGATAATCGCTTATTATCCATGCTATAATTGTATTGATAGGAAACTCAGATACATGTGTGGGTACATAGACAACACCATGTCCCTAGTAAGCCTCTATTGACTAGCTCGTTGATCAATAGATGGTTACAGCTTCTGACCATGGACATTGGATGTCGTTGATAATCGAGATCACATCATTAGGAGAATGATGTGATGGACAAGACCCAATCCTAAGCCTAGCACAAAGATCGTAGTTCGTATGCTAAAGCTTTTCTAATGTCAAGTATCATTTCCTTAGACCATGAGATTGTGCAACTCCGGATACCGTAGGAATGCTTTGGGTGTACCAACAACGAATCGGGTGGCTATAAAGGTGCACTACAGGTATATCTGAAAGTGTCTGAGTTGGCACGAATCGAGATCTGGATTTGTCACTCCGTAAACGGAGAGGTATCTCTGGGCCCACTCGGTAGGACATCATCATAATGTGCACAATGTGACCAAGGGGTTGATCACGGATGATGTGTTACGGAACGAGTAAAGAGACTTGCCAAGAATTTAGATTGAACAAGGTATCGGTATACCGACGATCGAATCTCGGGCAAGTACAATACCGCTAGACAAAGGGAATTGTATACGGGATTGATTAAGTCCTTGACATCGTGGAACATGTGGGAGCCAACATGGGTATCCAGATCCCGCTGTTGGTTATTGACCGGAGAACGTCTCGGTCATGTCTACATGTCTCCCGAACCCGTAGGGTCTACACACTTAAGGTCTGGCGACGCTAGGGTTATAAAGGAAGTTTGTATGTGGTTACCGAATGTTGTTCGGAGTCCCGGATGAGATCCCGGACGTCACGAGGAGTTCTGGAATGGTCCGGAGGTAAAGATTTATATATGGAAAGTTGTTGTTCGGGTTCCGGAAAAAGTTCGGGTTTTTTCGGTATTGTACCGGGAAGCTTCCAGAAGGTTCCGGAGGATTCCGGAGGTTCGGAAATTGTTCCACCACATCCAATACAGTAGCATGGGCTGTAAGGGGGGGCCCTAGCCTTAATGGGCCAGGGGCACCAGCCCCCCCAAGGCCCATGCGCATGGGAAGGGGGAAACCCTAAGGGGGAGGGCCTCCACTTGACTTGGGAGGCACTCCTACCCCTCTTGGCCGCCCCCCCAAGTCCCATCTAGGGCTGGCCGCACCCCTTGGGGTGGGAAACCCTAAAGGGGGCGCAGCACCCCTTTCCCCCTATATATACTTGAGGTTTTGGGCTGCCCAACAGACATGCGTTTTCTCCCTCTTGGTGCAGCCCTGCCTCTCCTCCTCCTCCTCTCCCTTGGTGCTTGGCGAAGCCCTGCGGGATTGCCACGCTCCTCCATCACCACCACGCCGTTGTGCTGATGCTGGATGGAGTCTTCCTCAACCTCTCACTCTCTCCTTGCTGGATCAAGGCATGGGAGACGTCACCGGGCTGTACGTGTGTTGAACGCGGAGGTGCCGTCCGTTCGGCACTATGATCTCCGGAGATTTGGATCACGACGAGAACGACTCCTTCAACCCCGTTCTCATGAACGCTTCCGCTTAGCGATCTACAAGGGTATGTAGATGCACTCTCCTTCCCTCGTTGCTAGTTTCTCCATAGATAGATCTTGGTGACACGTAGGAAAATTTTGAATTTCTGCTACGTTCCCCAACGGCAGCAAGCCAGCTTTGACTCAGTGGCTATCCTACACTACGAATGCAAGTAAATCTTTTGAGGTGGCGCACACGAGTCCACATATTCACCATATAATTACACCACTATGGATCCGTTCCCATCTCCCTACAAGAACGCCATCCATAGCACTCACGCTTATCTTGCGCATTTTAGAGTATCCACTTTCACTTGTCTATGAACTGTACAGGCAACCCAGAAGTCCTTTACATGGACACGGCTATTCGAATAGATCATATTAACCCTGCAGGGGTGTACTTCTTCACACATGCTCTCGCCACTTACCGCCATGTACACTTCGTGTATCTCGACAACCTTCAAGCGGAAGCCTGGCGAGGGAGTCGGCCACGACCTGACTGACCACACAAGTCTCTAGTCTAGGTTTATCGCCTATTCGGGCTCCATCCGCAAGGAGATCCGGCCGGGGTGTCGCTCACGGCCCCAAACGACGTGTACAGGGTTCCAAGCCCACCAAACGGGCGACACTTGGCATACCCGGCCACGGTGCCTAGTCTGTCCCAAGCCCAATTGCATTTGTGCCATTTGGTAGACTACTAACACTACCTACAAACACCGTAAACTAGTTGCAACTCCCGGACAGAGATCAAAGTTGATTAATTTGTCGAGAGAGCTTGGAGCGCCCGGAGCCCAATGTGTGGTAGTAACTGTTCATGGATCACAAACACAGAACTCAGTTCCTGAGGACGATTTCAATGAGAAAACCCACCATGTACTCCTACATGGCCTCTCACCGCTACCTTTACCAAATTGTGTTCACACACTTAGCTCTCAATAGTAGGACATGTTCACACACCTCCGATTCATCCCTGATGAATCAGACCTAACTCAACTCTAAGCAGTAGCAGGCATGACGAACAAGCATGAATGAGTAGGCACAACAGGGCTCAAACAACTCCTACTCATGCTAGTGGGTTTCATCTATTTACTGTGGAATGACAGGTCATGTAGAGGATAGAGGGGATCAGCTACCACAGCAAGTAACAGATGAATCGTTGTTGTCCTAATGCAGTAAAATAGAGCATGAGCGAGAGAGTGGGATTATATCGGAATGAACAAGGGGGTTTTGCTTGCCTGGCACTTCTGAAGATAATATAGTTCTTTATCGGTGTCATCGAACTCATCGTCGGTACATCGTCTACTGAGAGGGGACAAACACCGGCAACAGAGAGGAAACACAATCAATGCAATGCAACAATATGATTCATGATCATGACATGGCAACATGCTGGTGTTTTGAGCTTCATCAACTAGCAACTGTTAAATGAAGTTCGTTTGAATCCTAGGTTCAAATTCAAACTCCACATGTGGTTATTTATATTCCATTTAATTGAATTGACCTAACAGTAGTCATAAGTTGTTTCTAACATGCATGAAAATGGTACAGATGGACAAATTGGATTTTTCTGATAATTTTTCATACATAAATTATCTCATTTGAAGCTACGGTTGAATTTATATGATTTTTAGAAGTTTTGGATATTTTCTGAAATAAATAAATCATTTCTGATTTATTTAAAGCTCCAGAAACATTTAATGCGTCAGCATGACGTATTAGTGACATCAGCAGGTCAACGGACGGCCCAGGTCAAACCTGACCAGTGGGGCCCATCGTCGATGACATAGAGTCACCATGAGGTCGACATGTGGGACCCAATCAAAGTCGACATGGCCAAGTCAACGCGATGTGCAGGCCCACTTGTGGTTAGTGTTAATCTAACAGAAAACTAATACTAATTAGTTTAGGCATTGGGACCCACATGGCAGTGGCTCTAGGGGTTAATTAGCGATGTCATTAGCTGCTAATGATGGCCACGTCGACCTCGCCGGAGTTCAGCCGGCGGTGACCAAATCCGACGACGGAAACGCCACAGGAAAGCGCTATAGGGGATGGTTTCGGGAGTGGTTTGAGGCTATGGGTTGCTGGACTTCGCGCGCATCCAGGGGTGGCAGCAGCTCGAGCTGGGGTGGCCGGAGTTAACGGCGGCGAGCACTTCCGCGGCGGCCGGAGTTCGGTGGCGTGCGGGTTTGATGCTACGGGGGACGGTAGGGGCTGCAGGCGGGTGTGTTCGGCTCCTGGGGCTGCAACGAACACGCTGATGAGCTCAGACGCGGTTGGCAGCAGCTGTGGCCGCGGCGGCGATGAGGTACGGCGCCGGCGAGCTTCGGCGTCCACGCAACTACGGCCTAGAGGAGGCGGCGCGCAACGGGGTTCGGGGGAGGAGGAAGAGAAGCTCACCGCGAGCACGATGGGAAGGTCAGTGGGCGCGGGGGAGGTCCGGAGCGAGCAGGGCGACGGTGGCGATCTCGGCGACCCGAGGAGGAAGAGTAGGTCAGGGCCGGCGCTTCGGGGCGTTTGACATCGCGTGAGTCGACGGAGAGGCGAAGGCGACAGTGGCGGAGCTTCTGGGCATGTAGAAGAGGCGAGGGGGAGGCGGTGGCCGCGGTGGTGGCGAACGTGTCACGACCAGTTTTTCAATAAAAATATTTATTGTACAGCCGACCTATGAAGTCCAATATGAGGAAAATCCTCCATGCCGGTAGACAAAACTTTGATACAATAAGCCAGTAGCATTACAATATTATGTGGTCGGATCAAGATGCCCAACCAATTATTACAAACATGCCGATAATTATACATGATGGCGGATATGACATAATGGTGTGGGGTGGAAATACTACTGACTCGAGATATGAGTGGTTGGTGGAGTAACACAGTGGGGTGGTCAATAAGTCTACTGCACTAGCAGCTCATCGAGCGTCGAGGTGAGGCTCGATGAATTTATTTAGGTAGCAAAAGCGGATATATCACAATGACTAATCCAGGGGTCGCACGAGACTGACTGGGATTCCTCTAGGCGTCGGACTCGCTATCGAACTCTTCATCCATGAGATCGCTTTCACAAGATCTGGCCAAATCAACAAGCCAGGTGAGTACTTTGAAAGTACTCGCAAGACAGTTCGGACAAAAGATATAACAAATGAATGCATGAATGCGATATGATTAATTATAACAATGCTCAATTTAATCAGTATAGCAAAGTAAAGAAGAAGGGAATCCGCGGTAGTCCGCTCGAAAACCCAAAGAAGATAAACTCAGACCGATCGGGTGTCTGAAGCGATGCCTCATAGGGTGAATAAATAAATAAAACATGCCACAGTCGGGCGTCTAAGCGACACCTCATAAAGGGCTTATATTGAATGAAAATACATGCGTGCCGCAGTCGGACGTCGGAGCGACATCACAGAAAGGGCTTATAATGAAAGTAAATGATAACAATGCCGCAGTCGGATGTCTGAGCGACATCGCAGAAAGGGCTTATAATAAAAGTAATTAATAACAGTGCCGCAGTCGGACGTCTGAGCGACATCGCAGAAAGGGCTTATAATAAAGTAAATAATAACACTGCCACAGTCGGACATCTGAGCGACATCACAGAAAGGGCTTATAATAAGAATAAATAACAATGCCGTAGTCGGACGTCTGAGCGACATCGCAGAAAGGGCTTATAATTCATTATTCATAACTGACAAGATATAGTACTCACGAAAAATATTCATCACAAGACAATAAGCGGGTTAGTCCATTCACAGGAAATAAACATTTAACACTCAAGTAGTTATCGGGAGTCTCTGTCACGGAGACTGACACTTGACAAGATGGGATGAACACGGTACTCGGATATGAATAAGATGAATTCAAGAATTTTGACTCTGCAGAGTTTGTACCAAAATTGTCCACAGCCAACGGATTTCCGTAGTCACGAAGGACTAGTTCCGTTTACGGTATTTTGGAGGAAACACAGCTAGCTAGTACACACCCATCATACCTCACGTTGCCAGGAATCACCCTAGACAGCGCTTAAGAAAAACTTTGAGGCGGGGAGATCACAATCTCGAATAGCATGGGATCAAATTTATATACGCGCGCTCTAAGGGGTGCCCCCCTCTCGGTCCCAACCGAAACACCCATGCCCCCGACCGGATGAAAGGCTTTAATCCAGGGCCATGGAACCTTCATCCCGCCTCTCGATTTGGTGTGTACCAGAAGTGGTTTGCAACTTACTAAACTGTATTCCCTTGCGGGAAACAGTGGTAGTACGAAAGAGAAGACGGACCGAATTTCGATCGATTTGTGTTGACACGGGTCAACGATCCGCATAAGCCCGCATGCTACAACACCGCCATCCTACCCATACTCATGCCAACTCATGGCCATGCAACAAGTTTCCAACAACTCATGGATTTATCGAGCTTGTTTACCTCAACTCTTACGAGATAAATTATCATTGAAATGCTCATGAACGTGCCATGATAAAAAACAATGCAAACATGCCCAAACACTCATCATATCAAAAGTTCAAACATTGCTTGCCTTGTTCGGAGTAGTCGGGGTCTAGCTCGGCGAAGTTCGCGGTTCCGTCACCTCCGTCGGTATCTACGGTACACAAAACACACATGCTAACGTAAATATCGCGAGGCACAGAAAGTTAATCAAAATATTTTTCAAATAAATATGATAAAAAACTAGACAAAATTTTAAGAGGACAGGGAAAGAATCACTCAAAAATTCCTTTCTTTTAAAAAGTTATAAGTGTTTTGGTCCAAGGACCCATCTGTAATGAAACAGAAAACTTCCACGGGCTTTGCAGAAAAGTCCAGAAAAACGGTTCAGAGTGGAAGCGTATTTGCCAAAGTACGCTTTCAGAAAACGATTCAAAAAAAACAAAAGAGAGGCTGACGGGCGGGTCCCACCCGTCAGGTTTGAAATTTCAAATGAGAGAGACGGGGCTCGTCGGTGCCCGAGAGCCGCGGTGGTCGCCGGCGGCGATCCACGGCGAGGCAGGGAGATCGTAGGGTACCTCCGTGTTCAGGGCGCCATTCCGCGTCTGTGGGTGGTGGTGGTGGTCGCCGGCGAGTACCACGTCGACGGCGACGCTTGCTCCGGCGGACGGCGGTTCGGGTGGTCGTTGGCCTCGTCGGAGAGAGCTGTGAAGATCAAATCGGAGCGGGGGTTAGACTCTTAGTTGCCCGAGAGGGTTGCTGACGAGGTTAGGGCGCCGGAGACGACCTCACCGGAGTGAATCGAGGTGGAGGCCGAGGCGGAACAAAGCGGCCGGAGTCGAGGAAGAAGAGTTCCTCGAGGCCCTTCCAGAGGCTTGGCGAGGACTAGTGAGGTGGTGGAGGTGTGCGGGGGCGACAGCACGCTCAGGGGGTGCTATTTATAGCCGGCCCGAGTCGGTTGCCGAGAACGGGGTTCTCCGGCGAAGTTTACAGCGGCGTAGGGCGTTGATCGGGGAGGTTCAGAGGTTGAGCGTCGTCGTGGGGGTTCCCTGGTTCCGTCGGCGGCAGGGAGCACGCTCTGTGCTTGCCGTGCCACGGTGACCGGTGCTGCATGCGTGCGCTGGCAAGGAAATGGTCACGCGGGGCTACCAGGGGGTTTGGGTGGCGCCGAACGGCGTTATGCCGCAGTTCCGCTCCCTGTCGGCCGCTACGGTGGTTCTGCCGCCGCAAGACACGCCGGCGCAGGCGGGCCAGGGTGCCACCGACGCCAGGAACGCGCCAAGCACGCGTGTGAAGCTCCGGACAAGCAGGCTAGGCTGTGAGCAACGTGCCAAGTGCACTGTGGGCATGTGACTGAAACTCTGACGGAGATCGACACTGAAATCTGAATTTAACTGAAGATGAACAGTAATAGTGCATGCGAGGTGTTCGACAGAAGGATTTAGGCATTTAGGGATTTTTCCTTGAGCTGGTTTTTGGTGGAGGGGCCTCTCGTTGCATCTAGAGGCTGCCTGAATTTTTGTGGAATTTTTGGAGCAGAGAAGATATGAATTTCACCAAATTTGACAAATCTGGTCCAAACTTGCAGAGACTGAAATTTGAAATATTTGAACAGAAGAGGAGTGGATCTTGATTGTTCTAGGTTGTGGGTACCAAGGACTATCCAGGGGAGTTGGTTTGAGGTCAAAACTCAAATGCATTTAGGTACTTTCTTTGCAAATCACCTAGGCTCAAAATAATGGACAGAAAAGATTTGGGAGGAGAATTAAATGAAATAAAATTCAGAAAATGGTTGAACTTGCTGAGACAGTATGTTTGTATTGCCAAAAGTGGAAGGAGAGGTTTTACGGAAGATTTTACCATGTGGTGCATGGTAAAAATCATGAGTGGTTTCAAGTTTGGGAGAAGATGAAAAACTCCTAGGGTTTTCTTTTTGAAAGAAAAATAAACTCCAAAGATTTTTCTGGAAATTTGAGAAGAGGGCATCAGAAGAAAAATTAAAAAACCAAACCCCAGAGTTGAAGGAGATGCAAAAATAAAATATTTGCTAAAGGGAAAAAGGCTTTTGAGAGATATTTTTGGAAGGGTTTTAGAAGACCTTCTTCAAATCCAACAATTTTTTTGAAGAAAACCAAAAGAATATTTTTGGACTGTCACAGAACGGCGGCGACGAACCCGTTCGGGTAGGATGGGGAATGGCGAGGGAGAGAGCAGGGGGGAGATCGAGAGAGTTCCAGGGGGTGTGGCGTTGCGGGAGACGTCCAGGGGGAGGAGGAGGCAGCCAGGCAGGGAGGAGGTGGTCGGCGTGTGGCCACGCGCGCCGAGCACGCGCCCCTGCCTACTGGCGCGAGGAGGAAGGCGACATGGAGCCAGGCGGAGGTGGGCTGGGCCGAAATAGGAGCTGGGCCGGTGGGCTGAGAGGTGAGCGCCAGGTACTTCTCTCTCTATCTCTCTTTCCTGTTTTTCTATTTCTGTTATTTTGTTTTGATTTGATTTAGAATATCAAATCATTTTATAAACTTTCAGAAATTGTTATGTGATCTCGTGACTAGCCCAAGGTCACATGCAACTTACAAAATGTTTGGGCTTTATTTCTTATATAATAGAAATAAATCCAACTCAAATATGTCATTGATTTAATTCAAAAGGCCCAAAATAAATATTTCAGTCACTCCAAATATATTGGTTTGCATTTTACCTCATGCCAATATTTTTTTACAGAATAACAGGAACATTTTCTTGGACTCATTTGATGAGATTTAAATGTTGGTTATTTTTAGAGGTTTTCTGAGGCTTTTCAAAATTCCTCAATTCAAATTTTCATGAAATTTAAACATGATGCATGGATGCAAAGCCACTAGTTACAAACAAACTCTAGGGATGTGACACATATCTATAATTTTTTATTGTTCCATATTCTTTTATTATCAATCTTGGATGTTTTATAATCATTTTATAGTCATTTTATATAAATTTTGGTACTAACCTAGTGACATAGTGCCAAGTGCCAGTTGCTATTTTTTCTATGTTTTTTAAATCGCAGGAAATCAATATCAAACGGAGTCCAAATGCCACGAAACTTTACAGATATTTTTTATGGACCAGAAGACACGTAATGGGCCCTGGCTGCGCTTGGGGGCGGGGGGGTGCTCCGAGGAGAGCACAACCCACCAGGGCGCGCCAGGAGCCCAGGCGCCCTGGTGGGTTGTGCCCACCTCAGGTGCCCCCCGGACCGCCTCTTTGCTCTATAAATACCCCAAAAATACCAGAACCCTAGACGTATAGACCAAAATATTCATCCAGCCGCCGCAGAGTCCAGAACCAACAGATCCAATCTAGACACCATCATGGAGGGGTTCACCACTTCCATTGGTGCCTCTCCGATGATGCGTGAGTAGTTCTTTGTAGACCTTCGGGTCCGTAGTTAGTAGCTAGATGGATTTCTCTCTCTCGCTGAATTCTTAATACAACGGTCTCTTGGAGATCCATATGATGTAACACTTTTTGCGGTGTGTTTGTTGGGATCCGATGAACTTTGAGTTTATGATCAGTTATATCTTTTTATATCCACGAAAGTTATTTGAGTTTCTTTGATATCTTATATGCATGATCTCTTATAGCCTCGTATTTCTTCTCCGATATTTGGGTGTTGTTTGGCCAACTTGATCTATTTATCTTGCAATGGGAAGAGGTGCCCGGTAGTGGGTTCGATCTTACGGTGCATGATCCCAGTGACAGAAAGGGAACTGACACGTATGTATCGTTGCTACTAAGGATAAATAGATGGGATCCCTATCTGCCGCAATAGATAACCGATCTTGTCTACATCATGTCATCGTTCTTACTACATTACTCTGTTTTTCCATGAACTTAATACACTAGATGCATGCTGCGTAGCGGTCGATGTGTGGAGTAATAGTAGTAGATGCAGGCAGGAGTCGGTCTACTAATCCTGGACGTGATGCCTATGTAATGATCATTGCCTGGATATCGTCATAATTATTTCAAGTTCTATCAATTGCCCAACAGTAATTTGTTTACCCACCGTTTGCTATTTTCTCGAGAGAAACCACTAGTGAAACCTATGGCCCCCGGGTCTTGTTTCTCATATATTTGCCTTGCGATCTATTTTTCCTTTGCGTTTTTATTCAAATATATTAAACCAAAAATACAAAAATACCTTGCTGTGTTTATGTCTATTTATTTTATTTGGCGTTCGATCTATCAATCTACTTCAATTTACCTCATGTACGTTTGCCTATCTTGAGGCGTTGTACCCCGAAAGGGATTGACAACCCCTTTAAAACGTCAGGTTGCGAGGTGTTGTTGTTTGTGTGCAGGTGCTTCTTACGTTGTGTTGCTCGGTTCTCCTAGTGGTTCGATAACCTTGGTTTCATAACTGAGGGAAATACCTACTGTGCTACATCATCCCTTCCTCTTGTGGGAAATACTAACGTAGTTGTTGCAACCATCAGCGGTGCCCCCTCCATAGTTTACTCCTCCGGTCATAGCGTCGTAGTGCTTAGGCGAAGTCCTGCACAGATGACATCACCATCACCGTCACCATGCCGTCGTGCTGACGAAACTGTCCCTCGACCCTCTGCTGGGTCAAGAGTTCGAGGGACGTCATTGTCGGTGTCAAAACTGGCGAATCTCGGGTAGGGGGCCCCGAACTATGCGTCTGAGGATTGATGGTAACAGGAGACTGGGGACACGATGTTTACCCAGGTTCGGGCCCTCTCGATGGAGGTAATACCCTACTTCCTACTTGATTGATCTTGATGAATATGAGTATTACAAGAGTTGCTCTACAACGAGATCGTAATGGCTAAACCTTAGAAGTCTAGCATGTATGATTATGATTACCTCTACGGACTAAATCCTTCGGTTTATATAGACACCGGACAGGACTAGGGTTGTACAGAGTCGGTTTACAAAGGAAAGAATCTTCATATCCAAACGCCAAGCTTGCCATCCACGCAAAGGAAAGTCCTATCCGGACACGGGAGGAAGTCTTATATCTTGTATCTTCATGGCCCATCAGTCCGCCCATATCACATGTGTCGACGCCCGAGGACCCCTTAATCTAGGACTCCCTCAGTAGCCCCTGAACCAGGCTTCAATGACGATGTGTCCGGCGCGCATATTGTCTTCGGCATTGCAAGGCGGGTTCCTCCTCCGAATACTTCGAAGTAACCCTTGAACACAGAAAACGTGTCCGACTGTACAAAACAAGCTCCACATACAGCCACAAAGAGTATATATTAACAAGTCCCATCTACTGACATCTTTTGTAGTGAGACACCATGTCTTTGCTCGGTCATTATTTCGAACCATTTTTAGCCTGTCGGCCCATGTTTCGAGACACGGCTTCTATTGGCACGTCTTGCCCAGGTAGAGATCGTGCCCCCTTATCGCGGGATTCTTATCAATATGGGCGTGGGTAACCCAACCGTGTTGCTAGCGACCCATTCGGAATAGGCGAGCTTTAAGGCCCATGGGGAGGCGTTCGATATTCGTCGCCTTTATAAAGGGGTACAGACCCGTCTTCCTCCCCCACGCTTTCCTCTTCCTCAAGCCCAGCGCTCAGGACTCGATTTCTCTCATTGCCACCAGGATTTCTAGCCTTGTCCGGATCCAGCTCCCAAGGCAGGTAGGTGGCTTCCTCGGTTACCGAGGAGGATATCGTGAAGCTCCGGGAGGCGAGGTACTTGATGCTACCTCTTGAGCACTGCGTTGGTTTTCCCTTGAAGAGGAAAGGGTGATGCAGTAAAGTAGCGTAAGTATTTCCCTCAGTTTTTGAGAACCAAGGTATCAATCTAGTAGGAGGCCACGCTCGAGTCCCACGCACATAGACAAACAAATAAGAACCTCGCAACCAACGCGATAAAGGGGTTGTCAATCCCTTCATGGTCACTTATGAGAGTAAGATCTGATAGAGATGATAAGATAATATTTTTGGTATTTTTATGATAAAGAGAAATAAATATGCAAAGTAAAATAAACGGTAATAGAAATAGCTAAGTGTTGGAAGATTAATATGATGGAAAATAGACCCGGGGGCCATAGGTTTAACTAGTGGCTTCTCTCAAGATAGCATAAGTATTACGGTGGGTGAACGAAGCATCACGAAAGGCAATTGATAGATTTGAGCATAGTTATGAGTATATGTATGTATGATCATGTATATAAGCATCACGTCTGTGACAAGTAGACCGACTCCTTCCTGCATCTACTACTATTACTCCACACATCGATCGCTATCCAGCATGCATCTAGAGTATTAAGTTCATAAGAACGGAGTAATGCTTTAAGCAAGATGACATGATGTAGAGGGATAAACTCATGCAATATGATATAAACCCCATCTTTTTATCATCGATGGCAACAATACAATACATGTCATTTCCCTTTCTGTCACTGGGATCGAGCACCGCAAGATTGAACCCAAAGCTAAGCACTTCTCCCATTGCAAGAAAGATCAATCTAGTAGGCCAAACCAAACTTATAATTCGAAGAGACTTGCAAAGATAACCAATCATACATAAAAGAATACAGAGGAGATTCCAATATTGTTCATAGATAATCTTGATCATAAACTCAAAATTCATCGGATCTCGACAAACACACCACAAAACAAGATTACATCGAATAGATCTCCAAGAGAAACAAGGAGAACTTTGTATTGAGATCCAAAGAGAGAGAAGAAGCCATCTAGCTAATAACTATGGACCCGAAGGTCTGAGGTTAACTACTCACACATCATCGGAGAGGCTATGGTGTTGATGTAGAAGCCCTCCGTGATCAATGCCCCCTTCGGCGGAGCGCCGGAAAAGGCCCCAAGACGGGATCTCATGGGTACAGAAGGTTGCAGCGGTGGAAATAGGGTTTCGTGGTGCTCCTGGATGTTTTCGGGGTACGTAGGTATATATAGGAGGAAGAAGTAGGTCGGTGGAGCCACGAGGGGCCCACGAGGGTGGAGGGCGTGCCCAGGGGGTAGGCGCTCCCCCTACCTCGTGGCTTCCTTGTCTGCTGCTTGACGTCCACTCCAAGTCCTCTGGATCACGTTTCTTCCGAAAATCACGTTCCCAAAGGTTTCATGCCGTTTGGACTCTGTTTGATATTCTTTTTCTGCGAAACACTGAAATAGGAAAAAAACAGCAATTTGGGTTGCGCCTCCGGTAAATAGGTTAGTCCCAAAAATAATATAAAAGTGTATGATAAAGCCCAATAATCATCCAAAACAGAATATATAATAGCATGGAACAATAAAAAATTATAGATATGTTGGAGACGTATCAAGCATCCCCAAGCTTAATTCCTGCTCGTCCTCGAGTAGGTAAATGATAAAAACAAAATTTTTGATGTGGAATGCTACCTAGCATATTTCTCAATGTAACTTTATTTATTGTGACATGAATGTTTTGATCCGAAAGATTCAAGATAAAAGTTTAATATTGACATAAAAATAATAATACTTCAAGCATACTAACTAAGCAATTATGTCTTCTCAAAATAACATGGCCAAAGTAAGTTCATCCCTACAAAATCATATAGTTAGGCTATGTCCCATCTTCGTCACACAAAATATTCAAATCATGCACAACCTCGGTTTCAGCCAAGCAATTGTTTCATACTTTAGAATTTTCAAACTTTTTCAACTTTCACACAATACATGAGCGTGAGCCATGGACATAGCACTATGGGTGGAATAGAATATGATGATGGGGGTTGTGTGGAGAAGACAAAAAAAGGAGAAAGTCTCACGTTGACGCGGCTAATCAACGGGCTATGGAGATGCCCATCAATTGATGTCAACGTAAGGAGTAGGGATTGCCATGCAACGGATGCACTAGAGCTATAAATGTATGAAAGCTCAACAAATGAAACTAAGCGGGTGTGCATCCAACTTGCTTTCTCACGAAGACCTAGGGCATTTGAGGAAGCCCATTGTTGGAATATACAAGCCAAGTTCTATAATGAAAAATTCCCACTAGTATATGAAAGTGATAAAACAAGAGACTCTCTATCATAAAGATCATGGTGCTACTTTGAAGCACAAGTGTGGAAAAAGAGATAGTAGCATTGCCCCTTTTTTATTTCTTTTTCTTTTTTTTGGGCCTTCCCTTTTTTTGGCCTTTCTTTTTTTTCTTTTTTTGGGACAATGCTCTATGAATGATGATCATCAGACTTCTATTTACTTACAACTCAATGATTACAACTCGATACTAGAACAAGATATGACTCTAAATGAATGCCTCCGGCGGTGTACCGGGATGGGCAATGAATCAAGAGTGACATGTATGAAATAATATGCATGCTGGCTTTGCCACAAATACGATGTCAACTACATGATCATGCATGGCAATATGACAGTGATGAAGCGTGTCATAATAAATGGAAAGGTGGAAAGTTGCATGGCAATATATCTCAGAATGGCTATGGAAATGCCAAGATAGGTAGGTATGGTGGCTGTTTTGAGGAAGATGTAAGGAGGTTTATGTGTGATAGAGCATATCATATCATGGGGTTTGGATGCACCGGCGAAGTTTGCACCAACTCTCAAGGTGACAATGGGCAATGCACGACACCGAAGAGGCTAGCAATGATGGAAGGGTGAGAGTGCGTATAATCCATGGACTCAACATTAGTCATAAAGAACTCACATACTTATTGCAAAAATCTACAAGTCATCAAAACCAAGCACTACGCGCATGCTCCTAGGGGGAGGTTGGTAGGAGTTAACCATTGCGCGCCCCCGACCTCCACACAAAGGGTGACACTCAAGGAACACTTCATGTTTCAAATTTGTTACACAACGGTTACCATACGTGCATGCTACGGTACTTGCAAACTTCAACACAAGTATTTCTCAATTCCACAATTACTCAGCTAGCACAACTTTAATATCACTATGTCCATCTCTCAAAACAATCATCATGTATCAAACTTCTCATAGTATACAATGCACGTTATATGATAGTTTTTATTATAGCTATCTTGGATGCCTATTACCTTAGGACTAATTTCAACCAAAACAAAATATCATGCTGTTCTAAAAGACTCTCAAAATAATATAAGTGAAGCATGAGAGATCAACAATTTCTATAAAATAAATCCACCGCCGTGCTCTAAAAGATATAAGTGAAGCAGTTGAGCGAAAACTATATAACTCAAAAAGATATAAATGAAGCACATAGAGTATTCTAATAAATTCCGAATCATGTGTGCGCCTCTCAAAAGGTGTGTAAAGCAAGGATGATTGTGGCAAACTAAATATCAAAGACTCAAATCATACAAGACGCTCCAAGCAAAACACATATCATGTGGTGAATAAAAATATAGCTCCAAGTAAAGTTACCGATAGACGAAGACGAAAGAGGGGATGCCTTCCGGGGCATCCCCAAGCTTGGGCTTTTGGTTGTCCTTGAATTTTACCTTGGGGTGCCATGGGCATCCCCAATATTAGGCTCTTGCCACTCTTTGTTGCATAATCCATCAAATCTTTACCCAAATTAAACTTGAAAACTTCACAACACAAAACTCAACAGAAAATCTCATAAGCTCCGTTAGCGAAATAAAACAAACCACCACTTTAAGGTACTGTAATGAACTCATTATTTATTTATATTGGTGTTAAACCTACTGTATTCCAACTTCTCTATGGTTTATAAGCTCTTTTACTAGCCATAGATTCATCAAAATAAGCAAATAACACACGAAAAACAGAATCTGTCAAAAATGTAACAATCTGTAGTAATCTGTATCTAACGCAAAACTTATGAAACGCAAAAAATTCCACCAAATTAGGAAGTTCTAGATAATTTGTTTATTGATCTACTGAAAAAATAATCAACTGAAAATCATGTTCCTGTGATTTATGAAAACTAATCTCGTGCGCACAAAGTTTTTGTTTTTTTACAGCAAGATCAAATAACTATCACCGTAGGTTATCCTAACGGTTTTACTTGGCACAAACACTAAATAAAACACAAAAACGAATCTAACCAGAGGCTAGATCAAAAAAGTATTCCTAAACAGAACCAAAAAGCAAAAAAACTAAAATAAAATTGGGTTGCCTCCCAACAAGCGCTTTTCTTTAAAGCCTTTTTAGCTAGGCATTGAGATTTCAATGATGCTCACATAAAAGATAAGAATTGATGCACAAAGAGAGAATCATAAAACATGAGACAAACACATCTAAGTCTAACATACTTCCTATGCATAGGCATCTTATAGGCAAACAAATTGTCATAGCAAGCAAAAATTAGCATATTCAAGGAAGCGGAAAGAAACAATAGCAATCTCAACATAACGAGAGGTAATCTATTATCATGAAAATTTCTACAACCATATTTTCCTCTCTCATAATAATTACATGTGGGATCATAAGCAAATTCAACAAAATAGCTATCACATAAAATATCTTCAACACGATCCACATGCATGCAAAGTTGACACTCTTCCAAAATAGTGGGATTAACGTTAACTAAAGTCATGACCTCTCCAAACCCACTTTTATAAAAAATACCATAAGATTGAACATTCTCCAAATATGTGGGATCTAAAGTTGACACTCTTCCAAACCCGCTTTCAATATTATTGCAAAAATTGTTATCAATCTCATATTCATCATGGGGTTCAAATAAATTTTCAAGATCATAAGAAGAATCACCCCAATCGTGATCATTGCAACAAGTAATAGACATAGCAAAACTAGCATCCCTAAGCTTAGGGTTTTGCATATTATTAGCACAATTGACATCAAGAGAATTTATAGTAAAATTATTGCAATCATGCTTTTTATTCAAGGAGCTATCGTGAATCTCTCCATAAATTTCTTCATCACAATTTTCAGATTCACGAATTTCAAGCAAAACCTCATAAAGATAATATAGTGCACTCAAATCACTAGAAATTGGTTCATCATAATTGGATTTTTTAAAAAGATTAGCAAGGGGATGAGGATCCATAACCTTTTAGCAAGCGAAGATGCAAGCAAAAAGAAGGCACATGGTAACACAAGATCGAACGGAAAGAGGGCGAAGAAAAGGCAAAGGTGAAGTGGGGGAGAGGAAAACGAGAGGCAAATGGCAAATAATGTAATGCAAGGGATAAGAGTTTGTGATGGGTACTTGGTATGTCTTGACTTGTGCGTAGACTCCCCGGCAACGGCGCCAGAAATCCTTCTTGCTACCTCTTGAGCACTGCGTTGGTTTTCCCTTGAAGAGGAAAGGGTGATGCAGTAAAGTAGTGTAAGTATTTCCCTCAGTTTTTGAGAACCAAGGTATCAATCCAGTAGGAGGCCACACTCGAGTCCCACGCACCTACACAAACAAATAAGAACCTCGCAACCAACGCGATAAAAGGGTTGTCAATCCCTTCACGGTCACTTACGAGAGTGAGATCTGATAAAGATGATAAGATAATAGTTTTGGTATTTTTATGATAAAGAGAAACAAAGATGCAAAGTAAAATAAACGGTAATAACTATGGACCCGAAGGTCTGACACTACTAGAAAAACCACTACTAATGGCGCACCTAATTTGGCTATTAATGGCGCATCTGTGGTGCGCCATTAATAGCACGCCATTAGTAATTTTTACTAATGGCGCACCAGGTGGTGCGCCATTAGTATCTGGTATACTAATGGCGCACCACCTGGTGCGCCATTAGTATATGAGAGGGTGCGCCAGTAGTATGCCTCCCCGGGGGCCTGTATACCCAGGGGCTTTGGCATACTAATGGCGCACCACCTCTAGATGCGCCATTAGTAATCAATACATTAATGGCGCACCACCCGGTGATGCGCCATTAGTAATTATGGCATACTAATGGCGACCGACAAGTGATGCGCCATTAGTATGCTTTGTCATACTAATGGCGCACTATCATGTGATGCGCCATTAGTATGAATATTAGGTTTTTTATTTTTTATTTTCTGTTTTTTGCACAGGTTACAAAATGTATAATTTGACAAAATATAGACAGCACACATCAACAATAGATTCATCAAATACAATAGAAGATTAGTCTTTGAATACAATTCATCATATTAGTCTCCGAATACAATTCATCATATTAGTCTCCGAATTGAATAGACCGAACAAAGATAGAACATTATATTACAAGTCTCGAGACCATGAGTAGCGAGTTTGTCTTCACATTACAAGTCGATATCGATCATCTAAACTACCATCACATAGAAGAGAGCTGCGGTCATCACGATGAGAATCATCACGATGAAACTCGTCTTCATCCGGTTCCTCCAGCGCTCCCTCCCCTCTCCCGCTAGGTAGCGGGCGTATCTAGATTCGGCCTCGGCCCTAGTGGTGTACCCTTTGTAACTGTTACCGCTGAATC
Organism: Aegilops bicornis; assembly: GCA_021605145.1. NCBI lineage: Eukaryota > Viridiplantae > Streptophyta > Magnoliopsida > Poales > Poaceae > Aegilops > Aegilops bicornis. Next base: position 57,985,564 of record CM038670.1, read on the forward strand.
GGTGAACCTGTCTCCGACACTCCTCCCAGTCATCGTAGACTCCGGGAACCTTACCCTTGTACACGACATACGCCGTCGGCATCGCTATGCACTAGCCAAACGAAACGTTAGTACCAATTCACAGACAATACATAAGCAATATATAAGTATGCAATGTAACGATCGGAAGAGAAAAGCAAGACATTAATAGCATCGATTACATCTAAGTTGAACGACTCGAAACCAAAGACACATACTACAAGTTCATTAAAGTTTAATTACAACATGAGCCAATCGATGTTTCAGAACTAGACAACTCGACTCAAGGGATCGGAGCGTGGATGAAGCCGCCGTCTATCGTGGGAGTCATGAAAGAACGGGCGTTGTCATCCTGCATTTGTAGCATTGTGTCGATGTCACTGTTGGACGGTTGATTTCTGAGGTAGAACTGCCCCGAGGTACGAAGCGACATCTTGATGGATGATTTCCGCAAACTCCATTTGGATGCGAAAGAATTCTTGTCGGAGGTCCGCGTCTGGATTGCCGACACGCCGCGGCCCAATCTTGGAGTTTACTCGGTAGCGGTTGATGATGGTCCCGCACGATCGCCCGCATGTGATGGATGGCGTAGTAGGCACCCTTCCGACCGCCAGCGGCTGCTTGACGAGCGTAACGTCAGATTATGGGAGAACACGTGCTTGCCGTGCTTACGAATAGGCCTGGTGAAGGTGCCTCCAGATTTGGCGAGCTGGGAGAACATCATCAAGAACCTTCTTGACATTTGTGTAGTCTACGTTCAATCGACGGTCCGGGTCGAAATACGTGGCCATGGAATATTTGGGGCTTAGGAGGATGAGCGTGCAACGTGTGTCACTGGAGAAAACACGGAATGTTAAAAGAAAAAACGATCGAAATGTAAGAATTCATATGTTACGAGCCGGTTGAGGAGGACTTACTCGGGAAAGTAAGGCACGAGGAAGTTATCCTTATCTTGGTTTGCCGTAATGACGCCTTGAGGTAAGAACTTCGCGACTTGCCGGTCCCCGCGCTGCCCAAGAACTTGGCACGCATGTAGAAGGGTCGACTATCGCGATGTCCGGTCTTGTCGCGAATGATCCGCATCTCCATACTCAAATAAAATAGCCGAACGAAGGTGTAGTGCAGCGGATGAAGGTTCAACATAGCGTGGATGTCATCAAAATGCAGGACGATCGTACGCTCGATGGAGTTATCCACAAAGCCCTTGCCCTCTGGCACCTTGGCCGCGAAAACCGGGTATGCCACATCCTTCTCCACGAGACGCAGCTTCTCCAAAGAAAGAACAACATCATGCAGACTCCACATGGCACCGGTTGCAGCATTGAGCATATTTGTCAGTAGCATCGCCCTACCCGCCACATGCACCCTCCTCGAGATATCCTGCGGTGAAGGTGGCCCGTCCTGAGCACGGATCGTACTTTGTGCCGGCTGGCTCGCACCCTTCTTAGTCTTTCTTTTGCGTGCCTTCTTCTTCTCCTGTAATGGGACCGAGTTTTGCTCACAGACCGCCTTCTTGAGTGGGTTGGGGCTGAGAATATTTCGCACCTCGCCTATCTCGAGGCTCGGTGAAGTCGGCAATGGAGGCGTCTCTGAGAGCTGAACGCCAGACGGCGCGCTGTTGCAACTTGGCTTCTCCAGCGGTATGAGCTAGATCGCACACGCCTTTTGTTGGGTTTGGTTCTTGAGAAGGAGGCCCCATGAAGTCGCCATCGCATCCATGCTCGGCAAAGTAATCTTGATCAACGTTGCCAAATGTATCATAGTCGTCGTCGTCGTCGTTCCGATCCTGTGCCATATGCATGTTTGGATCCAGTGGCATAGGGATGTCCGGCACCGTTACGGCGGTCTTGCCATGGGGCCGACTTGGCGCCGGCACGACTGGCGGTGTTGTCTTTGGGGTGGTGTCCCCCGCCCCCAAACGAATATGGCTCTTCGGCCAAAGCAGGGACCAGCTCAGGCAGGCGCTGAGGGTCATCACGTCATCATCGTCGGCCCCGACGGGTCGATTCGGAGGTAACAAGTCATCGCAGCCTGGCAGCACCCGAACCAGTTGAACCCTAAACAAGTTGGGTGGCATCTGGGTACCGTGGAACAAGGGGTTGCCCGGTTGAACGATTTTGCCCTTGGCGACATCGACCAACTCGTTGTTCACGTAGTGGAGGAGACTGCACGGAACGTCGGTGGCGCCCTGCGAAAACATGTAGGGCGTCAGGGATGCCCAGTCAAAGGCAAGGAGATGAAGTCCTCGGCCGAGAGAGGCTTTATTAGTTACCGTGATGATGGCGTCCAGCTCGGCTAATGTAGAGGCACCGCCAACGGCGGGCGTCACGATTGATGAGAGGGGTCGCTTGCTGCAGAGGTGCCTGCCGGCGTACACCCGGGTGCATTAAGCTCCCGTGCCGGCGTCGGAGACACCAATGCCGCCTCCGCCGGAGGCACCAATGGCCCCGCCATCGCATTATGCGAGTTGATGGCCGTGAAGCTAGGAATCGGGGGCGGCCCCTGTTGGCCGCCCGCAATCCACGCACTCAACCCCGAGATCAAGGTAGGCACAAGGGCGGTGATCGTCGCTCCGAGTCGTTGTTCCACTTGCTCTTGGACAATCTCCGGAATCCGCGCCACCTGTGCCTTGAGTTCTTGAACCTCTCGCGCCTGGCTTTCCGAGATGGTCTTTTTCTCCTTCCGCACACCAGCGGTATAGTATGGCCCCCATTTTGTCGAGGTTCGGTTTCACCATCGAACAGATCCTTGCGTTTCCTCCATGGGTCATCGTCGCGAAGCCACCTTCGATGTCCCATGAACACGGTTTTCGAAGATCTCTATCTAGCTGGCGATACGTTGTGTCATCCATGCACCTTACGCATCCAGAAAATCCGTGGACTACCTGCCCCGCGAGATATCCGTAATCGAGATAGTCGTGCACCGTCGTGAGCAGTGCGGCTCTCATAGGGAAATATTCTTTCTCTGCGGCGTCCCACGTATTGGCTGGCGTTTTCCACAGCGTGTCAAGCTCCTCTTTCGCAGCCCCAGATACAGATTGATGTCGTTCCTGGTTGTTTCGCCCTTCAATTAGCAGACTCCTGTGAATGTACTTCCTCTTCCTGCACATCCCGGGGGAAGGTTGTCCATCCACCCAAACACCGGTCAGGTGCTATGTGTGCTTCTCTGGCTGCCAAACGGATTGACTTCATCGGTGCTTGCGCCCAGCATGATGTTCCTTGGATCGCTCCCAAATTCCGAGTCTTCGGTTCAACGCTTGCCACCGCTCGCATCCTTAGGGTGACTCAACATCTTGTCTTTTTATCTATCTCCGGATCATTTGCGTCATCTTCCCGCTTCTTCTCCTCCCTATCCGGCGTGCCAACGCAGGAGCTTTGCTACCTTAGGGTCCGCGAAATAAGCGCTGCAGACGGGGAGTGATCGGAAAGTACCACACCACTTTTCGAGGAGCTTTCTTCCTCTTCTTGTATCGAGTGACGCCGCACACCGGACATATGGTAGACTCGCCGCGTGCTCGTCCCGATAAATGATGCAATTGTTCATGCACACATGGTATTTCACGTCGCGGTAAATCGAGAGGACACACGATTTTCTTCGCCTCCTCCAAACAGGTCGGGCACTTGTTCCCCTTGGGAAGACGTTCGTGCGAATGACATGTTCTCGCCGAAGCTACGCGCCGGTCATTTTGTGTTTTACCTTCATCTCCGAGCCATGAGCGTTACTTTCAGCGGGTATCCTCGGCCTGCATCCTTCATACAATGGAGTAACCGCGTCTAACTCAAGTTGATCCATCTTGGCTTTCTCTCGGGCGGCAGCTCTTGCGTTATCCGTGCAGCTTGAGAAGCAGCTCTTGAATATGAGGGTCCTGCACCCAGCCCATCGATGGTCCAGCGTCGTCGCTCCGCCGCATCATCATCTTCATGATCATGCCCGTCGCCTGCTCCGCATCTTCCTCATCATCATGTCCTGCATCTTCTACACGATGATCGTACAAGATCACAGTCGTGATCATCTCCTGGATTCTTTGTCTTCTCGCCCCCCCGAGCCGGGGGGGTTGTCTTGCTGCCCTTCCTCAATACTTGCCCGTCCCCCAATGAAGAAGTTGGAGTCATCTTCATAACCTTGCCACCGATAGCCATCCATGAAACCACGCAACATCAGGTGGTCCCGCACCTGCCCGGAATCCGGGTCCGCAATAAGGCTCTTCAACTTGCATCTTCGACACGGACATCTTATCTCTGTCTCGTTCTTTTGAAGCATCTCGGCCTTCATGACCTCAAAAACCTATTCACGATGCCTTCGGTCATCGTGCGGACCATGGTCACCTGCGGGGTAGAGCAAAACGATATTTTAGAACCAAATAAAAATTTGGCATGACTTTCCCTAAAAATAGGACCAAAAAGAATGCTTAATGCCAAAATTCTCGCCGAAACGGAAATGAATCAACATTCCGGCAAAATATTGGCAACTATCGCATTTCAAATACCGTACACCTCCAAACACAAACACATATGCAACACCACAAACATATGCAACACCAGAACATACATAGATCTAGCTAGGCCGTAAAAAGTGCATGTGCACATTGTTGTAGGGAGAACAACCTAAATATAGCTTCCCCTTACTTACCTATTAAAACAAGGTAATTTAACCACTTAATTTGAATGAATCTATGGTGGAAATGAGGTGAAAAGAGGAGGCACCCGAGACAAGGAGGAGGTGGAGAGAATGAAGTGGGGAGAAAGTGAGTGTGTGGGTAGGAGAGGCTGCCCCAAATATCTTGTTGCTGCCCACTTACTAATGGCGCACCTCTTGCAGTGCGCCATTAGTAGTTACAACTACTAATGGCGCACCTAAGCGGGATGCGCCATTAGTATGTTTGGATAGGCGCACTAGTTCAAAAAAAAATTCTATACTAATGGCGCACCCACTGCCTGGTGCGCCATTAGTAGTTACAACTACTAATGGCGCACATTGGCAGGATGCGCCATTAGTAAGTTTGGATAGGCGCGCTTGTTCAAAAAAAAAATTTATATACTAATGGCGCACCAACTGCCTGGTGCGCCATTAGTATGTTTGGATAGGCGCGCGAGTTCAAAAAAAAATTCTATACTAATGGCGCATCCGCAGCATGGTGCGCCATTAGTAGTTACAACTACTAATGGCGCACTTGGGCGGGATGCGCCATTAGTATGTTTGGACAAAGCGCTAGTTAAAAAAAAATTTTTGATACTAATGGCGCACCCTTTGCCAGGTGCGCCATTACTAGTATAAACTCTAATGGCGCATCAGATTGTGGTGCGCCATTAGTATATACTAATGGCGCACCAGCTGTCTGGTGCGCCATTAGTGTCAATCCCATATATAGCCCTTTTTCTAGTAGTGTGAGGTAAACTACTCACACATCATCGGAGAGGCTATCGTGTTGATGTAGAAGCCCTCCGTGATCAATGCCCCCTCCGGCGGAGCGCCAGAAAAGGCCACAAGACGGGATCTCACGGGTACAAAAGGTTGCGGCGGTGGAACTAGGGTTTCGAGGTGCTCCTGGATGTTTTCGGGGTACGTAGGTATATATAGGAGGAAGAAGTAGGTCGGTGGAGCCACGGGGGGCCCACGAGGGTGGAGGACGTGCCCAGGGGGTAGGTGCGCCCCCTACCTCGTGGCTTCCTCGTCTGCTGCTTGATGTCCACTCCAAGTCCTCTGGATTACGTTTGTTCCAAAAATCACGTTCCCGAAGGTTTCATTCCATTTGGACTCTGTTTGATATATTTTTTCTGCGAAACACTGAAATAGGCAAAAAAACAACAACTTGGGCTAGGCCTCCGGTTAATTGGTTAGTCCCAAAAATAATATAAAAGTGTATGATGAAGCCCAATAATCATCCAAAACAGAATATATAATCGCATGGAACAATAAAAAATTATAGATATGTTGGAGACGTATCACCTGACTGCGGAGATCCCCCACCGGCTCCCTGCTAAGGGGCAGGTTATCCCTACACGAAAATCCGGCAAGAGGGTTGTGTTCATCCCTCACTTCCTCCGCAGGCTAGGGTTTGCTCTCCATCCCTTCGTTTGCAGCCTTATGTTCTATTACGCACTAGATTTTCACGATCTTGCTCCGGACTCCTTTCTCCACATCTCGGCGTTCATCGTCGTGTGTGAAGCCTTTCTCCGAATCCCCCACACTTCGGCCTATGGCTCAGGACTTTCAATGTGACGCCGAAGATAATCAATGGGGAGCAGGCGGAGTGTGGTGGCGCCAGGGTGAGCAAGCTTGCCAATCCTATCTGGCCAAAAGGCACCTTCACGGAAACCTCCAACTTATGGCAACAGGAGTGGTTCTATGTCACCGAACCCCGCGGTACCAAATGGGAAGCCGCGCCTGCATTTTGATCTGGCCCTCCACTACGGCTCGCACCATGGATCAACAAGGGGCCAGACTGGGGATCAACGGACGAAGTGCAGACACTGCAAAGCCGTATCCGGAGCATCCTTGAAAAGGACACCGGCCTCATCAACGTAATTCCGGTGATGCTAGTCCGCCGAATCCTCCCGTGCCAGCGACGGCCTCTCCGCATGTGGGAGTTCAATCAGGAAGGACAGCGGACTCTTCAGCAATTCTTCGGCACAACGCACGAAGGTATGTGGAAACTTTTCTTCAAGTCGCGTAAGCAGTGGCCGGACACATCCGAAGACGTCGGTCTCGACTGCAACCATCCGGATACCTCGGTAAGCACCCGATTTCTGAACGCAACTCGGCTGACTCCCCATAGCAATGTACTGAGGGGTTTTATCTTCGACCAGGGCTGGATAAACAAGATGGAGCGAATTAGGTGTTTGGCTCCACTTCCTGAAAACTCAACTGATCCTGTGTTGACGAGGATGCTAGCCCCGGCGCCGTATCAAGTGCCGGCGCAGGAGGACAAGAAGAAGAGCAAACAGGTCGGAGGTGACCTCCACCCTAAAGGCATACTGGACGCTATGTCCGGGGAGACTGAAGCTCCCTCCTTCGAAGATGAAGATGAAGGGGAAGAAGATGGTGATAACCCTTCTCCCCACGGGAAGAAAAGGACTGCCCCCGTAGACTTGGAGGTGGAGGCACCCAATTAAGAGAGGGAAAATATCCCTGTCAGATGGTTTGGGTTCGGAAGCCGATGTCACTGCAAAGCACCTTCACAAGCCCCTTCCGGGACCGTAAGTGAACAAGGATGTTCTAGTCATATTCCGTTCTTTCAAGTTACAAGGGTAACCTTTAAACTATATGTTTGCAGTCCAGCCCGCTGCCCTCCTCCACAATCCTCCTCATCGGGGACTTGTCTCCGGGGATGATGGAAAGCGAGACGCCTCCACCAACTTCCTCGCCCCTTAGGGTGGACGACTTCGAGGTGTCATCCCGGAGAGTCTCCCGCGACCATCAGACGTGCGGGGGACAATGAAGACAGTATCCGATGATAATACATTGACCATCAAGGGCCCAGGGGGTGCAGCCACCGCGGGGACCAAAAATAAGGGTCCTGAACAATCCGGCGTATAGCCGAAGAAGACTCTAGGGTCGAGTAGGCGTATCCCTTTGAAGGGAGTCTGTACTCCCACAACAACCTCCAGGAATCCGGAGGTGCCGGACACTGTGATGGACACATTACAAAGTGTTTCTATCTCAGAGGAACATCATACCTTGATGGGTACGATAATTGAGAGGATTCTGTCCGTGAGAGGCGGATTGAATGATGCCTTCATGAGTCTGCTGAGAGGTTTCGAGGTATGTAACATCTGCACCATTCTTTGAATGCAAAATGCGCCTGTGTATAGATAGTAGCCCCTGAGACTCTGGCCGGCTTCCACAGGGAGGCGATCAGAGGATCAAAAGATATGCTCAGGTAGTAACATAGTTATCTTTAAAACAGGCTGTTATACCAATGTCGACCACCCAAGATGCAGAAGTTGCAAATCTGAAGCATAAACTTGAGTCAACTGATGAGGATATTACTCTTATTAACCGACGGCTTGACGAGGCGCAAGGTATGTGTTGGGATAGCCCGCTTATGCATGTATAATAATATGAGCGCGAAGCTGCGATTTATACACTGTGACATGCCTAACTATAGATGGTGCTGCCGCGGTTGAGACCCTTCGGGCTGAGCTTGCCCGGTCCAAGGAGCAGGCCAGAGTGAGCAATGCGGCTTCTAAGAAAGCAGCTGCTGACTTAAAGGCCGAACAGGCCGCTCGGTGCCAGTGTGAGGAGAGAATATCTGCCATAGAGCAAGAGCTAAAGGATGTCACTGGCAAGTGCAAATCACTTGAGGAGGACAACAAAGCCAGGGTAACCAAACTTGACAAGGCCTTACAAGAGGCGAGGGAAGCTCGATCAGAGTCTAGAGCGACTCGAGAGGAGATCCGTCAAGCTGGAGAGACAGCGGCTGGTAAGCCATTTCTTTTACAGACGAATTTCGACGACCCGAAGTATGCTCAGCTTAATCAAATGTGGAGTTCTCCAAATGCGTTCTTGGATCTGCCGAAGAGTGTCAATGATGCGGCGCAATTGTTCCAAGCATAGGAAGGACGCGCTCCGGAGAGGCTTTTCTGGTCGCAATTCAACGTGTCACGACGTCCGGTGTTGCTGAATGAACAGATGGCCCAGTGGGCCGAGCTCCATAGGATGTCCGCGGCTGCCATGAAGGACGCTGTGGTCCGGCTATGGCCGGCCGAACCCATTCCGAATAGTTATTTCGGTTTGGTGCAGCGGCTTGTTGATGTAGTGCCGCGTATTCACGCTGTCAAGCGGTCGGTGTGCATAGAAGGTGCCCGGATGGCCTTCGCCCGCGTCAAGATGTACTGGGCAAAGATGAAGGCCACCGATGTTGCAACCCAGGGTCCGCCCGGAGGCAAGGACCGTCGCACGCCGGAGAATTATTTGGAGGACGTCCTAGAGGGCCCTCACTTGATAGAGGGTCAATGCTCGAAGGATATTATGTTCGAATAAATGTACCGAAGTTATAAGAATAATAGTATGATACGTTAAGGCTGTGTTAGATTTATACCTTTGCCTGAAATTTATTTCCTCCTGTGCGGTCGTTTTCATCTGAAAGTTTGCCATTTGTCGGCTTCAGCCCCCTCGCATATAATGCAGGGGTGTTCGGAATTAGCACCTGATCACTCTTGACCAAACGTCTTGGTCCGGAACGGAGGTGTCGGTGCGGCGAACTAGGAAATCGGACTATAGGGCTTTAACACCTTCACTTAGCCATAGGAGTTCTACGGTGGGTCTAAAATGTAGCCCCTAGTGTGTACGCAGTTATCCAAATACGGTTGCGTTACATAGTTGACCGGAAAAATGGTCCTTCGTGTAATACGGAAGGAATCGCAAAAGATTCTAATAAGTCGCCGAGTGGTTGACCAGCTCTCGCCGCATCATGACAGTCAGTTTTCGGCTTTCTCTACTGAGGTGCTTAACCAGGTGAACCGGAAACACAATCGCAGTAGTTCTCCCTTTACTACCCTAGACGATAAGACGTAACGTAAGGTAGTAAGCACAGGAGCCGGGCAACCCAACTATTGACCAAAGACATGATTTGGAGCTGATGCATATAATGCCAAACTCGTGATGCCGAAGTATGCTATAGACCTGTTAGAACTTTTTCGGCAACCCATATGTGCCGTATTGAGCCCCTGGCAATTTGTGCCAAGGTGGGTGCGTGAAACAACCGAAGGGGCAGAAAACAGTTTTATGCGGAAAAGCAAATACCGAGGACGGATTGTGTTCACTAAAATCTAATTGATACGTTTGAACGCAATCTTTACAGATTATAACACTACCACCCAGGACATTTTACATGTCGGGGGTCGAAGGTTGAGGGAAAAAGGCTTAATACATGTGTCAAATAGAGTGTTTGGTCTACAAAAAATCTTTTGGACCTCCTGTCGCACGTCTGCGTTGCCTTTGCGTCAGCAAAAAGGACTCCCTGGGAAGGATTGATCTTCGGTTATTTGTGCGAAACCAGACTCAGAAAGAGTCCTTGAAGTTCGTGCGGTTTTTGATTCACCTGTGGCAAAGGATACTAAAATAGTTTAAAAAAGAGAAAAAGCTAAAGTCCAGATGAACTGCTTTGTAGGCATCTCCGTATTGTTCCTCCGCCGATGACCAAGGTATTTTGAGTGCGTAATTGTGCATCCGCGGTACAAACTCCGCGGGTATTGGAGGCGAACGACGGAGGAGGAATGATACGTCTCCAACGTATCTATAATTTTTGATTGCTCCATGCTATATTATCTACTGTTTTGGGCAATATTGGGCTTTATTATCCACTTTTATATTATTTTTGGGACTAACCTATTAAACGGAGGCCCAACCCAGATTTGCTGTTTTTTGCCTATTTCAGTATTTTAAGGAAAAGGAATATCAAACGGAGTCGAAACGGAATGAAATCAACTGGAGAAGTTATTTTTGGAAGGAAAGCCACTGGATAGACTTGGGCTCTACGTCAGGAGATACGGGAGGTGCTCACGAGGGTCGGGGGCGCGCCCCCTCCCTTGGGCGCGCCCCCTGCCTCGTGGGGCCCCCGAAGCTCCACCGACATACCCCTTGCACCCATATATACCTACTTATCGTAAAACTTCCAGAACAGAAGATAGATCAGGAGTTCCGCCGCCGCAAGCCTCTCAGAGCCACCAAAACCTCTCGGGAGCCCGCTTCGACCTCACGGAGGGGGAACCCATCACCGGTGGCCATCTTCATCATCCCGGCGCTATCCATGACGAGGAGGGAGTAGTTCACCCTCGGGGCTGAGGGTATGTACCAGTAGCTATGTGTTTGATCTCTCTCTCTCTCTCGTGTTCTCTCTCATGTTCCCTCTATGGCACGATCTTGATGTATCCTGAGCTTTGCTATTGTAGTTGGATCTTATGATGTTTCTCCCCCTCTACTCTCTTGTGATGAATTGAGTTTCCCATTTGAAATTATCTTATCGGATTGAGTCTTTTATGAGAACACTTGATGTATGTCTTGCCGTGCTTATCTGTGGTGACAATGGGATATCATGTGCCTCTTGATGTATGTTTTGGTGACCAACTTGCGGGTTCCGCCCGTGAACCTATGTATAGGGGTTGGCACACGTTCTTGACTCTCGGGTAGAAACTTTGGGGCACTCTTTGAAGTACTTTGTGTTGGTTGGATGAATCTGAGATTGTGTGATGCATATCGTATAATCATGCCCACGGATACTTGAGGTGACAATGGAGTATCTAGGTGACATTACGGTTTTGATTGATTTGTGTCTTAAGGTGTTATTCTAGTACGAACTCTTTTATAGATTGATCCGAAATAATAACTTTGAGGTGGTTTTGTACCCTACCATAATCTCTACGTTCGTTCTCCGCTATTAGTGGCTTTGGAGTGACTCTTTGTTGCATGTTGAGGGCTTGTTATATGATCTATCTATGTTATTATTGTTGAGAGAACTTGCACTAGCGAAAGTATGAACCCTAGGTGAGGGAGTACCTGACTAGGGGATGTCCGGATAGCCGGACTATCGTCACGGTCGGACTCCAAGACTATGAAGATACAAGATTGAAGACTTCGTCCCGTGTCTGGATGGGACTTTCCTTGGCGTGGAAGGCAAGCTTGGCGATACAGATATGTAGATCTCCTACCATTGTAACCGACTCTGTGTAACCCTAACCTATCAGGTGTCTATATAAACCGGAGGGTTTTAGTCCGTAGGAAGAACAACAATCATACCATATGCTAGCTTCTAGGGTTTAGCCTCCTTGATCTCGTGGTAGATCCACTCTTGTACTACCCATATCATCAATATTAATCAAGCAGGAGTAGGGTATTACCTCCATCGAGAGGGCCCGAACCTGGGTAAAAACATCGTGTCCCTTGTCTCCTGTTACCATCCGCCTAGCCGCACAGTTCGGGACCCCCTACCCGAGATCCGCCGGTTTTGACACCGACATTGGTGCTTTCATTGAGAGTTCCTCTGTGTCATCACTGATAGGCCCGATGGCTCCTTCGATTATCAACAACGACGCGGTCCAGGGTGAGACCTTTCTCCCTGGACAAATCTTCGTATTCGGCGGCTTTGCACTGCGGGCCTATTCGCTTGGCCATCTGGAGCAGATCGAAAGCTATGCCCCTGGCCATCAGGTCAGATTTGGAAGTTTGAACTATACGACCGATATCCGCGGAGAATTGATCTTCGACGGATTCGAGCCACAGCCAAGCGTGCCGCACTGTCTCGATGGGCATGATCTAGTTCTGCAGCCGAACAGTGCCTTGGAGGCCGCACCAGCATCCGCTCGGACCCTTAATCCAGAGCCAGATTCCCCGATCGAGGACGAGTGGTGGGACACCGCCTCGGGGGTTATAATCTCTACGGCGATTGAGCCGAACTCCACCCCTGTCCTTTGCGAAGACCTCGACTCCAGGGTGCCGGACTCCTCTCCGGACTCCGAACCCTCCGCGCCCCTGCCAATCGAATCCGATTGGGCGCCCGTTATGGAGTTCACTGCCGCGGACATCTTTCAGCACTCGCCCTTTGGCGACATTCTGAATTCGCTAAAGTCTCTCTCTTTATCCGGAGAGCCCTGGCCGAACTACGGACAGGAAGGTTGGGATGCGGACGGCGAAGAAATTCAACGCCCACCAACCACCCACTTTGTAGCCACTGTCGATGATTTAACCGACATGCTCGACTTCGACTCCGAAGACATCGACGGTATGGACGACGATGCCGGAGACGACCAAGACCCAGCGGCTACAGGGCACTGGAAGGCCACCTCGTCATACGACATATACATGGTGGATATCCCAAAAGATGGGAACGGCGATGGAACAACGGAGGATGACCCCTCCAAGAAACAGCCGAAGCCCCGACGTTAGCGGCGCCGCTCTAAATCCCGCCACAATAAAAACGGTGATTCCGGCACGGGAGATAATAACACCCGTACAGGTGCGAAGAGAACCCCTCAGCCAGGACTCAACGCAGAGGAGGGAGAAGCAAATCCGCACGACGGTCTGGCGAGAAAGAGAGGTCGAGGACGATAATTATGCGCCTCCCTCCGAAGAAGAGGCAAGCCTCGACGACGACGAATTTATCGTGCCTGAGGATCCCGCCGAACAGGAGCGTTTCAAACGCAGGCTCATAGCCACGGCAAGCAGCCTCAAGAAAAAGCAGCAACATCTTAGAGCTGATCAAGACCTGCTAGGCTGAGATGGATCAAGTCCTTGCAGCCTAAGAGTATGAACTCGAACGCCCCTCCAAAAGCTACCCCAAACGCAGGCCGTTGCCTCGACTAGAGGAGGAAGCACCCAAGTCACCAGCGCATGACATGGCAGACCGGCCACCCCGTGGCCGCGACAGAGAAGCCTCTCGGCCCTCTTCTCAAGCCACACCCTGACGCCGCTCAAAAAGTACCAAGGCATGGGAAAACGCGCCGGACTTGCGAGATATATTGGAGGATAAGGCAAAACATACAAGATCGATCTACGGATCGCGTGGGCACCCAACGACGCGGGATGATTACCGTCGCGCGGATACAGCAAACCCGGCGGGCGAACATAGTAGACAAAGCTCATATGAGCTACGCCGTGATATAGCCCAATACAGGCGCCAAGACACCCACTATGCTTCACAGATGAAGTAATGGATCATCAAATCCCTGAGGGTTTCAAACCCGTAAACATCGAATCATACGATGGTACCACAGACCCTGCGGTCTGGATCGAGGATTATCTCCTCCATATCCACATGGCCCGCGGTGATGATCTACATGCCATCAAATACCTCCCACTCAAGCTTAAAGGACCAGCTCGGCATTGGCTCAACAGCTTGCCAAAGAATCAATTGGTTGTTGGGAGGACACGGAAGCCGCATTCCTTGATAACTTCCGGGGCACATATGTACGACCACCAGACGCCGATGACCTTAGCCACATAATCCAGCAGCTAGAAGAATCGGCCGACAATTACGGACACGGTTCCTAACAAAGAAAAAATCAAATCGTTGACTGTCCGGATGCGAGGCCCTTGCAGCCTTCAAACATAACATCCATGACGAGTGGCTTGCCCGGCACCTAGGACAGAAAAGCCAAAATCCATGGCAGCCCTCACAACACTCATGACCCGCTTTTGTGCGGGAGAGGACAACTATCTAGCTCGAAGCAACAACTTGGCCAAACATCCTGATAGTTCGGATACCAAGGACAGAAATGGCAGGTCGCGTCGCAACAAGAACAAGCGCCGCATTAACGGCGATAACACTAAAGATACGGCCGTCAATGCTGGATTCGGAGGCTCTAAACCCGGTCAGCGGAAGCAGCCATTCAAAAGAAATACCCAGGGCCCGTCCAACTTGGACCGAATACTCAATCGCTTGTGCGGATACATGGCACCCCGAAAACCAGCCAATCACACCAACAAAGACTGTTGGGTGTTCAAGCAAGCAGGCAAGTTAAGTGTCGAACTCAATGAAAAGGGGCTGCATAGCGATGACGAGGAAGAGCCCCGGCCGCTGAACAATAGAGGACAGAGGGGTTTTCCCACGCAAGTGCGGACGGTGAACATGATATACGCAACCCATATACCCAAAAGGGAACGGGCGTGCACTAAGGGACGATATGCGATGGAGCCGATCGCCCGAAGTTCAACCCATGGTCTTCCTGCCCGATCACCTTCGATCGAAGGACCACCCCACTAGCATCCGTCACGCGGCGGTTTTGCCGCATTGGTTCTTGACCCAATTATCGACGGATTTCACCTAACCAGAGTCCTCGATGGACGGCGGCAGCAGCCTAACTCGCTTTATCGTGAAATAGTGCGCCAAAATGTGCATAGACCCTCAAGGATTAAACCTACAAAACGACCTTTAAAGGCGTCATACCGGTGTAGAGGCCAGTTATGCGGGCTCGCCATTACACTCGAAGTGGTCTTCGGATCCCGGATAACTTCCGAGCGAAGAGTTAATCTTCGACATCGTCCCATTCCGCAGCAGCTATCATGCACTGCTCGGACGAACCGCATTGGCAAAGTTCAATGCGGTGCCGCACTACGCATACCTCAAGCTCAAGATGCCAAGCCCTCGAGGAGCAATCATGGTCAATGGAAACACCGAACGCTCTCTCCGAGCGGAGGAGCACACGGCGACCCTCATGGCGGAGGTACAAAGCAGCCTCTCACAGCAATTCTTGAGTCCGGCCACTAAGCGTCCGGACAACATCAAGCGCCGCCGAGTAACCTACAACAAGACCGCTGGCACGATTCAAGCATCGCCAGCGTAGCAATCCGCCCCAACCCGCCCTCGCGAAATTGCGAAGCTAGTATTACGCATACATAATTATGCTCTGGAGATACCATGGGCATATGGGGAGGGCAAGACCACGGCACGCCAAGAATGCGGCTCGACCGCACTGTGGCTCCGATTGTGTCATTCTTTTTCTTTTTTTCCTTTTTTCTTCCTTTTTCTTACTTTCAGGACTCTGTCTTTCATCAGTCCTGTCCGGCACTAGAACCGCCGAACTCACGATGCAACAGCCAGGGAAGCAGAAAGCCACGTCAAGTGGTCAGGTGGTCTCTATTACGAGCATTATACCTGTTTTACATACCATCCCGCAGCTTACCCCTGGAGGGGGACATGTTAGATAGTCCCATCCCTTGCTTATCGCACTATTTGTATCGCTCTGCTCCCATTGCAGTACCTTTTTGAATAAACAATACATAGCTTTTGCTTATTATTGCTCTACTTCCTTTATATATACATATGTTCATTTCACGACATGTTGCAACCGTACACTTTGGTACGGCCAATACACCAGGGCTTAAGTATCCCAAAATTATGGTGTGATAAGTCCGAACACTTTCACAAGTGCGGCACCCGAACTTATAGCATTATATGAATTGGCTCCGAATCATGTCTTGGGTCAATAGTTGGGTTTGCCCGGCTCCGTGTTTTGGTACCTTACGTTCCGCTATATCGGCTAAGGTAGCACCGGAGAACCATCGCGATTGTGCCCAGCTTGAGCTGGGTCGAGCACCTCGATGGAGAAAGCTAAAACTGACCGTCATGATAGGGCGAGAGCCGATCGCTGTTCGAGAGGTTTTTCGGGTCCCTAAAGACTTATGCCGCTTAGAGCGAGGAACCGGAATTGTCCGGCCAAAGGCGTGGATAGCGCCCGAACTCGGTCTTCCGAATACTAGGGGCTTCGCGAAATTTAAAATTATAGAATTCTATGGCTAAGTGAGAGTGTTCAAGCATTATAAGTCCGGTTGCCTTGTTCGTTGTGTTGAGCGCCTCCTAGATGGACCCAACAATGGGAACAAGAGTGCTCAAGTTTATCCCGAACACCCCAAAGACTTTCGTGGCATGGGGGCTGAAGCCAACGACTTGCCATCTCTCAAATTTGATAAACGGCCGCACCGAAGGTAATATTTTAAATTAATAAGCATTGCTTAGCGCATATGAACAAGTTTTCAGCGTATAGGATAACAAATGCGAGTGTATTCAAAAGCTACATCTTTGGAGCACTCATCCGCTATTCGGCGGGCACCCTTCAGCAGGCCCTCATAGTACATTTCGGGCGTGCGATGCTCATGACCCTTCGGTGGCCCGTCCGTCACAAGCCTCTCCGCATCCGGCTTGCCCCAGTGCACTTTAGCACGGGCAAGGGCCCGACGGACACCTTAATGCAAACGAAGCGCTTGATGACTTCAAGCCACGGACAGGCATCCACCAGCCGCTGCACCAAGCCGAAGTAGCTCCCGGGCATGGCCTCCAATGGCCACGGCCGCACTATAAGGCCCTTCATGGCCTGTTCGGTGACCTTGTGGAGCTCTACCAGCTGCTTCAGCTGGTCGCTCAG
The DNA here is from genome assembly GCA_021605145.1 of Aegilops bicornis. NCBI lineage: Eukaryota > Viridiplantae > Streptophyta > Magnoliopsida > Poales > Poaceae > Aegilops > Aegilops bicornis. Next base: position 58,002,438 of record CM038670.1, read on the forward strand.
GGGCACCGAATGTTCGGCCTCAGCATACTGAGACCAGAACACCTTTTCCGTCGAGCTCCCCTCCTTGGCGCGGTAGAATGCGGCAGCATCAGACACACTACGGGGCAAATCTGCGAATGCTCCTGGAGAGCTCCGAATCTGGGTAAGTAATAGGTAATTCACTTTCACGTGCTTGCTTTGCATAAAGAATGCCTTACCCGCCGCTATCTTCTTCAGCGACTCAATTTCTTGGAGGGCTTTTTGGGCCTCGGCCTTAGCAGCTTTGGCACTTTCAAGAGCCGAGGCGAGCTCGGACTCTCGAGTCTTCGAGTCACGCTCCAAACCCTCGTGTTTTTCCACGAGAGCTTGGAGCTCTTGCCGTACCTTGGCCAGCTGCGCCTCCCCCTTCTCTCGCTCGGTGCGCTCCGCGGCCGCTTTGTTTTCGGCCACGGACACCGCCTCCTTCAGGGTCGCCACCTCGTTCGTGGCCCCTGTAGTACCCAAGTTATTCCTGTTATTTTTTGCAACCAAAACCTTTTCTATAAGGTATTTCTTTAATAAGGTATTACTTACCTTCTTTGTCCTTGGCTTCTTGGCTTGTCCGAGCTCGTTCTCGGACCGCTCGAGGTTCTGCTTCAATGCATTGACCTCCGCAGTCTGTGCGGCAGAGGTCAGCAGCGCAGCCTGCATTCCCATATTGACATACTTATGTTAGACTCCTGCGTATATCTTTTTAGATCCTTAGTCCGTCTTTTCTTTCCGAACACCGAACTAAGCATCAGGGGCTACTGTCTATGCGGTAATATTTTTACATATTCTAAACTTACCTCAAAGCCTGTTAGAAGGCTGGTACATGCTTGGTCGATCCGCTCTTGGCGGATCGAACCGTCGGATCACCGCACTCATAACAAGGCGGTGCTCCTCCTCGATGGAGGCGCTGTTGAGCGCCTCCGATGCAATCCGGTGCCTCCGGTTGGACGGAGGACACCGGCGTCTTACCCTTCTTGCGAAGGATCCGTTGTCCGCACTTCGGAACTGCTGATGGTTCCGGCATGGAGTCCGGACGAGGGTCGGGCTTAGAGCCCCTGGGGGTCTTGCCCCCCGCGCGCCTGGAGTCCGGGAGGTTGCCTTGTGGCACCTCCTGCGCTACCTCCTCTTGACCAAGCCCCCCTTGGGGCCCCGCCGCGGCGTCGTCCGCAGCGTGAGGCGAGGAGGCGGTTGGAAGCGAAGCGCTCTCCATTTCCGACGAGCCCAGTGACCCGCTCGATGAATCGGCGAACTCGCCCTTGGGCGGGCTGCACAGTTGTTCCACATTAGAGAACACTATACAATAATAAGAAGCCATGGGTATCTGGATACTTACGATCTCGCCAGGGGCTTGGCCCTTGTAGGCCAATCCTCCTCGTCGCTGTCGACGTTGGTGGAGAAGTCCGGAGGAAGGGTTCTTCCCTTCTTGAACCCTCCGGCCTCCCCAGTTGGGGTGGCCTTCCTTTTCTTCTCCTCCCCCGCTGGGGGAGGAGCTTCTTCTTCTTCCTTCTCGTCCTCAGGAGAAGATTCTGCTTCAAAATTCAGTGAATCTGTCCGGACGTCTTCAGTCAGTCCTGTCAAAAATTAGGGAGTTTTAGATCCCACATAGAGTCAATCTATGAAAAAAGAGTCCCGTAAAGGGTAAAATAACTTACCTCACCGGCTGGATGCCGCGAGCTGTATCCGCGATCTTTGGTAGCGGATGCTGGGGCTTCAGCGCCCTTGAACAGCACCTTCCAGGCATCTTCGTACGTAGTGTCGAAGAGCCGGCTCAAGGTTCGGTGTTGTGCCGGATCGAACTCCCACAAATTGAAGGCCCGTTGTTGGCATGGGAGAATCCGGCGGATGAGCATCACCTGGATTACGTCGACAAGCCTGAGATTCTTGTCCACCAGGTTTCGGTCGCATGTCTGGAGTCCGGATAGCTCTTCCCAATTCCCCCACGTCAGGCCCGTCTCTTTCCATGACGAGAGCTGTGTGGGGAAGCCAGATCTGAATTGGGGCCGCCACCCATTCGGGTCGCGTGGCTCGGTGATGTAGAACCACCCGAAGTCCACCCCTTTATTGTCTCCACAAAGGCGCCCTCGAGCCATAGGACCTTGGCCATCTTGCCAACCATGGCGCCTCCGCACTCCGGCAGCGGCCGCCCACTTCCTTCGGCCGGACGTTGAAGATCTTCAGCCATAAGCCGAAGTGGGGCTGGATGCAGAGGAAGGCCTCACACACGACGATAAATGCCGAGATGTTGAGGATGAAATTCGGGGCCAGGTCGTGGAAGTCCAGGCCATAGTAGAACATGAGCCCCCGGACAAATGGGTGAAGTGGAAAACCTAGTCCGCGGAGGAAGTGGGGGAGAAACACCACCCTCTCATGGGGCCCAGGGGTCGGAATGAGCTGCCCCGCGTTGGGCAGCCTGTGCGCGATGTCGCCGGACAGGTATCCGGCCTCCCGCAGTCTTGTGATGTGCCCCTCCGTGATGGAGGAGGCCATCCACCTGCCTCCTGCTCCTGACATGGTTGGAGAAGGTTGAGGTGGGATGTGCGGACTTGGGCGTTGGATCTCGAGTGCGCGGAAATGGATAAGCAAAGGAGGAAGATGGCGTAGGTGAAAGGGTGGATCCTTATCCCCTTATATGGACTGACGAAGCTATGCGTCCCCCACCAGCCTGGTAAAACTCGCTTATTTCCCAAGCGCCGTAATCAATGGCGCGGATGGGTTACCCACGTCCGTATTGATGAGAATCCCGGAGTAAGGGGGCACGATCTATGCTTTGATAAGACGTGCCAAGGAAACCGCCTCGCTAAACACGCTGAGGTCGAACAGTAAAAAACGATTCATATAAAGGCTTGGCCGTGGTGTGATGTCACGCCGCGGAATATGTCAGCAGATCTATGCAAAAATTATTCTCTCTACGGTGTTATGTGGAACTTGTTTTGAAGAGCCGGACATTATCCTTGTGTTCAAAACATTCTATGAAGTATTCGGAGGAGGAACCCTCCTTGCCATGCCGAAGACAATATGTGCGCCGGACTCGTCATCATTGAAGCCTGGTTCGAGGCTCTTGAGGAGTCCCGGACTAGGGGGTGTCCGGATAGCAGGACTATCGTCACGGCCGGACTCCAAGACTATGAAGATACAACATTGAAGACTTCGTCCCATGTCCGGATGGGACTTTCCTTGGCATGGAAGGCAAGCTTGGCGTCTGAGATATGTAGATCTCCTACCTTGGTAACCGACTCTGTGTAACACTAACCTATCCGGTGTCTATATAAACCGGAGGGTTTTAGTCCGTGGGGACGAACAACAATCATACCATAGGCTAGATTCTAGGGTTTAGCCTCCTTGATCTCGTGGTAGATCCACTCTTGTACTACCCATATCATCAATATTAATCAAGCAGGAGTAGGGTATTACCTCCATCGAGAGGGCCCGAACCTGGGTAAAAACATCGTGTCCCTTGTCTCCTGTTACCATCCGCCTAGACGCACAGTTCGGGACCCCCTACCCGAGATCCGCCGGTTTTGACACCGACACTAGGCCTTGTTTCCTATCATTGCAATACCGTTTACGCTCACTTTTACCTTTAGTTACCTTGCTGTTTTAATTATTTCAGATTACAAATACCCTTATCTACCATCCATATTGCACTTGTATCACCATCTCTTCGCCGAACTAGTGCACCTATACAATTTACCATTGTATTGGGTGTGTTGGGGACACAAGAGACTCTTTGTTATTTGGTTGCAGGGTTGTTTGAGAGAGACCATCTTCATCCCTCGCCTCCTACGGATTGATAAACCTTAGGTCATCCACTTGAGGGAAATTTTCTCTTGTCCTACAAACCTGTGCACTTGTAGGCCCAACAACGTCTACAAGAAGAAGGTTGTGTAGTAGACATCAAGCTCTTTTCTGGCGCCGCTGTTGCGAGGTGAGTGCTTGAAGGTATATCTTTAGATCTTGCAATCGGATCTTTTTGTTTCTTGTTTTATCACTAGTTTAGTTTATAAAAGAAAACTACAAAAAATGGAATTGAGTTTTTCTCATACGCTTCGTCTTTTTAATATCTTTCGTGAGTATGATGAAAGGAAAATTGTGCCAAAGTGTTAGAAGAAAAATGCATTAAATTGTTTGGCACTAGATCTTTGTATGATGAGCATGATTGCAATGTTGTTAGTATGAATTCCTTGAATATCCATGATGCTAATAATATGCAAGGCCACAAGCTTGGGGAAGCTATGTTTGATGAAGATGATATTTTTTGTCCCCCAAGTTTTGATGAGCAAATTTATTATGATGAAAGCATGCCTCCTATTTATGATGATTATATTGATGAAAGTGGGTTTGGAAGAGTGTATACTTTAGGAAGTAGTGATCCCACTATTTTGGAGGATGTTGAATTTTATTGTGATGAATATTAAAGTGGATTTGGAAGAGTGTCAACTCTATTTAGTGATTCCACTATCTTGGGAGAGGTTTCAATCGATTATGATGAGAACGAAGTTGCTACTTATGATGATTATTGTGATGAAACTTATGCTATAAAATGTAGTGGTGATTATATTTACAAATCTTGTCATGGTTATGATTACCCTTTTTCTGAACATTAGTCTTTTAATGTGGAAACAATTTTTAATGTTCAAGTCTCTTATGATACTCCCACTATTCCGAATGAGAAGAATTTTGCTTATGTGGAGAGTAGTAAATTTTCTATGCTTGTAGATCATGAAAAGATTGCTTTAGGTGCTGGTTATATTGTTGAATTCATTCATGATGCTACTGAAAATTATTATGAGGTAGGAATATATGCTTGTAGGAATTGCAATAATGTCAAGTTTCCTCTCTATGTGTTGAAAATCTTGAAGCTATGCTTGTGTTACCCTCCTATGCTAGTTGATTATTGTTCCCGTAAGTTATTTGCTCACAAAATCCCTATGCATAGGAAATGGGTTAGACTTAAATGTTCTAGTCATATTCTTCATTATACTCTCTTTATGTTTCAATTCTTATCTTTTATGCGAGCATTATTGAAATCATCATGCCTAGCTAGGGGCATTAAATGATAGCGCTTGTTGGGAGGCAACCCAATTTTATTCTAGTTTCTTGCTTTTTGGTTATGTTTAGGAATAAATAATCCATCTATCTTCTGTTTAGATGTGGTTTTATGTCTTAATTAGTGTTTGTGCCAAGTAGAACCTTTGGGAAGACTTGGGTGAAGTCTTTATGATCATGCTGTAAAAAACAGAAACTTTAGCGCTCACGAGATTAACTAGAACTTTTTACTGGAAAGCAATATTTAGTTGATTCTTTTTGAAGATGATTACTAGACAAATCCCTCAGGTCCACCAATTTATTTTAGAATTTTTTGAGTTCCAGAAGTTTGCGTTAGTTACAGATTACTACAGACTGTTCTGTTTTTGACAGATTCTGTTTTTCGTGTGTTGTTTGCTTATTTTGATGACTCTATGGCTAGTAAAATAGTTTATAAACCATAGAGAAGTTGGAATACAGTAGGTTTAACACCGATATAAATAAAGAATGAGTTCATTACGGTACCTTGAAGTGGTGTTTTGTTTTCTTTCGCTAACGGAGCTCACGAGTTTTCTGTTAAGTTTTGTGTTGTGAAGGTTTCAAGTTTTGGGTAAAGATTCGATGGACTATGGAATAAGGAGCGGCAAGAGTCTAAGCTTGGGGATGCCCAAGGAACCCCAAGGTAATATTCAAGGATAACCAAGAGCCTAAGCTTGGGGATGCCCCGGATGGCATCCCCTCTTTAAATCGTTCATCGGTAACTTTACTTGGAGCTATATTTTTATTCACCACATGATATGTGTTTTGCTTGGAGCGTCATTTTATTTTGTTAGTATTTGCTTGATGTTATTTAGAATAATGTTTGCATCTTTAGTTTCAATAAAAAAAATCAAGGATAGCCTTTGCCATGCTTATTTTGCTAGTATACATGTTGCTGTTTGAAAACAGAAAGTTTACCGCTGTTGCAAAAATTCCCTAGAAAATTAAGAGAGTGGTATAATGTTGAATCTTTTTGCATATTGAGATATGATAAATTTATTACAGTGGGAATTTTAGTTCATAATTTTTGGAGTTAGGGAAGTATTGATACTCTTGCATTCTTCACAGACAGTACTGTTTTGGCAGCTTGCTGTTATATTTGCATTGTTTGCATATGTTTGCTTGTTTAATGATTATATTTGAGGATAGGAGTATTAAATATGCAGAGGCATTTAATATGCAAATGTTTAATAATAATGTTAGTGATTTATTACAGTATAAAATGATAAGGTTTTGCATTGGTTTATACTAACCTATCTCATGAGTTCTTGTTGAGTTTGTTGTGAATGAAGCTTTTGATAAAAGAGAAACCATGATATGAGAGGAATTAAGGAGACACAAAAGTTCAAGCTTGGGGATGCCCAAGGCACCCCAAGATAATATTTCAAGAAGTCTCAAGCATCTAAGCTTGGGGATGCCCCTTAGGCATCCCACCTTTCTCCAACAATTATCGGTTAGTATCGGTTGAACCTAAGTTTTTGCTTCTTCACATGAGCTGTGCTATCCTTGCAATGTAGTTTTATTTAGCTTTGCTTGCTGTTTGAATACAATACCAAGATCTGAAATTGTTAAATGGGAGAGTCTTCACATAGTTACATAATTATTCGACTACTCATTGATCTTCACTTATATCTTTCGGAGTAGTTTGTCATTTGCTCTAGTGCTTCACTTATATCTTTTAGAGCACAATGGTGGTTTTATTTTGAAGAAATATATGAACTCTCATGCTTCACTTGTATTATTTTGAGAGTCTTAAATAGCATGGTTTGTAAGAATTCTTATGAGTGTGTTGAATACTATGAGAAGTTTGATGCTTGATGATTGTTTTGAGATATGAAGGTGGTGATATTAGAGTCATGCTAGTTGAGTAGTTGTGAATTTGAGAAGTACTTGTGTTAAAGTTTGTGATTCCCGTAGCATGCACGTATGGTGAACCGTTATGTGATGAAGTCGGAGCATAATTTATTTATTGATTGTCTTCCTTATGAGTGGCGGTCGGGGACGAGCGATGGTCTTTTCCTACCAATCTATCCCCCTAGGAGCATGCGAGTAATACTTTGCTTTGATAACTTGTAGATTTTTGCAATAAGTATATGAGTTGTTTATGACTAATGGTGAGTCCATGGATTACACGCACCCTTCTTCCTTCCACCATTGCTAGCCTCTCTAATACCGCGCACTTTTCACCGATATCATACACCCACCATAAACCTTCCTCAAAACAGCCACCATACCTACCTATCATGGCATTTCCATAGCCATTCCGAGATATATTGCCATGCAACTTTCCACCGTTCCGTTTATTATGACACGCTCCAACATTGTCATATTGCTTAGCATGATCATTTAGTTGACATCGTATTTGTGGCAAAGCCACCATTCATAATTATTTCATACATGTCACTTATGAATCATTGCACATCCCGATTACACCCGAGGCATTCATATAGAGTCATATTTTGTTCTAAGTATCGAGTTGTAATGATTGAGTTGTAAGTAAATAAAAGTGTGATGATCATCATTATTAGAGCATTGTCCCAGTCAGGAAAGGATGATGGAGACTATGATTCCCCCACAAGTCGGGATGAGACTCCGGACGAAAAATAAAAAAAAGAGGCCATAAAAAAAGAAAAGGCCCAAAAAAATATTAAAAAAATATTAAAAAATATTAAAAAAATATAGAAAAAAATGAGAGAAAAAGAGAGAAGGGACAATGCTACTATCATTTTACCACACTTGTGCTTCAAAGTAGCACCATGATCTTCATGATAGAGAGTCTCCTATGTGGTCACTTTCATATACTAGTGGGAATTTTCATTATAGAACTTGGCTTGTATATTCCAATTATGGGCTTCCTCAAAATGCCCTAGGTCTTCGTGAGCAAGCGAGTTGGATGCACACCCACTTAGTTTCTTTTGTTGAGCTTTCAAATGCTTATAGCTCTAGTGCATCCGTTGCATGGCAATCCCTACTCACTCACATTGATATCTATTGATGGGCATCTCCATAGCCCGTTGATACGCCTAGTTCACGTGAGACTATCTTCTCCTTTTTGTCTTCTCCACAACCACCATTCTATTCCACCTATATTGATATGTCCATGGCTCACGCTCATGTATTGCGTGAAGATTGAAAAAGTTTTGAAAATGTCAAAAGTATGAAACAATTGCTTGGCTTGTCATCGGGGTTTTGCATGATTTAAATACTTCGTGTGGTGAAGATAGAGCATAGCCAGACTATATGATTTTGTAGGGATAACTCTCTTTGGCCATGTTATTTTGAGAAGACATGATTGCTTTGTTAGTATGCTTGAAGTATTATTACTTTTATGTCAATATTAAACTTTTGTCTTGAATCTTTCGGATCTGAATATTCATATCACAAGTAAGAAGAATTACATTGAAATTATGCTAACTAGCATTCCACATCAAAATTATCTTTTTATCATTTACCTACTAGGGAAGAGCAAGAATTAAGCTTGGGGATGCTTGATACGTCTCCAACGTATCTATAATTTTTGATTGCTCCATGCTATATTATCTACTGTTTTGGGCAATATTGGGCTTTATTATCCACTTTTATATTATTTTTGGGACTAACCTATTAACCGGAGGCCCAACCTAGATTTCCTGTTTTTTTGCCTATTTCAGTATTTCGAGGAAAAGGAATATCAAACGGAGTCGAAACGAAACAAAATCAACTGGAGAAGTTATTTTTGGAAGAAAGCCACTGGATAGACTTGGGCTCTACGTCAGGAGATACGGGAGGTGCTCACGAGGGTGGGGGGCGCGCCCCCTCCCTAGGGCGCGCCCCCAGCCTCGTGGGGCCCCCGAAGCTCCACCGAAGTACCCCTTGCACCGATATATACCTACGTATCGTAAAACTTCCAGAACAGAAGATAGATCGGGAGTTCCGCCGCCGCAAGCCTCCTCAGAGCCACCAAAAACCTCACGGAGCCCGTTCCGCACCTGCCGAAGGGGAACCCATCACCGGAGGCCATCTTCATCATCCCGGCGCTATCCATGACGAGGAGCGAGTAGTTCACCCTCGGGGCTGAGGGTATGTACCAGTAGCTATGTGTTTGATCTCTCTCTCTCTCTCGTGTTCCCTCTATGGCACGATCTTGATGTATCCTGAGCTTTGCTATTGTAGTTGGATCTTATGATGTTTCTCCCCCTCTTCTCTCTTGTGATGGATTGAGTTTCCCCTTTGAAGTTATCTTATCAGATTGAGTCTTTTATGAGAACACTTGATTTATGTCTTGCCGTGCTTATCTGTGGTGACAATGGGATATCATGTGCCTCTTGATGTATGTTTTTGTGACCAACTTATGGGTTCCGCCCATGAACCTATGCATAGGGGTTGGCACACATTCTTGACTCTCCGGTAGAAACTTTGGGGCACTCTTTCAAGTACTTTGTGTTGGTTGGATGAATCTGAGATTGTGTGATGCATATCGTATAATCATGCCCACGGATACTTGAGGTGACAATGGAGTATCTAGGTGACATTAGGGTTTTGATTGATTTGTCTCTTAAGGTGTTATTCTAGTACGAGCTCTTTTATAGATTGATCCGAAAGAATAACTTTGAGGTGATTTCGTACCCTACCATAATCTCTACGTTCGTTCTCCGCTATTAGTGGCTTTGGAGTGACTCTTTGTTGCATGTTGAGGGCTTCTTATATGATCTATCTATGTTATTATTGGTGAGAGAACTTGCACTAGCAAAAGTATGAACCCTAGGCCTTGTTTCCTATCATTGCAATACTGTTTACGCTCACTTTTACCTTTAGTTACCTTGCTGTTTTTATTATTTCAGATTACAAATACCTTTATCTACCATCCATATTGCACTTGTATCACCATCTCTTCGCCGAACTAGTGCACCTATACAATTTACCATTGTATTGGTTGTGTTGGGGACACAAGAGACTCTTTGTTATTTGGTTGCAGGGTTGTTTGAGAGAGACCATCTTCATCCCTCGCCTCCTGGATTGATAAACCTTAGGTCATCCACTTGAGGAAATTTGCTACTGTCCTACAAACCTGTGCACTTGCATGCCCAACAACGCGTCTACAAGAAGAAGGTTGTGTAGTAGACATCAAGGAACTGCTAATCCAACTCTGGAATTGACCGGTCCTATGTAGTAGAGGCGGCGGTTTAATGACCGGTGAGGAATGCGGCTTAAGGGGCAGCTGTACATCGGCTATGACTGCCGCAGTGTGGCCCTCAGTGCGGAGGGGGGGGTTCCATGTTTCCATTGATCGTTATGATGCCGCGTGGACCGGGCATCTTAAGCCTTAGATAGGCGTAGTGTGGGACCGCATTGAAACGAGCAAAAGCGGTCCGCCCAAGCAGTGCATGGTAGCCACTGCGGAACGGGACAATATAGAAGATCAAGTTCTCACTTCGGAAGTTGTCCGGCGAACCGAAGACGACTTCCAGTGTGGTTGAGCCTGTGCAGCGAGCTGTGACGCTCGATATTACTCCCTTGAAGGCACTTGTGGTGGGTTTGATCCTTGAAGGGTCAATGCACATCTTGCGGGCAATGTCCTGATAGAGGAGATTGAGATCACTACCGCTGTCCATAAGGACACGCGTGAGACGGAATCCGCCGATAATTGGATCGAGGACCATAGCTGCCGAACCTCCGTGACGGATACTGGTTGGCTGGTCCTTGCGATCAAAAGTGATCGAGCAGGCTGCCCCTGGGTTACACTTTGGGGCGACCAGTTTTGTGGCGTAGTCATCTCGTAGTGTGCGTTTGCACTCCCTTTTAGGGATATGCGTCACCTGTATCATGTTTACTATTTTTACTTCGGGGGAAATTGCTTCTATCCCCCGGTGTTCGGTTGACGAACCTCTTCATCTTCGCTGTCACTGGGCGGCCCCTTCCCTTTGTGTTTGGCATTGAGCTTGCCGGACTGCTTGAAAACCCAACAGTTTCTGTTGGTATAGTTGGCGGTTTGACAGGGCTGCCATGGATCTGACAGGGCTGATCCAGTATTTTGTCTAAACTGGATGGACCATCTCTATTTGTTTTGAATGGTTCTTCCGTTGACCGGATTTGGAGCCACTAAATCCGGCGTTGACTGCCGTGTCTTGGGTTCTTGCATTATTGTTTCGACGCTTGTCTTTATTGCGTCGTGGCTTGCCATTGTCGTCCCTGGCTTCGGAAGTGCCCGGATCGCTGGTACTGTTGCTTCTACGAGCAAGCCAGCTAGCTTCTCCCGTGCAAAAGGGGGTCATCAGTGCTGTAAGGGCTGCCATGGACTTTGGTTTCTGTTGGCCGAGGTGACGGGCAAGCCACTCGTCTCGGACACTATGTTTAAAGGCCACTAGGGCTTCGGCGTCCGGACAGTCGACAATTTGGTTCTTTTTAATTAAGGACCTGGTCCAGAGTTTCTGGCTGACTCTCAAGACTCTTTGGACGATGTGACTGAGGTCATCGGCGTCTGGAGGCCGGACATATGTACACTGGAAGTTGTCGCGAAAGGCGTCTTCCAACTCTTCCCAGTTGCCAATGGAATTCTCTGGGAGGCTGTTTAGCCAGTGCCGGGCTGGTCCCTTTAATTTTAGTGGGAGGTATTTGATGCATGGAGATCATCACTGCGGGCCATGTGGATGTGGAGAAGAAAATCATCAATCCATACTCCGGGATCGGTTGTTCCATCGTATGATTCTATATTCATAGGTTTAAACCCTCCTTGGAAGTCGTGCTCCATTACCTCCTCGATGAAGCATAGGGGGTGTGCAGCGCCTCTGTAACGGGCGATGTCGCGGCGGAGCTCGGCGGACGTTTTTATGCAGTTTTCACCTTGAGTGAGATTGTGTTGGTCACGCCGGACCTGGTAGCTGTCCTTTCGTGTTGGGGCACATCCCCTTGACCCGTAGATTGATCTGGCTAGGCCGGCTCTAGTGTACAGGTCCTGTCGCAGGTCGTAGGTGTGATCCCGGGCCACTGTCTCCCCTTCTTTACGGCGGGGTAATTTGGGCTAGTGTTCGGCTTGTGTGGCCGTTCTGTCCCGGCCACGCGGTGGCCGGTCTTGTTAGTCAGCTGCGTTACGCGCTGATATTATGGGCTCCCGTGTCTCAATGTCGAATTGGGGTAACAACTTGCACTTTGGGTAGCTTTTGGTTGGTCGTGCAAGGCCGTATTCCTCGGCTGCCAGGACGTTAGTCCATCTATCGTTGAGTGTATCCTGTTCGGCTTGAAGCCATTGCTGCTTCCTTTTCAGGCTCCTCGCGGTTGCGATGAGCTGTTGCTTAAAGTGTTCCTGCTCGAAGGGTCCTTTTGGAACAATGAAGTCTTCATCGCCGATGCTTATTTCGTTTTCGGAGGGCGGCGTATAATTGCTATCCTCTGAGTCCTTGTTCCCGACTGGATCGCCGGGATTACCCTGCCCCTACTCCCTGCCATCCTGTTCGGATGTTGGTTCGACCGGGGCGTCTGGGTCTTCGGCATTCTCCAGAGTGTTATCGTCTCCCTTGCCGGTATTGTTTTCTTTGTTGCGGCGTGACTTGGAACGGCGCCGCTGATGTCGCCACTTTGATGGTATCTCAGGAGGTTTATCTTTGACCAGATTTTCCTCGTTATCATCGTGACCCTCTTTGGGTGTATCCACCATATACACGTCATACAAAGAGGTGGCCACCCAGCGTCCGGTGAATGGCGGGTTTTGGGCCTGCTCCTCTCCGGCATCGTCGTCCATACCGTCGATGTCTTCGGAGCCGAAATCGAGCATGTCAGTTGAAAGTGCATTATATTGACTAGAGGAGGGGTGAATAGGCGATTTTTATGAATTCTTCACTGAGGAATTTGCCGGTGAGGAAATTCCTAAGCGAAGAACTACTTGCAGCGGAATAAGTACTCAGAAGTAAGGATGACAGAATACACGCATGGTCATCATGATGAAATGAAGACTAGCACAGAGCACAGAAAGCGTAATCACAGGATAACACAAGATGAAGACAAACAGACTGAAGAAATTGAACTGAGGAAATTGAGAAAGTCTTCAGTTAAAGTCTTCAAGCACAGATATGAACAAACACTCAACACAGTAATGAGGAAATGAAAGGGTTGAGGAAATAGAACCAGTTAAGTTGGTGAAGACAATGATTTGGTAGACCAGTTCCAACTGCTGTCTCAGTTGTACGTCTGGTTGGAGCGGCTGAGTATTTAAACTCGAGGACACACAGTCCCGGACACCTAGTCGCTGAGCACGCAGCTCCGGACACCAAGTCCTCACCGTATTCTCCTTGAACTAAGGTCACACAGACCTCGTCCAATCACTCGTGGTAAGTCTTGAGCGACTTCCAAACCTTCACAGACTTGGTCACTCGGCGATCCACAATTCCTCTTGGATGCTCTAGACCATGACGCCTAACCGTCTGGAAGAAGCACAGTCTTCAAGGGTAACAAGCGTCGGATCCACGCATGATCAATTTCTTCAGTGATGCTGAATCACTTTGGGTTTGTAGGGGTTTGGTTTTTGGGTTTTTCCTCACTCGATGATTTTCTCTCAAAGTCCTCAGAGGATGGGTTGCTCTCAAATGACAAGTGTCAAGTTCTCTCGGAGCAGCCAACCAGCTAGTGGTTGTAGGGGGCGGCTATTTATAGCCTAGGGAGCAGCCAACATAAATGCCCTTCAATGATATGACCGTTAGGTGGATAAGATATTTTGGGACAGCTGGCGCGCAGCACAGCAACGGTCGGAAATTTGAGTATCAAATTCCTCAGGGCTATCATGTTCCTCACTGTGTAGGCAATTCGCACTGGCGAATTCCTAACTCCTCAGTCAGAACAAATTCCTCAGCGACCAGAAGAACTTCGTCTACATCCTTTGAAGAAATTGACTGAACTATATGAGATTTCCAAAGGCTTCACTCGAAGGGATTGGTAGGTGTAGGATTTTGAGTTGAGCATCACATGGAAATTTTTCCTTAGTATTTCCTCGACCCCCTTTAACAGTACGGTGTTTCCTATGACTCAAGAAAGAGAAAATGAAAGACGAAAACAAAAGTCTTCACGCTTCATGTTTCTCAAATGAATACCAAGTCTTCAAGGTCACACCAATTTCTTCACTTTCAAAGTCTTCAGCATATCAAAGTCTTCAGCTGAAGAACTTCATTTTTAGGGGTCGACTTTCTCTGTAAATATCAAACTCCTCATAGAATTATAGACCTGTGTACACTCACAAGCGCATTAGTTCCTTAACCTATAAGTCTTCAATACACCAAAATCACTAAGGGGCACTAGATGCACTTACAATCTCCCCCTTTTTGGTGATTGATGACAATATAGGTTAAGTTTTCAACGGGGATAAACATATGAAGTGTAAATACTGATAATGAGGAATTTGATTGCAAGATATAGAAGAGCTCCCCCTGAAGATGTGCATAGTGAGGAATTTGCTTTTGAGGCAATGCACATTTGAAGAATTGAATCATGGAGATCTCCCCCTATATCTTGTAATTCATACACGCATTTAACATATAATATGAAGAATTTGAAATGCATGATGAAATATGGTGCTTGATGTTATTCAGAGTATGCAAAATAACGCATCAAGAGTATCAGAGCCCAAATCGATTTGCTATGAAGATTTTCAAGAAGCTTCACGAGAATCAGAGCATAGTGCAAGAGCATAATGCATCAAAAGTATCAAAGCACCATCGGGTTTAAGATTACAACTCGATCCAATAAAAAGTTTCAGAAGAACAAGAGTTGTAACTTAATAGAAATAAATTACTGTATATAGGCAATAAACTAGACCCGTTGAAGACTAACTCAAATTTCTCCCCCTTTGTCATCGAATGACCAAAAGGATTGAAACTGAGGACTAACGGTCCTGAAGAATTTCAAGTTGAAGACGGAGCGCCAGCATTGTTGGGGTTGTTTGTTGAAGTAGGACCAGCCGCGGTGTCTTCCAAGTCTTCATTTTCATCAGTGTCGCGAGATGAAGAATAGGAGCTGGCCACCAAGGAAGGAACTTTGACCTTCTTGAATTTCTTCGGAGGAGGTGCAGACCAGTCAAATTCTTCCTTGAGTCCCATTGACGTCAGTTCTTCTTCACTGTAGACATGTGAAAGAACAGCCCAGGTGCGTTTGAAGGTTTCATGGAGGTAGTAGTGGTTTTCTTCTTTGCATTGTGTGTTGAGGTCATGTTGTGAAGAAAAGTACCAAACCGACACTTGACCCATTTATGATTACGATCAACCTTCCGATGAAGGCGAGGAGTAACTCACGATCGATCATCACCACAGGTGCGATAGCTTGAGGACTTTGCTTGGTAGAGGTATTTGCGGCTAAGTCATGTGTGGCAGAGTCATCATTGGTGGAGTAGGATGCTGCTTTGCGAAACTGTCCATCCAATGGACGAATGCCTTCATCGATCACAGCAGTAGCCTTGCCCTTGTCATCATCTGAGGTAAATGTCCGTTTGAGGACTTCAATCGGAGGCAAGTAGCTGCAGTGGTTCAAAGTATCAGCCTTGTAATTGAGTGAAGACCTTGTCCTGATGAGTCTCATAATCCAAGGCGCATAAGGCTTCAGCTCAAATGGTGACATAGCTATGTTTGCCAGAGTCCTCATGAAGAAATCATGGAAGTTGACGGGAACGCCATGGATGATGTTGAAAAGCATATTCTTCATGATGCCAACGACTTCTTCATCGTTCGAGTCGTGGCCTTTGATAGGACTCATTGTCTTTGTTAGAATCCGATAGACAGTCCGAGGCACATATAGTAATTCCTTGACGAGGAATTTGGTTCTTGGGGCCTGCCTTGGTTTCAAAGGCTTCATCAGCACTTGCATATAGTGATTTGAAAGTTCTGGTTCGTCGTAGATACGACGTGCACCATCAAGTGGAGGACTGAGTGGTAGGGCACGAAGCAATTCGATTCTTTGGTGCCTTGTAGTGAGTATTTTCAGTCATCCAATCTAAGACCCATGAGTTCACCTCTTGACGTCTCCGTGATGTGCAGCGTTGCATAAAACTGAAGAATTAGTTCTTCATTCCGATCCACGTATATCAGTGCAGAAATTTAGAAGTCCTGCATCATGAAGAACACTGAGGACTGGCTCAAAGCCTGGCAGCGACTCCATGTCCACATGAGGAATATGAGCATGATCGAAGATTTTATCCTTGTTGAAAAGCACTGAGGAATAGAAGTTGGCTTGGCCGGCAGTCCAGAAACGCCTCTTCCTAATGCGAGCAGAATCATATGGATTATAGTCAGTGAAGAACACGTGCTCGACAAAGAAATCTTCAGCCTTGAACTTTTGCTTGCTTGAGAACGAATTCTTTTGCTTGGGCAGAGGGGTGTCAGTGAGTTGCATCACCACCTCAGGAATCGCAAGTTCGTGTTCTTGGTGAGGAATTTCTTGTTCCTCAACAGATGCGATCGAGGATCAGCAGCAGCAGTTTCATCAGCACTAGTAGCTGGAATTTCTTCATGCACAGAACCAGTGGGTTGAGTTTCTTCAGAGTCCACTTGGACTGTTTGTGTAGGGGACTGAGGAATCTGTTGGAGCGGGGTGAAGAGAGGAGTATTGGGATGCAGACTTTCCCAAAAGTCATCATTTATCACCGGTGTGGTGCATCCAATATCCACATCTTCATCTTCAATTTCCTCAACACCAGCCTCTTCAGCTGTGAACCGAGGCATAGGTGAGGAAATGACTGGGGTTGAAGGGATTGCATCCACTTCAATTTCTTCATCAATCTGTTCTGACGAAGCAGCAGAATGATGTTCTTCATCAGATCCGATTGGGATCTCATAGTCTTCTCCAAAAGGAACAACGTCCTTTGATGGTATGGAGGAAATTGGAACAACATCAATTGGATTTTCGTATGAGCTGGTCATAGGCCTCATTTTCTTCGCAGCCGAAGAATCTGACGCAGCTGATGCTTTCCTTTTCTTCACAGCAGCTCGTTCTGCAGCCTTGGTTTTCTTCACATCAGAGGCAGATGGAAGAATTGGAGTTGGAGTTGGCGCAGGAGGAGCTGAGGAATGTGGTTCAGTTTCTTGGTATGGCGATGCGATTGCCTGTCTTGAGCGATTTCTTCAGCGCACCACTGGTGGGTGCCACAGCAATTTCTTCGATGGCTGGAATGGGATCATCAGCCTGGAACTAGCATTTTCATCAGCGGGCTGTACGTCATCAGCCAGTCTTGGCATGTTCTTCAATTGGTTGGGCTGAGGCTTCAGCCTGAGGAATTTCATGTTGCACTGGGGCTGCAACATTTGTGAATTTCTTCGTCAGGTTCACAAATCTGACCTTGGCTCCTTGCCAATCAGCATAATATGAATCAAAGTTTTTGCTGAGGTCTTGAATTTTAGTCTGGACCTTGAGAAGCTCCTCAGGTGTCATCTTGACAACATTTTTCTTCAGGAACTTCTCCTTTCTGTATTGAGCCTTTTTGATTTCCCTTGCCTTCTCAAACTTCCATTTTTCTTCAGCTATGAAGTGAGTCAACATATGACTTTGTCCAGGTGTCAGATGAAGGTCAGGCATAGGGGTATTGGGATCCTTGTGCCAGAGATCAATATAGTCGAGGATTTTCTTCGGATCCAACAGCAGGGGCACAAATGTGCCTTTGGCTCGAGCGGCCTTTTCTTGACGGTCTCTGATGATTTCCGCAAGTTCATCATCAGATGCCTCATCATCAGAAGGCACATGGAATGCAACCTGTTTCTTCCTTGGGCTAGGCCGAGGACCTCGTCCAGCTGTTGCTTTGGTCTTCACCGAGTCGGGCGGATGATGAAATGGGAGCTGCTGAGGAACTTGCTGAAACGCCTGAGGCAATTGAGAAGCCAGCAGTCCTTTGACATGTAGCCAGGTGCACAGGAACTGAAGACTTTGACGGAGCTGTTGAGGACTTTGGTGGAGTAGCAGCAGAGTGAGGAATTTGCTTGGAGGGTGCTGCTGAGGAACTTGGCCGTGAGGGCGCAGATGATGAAGCACTTGGCTTATGAGCAGGCTTCTTTTGCATGGATTTCCTCGGTTTGACCGAGACCTCTGTGGCGATGGCGGCAGAATCCTCATTGAATTTCTTCACTGCCTCCTTTGCTTGCTTTGCCAATTTTGCTTGGCGTTTAGCCCATTCATCAGGAAAGTCCTCACCTCGTTTGATGCTTGTGGGATCAGCTACTTGGCCAGGTGCCAAAGGAGCTCTTGGGCATGGAGGATTAAGAGAGAATTTCTTCATGTACTTAGGAGTAACATATCTATATTCCCTCCATTCCCGTGCCCATCTCCGTTCAATCTTCTGAATACGCACCTTGCGTTGATTTTTGTTTTCTTCATCCGGTGTGCAGTAGTCAGCATAGATTTCCTCAGGGATTTCAAACGCAGTCATAACCTCGGGTTTCTTTCCTCCTTTCTGTGGCTTCTTACCGTCTGCCATGTTCTTCAGTTGAGGAATTTGAACAATTGAGTTCTCTGAAGAAGTATGCAGTTTTTCTTCGAGGAACGCTGCAAATGAGTTAAGTTGATGAGAACCTAGGGATTCAGCAGCGAACATTTGTACCTGTGAACAGTATAGTTGCGAGGAATTTGGAGAGGTCATATGCGTTCTCGTAAGGTTTTTCAAAAGAACAAGTTTTGAGGATTTTGACCAGATGAGCCTTGAAGAATTTCACTAAGCGTTCTTTGTCTTAGGTTCGAGTTGTATAGATCGAGGATCCACACAATTGAGGAATCTTGAAGAAAATCATTGCTTAGAGAAAGCGAATCAAGAGATTTGAGGTGTTCATATGTGTGAAGATTTGAAGAATAAACACCTTTGAAGATTTTCAAGAAGGTTTGAGAATCAAAGCGAGTAATAAAAGTAACTTTTAATTACCCGAAGTGAAGAACACGACGAACTGAGAAGAACAGTTGGGAAGTTCGTCCGTTCAGATCTTCCACGCCCTAACTTGGCGGAGGAAGACAGCTACGGCGACGGCGGAGTGAGGATTTCCATGGTCGGTAGCGAAATCGTCGGCGACGAGGTCGAGGCAGTGAAGCTTTTCCTCACCGGCGATGATGGAGTAGCAGCGGCGCTAGGGTTTGAGGAGCTCGAGCGGGAGAGAGATGTAGAGCAGAGTAAAAGAGGAAGGGAAGAGGGGTATTTATAGACACGGTGAAAAAACGGATCGCCCGAAGATTTAGGACGAACATGCCCCTGACCATTTCCCTTCTCACGACATGTGTCACCCACGTACTGTGTAGTGGAGATCGTGTACGATCGTGGGTGAACAGAATAATGCATCGTGGGATGCGGAACGGTTTGAGCGGCAAAAACGAAGGTTTGGACAAGATCAGTTTTAACGTTCCGTTGCAATTTCTTCAGCTGTCAAGGACACAGTGAAGATTTTGAACGAGTTTCAAAATAGAACGCACATGAAGAATTTGTGAATGGATTGGGTTGAGTATAGCATAGACGGGGAAGGGTCCGATCACATTCACTTAGCAGAAAAAGCGACTTGAAGAAATAGCCATAAGTGAATGTTGTAGAGAACATAAACCCATATATATATATATAGCCAATGAAGAAAGACGACGGAAACAGTGAAGATTTTGCAAAGTTGAAGAATTTGAAAAACTGAAGAATTTCAAAACTGAGGAAAAACTCAAATTGAAGATTTTCAACTTTGGTGGTGGCGTGACCCACCGTATAAGAAAGATGATTTCAGACACCGCGTACAATTGTCGTAGGGTTCTGAGAATCAAATTCTTCATTAATTTCTTCACACTTAGAGTGTTATTCTTCATTGATTGAAGATAAACGTTTCTTCATGTGTTGCACATCAAAGTCATCAATTTTGCATAAGTGTCAGGATGTGTGTCCTTTTCAAAGAACGTTCGAAGATTCTAAGATATTTAGCTCACACCGCAACTTGCTAAATCTCTTCTCATCCAAGGGCTTAGTGAAGATATCAGCTAGCTGTTCTTCAGTCTTCACGTGCTCGATGGAGATGTTGCCTTTCAACACATGATCACGAAGAAAATGATGATGAATCTGAATGTGCTTTGTCTTCGAGTGCTGAACTGGGTTGTGAGCAATCTTGATGGCACTCTCATTGTCACAATAGAGAGGCACATTCTTCACGTTGATGCCGTAGCCCTTGAGAGTTTGCTTTATCCATAGCAATTGAGCACAACACGAGCCAGCAGCAATGTATTCAACTTCCGCAGTAGACAGTGATACGCAGTTCTGTTTCTTCGAGGACCAACAGACCAAAGATTGTCCGAGGAAATGACAAGTACCAGATGTTGACTTGCGGTCCACACGATCACCAGCATAGTCAGAGTCAGAATATCCAATGAGATCAAAAGTAGAGCCCTTGGGGTACCATAATCCTAGTGTTGGTGTGTGAGCTAGATATCGAAGAATATGCTTCACAGCCTTATGGTGTGATTCCTTCAGTGCAGCTTGAAATCGGGCACACATGCAAACACTAAGCATTATATCTGGCCTAGATGCACATAAGTACAATAAAGAACCAATCATGGAGCGGTATACCTTGTGATCGAAGTCAATACCATTTTCATCGATTGCATAGATGGCCATTTGTGGGCATAGGAATTTTGACACCTTTGCAATCTTGCATGCCGAATTTCTTCAGGACATCTTTGAGGTATTTCTCCTGCGATATGAATATGCCATTGTGTTGTTGATTTAATTTGAAGACCTAAGAAGAATTTCAACTCTCCCATCATAGACATTTGATATTCTTCACTCATCATGTAGGCAAATTCATCAAGATAACGTTGGTCAAGACAGCCAAAGATAATATCATCAACATATATTTGGCACACAAAAAGTTTACCATCATAAGATTTAGTAAAGAGAGTAGGATCGAGTGAACCGGGTGTGAAGCCATTCTTCACAAAGAATTCCTTCAATGTATCGTACCACGCCCGAGGGGCTTGCTTGAGGCCATAGAGGGTCTTATTGAGTCTGAAGACTTTGTCAGGATTCTTTGGATCTTCAAAACCTGGGGGTTGAGCAACATATACTTCTTCCTCAAGCTTACCATTGATGAATGCACTTTTCACATCCATTTGATATAGAGTGATATTGTGATGGTTAGCATAGGCGAGTAATATGCGAATAGACTCAAGTCTAGCAACGTGTGCAAAAGTTTCATCGAAATCAATTCCTTCAACCTGCATGTAGCCTTGAGCTACTAGTCGTGCCTTATTCCTCACCACAAGACCATTTTGATCTTGCTTGTTGCGATAGATCCACTTTGTGCAAATGATATTATGCTTGCGAGGATCTGGACGTTTGACCAGTTCCCAGACATTGTTGAGCTCGAACTGATGTAATTCTTCTTGCATGGCCTGAATCCACTCCGGCTCCAGAAATGCTTCATCTACCTTAGTGGGCTTTGCACTTCTTTTGCAACGCGAGGATGAGCTCGTTGTCGTCGAGGAATTTGATCAATTTCCTCAGCACCATTTTCTTCAGCATTATCTTCAGGTGCATCAGCTCGACGTTCTTCGCGTACAGGAATGAATTCTTCAGCAGTTCTTCAGTAGGAATGACATCCTCAGTTGCCTTGAACCTGATAGAATCCTCAGGTGCTGGTTCGTCTAACACAGAAGGTAGGTGCTCTCTTTGCGAGCCATTAGTTTCATCGAACCGCACATCTACTGATGTCAACAATCTTGTGTAGAGTGATGTTGAAGACTCAGAGGTGTCTGAGTCCTTTCCGTAACCAAGCATAAAACCTTCATGTGCTTTCGGTGCAAATTTAGAGTTGTGATGAGGATCTCTAATCCAGCATTTAGCAATCAAGACTTTGAAATAACTTACATTAGGTTTCTTGTCGGTGAGGAGTTCATAGGCAGTCTTCTTGAAGAATTTGTGAAGATATACTCTGTTGATGACGTGTACGCAGTGTCGATTGCTTCAATCCAGAAACGACTAGGCGTTTTGTATTCATCAAGCATAGTGCGAGCCATCTCGACCAGAGTTCTGTTCTTGCGCTCCACGACGCCATTTTGCTGAGGAGTATAAGGAGCAGATAACTCATGAGTAATACCAAGTTCATCAAGATAGTCATCAAGACCGGAATTCTTGAACTCAGTTCCATTGTCACTCTGATGTGCTTGATCTTCACACCAAAGTTAGTTGAAGCCCTCGAGGAAAATCGTTTGAAGACTTCCTGCACTTGATTTTTGTAAGTAACAATGTGTACCCATGTGTAACGAGAGTAATCATCAACAATAACAAAGCCATATAGAGATGCATCATTAACGACAAATTGAATAATGATTGGGACCAAAGAGGTCCATGTGAAGCAATTCGAAGGGCGAGTAGTGGTCATGATAGTCTTCATTTGGATGCTTGGCCTTGGTCATTTTTCCAGCTTCACAGGCTCCGCATAAGTGATCCTTGAGGAATTTGACATTCTCAATGCCAATGACATGCTTCTTCTTTGCAAGCGTGTGCAAATTACTCATGCCTGCGTGACCAAGTCGCCGATGCCATAGCCAGCCTTCTGAAGCTTTTGCAAGTAGACACACGGCTGGTTGTGGTCCTGTGGAGAAGTCAACAATATACAAGTCTCCTCTCCTAAAGCCTTCGAAGACTTTGGAATTGTCAGCTTCCATAATCACAACACAACTATACTTGCCAAAGATAACAACCATATCAAGTTCACAAAGCATTGAGACTGACATGAGGTTGTATCCTAAGGACTCAACAAGCATGACTTTGTCCATGTGCATGTCCTTAGAGATAGCAACCTTACCAAGACCCAATACCTGACTTTTGCCTTTGTCAAGAAGATGATATGCTTCAGATGTGACGGTGATAAGGGAGCATCCATCAATAGATTCTTATCACCGGTCATGTGATTTGTACATCCACTATCGAGAACCCACTCAGTGGCTTTGGGTTGATTATCCTGCAGATGAATTAGTACAACTTACGATCTCATATACTTCATCAGTGAAGAATATGATATCAATTTCATCAGACGAATTTCATCAGTCAGTATTAACAGATAAGTAGCATGAGGACGTGTGAAATGAAGGTTCATTTCATCATGCTTAGCATGCGTCCTTTCAGGCATTTTTGTCAGGCCCCCAGCAAATTCTTCAGACGTTAAGGCACGCCCGAGACTTGACCCTGCAGAAGAGATTAGTTCTTTTCTTCAACACCCACATCTGAAGGGGTGGCAAAGAGTTCATCACTCTGCGAGCTCCATACGAAAAAGGTGGCATAGAGGCCAGACCATTTCGTTTCACATAAGAGGGGTTAGGGTAAGCATATGAATAAGCAGAGAAATTCTTGAGGACATATGAACATATTGGTTTGAAGAATAATGCACATATTCATAGCCCTTAGCTCTACCTCACGAAAGCGAGTTGTTAGCACGGTGATAATCATATGAGGACTTTGATCCTTTTGAGGAATTTGATCCACGTGAGGAATTTGGTCCGTATGAGGACTTGAATCCATATGAAGAATTTGGTCCATATGAAGAATTTGGTCTGGGGTTCCTATTCTTCACTGGTGGTGTCATGAGGACATTCACCTGAAGACTTTCAAGGCACTTCTTGGGAACCCAGATTTTCTTCATAGGGGAACCGTTCCTGCGATTAGTGCCAACATATCTAGCAAATACTTCACCATTACGATTTTTGAACAGTTTATAGTTTGAGTCAAATGACTCATCAGCAGAATGAGGAAATTCGCATGTAAAGCCAGATAAGGTAGATGGATCAACTGGAGGTCCCTTTGCAGCAACCCATGAGGTTTTGGGATACTGCTCAGGCTTCCAGTATGTTCCATCAGCATTTAGTTTCCTCTCAAAGGCGATACCCTCTTTCCTAGGGTTCCTGTTGAGGATCTGCTTTTTAAGCACATCACAAAGAGTCTGATGCCCTTTGAGGCTTTTGTACATGCCTGTCATGTACAATTCCTTCAACCTGCATCGTCGATACTAGCAATGTCCTCGGATGAGGAATTAGTGATAGCAGAGGCAGGTGAAGAATTTGTAACAGTTGAAGCATTTGAACATTCAGTGAAGAATTAGCGATTCACGTTCAATGCACTTTAAGCATGGAGGAACAAATTCTTCTTGAGAAGCGCTGATTTGTTGAGCAAGTAATGAATCACGCTCCTTCAAGATCTTCATAACTCACTCTTAGCTTCTCAAGATCTTGCTTTCTTTGAAGAAATTCATAAGAAAGTTTCTCATGATCGAGATAGGAGAGTGTTATGATGACCTTGAAGGCTGTCAAGCCTAGACTGAAGTCTCTGAAGATTTTCAGTCAGGGCTTTAGTGCGATCCATTTCTTCACCCAATATATCATCACTTTTGTCTAGCATGTTTTGAACCTTTTCAAAAGCCCTTTGTTGTTTTGTAGCAATCTTAGCAAGTTTAGAGTAGCTGGGCTTGAGATCCTCATCAGATTCATTTTCACTAGATTCAGAGGAGGTGAAATTCAAGACCTTGGCACCTTTTGCCATGAAGCAATAGGTGGAGCGTAGTCATCATTATCCTCATCGGGCTTGTCGGTAGTCGGTTTCTTGATGTTGAAGATGGACTTGCTAACAAAAGCGATAGCAAGAGCCAGACTAGCCACACCAGATTCGGATTCTTCAGACTCCTCCTCTTCCTCATGTTCCTAAGATTCAGCTTCAGAGTCCATTTCCTTGCCAATGAATGCCCGAGCCTTTTTGGAGCTGCTCTTCTTGTGAGAAGAAGGCTTTGAGGATTTTGATGATGAAGATTTCGATGATTTCTTCTTCTTCTTCGTGTCATCAGAACTGTAATCCTTGTGTTTCTTCTTCTTTAATTCCTTTTCCCACTGAGGACAATCTTGGATGTAGTGACCAGGTTTCTTGCATTTGTGACAAAGTCTTCTCTTATAGTCACTAGATGAGGAATCACTGCTTCTTGAGGATTTTCCAAAGCGACCACGTCTTGAGAATTTCTGGAATTTCTTCACGGCGATGCTAGCTCTGGCATAATTCTTCAGATCTCCAAGGCTACTACGAGTCTTCACACTCAGATTCGGACACAGCCTTGGCCTTCAGGGAACGTGTTTTTCCATAGCCAGAACCATAGAGATCTCTCTTTTCAGCAAGCTGGAACTCGTGAGTATTTAGCCTTTCGAGGATATCGGCAGGATCAAGAGACTTGTAGTGAGCTCGTTCTTGTATCGTCAGTGCCAGAGTATCAAATGAGGAATCAAGCGATCTTAACAATTTCTTCACCATCTCATGGTCGGTGATGTCAGTGGCACCAAGTGCTTGAAGCTCATTTGAGATGTCAGTGAGGCGATCGAAGGTTTGTTGCACATTTTCGTTGTCGAGTCTTTTGAAGCGGTTGAAGAGATTCCGAAGAACATCAACTCGAGAGTCACGCTGAGTTGAGACACCTTCATTTACTTTGGACAGCCTGTCCCAGATGAGCTTGGCGATTCCAAAGCACTCACTCTTCCATATTGACCTTTGCTCGATGGCCACATATGATATTCTTCGCTTGAGAATCGAGTTGCTTGAATCTCTTCACATCAATGACATTCGGAGAAGGTGTGGTGAGGGAACACCATTTTCGACAACATACCGTAGATCATTGTCAATTGCTTCAAGATGCATTCGCATCTTGTTCTTCCAAAGAGGGTAGTCCGTCCCATCGAAGGTAGGACACCTGTGAGACCTTGATCATACAGTGGTCGACATAACTAAAACTCCGTGTGGTTAAACCAAAATCACACGTAACAAGGGAGTACCTTGCTCGATACCAATTGAAAGTCGTTATATCGACTAGAGGGGGGGTGAATAGGCGATTTTTATGAATTCTTCACTGAGGAATTTGCCGGTGAGGAAATTCCTAAGCGAAGAACTACTTGCAGCGGAATAAGTACTCAGAAGTAAGCATGACAGAATACACGCATGGTCATCATGATGAAATGAAGACTAGCACAGAGCACGTAAAGCGTAATCACAGGATAACACAAGATGAAGACAAAGCAGTGAAGAAATTGAACTGAGGAAATTGAGAAAGCCTTGATTAAAGTCTTCAAGCAGATATGAACAAACACTCAACACGATAATGAGGAAATGAAAGGGTTGAGGAAATAGAACCGATTAAGTTGGTGAAGACAATGATTTGGTAGACCAGTTCCAACTGCTGTCTCGGTTATGCGTCTGGTTGGAGCGGTGAGTATTTAAACTCGAGGACACAGTCCGGACACCCGATCGGCTGAGCACGCAGCTCAGGACACCAAGTCCTCACCGTATTCTCCTTGGACTAAGGTCACACAGACCTCGTCCAATCACTCGTGGTTAGTCTTCAGGCGACTTCCAAACCTTCACAGACTTGGTCACTCGGCGATCCACAATTCCTCTTGGATGCTCTAGACCATGACGCCTAACCGTCTGGAAGAAGCACAGTCTTCAAAGGTAACAAGCGTCGGATCCACGCATGATCAATTTCTTCAGTGATGCTCAATCACTTTGGGTTTGTAGGGGTTTGGTTTTTGGGTTTTTCCTCACTCGATGATTTTCTCTCAAAGTCCTCAGAGGATGGGTTGCTCTCAAATGACAAGTGTCAAGTTCTCTCGGAGCAGCCAACCAGCTAGTGGTTGTGAGGCGGCTATTTATAGCCTAGGGAGCAGCCCGACATGATCGTACATAAATGTCCTTCAATGATATGACCGTTAGGTGGATAAGATATTTTGGGACAGGTGGCTGCGACAAGAACGGTCGGAAATTTGAGTATCAAATTCCTCGGGGCTATCATGTTCCTCATCAGTAGGCAATTCGCATGGCGAATTCCTAACTCCTCGATCGAACAAATTCCTCAATGACCGGAAGAACTTTCTGCATCCTTTGAAGAAATTGACTGAATCTGTATGAGATTTCCAAAGGCTTCACTCGAAGGGATTGGTAGGTGTAGGATTTTGAGTTGAGCATCACATGGAAATTTTTCCTTAGTATTTCCTCGACCCCCTTTAACAATGCGGTGTTTCCTATGACTCAAGAAAGAAAATGAAACTACGAAAACAAAAGTCTTCACGCTTCATGTTTCTCAAATGAATACCAAGTCTTCAAGGTCACACCAATTTCTTCACTTTCAAAGTCTTGAGAAAATCTTGACATATCAAAGTCTTCAAATGAAGAACTTCATTTTAGGGTCGACTTTCTCTGTAAATATCAAACTCCTCATTGACTTATAGACCTGTGTACACTCACAAGCGTATTAGTTCCTTAACCTATAAGTCTTCAATACACCAAAATCACTAAGGGGCACTAGATGCACTTACAAACCGGATATAATTCGGCTGTGAGTCCCCTGCTAAGGGGAGGGTTTTTAATGAGTTCAGCACATCGCCTAAAGGCGAGTGCCGGAAGATATCCGCGGAGCTGAATTCGACGATAGGCGCCTGATCAAGCTCGAAGGGCACAGATGCACATGGTTCGCAACCTGTAGCCGGAGACGAATCCGAAGTGCCGACAACACAGATCCCGCTCAAGGTTGGGTCTGTGTGCAGCTCCAGCGCCGCTGAGTCTGCGGCTTCCGTGGTGGGGTTGAGTTTCCCGTCCTCGGACGACGTGATCTGCTCCGGATCCAGGGCCAGAGCAGTTACAGGCGCTATCTCCTGGATGTGGTCCGATAAAAGATTTAGGTCATGTTCATCGTGGTGGCAGGGAGCGTTCGCCATGGTCTTGAATCCGTCGAAGATCAAGTCCCCGCGGATATCAGCAACGTAGTTCAAGTTTCCAAACCTAACCTGATGGCCAGGGGCATAGCTCTCAACCTGCTCAAGGTGGCCTCCTGTGTTGGCACGGAGTGTGAAGCCGGCGAACACAAAAAGCTGGCCGGGAGGGGAGATCTCCTCGGCGGTAGTGCCGTCGTGGTTGACGAGTGATCCATCGGTCCTTCGGTCGACGACATAGGGGAGCTCTCAATGAAAGCATCAATGTCGGTGTCAAAACCGGCGGATCTTCGGTAGGGGGCCCCGAACTATGCGTCTGAGGATCGACGGTAACAGGAGACTGGGGACACGATGTTTACCCAGGTTCGGTCCCTCTCGATGGAGGTAATACCCTACTTCCTGCTTGATTGATCTTGATGAATATGAGTATTACAAGAGTTGATCTACCACGAGATCGTAATGGCTAAACCCTAGAAGTCTAGCCTGTATGATTATGATTACCTCTACGGACTAAACCATCCGATTTATATAGACAACGAAGGGGACTAGAGTTGTATAGACAGTACAAAAAAGGACACATCCATGACATTTTGGGCGAGCAATTTTTACATCATACATATGACACTTCTATGATGATAATTGTGACAAAACCCGGTATCATCGTAGATGTGGTGGGCTCCTACTTCTATGACAAAAAATCAAGACAGAAAATGGGCTTTTCATCCTGGGCGGGCCGGAGACGCAGCTGCATGACACTCTTTGGGCCGTCCATGACGGAAAAAACCATGGTACAAGCGAGGGGGAGGAAAATTTTGGGGAGTTCCCGGTTACGGTGGGAGTTCGGGGGCCGAGCGATGCCCGTTTCTCTCGTACACGTACGCGCGTGTGTGCGAGGCGTTGGCTCTAACTGAACTTAAGCGATTACACTGCAGGCTATGCATTACTGAACCCGAGCGATCGATCGATGGCTGTTAACTGAACCCGATCGAGTGATTCCTTCGCTACTGCTGCTAACTGAAGCCGATCGATTGGATGAACAGTGAGCGTTGCGGTGGGGGGAGGGGGGTTGGATGAACAGTGAGCGGTGGCGTTGCCTCTGGATGAACATGACCCCGTGGTGTGAAGGGTTGGATGAACAATAGATGGTGGAGGGGTGGTTGAACAGGACCCCGTGGTGTGGAGGGTTGGATGAACCGTAGATGGTGGAGGGGTGGTTGAACAGTAGCCGGTGGAGTAGCGCGCGGAGGAGGCTGCATGAACAGGAGCCCGTGGAGGCTGGAGGAGGTCGACGGTAGCCCGTGGAGGCTGGAGGAGGTCGACGGTGGAGATGAACAGTATGTCGTGGAGTCCCGTTTTGCGGTACGCCACACCCCTCCCGATGAACAGGACCCCCGTTTCGACCGTAGGAGGTCCTTTTCGTCCGTTTTGCGGTACGCCACATCCCTCCCGATCAAGAGGACACCCATTTCGACCGTAGGAGGTCCGTTTCCTCCGTTTTGCGGTAAGCCACACCCCTCCCGATAAATAGGACCTCTGTTTCGACCATTGGAGGTCTGTTTCCTCCGTTTTGCGGTACGCCACACCCCTCCCGATCAACAGGACCCCCGTTTCGATCGTAGGAGGTCTGTTTCCTCCATTCTGCAGTACGCCAGGCCTCGTTTTCATTGCCTGTTCCGTCCAAGCCCTCCCGATGAACATGAACACGCATTCCGTTCCGACCCAGCCGGTTGGCTCCCACTTGTTCCGTTGCCTCCCGATGAATACAACGCATTGCGTTGCCTCCCGATGAACACGACGCATTATGTTGCCTCCCCATGAACACGACGCATTCCGTTGCCTCCCCATGAACACGACGACGACGCTGTTTCTCTGTTCCGACCCAGCCATATACACGAGCCCTCGCCGTACGTATGCGCGAGTAGGCGTTCGAGACCCCGCCCGTATGTACACATACGTGGCCGTATTTTCTTTCTTGTACCCTGGCCGATATACGTACGTGTACATGCTACGTGCATGCCTCTACTACGACACGTGCGCGCCTCTACATCCACCAGTATATATGTACATACAAGTTCGCGACCAGAATGACAACGCTACGTACGCTTCGACCAGGTGGGTCCCGACTGTCAGGCACTTCCTTGCGTGCGAAGACGTAGCTGGTGGGTCCCAGCAGTCAGGGGGCAAATCGTTTTTTTTTGCCCAGACGCACTTCCTTCTGTGCGAAGATGTAGCTGGTGGGTCCCAGCAGTCAGGGGGGCGAATTGTTTTTTTCGGACGCACTTCCTTCCGTGCGAAGATGTAGCTGGTGGGTCCCAACAGTCAGGGGGCGAATCGTTTTTTTTTTGCCCGGACGCACTTCCTTGCGTGCGAAGATGTAGCTGGTGGGTCCTAGCAGTCAGGGGGAAATGTTTTTTCATGAAATACAGTGGCCCGTCCGGTGGGTCCCAGCTGTCGGGTGGAGGAATCATTATTTTCCGCGTAATAAGGAGGCACTTCCTTGCTGCGGCCGTGGACCCAGCTGTCAGCCTCTCCACGTACAGTTCACGTTCGATGGAATTCGGTCATTGACCACGTTGACCACGCCGCGCCGAGAGCACCAGGGCGCTGGACGACGGCGAGGCCTAGGAAGGGGACGACGCAGAGCCGGGGAAGACGCAGCAGTGGAAGCCCGCGCGGAGAGGAGTACAAGGGTTCACTGGTTCAGCTGCGATGTGAGGCTGCCGTTGCTGCAGGGCCTGGCCAGCGGTGGGAATAGTAGGGGGCGGTGAGGCCTCCGCCGCAGCACATCCGTCCACGGGAGGCAGGAGCATGCGGCACGACCGGCGCTGCTTTGTGCGGCTGGAGCAAGAAGACCAGAGGTTGAAGAAGCACTACGGCCGTTGGATGGACATCGTACGGTCACTAGAGCTAGAATCGTTTATATTGACTAAGTTGACAAAGCCCTCCGTCCCCGTCAACTTAGTAGGCCCACAAGTCAGCCTCGCACCAAGGTGGGTCCCAACTAGCAGGGGGTATTCATTTTTTTTGTGCGTAATAAGGAGGCACTTCCGGTGGGTCCGAGCTGACAGCAGGGGGAACGTTTTTTTTTGTGAAATACGGTGGCCCGTCGGGTGGGTCCCAGCAGTCAGGGGCAAACGTTTTTTTGCGAAATACTGGTGGGCGTCCGGTGGGTCCCTGCTGTCAGGTGGAGGAATAATTATTTTCCGCGTAATTAGGAGGCACTTCCTTGCGGCTGCTGTGGACCCAGCTATCAGCCTCTCCATGTACAGTATTCTTCCGATGGAATTCGGTCGTTGACCACATTGGCCACGCCGCGCCCAGAGCACCACGGCGGTGGACGATGGCGAGACCTAGGAAGGGGACGACGCGGAGCCGGGGAAGACGCGACAGTGGATGCCCATGCGGAGAGGAGTACGAGGGTTCACTGGTTCGGCTGCGCTGTCGTCGCCACAGAATAACAGGGGGTGTGGGTGAGTGGAGTGGAGGGATGGCCTGGCCAGCAGTGGGAGTAGTATGGGGGGCGGTGAGGCCTCCGCGGAAGCACAGCCGGCCACGGGAGACCGGAGCAGGCGGCACGACCGGCGCTGCTTTGGGCGGCTGGAGCAAGAAGACCAGAGGTTGAAGAAGCACTACGGCCGTTGGATGGACATCGTACGGTCAATCGAGCTAGAATCGTGCATATTGAGTAAGTTGACAAAGCCCTTCGTCCCCGTCAACATAGTAGGCCCACTATACTGGGTCCCAGCTAGCAGGGGGAGTATTCATTTTTTTGTGCGTAATAAGGAGGCACTTACTTGCGTGCGAAGATATAGCTGGTGGGTCTGAGCTGTCAGCGGCGGTAACGTTTTTTTTGCGAAATACAGAGACCCTTTCAGTGGGTCCTAGATGTCAGGTGGAGGAATCATTATTTTGCGCGTAATAAGGAGGCATTTCCTTGCGTGCGGCCGTGGACCCAGCTGTCAGCCTCTCCACGTACAGTCCACTTCAGATGCATGTCGGTCGTTGACCACGTTGACCACGCCATGCCGAGAGCACCAGTGCGGTGGACGACGGCGAGGCCTAGGAAGGGATCGACACGGAGGCAGGGAAGACTCGACAGTTGTTTTTGTTTCCCACACGGAGGGGAGTACGACTGTACGACGGTTTACAGGTTCGTCTGTCGTCGCCGGAGAATAACAACAGGTGTGGGCGAGTAGAGGGATGGCTAGGCCAGCGATGGGAGTACGGTGGGGCAGTGAGGCATGCGCGGCAGCATAGCCGGCCGCGGGGAGGAGGGAGCAGGCAGTACCGCTGGCTCTTGTTTGAGCGGCTGGAGCAGGAAGAGCAGAGATTGAAGAAGCATGACGGCCGTTGGATGGACATCCAACAGTATACAGGCCATCTGTGGAAAGCCTCAAATCTGTGGAAAACAGCATACAACCTATCTGCCATTATTTCAAATAATTTACAGCCTATTTGCTAATTCTTACAGGTTTTTTTGGAGCCCATATTCTTTTTGTTAGCATTACAGCCCATATTGTGGCCACGGTTACAATATTATATGAAATTTTGCATATGTCAGTGCGGTCTGAACTGTTTTTAATCCCCAAATTTCGAGTCACATTCAGACTGATTTTAAAAATAAATGTATATCAACGTAAAATCCAATAAATTAACCACGTATAAAAATCAATGCAATTTAAAATCTCGAAATGAAAAAAAAATATTCGTAACTAATTGCCGGTTTGATGTGTTTTAAAAATGTACATCCCCTTTCTCATTACTGATAGGCCATTTTCTCGGCTAGCCGAATGAAGCTCTCCTCGTCTTGAAAGATTTGCAGCCCAACAGGCCTGATAAAGAAACTTACTTAACAAATCACAAAAAAACTGGGCTAGCCATTTTCAGAAAGAAAAAAAACTACTGGGCTGGTCTGTGGTAAACATAAAAGAAAAGGCTGTCTAGACAGGCCAGAGTGTCCCGCACAGCCCAGTTGACACCCTGCTTCCGTCTCAAAAACAAATTAGATAAATGCCACTCCAATTATGGCGATTCATAAAAATTCCACTGCAATTTCCAAACTTTGAAAAATGCCACTGCAATTTTTGCAAACTTTGAAAAACGCCACTGCAGTTTGCAAACTTTGAAAAACGCCACTCCATACTTCGAAAAATGCCACTAGAAATGGCATGAAATGGCATTTTTCAAAGTTTGAAAATTGCAGTGGCATTTCTCGGATACACCAGATTTGGAGTGGCATTTATCAAATTAACCCAAAACAAAAATAACTGGGCGAGCTGCTGGGTCCCTGGTGTCAGCCGCTCGTTGTGCAATTCTCTCGTTTATTGACTATGTTGACAATGGCATGGGACCCAGATGTCAGAAATCCACTAGGAGGAGCCATTTTTTATTGGCTTGAAATAAGGAGGTAATTGCTTGCGTACTGCCATGACCTTGGCGGGTCCCTGCTATCATCCTCTCCACGTACAATCATCTCCTGATTGTGTACGCTGTTGGCACGCGAAATCGCCGTGCAACACCAGGATAACCGTTGTGCTTTCGTGACGACGAACGATTTCTTTACGAGCAAAGCAACAAAGATTTCCTCGCTTTCGTGGAGGAGAACCGGCCACTTTTCAGCGCAAAACGGCAAAGATTACCAAACCCTAGGGCTGCTAGGACTCGGCAGAGAAGAACGATAGAGAAAGAGACATACGTAAAAAAGTAATGTATTTGTTGATAGATCGATTGTTGTTTTTCTCAATCGGCCATGGCCTATTTATTAAGGCACGCCGGACTTGGCGTATATAGAAGTACTTGTCGTACAAGTATAGAACTCCAAAACTAAACCGATCAGGATCTGATTCGGTTACCATGTATACTACCCTTTGCCTTATATGAATATATTAAATATTCCGGCCACGTCGCAATCACAGCCCAAGTTATACACATACGTATAAATACCCTTGAGCCTACAAGGAAAATAATAAAATACTCCGGCAAGGTCGCTAATCACACCGGCTAATAATGATTGATCATTCATCATGTATTGTTGCATCTTCTCATACGTGACTCCATAGCTCATGCAAGAATCCTTCATCTTAGCAACCACTGTTTAGCCCAACGTACGAGAATTTGTCCAAGTAGCCGCTAATCTTTGCAAAATCCCATATATTTGTCCTGGGTAAATAGCTTCAGTGCACCTGATCTCCTGATGTGTCCTCTGCACTGGACTATGACCACGCATGCATTTTGAGTTAAACAACAAGGGTAGATATATGTATGAACGAAAAATCCGATCACATTCATTTAAATTAATTTAGCCGATCATACAGACTATTAGCCAAATTACACCATGAACACATGCCCCCTGTTTTTGGTATAATTGTATTCACCAAAAACACTATCACATTTCCATAGGAAGGCTTCGATAACTTCACCGGCTATATAATTAATTTGTTGAAGGGTGATATCCAAGTAGCACATCGGCCAATTTCCTCTTTGGAGATATATTCAAATAATATGTTAGCCAAATTTTCTTAGGGCGATATTTAGAATAATATATCGGCCACATTATCTCAAGCCTCCTTTGACATGCTAGGATACTAATTTTTTGAATATTTTCCATTGGGAGATTTTGGCAACTTCTCCACAACACGCTTCTCCATCCATGTCATCTTCGGCACCATTGGTTTTTCTCGATCGAACAAGCGATTCTTCTCGGCTATCTCTTCTTTCATTCTAAATGCTCGTAGTCGTTGGACACGCCGTTTCTTAGTGTGTGTGAGTCCCATGGGACACCACCGAGTTCTTGGTTTAGTCCCTAGTGCAGCTGAAATAATTCTGCTGCCCCAGTCTCTCAGCCTATATTATGGTAATCGCTGCTCGGGAGCAAATATTTTGTTGTTGGTCAAGAAATCATCCACTGATCATATGTACTCGTAGTTCCATATTGCCCACTGCCTCCAAAGAGAATATATCGGCACATGCATCAGCCGACTCATTAGTACTAGCATGTACAACTTCCTTCTCTGAACGTGTGTGCACCTTAGCCTCTAACTTAGATGCATCAATGTATCTTGTTCCTGGACTATTCTCTACACTTGCAGCCGATTGGTGTTCACCAAGTTTCATAACATTAGAAGCATCCAAATCATTTGAACTTTGTATAGACTTAGATTCAGCATGCCTCACCGGCACCCACACAAACTTCTTATCACCTCTATGAATTGTGCCATTTGTATTGTGCCTCCTAGGAGAGTTTGAAGTTCGCAAGACCACCATGTCATCATTACCATGGATTACACTGCCATCACGTGGTCTCACTTCCTGATTAAACTGAACCCCTTTTTCATGCAATGATTTCCTCTACATTGGCACTGCTGGAATCCACTCTGGTCGAGAATAACACATTGGCCTTGTGGGATATGGCGCCCAAGGATTAAAACCCCACGGAGGAAACCGTGGATAAATAGGAGGTGCGCATCCCCCATATGTCGGATCCATTTTAAAATACATCTGCTGGTCATATGAATTTCCTTGCCGTCGCTGATGACTGGTAGTTCTGGAAGGAGATCTAGGACACTTATTACCTCCAATCCAATTAAACACATTGCTTGCCCTGCATGAGGTGTACTTTTCCAACAACAAGCTAACTGTCGGCTTTGGTCTTGGAGCTTGTTTCCTTCTTCCATTGACTTTCCACACTCCTACTTCTGGATTTTTTCGTTTGATCATCCTTGGAGGAGCACTATCGTCAACAACATTCTTTTCTCTTGCAGATTCGGTCTGATCCGACCGAATAAGCATTTTCTTACTCTTAAGCTCGACCACATTGATGGAAAAAGGGTCACTATCAAGCTTTATTTTAGAACTTTCTGTAAGTGTCAATCGTCCTTCATTAATGTCCGATTGCACCTGTCGACGAAACATGTTACAATCATTAGTAGCATGAGAGAAAGAATTGTGCCACTTACAATAAGCTCGCCTACCCAACTCTTCTAGAGGCGGAATTACATGGCCTTCTCTAACTCTAATTATTTTATTTTGCAGTAACATATCAAAAATTCTATCACACTTGCTAACATCAAAAGTGTATTTTGTTTCATTTCTTCTAGCAGGCGTGGGCTTCAAAGCAGAACATGCAAAGGGTTTTGACTTTGAAGCTAGAATCCATTCAGCTACACATATATTAACGTAAACTTCACTAGCCGAATTACTATCATAATCGAAGGCATTACCTACATGATTATCCTCCTTATTATCAATATCATCTTCAAACCGGCTATATTGTTTAATCCCCTTAGTCCGGTTTTCTTGCGCCAAAGCCTTCTGCAAAACTTGATTAACATATAAAAATTCTTGCCCTTCTAGTTTATCCTTAATATGAGCGAGAAGACCCGAAAAGGCAAGACCGGCTAAATCCTTTTCAGCTATGGTCAAGCTGAAACATCGGTTTTTTACATCCCTAAACCTCCTAATATAATCATGAACGTGCTCATTATATTTCTGCCTAACCATAGTTAAATCTGAAAGCCGAAGTTCTATTTCACCACTATAAAAGTACTCATGAAATTTTTGCTCCAATTGTGCCCATGTTGAAATAGAATTAGGAGCAAGCAATGTAAAACAAGTAAATGCAATACCGGACAAAGACAATGGAAATAATTTAATCCTATAAACATCCGATGTGCCGATATCACAACATTGGGCTAAAAATTGTCCGATATGCTCGAAAGTAGATCTACCATCTTCCCCTGTAAACCTAACAAAATCAGGAATTCTAAAATCGCGAGGATATGGTGTCGAGTCAAAGTAATCAGGGTATGGTTTTGGATATGCGTGTGCTTTACTCTTAGGTTCTAAACCGAATTCTCTTAGTATACTAGCGAGCTTATCCTTAAAGCTATTATTCGGCTGTTGAGAACTAGTTTGTGGAGCAGATGGAATGCTAGCACGTGATGGAAACTCCGGCAAAGAAATTTGAGCTTGTGATGCTTGCAGCGAAGACCCATTAACATATGAATCGGGTACCGCCCACGGAATCCCGCATCGAGAGTCAGTAGTGGTCGTGTACTATATTCTACAGTTGGATAAAAAAGTTGTTGCAAACTAGAATTAGAACTAGCACTTTGGTTATTGCTATTGCGATTTTGTGGAACCGAAGTTGAGACAGTAGGAGCTGCTACGCTAGGCATAAAATTATTAGCCCAACTGTTCACATAGTTCCGGCCACCTTGATCACAATTTAAAGGAACGTTGGGCTGCACAACGTTATTAACCGATGCACTATGTGTATGAATATAACTAGGAAAGTTAATGAATCCTGTATTTTGCAGCGGCATCAGCTTTTTCTCAGAATATCCTTCATTGATTTGCAGCACTAATGACCAAACCTGACTAGGTAAAATATTCTCAAGATCTTTGTGAAGCTGCTCCTTAAATTCCTCAATTCTAGTAGCTACTGATTGAGTAATTGTGTGTGTCGTAGTTTTCACATCAGAATCATACTTGGTAGCTAGGCACATATCAATTAGATGGGAAATTTCTTCGGTTGACTTTTTTACCTCGGTGTTGATCGAATCTGAAGGGTTCGGCACATGTACCTTCTTGACGACGCCGATCCTTGTCTTGCAGTATCCAGTCAACTTCAATTTTAGTCGCCCGGCCATCTCTTTCTTAAGCTCTTGTTCAAGCTCGCGCCGATCATCTTCAGACAGATCATCGAGTGTGACGGCGATGACGTTCTCCGGGTCGATGTCGCTCCCGTTCTTGTACTCGGTACTCATCGTGTAGCCCTTCTTCTTCTTGTCCCCAGCGGAGTCGCCAATTGTGTTGGCACGCGAAGTCGCCGCGCAACACCAGGATAACCGTCGTGCTTTCGTGACGACGAACGATTGCCTTACGAGCAAAGCAACAAAGATTTCCTCCTTTCGTGGAGGAGAACCGGCCGCTTTTCAGCGCAAAACGGCAAAGATTACCAAACCCTAGGGCTGCTGGGGCTCGACAGAGAAGAACGATAGAGAAAAAGACATACGTAAAAAAGTAATGTATTTGTTGATAGATCGATTGTTGTTTTTCTCAATCGGCCATGGCCTATTTATTAAGGCACGCGGGACTTGGCGTATATGGAAGTACTTGTCGTACAAGTATAGAACTCCAAAACTAAACCGATCAGGATCTGATTCGGTTACCATGTATACTACCCTTTGCCTTATATGAATATATTAAATATTCCGGCCACGTCGCAATCACAGCCCAAGTTATACACATACGTATAAATACCCTTGAGCCTACAAGGAAAATAATAAAATACTCCGGCAAGGTCGCTAATCACACCGGCTAATAATGATTGATCATTCATCATGTATTGTTGCATCTTCTCATACGTGACTCCATAGCTCATGCAAGAATCCTTCATCTTAGCAACCACAGTTTAGCCCAACGTACGAGAATTTGTCCAAGTAGCCGCTAATCCTTGCAAAATCCCATATATTTGTCCTGGGTAAATAGCTTCAGTGCACCTGATCTCCTGATGTGTCCTCTGCACTGGACTATGACCATGCATGCATTTTGAATTAAACAACAAGGGTAGATATATGTATGAACGAATAATCCGATCACATTTATTTAAATTAATTTGGCCGATCATACAGACTATTAGCCAAATTACACCATGAACATACGCGTCAACTTGCTAGGCCCACAAGTCAGCCTCTAAACCAGTGGAGGACAAATACAACTCATTTAAAAAATAACAGCCCATTCCATACGTTCATACGGAAAGTTCAACATTCAGAGCAAAGTAACAGGTCTGATCCACATATAGAGTACTGAACTTCCACGTTGACACCCATCATAGCCAAGTTAACTATCAACTCCCACTAATACTCTAGTAGCGTACAAGTACTAACTTACTCTTAGCTAACTAGACGATGCCGGCCGCCATCTGTGGTACACGCTAAACGCCGGCACCGGCGTCGTGCGCCTTGCCTCGGACTTGCAAGAGGTGTGACAGGGCGGTGTTGCTCGCGCGCGTTTGCCCTTTCCATGCCAGCGTGGTCCACCGAAGCTTCGGCTTCCAAGCGGGAAACCCACTTGACGAGCTGATAGTAAAAATCGGCGTCGCGAACACGTGCGTGCCCGACAGCCTCCAGGGCTATTTTCCGGGCGCCGGCCTCCACGTAGTCGGCCCAGTTGCGGGCTGCTGCTCCATGTCCCCCTGGCGGCACAAATCAGTGATATGCTGCTCCTCCGTCAGGCGGTCGTGCTCCAACAACTCCTGCTCCTCCACCATGTGGTCGCGCTCCAACAACTCCTCGATCTCCGCATTGCCATCTAAAGACAGATAGAATGCCTCCTCCCTCCGTCTGCCTTCCGGTGAAAACCCGAACACTAGTTCCGGCAGTGACCGCCTCCGTCGTCGCCTACCACGGACGGGCGGGGGCATGGCGGACGTGGCGAGCGACGTCGGGCCGGTGGGGGCTTATGAGGATATGGCGAGTTGGGTCACGGTGGCACCGGAGAAGGCCGGGAAACAGTACTTATAGGCGGAAGGTAGCGCGATGCTCATCGGAATTCAA
Source organism: Aegilops bicornis (assembly GCA_021605145.1). Taxonomy (NCBI): domain Eukaryota; kingdom Viridiplantae; phylum Streptophyta; class Magnoliopsida; order Poales; family Poaceae; genus Aegilops; species Aegilops bicornis. The sequence continues at coordinate 58,041,749 of CM038670.1, forward strand.
TGCATAATGGCTTAATTAGCGCACCAGCTTGCCGTGGAAAACTAGAGAAACTGAAATTATAACTGTGCCGTCCCGTCCCGTCTGGGTCGCACACCGGCATGGCGGTCAAACGAGTGCACTCGAATCATCTCCCTCCTTGTCAATAATGATTCCACGGATTTAAAAAGCCCGCAACAATTAAAGTGTATCTTTTTTCGCATCAGTTAGCTGCCTTAATTACGGCCGGTTGCATGCAGGCACTCAGAATCGCTCGTAGGCAGTACGCGAAGCAGCATGCAACAAGTCGCAGCCGAGGGCATGCATGCAGCCACTTAAATCGCTGGAATTAATTAGGCTTAAACTTCTGCATGCCGTTAATTATTGCCATGTCTTGGTCTTGCTGCTTTGCTCACTGGACTAATAAACCCGGACGTAGGGAGTACCTTGGTATGTGAGAGGTTTGAATTAAGCCCTGCAAACCAGAAAGGAGGTACTAGTACGTGCGTGATCCGCTATTTATTCGTGTAGGATCGAGTAGTTCGTTTCTTGAATTGAGCCCTGCAAACTGGAAAGGAGGTAGTACGTGCGTGATCCTCTATTTATCTGTGTAGGATCGATAGTGTTGCTTGTCAGTTTCTTCAGAGGTAGGCATTTTTATCCGTGTAGGATCGATAGTGTAGCTTGTCAGTTTCTTCCGAGGTAGGCATTTTTATTGAAAAAACTGCCACTTTGCATCTTGCATCACAAATAAAACTGTCAGGAGCGCATTTGTAGGCTAGCTAGTGATCGATCAGTAACTTGTAAACACTGAGCGAACAGAAATAAGTAACTGTTAATGCATCTCAATGATTCGCAGATCATATACAAATATGTAGCTCCAAAAGTAAAGATCAGCCACTTCGGATCTTGCGTCGCAACTAAAACTAACTAGTACGATTCCCATACATAAGATCAACATGTTAATGCATCTCAATGATTCACGGATCATATACAAATATGTAGCTCCAAAAGCAAAGATCTAGAAAAACATATGTTCTTCCTACTAACATGGATGCTTCTCTTGGCCAACATTCAAGATGCATCGAAAGACAAATTTGTTTGTGAAGTCTACAATTCCTCTTGCAAACGTAAGTGGTTTCACCAACAGCTAGAACCATGAGAATGAACCACACATGATGGAGGAACATCCACTGCAATATGATTTGGTCTTCTCTCGATCACACCGCGAGACTATTTTCAGAATACAAACTTTAACTTAGGCAAAATGATGCCCATTGTATAATCAGACCAAAGCAATGAAGCACCTAGTGTTGGCCAATAAATAGTACAGTACTACTTTTCTGCAGTCCATGAAGTGACTATCCAATCTTTCGTGTCTATTTTCAAATGGCAATGCATGCAAGTGACTATACTATTCTCTTGTGCAGTTCAACCAAAATTGCGGACACTTTATTTGTTTGCCAAATAGCAACGGGAAGACATCTCTGTCTGCACAAATATCAAGCAGCTAGTAAACATATACCACACCTTATATTTTCGGTTTAAACATGTCTCTTCCGCTGAGCATCTGTCATGTTCTGCACTGGACAATCTGATACAGTTATGTTTTGCCCTGGACAATTTCATACTGAATTGATTTGCTGGTTTAGAGCAGAAATATAGCACCAATTCTTCATCAGACCAAGGATATCCATGTTCGCAGTGATGGAAGACGTGAAATCGATACAACCGAAATTGAGCATCCAATCATTGAATCCTGTCCTGCACCTCCAATGTAGGTCCACCCTGCCAATAAATTCACATGCAAACCACTAGTATTACTATCTAATGACAGTACAAAAAGAGTAGCAAGATAGTAGCAAACCATGTACATTCGTAATGAACAGCTCATAGTGCCACCAATTGGATATAAAGGTTTGGAAAAAAACATGCTCCTAATGTTGAACCAGTTGGACTTTTTGTGCAGTTCCACTAAAATCGTTTGCATAGATATTGAAAGTGTGATTACTCTAAAAGTGGCACTAGTTGAAGCATAGACTCACAAATATAAGCATTCCAATTTCTTAATGGGAAAAGGTAGCAAGACTGTTTCTAACCACCTGTTTGAAGGAATAAATAAAGCAACATCGGTTGATGTCAGGAAGGCATACATAGTTTTTCTGAAAAACTGAGCCATTCCTGACCTTTCCTCTTCTTTTAAGCAAATTTTGTGCAGTTCTACTAAAATAAAATGCCATCACCGCCTTGACAATTTAGTGACACTGTACAAAAGGAAATGACTTAACATTACATCATGATGTCAGGTATGTAGTCGACAGGCATTAAAGAAAAACATACAGACCTCCTCCGATAACATAATGAACATTAATTTTAACAAAAGTGTGACTAGCTTTACCAGGATAATTTGAGTGAACTCTACACCCTTTGTTCCTTAATATAAGACGTTTTCGCGGTTCAATTTAAATTACCCAAACATCTAGTATTTAGAAAAACAGGTAGTAGTTTTCTTGAGCACATATCTGGGAAAGCTTGGCACACTTTATTTATGTCCATACGCTAATGCAACACCATTCGAATACTACAAATATACACTAATCCAGTGGCTAGTGCAACAGTAGAGTAGTTAGTTTATTACAGGGTACAGTACAATATATGGTTTTACTGAACAGATTTCAACAAACTCTAGCATTGGAAGGTCTCTATAAGAATTAACAATACAAAATGTAAAGGTAACAAGTTTCAGCATTGGTATACTAGATGTGCATGAGCATTAAACCAAATACAAAAGTCTGAAGGTAACTAGCATTATTAACTAATGACAGTATAAAAAAATTGCAAACCATGTACCTCCAAGGTAAATATCATTTCGAACTCGGGGGACCTTAAAAATTGCTATCCCAATCTTGATAATCGATCAAACATAAAAACTTGATCGAACAAATCAAGAGAACAGCCGGAGGAGGAGGTGCCCACTCTTGACCTTTCCTCTTGTCTTCATAATTGTCTATGTAGTTTAACCAAAATAAAATGACATCAGCGCCTTGGCATTTTGGTGACACTGTACAAAAAATATAACTTATCTCATGAAAGTGAGGTATGTAATCTATAAGTATTAACAGTGCAAAAATCTGAAGGTAGTAACAAGTTTCATCGTTGGTAAATCTGTCAGTAACAAAGCATTAGAATGCCTTAGCTAAAAAATCTCTAATACAGCCACAATCAACAGCTAACCCTGAAATAATCCAGTGACATTAAATGGCATTGCTTAAATTTATCGGTGGCATTATATTGAGAGCGGCATTACTTAAATGTGGCATCACTTTAGCAATAGCATTGCTTGACTTGACTGCTGGCGTTATACTAACAGCAAAAAAAGTGGCAATAAGAGCATGGGAGGCCCATTCGGACAGTGGGCGCACCAGTACGATGTACCTCCACAGACGCAGAGTGGTGAGGAAGGTATGGTTTCCGAGAGCAACAAATATCCAGGCAGCATATGTGGATTACGTCCCATTTTTGTTCTCTTTAGCCACCTTTTTCCTATGCGAGGACAACAAACCGATCGACCTGGTCATTCTCTATTGTGTTGTCATGCCTTTCTACCCTTCTTCAACCAAGAGGCATGAGACTGCTCCTTAGCTACTGATTTTCCCTTTTCAACCTAGATGTGGGTTCGATGCCTACTCTCTTGGACAAGACAGTCTCCCTTCCTTTCCTTATTCAACCTGCACATGGATTAGTCTGCATGAAGTAGGGTTTCCTTTAATAGTGCAAATTATGGTTTTCGTCTGCGTGGCCAGCAGAGCAGAGGATAGAAAATTGGGAAGATGGTGGGGTGGAAAAAGATCCACATGCAACGACGTGGCAGATGGGGCAATAGAACAAGGTTGTGGTGCGAAAAGAGGTAGCATACCTGAGGGTCAGCGGGAAGTGGCTTCGCTCATGGTCGTCGTCCTCCGCCCACACTACGGCAGTGAGCTTGGGGACGGAGGCCATCCCGCGCGGGCGCTAGGTCTGAGAGGACGGCCTTGTCGTCAGTGCGTGACCTCGCTCGCCGACGGCAATCGTCAACGCTGCTGCGTCCTTTTCTTCCCAATGGATCTGTGACCACCGGTGAGGAGGGAGAGAGGGCCGTCTTTTTAGATCTGGAGAGAGGGTGGTAGTGTGAGAAGCAAGTGGGCAGCCCTTAGCAAGAAAGCTGAAGCTCCAGCCTATATATCTTTTTATACTACTAGTACCGGAGGTGGAGCAGTGGTAGAGTAGTTTATATTTTCTCACAGATAGTACCGCTTAGTCGTGCTTCAAAACTGATCGGCACACCATTAAAAAATAAAGGTCGATAACTAATGCGGCACCTCGGGCCAACTCGGCCAGATCGCATTTTGCACGAGAAATTACACACCATGTTTAGTTGACATGTGGTCCCGTTCCAACATATCAGTGAGACGACGGCGAGTAGTAGGAGTATTTCCGAACGGACGTGTAGGCCCGGGCACCTCTCCGTGAACCGTGGCAAACTCGCAAACGTCCACCGACTCTTCGCCTTTTCCTCTCGATTTGGAATTGCTGTCGCACGCTCTTCCTCTCCCTCCTCCATTTTGCTTCAGCCCTTCACCCTTTCTTCTGCCATTATTCGATCTTCTTCTCCATGGAGGGAACAGGCCGGAAACGACCCCGTTATTCTTGCCCTGATCTGAAAGATGACGTGGTGGAGGAACTCACTGATCGGTGTGACGTCATCACCTCGGCTAGCATGGCAGGTTCGTTCAAGCCCATTCTCGACTCAACTAATAACATCATTACAAGGAACCCAAGGGTCCAGGAGCGGTTTGATCTCCCCTATCTTCTTCCCCGTGACCCTGCTGACTGGCGCGGGGACGAGGGAAGCCTCGGCTTGTGCAAGTTGATGCCGCTTGATAATGATACGTATGATGTTAAGATGCCATTGCTTGAGGGCAAGGCTTGGGCAGGCGCAAATGGAGATTGGGTTGTTTATATTGGGTACAACTACGTGTGGGAACTTGTAAATGTGTACACTCGTCTACGGAAGATAGCAATTTGTCGAGTTCCGAACCGCTCTTGGAATTACAACAACTATGAAGTTGTTGCTATCTTCGACAAGCTTGTTGCCGTCCTTGATGGTTTGACTCGATGGATATTGCTCAAAAATCAGTTTTTGTACACGGATGAGTACTGTGATGCAATTCAATATGAGGGCCATGTGTTTGCTGCCACCACTCGTGGCACTGTTTTTGCATGGGATCCTCATAGTTTTGGTACGTTTGTCTTCCACCGTAATTATAATTGTTTCATCCACATGCATGCGGGTTAGCAAGTTTCCCTTTACTAATTAACGTTCTTCTTGTGTTTCCAAGGTCCTGTGAACATCCCACCACCTATACTTGAAAAATTTTATAACCAAGTGGGAGATGATGATGGTGATGATCACGAGCAGCGCCCATATACTCTGTGGCGTCTGGCAACTAATTCTGATGGATCACCTCTTCTTGTGTGTATACAGCCCACTGATGATGTTACTGCTAAGGAAGCAGGTGTAGTCTCCCATGGTCGCACTCTCCAGACCTATTCCAACACCCATTGCATGGTATTCGGGATGGATACTAGTTTGCTAGTGCCAACTCCTTCTCCCTGGTATAGAATTGATAGTCTTGGAGAAAACACGCTCTTCCTCGGACAAAACTATCCGATGGTGGTGAAAGGCGATCCAACTGTTGTTGACACAACGTTACCAGTACCATTTATGAGAAGCAACTGTGTCTATACCTCGGACATTTGGGTGGTTCCCTACCACAGCATCTTGATATAGTAGGCCGCTTCAACTGGATGATCGATGTCGTTGGTCTCCGGATCGACAATGGATGGCCCATCGAGAGAATCACTTGTGGTTCAAAGCAAGCGTTTCAACGCCGAGGAATGGCTGAGTTGAAGTTCATTTCATTGCTTGTTATTTGTTGTGTGGTGAAAACTTTAGTATTTATAATGTATCCTCGTTGTCGATGTGGGTTGATGACCTGTTGTATGTAATAAAATGATATGCCTGTGATAAACTTACTAAATTTATGAATGGCTTTCGAGTCGCTTCTCTGAGTGAGTGGTGCGATGAGGCAAAAAAATATTTTCCAAATACATAATTGTACGTGCATTGCAACATGTTATCGGATGAGGCCAATCAACAATAGTAGTACACTATTTGTACTAGCTTCACATGCTTCGCGCGTCGGGCGGGTGTTTTTACTGTAGCCATATGTTAATGTGTTCGTTGTACATAACCAGCACCCCGGATCCTCGATACTAGTACTATATAGTAGGAGTAAGTAGTAGGAGTAGTAGGGTGGCATGGGCGTAACAAGCATTCACGTCCGTGAGTACGACACGCCACCACCACGACATCCATCTGACACCATATTATTTCTTGGAGTCCGTGCTAGAGCAATCTCTTCAACCTCGTCGTTTCTCTAACTTCAGCCATCGCGCGGTGGGCGAGGTGGGGGTTTGCCGATAGTCGGTTTCCTTAACTGCGGTCCCACTTGTAAGGCCAACTCCAACTCACGACCCCAAACGGACCTCCATTTTGCACGAACTCCAACGATTATTTTGACTAGAAAAGCAAGACCGAAGAAAACAAGAACCACAAGAATACATTTTACTACTCCTGTAAGTTGGATTAGTACCTTCTCAATGCATTCATTGTTGATCTGCGGAGGCTCGATCTTGCGTGCTTCTTTCTTCGTCGAGTGTAAAGAAGTAGACGTTGCTTCCTCGCATCTAATCTCATGTCTAGCCTCTATCTAGTAGGAGTATCAACAAGTGCACTAATCTCATCTCTAGCCTCTGTGCTAGCTAAAAGTGATAGAACATCTACTAAATTGCGCTCTATCAATATATGGAAGTACTCTTCTTCCCAATACAAAAACTTGCATCCATTCTACTCCCTCCGTTGCACAATACATGCCTTCTATTTGTCAAAATATATGTGTATCTAGACATGTTTTAGTATATAGGTACATCCATTTTTGGACAAATGGAAGTCAAGTATTTTGGAACGGAGGGAGCACACAATAAAAAAATTAAGTTAGCACAACTAGTCTAATCCAAGAGCACAACCGAAGATTTGGTCGGGTTCTTCCTCCTTTTGCCGACTCGTGGGACATCCAGCATCCAGGTCGTGTCATGAAAGAAAATAGAGTGGTAGTTGAAGCCACGAGATGTGCATCTTAGGTTAAGCGTAAATAGAATCTTCTTTGCTCTTGAGTAACTCCAAAAGTGGCCACGAAGATCTTTATTGGATTTGTTTTTCATCACCAAAGACGCCGAGGTGAAAGATGTGCAGGTTCAGTGGGTCCTCTTGCGTTTTCACTAACATGTGGGGCTGCATGTGAGCAAACAGACGATGGGCTCCGCGCGTCCGCTGGCTCGCTGAGAAAAGACACTACAAGAAATATGTCAACTTGTGACCACCACTATTGGTCACTGAAAGGTCATGGTTTTTCATTTGCGACCTTTTTGTGACCAAAAACAGAAGATCAAAAGTTGGCGGTCGTAAACTGACTATAGCGACCTTTCTTCTGGAACGGTCGAAGACGTTTATGACCAAAATATGTCCACTGTGGCGTTTTGGTCACTAGCAACCTCCCCAGGCCACGTTGGCATCCAGCGTGGCAAGTTGATGTGGCACAAGATTCAGCCCGGTCCAATTCGGTTTTCTACATGGGCCTAGCCCAAGAATTCGGCCTTCCTATATTTTTTTCATGTGAATTTTTTGTCAGCTTCATGGAACAAGCCCAACATTGCAACCTTTTTATTTTTGGCCCATGGCCTTTTTGTCTCAACAGTTTCATTTTTTTCTTTTTTTCTAAATTGGGTTCACTAGTCAGGTGGGTCCCCCATTGCCAGGTTCTAGCACTGGGTCCTAGCCATCAGGGCAATATTCTTTATTTTTGTATTTCACGCAAATAAATACCTGGTATTTAAATTGGCACACAGAAAAACACACAAAATACTTCAAATATTATCAACCATCAAAGTGCTACATCATATAACACACATACAAAAGTGATCAGCATCAAGTTTACAATCAGATAACAAGCTCCACAATAGGAGCAGTTTACATCAAGGTTAGTCAGATGAAATCCTATGCACGACTCACTAGACGACCATAGTCGACTAGGGCACCTTCGCTACACTAGAACAGCAATAGAACTATCATCATGCCTTCGGCCGTTGCCCTGTTACATGAATCAGAAGAGAAGAATTAAAACACTAGAGCCAATATATTATGAACAGACATATTATATAAATATATTATGAGGTTCAAAAAAAATTTATTGTAAACGCATAGTTCTGGTCACCAACACTAACAATTTCAGATCATATTCTGGAACTACCACTAGGAATTCGGTAAACTGACAGTTTGAGATGCAGTTCAAAATGTTTTAGATCAGTTTCAGATCAGATTCTGGAACTACCACTAGGAATTCAGTAAACTGTATGGAGGTTCAAAATGTTTTATACTATAATAAAGAGTTTTATTGATTAATGATATTTCGGGTTCAACAAACAGTTTAAGATCCAGTTCTACATAGGGTACTGTGTCAAGATCGCAGCTTCATGTTCATGCTTGCTAGTATGTGTCATGAGAAACCCTGAACCTGAAAGCTCAGGTTGTTGCTTATTTTGTTACTGTGTGGTAAGTACTACTAAGATCAAAATGCATTCAAGGGAGCATAAAAGCCATCCCCATTTGAAGCATGTATAGTCTCTGAGAGATACTAACAGGTGAGCAGACAGCCCCTAGAAATTGGCTAACTACTTCTCTTGTATAATATGCAGTCTCTGAGAGATACTAACTACATCTCTTTGTATAATCACAGTCTGCAGTCACTAAATAAATCAAAGGTGTATGATGGAAATACAGCAAAATAGTCCATTAAATTTGTGCTACTCGCTGCTGTTATAAAACTATCAAACTACTCATGCAACAATTAGCATGAGATACAAGCAGCACTAAGCACCAAGATTACTACACCAAGTCAAATTTAAGCTACTGAAAAATGGTGGAAGATTCATGACAAGAATAACAGTAGCAGAAGCTTCGTCTGCTCAAATACTGAAGCTTCATGTGCAAAATTACTCAAGCTTTATGTGCAAAATTAACTATAGGTGTTGAAGCTATTCCAAAATTATCAAAAAAAATTAAGATATCATCCTACTGCAGAAATAGCCACCGTCCAGGCCCCCGTCATCCGCCAGGCTGCCGCCAAGCTCCAGCCCCTCCAGCGGTGACCACAAGGGCCTCCTGTACAACATCATGAGAACAGTTAAGGACTGCAACATCCAGGTAACAACAAAGTTCAGCACAATAAAATAGAGCAACAGATCCATGCTATCAGACTGAGAGTCTATCATACTAACAGCACATGCTATCTTCATGCCCTAACATAACAATTCATAATAAGTATGAAATGCAAGAATACATAATATTGCAATTTATTCCGCTATAGCCTATCATGTTCAAACAGTGGCTCCCAAGAGTCCAGGTTCTTAGTTCATTGATCTGATAGGAGGGTAAGATCAATGCCATGTCAGTATGTCACCTTGTCTGCTAAGCAGATATGCATCTCCCTTCAACTAGAGTGGACAAACAAAAACCGAGATGATGGCACATGGCAGTGCCAGGAGGTGCAACATTTATTGCAAATAGTGGAAATGAAAAAAATTGGCACTTCCTTGTGCAAGATTAAGTAATTCTTTGACAAAACAGGTGCAGGTTGAGTAATCCTATCAGAAAACAGGATTCAAATCTTCAACAGAGGCACCGATCGCAACACTTTGAGTGTATTCATTTTGAAATTCAAAACAATATGTGAAGGCAATAACCGAAGCTGGTTAGCGAAAACACATAGATTTAGTTCCAGTTATTGAGAATAAGCTATCGGGCAGGGTACAGACACCTCTAAGAGACAATTAAATACAGGATTAACTAGAACACCTAGCTATCAGTACTAACTAGTCAACTAACAAGAGTATCGCCGGGAACCCCATCTGATTCACCATAGCATACTGCCATTCCCAGCGACCAAACCAATTTACCGAAATGCAAAGTCTTAAAGAGAAGGCAACAGATCACCTTATCGGTGGCCAGCAAGAGGGCGCCCATGAAGGCGAGCTGAGCTCTCCCGTGCGTGTGATAGTTGCAGGCAGGAGGTCCTTCATGTGGGGGAGGGGATAGAACGCAAATCCTCCAGACGGGTGCTGGTGGTTGGCGATGGAGGAGGTCGTCGGGTGCCTCGTGCGTCCAGGCGATGATGGCAACCTTGGTGAGCCTCCATCACCAGCGTGCATGGATCTATGCCCATCAGCCGAGCGAGCGCGGTGGAGGTCGCAGCCAGATCGAGGGCTTGACGACGACCTGCGTGAGGAAGAAAAACAAATCGGGCATGTGTGAGCAACATCCAGATCGAATCGAAAGGAGAAGAGAAGAGGGCGAGAGGAAGACCTTGTTGACGAGGTCCATGGTGTCGAGCGCGCGTGACGACGGCGCGGATCCGGAAGCAACGTGGCGGATCTGCACCCTTCCCTACCGAGGCCCTGCACGCGCGCAAAAAAAACGAACACCCGTCAGCCTCCGCCACCATACCGCCGCATGCAGATTCGAGGGGCGTGAGGCGCCGCTCACCTTGGAGAAGGGCGCGGTGTAGAGGAGCGCCGCCGCGAGCGCCGCCGCCACGGCCAGCACTGGCAGCACCCGGCCAGTCCCAGCCACCATCGCTCGTCGACTCCCTCTCCTCCTGTGCGTCTGTGTGCAGCGGCGAGAGTCCAGTCCCTATCCGGGCGGGGCTGGCGCCGGGAAGCTGTGGCGGCGTCGATCTGGATCGGATCGAGATCTAAGGGAGAGAGAGGGTGGCGGCTGTGGGTGTGCGGAATCCGGGAGAGTGAGTGGAAGGGGAGCCGGAGGAGGTGGCGATCCGGCTCATGGAGGAGAGCGACTGGAGGGGGACGGCGGTGTTGGGCGGAATCAATGGGGGCGGCGGCTCATGGAGGAGAGCGAGTGGATGAGGGCGCTGCTAGGGTTTTGACGAATGGAGAGGGAGCTGCGCTGATTCGGGAGGGGGATGAGAGGGATGAGGGGTAGATGGGGTGGGGGAAGAGGGCTGCCGTCGGATCCGGGCCTATCCAACGTTGGTCGGGCATGATCCGCGTGAGGTGCTCGTGGACCAATCAGAATGCAACACTACTAGGGAAAAGGCTAGCAGCAGCGCGGGTTTTAGGTGTATCGGCAGCGTGGGGAGTGGCGCTACTAATAAGGCGCTACAGCTAACACATAGCAGTAGCGCGTGCTCACCAGCGCTACTGCTACACAAGTGTAGCAGAAGCGCGCTTAGTGTAAGCTCGCTACTGCTAGTAGCTCTAAGCGCTCTGGCTGGACGCGCCATCGCTATCGCGCGCTGCTGCTAACTTTCATACACTCGCTTCGCTAACTTTCATACACTCGCTCTTGCTAATTTTAGTATTTTTTGTTTTAATCGGCATATGTGTTTTGTATTTGAACAGGCTTTATAGAAGAATATTTAGCACATACAGATGTCATCATGATACACATACAAATGCCCGCGAGACCACAAATGTAATCATAGAATATACATACAAATAGTCTCATCATAATCATCATCCAACACAAAGTGGTCTCTCGTCATCATCTCGAAAATAGCGATACAAGTCTCGATTACTTGCAAATACATCGTCATCCATCTAAACAATAATATACGCGATAAGAGCTATCACTTTGAGTACATGAGTTCGTATCTCTCTCGCGCATTAGCGTGAACCTAAACTAACTACTGCCTCGCTGGAAACCGTAAACCGCTACACTGGCACGACACTCCGGCCACTTGTCGTATATATACTCCTGGCGTAGCACTTATTCACCATCGATGATCTATGCACCTGCATCGTCACATGAGTCGATGATATGCAACATATATATATATATAGTTGAGCAACATAAATAGACAGACTTGGCAAAAATAGAAACAACATATCATAAGCATAAATAACAAAGTTCATCGTACCCCAAAATGCCCTGACTAGAGTGATTTTCGCTAGTCGAGGAGGAGGACGGTTTAATTACATCACAAATAAATTTTCACCATGCATAACTCAAAGTTTTGTCATACAGAAAGTATAGACTAAACGGACACATTGTCATATATCGACAATCACTCCAACATGTTGTTCCATCCATCCATGTCAGGGAGATAGTACCCGAGCCTAGTGAAAGGCTTCAGGTCGAGACGCTGAGCGGCTACCCGTGTTCGGACGTCTTCCCGTGACATTTTTCCTTCTTCGTAGAACATCCCTGTTTTTCCGACGACTTCCTTCATGATGATTTGGGCAATTTCGCGTTGGATGTGATAGAACTCGGCTCGAAGTTGATGATCCTCGATATCTCCTACGTTCTTTGCCCATTGCAGAATATGGGCATCGCCGGATGTAGGTGACATGCGAAGGTTCTGATGATCCCGTCTGTACTCCAGCATGTGGTGTAGGACATAGAATCCATCATTAAGAGAATCGTTCGGTTCTTTGGATGCAGCAGAAATCGGTCTTATGGTCAAGGCGGCGTGCCGCCCTTCTCTTCTTGTCCCTAACCTCTCCACCCCTTGCTTGGTAGTAAAACATAGCATCGAGAACATCCTTGATGTGGGTGTAATCCTTTTGTGAATGTTCTTCGACGAGTCCAAGTAAAGAGCGTGGGAGAATCAGGGTATAGGATGATAAGGACGGCGCATGGCCAAGCCAGAATAAGTACACCTCAAGTTACTTAGCCTCCACCGTGCAAATGAATGATTGAAATCGAAGGAAGGATAGCAGCGCGGATGAATTATACGGGATGATAAGGCACGAGAATCGCCTCTTTGTCCTTATTGGCGAGCATGAAATTGACGATGTATTCCCTCGCGTATACACGGTGCTCTGTGCAGACTCCCAAGAAGCACTCGTGCATGTAGTACGGGTCAGCGACACAGATATGAAATATCTGCTCAAACCCGATGATGTAGTTCATGTGCAAGGCATAAAGGCGGACAAACATAAAATCCAGCTTCTTCACGTGAAACATGTCGAATATGTAATCGAATCGGAGGAAGAACTTATCCGCTGAAGCAGTCGACGTATGACATTTGCCGCGGAACATTAACCACGTAGAGTGGGTATCCTGGATCTGTCGAGGCGATGAGGCCTTTCTCTACCCGCAGCACATCGTCATGAAGTCTCCTTAGATCGCCGAATCTGGCCCCTAGCGCTCTTGCAGGTAGGATTGGTTGACCGGGGATATGCCATTTATCCGCATCGGGGATATCTATACGGTCCTGAAGCCGAGGCTGCTGAGGTGGCTGGATCATAGAATCAACTTTTTTGCCTTTCCTGGCTCTCTTCCTAGACTTCTTTACTACCGGCAATTCAGGCACCGACTCATGACGCTCAAACCCTGAGGAGGCGCCAGTATAGACATACTGTTCAGCGCCACCTCGTCCTCATCCTCATCCATGGCGACGTCATCAGTGACTAATGGAGCCTCCTCCTTACCCCGTCCGCTATCACCCAACCCGACACCCGACGCTAATTGGGTAGGTGGGGTGTTGATGTTCATACCTTGCTGAGGCTGCGTGCTCGTGGGTGTGCTCCCGACCGCCTACAGACGAAGCAAACTCTTTGGCCACAACAGGACCCACCCATTGCAACAATCACCAAGCCACCGCGGTGTCTCCTCGTCATCCACCAGTAGTATTGGAGGAGGCAAATTCTCGTGGCCCGGTTCGACACTGGCCACGGAAACCTTGAAGACGTTCGGGGGGATCGGCCGGCTGTGGAACAATGGTTCCTTCGTCTCCATTATCGTCACCTTCCCCGCGTTCACCTTCTGGTCGCCGATGGTGTACAATATGGTGCACGGGGTTTCGTCGGCCTGCAAAGAGAAGTGTGCGACGTGAGACATCCGAAAGGCAACGAAAACGGGAGATTATACATTCATATTGAAGGGGGCCGGTGTGACAGATACCGTGAGGGCGTCGAGCTCAGCCAAAGAAGTCAGCAAGGAGCCAGTGCCGGAGCAGGTGCAGGAGCCGGTGCGAGAGCAGGTGCGTGAGCCGGTGCGGGAGCAGGTGCTCCCAAGAAGTCAGCAAGGGGAAAGTCCTCTGCATTTGCTTCTGGATTTTGCCTTGTCCAAGTGAAAACGCCCGTCACCAAGGAAGTAGACAAATCTGCAACCACCTGTTTTGTAGCAGCTACCGTTGTTGCGACTGTCTGAGATGATTTCTTCTCAACCGCAATCTCAACCTTCTTGTCGATGTTTTCTTCAGTTAACCTCCGTCTTTCCGTTCTCTCCTCCGTGGTCTCACGGTAGTACTTCTTCCACGTGGCGCCGTCTCCGACACCATGCGACGGTCGAGTATCCACCGGTTGTCGTTTCAATATGTTCAACGCCCGGTTGAATGGAGTGTCCCACTTGGGCCTTGCCAATGCCTCGGACGGTGAGTCGCTTTCGGCTGCAATCCGGTGCTGCTCTCTCTGCAAAAGGCACAAGGATCGTTTATAAATATGACTAACGTGCAGTCGAATTGATCAGAAACTAAAATTACCAGCATTCTCATGAACTCCGTAATGACCGGTGTTGTCTCGTAAACCTTCTTCACTAGGTCCCAACGGTGTCGGGCCCTCAGGACGTCACGCTCCTGCGGGACGGTGAAATCCGCCAAGGGGTTTGGGATGCCCAGACTCGCGGCCTCCGCGTCCTCCTTGGCCCATTTGGACCTCTTTCCGCCGTAACCACGACTTCCGAGGTGGTGGCTCCCAATGTTCCTCTCTTGAAGCCCCTTCATGTACTTAGACTTTTTTTTGGCAGCTTCGGCCTCGCAAGCCTCCTTGAATATTTGAAACTGCTCTTCCGTGATTGTCGGATTATCCTTTACAATGTCGGAGTAGGATTCCTTCTTGTCGATGATCTTTGCTTTCACTCAAGTTTTCCAGGCGGCCAACGCGTCGCCAAACTTGGTCATGGCGTGTTTGTTTATCTTCTTCATTGTCGGGTCCTTGTCTGGATCTTCATAATCCTTCTCATTCCGGCCCAGGAACAAGAATATCTGGTGAAACTTCTTTAGGAGGGAGCTCCTCATATTTTCTATCTTCTGTAGTTTCTCATCGTTGATGGTGGCGGTTGTCCATACGATGCAGCCTATTTGATTGCCATAGCATCGACGAGCTTCCTCGGGCGCCTTTGGCTCAAAATTGTCGTCGTCCACCTCCGTGACCACCAGTCTATTAGTCCGGAGTTTGTTAGGAAGCGGCTGCCTCTTTGCTTTTGGTTCTACGCTCCCCGAGGCAGCGCCGGTCTCAGTCTCAGCGCTGGTATCGACGCCGGTCTGAGTCTCAGCACCGGTCTGCGTGTCGGCCTCAGTCACCGATGCCACCGGTGGGCCCAGCAACAACATCGGTTGATCGTCGGTAAGGCTAAAAATTAAATGCCGCCCGGTAGACATCGTCGCAATCACCAGAACCCTGTCCTTCATCGTTGCTAGCCATGTTTCCTATAATTAAATCTAGTCAATTAATTCTATACCTAATAAAATGAATAATGACATAAAAAGGCCAATTGTTTTGCAGGAACGTTAACTCCTTCCTGGTGCGGAAAATCCCGGGAACTCGATATGTCCTAGTTTGTAGCACAAGTCATGCCGAAATTCACGAAAAAATTCGGCATGACCTTGGCTAAAAAGTGGACAAATCGAGAACCTGAAATTTGCGGAGCGGAAATGAATCAACATTCGGCCAAAACATATATAAACCAGTCAGCTTCATTTAAACAACAAAGCCGCTTGGGCACAATCGAACCACTTCAATGAAAAGATATAACATGACCACTTCAATGAAAAGATATAATCAACAATAAAAGTCTAGGAAGGGATCATCTTTAAAATAAAACTTGCCTAAATAACCTAGATAATTAAGCTAATTAAACTAGTTAACCTGACTAGTTCTCTGTCAAAGCCCTAACTAAATTTTTGCCTAAATAACCTAGATAATTAACCTATGCATGAGAGAGAGAGAGGAGGGGTGGGGGCTTACAGAGGATGGCTCCGGTGGTGGCGAGGGAGGCAGTGCGTCTCCGGTGATGGCGAGGGAGGCAGTTGTGGCGAGGGAGGATCCGGCCTGGCGTCGGCAGCGGCTCGGTGGCGTTGATGAGGCAGCTGCTTCGTGGCGTTAGAGGCGGCTCCGATGGCGTCGGCGGTGCACGCAGCTCTGGTGGCTCGAGGCGTCGGCGTCGGCGAGAGGCAATGGCCGAAGTGGGGCGACGGTGAATCGGCCGGGGAGATGGCGGCGGGGTGGGTCGAGAGATTTGAGAGCAAGTGGTGGTCGGGGGGAAACGGTTTTTTGGTTAAGTCAAAATTAGCGGCAGCGCCTTTTCTTTTTTATTTCCTTTTCTATTTCTATAGCGGGGGTCTAGGAAACGCGCTGCAGCTACGTTAGCTATAGCGCCTCTTACGAACACACGCTACAGCTATGCCTTTCTCTGTTTTTTCGCTTTTTCATTTATTTTGCTTTACATTTTATTTTTTTCTTTCTCCTTTTTCTGTTTCTTTCATTTTCATTTACTTTTCTATTTGTTTTTCATTTTATATTATTTCCATTAGCAGTAGCGCTCTTCTTGGGAAACACGCTGCTACTCACTCCCTAGCGGTAGCGCGCTTCCTCCAAGCCCGCTCTTTGCTATGCGTAGCCTATCGTTCCACCAATGAGAATATTAGTAGTAGCGCTTTTACGGTCACACGCGCTACTGCTACAATTGTATCTGCAGCGCCGTTTTTTTTCAACCGCTACTGCTATATAGCACTAGCGCCCTTTTTTGACCCGCGTTGTTGCTAAATTTCTGTGTATAAGGTTTTCCCTAGTAGTGGCCACGGCCAGCACTGGCAGCACCCGGCCAGTCCCAGCCGCCATCGCTCGTCGACTCCCTCTCCTCCTCTGCGTCTGCGTGCAGCGACGAGAGTCCAGTCCCCATCCGGGTGGGGCTGGCGACGGGAAGCTGTGGCGGCATCAATCTGGATCAGATCGAGATCTAAGGGAGGGAGAGGGCGGCGGTTGTGGGTGTGCGGAATCCGGGAGAGTGAGTGGAAGGGGAGCCGGAGGAGGTGGGGATCCGGCTCATGGAGGAGAGCGAGTGGAGGGGGACGGCGGTGTTGGGCGGAATCGATGGCGGCGGTGGCTCATGGAGGAGAGCGAGTGGAGGAGGGCGCGGCTAGGGTTTGGACGAGTGGAGAGGGAGCTACGCTGATTCGGGAGGGGGATGAGAGGGATGAGGGGTAGAGGGGGTGGGGGAAGAGGGTTGCCATCGGATCCGGGCCTATCCAACAGTGGTCGGGCATGATCCACGTGAAGTGCTCGTGGACCAATCAGAATGCAATAAAGGCCTTGATGACTTTATGACAATATAAATAGTTCGTAATGATTAAAAATAATCTTTTTGCAGGAGAAAAGCATTTTTCATTGTGGAGGTATAAAAAATAGTTTTGTTGTGAAGAACCTACCAACTCTATGTATTAGACCAAATTTTATGTATAATTGACCAAATGATTTTATGTAATATGCTTTTGATCCACGAAAAAATCATTTTCCATTTTTTAAGTGCCCAAAATGAGCTTTTTTGTGAAGAACCTACCAAATATTTTTTGCAAAATTGTACCGAATCAATTTTCTAAAATACTAGGCCATATTTAATATACAATTGATCAAACGGTTGGGTGTCAAAATTTTTGATCCACCTCTGGTGAAAAAGACAAATTCCTGCCGATTCAGCAGGAAGCGGGTCAAATTTGAACTGGAGCTGCCTCATAGTTTGCTCTTTATTTTTTCTCCAAAAATCATTTCTAGTCACATAAGTACCTATTTAATCAGAGAAACATCAAAAGTTTTGCAAGATTCAACCACTAGCTAGGAACGGTCATTCCTGCCGTTTTGACCGCATTTTGAAACGCGCATAAAAAATTCAAAAAAATCAAAAAATTGGGAAACCATCGCATTGTGTCATTATATGTGGCCAAGTTCCCAGGAAAAATAACAAACTTGTAATACGGTAATTATTTTAAAAAAGTGTTCTCAGAAACGAGCTATCACGTGTGGAGATCAATGGCTTTCAAGCCAAATAATCCATCTTATGGCCATATTCATGGCATAGTTCGTTCAAATGATCTCATATTGTGCAGAAGGGTTCATATTGGAATGACAAACAATGTTGCTTAAGGGAGTTTTCATTTTCTTTGGACGAAAAATTCATTTTCCATTTTTTGAGTGCCCGAAATGAGGTTTTTTTGTGAAGGAACTACCATATATTTGTTGCAAAATTCTACCAAGTCAATTTTCTAAAATACTAGGCCATATTTAATATACAATTGATCAAATGGTTTGGTGTAAAAAAAATTGATCCACCTCTCGTGAAAAAGACAAATTCCCGCCGATTTAGCTGGAAGCGGGTCAAATTTGAACTATAGCTACCTCGTAATTTGCTCTTTATTTTTTTCAAAAATCATTTATAGGTACATAAGTATCTACTAGCACAAATGCCCGTGCGTTGCAACAGGAGGCTACAAAACTTATCTCCAAGCATGTGAGCTGCAACCCCAAGAGCCTCCAGCACCCTGATCGCAGTGGACCGGCTTTGGAATCTCGCGCTATAGGTGAGGAAGAAAGGATGAGGCATACACGTGTAGTGGGTCATCGGCGGCTAAATCTCTACAGTGAAATTTATAAAAAAACTAATATGTGATTGTATTATTTCTAGTTCAGTCCATAAACTAATTTGGGTTTAATCTCTGAAACTAAACCAATGATTAATTTTATGAAACGAAATTCAGATACAAGACGTTACATCTCAGCAATTTGGGGTTTAATCTATCAACGGAATAAATGCTTAATCAGGGATGGCATGCTCCTTTGTCCTCCAAATTTATATGTAGTAAGAAAATACCTATTGGATAACAGAATAGAATGAGAAATAATCAACAGTGATGGTGACCAGTAACATAAGGAGCATAGGGATGTCCATGTGAAGAACGGTGCAAACATGGTGATAACTGCATTGCCATTATCGCCAACCAACAACTGGGGCAACAACCCATATTATAAACCCAAATATACCTGTGTGTTCCAATGGGAGAAGGTTAAAAAAATCCTCATACGCACCATCCCCACAATCATGCTCACCATCTCAAGTATATCAAATATAATCAAGAAGTAGACATTAATTAATGCTAACAGACAGAACTAAGTAGATCGCTATGCATGATACACATGATATCCGGATGTATATATACAACCCGCAAATTTGAAATGTTAAAATGATTTTGAAACTCAAATAGTTTGACCATTGACCATATCAACTAATCCACACAAAGATTTTCACTGAAAGGCAATTAGCTATCACAAGAAACTTTGAAGGGCAAATCTCTGAAAAGAAAATATGTTAAACAGTGCATCAAGAATATGATTATGAAATAAAAAAACTTCCGTACTATATACCTTATCAAATGAGGTGACAAAGGAATCCCTCCATATTAATATATTTTATTATACACCAAGATCTCCTAGCTCTGTAGCAACTAACTGCAGTTTTGCTTTAATGCATGAATAGGAAAATTATGTTGAAATACTACTAACCATAAAACAGCATGATATATGTTGGCACATAGAAACTACAAAAGTAAGTTAACACATCACACAATAGTACGAGTAAGCTCAGCAGGTCTCAACTCTCAACATGCAAGCCGTAGCATCGGAGTTGTTACTGAGTGAATTTCTCCTTCCTGCACATAGACATTGTCACATACACCTCTTTGAATAGATACTTAATATGAGAATCTTGTGAAATTATTTTCCTCGCGTGTTAGGATGGTGCAATGTTACGGTAACAAAGCTAACGACCCATGTGGTAGATTTAGCCTGCTGATCATAATATATTTTGATATATAAGTCAAAATAGTGCTAAACTGCTCATATCTATCCGTTGTAACCAAAAGCCTACAAATGATGAATCAACATGTAAGTCTAGCACCATTTCGATCATTATTAGTTTGACATTGAATAATATTAAATATATACAAAAATTTAGCAACACAAAATTAGTTTCCTACATATACATGGGATGATATTTTGGTGGATAGTGAAATAACTATACAGAAAGGAGGAAACTTTATAGCAGCTCCGCATACTTATTGAGTAATCCCCTATCATCTGGCCTTTAAATCATCGTCCTTCAGAATAGCTTACCATTCCAGCAAGAAAACATTTTCTTGCATCAGGAAAAAGACCTTGATTTTATTTCAGTCGTACAGTGAGCGGTCAAGTAACATGCACTATAGCAGATGCCCCAACCAGGCAAGTCTCTTCCAAGTACTAATGATGAATATTCTTCTTTATTCCCCATTCAAATACCAAAATAGCAAATTGTTTAGGAGAATAACACCGTCAGTTGGAGAAGGTTGTTCTTTGCTTATTGGTCATCAACTTTTACACAGAAAACACATGAAACAGAAGATATACTGTACTAAGGTGAATGCATCAATCATGAGACAAACTAAAAAATTCATACACACACACACACACAAATTATGGTGCTGATACTGAGACATTAGTGTGCGCCTACCTTAAATTGCATGTATCTTGCTATTCGTTTCTTCAGTTCAAGGGATCCTACTGCTCGAGTGTCATAAGTGTGTCCATCCCGCGTCAATGCCTCATCTCAATTTGTGGTGATTCTATCAGTCCCGGAGTACCTTGCCGCGCCTTGGTTGTCGAACACAGCAAAGAGGTGTACCAAAAGGCAGAGCGTGTCGGCGTCGAGCCCCAGGTCGTCAAGGTCGCGGCAGCGGCCACATGAAGGAGGGTGTCATACCTCGGTGGTCATCGTCAGGCCCTCGCCTCAACCGACCTGAAGCTCGCCGGGAGGGGATCGAGATTCTGCTACAAGTTCCTGTTCCGAAGGCCCTCGCCGGCTCCCAACTACTCGCCGCCGAGCTCTCCCCTGTACCGCATCGAAGGCATGAACATTAAACCATGGCCATACCCAGCCAAGTAATTGTACTCGGTCCATAAAAAAAGGGAATTGTACTCGGCACGTAGAGCGACATCTAGCGGCTTCGAATCGGTGCCGCCCCAACAGAAGTCATGCTATCTTATCCACAAGCTCGCCATCACTCCGCCAGTCCGCCTCCATGTTCCTCTTCCTCCTCATGCGACCTTAGGACACCACCCAGCGTCAATGACCTGCCCCGCCCCTAGCTCCACCCCAGGCACGATGGCCACGCCATGTTACAAGCCGCACACCAACGGGCTCCAGCTCCTCCTCATCGTGCTCCTGCATCGACCCAAGCGGCCACGGCCGCTGCGGCGCGCGTCCGACGCATCCGGCCCTCGCCACAGCCGATGACCACCACACCTCCGGCGCCTCACTCCTGCTGGTCTCGCCCACGCCGGTCATGTTTGTTCGCCGCCTCCTCGCAGGCCGACCATGCCGTCGCGGCGTCGTCACTGCTGAGCGCCGTCTGCATGCTCCTGTAGCCGCGGCGGCCTCACACGCGACCGCGCCCCCACGTGCGTCCTCCGGCGAGCCCCCAGATCCAGCCCCAACCACACGACGGCACCCCATATGTTGTTCCAGCCACACACCAACGGCTTCGTTCCCCTCGATCTCATTCGGCCTCCTGCATAAACCCGAGCTGCCCCACGCCCGTCATGTTGCTCGCGGTCCCTCTCCTGACGGGCATGGCATCGCCACTGCCTGAGCGCCGCTTGCACGCCCTATAGCCGTCCACCTCACATGTGACTGTGCCGACGCGCGCTTCCTCTGGCGAGCTTCTCTGTCTCCCGCTCGCCTGCCTGCGGCTCTCTCGGCATTGTCGCCGCACCTTGAACTCCAACGCCTCTGTCGGCCCCTTTGCTCCACTCGTCGTCTCGAGTGGAATTTGCTCTAAAAACCAAGAGAATTCTCTATAAAAGAGCAAGGTTGGACTATCAAATTTGATAGCAACCCTGCCTTGAAAGGCAAACCGTCGGCAAGGAGGTGGAGGTCTAGAGTTCGATTCGCTTTGAGCACATATATTTTTTGTTGCCGAAAAACACAGAGGATGCCCGGCCCATGCAGTGGACCCTATGCGTGGCCCGTGTACTTTTGAGATGGACTTTTTTGTTGTGGTACACTGTGCAAAAGAATAGTACCACCTCGGATAAAAGAAAAATCTCAAAAAATAATATAGGTGAACGGATGAAAAAATTGGTGAAACGCACTTTGCTTTATTAGTAGGTATAGATTTAATCAGAGAAACATAAAAAAATCCAAGATTCAACCACTAGCTAGGAACGGTCAAGCCCGCCGTTTTGACTGCATTTTGAAACGGGCATACAAAATTTGAAAAAATCAAAAAATTGGAAGAAGTTCGCATTGCGTCATTATATGTGACCAAGTTTCCAGGAAAAATAATAAACTTGTAATACGGCAATTATTTTAAAAAAGTGTTATCAGAAACGAGCTATCAAGCGTGAAGATTCATGGCTTTCAAGCCAAATGATCAATCTTATGTCCATATTCATGGCATAGTTTGTTCAAATGATCTCATATTGTGCACAAGGGTGCATATTGTAATGACAAACAATGTTGCTTAAGGGAGTTTTCATTTTTTTTGGACGAAAAATTCGTTTTTCATTTTTCGAGTGCCTGAAATGAGATTTTTTTGTGAAGGAACTACCATATATTTGTTGCATAATTGTACCAAGTCAATTTTCTAAAATACTAGGCCATATTTAATATATAATTGATCAAATGGTTGGGTGTAAAAAATTTGATCCACCTCTCGTGAAAAAGACAAATTCCCGCCGATTCAGCTGGAAGCGGGTCAAATTTGAACTGTAGCTACCTCGTAGTTTGCTCTTTATTTTTCCAAAAATAATTTATAGGTACATAAGTATCTATTTAATCAGAGAAACATAAAAAATTCCAAGATTCAACCACTAGCTAGGAACGGTCAAGCCCGCCGTTTTGACCGCGTTTTGAAACGGGCATAAAAAATTCAAAAAAAATCAAAATATTGGAAAACCTTCGCATTGCGTCATTATATGTGACCAAGTTTTCAGAAAAAATAATAAACTTGTAATACGACAATTATTTTAAAAAAGTGTTCTTTCAAACGAGCTATCAAGCGTGAAAATTCATGGCTTTCAAGCCAAATGACCAATCTTATGGCCACATTCATGGCATAGTTTGTTCAAATGATCTCATATTGTGCACAAGGGTGCATATTGGAATGACAAACAATGTTGCTTAAGGGAGTTTTCACTTTCTTTGGACGAAAAATTCATTTTTTCCATTTTTCGAGTGCCCGAAATGAGGATTTTTTGTGAAGGAACTACCATATATTTGTTGCAAAATTCTACCAAGTCAATTTTCTAAAATACTAGGCCATATTTAATATACAATTGATCAAATGGTTGGGTGTAAAAGAATTTGATCCACCTCCTGTGAAAAAGACAAATTCCCGCCGATCCAGCAGGAAGCGGGTCAAATTTGAACTGCGGCTGCCTCATAGTTTGATATTTATTTTTTCCAAAAATCATTTCTATTTACATAAGTACATATTTAATCATAAATACATGGTTTGGTGGCGATACGTCGAGGTTTGGACGGTGGCCGAGGGCCCTAACTCTAGAGCGCGTAAACTCGCATGCCCGCCGCGTGGTCACCGCGTGACCGTGGCGTTGCCATGTGTTCTGGGCAGCCTAGGCATGTCTAGTGGGTTGGGCACTCCCTAGGTAGGTGCTAGGAAGAAAATCACAACATAAGATTCTCACGAGGAGACTGATCGATGCTCAAACATGATTAAGCAGCCAAGTGTTTGATTAGCGGTATGGGAAATGCACATGGATAATGGGCATGAGTTTTGGCTGAGGATGATCAGTTACTAAGAAGACCGTTTTCACAAATTTTCTGCTCAAAAGAAGGATCCTAGGTGGTACTTGCTTTGCAAAGTACCACACTGGACATAAATACGAATGTTGAAGCTGGGCTCAGAATAATGAATGTATTGAGATGGCATTTGGTGGAGGATGGTTATTTGGGTAGAGGAAAGCACTGTAGAAAATGGATACCATTTAGACATGCCAAAATGGTACTTCCTTCACAAAGTGCTGCTCTGAACAGAATATGAAAATGAATATTGTTGAGTTATTTTTAAAATAGGCAAGGAAGGTTTTTGACATATTTTATGAAGATATGATCCAAACAATTTATGATAATTTTTTGGGAATTTTTGGAATAACAGAAATATAGGTTGCTTCACAACCTAGGGAAAAAATTGACACATGGACATGACACATAAGCAAAACTGATGAGATGGCGCCTAGTCATCACAACCCACCACAATCTACAAGGCTATGACCATCTATATTGGTCGTTAACAACTAGAAATAAGGCAGCGGACCAGCACTGTTTGCTTTATGACCATTTCGTGTAAGGAAATTGTGACCTTTCTGACCAAAATGGTCGCAATGGTTTAGGGTTTGGAGCCCCCCGAACAGCTTTTGACCAATTGGTCTCAAATGGTCATAGATCTATGACCAATTCTTCTAGGGTCACTGACAGAAGGTCACTAGTTGACATATTTCTTGTAGAGATAGAGGAGGGCTGAGCACGGACTGCAAGAAATTTGTTCTATGTACCTCGATATAGGCTCGATATAGTGGGGTGGCATGGGCCATAACTAGCATTCACGTCTAGCAGTACGGCACACGCCACCCACACGAGTCCCATCCGACACTAATTTTCCTGGAGTCCGTGCTACAGCCATCTCTTCTCGCTCCTGTTTTCTCAGCCATCGCGCGATGGGCGGGGTGCGGGTTTGCCGATAGTCGGTTTGCTCAACTGCGGTCCTACTTGTAAGTGAAAATGCAACACCGCACGCATTCCCGCTTGAGCGGTGTGCCGGACCAACCGTGTGGGGGTGCGACGTGAACACGACACGCTTTTCCTTTTGAACTCGTAACTTGTAAAATTTGGTTCTGCTCCATGGCGCGACCGATAGATATAAAATAATGATTTTACCTAGAGTAATGAGAAGTTTGGTTCTGGCGCCGTCCATGCATGGAGTACGTACGAAAATTATGAAGTTTTTGTGAAAGGTAAGAAAATTACTGTAGTATCATATACTACTACATGGATTTGACGGAAAGATAAAAATACATACGGATCCATCAACGACATCCTCACGCCCTAGTGCGCCGGGTCACCAACCGACGTGTGAGGAAGCGATGGCGTTGGCGGCGAGCTCAACGTGCTTACGAGCGGTGTCGTCCAAGGTTGCCCTGCGGTCCTAGAAGGCCGGCGTCCTATCATCCTCCTCTTGCATGTAGTAGTCCTTGTGGGCGATTTGCGTGTAGACGTGGGTGATTATGTCGATGGTGTCTTGCTGCGCCCGGTACTTGTGGCCAGCGACCTCGAGGTGGACATTCTCCAGCGTGACGGCGAGCAGTCGCAGGGCCACCAGTGCGTCGAAGAGGTTGTCACCATAGTGGCCGTTGAGGGTGGCGGGCACCGCAGATCCTGGGCGGGTCGGCTAGAGGCTTACGTCAAAGTCGTCTCACCGGATCTCTAGTTGGGGCCAAATGAGAGAAGTTTGATCTTTACTGGTTTATTGGTCCCCTTTGCATTTTGCGCCAAGTTTTGACCTTTGATTTAACTAATAAAATGTTAATGCATGTAAACAAAAATGTTGTGTAAGTCACCTTACGAAATCCAAATAATCCCAAAATACTTAGGCATGGTGCATTAACTCCCTCCTTGTCTCTTATTTCGTGACATATCAACCAATGAGAGATGTGGGCCATGCTTGCTTTCAATGACTTGAGACTACCAAACATGACATGCAGTGTTTAGTTCATTGCATGTAATCCTATTAGTACTCTAGTTAGCAAAAAAACATTAAGTTCTCTCGCCGATAGTACTTAAACACCATGTATTTATTTACAGAGGGAGTAGTACATTTTTTGTGACATGCATTACTAGATATTGCTAGTCAAATACTAAAATCCAGATGGACGTGGTAGTACTCCTAACTCCAGACGGTGGTACTACTAGTACTAGTAGTAGTACTACCAATGTAGTAGTAGTAGGAGTACTAGCACTGTACTACCCGTTGGTCAAATTATTACGTGCTGCTCCTCATAGTGAAGTGACAAGACCCTGCGCCGGAGATGACACCTGAGTATAGGCGCCGTGTTCGGCATATCATAGTCAGCCTCACCGTCTGCAGTCACTATCATCATGTTCGTATAGCTAGCCTGCTTACAACCAGCCCTGTTCGACATAACTTCCCGTGCGTAGATGCCCGTGCATTGCACGGAACACCAAGATTGGGGGTGGACGGCTCCGGCAGCGGCCATCGCGCCAGATTTTTCCATGGCCTTCTAGATGTGGTGGGGAGGAGATAAGGCTGATTGTGAGAGATAGGGAGTTGTTTGTAAATAGGGAACAAGTGCGGGCATCTTTTTGCAAAAATGGAGAAGCTTGGTTTGTATGCGTCAGATCTAGATCCGATGGCTATTGGTGAAAGATGGGAGGCACAACATCATCACCAACTCAGGACCTGTTTGATTCGCAGGATTTTGAAAACGCAGGAATAGGACACGGCAATATTACAAGTTTCAAACTGATATTACAAATGTTAGGAGTAATGTTGCACCTACGAAGAGGGAATTACTAGGAAGTTTACGTAAGAACTTTCGTTACTTTACGTAATGCAGCATTATCGTACAAAATAAAATCCAATGCCCTGACAAGTCAATAATGGGCAAATAAGTTTTCGAGTCTCTGGCCACTTGATGTTTCAAAAACAAATTCAACTTCTGCGGAGACTTTGTCATTTAGGCTTAGACGCTTGCGGTGATCAGCACGCCATTCATTGTTGCGCCAGAGAATGCCAACTCATTACCTTGAGCACACTTGCCTCCAGAATAAAGAACCTGGCCAATTTAATCTCACATGTGCTGCCTCGGTAGTCGATCAAATCAATTTCTATAAGATGGAGATCAAGGCATTCGATGAGATTGTTATAGTGCAGCACATTTTTCACTTTCGGGTCTTTTTTTATTTGCAAAAGAAGAGAGCATATTAGAGCAGCTCGCTGCATAAGATTGTCGTGTCATCAAGAGGTACCAATATCATTCGCTCATACGATAGGGTTGGCTGGCTAGTGATATTTTTTTCACTCTCTCTCTCTCTCTCTCTCTCTCTCTCTCTCTCTCTCTCTTTCTGTTTCCTCTCATTTAACTAGGAGCACGTGAAGAGCTTGGGCATTTGTTGCCTTCCACTATGTGGCCGATGCCATATTTTGCAAAAGTATGCCACAAAATACGATCGATGTCAAATCAAAAGATTTTGGCGCCGCTCTCGCGATGTGAGAGAGTTGGCACCGCTGTGCACACAGACCCACATGTATAAACAAATCAATCAAACCAACTACACCAGCCTCTCACTCTCCCAAACAAGTGTTTTTTTATTGCCTCAATCCTCTCTCTCTCCCACGTAGTATTTTTTCATTGCGTGAGTTATTTTGGCACCGGAGCAGAGTAGGTGATCCAGATTGGGGCACCAGGTGAGCAATGGAGGGGCATCGATGCCAAATGCATCACAAGTGAATTTTGCACATGTTTTGGCCTACATAGCCCACTTTTGTACTCCCTCTGTCCCAAAAATTTTGTCTTAAATTTGTCTAAATACGGATGTATCTAGTTACATTTTAGTGTTAGATACATCTGTATCTAAACAAATGTAAGACAAGAATTTTGGGACGGAGGGAATACTACCTCGTATTTAGTATAAAATTTTGACCATAGATTTACCTAAGAAAATGCCGGTACATGTCACTAAAAATTACACCATTTGAAATTATGTTCAAATACGAATCCAAAGATATAGTTCTTAGTGACATGCATTAACATTTTGTCAGTTAAATCTATGGTCAATTTTTGATACTACAAAATTGGAAGAGTAAACCAGGACGGAGGTAGTACTTGCTCTTAGGGTAACCATAGAGTTCTTTGGAGTAGTCTAAGTTACTTTCCACTATGACTAGCCTAGGCTACTATAGTAGTACAGCATAAAAGCGATGCAGGTGGTTACGTGAGAAAAATACTAAAACATTTCTTTTCGGTGCGTCGTAGATGTAGTTTTGAACACTACACTTGTCATCGTAATTTGGGAAAATTACGAAAAAATTGAGCTACGTTGTGATTACCATTTACTTATAGGAAAGAAGTTTCACCTTGATGAGTAGCTTTTCCGTGCATGGAAAGCATGTAAGGAATCCAACAACTTGATCCAGATTGGGGCCGATAGATTTTCGTGCTAAGATCTTCACTGTGCGCATGGTCTGGGTCAAGCTTGTGGGAATCATTTTCTGGAAGACGGTCGTAAATACATCAAGAAGAAATTTAAAAATGTGAATTTCAAGAAGACGGAGAAGAAGACGAGTGCTGTACCTGAACGATTACGGATCCAATAAAGAGTTCGGAGAATTTGGCTGACGAGTGCACCAACGCTGTCAATTTCGGCTCGTCAATGACCCTGATTTTTGTTGGACCTTCTAGATCCGATACAAGCAATCTCTGAAGGAAAGGCGCATTCTCAATGACCATAACATGGAACAGCTGGAGTGATCTCTTCCCAATTGATGTCTTGTTGCGGGGCCAGCAAGACACATAAATCCATCGGAGATTCGTCGAGGCGATGTGGAGGCTAATGAACCCGTGGATCTGCTCAAGACGAAGGTACTCGAGTGCATTACAGCTACAGAACAGGTGCTCCATAGCCTTCTTCGAGATGACAACGTCGAAGAGGTCGAGTTGCTTGAGTTGAGGGAGAAGAAGGGCGGGCGCGGCATTAATCTGGGGAAGATAGCAGGAGCTGAAGCTGGCGCGGCGCAGCGTTGGCGTGAGGCGGAGCGCGGACGGCGGCAGAGAGCAACATCGTCCAGCTTCAAAGCTGAGCTCCTCGAGCTGATCTAGGGCGGGGGATAAGAACCACTCGTCGAACTTGGGTTGGACCTTGCAGTTGGTACTGAACATGCGGATGTCAAGGCGTCAGGCTAGCCTAGGGTGCGATGAAAGGATCTTGGAGACTGCGGCCATGCGTTTGCAATCCCCGTCGCAGAGGCAGCTGTCGACGGTGAGATTGAGGGGGACGCAGCGCCAGAGGGGGCGCCACCGCCGGGAGAGCAGGGCGGTCCGCACGGCAGATTTGGTGGGGAGGAGGCCGATGATGACGAGCAGCATGTCGTCGGGGAGGCTGCTGATGAAGTCTAGGCTCGCCGGATGCGGTTTTGGCTCGAGCCGCCTCCGCTTGTTGGCTGCCTCACCGTCCATCTCAACCGGCGGTGACGCCATTGTACATGTCTGCTGGTGTGTATTGTGTGCTGGGTGTGCGCGAGTGCGTCCTTCTGTGCATGCCGCCGCCCAATGGTGAATTGTGCGCGAGTGCGTCCTTCGCGCTCAAGAAGTTTTTCCTCAATGCTCCCTCAATTTACTAGCGTGCGGGGTGCTACCCCGAGTGGTTTCAACTTTGTTTACTTCACTGCGTGTCAGATGGCCCTCTAGTTTACTTATTTTCACCCACTGCCACATGGGCCAGCACACGAAGATACAGAACACGAAATGACAAGGCAGCATGTGGATTGGTTGACGGTCAACTAAACAATATCTGAGCTATCTGTTGACACGGTGGCGTATAATCCGTCGATATAGAGAGTTCGAGTGAGAGGGAGGCCCACGAGAGATAGCGAGAGAGAGAAAGAGCCACTCCCTCCGCTCGATAATGTAGTTCCAACATTTTTTAAGTCAAACTTTTGAAACTTTGACCAAGTTTATAAAGAAATTACTTATATCTACAATACCAAAGATAAATGATAGTATGCAGTAAGTACATTTTGTGATGAATCTAATGACCATTCCAGATGTAAATGTTTTTCTCCACATATACCTGGTCAAACTTTTCTAAGGTTTGACTTTTCAAAACATCCATATGCTTATGGACGTGACAGAGTCCCTAACTAGAGAGAGAGAGAGAGAGAGAGAGAGAGAGAGAGTGAGTGAAAAAGTGTGTGTGCGTGTGAAAGAGACATGGACAACACATGATAAAAGTAGAGAAAAAGCGTGCGTGTCTTATGCAAACAAATAACACATGCATCTTCGACAACGGAGGCAAGGTGAGGAGATAGTGTGTGGTTGTTTGGAACCGAGAGAGCAAGACCCCTAGCACATGGCCAAGAGGGGTCTGACAAACAAGGGACAGAGGTCGAGAGAGACGTACGGAGAAAATGCAGACATGGGGAGGAGAGAGTGTATGTTTGTCATAGAGAGATCCCCTGGAGATCGTGATGGGACTACATGGGTGGTATATCGAGTGACAAAGTGTGTGCGCGATAGAAGATGCCCTGAGATATATCGAGATAGACGTATGGATGGAAGGAGACAATACGTATGTTCCTGATGGCTAGTAAGAGATAATCATACTTAGGAGGGGGTAGTGCTTGCGCCTATGATGGAGTGAGAGATTATGGTACTTAGGGGGGTGCATGTCACATGGAGAGAGAACAAGGGTGGAGAGTGTTGGATGGGTCTATATGTATAGCGCGAGCGGGACATGTGTATGTGTGAACCAGGGAGATATAAGGCCAGTTTGGCTTGCGTCCTGAGCATCTTTTGCCTGGCCTGGGGTTGTGGCTGGATTTCATGCACGCTTGTTTGGTTGCTACCCTGTGAAAAAGAAAGCCCACCTGGCATGGGTTCCCTTGCACTTTAATTAGCCTGGCTGAACTCCAGACAAAGCAAGTAGCCTGGCCCAGGCAACTGATTTCAAATGCCTGTCCGTGCCTGGTCGTATGGCCACGAGGCTAACAACAACATGGATGGATATTAGCATTAAATAATTGATGCATGTATTGGTTGATGGGACGTTGATGCTTTGCCTGGCCCAGGCATGAACCAAACGCTTCAGCACCACACAAGCCTGGCCAGGCATAAATATTTTACATCTCACGTCCACACCAGGTAGTACCAGCCATCAAGGCATGAGGGTCAGGTCACGAACCAAAATAACCAATAAAGTTTGAGAGAGATTGAGGAGTCCCGATAGGCTGAGTGGTGCATCAGATAGTTGAGAGGGGGAAAGAGATATTCCATCCGCTCGATATTGCAGTGCATGTAAATTTTTTAGAATTCAAACTTTGGAAACTTTGATCAGGTTTACGCAAATGTTATTTATATCTACAATACCAAATATACATCATACAAAACTACATCTCATGGTGAATCTAATGGTATATGTTTGTCGTACTAGATGTAATTCATTTTCTCCACGTACATGGTCAAACTTTGTGATGTTTGACTTTTCAATAAATCTATATGCTATGGACCGAGGAGAGTGCCTCAGTCGAGATAGATCAAGTGCGTGTGAAGGAGAATGAGTAAGTGTGCAAAAAGAGTATGTGTGTGAAAGAGAAGGTGACAACAAACGATAAATTAGAGAGAGAGTGTGTTTTTTCGTTTCTTATGCGATATCACGCATGCATCTCCGAGATGGAAAAGTGAGGCGAGGAGATACACGAAGATAGCTAGTGTGTGATTGTTTGCAACGGAGAGAGACACCCCTGTAGCACATGTCCAATAGAGGTGTGGCCAACAAGGAACAAAGGTCGAGAGGGACACATGGATGGCATGGATGCATGGGGAGGGAGAGAGGGTGTGTTTGTGATAGAGAGGACTATATGGGTGCATCAGAGAGTGTATGTTTGTGATGGAGATCGTCAGGGGACTATATGGGTGGAGATCGAGGGAGTGCGTGCGCGATAGAAAGATGCCCCGAGAGAAATCGAGATAGACCATGCACATGTTTGTGATGGAGACTAAGATTAGCTAGTCATATACATATAGGGGGACTGCGTGTGCCTACAATTGAGTGAGAGACCATCGTACTTGGCTAGCTGGGCATGAGATTGTGTGTGTGCGCGTGTGAGATGGAGAGAGAACAAGGGGGAGAGATAGAGTTTTAGATGGGCCTATCGAGTGCGAGTGAGATATGCATGTGTATGTATGACCTGTTGGGGAACGTTGCAGAAAATTAAAAATTTTCCTACGGTTTCACCAAGATCCATCTATGAGTTCATCTAGCAACGAGTCATGGGAGAGTGATTGCATCTACATACCACTTCTAGATCACGTGCGGAAGCGTTCAATGGAACGCGGATGATGGAGTCGTACTCGCCGTGATTCAGATCACCGATGACCTAGTGCTGAACGGACAACACCTCCGCGTTCAACACACGTGCAGGCGGATGATGTCTCCTCCTTCTTGATCCAGCAAGGGGGAAGGAGAGGTTGACGATGATCCAGCAGCACGACGGCTTGGTGGTGGATGCAGCAGAACTCCGGCAGGGCTTCGCTAAGCAACTACGGGAGGAGGAGGAGGTGTTGCAGGGAGGAGGGAGGCGCCAGGGCTTATGGGTGCGACCACCCCTCCCTCCCCTCCCTTTATATAGGTGCAAGAGAGGGGGGGAGGGCACAGCCTTGCCCCTTCCTCCAAGGATGGGGTGCGGCCAAGAGGGGGGAGGAGTCCATCCTCCCCAAGGCACCTCGGAGGTGCCTTCCCCTTTTAGGACTCTCCCCTTTTTCTTATATCTTGGCGCATGGGCCTCTTGGGGCTGGTGCCCTTGGCCCATATAGGCCAAGGCGCACCCCCTACAGCCCATGTGGCCCCCCGGGGCAGGTGGACCCCCCCCCCCCCGGTGGACCCCCGGACCCCTTTCAGCACTCCCGGTACAATACCGATAACGCGAGAAACTTTTTCGGCGACCAAAATAAGACTTCCTATATATATCTTTACCTCCGGACCATTCCGGAACTCCTCGTGACGTCCGGGATCTCATCCGGGACTCCGAACAACATTCGGTTTGCTAGATACTCATATTCATACAACCCTAGCGTCACTGAACCTTAAGTGTGTAGACCCTACGGGTTCGGGAGACATGCAGACATGACCGAGACGGCTCTCGTGCAATAACCATCAGCGGCTTCTGGATACCCATGTTGGCTCCCACATGCTCCTCGATGATATCATCGGATGAACCACGATGTCGATGATTCAATCAACCCCGTATACTATTCCCTTTGTCAATCGGTATTTTACTTGCCCGAGATTCGATCGTCGGTATCCCAATACCTCGTTCAATCTCGTTGCCGGCAAGTCACTTTACTCGTACCCTAATGCATGATCCCGTGACCAGACACTTGGTCACTTTGAGCTCATTATGTTGATGCATTACCGAGTGGGCCCAGAGATACCTCTCTGTCATACGGAGTGACAAATCCCATTCTCGATCCGTGTCAACCCAACAGATACTTTCGGAGATACCTGTAGTGCACCTTTATAGTCACCCGATTCACGTTGTGACGTTTGGTACACCCAAAGCACTCCCTACGGTATCTGGGAGTTACACGATCTCATGGTCTAAGGAAGAGATACTTGACATTGGAAAAGCTACTGTAAGTGCATCTAGTGCCCCTTAGTGATTTTGGTGGATTGAAGACTTATAGGTTAAGGAACTAATGCGTTTGTGAGTGTACACAGGTCTATAAGTCTATGAGGAGTTTGATATTTACAGAGAAAGTCGATCCCTAAAAATGAAGTTCTTCGACTGAAGACTTTGATATTCTGAAGACTTTCTGAAGACTTTGAAAGTGAAGAAATTGGTGTGACCTTGAGGACTTGGTATTCATTTGACGAACATGAAGCGTGAAGACTTTTGTTTTCGTAGTTTCGTTTTTCTCTTTCTTGAGTCATAAGAAACACCGTACTGTTAAAGGGGGTCGAGGAAATACTAAGGAAAAATTTCCATGTGATGCTCCGGGATTGCCTACATAGTGAGGAACATAATAGCCCTGAGGATTTTGAGATTCAAATTTCCGACCGTTCTTTGTCTTTGTGGCCATTGTCCCAAAATATCTTATCCACCTAACGGTCATATCATTGAAGGGCATTTATGTCTTATCATGTCGGACTGCTCCCTAGGCTATAAATAGCCGCCCCTACAACCACTAGCTGGTTGGCTGCTCGAGAGAACTTTACACTTGTCATTTGAGAGCAACCCATCCTCCGAGGACTTTGAGCGAAAATCATCGAAAGTGAGGAAAACCCAAAACCAAACCCTACAAACCCAAAGTGATTGAGCATCATCAAGAGATTGATCCTGCGTGGATCCGACGCTTGTTACCTTTGAAGCATGTGCTTCTTCCAGACGGTTAGGCGTCACGGTCTAGAGCATCCAAGAGGAATTGTGGATCGCCGAGTGACCAAGTCTGTGAAGGTTTGGAAGTCGCCTGAAGACTTACCACGAGTGATTGGACGAGGTATGTGTGACCTTAGTTCAAGGAGAATACGGTGAGGACTTGGTGTCCTGAGCTGCGTGCTTTCGGTGGGTGTCCGGACTGTGTGTCCTCGAGTTTAAATACTCGGCCGCTCCAACCAGGGCCATACAAGCTGAGACAGGGAGTTGGAACTGGTCTACCAAATCATTGTCTTCACCAACCTAATCGGTTCTATTTCCTCAACCCTTTCATTTCCTCATTCTTTGTGTTGAGTGTTTGTTCATATCTGTGTTTGAAGACTTTGTGGAAGACTTTCTCAATTTCCTCAGTTCAATTTCTTGATCTGTTTGTCTTCATCTTGTGTTATCCTGTGATTATGCTTTCTGTACTCTGTGCTAGTCTTCATTTCATCATGATGACCATGCGTGTATTCTGTTATGCTTACTTCTGAGTACTTATTCCGCTGCAAGTAGTTCTTCGCTAAGGAATTTCCTCACCGGCAAATTCCTCAGTGAAGAATTCATAAAAATCGCCTATTCAGCCCCCCTCTAGTTGATATAACGACCTTTCAATTGGTATCAGAGCAAGGTACTCCTTGTTACGTGTGATTTTGGTTTAACCACCTGGAGTTTTAGTTATGTCGACCGCAGGTATGATTAAGGTCTCAGCAGGGTGTCCTACCTTTGATGGGACGGACTATCCCTACTGGAAGAACAAGATGCGAATGCATCTTGAAGCAATTGACAACGATCTCTGGTATGTTGTGTAAAATGGTGTTCCCTCAGTCACACCTTCTCTGAATGCTGCTGATGTGAAGAGATTCAAGCAACTCGATTCTCAAGCAAAGAATATCATATGTGGCCATCTGAGCAAAGGTCAATATGGAAGAGTGAGTGCTTTGGAAACTTCCAAGCTCATCTGGGACAGGCTGTCCAAAGTAAATGAAGGAGTCTCAACTAAGCGTGACTCCCGAGTTGATGTTCTTCGAAATCGCTTCAACCGCTTCAAAAGACTCGACAACGAAAATGTTCAACAAACCTTCGATGGCCTCACTGACATTTCAAATGAGCTTCAAGCACTTGGCGCCACTGACATCACCGACCATGAGGTGGTGAAGAAATTGTTAAGATCGCTTGATTCCTCATTTGATACTCCGCTTGATGATACAAGAACGAGCTGACTACAAGTCTCTTGATCCTGTCGATATCCTCGAAAGGCTAAATACTCACGAGTTCCAGCTTGCTGAAAAGAGAGATCTCTATGGTTCTAGCTATGGAAAAACACGTGCCCTGAAAGCCAAGGTTGTGTCTGAATCTGAGTGTGAAGACTCTGGGAGTAGCCTTGGAGATCCTGAAGAATTAGGCCAGGAGCTAGCACTGCTCGTGAAGAAATTCCAGAAGTTCTCAAGACGTGGTCGCTTTGGAAAATCCTCAAGAAGCAGTGATTCCTCATCCAGTGACTATAAGAGAAGACTTTGTCACAAATGCAAGAAACCTGGTCACTACATCCAAGATTGTCCTCGATTGGGAAAAGGAATTAAAGAAGAAGAAACACAAGGATTATAGATTACGATGGCCAAGAAGAAGAAGAAATCATCGAAATCTTCATCATCAAAATCCTCAAAGCCTTCTTCTCACAAGAAGAGCAGCTCCAAAAAGGCTCGGGCATTCATTGGCAAGGAAATGGACTCTGAAGCTGAATCGAGGAACATGAGGAAGAGGAAGCATCGGAAGAATCTGAGTGCAGTGTGGCGAGTCTAGCTCTACGCCATCGCTTTCGTCGACAAGTCCATCTTCAATTCTGAAGAAAATGACCTCACCAACAAAGCTGATGAAGACAAGTGATGACTACGCTCCCACCTATTGCTTCATGGCAAAGGGTGCCAAGGTACTCAAATATACCTCCTCTGAATCTAGTGAAAATGAATCTGATGATGATCTAAAGCCCAGTTACTCAAAACTTGCTAAGATTGTTGTAAAACAACAAAGGGCTTTGGAAAAGGTTCAAAACATGCTAGATAAGAGTGATGATATGTTAGGTGAAGAAATGGATCGCACTAAAGCCCTGACTGAAAATCTTCAGAGACTTCAATCTAGGTTTGACAGCCTTCAAGGTCATCATAACACTCTCTTATCTGATCATGAGAAACTTTCTTATGAATTTCTTCAAAGAAAGCAAGATCTTGAGAAGCTAAGAGTGAGTTACGAAGATCTTCAGAAGGAGCGCGATTCATTACTTGCTCAACAAATCAGCACTTCTCGTGAAGAATTTGTTCCTCCATGCTTAAAGTGCATTGAGCGTGAATCGCTAATTCTTCACCTGAATGTTCAAATGCTTCAACTATTACAAATTTTTCACCTGCCTCTGCTATCACTAATTCCTCATCCGAGGACATTGCTAGTATCACCGACGATGCAGGGCTGAAGGAATTGTATATATGAGGCATGTACAAAAGCATCAAAGGGCATCAGACTCTTTGTGATGTGCTTAAAAGCGAGATCCTCAACAGAACCCTAGGAAAGAGGGTATTGCCTTTGAGAGGAAACTCAATGATGATGGAACATATTGGAAGCCCGAGCGGTATCCCAAAACCTCATGGGTTGCTGCAAAGGGACCTCCGATTGATCCATCTAACTTATCTGGCTTTACATGCGAATCTCCACATTCTTCGATGAGTCATTTGACTCCAACTATAAACTGTTCAAAAACCAGAATGGTGAAGTATTTGCTAGATATGTTGGCACTAACTGCAGGAACGGTTCCCCTATGAAGAAAATTTGGGTTCCCAAAAAGTGCCTTGAAAGTCTTCGGGTGAATGTCCTCATGACGCCACCTGTGAAGAATAGGAACCCCGGATCAAATTCTTCATATGGACCAAATTCTTCATATGGATCCAAGTCCTCATACGGACCAAATTCCTCACGTGGATCAAATTCCTCAACAGGATCAAAGTCCTCATATGATTATCATCGTGCTAACAACTCTGTAACGCAGGGTAGAGCTAATGGCTATGACTATGTGCATTAATCTTCAAACCAATCTTGTCATAAGTCCTAGAAGAATTTCTCTGCTTATTCATATGATTAACCTAACCCCTCTTATGTGAAACGAAATGGATTGGCCTCTATGCCACCATTTTCGTATGGTGCTCACAGAGTGATGAACTCTTTGCCACCCCCTCAGATGTGGGTGGTGAAGAAAAAGAACTAATCTCTTCTGCAGGGTCAGGTCTCCAGACATGCCTTAACGTCTGAAGAATTTGCTGGGGACCTGACAAAATTGCCTGAAAGGACGCAGGCTAATCATGATGAAATGAACTTTCATTTCACACGTCCTCATACTGCTTATCATTAATCTTGGTGATGAAATTCATCGATGAACTTGATATCATATTCTTCACTGATGAAGTATATGAGATCGTAAGTTGTACTAATTCATCTGCAGGATGATCAACCCAAAGCCACTGAGTGGGTTCTCGATAGTGGATGTACAAATCACATGACTGGTGACAAGAATCTATTGATGGATGCTCCCTTATCACCGTCACGTCTGAAGCATATCATCTTTGCTGACAAAGGCAAAAAGTCAGGTATTGGGTCTTGGTAAGGTTGCTATCTCTAAGGACATACACATGGAGAAAGTCATGCTTGTTGAGTCCTTAGGATACAACCTCATGTCAGTCTCAATGCTTTGTGATCTTGATATGGTTGTTATCTTTGGCAAGTATCGTTGTGTTGTGATTATGCAAGCTGACAATTCCAAAGTCTTCGAAGGATTTAGGAGAGGAGACTTGTATATTGTTGATTTCTCTACAGGACCACAACCAGCCGTGTGTCTACTTGCAAAAGCCTCAGAAGGCTGGCTATGGCATTGGCGACTTGGTCACGCAGGCATGAGGAATTTGCACACGCTTGCGAAGAAGAAGCATGTCATTGGCATTGAGAATGTCAAATTCCTCAAGGATCACTTATGCGGAGCCTGTGAAGCTGGAAAAATGACCAAGGCCAAGCATCCAGTGAAGACTATCATGACCACTACTCGTCCCTTGAATTGCTTCACATGGAACTCTTTGGTCCCAATCATTACTCAGCTATCGTTAATGATGCATCTCTATATGGCTTCGTTATTGTTGATGATTACTCTCGTTACACATGGGTACACATTGTTACTTACAAAAATCAAGTGCAGGAAGTCTTCAAACGATTTTCCTCGAGGGCTTCAACTAACTTTGGTGTGAAGATCAAACACATCAGGAGTGACAATGGAACTGAGTTCAAGAATTCCGGTCTTGATGCCTATCTTGATGAACTTGGTATTACTCATGAGTTATCTGCTCCTTATACTCCTCAGCAGAATGGCGTCCTCGAGCGTAAGAACAGAACTCTTGTTGAGATGGCTCGCACTATGCTTGATGAATACAAAACGCCTAGTCGTTTTTGGATTGATGCAATTGATACTGCGTGCCACATCATCAACAGAGTATATCTTCACAAATTCTTCAAGAAGACTGCCTATGAACTCCTCACTGACAAGAAACCAAATGTAAGTTATTTCAAATTCTTGATTGCTAAATGCTGGATTAGAGATCCTCATCACAATTCTAAATTTGCACCGAAAGCACATGAAGGTTTTATGCTTGGTTAGGGAAAGGACTCGCACACCTACAGTCTTCAACATCGCTCTTCACAAGATTGTTGACACTGTAGATGTGCGGTTCGATGAAACTAATGGCTCGCAAAGAGAGCACCTACCTTCTGTGTTAGATGAACCAGCACCTGAGGATTCAATCAAGTTCAAGGCAACTAAGGATGTCATTCCTACTGAAGAATCTGCTGAAGAATTCATTCCTGTACGCGAAGAACATCGAGCTGATGCACCTGAAGATAATGTTGAAGACAATGGTGCTGAGGAAGATGATCAAATTCCTCGACGACAACCAGCTCATCCTCGCGTTGCAAAAGAAATGCAAGTGGAGAAGATCATCGATGACATTGAAGCGCCAGGTCCTCTCACACGCTCAAAAGCTTCACATTTATCTAAATTTTGTGGGCACTATGCTTTTGTCTCTATCACAGAGCCCACTAAGGTAGATGAAGCATTTCTGGAGCCGGAGTGGATTCAGGCTATGCAAGAAGAATTACATCGATTCGAGCTCAACAATGTCTGGAACTGGTCAAACGTCCGAGATCCTCGCAAGCATAATATCATTGGCACAAAGTGGATCTACCGCAACAAGCAAGATGAAAATGGTCTTGTGGTAAGGAATAAGGCACGATGGTAGCTCAAGGCTACACACAGGTTGAAGGAATTGATTTCGATGAAACTTTTGCACTGTTGCTAGACTTGAGTCTATTCAAGATATTACTTGCCTATGCTAACCATCACAATATCACTTTACATCAAATGGATGTGAAAAGTGCATTCCTCAATGGTAAGCTTGAGGAAGAAGTATATGTTGCTCAACCCCGTGTTTTGGATCCAAAGAATCGACAAAGTCTTCAGACTTAATAAGGCCCTCTATGGTCTCAAACAAGCCCTCGGGCGTGGTATGATACATTGAAGGAATTCTTCGTGAAGAATGGCTTCACACCCGGTTCACTCGACCCTACTCTCTTTACTAAATCTTATGATGGTGAACTGTTTGTGTGCCAAATATATGTTGATGATATTATCTTTGGCTGTACTGACCAACGTTATAGTGATGAATTTGCCTATATGATGAGTGAAGAATATCAGATGTCTATGATGGGAGAGTTGAAATTCTTCTTAGATCTTCAAATTCGTCAACAACACAATGGCATATTCATATCACAGGAGAAATACCTCAAAGATGTCCTGAAGAAATTCGGCATGCAAGATTGCAAAGGCGTCAAAATTCCTATGCCCACAAATGGCCATCTATGCACTGATAAAAATGGTATTGACTTCGATCACAAGGTATACCTCTCCATGATTGGTTCTTTATTGTACTTATGTGCATCTAAGCCAGATATAATGCTTAGTATTTGCATGTGTGCCCGATTTCAAGCCACACCGAAGGAATCACACCATAAGGCTGTGAAGCATATTCTTCGATATCTAGCTCACACACCAACACTAGGATTATGGTACCCCAAGGGCTCTGCTTTTGATCTCATTGGATATTCTGACTCTGACTATGCTGGTGATCGTGTGGACCGCAAGTCAACTTCTGGCACTTGTCATTTCCTCGGACGATCTTTGGTCTGTTGGTCCTCGAAGAAACAGAACTGCGTATCACTGTCTACTGCGGAAGCTGAATACATTGCTGCTGGCTCGTGTTGTGCTCAATTGCTATGGATGAAGCAAACTCTCAAGGACTACGGCGTCAACGTGAAGAATGTGCATCTCTTCTGTGACAATGAGAGTGCAATCAAGATTGCTCACAACCCAGTTCAGCACTCGAAGACAAAGCACATTCAGATTCGTCATCATTTTCTTCGTGATCATGTGTTGAAGGGCGACATCTCCATCGAGCACGTGAAGACTGAAGAACAGCTAGCTGATATCTTCACTAAGCCCTTGGATGAGAAGAGATTTAGCAAGTTGCGGTGTGAGCTAAATATCTTAGAATCTTCGAATGTTCTTTGAAAAAGACACACATCCTAACACTTATGCAAAATTGATGACTTAGATGTGCAACACATGAAGAAAGCGTTTTCTTCAATCAATGAAGAATAACACTCTAAGTGTGAAGAAATTAATGAAGAATTTGATTCTCGGGACCTGCGACAATTGTACGCGGTGTCTGAAATCATCATTCTTATCTGATTGGGTCATGCCACCACCAAAGTTGAAAATCTTCAATTTGAATTTTTCCTCGCTTTTGAAATTCTTCAGTTTTCAAATTCTTCATCTTTGCAAAATCTTCACTGTTTCCGTCGTCTTTCTTCATTGGCTATATATATATATATATATATATATATATATATATATATATATATATATATATATATATATATATATATATATATATATATGGGTTTATGTCCTCCACGGCATTCACTTATGGCTATTTCTTCAAGTCGCTTTTACGCTAAGTGAATGTGATCGGACCCTTCCCCTCTATGCTATACTCAACCCAATCTATTCACAAATTCTTCATGTGCCTTCTATTTGAAACTTCGTTCAAAATCTTCACTGAAGTCCTTGTCGGTGAAGAAATTGCGAATCGAAACTTTAAAACTAATCTTATCCAAATTTTCGGTTTTGCCGCTCAAAGCGTTCTGCATCCCACGATGCATTATTTTACTCACCCACGATCAGACACGATCTCCACTACACAAGACGTGGGTGACACATGTCGTGAGAAGGAGAATGGTCAGGGCACGTTCGTCCTAAATCTTGAGTGAACAGTTTTTCACCGTGTCTATAAATACCCCTCTCCCCTTCCTCACTTCTTTTACTCCGCTCGACCTCTCTCTCCCGCTCGAGCTCCTCAAACCCTAGCGCCGTCGCTACTCCATCATCGCCGGTGAGGAAGAGCTTCACTGCCTCGACCTCGTCGTCGACGTACTCGTGCCGACTGCGGAAATCCTCACTCCGCCGCCGCCGTAGCTGTCTTCCTCCACCAAGTTAGGGCGTGGAAGATCTGAACAGACAAGCTTCACATCTACAACACCCAGTTTCTCGTGTTCTTCATTTAGGGTAAATAAAAGTTACTTTTACTACCCTCGTTGATCCAAATCTTACACTGCAAAATCTTCAAAGGTGTTTTATTCTTCAAATCCTCACACACAAACACCTCACAAGTTATATGCTCTTGATTCGTTTTTCTAAGCAATCATTTTCTTCAAGATTCCCTATTTGTGTGGATCTTCGATCTGTACAACTCTGGAACCTAAGACAAAGAACGCTTAGTGAAATTCTTCATGGCACATCCGGTCAAAATCCTCAAAACTTGTTCTTTTCGGAAAAAAAACCCTTCTCAAAACGCATATGACCTCTCCAAATTCCTCGCACCTGTACTCTGTTCACAGGTACTCATGTCTGCTGCTGAATCACTAGGTTCTCATCAACTTAACTCATTTGCAGTGTTCCTCGAAGAAAAACTGCATACTTCTTCAAAGAACTCAATTGTTCAATTTCCTCAATCAAGAATATGGCGTACGGTAAGAAGCCACGTAAAGGAGGAAAAAACCCGAGGTTATGACTGCTTTTGAAATCCACGAGGAAATTTATGCTGACTATTGCACACCGATGAAGCAAAATTTGGCAAAGAAAGCAAAAATCAGCGCAAGGTGCGCATTCGTAAGATTGAACGGAGATGGGCAAGGGAATGGAGGGAATATGATATGTGACTCCAAAGTACATGAAGAAATTCGCTCTCAATCCTCCATGCCCAAGAGCTCCATTGGCACCTGGCCAAGTAGCTGATCCCACAAGCATCAAGCGTGGTGAGGACTTTCCTGAAGAATGGGCTAAGCGCCAAGCTAAATTGGCAAGACAAGCCAAGGAGGCAGTGAAGAAATTTAATGAGGATTCTGCCACTGCTACTGCTACTGAGGCCTCGGTCAAACCGAGGAAATCCATGCCTAAGAAGCCTGCTCATAAGCCAAGTGCTTCACCTTGGCGCCCTCACGGCCAAGTTCCTCGGCCAGCGCCCTCACGGCAAATTCCTCACACTGCTACAGCTCCACCAAAGTCCTCAACAGCTCCATCAAAATCCTCAGTTCCTGTGCATCTGGCTACATGTCAAAGGACTGCTGGCTTCTCGATTGCCTCTGGCGGTTCAGCAAGTTCCTCAGCAGCACCAATTTCATCATCTGGCCCGACTCTGCTGAAGACCAAAGCAACAGCTGGATGAGGTCCTCGGCCAAGTCCAAAGAAGAAACAGGTTGCATTCCATGTGCCTTCTGATGATGAAGCTTCTGATGATGAACTTGCGGAAATCATCAGAGATCGCCAAGAAAAGGCCGCTAGAGCGAAAGGCACATTTGTGCCACTGCTGTTGGATCCGAAGAAAATCCTCGATTATATTGATCTCTGGCACAAGGATCCAAACAACCCTATGCCTGATTTTCATCTGACCCCTGGACAAAGTCATATGTTGACCCATTTCATCGCTGAAGAGAAATGGAAGTTTGAAAAGGCAAGAGAGATCAAGAAGGCTCAATACAGAAAGGAGAAGTTCCTAAAGAAAAACATTGTCAAAATGACACCTGAGGAACTTCTCAAGGTCCAGACTGAAATTCAAGACCTCAACAAAAACTTCGATTCTTATTATGCTGATTGGCAAGGAGCCAAGGTCGATTAAATCAATCGGCGAAGAAATTCACCAATGTTGCTGCCCTAACGCAACATGCCAAAGACACCGATGAAGTTCAATGGTGATGAAAATGCTAGTTCGAGGCTGATGATCCCATTCCAGCTGAAGAAATTGTCGAGGCATCCACTAGTGGTGCGCTGAAGAAGAAGCTGAAGAAGTCGAGAACTGCATCGATTCTTTGAAGAAATTCAACCAGATTCCTCAGCTCCTCCTGCGCCAACACCAACTCCAATTCTTCCATCTGCCTCTGATGTGAAGAAAACCAAGGCTGCAGAACGAGCTGTAGTGAAGAAAAGGAAGGCATCAGCTGTGTCAAATTCTTCGGCTGCGAAGAAAATGAAGCCAATGACCAGCTCATTCGAAAATCCAATTGATGCTGTTCCGATTTCCTCCATGCCATCAAAGGACCTTGTTCCTTTTGGAGAAGACTATGAGATCCCAATCGGATCTTATGAAGAACATCATTCTGCTGCTTCGTCAGAGCAGATTGATGAAGAAATTGAAGTGGACGCAATCCCTTCAACCCCAGTCATTTCCTCACTTATGCCTCAGTTCACAGCTGAAGAGGCTGGTGTTGAGGAAATTGAAGATGAAGATGTGGATATAGGGTGCACCACACCTGTGATGAATGATGACTTTTGGGAAAGTCTGCATCCCAATACTCCTCTCTTCACCCCGCTCCAATAGATTCCTCAGTCCCCTGCACCAATAGTTCAAGTGGACTCTGAAGAAACTCAACCCACTTGCTCTGTGCCTGAAGAAATTCCAGCCACTAGTGCTGATGAACATGCTGCTGCTGATCCTCAGACTGCACCTGTTGAGGAACAAGAAATCCCTCAGCCTGAAGAACCTGAACTCGCGATTCCTGAGGTGGTGATGCAACTCACCGACACCCCTCTGCCCAAGCAAAAGAATCCGTTCTCAAGCAAACAGAAGTTCAAGGCTGATG
This sequence comes from Aegilops bicornis, assembly GCA_021605145.1. Classification (NCBI taxonomy): domain Eukaryota; kingdom Viridiplantae; phylum Streptophyta; class Magnoliopsida; order Poales; family Poaceae; genus Aegilops; species Aegilops bicornis. The sequence continues at coordinate 58,086,430 of CM038670.1, forward strand.
ATTTCTTTGTCGAGCACGTATTCTTCACTAACTATAATCCATATGATTCTGCTCGCATACGGAAGAGGCGTTTCTGGACTGCCAGCCAAGCCAGCTTCTATTCCTCAGTGCTCTTCAACAAAGACAAAGTCTTCGATCATGCTCATATTCCTCATGTGGACATGGAGTCTCTGCCCGGCTTTGAACCAGTCCTCAGTGTTCTTCACGACGCAGGACTTCTGAATTTCTGCACTGATATCTGTGACTGGAATGAAGAACTCATTCTTCAATTCTATGCAACGCTGCACATCACCGGAGACGCTGAAGACATGAACTCATGGGTATTAGACTGGATGTCTGAAAATACTCACTACAAGGCACCAGCAACTGAATTGCTTCGTGCTCTACCACTTAGTCCTCCACTTGATGGTGCTCGTTGTATCTACAACGAACCAGAACTTTCAAATCACTATATGCAAGTGCTGATGAAGCCTTTGAAGCCAAGGCAGGCCCCAAGAACCTCAAGGAATTATTGTATGTGCCTTGGACTGTCTATCTGATTCTGACGAAGAAAATGAGTCCTATCAAAGGCCATGACTCGAATGATGAAGAAGTCGTTGGCATCATGAAGAATATGCTTTTCAACATCATCCATGGCGTTCCCGTCAACTTCCATGATTTCTTCATGCGGACTCTGGCAAACATTGCTATTTCACCATTTGAGCTGAAGCCTTATGCGCCTTGGATAATGAGATTCATCAAGACAAGGTCTTCACTCAATTACAAGGCTGATACTCTGAACCACTGCAGCTACTTGCCCCCGATTGAAGTCCTCAAACGGACATTTACCTCAGCCGATGACAAGGGCAAGGCTACTGCTGTGATCGATGAAGGCATTCGTCCATTGGATGGACAGCCAAGCAAAGCAGCATCCTACTCCACCAATGATGACTCGCCACACATGACTCTCGCCATAAATACCTCGGTCAAGCAAAAGTCGTCAAGCTCGCACCCTGTGGTGATGACCGATCGTGAGTTACTCCTCGGTCTTCATCGGAAGGTTGATCGCAATCATAAATGGGTCAAGCGTCGGTTTGGTTCAATTCTTCACAACATGACCTGAACACACAATGCAAGTGAAGAAAAACCACTACTACCTCCATGAAACCTTCAAACGCACTTTTGGGCTGTTCTTTCACATGTCTACGGTGGAAGAAGCGGCGACAATGGGACTCAAGGAAGAATTTGACTGGTCTGCACCTCCTCCGAAGAAATACAAGAAGGTCAAAGTTCCTTCCTTGGTGGCCAGCTCCTATTCTTCATCGCGCGACACTGATGAAAATGAAGACTTGGACGACACCGCAGCAGGTCCTACTACAACAATCGACCCCAACAACGCTAGCGCTCCTTCTTCACCTTGAAATTCTTCAGCAGCGTTAGTCCTCAGTTTCGATCCTTTTGGTCATTCGATGACAAAGGGGGAGAAATTTGAGTTAGTCTTCAAGCGGGTCTATTTTATTGCCTATATACAACAATTTATTTTTGTTAAGTTACAACTCTCGTTCTTCCAAACTTTTATTGGATCGAGTTGTAATCTTAAACCCGATGGTGCTTTGATACTTTTGATGCATTATGCTCTTGCACTATGCTCTGATTCTCTTGAGCTTCTTGAAAATCGTCAAAGCGGGTCTATTTGAGCTTTGATACTCTTGATGCGTTATTTTGCATGCTTGTTCCTCATTAATGTTATCACACGCATGCTGAATTACATCAAGCACCATATTTCATCATGCATTTCAAATTCTTCATATTATATGTCAAATGCGTGTATGAATTACAAGATATAGGGGGAGATCTCCATGATTCAACTCTTCAAATGTGCATTGCCTCAAAAGCAAATTCCTCACTATGCACATCTTCAGGGGGAGTTCTTCTATATCTTGCAATCATATTCCTCATTATCAGTATTTACACTTCATATGTTTATCCCCATTGAAAACTTAACCTATATTGTCATCAATCACCAAAAAGGGTGAGAGTGTAAGAGCATCAAGTGCCACGTAGTGATTTTGGTGGATTGAAGACTTATAGGTTAAGCAAATAATGCGTTTGTGAGTGTACACAGGTCTATAAGTCTATGAGGAGTTTGATATTTACAGAGAAAGTCGACCCTAAAAATGAAGTTCTTCGATGAAGACTTTGATATTCAAGACTTTTCAAGACTTTGAAAGTGAAGAAATTGGTGTGACCTTGAAGACTTGGTATTCATTTGAGGAACATGAAGCGTGAAGACTTTTGTTTTCGTAGTTTCGTTTTTCTCTTTCTTGAGTCATAGGAAACACCGTCTTTGTTAAAGGGGTCGAGGAAATACTAAGGAAAAATTTCCATGTGATGCTCAACTCAAAATCCTACACCTACCAATCCCTTGAGTGAAGCCTTTGGAAATCTAAATATTCAGTCAATTTCTTCAAAGGATGTGAGACGAAGTTCTTACAGTCGCCGAGAATTTGTCTGGCCGAGGAGTTAGGAATTCGCCATCTGGATTGCCTACACAATGAGGAACATGATAGCCACGAGGATTTTGAGATTCAAATTTCCGACCGTTGCTATCTTGTCAAGGCCACTGTCCCAAAATATCTTATCCACCTAACGGTCATATCATTGAAGGGCATTTATGTCTTATCATGTCGGGCTGCTCCCTAGGCTATAAATAGCGCCCCTACAACCACTAGCTGGTTGGCTGCTGCGAGAGAACTTGACACTTCTCATTTGAGAGCAACCCATCCTCCGAGGACTTTGAGCGAAAATCATCGAGTGAGGAAAAACCCAAAAACTAAACCCCTACAAACCCAAAGTGATTGAGCATCACTGAAGAGATTGATCCTGCGTGGATCCGACGCTTGTTACCTTTGAAGCATGTGCTTCTTCCAGACGGTTAGGCGTCATGGTCTAGAGCATCCAAGAGGAATTGTGGATCGCCAGTGACCAAGTCTGTGAAGGTTTGGAAGTCGCCTGAAGACTTACCACGAGTGATTGGACGAGGTCTGTGTGACCTTAGTTCAAGGAGAATACGGTGAGGACTTGGTGTCCTGAGCTGTGTGCTCAGCGATCAGGTGTCCGGACTGTGTGTCCTCGAGTTTAAATACTCAGCCGCTCCAACTGCACGTACAACTGAGACATCTGTTGGAACTTGTCTACCAAATCATTGTCTTCATCAAACTAACTGTTTCTATTTCCTCAACCCTTTCATTTCCTCATTCTTGTGTTGAGTGTTTGTTCATATCTGTGTTTGAAGACTTTGACTGAAGACTTTCTCAATTTCCTCAGTTCAATTTCTTCAGTCTGTTTGTCTTCATCTTGTGTTATCCTGTGATTACGCTTTCCGTACTCTGTGCTAGTCTTCATTTCATCATGATGACCATGCGTGTATTCTGTTATGCTTACTTCTGAGTACTTATTCCGCTGCAAGTAGTTCTTCGCTAAGGAATTTCCTCACCGGCAAATTCCTCAGTGAAGAATTCATAAAAATCGCCTATTCACCCCCCCTCTAGTCGATATAACGCACTTTCAAGCTCTAGCAAACGAACTACACGATCTTGTGCTATGCTTAGGATTGGGTCTTGTCCATCACATCATTCTCCTAATGATGTGATCCCGTTATCAATGACATCCAATGTCCATAGTCAGGAAACCATGACTATCTGTTGATCAACGAGCTAGTCAACTAGAGGCTCACTAGGGACATATTGTGGTCTATGTATTCACACGTGTATTACGATTTCCGGATAATACAATTATAGCATGAATAAAAGACAATTATCATGAACAAGGAAATATAATAATAATAGTTTTATTATTGCCTCTAGGGCATATTTCCAACAGTCTCCCACTTGCACTAGAGTCAATAATCTAGTTACATTGTGATGAATCGAACACCCATAGAGTTACGGTGTTGATCATGTTTTGCTTTCATGGAAGAGGTTTAGTCAGCGGATCTGCGACATTCAGATCCGTATGCACTTTGCAAATTTCTATGTCCCCATCTTGAATATTTTCACGAATGGAGTTGAAGCGACGCTTGATGTGCCTGGTCTTCTTGTGAAACCTGGGCTCCTTGGCAAGTGCAATAGCTCCAGTGTTGTCACAAAAGAGTTTGATCGGCTCCGACGCATTGGGTATGACTCCTAGGTCGGTGATGAACTCCTTCACCCAAATTGCTTCATGTGTTGCCTCCGAGGCTGCCATGTACTCCGCTTCACATGTAGATCCCGCCACGACGCTTCGCTTGCAGCTGCACCAGCTTCGCTCCACCATTTAACATATACACGTATCCGGTTTGTGACTTTGAGTCATCCAGATCTGTGTCGAAGCTAGCATCGACGTAACCCTTCTGATGAGCTCTTCGTCACCTCCATAAACGAGAAACATGTCCTTTGTCCTTTTCAAGTACTTCAGGATATTCTTGACCGCTGTCCGGTGTTCCTTGCCGGGATTACTTTGGTACCTTCCTACCAAACTTACGGCAAGGTTTACATCAGGTCTGGTACACAGCATGGCATACATAATAGATCCTATGGCTGAGGCATAGGGATGACACTCATCTCTTCTTTATCTTTTGTCGTGGTCGGGCATTGAGCCAAGCTCAATTTCACACCTTGCAAAACAGGCAAGAACCCTTTCTTGGACTGATCCATTTTGAACTTCTTCAAAATCTTATCAAGGTATGTGCTTTGTGAAAGACCTATGAGGCGTCTCGATCTATCCCTATAGATTTTGATGCCTAATATGTAAGCAACTTCTCCAAGGTCCTTCATTGAAAACTCTTATTCAAGTAGGCCTTAATGCTGTCCAAAAGTACTATATCATTTCCCATAAAAAGTATGTCATCTACATATAATATGAGAAATGCTACTGAGCTCCCATTCACTTTCTTATGTAAACGCAGGCTTCTCCATAAGTCTGCATAAACCCAAACGCTTTGATCATCTCACCAAAGCGAATGTTCTAACTCCGAGATGCTTGCACCAGCCCATAAATGGATCGCTGGAGCTTGCATACCTTGTTAGCATTCTTAGGATCGACAAAACCTTCCGGCTGCATCATATACAACTCTTCCTTAAGATAATCGTTAAGGAATGCCGTTTTGACGTCCATCTGCCATATCTCATAATCATGATTCGGACGGAGTTAAGCTTCGCTACGGGAGAGAAAGTCTCATCGTAGTCAATCCCTTGAACTTGTCGATAACCCTTAGCGACAAGTCGACCTTTATAGATGGTAACATTACCATCCGTGTCCGTCTTCTTCTTAAAGATCCATTTGTTTTCAATCGCTCGCCGATCATCGGGCAAGTCTGTCAAAGTCCATACTTTGTTTTCATACATGGATCCTATCTCGGATTGCATGGCTTCAAGCCATTTGTTGGAATATGGGCCCGCCATCGCTTATTCATAGTTCGAAGGTTCACCGTTGTCTAACAACATGATTTCTAGGACAGGGTTGCCGTACCACTGCAGTGCGGGCGTGTCCTAGTGGACCTACGAAGTTCAGTAGCAACTTGATCCGAAGTACCTTGATCATCATCATTAATTTCCTCTCCAGTCGGTGTAGGCACCACAGGAACATTTTCCTGAGCTGCACTACTTTCCGGTTTAAGAGGTAGTACTTCATCGAGTTCTACTTTCCTCCCAGTTACTCCTTTCGAGAGAAACTCTTTTTCCAGAAAGGATCCGTTCTTGGCAACAAAGATCTTGCCTTCGGATCTAAGGTAGAAGGTATACCCAATGGTTTCCTTAGGGTATCCTATGAAGACGCATTTTTCCGACTTGGGTTCGAGCTTTTCAGGTTGAAGTTTCTTGACATAAGCATCGCATCCCCAAACTTTTAGAAACGACAGCTTAGGTTTCTTCCCAAACCATAATGCATACGGTGTCGTCTCAACAGATTTAGACGCTGCCCTATTTAGAGTGAATGTAGCTGTCTCTAGAGCGTATCCCCAAAATGATAGCGGTAAATCAGTAAGAGACATCATAGATCGCACCATATCCAGTAGAGTGCGATTACGATGTTCGGACACACCGTTCTGTTGAGGTGTTCCAGCGGCGTGAGTTGTGAAACGATTCCACATTTCCTTAAGTGTGTACCAAATTCGTGACTTAAATATTCTCCTCCACGATCTGATCGCAAGAATTTTATCTTTCGTTCACGTTGATTCTCTACTTCATTCTGAAATTCCTTGAACTTTTCAAAGGTCTCAGACTTGTGTTTCATCAAGTAGACATACCCATATCTACTCAAGTCATCAGTGAGAGTGAGAACATAACAATATCCTCCATGAGCCTCAACGCTCATTGGAACGCACACATCAGTATTTATGATTTCCAATAAGTTGGTTGCTCGCTCCATTGTTCAAGAGAACGGAGTCTTTGTCATCTTGACCATGAGTCATGGTTCGCATGTGTCAAATGATTCATAATCGGGAGACTCTAAAAGTCCATCAGCATGGAGCTTCTTCATGCGCTTGACACCAATGTGACCAAGGCGGCGATTGCCACAAGTATGTGGGACTATCGTTATCAACTTTACATCTTTATGTATTCACACTATGAACATGTGTAACATTACGTTCGAGATTCATTAAGAATAAACCATTGACCATCGGAGCATGACCATAAAACATTTCTCTCATATAAATAGAACAACCATTATTCTCGGATTTAAATGAGTAGCCATCTCGCATTAAACGAGATCCTGATACAATGTTCATGCTCAAACTTGGCACTAAATTACAATTATTGAGGTTTAAAACTAATCCCGTAGGTAAATGTAGAGGTAGCGTGCCGACGGCGATCACATCGACCTTGGAACCATTCCCGACGCGCATCGTCACCTCGTCCTTCGCCAGTCTTCGTTTATTCCGCAGCTCCTGTTGTGAGTTACATATATGAGCAACGGCACCGGTATCAAATACCCAGGAGTTACTACGAGTACTGGTAAGGTATACATCAATTACATGTACATCAAATATACCTTTAGTGTTGCCGGCCTTCTTGTCTGCTAAGTGTTTGGGGCAGTTCCGCTTCCAGTGACCCTTCCCTTTGCAATAAAAGCACTCAGTCTCAGGCTTGGGTCCATTCTTTGACTTCTTCCCGGCAACTGGCTTACCGGGCGCGGCCACAGCCCTGACGTCCTTCTACAAGTTCTTCATTCACTTGCCCTTCTTGAACTTAGTGGTTTTATTGACCATCAACACTTGATGCTCCTTCATGAGTTCTACCTCTGCTGACTTCACATTGAAAATACTTCAGGAATAGTTTTCTCCATTCCCTGCATATTGTAGTTCATCACAAAGCTCTTGTAGCTTGGTGGGAGCGACTGAAGGATTCTGTCAATGACCGCCTCGTCCGGGAGGTTAATGTCCAGCTGGGACAAGCGGTTGTGCAACCCAGACATTTTGAGTATGTGCTCACTGACAGAACTGTTTTCCTCCATCTTACAACTATAGAACTTGTCGGAGACTTCATATCTCTCGACCCGGGCATGAGCTTGGAAAACCATTTTCAGCTCCTCGAACATCTCATATGCTCCATGTTGCTCAAAATGCTTTTGGAGCCCCGGTTCTAAGCTGTAAAGCATGCCGCATCGAGCGAGGGAGTAATCATCAAGACGAGACTGCCAAGCGTTCATAACGTCTTGGTTCTCTCGATGGGTGCATCACCTAGCGGTGCTTCTAGGACATATTGTTTCTTGGCAGCTATGAGGATAATCCTCAGGTTCCGGACCCAGTCCGAATAGTTGCTGCCATCATCTTTCAGCTTGGTTTTCTCTAGGAACATGTTGAAGTTCATGGTGACATTAGCGTTGGCCATTTGATCTACAAGTCATTTTGCAAAGATTTTAGACTATTGTTTCATGATAATAAAGTTCATCTAATCAAATTATTTAATGAACTCCCACTCAGATTTGACATCCCTCTAGTCATCTAAGTGATACATGATCCGAGTCGACTAGGCCGTGTCCGATCATCACGTGAGACGGACTAGTCATCGTCGGTGAACATCTCCATGTTGATCGTATCTTCCATACGACTCATGTTCGACCTTTCGGTCTCTTGTGTTCCGAGGCCATGTCCACATGCTAGGCTCGTCAAGTTAACCTAAGTGTATTGCATGTGTAAAACTGTCTTACACCCATTGTATGTGAATGTAAGGATCTATCACACCCGATCATGACGTGGTGCTTCGAAACGACGAACTTTAGCAACGGTGCATAGTTAGGGAGAACACTTTCTTGAAATTGTTATGAGGATCATCTTATTTACTACCGTCGTTCTAAGTAAACAAGATGCATAAACATAATAAACATCACATGCAATTATATATAGTGGTGACATGATATGGCCAATATCACATAGCTCCTTTGATCTCCATCTTCGGGGCTCCATGATCATCCTGTCACCGGCATGACACCATGATCTCCATCATCATGATCTCCATCATCGTGTCATCATGAATTTGTCACGCCAACAACTACTTCTACTTCTATGGCTAACGCGTTTAGCAATAAAGTAAAGTAATTTACATGGCGTTCTTCAATGACACGCAGGTCATACAAAAATAAAGACAACTCCTATGGCTCCTGCCGGTTGTCATACTCATCGACATGCAAGTTGTGATTCCTATTACAAGAACATGATCTCATACATCACATATATCATTCATCATTCATCACAACTTTGGCCATATCATATCACAAAACACTTGCTGCAAAAACAAGTTAGGCGTCCTCTAATTGTTGTTGCAAGTTTTACGTGGCTGCAATAGGGTTCTAGCAAGAACGTTTTCTTACCTACGTGAAAGCCACAACGTGATTTGTCAACTTCTATTTACCCTTCATAAGGACCCTTTTCATCGAATCCGCTCCAACTGAAGTGGGAGAGACAGACACCCGCTAGCCACCTTATGCAACTAGTGCATGTCAGTCGGTGGAACCAGTCTCACGTAAGCATACATGTAAGGTCGGTCCGGGCCGTTTCATCCCACAATGCCGCTGAAGCAAGATAAGACTAGTAGCGGCAAGAAAGTTGACAACATCTACGCCCACAACAAATTGTGTTCTACTCGTGCAATAGAGAACTAAGCATAGACCTAGCTCATGATGCCACTGTTGGGGAACGTTGCAGAAAATTAAAAAATTTCCTATGGTTTCACCAAGATCCATCTATGAGTTCATCTAGCAACGAGTCATGGGAGAGTGATTGCATCTACATACCACTTGTAGATCGCGTGCGGAAGCGTTCAATGGAACGGGGATGATGGAGTCGTACTCCCGTGATTCAGATCACCGATGACCTAGTGCTGAACGGACAGCACCTCCGCGTTCAACACACGTACGGAGCGGATGACGTCTCCTCGTTCTTGATCCAGCAAGGGGGAAGGAGAGGTTGATGATGATCCAGCAGCACGACAGCTTGGTGGTGGATGCAGCAGAACTCCGGCAGGGCTTCGCTAAGCAACTACGGGAGGAGGAGGAGGTGTTGCAGGGAGGAGGGAGGCGCCCGGGGCTTATGGGTGCGGCCACCTCCCTCCCTCCCTTATATAGGTGCAAGAGAGGGGAGGGCGCAGCCTTGCCCCTTCCTCCAAGTAAGGGGTGCGGCCAAGCGGGTGGGAGGAGTCCATCCTCCCCAAGGCACCCTCAGGTGCCTTCCCTTTAGGACTCTCCCCTTTTCTTATATCTTGGCGCATGGGCCTCTTGGGGCTGGTGCCCTTGGCCCATATAGGCCAAGGCGCACCCCTACAGCCCATGTGGCCCCGGGCAGGTGGACCCCGGGTGGACCCCGGACCCCTTCGGCACTCCGGTACAATACCGATGCTTGAAACATTTTGGCGACCAAAATAAGACTTCCTATATATAAATATTTACCTCCGGACCATTCCGAACTCCTCGTGACGTCCGGGATCTCATCCGGACTCGAACAACATTCGGTTTGCTGCATACTCATATTCATACAACCCTAAGCGTCCTTTGAACCTTAAGTGTGTAGACCCTACGGGTTCGGGAGACATCTTGAGACATGACCGAGACGGCTCTCGGGCAATAACCAACAGCGGGATCTGGATACCCATGTTGGCTCCCACATGCTCCTCGATGATATCATCGGATGAACCACGATGTCGAGGATTCAATCAACCCCGTATACTATTCGCTTTGTCAATCGGTATTTTACTTGCCCGAGATTCGATCGTCGGTATCCCAATACCTCGTTCAATCTCGTTGCCGGCAAGTCACTTTACTCGTACCGTAATGCATGATCCCGTGACCAGATACTTGGTCACTTTGAGCTCATTATGATGATGCATTACCGAATGGGCCCAAAGATACCTCTCCGTCATACGGAGTGACAAATCCCAGTGTCGATCCGTGTCAACCCAACAGATACTTTCGGAGATACCTGTAGTGCACCTTTATAGTCACCCAGTTACGTTGTGACGTTTGGTACACCCAAAGCACTCCTACGGTATCCGGGAGTTACACGATCTCATGGTCTAAGGAAGAGATACTTGACATTGGAAAAGCTCTAGCAAAACGAACTACACTATCTTGTGCTATGCTTAGGATTGGGTCTTGTCCATCACATCATTCTCCTAATGATGTGATCCCGTTATCAATGACATCCAATGTCCATAGTCAGGAAACCATGACTATCTGTTGATCAATGAGCTAGTCAACTAGAGGCTCACTAGGGACATATTGTGGTCTATGTATTCACACGTGTATTACGATTTCCGGATAATACAATTATAGCATGAATAAAAGACAATTATCATGAACAAGGAAATATAATAATAATACTTTTATTATTGCCTCTAGGGAATATTTCCAACATGACCCAGGTGGATGGAGAGTTTGAGAGAGGGGAGAAGAGCTCCGAGATGACATAGTGGTGCATGAGAGAGTTACGGGCAAAGAGCCAAGGAATTTCTGTGCGTACGATGAGTGCACCCAAGATATCTAGCTTGGACTAGCTAGAGTACCATACATAGTGTGCAAGAGAGACCTATAGATGCTGTATATATGCATGCGAACTAGAAAGACCCCCTCCTACACACACACACACACACAAAGAGAGAGAGAGATGGAGAGAAAGGGATAGGGACCAACAAGGTTTTTGTGTCGGATGCGTGCGACAGAATTGAAGATTGTTGGAGAGAGAGAGAGAGAGAGAGAGAGAGAGAGAGAGAGAACAGGAGTCCGGGAGAGGGGGAGGTCACGTTTTATGCATCAAAGACTGATATAAACCATGTTTCGATATAAACTTGCATTCAAATATTTAAATTGGAGAACATGTTGTCTGCAATCCACACATGAACGGATATATGCGTATATCAAACAAGTTCATTAATTTGACTTTCAAGATGTTCATGGAGTACTATAATAATGTACAACATGCTACTCGATTGATGTGTTCAATTTTGGATTTAGTTCACTGTTTTGACCAACTGAACGAGCTATTTCATTGAATCAAGATATTTCATTTTGGGTTTGATTCGCGTTTTTGAGTGGGTCAACTATTTGTCATATAGTAAATCGCTAGCAACGAGCATGTAAAAACACATTACTCCCAAGCATCATCTCTCCATCTAAAAAAGAAGTGGCAAGCTAATATTTAAAAATTTGATCCGAATCGACTTGGTAAGGTAGACGTGGATGCTCATTCTCCCAAAATTTGAACGAACCGTTAAACATCCTCTACGCCGGTGGAATTCGCCCGAGCAAATAAATGGGAGACGCGAAATTACCGTCCTATGTGGGACATGCATCAATTGGCCCATTGTACATCGAGGGTAGGTTCGTAACTTCATCCAACCGCGCCTTCTCGTCGGCCGAAATGACATGTGCCGAATAATTCATAAACCATGGTCGGCAAAACACGCTCTCCTCGCCCGAAATAGCTCGCGCCCACTATTTCAAAACACGCTCTCCTCGCCCAAAATCGCTCGTGCCCACAAAAGTTCAAAACACGCCCTCCTCGCCCGAAATCGCTCCCGCCCACTATTTGGGGAGAAGCAAAGTTACTCTACTATCCCCGACCCTCAGTACACAGACCCAAGCCGAGAAGCCTATAGGCTAGGGTAGAACTGTAACTCCCCCTCACATCCCCCCCCCCCGCCCGCCCTCATTCATACCTCGTGGGCGCCAAATCATCTTCTCCCCGGGAAGCTCCCTTCTCCCGAGCTGCGAAACCTCAGCCCCACCTCCATGGTGCCCCCCACCGCACCAATTTCATAGCCTCCCTCCTCCCTAATGCCAGAGACGCTGTCCATTTGCCGTCGTGCACTGGGCCGTGTGCCTCTTACTCCGTGCTGCTGGTGCTGCCTCGACGATGGCCGCGTGAACCGTACCGGAGCCGATTCACCCCCGCCGTTGTTCTCGGCGCCGGAGAGGCTCCAACTTCAGATCCGTCCAGAGTCTTGGTGTTGCTTCCCCGTAGCCGTCGACCGTCGCGACATTGCTCTTTCCCTGCCGCCGGTCGCCACCGCAACCACGCCGGCCTCACCGACTCGGCAGCTGGACCTGCCTACTTCACCATGCCGCCAGATAGGTCGCACCCTCATCTGAAATCACTTTATTTAGACGTCAGTTGTCTGAATTTTTATTTTGGGCCAATCGATTCCCAATGGGAAGCAGCACCCCTCGAGGCGGCGGAGCTCCTAGGCTGCTGGTTGGCTGGTGTCTAACGTAAGGGTGCGGGGCCGCAAGTTCACCGCGGAAGCAGCGCTTAGATGGCTATCTTTTAGAGTTGCGTGGGTTGAAGGTACTGCTGCCGCCGGATCTGGATGACGGGGAGTCTTTGTGGATTGGCCCGGGGGCGGCGCAACCACGACAGTGCGGTGGGGCGGGGAGCGGGGTTTTGGCCGGGGCCACGGACGGCAGAGGCAGGCTGCTCTGCCGTTGGCCGCTGGCTCTTCAGGGAAGATTCCGAACAGTGTCAGCCGGGAGGCACAAGACGGCCAGCCATCCGGTGTAGATCGGACAATACCAAAATAAAATAAAATCGTGTGACCCCAATTTAGTCTTCAGTCAACATACGTGTGACCACTCTCGTACCTTGTTGTTGATCTCTTAGTGTATTTCTTTAGATCAAAGAGATATGTCGTTCTTAACATTATGCATTATCTGCATCTTCAGACACACCGTCTTCCGACTCACTGCAGCTGCTCCAACAAGGGAAGCATACACCAGAAGGGAGCTATAGTCCCCACTCAACAGTTCCCTGCATCGAATGTGCGTGCCCGACATGGACAGCCACAACAACTGCAGGGCCATCGACAAGTCAGCACATGATGCTCACTCCTATGGATGGCAGCCAGATAGGTTGTACCCTCATCTTACTTGTGTGCAACATTTATGGCTTTGTTATTCATCTAAGCATGGAAAATAGATCATCACATTTCACTGTATATTCATGCTGATGTCTTACGGGTCTTGTTCAGGAGTTAACGATGTTCCATAGTTCAGCTAAGATACTTGTTCTTTAGGTAACGTTGTTCCATAGTTATCATCCATCAGCCAATGCTATCCCACAGGCTGGTGATTATAGTATTATACCACTTCTAGTATTACCTATGTTGTTCTTTAATACTTTTGTGTGCCATCTAGTTAATCTCGAGTCAAAACGATACATATTATGTAGCTTTCATCTGTGTTCTCCCTTTAGTTTATGAGACCTGTTGCTGCTAGTTAACCCCAATCCTACTATTTATGTCGTCTCCTACAGGCACTCATTACATAAATCTAACTACTAGTTGTCTTCCATGCATGTCAGATATAATTGCACACACTGATATATCCGCAAGAACCTCACGGAGCAATGTAAAGGCCAATAAACTTGATGTCAATGATACCCAATATGATGGAACATGTAAAGGCAGTTCTTCAGAAGACTTGCAAAAATATGATGAATCCTCTTCACCCCACAAGGTCCTTGCTCTAACTTGGCCTGTGATATGGGTACAACATGCATATTATGTCCTGGAGTGTATCTACTCTATTGCAATGCCATGTGCTTAGCATGCTGATCATGCATGTAAATATGTCATGCCTTCCTGTTTTTCAGTACCTATTCCATTCATGATAACATGTTTTCAAATTCAAGTACTGTCATTCTACTCTATCGCAATGCCATCTGCTTAATTTGGACATCATGCTTCTGAATACCTTATGCATTGTTATTCATCAGTATGTACTTCATCTGTCTACCATACCATGTTTTTGTTGGGGAACGTAGCAGAAATTCAAAATTTTCCTATGAGTCACCAAGATCTATCTAAGGAGAAACCAGCAACGAGGGGAAGGAGAGTGCATCTACATACCCTTGTAGATCGCTAAGCGGAAGCGTTCAAGTGAACGGGGTTGAAGGAGTCGTACTCGTCGTGATCCAAATCACCGGAGATCCTAGTGCCAAACGGACGGCACCTCCGCGTTCAACACACGTGCAGCCCGGTGACGTCTCCCATGCCTTGATCCAGCAAGGAGAGAGGGAGACGTTGGGGAAGACTCCATCCAGCAGCAGCACAACGGCATGGTGGTGGTGGAGGAGCATGGTGATCCAGCAGGGCTTCGCCAAGCACCGCGAGATATGAGGAGAAAGAGAGGTAGGGCTGCGCCAACATGAGAAGAACTTCGTGTGTTGGGATGCCTCTTTGCCTCCACTATATAAAGGGGAGAGGGGCTGCGCCCCACCTAGGGTTCCACCCCTAGGGGCGGCCAGCCCTAGATCCCATCTAGGGGCGGCCAAGAGGGAGGAGTGCCTCCCACTACTAGGGAAAACCCTATACACGTAACTTTAGCAGCAGCGTGGGTCAAAAAGCACGCTGGTGCTAATTAGCGATAAGCGCTCTGAGGTAACTGCTGCAGATAAAGATATAGCAGTAGCACGTCTTGCTGTACACACGTTACTACTAAAATTCCCACGGCTTAGCCCATAAGCTACACATAGTAGTAGCGATCTATGACGAACCGCGCTACCGCTATGCTGTTTGTAGTAGCGTGTTTTAATGTAAACTCGTTGCTGCTAAAGGTTATAAAATTAAATGGAAAGAAAATGGAAAGGTAATTGAAAATGAAAGAAATAGAATAAGGTGAAAGGAAAAAAATAAAATGTGAAGGAAACTAACTGAAAAAGGGAAAACAGAGAAAGGAGTAGCAGTAGCGTGTATCGTGACAGCTATGACTAAGGTAGCAATGACCTTTTCTCGAGCAGCGCTCGCTACTTCTGACTTAACCACGGGCCGGGTTCGTCCTTCCCCACGCCACACTTTCCCCCAAATCTCTCCACTCTCACCACCGCCGTCGCCCGTCGGCCGCCGCGCGCTCTCCGCACCCTCTACGCCGCCCCGACCCCCGACCTCAACGCTGCCCCGCCCCCGACCTCAACGCCGCCCGGAGCCTGACCCAGATTCAACGCCCGCCCGCCCGACCTCAACGCCGCCGGACGCCAAGCACCGACCCAGCGCCGACCCGACCTCGGCGCCACCCTGCCCCTCCTCGTCATGAGGCACCCGAGGTGAGCACGCCCGCTCCTCCCTCTCCCCTACTGATCTGCCTAGGGTTTCTTTATATTTTAGTTGCATATTAAGTTTATTTTTATTTATAGTAAGTTTATTTTAGTTTCATATTAAGAACTAGGTACTAATAGTGTCCCACTACTCAGTTTTGCCATTAGAAGTTACAACTCCTCAAAAATGCCATCGATCCGTGAGATGCTTGCTCAAAAATGCCATTAGATATCTAAAAAAATGCCACCATCCCGTTAGAGGTTTGCTCAAAAATGCCATTAGACATTATTATTTTCATGTCAACCCCGTTGACCATGTTATATGACAAAAATAAGTCTAGACCCATATGTCAGTTCCTAAGTGTATCCCTACTTGTCAGGAGTAACCAAGCAAATAATTTTACAGGAAAATAATAACGTTGTTAGGATTAAGTGGGCCCCACACTTTATTGTAGTGATATAGAGGGAGAGCTGGCATGTTGGTTCATAGGTATTTATGTCACTATAACATAGCAAAAGGGTTTTGAGATCACAATAATGGTATCCAGTGGCATTTTTTAGCATGTACGTTACGTAGTGATGGCATTTTTGAGCTGTTGATATTACTAGTGCCAAAATTGAGTAGTGAGACACAACCGGTGGCATAAGTGATAAAAACACTTTTATTTATAGTAAGTTTATTTTTAGTAAGAACTAGTTGAATTAATAGAACTGCTTAGTAAGAACTTGTTGCTATTTTTTAGTTAAAGCAATTTTTCCCGCCTCGACGTGGACGATGCCTATCCTGCATCCTCGTCGTCGAGTCGGCGGAGGACGACACCTGCTTGACCAGATCGTCCATGTCCAGGACTGGGCTCCGCCGGGGTGGTACTGGGAGGCGCTACCTACCGGAGGGCGCAGGTTGGTGAGGAGTCAGCCTGTCGTTGACCCGAACCTTCTTTGGTGGCGGTCGCGTGGGACAGTGATGATACAGATGCTTGAGGACTCCGCGGAGGTGGTTCGTCACCGTGTCATTGAGGATGAAGCGCACGTCCGTCTCTACTTGTTTGCGTTGGAGCACAGGTCGTTCTCCAATACCTGGCAGGTTCTCCAGGGATCTCACTGGAGCTATGATCCCGTGATGGTTCCTTCTCTGTGGGTGTCCACCGCCCGCGCCGATACCTGTTGTGTGCTAGGGTTTTAGTTGTATTAGTGATGTTATATGTATGACACTATTCGTGATGTATTAGTGATAATATTCGGCGATGTAGGGACGCATGAGATGATTTACTTTTGCTTATTGAATGCATGCTAATTTGAGTCCTATAAGATATTTTGAAATGTATATCTTGTGTTGCTCAATATCCAAGTGGCGGTCATGTTTGCATGTTACACCTCCGAGTGGCCTATGTTTTGCCGGAGTGTTGATTCATTTCCGTTCCGGCAAATTTCAGGCGCCGATATGTCCTATTTTAGCAAAGGTCATGCCGGATTTTTCCGTGAATTTTGGCATGAGTTGTGCCGTAATATGTAGGAAATATCGAGTGCCCAGTTTGTGTGTTGAGTATCCTGGTAGTTGTCTTCGATCGATTTTCAATTAATGTTTTAACTATGAACATAGGAAATGTCTGACGACGAAAAGGATTTCGGTATTTGCAAATACTACGAAGACGAGTGTGGCCTGTGCGACAGAATCTTCCTAGATGATGATAGGCGCTTCAGCATCAAGCTGGATGAGAACTTCGAAGTGGATACAGTAAGTCATAACGACAAGTCTTTTTTCGTAGCTAAGCCTGACATCTGCTTCATTTGCTTGAACTTATATTTTTTTTACTATTCTACTAGCGTATCCCCTGCCATGCAAGAGTTTTTGTATTGGATAAGATAGGTTTCAGTCATACTGCGGAGGTAAAGAAAGTTTATTTGAAGACCGAGCATGGTTATATTTTCCATGCAAAATTATACAATTCAGACGACTACACCTATTTTGGATGCAAAACATGGCGAGCACTATGCAAGACTTATGCATTTGAGCCTGATATGGTTATCACCTTTGATATTCGTCCGAAGATGATATTGAAGGTAATACCGACATCTGGGTCGATGTGCGACGCCTCGATTATACCATTATGTAAGTTTCTCAACCATATTTATGTCTTTGATATTGTTTATTCAAAATAGTTGACAACTAATTTGTATTGTCGACTTATTTCGATTGCAAGCAAACATGTCCATCGCTTGGTAGACAGGACCTACTACTGTTCCAAGGCTGAACTAAACTGCGAGGAGCTAAGTCATTATGTTTCATGGCTTGAGGATCTTGATACTGTCAAGGCAAATTTTCTTCCTGGATTTAGAAATGTTAGTACTGAAAGCGTATGCGACCAATAGTGTTACGTAATGAACTACGGTCACATCCATTTAGGAAGGATGGTAAGATTTTTACTATTTGTCCTCATTGCATCTTTTCCATACATTATTTTTGAAGCTAAACTTCATTGCTAAGTATGTTACCATACGATGTTCTTCAACAGGGACTCCCGATGAATGTTGTGCCTTATGGGATCGAGACTAAAGGTACCATGAGTATTATCAACTTACGGCCAAGATATCCTACAGATTACTCTAGTGCATTCAAGATTAGCGACGGATGCTTAATAGTGCAATATCTTGGACCAAATATGTGTTGGGGGAGCGCAGAGAAGTACTAGGGGCCAGCAAGCAGGCGCTTTCCACGATTAGGAGATAGGTTCATCTGCATGCTCCAACTTGATCAAGGAGGAGAGCTACACATGTTTTATGTTGTTTTACCTAAGAGAGAGCAGCAGGAGTGATTAGCTAGCTAGAAATGAGTTTCAGGATGATGATGTGCTACACTATTACTATGATGATAAAATAGCTAGTATTGGTGGTAATGACTATGATGATTATTATTAGCTAGTGTTAGTGGTGATTAAATAAATACTGTTGGTGGTAATGACCATGATGATGATTAAATATCTTGTCTTTGGCGGATTAGATTCAAGTGGAGGCAACATGTGGTGCACATCGAAGTACTACTAGTCCAAACTAGATCAAGTTTGGATTAGTAGTATACTTTTGACATGCACCACATATTGCCTCCACTTGAACCTAATCCACCTTCATTTGACACACTGTTATAGACATAATGATGTAAACCTCATAACTAGTATTGTACCAATATTTGTATGATGGCGCATAAATACAATAAAAAAATAAAAAAAAGTACTAGTAGCGATGGGCAGAAAACACGCTGCAAGTAGTTACCTTAGCAGCAGCGTGGTAACGAACAAACGCTGCAGCTATTTGTCCTAGCAAGATGGCTGCGGCACGCTACCGCTGCTAAGCAATAGCTGCAGCGCCTTATAAGTAGCACCTATACCCGCGCTACTGATACATCTAAAACCCGCGCTGCTGCTAGTCTTTTCCCTAGTAGTGTCCCAAGTCAAGTGGAGGCCCTCCCCCTTAGGGTTTCCCCTCTCCCATGCGCATGGGCCTTGGGGGGGCTGGTGCCCCTGGCCCATTAACGCTAGGGCGCCCCCTTACAGCCCATGCTGCTGTATTGGACGTGGTGGAACAATTTCCGGACCCCCGGACCCCTCCGGAATCCTCCGGAACCTTCTGGAAGCTTCCCGGTACAATACTAGAAAAACCCGAACTTTTCCCGGAACCCGAACAACAACTTTCCATATATAAATCTTTACCTCCGGACCATTCCGAACCCCTCATGACGTCCAGGATCTCATCCGGACTCAAGAACATTCAGTAACCACGTATATCTATTCCCTATAACCCTAGCGTCATCGAACCTTAAGTGTGTAGACCCTACGGGTTCGGGAACCATGCAGACATGACCGAGACGTTCTCCGGTCAATAACCAATAGCGGGATCTGGATACCCTATTGGCTCCCACATGTTCCATGATGATCTCATCGGATCAACCACGATGTCGAGGATTCGATCAATCCCGTATACAATTCCCTTTGTCTAGCGGTATTGTACTTGCCCGAGATTCGATCGTCGGTATGACGATACCTTGTTCAATCTCGTTACCGGCAAGTCTCTTTACTCGTTCCGTAACACATCATCCCATGATCAACCCCTTGGTCACATTGTGCACATTATGATGATGTCCTACCAAGTGGGCCCAGAGATACCTCTCCGTCACACGGAGTGACAAATCCAGCCTCGATTCGTGCCAACCCAACAGACACTTTCGGAGATACCTGTAGTGTACCTTTATAGCCACCTAGTTACGTTGTGACGTTTGCTACACCCAAAGCATTCCTACGGTATCCGGGAGTTGCACAATCTCATGGTCTAAGGAAAAGATACTTGACATTAGAAAAGCTTTAGCATACTGAACTACGATCTTTGTGCTAGGCTTAGGATTGGGTCTTGTCCATCACATCATTCTCGCTAATGATGTGATCCCGTTATCAACGACATCCAATGTCCATGGTCGAAAGCGTAACCATCTATTGATCAACGAGCTAGTCAATTAGAGGCTTACTAGGGACATGGTGTTGTCTATGTACCCACACATCTATCTGAGTTTCCTATCAATACAATTATAGCATGGATAATAAAGGATTATCATGAACAAGGAAATATAATAATAACTAATTTATTATTGCCTCTAGGGCATATTTCCAACAGTCTCCCACTTGCACTAGAGTCAATAATCTAGTTCACATCGCCATGTGATTAACACTCACAGGTCACATTGCCATGTGACCAACATCCAAAGAGTTTACTAGAATCAATAATCTAGTTCACATCACTATGTGATTAACACTCAATGAGTTCGGGGTTTGATCATGTTTATGCTTGTGAGAGAGGTTGTAGTCAACGGGTCTGCAAAATTCAGATCCCTATGTATTTCACAAAACTTTATGTCATATCGTAGATGCTGCTACCACGTTCCACTTGGAGCTATTCCAAATTGTTGCTCCATTATACATATCTGGTATCTCTACTCAGAGCTATCTGGATAGGTGTTAAAGCTTGCATCGACGCAACCCTTTACGTCGAACTCTTTATCACCTCCATAACTGGGAAACATATCCTTATTCCTCTAAGGATAATTTTGACCGCTATCTGGTGATCCACTCCTTGATCACCTTTGTACCCTCTTGCCAGATATGTAGCAAGGCACACATCAGGTGCGGTACACAGCATAGCATACTGTAGAGCCTACGTCTAAGGCATAGGGGACGACCTTCGTCCTTTCTCTCTTTTCTGCCGTGGTCGAGCTTTAACTCTTAACTTCTCAGGCAAGAACTCCTTCTTTGACTGATCCATCTTGAACACCTTCAAGATTATGTCAAGGTATGTGCTCATTTGAAAGTATTATTAAACATTTTGATCTTTCTTATAGATCTTGATGCTTATTGTTCAAGTAGCCTAATCCAGGTTTTCCATTGAAAAACACTTTTTAAACAACCCTATATGCTTTACAGAAAATTCTACATCATTTCTGATCAACAATATGTCAACAACATATACTCATCAGAAATTCTATAGTGCTCCCACTCACTTCTTTGGAAATACAAGTTTCTCATAAACTTTGTATAAACCAAAAATCTTTGATCATCTCATCAAAGCGCACATTCAAACTCCGAGATGCTTACTCCAGTCCTTAGAAGGATTGCTGGAGCTTTGCATACTTGTTAGCGTCTTTCAGGATTGTCAAAAACCTTCTGGTTGTATCACATACAACCTTTCCTCAAGAAAACTATCAAGGAAACAATGTTTTGACATCCTATATGCAAGATTTCATAAATAATGCAGTAACTGCTAATCCAATTCCAACAGACTCTTAGCATCGCTACGAGTGAGAAAGCCTCACCGTAGTCAACTCCTTGAACTTGTCGGAAAACATCTTTAACGACAAGTCGAGCTTTCTTAATGGTGATACTTACCATCATTGTCTGTCTTCCTTTTAAAATCCATCTTTACCCAACGTCCTTACGACCATCAAGTATTTCTTCCAAAGTCATGGATCCTCTCTCGGATGTTATGGCCTCGAGCCATTCATCGGAATCCGGGCCCACCATCGCTTCTCCATAGCTCGTAGGTTCATTGTTGTCTAGCAACATGACCTCTAAGACAGGATTGCGTACCACTCTGAAGTAGTACGTGTCCTTGTCGACCTACGAGGTCCGGTAGTGACTTGATCCGAAGCATCATGATCACTATCATCAGCTTCCACTTCAATTGGTGTAGGTGCCACATGAACAACTTCCCGTGCCCTGCTACACACCGGGTTGAAGTGATGGTTCAATAACCTCATTAAGTCTCCACCATCCTCCAACTCAATTCTTTCGAGAGAAACTTTTCCTCGAGAAAGGACCCGTTTCTAGAAACAATTACTTTTGCTTCCGGATCTGAGATAGGAGGTATACCCAACTGTTTTGGGTGTCCTATGAAGATGTATTTATCTGTTTTGGGTTCGAGCTTATCACGATGAAACTTTTTCACATAAGCGTCGCAGCCCCAAACTTCTAAGAAACGACAACTTAGGTTTCTCCAAACCATAGTTCAAATGGTGTCGTCTCAACGGAATTACGTGGTGCCCTATTAAAGTGAGTGCGGTTGTCTCTAATGCCTAACCCATGAACGATAGTGGTAATTCGATAAGAGACATCATGGTACGCACCATATCCAATAGGGTGTAACTATGATGTTCGGACACACCATCACACTATGGTGTTCCAGGCGGTATTTATTGTGAAGCAATTTCCACAATGTCTCAATTATGCCAAAGCTCAGAACTCAGATACTCATCTCTATGATCATATCATAGACATTTTATCCTCTTGTCACGATGATCTTTAACTTCACTATGAAATTACTTGAACCATTCAATAATTCAGACTTGTGTTTCATCAAGTAAATATACTCAACATCTACTCGAATCATCTGTGAAGTAAGAACATAACGATATTCACTGCATGCCTCAAAGCACTCATTGGACTGCACACATCAAAATGTGTTACTTCCAACAAGTTGCTATCTTGTTCCATCGTCTTTGAAACCGAGGCTTTTCAGTCATCTTGCCCATGTGGTATGATTTGCATATCTCAAGTGATTCAAAATCAAGTGAGTCCAAACGATCCATCCGCATGGAGTTTCTTCATGCGTATACACCAATAGACATGGTTCGCATGTCTCAAACTTTTCAAAACGAGTGAGTCCAAAGATCCATCAACATGGAGCTTCTTCATGCGTTTTACACCAATATGACTTACATGGCAGTGCCACAAGTAAGTGGTACTATCATTACTATCTTATATCTTTTGGCATGAAGATGTGTATCACTACGATCGAGATTCAATAAACCATTCCTTTTAGGTGCAATACCATTGAAGGTATTATTTCAATAAACAGAGTAACCATTATTCTCCTTAAATGAATAACCGTATTGCGATAGACATAATCCAATCATGTCTATGCTCAACGCAAACACCAAATAACAATTATTATAACACCAATCTTGATGGTAGAGGGAGCATGCGATGCTTGATCATATCAACCTTGGAAACACTTCCAACACATATCGTCAGCTCACCTTTAGCTAGTCTCCGTTTATTCCGTAGCTTTTATTTCGAGTTACTAACTCTTAGCAACCGAACCGGTATCTAATACCCTGGTGCTACTAGGAGTACTAGTAAAGTACACATTAACATAATGTATATCCAATATACTTCTATCGACCTTGCCAGCCTTCTTATCTACCAAGTATCTATGGTAATCCTGCTCCAGTGGTTGTTCCCCTTATTACAGAAGCACTTAGTCTCGGGTTTTGGTTCAACCTTGGGTTTCTTCACTTAGAGCAGCAGCTGATTTGCCGTTTCATGAAGTATCCCTTCTTGCCCTTGCCCTTCTTGAAACTAGTGGTTTAACCAACCATCAACAATTGATGATCCTTCTTGATTTCTACTTTCGCGGTGTCAAACATCGCGAATATCTCAAGGATCGTCATATCTATCCCTGATATGTTATAGTTCATCACGAAGCTCTAGCAGCTTGGTGGCAATGGCTTTGGAGAAACATCACTATCTCATCCGGAAGATCAACTCCCACTCGATTCAAGTGATTGTTGCACTCAGACAATTTGAGCACAAGCTCAACGATTGAGCTTTTCTCCCTTAGTTTCTAGGCTAAGAAAATCGTCGGAGGTTTTATACCTCTTGACGTGGGCACGAGCCTGAAATCCCAATTTCAGCCCTCGAAACATCTCATATGTCCCAATACGTTTCGAAAACGTCTTAGGTGCCTCAACTCTAAACCGTTTAACTGAACTATCACGCAGTTATCAAAACGTGTATGTCCGATGTTCGCAACATCCACGGACGACGTTTGGGGTTCTGCACACTGAGCGGTGCATTAAGTACATAAGCTTTCTACTGATCGCATAATCGCTACTGTCAACTTTCAACTATATTTTCTCTAGGAACATATCTAAAACAGTAGAACTATAGCGCGAGCTATGACATAATTTGCAAAGGGCTTTTGACTATGTTCATGATAATTAAGTTCATCTAATGAACTCCCACTCAGATAGACATCCCTCTAGTCATCTAAGTGATTACATGATCCGAGTCAACTAGGCCGTGTCCGATCATCACGTGAGACGGACTAGTCATCATCGGTGAACATCTTCATGTTGATCGTATCCTCCATACGACTCATGCTCGACCTTTTGGTCTCTTGTGTTCCGAGGCCATGTCCTGTACATGCTAGGCTCGTCAAGTTAACCTAAGTGTTTCGTGTGTAAATCTGGCTTACACCCGTTGTATGTGAACGTAAGAATCTATCACACCCGATCATCACGTGGTGCTTCAAACGCATTTAACTTTCGCAATGGTGCACAGTTAGGGGAACACTTTCTTGAAATTTTAATGAGGGATCATCTTATTTACTACCGTCGTTCTAAGCAAATAAGATGTATGAACATGATAAACATCACATGCAATCAAATAGTGACATGATATGGCCAATATCATTTTGCTCCTTTTGATCTCCATCTTCGGGGCTCCATGATCATCATCGTCACCGGCATGACACCATGATCTCCATAATCATGATCTCCATCATCGTGTCTCCATGAAGTTGTCTCGCCAACTTATTACTTCTACTACTATGGCTACCGGTTAGCAATAAAGTAAAGTAATTACATCGCGTTGTTCAATGACACGCAGGTCATACAATAAATTAAGACAACTCCTATGGCTCCTGCCGGTTGTCATACTCATCGACATGCAAGTCGTGATTCCTATTACAAGAACATGATCAATATCATACATCACATATCATTCATCACATTCTTCTTGGCCATATCACATCACATAGCATACCCTGCAAACACAAGTTAGACGTCCTCTAATTGTCGTTTGCATGTTTTACGTGGCTGCTATGGGTTTCTAGCAAGAACGTTTCTTACCTACGCAAAACCACAACGTGATATGCCAATTGCTATTTACCCTTCATAAGGACCCTTTTCATCGAATCCGTTCCGACTAAAGTGGGAGAGATCGGCACTCGCTAGCCACCTTATGCACCAAGTGCATGTCTGTCGGTGGAACCTGTCTCACGTAAGTGTACGTGTAAGGTCGGTCCGGGCCGCTTCATCCCACAATACCGTCGAAACAAGATTGGACTAGTAACGGTAAGCATATTGAACAAAATAAACGCCCACAACTACTTTGTGTTCTACTCGTGCAAAGAATCTACGCAATAGACCTAGCTCATGATGCCACTGTTGGGGAACGTAGCAGAAATTCAAAATTTTCCTACGAGTCACCAAGATCTATCTAAGGAGAAACCAGCAATGAGGGGAAGGAGAGTGCATCTACATACCCTTGTAGATCGCTAAGCAGAAGCGTTCAAGTGAACGGGGTTGAAGGAGTTGTACTCGTCGTGATCCAAATCACCGGAGATCCTAGTGCCGAACGGACGGCACCTCCGCGTTCAACACACGTGCAGCCCGGTGACGTCTCCCATGCCTTGATCTAGCAAGGAGAGAGGGAGAGGTTGGGGAAGACTCCATCCAGCAACAGCACAACGGCGTGGTGGTGGTGGAGGAACGTGGTGATCCAGCAGGGCTTCGCCAAGCACCACGAGATATGAGGAGAAAGAGAGGTAGGGCAGCGCCAACATGAGAAGAACTTCGTGTGTTGGGCTGCCCCTTTGCCTCCACTATATATAGGGGGAGAGGGGGGCTGCGCCCCCACCTAGGGCTCCACCCCTAGAGGCGGTGGCCAGCCCTAGATCCCATCTAGGGGGCGGCCAAGGGGGGGAGGAGTGCCTCCCAAGTCAAGTGGAGGCCCTCCCCCTTAGGGTTTCCCCTCTCCCATGCGCATGGGCCTTGGGGGCTGGTGCCCCTGGCCCATTAAGGCTAAGGCGCCCTTACAGCCCATGCTGCTGTATTGGACGTGGTGGAACAATTTCCGGACCCCGGACCCTCCGGAATCCTCCGGAACCTTCGAAGCTTCCCTACAATACCGTAAAAACCCGAACTTTTCCGGAACCCGAACAACAACTTCCCATATATAAATCTTTACCTCCGGACCATTTCAGAACTCCTCGTGACGTCCAGGATCTCATCCAGGACTCCGAACAACATTCGGTAACCACGTATATCTATTCCCTATAACCCTAGCGTCATCGAACCTTAAGTGTGTAGACCCTACGGGTTCGGGAACCATGCAGACATGACCGAGATGTTCTCCGGTCAATAACCAATAGCGGGATCTAGATACCCATGTTGGCTCCCACATGTTCCACGATGATCTCATCGGATAAACCACGATGTCGAGGATTCGATCAATCCCGTATACAATTCCCTTTGTCTAGCGGTATTGTACTTGCCCAAGATTCGATCATCGGTATGCCGATACCTTGTTCAATCTCGTTGCCGGCAAGTCTCTTTACTCGTTTCGTATCACATCATCTCGTGATCAACCCCTTGGTCAAATTGTGCACATTATGATGATGTCCTATCGAGTGGGCCCAGAGATACCTCTCCGTCACACGGAGTGACAAATCCCAGTCTCGATTCGTGCCAACCCAACAGACACTTTCGGAGATACATGTAATGTACGTTTATAGCCACCCAGTTACGTTGTGACGTTTGGTACACCCAAAGCATTCCTACGGTATCCGGGAGTTGCACAATCTCATGGTGTAAGGAAAAGATACTTGACATTAGAAAAGCTTTAGCATACGAACTACATGATCATTTTGCTAGGCTTAGGATTGGATACCGTTATCAAGGACATCCAATGTCCATGGTCAGGAAACTGTAACCATCTATTGATCAACGAGCTAGTCAATTAGAGGCTTACTAGGGACATGGTGTTGTCTATGTACCCACACATGTATCTGAGTTTCTTATCAATACAATTATAGCATGGATAATAAACGATTATCATGAACAAGGAATAATAATAACTAATTTATTATTGCCTCTAGGGCATATTTCCAACAGTGTTTTTACATTGAAGTGTTGTTCTAGTGCTCTGTTGTAATGCCATCTTATTTTCCCAATCATACACGTGTATGTTGCCTTAGTTATTTCTGTACGTATTCCGCTAGCATACAGTTTTACATTCAACTAGTGTTTTTTTGCTGTTTTTTCCTGTCGTATCCCTAGCTCTTACACCATACTCCCTCCGTCCGGATTACATGTTGCCGAAATGGATAAAAAAGGATGTATCTAGAACTGAAATATGCCTAGACCCATCCATTTTTTCCGGATGGACGGAATACATGTCAATATGTCATGCCTTTCTATTCTTTAGTACCTATTCCATCTCTCTACTGTCACATGTTTTATAATTAAAGCACCATTCTTCTATACAAGGCATCCAAGGGGAAGACCACTATGTTAGAATCTGAAGGGTTACAAACAAGGCCTTTGCGAAAGATCCAAACGCCAGGAGATAATAAACCAACTCCAGCTTTATAGATACTGCTCCAAAGACAGAGAAACCCAACTCCTACCGATAATAAGCGATTCCAAAGGCCAAAGAACTAGTCCGCTCCATCCAGCAAAAATATGTCAACCCAATTCTAAGAAGCGTGTGTATACTTGCATCATGAAATTTTATAGCATGCTGATCCTATTTTCTACATGTTTCTTACCCATCTCTCTTTAGAAAATAAGCTTATCAGATAGAAGAATTTCTGCAATGGTATCGTTTATGAGGAAAGATTCTTGCAGGAATTCTCTGTGCTCCAATGTAGATGATGTAAGTACCTGTTGTATATCACTATATTTTTACATCAGCATGTATTTTGTTAATCAGCGTGAATCCAACCTTTATCTGATCTAAATTTAGTTGTAGCAAAATGTATGATTAAAGGCCACAATGTTGATTTTTGCAAGGAAAACTGCCTGGTAGTTTTGCATCCTGAGCTGCATGAGTGTACTATCTCATATCAGTGGGTTTGAATACTTTGGTTCTGCAGTGGGTTTTTCAGTGTTTTTCATCACTGTGTTGTCCTGTCGTATCCCTAGCTCTTACATCATACTCCCTCTGTCGTGGTTTTGTCACGGCAGATGTCCTTATGAAAGGACTTAGTCGCGGAGCCATCGCTACGGGTTAACTTAGAGGGGTTAAAGCGGACGCAAAGACACGAGAGTTATACTAGTTCGGCCCCTTCGATGAAGGTAAAAGCCTACGTCTAGTTTGTGATGGGATTGATGTGGTCTCGATGACTAGGGAGCAAACAGCTTCGCCTAGGCCTCGAGTTGTTGTTCTCTCTCTTGAACCGCCCCGGGTCGTCCCCTTATATACATGGGTGACGCCCGTCGGCTCAGAGAGTCCCAACCTCCGGTTCATATTCGTGTCCGGGTTGGTCTCTCTCTATCCCTAACTTACAATACAAGTTATACATCAGGTCGGTTTACTACCATGTGTTCTCGAACCGACTACAGGCCTTGGGCCCTTACACTCATGCCTCTTGGGCTTTTATACTATTGAACTACTGATGAAGTTAACCCGGCCCAAATAGGCCGGTTTACGCCCAGTAGTAACATCCCCAACATTAGGCCCCAGATTGATTTGAACAGGTTCACGTCAATCCTTGAGAAAAAAACCTTTATCTTCAATACCTTCTTGAAATCGTTGAACCGCCATGATGTCACTTTCTCCGATGTTGTAAACCAGTCTGACGTCCTCAGAAAGATAGCATCCGCGATATCTTCTTTGTTTTAATAGATCCGCAATAATCGAGGCAACTGCTCCGCTTTCTTGGGTTACGGTTCCTTAATTCCCGCGCCTGACACAGGGATCCTACCTTATAAATAGGCCCGAAGGGTCATCCCTTCTCTTCCCTTCGTCCCCTTTCTCTTCGTCTTCTTCGCGTCATTGGCCTCGTAGCTCCGCCGCGCCGTCGACCTCTGCACCGTCTTGGGCCTGCATCGACCTGAACGCACTGTAGAAAACGCAGATTCCTTCTCCTCTCCTTGGCGAGGTAGGTCCTCGGTTCCCTTTTGACCTAGATCCATTCTAGGGTTTCGTCCTTGCCGTACTCCATGAACTTGTTCTTATAGCAGATTCTTGCATATATCTCGTGATACTTTTGCGCTTGATTAGCAAGAACTTTTATGCTCCTTTTGTAGTCTCGCAAGTGCATCCAAGGGTCTAGTGCACCATCTCTGCTCATTGCATCAATACTGCTCTGCTGTCTTCCTTTTTGGAATATTTTTCTTATTTTCCGATCTGGTGTCAGATCCTTCGTTGTAGAAAAAATTTGCGAAACCTGTTTCTGCATACTTAGCCATTCGCAACCTTCATTGCTTTCAATATTTAGACATTAGACCAGGCGGTTTAACTTAACATAGAAAAAATTAGATAAGCCGGTACACACCATTAGCCCTCTTGTTGAACCGCCAGAATTTCTGTAGCAAAAACTCCGGTTTAGCATTGCACACCGGTTCTCTTTGTATCCTGCCATATTCTTTGAACCGGATTTATATATTTTGTAGATGGCCAAACAAGTGTATGAGTGCAACTGGGCTCCTTCCCGTGTCACTGAGACTCAATTAAACAACCTGGTCCTGACTGGCGCTTTAGCCAGTAAAAATAGCATCCATTGGAGGGTCCCTGGCAAAGAATGTCCACCCACCCCTCAGGAAGGAGATGTTGTAGTTTTCACAGATCACCTAGCCCGGGGCTTCAATCCGCCGGGCTCAAAATTTTATCGAGATGTGCTAGCAAATTTTCAACTCCGTCCACAAGACATAGGCCCCAATTCTGTTACCAATATCTGCCACTTCCAAGTGCTCTGTGAGGCATACTTTTAGGAAGAACCCACAGTGGAGCTGTTTAGAGACTGCTTCCATATAAACCGCCGCACAGAATTCACTGACGGGCCTAACACGGAATTAGGTGGCGTGGCGATTCAGAAAAGAAAGGAGGTCACTTATCCTCATGTCAAACTGCACAGCCACCCCAAGGAATGGAATCAAACATGGTTTTATTGCAAAGATACTTCACCTGCCAATGAGAATCCCTTGCCTGGTTTTCGTCCGGAGCGACTCAGCAACACACATCCCTTTCCACAAAGGTTAAGTGCCAGTGAGAGAAGTAAATATGCGCCTCAACTCTCCAAGCTCAGAGCCTTCATGGCTAACGGTTTAACCGGAATTGACCTTGCGCGCTGTTGGATATCATGGAGTATACTGCCCCTCTCCCAGCGCTCCGGTTTAATGTGCGAGTACACTGGTAGTGTCGACGACCCCCTCCGACACATTAACATCCAGCTTACCGATGACGAGGTCACCAAGGGAGTGAAGAAGATGCTGAACGAACCGGAAAATCTCTGTGCCCGGACCGGTCTGCTCCCCTTCTGTGCTGCCAACAAACCGCCAGCTGTAAGATTTCTTACTATTTATTACTGAATATATTGTTGCTATCCCGATATAACTTTTAATACCGACTGTTGCTGAACCAGGGTGATGATACATTCTGGAGCAAGAAACGCC
This sequence comes from Aegilops bicornis, assembly GCA_021605145.1. Lineage (NCBI taxonomy): Eukaryota > Viridiplantae > Streptophyta > Magnoliopsida > Poales > Poaceae > Aegilops > Aegilops bicornis. The sequence goes on from CM038670.1 coordinate 58,116,963, forward strand.
CGCAAGAGAAGCCGGAGAAACCGGACAAACCGGAAAAACCACTTAGGCAAAAGACAAAAGTTGTTAAGAAGACTGCTCATAAGAGAAAAACCACTGCCTCTTCTGATCCGGCTGCGGATGATGATGTGGGTAACCTGGACCTTGAGGTAAAATTTGATTTACTTGGTTTACCTTTCATACGCCTAATTACTGATGATGTTTGTCAGGATGATGCTGAAGCCAGTAACGCTGATGCCGTAGAGGTAACCGTTCTCTCCTCTGACTCAAATCCTTTGCCTTTGCTAACAAACCGTCAGGCAAACCAGAAAATTAAATTTTCTCATCCCCTTGCTTACTTGGATCCCCAATTTCTTATGAAGACTCAACAACATGAAGCTCGCCGCACAACTCGGCACAGCGGCCAGGTAGTTACCTCCACCGGTTTACCAAACAGTCCGGTTCGGAAACGCCGTTCAGAGGTCTCTAATTTGCTTGTCAGTGCTCCTCCTAAAGCAGGCTGGTTTCGTCAACCCCTTAATCCGTCTGATTCTGATTATCAGGTCACTTCCCACTCTTCATCTGGCGAGTCATCAGCCACTCAGCTGCCGCCGCTAAAAACGGTGCTTGGGTAAGTCATACTTTTCATATTCCTTCTTCAGCATTACTGTGTTGTATATGCCGTATTGAACTCTTGTTGTGCTTTTTTAGGGCCAAGCCTAGACCGAGCAAAAAGGCTCGTCTGGGCAAAGCGGCCGACGAAGAAACTGCCCCTGAACCGGGGAGCACCCCAAACCTTGACCCGGATAACTGTGAAGACACACCCAATGATCCGCCACAAAGAAAATGACGATCTTGTTATCAAGAAAGGCCTACTGACACCGCCCTTCCTGCTGATCAGCCTAGAAGCCCAAACGGATTGAGAAATCCACCAGTCCATTCCGCCCTGCTGACCAACCGACGGTTCCTGGTCAAACCGGTAGCTCCAAGGATGACGATGTCGTAATTACTGGTTTTGGCCACAGTAAACTGGGTAATCCAGTTGCCTTATCTAAACATTCTGCCAAGGAGGAGTTTGCCACTATGAGCAAGGGCAAGTGGGATGTTGATCTGGCCACTTATGCCGCTCTGAACCCTCAAGACCTTCACTCCGGCCACTTGAACCGGCTGTATACCAGCCGTGACTATGAAGCTGGCCTGGTGAAAATGATGAAGGAGAAACTCGAGGTAACCTCCATGTTCTCTTCCTTGCCTGAATATTTCCATTTTTGTTAACTCTCCTAGCCCCCAAGGGCCGGTTCAACTTAGCATACTTAAACCGGGACTTAGTATAAACTCAATGCTTCAGAATCCGCTGATGTAGCCCCCCAGAGCCGGTTCAATCTAGCCTAGTTAAACCGGGACTATACTTTATATCGCCACATCCGTACATGTTTGAATAAATAGCCATTAGCCCCCAAGTGCCAAGTTGAATATTTGTATTGAGCTTGGGACTTTGTGATTGCACTAACAGATGAAGATTAAATATGCATTAGCCCCCAAGTGCCAAGTGTATAACAGGTTATGCACTAGGGACTTGAAATGACGATATGTAACATGCTTCCTTGTTGCAGAGTGAGATACGTCAACAAGCCTCACAAATCCAGGACCTCCAGGAAAATCTGAAATCTCAACAATCGTAAACCTCCAAGGCCAAGGATGAACTGAAACCGCTTTAACTACTATGGAGCAACTCAAGGAGTGGTTCAAGTCTGAGCGGGCCGGGGATACTGAAAAGGCCGCTTTGACCAAAAAGGTTGAAAATGCTGAGGCTGCCCTTAAACCGGTGGTAGACGAGCTGACCAGCGTGAAGCGGCAAGTGCATTCCATGACTGCTGCCATCTTCGGTAAGTTTCCTCTGGTTTCTATGATAATCTTGACCTTTCTTATGATAAGTCCGGTTTGTAATTTCTCTTGCAATGCTGTAGGCACACGCATTGGTCACTTGGGGTCAGATGTCCGGAAAAAATTGAAGGCTGCCTATACCTTAATAGAGCAACTGTATACCGGAGCGCAGCGGATCATCTCCACCGCATCTCATAACAATCTGGCGCCTTCCTTAATTCAGGATACCCTTAAGAGGTTGTCTATGCTTCCCGCCCGGATTGAAGAGCTGAAGAAATCTGCTGCAAGAACCGGCGCCATCAACGCCTTAATCCGGGCCAAAGCATGGGTGCCTGATTTTGATCCCATTGAAGCGGCTCAGGGCTATCCCAGTCTGAAGGAAGATGGCTCAGAATTCAACGAAGATGACTTGAGAGCAATAAACCGGGCCGTGCGCCCTTTGGCTTGTCAATTAGCTGAAGAAGCCAACTTGTCGCATTATCAAGCTCAGTATGATGATCAGAACAAGCGAGTGCATGCCCCTATCCCTGAAGCGGAGAACCTGATCCCTCCAATCCGTAAGCATACTTATGCTCCTGATATTGACCCAACTTCCCTGATCCATGAAGAGGCTGTCTTTCAAGCTTTAATGGGAATCGACTGGACCACTGTTGATTTCCAGCAGCTGGGTAGAGAGGAAGAGGCTGAAGCGGCGCAGGACGATCCACAACCATTAAACCGGGGCAGCGAACAAGCATGAACCGGAAGCCGGTTTGACGAGCTGCTTTATTACAGTCCGTCCAGAAACAATGATCTTATTTGGGCACCATGTTGCTTTGTAATAGGATAGCCAACACTCTTGTTTTGAACATGCCTTCGTGCATGGGTGCTGATACTCTTGCTTGAATGATCAAAACTTTTCATCTTATATTGCCTGCAGCAACAAAATCTTAAACCGCCACGGCGGTTTACACCGCCAGCTAATTTGTGATATTCATGTATTCATATAATGTAATATTTAAGGCATATAACCAAAATTTATGATATCAAATACCTGCCATTGCTGGGCATAGGGTTGGCTTAGCCAATCTTGAAGCGGAGGTTGGATAAACCCTTACCATCAAAGGAGAAAACAGCTCCTGCCATTTATACTGCCGGTTTACCATGTAAACCGTGCCGGGTCATAGAAGCCCCCCTGTTACTCCATAATCGGACGTTAACAGAAACATCAAACCGGTGAAATTATCGCCGGCTTAAAAATTTGACCGAATTCCATCAACTGATAGTTTTGAAAAACGGTTTAACAATGTTGCCGGTTTAAGAAAACGCAACCAAAATTAAATAACAGTGATGGAAAAATACGGAAGCAAAGGCAATGATAAAACCGTTTTGCAAAAGGAGGCTTTACTGAGCCGATCAGATGGCGTTACCATGGTCGGACACGACCAAGCTCCCAATAAGGTGTAGCTATGGTTCAAGTCAGCCAGGCCCCCAACTGAAACCGTGGCATTGTGCCGATCAAGTGGCATGGCAATGGTTCGGGTTCGACCAAGCCCCCAAGTGACTCTATGGCCTTAGGCCGATCAAGAAGCGTGACTGGTTCAGACTTGACCATGTCCCCAAGTGATCTGGTGGCTTTCGCCTATCAAAAGGTGTTGCATTGGTTCGGATACGACCAAGCCCCCAAGTGATATCACAAAGCTTTTGAAAAGCAAACTCAAGGGGTAAACCGGAGGCCGCTTTAAGATAGAACAACTCCATGTAACCACGCAGGATGTAACAGAATGGATACCCCGCTTTAGCCGAGGCTCCGGTTTATTGTTTTATTCATAATATATACACTGTCATAATATGTATATAAGTAGAGCTGATGGCGCAGGTATAATAAGGCCGAAGATGAGCTATGTTCCACGGCCTGTTGGTCTCCTCTTCTGACGTGCGTGAGTCTTTATGCTCTCGAACATCAATCAGATAGTACGACCCGTTATGCAGATTCTTGCTGACCACAAAAGGTCCCTCCCAAGGCGGGGATAGCTTGTGCATGTCTGTCTGGTCTTGGATGAGCCGAAGCACCAAATCTCCTTCTTGAAAGGTTCTGGTCCTCACCCGGCGACTATGATAACGACGAAGATCCTGCTGGTAAATCGCCGAGCGAGCAGCTGCTATGTCTCGCTCTTCATCCAGCCGATCCAAAGCGTCCTGTCGTGATGTCTCATTATCCATTTCGACATAGGCTGCCACACGAGGTGAGTCATGATGGATGTCGCTGGGGAGAACCGCCTCCGCTCCATAAACCATAAAGAACGGTGTGTATCCCGTGGATCTGTTAGGTGTAGTATTTATACTCCATAACACAGCTGGTAGCTCTTCTACCCAACAACCCGGCGTCCTCTGCAAAGGGACCATAAGCCGGGGTTTGATGCCTCTCAGGATCTCTTGATTGGCTCTTTCCGCTTGACCATTGGACTGTGGGTGAGCTACTGAAGAAACGTCAAGCCGGATGTGCTCCCGTTTGCAGAACTCCTTCATGGCACCTTTGGACCAATTGGTACCATTATCTGTAATGATACTATGTGGAAAACCAAACCGGAAAATCACCTTTTTGATGAACTGAACCGCCGTGGCCGCATCACACTTGCTAACAGGTTCTGCCTCCACCCACTTTGTAAATTTGTCAACCGCCACCAATAGGTGTGTCTTTTTGTCCTTGGACCGCTTGAAAGGTCCAACCATATCCAGCCCCCAAGTCGCAAACGGCCAAGTAATTGGAATCATCCTCAATTCTTGGGCCGGTACATGAGCACGTCTGGAAAACTTTTGGCAACCATCACATCGTCTGACCAGATCTTCTGCATCAGCATGGACAGTCAACCAATAAAAACCATGGCGGAACACCTTAGCCACCAAGGATTTTGAACCGGCGTGATGACCACAATCTCCTTCGTGGATCTCACGCAATATTTCACAGCCTTCCTCAGGGGACACACAGTGTTGAAACACCCCTGACACACTGCAATGATGCAACTCGCCATTGACAATGGTCATAGACTTAGACCGCCGAACTATCTGTCGGGCCAGCATCTCATCTTCCGGTAACTCGCCCCGGTTCATGTACACCAGATAAGGGAGCGTCCAATCCGGAATGACATGCAGGGCTGCCACTAACTGAGCCTCCGGATCAGGAATAGCCAAATCCGCTTCATCAGGGAGCTTGACTGACGGATTGTGCAGCACGTCGAGAAAAACATTGGGCGGGACCGGTTTGCGTTGTGAGCCCAACCGGCTCAAGGCGTCCGCCGCTTCATTCTTCCGACGATCCACATGGTCCACCTGATAGCCTTTGAAATGACCTGCAACAACATCCACCTCACGACGATATGCAGCCATGAGTGGGTCCTTGGAATCCCAAGTGACGGACACCTGTTGAGCCACTAGGTCCGAGTCACCGAAGCACTTAACCCGGCTTAGGTTCATCTCCTTAGCCATCCGAAGACCATGGAGCAAGGCTTCATACTCAGCTGCATTGTTAGTACAAGGGAACATTAAGCGGAGAACGTAACAAAACTTGTCACCTCGTGGGGAAGTTAATACGACTCCAGCCCCCAAGCCCTCCAACTGCCTGGATCCGTCAAAATGGATGGTCCAATAGGTATGATCCGGCCTTTCTTCAGGCGCTTGCAACTCTGTCCAATCATTAATGAAATCAACAAGCGCTTGGGACTTCACTGCCGTCCGAGGTACATACTTCAAACCGTGCGGCCCAAGTTCTATAGCCCACTTGGCAATCCGGCCAGTCGCCTCTCGGTTCTGTATGATATCACCTAAGGGAACTGAACTGACCACCGTGACGGGATGCCCTTGAAAATACTGCTTCAGCTTCCGGCTTGCCATAAAAACTCCATACACCAGCTTCTGCCAATGTGGATATCTCTGTTTAGACTCAATAAGCACCTCGCTGATATAATAAACCGGACGTTGAACCGGATGCTCCTTCCTCGCCTCCTTCGCTCTACCACAATGGCCACGCTAACTGCCCTGGCGTTAGCAGCGACATATAGCAGAAGCGGCTCCTTGTCAATGGGGGCGGCGAGTACAGGCGGGTTGGCCAATTGCCGCTTTAAGTCCTCCAACTCTTCATCAGCGGCTGGACTCCAGACAAACTGATCTGTCTTCTTCAGCATCTGGTACAAAGGGATGGCCTTCTCTCCGAGGCGGCTAATAAACCGGCTCAGCGCGGCAATCCGGCCCGCCAAACGCTGGACATCATTAATACACTTTGGTTTAGCCAGGGAGGTGATAGCTGTAATCTTCTCCGGATTAGCTTCAATCCCCCGGTTGGACACAAGAAAACCCAATAACTTGCCTGCCGGAACACCGAAAACACATTTGGCCGGGTTAAGCATCATTTTGTAAACCCGCAGGTTGTCAAAGGTTTCTTTCAAATCATCAATCGGTGTTTCCTTCTTCCTTGACTTAACCACAATATCATCCACATAAGCATGCACATTACGGCCGATCTGTTCATGCAAGCAATTCTATACGCAACGCTGATAAGTTGCTTGGGCGCTCTTGAGCCCAAAAGGCATAGACACATAGCAGAAGGCTCCAAAGGGAGTGATAAATGATGTCTTCTCCTGGTCCTTAACCGCCATCTTGATCTCGATGATATCCAGAATATGCATCCAAAAGCTCAACGCTCACAACCCGCGATGGCATCAATAATCTGGTCAATGCGGGAGGGCAAAGGATCTGCCGGACAAGCCTTGTTAAGATCTGTGTAATTCACACGCATGCGCCAAGTGCCGTTTTCTTAAGGACCAGCACCGGATTAGCAAGCCACTCGATGGAAAACTTCAACGATAAAACCTGCCGCTAAGAGCCCGCAACCTCCTCTCCAATGGCCTTACGCCTCTCCTCGTTAAACCGGCGGAGAAACTGTTTTACCGGTTTATACTTGGGATCAACATTAAGAGTGTGCTCAGCGAGCTCCCTCGGTACACCTGGCATGTCAGAAGGCTTCCATGCAAAAATGTCCCGATTCTCACGGATGAACTCGATGAGCGCGCTTTCCTATTTAGGATCCAAGTTGGCACTGATGATGAACTGCTTGGACGAATCGCCAGGTACAAAGTCAACAAGTTTAGTCTCAGCTGCCGATTTAAACTTCAGGGCCGGGTCGTGCTCTGTAGATGGCTTCTTCAACGGAGTCATGTCCACCGGATCAACATTATCCTTATAGTACTTCAGCTCTTCGGTGGCACAAACCGACTCTGCGTAAGCCGCATCACCTTCCTCACACTCCAAAGCGATCTTGCCGCTCCCATGAACCGTTATCGTCCCCTTGTGACCCGGCATTTTGAGCTGCAAATAGACATAACAAGGTCGTGCCATGAACTTGGCATAAGCCGGCCGCCCAAACAGGGCATGATAAGGACTTTGAATTTTCACCACTTCAAACGTCAATGTTTCTGATCTGGAGTTATGTTCATCCCCGAATGCCACCTCCAGAGCTATTTTGCCAACCGGATATGCTGACTTGCCAGGCACCACACCATGGAACACTGTATTGGACGGTTTGAGATGTTTATCTGTTAACCCCATACGACGGAAGGTCTCGTAGTACATGATGTTGATGCTGCTCCCTCCGTCCATAAGCACCTTGGTGAACTTGTAACCTCCCACCGAGGTGCCACCACTGGGGAGCTAATGACCCGGATTGTAAACCCGGGGAGGATGATCCTCTCTACTCCACACAATGGGCTGCTCTGACCAGCGTAGGTAATGAGGCACGGCCGGTTCAACAATGTTGACTGCCCGCTTCTGAAGCTTCCGGTCTCGCTTGTCTAAGCTGGTGGTGAAGACGTGGTACTGCCCACCATTCAACTGCTTTGGGTTGCTCTGATAACCCGACTGCTGCTGCTGCTGCTGATTGTAACCACCTTGGTTATTCTGATTGTTCTGATTGTTATGTCCGCCCGGATTACCATTAAACCCTGGACCGGAATTTCCTCCACCGTAACCCGGGCCGGACCACGAACCGTCAGCTGGAACCTTGATCATACCGGAAAGCATTAGAACTTTTGAACTCCTGCATAATGTAACAATCCTTCCAGAGGTGGTTTCTTTGGCGCCTCCTTCGTCCCATGCTTCGGACAGGGTTGATTCAACAGATAGTTCAATCGGTCCGGATTGGGATTAGGCGCAACACCTCGATTCGGCTGTTTACCCTTGCGCCGCTGGCCCTTGTCCTGCGTGTTGGTGTTGGCTACGAAGTCCATGTTGCCGTTAGCTTTACGCTTACTTCCACCATTACCTACCGAGTGATGTTGCTGGCCTCTGGAGTTGCTGTTCTTCTTTCCCTTCCCTGTCTCATCATCATCATCAGACTCGGGATCCTTGGTACTATCAGAATCAGCATACTTCACTAAAATGCCCATGAGAGTGCCCATGTCATTGCAAAACCGCTTCATGCGTCCCAGCTTCAACTTTAAAGGTTTAAATCGGCAGTTGCCCTCTAGGGTCAAGATCGCAGAATCAGCGTTGATCCGGTCTGAAGAATGTAAGACTTCCGAAACGCGGCGTACCCAATGGGTTGTTGATTCCCCTCAGCCTGGACACAAGCCGCCAAGTCCACCACAGACATGGGCTGCTTACAGGTATCTTTGAAATTCTGAATGAATCGGGCCCGTAACTGGGCCCACGAACTGATGGAATTGGGTGGCAAGTTTTTCAACCAAGTACGGGCCGTGCCTTCGAGCATCATGGTGAAGTACTTTGCACACGCGGCTTCATCCACATCCAACATCTCCATGGCCATCTCATAACTCTCTATCCATGCTTCTGGAGCCAAATCGGCGGTATAATTCGGCACCTTGGGCGGCCCCTTGAAATCCTTGGGCAAGCGTACATTGCGTAAAGCGGGGACGAGGCAAGGCACCCCCAAAGAGCTGGAGGTAACCCCGGGCTCAAAGATGGTCGGACGAACCGGCGTAAGCTGATAATCCTGATGCTGTGCCGCTAACTCGGCCTCCCTACGTACTCGGGCCCGGTCCACCACCTCCTGGGCGTTGTCGAAACCACCCGCCGGGTTGTTGCGACGGGGCGCACCGCGCCGTGTGTCGGGGAAGCTGATCGTGCCCACGAACACCTATGGGACCGGTGGACCGAGCCCCTTTCGGTTCGGCGGGGGACGGAGATCGCACGAAGAGCAGATCGAGGCGAAACACACGAACAGTTTACCCAGCTTCGGAGCTCTCCGGAGAGATAACACTCCTACTGCTGCTTGTCTAATTGTATTGTGTTCTTGCTAGGGAGCACTGAGAGCTACAAGACCTAGCGTGGGAGTCCTCTGGTTTCGAATGAACCGAACCCCTTCTACGTTGCGCATGGGCCTCCTTTTATATGCTTAAGGGGTCACCGACAGGTGGCAACGTAGACAAGGGCAAAAAGGGAAAATGAGTTACGGTTGGTACAGCTACTTGTACAGTGCACCCTACCTAACCCTGACGGCAGGGGACAAAGGCATTAAATGCCCGTCGAAGTCGACTAAACAGTGCAGAAAAGGACCGTCAGGGGCGCCACCGCTCGCCACGATGGCGATTTTGTCAGCGCCGCTTACCACCGCTCCGGTCACCGCAAGACCTCTTGCCACGCTGCTACCGAAAGGTCCCATGGCAACACGTTGGTGGATGAGCCGGAGCGGAGGAACGGAGGGTAGTCTGCCATGACAAGCGCCTTTGCCGCAGCTTGTTGCCTTGTCGCGCCTTTAAGCTTGTCGCTCATCAGGCCTTCCCGGCAAGCTCCTCTTGCCGGGGCCTTGTCTTCTGGGTGCCTTGGTTGGCCTTCCCGGCAAGCTCCTCTTGCCGGGGTCTTGTCTCTTTGACTTAAATACTTTGTTCTTGAATGGCTCCAATGGAGCCGAGGAGGACCCTGGGCGGTCACCAGGCAAACCCTGCCGCGGGGTGCTGCGACTGCCCGTGCACGAGTTCGGGATACTAGGGTACCCCTACTCTAATACACCGACAGGAGCCCCTGGGTCTGGGCCACACACGGTGCCGAGCGCTGTTGGGCCAGGCCCAAAACAGTGCACGGGCACGCGCGGCCTTGGATACGCCGTAACTTGCTCCGGACCCACCACGTCCCCCACGAACAGCACGCGTCGAACGTGGCGTCGTGTGAGAGATCGTGGGGGGGTTTCTTAATTCGGAAAAGAGGAACGTCCGCCCCCTCTCCCTCCTTATAAACAGGGGAAACAGGGGCAGTTCGCCCACCTCGCCATTTGCTGTCTAATCTCGAAAACCACCGCTGCTCCCCCCTTCTTCCCAAGTCTGAAGAGAGCAGCGCTCCGCCCCCCATCGCCACCAGTACCACCAACGCCGTCGGTCTCCCCCACCGCCTCCGCCATGGCTCCGAAAGCCGACAAGGGAAGGGTGTGAAGTCAGCCAAGGCGCAGCGGCTTGCGGCGCTGCGAAAGGAGCTGGCCATCTCCCCCCCCCCCTCCAGCTCGCCGCGAAGGAGCTGAGGGAGTACTACTACCTCTTTTGGTCAACAGAGACGCGAGCGCATCCGCGCACGAAGGTACTCTCAGCCGCCGCATCTGAATTGGCTCCGAGCGGGTATCCCTTCTTCGCGCTCTTTTTCTACTGCGGGCTCTGCCCGCCTATCTCTGAATTCTTCTACGACATCATGAACACCTACGGGTTCCGCCTCCTTGATTTCACCCCCAATGTTGTCCTGACCATGGCGGTTTTCGCACATCTCAGCGAAAACTTTGTCGGAGTCCACCCAAACGTAGCCCTCTTCCGCCACTTCTTCATGCCACGAGTTGAGAGAGGAGAGCCCCTTGCCGGAGGAATCGCTTGGATCTCAAGGATCGGCAAGAAAGAAGCCTATCTGGAAGGAGAGCTCCGCAGCAAGTGGGAAGAGTGGAGGGCAGATTGGTGTTGGATTGTAGAGGAGAACCCGCAGCCCTTTACCGCCCAGCGCCAAACCCCAATAGTGCGCGGCAACGATTGGAGCAACTTGGCGCCGGAAGATGCTAGATTGAAGATTGCCGTCACCCGGATCCTGCGCCTCAGGCTTGCCGGACTCACTGTAGGCGCCGTTGGCGCAGACTTCCTTCGCCGCCGCATCGCCCCCTTGTAGGAGAGGAGGAGACCTGCTTGGGAGTTCCAGAATGCGGCGGATATCATGAGGCTGCGCCCGGGCCTCAACTTCAACTTCACCGTCTTGGAGCTGGATGCAATGCTCCTGGAGCTGTTCAAGCACGACCCTGATCATCCCGAATGGTTCAGGTTGCCGAGGGGGGTCGTTCCATTGTGCAACAATTCCTCGCTCGACCGCATCCGTGCAATGATGCCGTTGTGCGACTCGCATGGAATTGCTCCAACCTGGCAAGAGCCTGCAGACGACGTCGTGCGGGTGTTCTTCGACAGCCTGGAAGAAGTGCCGATCCGTCCCGACGAGCAGAAGGGCCTCACCCGCGACACCACTGACGACGAGATGCAGCGCATCGCCACCAGGCTGGAAGAGGCGGCAGCAGCTGCTGCCGCAGGCGAGTTTGGATTCACCGTGGAGGAGGCGGAGGCAGCAGAGGCGGCAAGTCTTGTCGATCGAGAGGAGCTTGCCGACAAGGAAGAGCATGCCGAGCCCGAAGTTGAGCCGAGCGGGCCCGCCGAGGGCGCCTCCTCCCCACCTTCAGACAGCTTGCCGCGAGCAGAGCCCCCAGCTCCAAGAAGGCGTCTCCGCAAGGCCGGGGAAGTAGCGGGGCGGCAGACGAGCCAACAGCCGTCGTGCCGCGCGACGCGCTCCACCGCGGCAAGCACTGTTGCCGCGGGAACAACTCACGCCGCTGCAACAACCGGAGCGGGGCCTTCTGGTACCACACCTCCTGCACCCGCCAAGCGACCAAGGGAACCTACTCTTCCAGCTCGTCGCACCGGGGGCGAACCGGAATTCGATCTCTCCGCGCTCAGCTCCGAGGAAGAAGAAGAGTAAGATTCCTTGCTGTACTTGTAATTCTTCAATTTGTTGCTTTGTCTTATATCTGATTTGCTTCATTATGAACTCTTTCCTTTTCAGGACGCTGGCTCAGAGAGCGTCGAAGAGAGCCAAGACTCCGGTGGTTGTCATCGAGGACAATCCCCCCACGGCAGCAGGAGGTGCGTCCGAGACCACCTTGCCGGACGCGGCGACTCTTCCTCAGAGCAGCCCCCAGCACAGCCCCCAGCGTAAGTATACGGTTTACTTTTTGTTGTTGAGCGTACATGGATGCTCTTTCTTTGCTGATATCTGACTGTTGGTTTGTGTAGGAGCAGAGCAGCCCCACCAGGAGTGCCCGGAAGCCGCCCCCGATGCGCCATCTGCGTCGACTACTCCGCCAAGGGAGGATCCCCCGACAAGGGAGGCTTCTCCGGCAAAGGGCGGTTCTCCGGCAAGGGATAGCGCCAGCAATCCTCCGGTGGTTGAGACCACGGCTGTAGATCCCATCGCAGGTAATCCTCTTGCCTGAAAACTTCCCTTGGGTTCTTCTTCTTCTGATTTTCTTTTTGAACATTTGCTTGACTGTTCTTTCTTTTTCTGGTCGTCAGATCCATCCGCCGCATAGCCGATGGAGACTGAAGTTGCGGCGAGGAGGACGCGCGCGGCAACACTGACGACGACGCCGCCATCGAAGGGGAGGTTGGCGCTGACGAGCCCGCCGGCGAAGAGGCCGCCAAGGCTGCTGCCGCAGAGGCTGGCGAGGGGTCTGGCGATCGCACTAATGGCCCTGAGGCCGCAGGAGCGCCAGGCGCTACACCGACCGCCGATCCCTCCGCCACTGCTGCAGCGTCAGGCTCCGAAGAGCCCCAGCCCGGCGCCTATCTGAAGGCCGGCGACGGCGTCTTCATCAAGCTCCCCTGGGCGTCGAGCTCCAGGGCTCCAGTTGAAGGGGAGACCTTTGACGAAGAGTTGCTCGCCTCCGCTGGGCTGACGCTGGTCGACGCGCCAAGCAGCAGCAGCGGCGAGTCTGAGGAGGAGCAGCTGCTGAGGAAGCTGTTGTCGCTCTACCGCGCCCGACAAGCCAAGCTGGAATCCCGGGAAGCGCTTGTCGCGAAGGCGGGAGCAGACATAGAGAAGCGCGCGGAGGAGCTCCGGGGCGCCAACCAGGAAGCTCTCCGGTCCTTGGCAGAGGAGCGGGAGCGACTCGCCGAGGAGCGCACAGCCTTCATCCTCGAGAAGGCTGAGGTTGAGGAGCGGCAACGGCTTGCTGCCGAGAAGCTGTCTGCGCAGGAGGGCGAGCTGGCGCAGCGGAAGATCAATCTTGATAGCCATGAGGAGGAGCTCGCCGCGTGCGAGCAAACATTTGGCGGGGCCCTCAAGGAAGCAAAGGACGCTGCCGCAGCTGTCGAGGCCGCCAAGAAGGAGCTGGAGACGAAAGTGACGCAGTTGGGGGCCAATCTCCAGAAAAACGGCGAGGAGCTTACTGCACTCAAGCACGAGCGCGAGAAGGACGCCTACACTCTTGGCGAGCTGCAGGGCCGTCTCGCCGAAAGGAGCAAGGAGCTCAGCGCCGTCAAGGACTCCAAAGCAGATCTTGAGCTGAAGCTGACCACCTTGATGCAGACGCTGGACGGCGCCAAGGAGCGGGAGGTGGCCTTGTTGGAGAAGGTCAAGGCCAGCGAAGAGCTGTTGGCGAGTGCTACTACCGCCCAGAGCACCTTCAGGGAGAATGTGGAGCACTGGACCGAGGGTCTTGTGAATGTTGCCGCCGCCATCGACAGGGAGCTGGCGGAGCTGGGGATGGTGGATCTTGGATATTCCTCCGACGAGCATCTCCAACCCAGCGCCAAGCTCAGCTTGTTCTTCAAGGGCGTGGTGACGGCTCTCCAGCGACTCCGGGAAGAGATCCCAAAGCAGCTGGCCGAGGAATCGCGCCAAATCTGCGCGGGAGCTCTCCAGAAGGTGCTGATGAAGGTAGCCTTACGCAATCCAGGCCTCAACCTCACCGGCGTCCTCAAGTCCCTGCCGCCAGATGCTGATGTGGAGGCACTCAAGGCCCTTGTCGCACCCATTGTGGACAGGGTGAGCGGGATCAAGAGGGTTGATGGCGACCGCGTAGATTAGGCCGCCCATTTTATCTTTTCCTTGTCGCTGCTGGTCAAGTTATGAGAACCATCTATTAGAGCTGCGACAAGCTATCTTGTAATATAACTCTATTTTGGGTAATGATTGCAATGTTATTTCCTTTACTTGATTCCTTACTTTGTATGTTTTTGCCCTACACTTTTAGGGAACTTGTCGGCGCGGGCACCTTAGCCGCGAGCGCTGAGTGCGGAACATCAGCAGCCTACTGGCGGTGCCGCCTCCGACAAGCAACCTTGTCGCGACTAGTTGCAGCTCACTTAAGTTGTTGAGCGGACTCGAAACAAAGTAAGGGCGCAACTAGCTACGAGTTGGTTCCTCCGCGCACAGGTTTTCCATACAAAGCATGGTCGTTCGAGGAAGATAACTTAAAAATTTTAAAGCTGGTTGCTCAAACTTTGGCAACTTATCTTTTCTGTCCTTTGCTTCCCGGTAAGGCGAAATTTCCTCGAGCGACGCTTAGTGGCCCACACCATTATCTTCTCCTTCCCCCCCGGCTAACTTGTGGGCTAGGGAACCTTCCTTTCTTTGAGAAAGAGAAAGAAGAGAAAATAAAGTTATGGAGCCTTGCGGCTCGTTGTTGCTTACCGGGTGTAGATGTTGCACAAAGTGTCAGATAACGCATGCAATAAGATAATGAAAGCATGAAATTGACAAGTTGTGCGGAACACATGAGCTTTACTTATGCGTGGCTTTGTACAAAGGATTACATGCAACATCGGCAAGACTTGTACAAAAGGTGGTGGCCGGAACATGTTCCGGCAACCGCGCCTTACGGGTAAAACTTACGAAGATGCTCGATGTTCCAGGAGTTGCTCACCGGAATGCCATCTTCGGTCTCAAGGCGGACAGCGCCAGGCCTAGTGACTCGTTTCACCCGATAAGGGCCTTCCCACTTCGGCGTCAACTTTTTGGAATTCTTGGTAGACTGGCGCCCAAAGAACAAGGTCGCCTTCCTCGAGACTTATGGCATTAACTTTATGGCTATGGTAGCGGCGCAAAGCTTGCTGATAACGAGCAGCTCGTCTGACATGCTTTGAAGACGGTCCTCCTCAAGGAGCAGCGTCATCTTGTCGCAGCTGCTATTGCTAAAGCTAATCATAAGCGAGCACTCGAGGCGACCCGAATATGAGTTCCGTGGGGAGAACTGCCTCTGCTCCATAGACTAGAGCGAAAGGTGTCTGGCCAGTGGCTCGATTTGGCGTCGTCCTGATTGACCAAAGAACCACCGGCAGCTCCTCAATCCAGTTTCTTCCGCACTTGTGGAGCATGTCGAAAGTTCTGGTCTTGAGCCCACGCAGCACTTCAGCATTTGCCCTCTCCGCTTGACCGTTGCTTCTCGGATGAGCAACAGAAGCAAAGCAGACCTTGGCGCCAAGATCTTGGACGTACTGCATGAAGGTGCGGCTCGTGAATTGTGTACCGTTGTCGGTGATGATCCTGTTAGGGATTCCGAAACGGCAAACAATCGACCTGAAGAACTTGACTGCTGACTGTGTTGTCACCTTCCTCATCGCTTCCACTTCCGGCCACTTTGTGAACTTGTCGATTGCAATGTACAAGTACTCAAAGCCCCGACAACTTCGGGAAAGGGGCCGAGGATGTCGAGCCCCCAGACCGAAAATGGCTAGGATAAAGGATCGTCTGGAGAGCTTGAGCTGGCTAGTGTATCTGCTTGGAATGGAACTGGCACGCTTCACACTTGGTTACTTGTGCAGTTGCATCCTGGAGGGTTGTCGGCCAAAAGAAACCTTGCCGGAAAGCTTTACCGGCAAGTGCTCTTGCGCCAATGTGGTGACCACATATGCCACCGTGTATCTCTGCCAACAGCCTCTGTCCATCTTCCGGTGAATACACTTCAATTTCACACCGTTGAGTCTTCTTACATGCAGGTGTCTTTGTCGACAAACTGGTACATACTTGACTGCCGGGCTACTCTTTCCGCTTCTTCTTGCTCTTCGGGAAGTTCTCCTGTCTGAAGGAAATGGACAATCTGATGCGCCCATGCTGGAGCTTTCGGCTCGACAACAAGGACTAAAGGCACATTTGTTGCTGCGGGAACATCTGCTTCTACGGCAAGAACCTACGGCTCAGCCGGAGCTCGATGTTCCCCGACAAGCTTGCTGGAGCGAAACTTGTCGGGAGCGTCTGCTTCTACGAAACAAACCCTAGGGCTTGTCGGAGCAGACTGCTCCTCGGCACTCTTGGTGTCGATCTTGGGGATCTTCTTGACGGCGGCTTCGGGGAGCTCTGCCGGAAAATAGTCACCAGAAATCAACTTCCTCTTCTTATTCTGTCCAGTTGATGGTGTTACAGTCGGTTGAGTCAGCTTGAGCACAAAAATCCCTAGTTCCACAGGTAACTTGAGTGCGGTGCACTTTGACAGGCCATCAGCAATATCGTTCTGAGCTCTTGGAACATGTTCCATCTCAGAGGCCGTCAAAGTGCTCTTCTAGCTTTCTCACTTCATCAACATAGGCTTCCATCAACGGACTCGATAATCCTTGTTCACTTGGCGGACGACAAAATTTGTGAGTCACCCACGACAATGAGCTTCTTGATCCCAAGGTCTACCGCGATCCTGAGACCGGCAAGCAAACCTTCATACTCTGCAGTATTGTTTGTTGCTTGCTCCTTGGGAAAGTGCATCTGGACTATGTACTTAAGGTGTTCTCCGGTGGGTGCTACAAGCAGCACGCCAGCACCGGCGCCTTGCAGCGAGAAGGCACCGTCAAAGTACATCAGCCACTCTTTGCTTGCTTCCTTGACGGGGATGCTCGTCTCTGGAATTTCTTCGTCTTGTGTTGGCGTCCATTCTGCTATGAACTCTGCCAATGCTCTGCTTTGGATAGTTGAAGTGCTTTCAAACTTGAGGCCAAAGCTTGATAGTTCCAGTGCCCACTCGACAATCCTGCCTGTTGCTTCTGGATTTTGCAGTATCCTCTTCAGCGGAAAGCGAGTGACGACTGTGATCTCATGTGCTTGGAAATAATGGCGCAGCTTCCTCGAGGCCATGAGAAGGCCAAAAAGCAATTTTTGCACACCAGAGTACCTTGATCTAGCCCCCTGCAGAAGGGAACTGACAAAGTAAACTGGGCTCTGCACCATCCTTTTCTGCATCTTCTCACACGCCTGCGCAGATCCATCTTTGTCGGGACCAGAGCTTGCCGGTGAAGTTCCTTGCTTGTCGCTGGATGTCCCTGCCGTGGTTGCCGGCTCATCATCCGCCTCTCTCTCCGCTACTAACGCAGCACTAACCACTTGATTGGTTGCCGCTATATATAGCAGCAACTTCTCTTATGGCCTGGGTGCGACAAGTATTGGAGTGGAGGACAGGTATCTCTTTAAGTCCTGCAGCGCAGCCTCCGCTTCCGGAGTCCATTTCATTGGACCTGCCTTTTTCAATATTTTGAAAAATGGCAGGGCGCGCTCAGCAGATCTAGAGATAAACCTGCTGAGAGCAGCCACGCAACCGGCAAGTCTTCGTACATCCTTGACGCGCTTTGGTGCTTCAATCTGCTCAATGGCCTTGATCTTGTCGGGATTGGCTTCAATTCCCCGCTGAGACACGAAGAACCCGAGAAGCTTGCCGGAAGGGACTCCAAACACACACTTCTCAGGGTTGAGCTTGAGGTTGATCTTGCGCAGATTTGCAAAGGTTTCATCTAAATCTTGAATCAGGGTTGCCTTGTCCTTGCTCTTGACCACTATGTCATCCATGTAGGCTTCTACATTTCTGTGCATTTGCGGTTCAAAAGCGTCATGGACTACTCTTGCAAATGTTGAACCAGCATTCTTTAAACCGAAAGGCATCCGTATGAAACAGTATGTGCCACATGGGGTGATGAATGCGGTTTTCTCTTCATCCTCTTCTGCCATGACGATCTGATGATATCCTGAGTATGCATCAAGAAACGAAAGCAAATCACATCCGGCCGTGGAGTCAACAATCTGATCGATGCGCAGCAAGGGAAATGGGTCTTTAGGACAAGCTTTATTAACATCAGTAAAGTCGATACAAAGCCTCCATTTTCCGTTTGCCTTACGCACGACTACAGGATTGGCCAACCACGTAGGATGGAGCACTCCTCTGACAAGGCCTGCTGCTTCCAATTTCTTGATTTCTTCTGCGATGAACTCTTGGCGCTCCACTGCCTGCTTTCTGACTTTCTGCTTGACGGGTCGCGCGTGAGGACAGACGGCAAGATTGTGCTCAATTACCTTCCTGGGAACACCGGGGATGTCAGACGGTTGCCACGCAAACACGTCGACGTTCGCCCGCAGGAAAGCAATGAGCGCGCCTTCCTATTTAGGGTCGAGAGTGGCACTGATGGTGAAGGTACCACCAGTGTCGTCCTCCTTGGCGGACACCTTCTTGGTCTTTGGTGGAGCTGCCATCGTCTTCTTGCACTTGCCGGTGGAGCTCGATGGTGCGTCCTCGACGGTAGCGCAGCACTCCAAAGAGGTGCGCTTGCCGGAGTGGGCATCAGAGCTCTTGCCGGACTTGGTCTTCTTCTTCCCCCCGGGAGCTTCAGCGGCAAGTGACTTGTGATCTACTGCGGCTGCTGCTTCCCGGTAGATCTTATCGGCGCAGATAAGAGCATCTTTCTTGTCGCCGGGGACAGAGATGACATTTATCGGGCCTGGCATCTTGAGCAAGTTGTATGCATAATGAGAGGCTGCCATAAACTTGGCGAGTGCTGGACGGCCAAGTATCCCATTATAAGGCAATGGGAAGTCTGCAACGACAAAGGTGACCCTCTCAGTCCTGAAGTTCAACTCGCTGCCAAACGTCACGGGCAACGTGATTTTTCCCTTCGGCTTGCTCCTTCCCGGATTAATTCCTTGGAATGTGCCTGTCTCTTCGAGCTCGCCATCAGGGATCTGAAGCTTCTGGAGTACCACGGAGGAGATCAGGTTTAAGCCGGCCCCGCCATCAACTAGCATCTTGGTGACCTTGAGGTTGCGGATAGTTGGTGAAACCAACATCGGCAAGCACCCGGCCGCAGTTATGCGATCAGGGTGGTCCTTAATATCAAAGATGATAGGCGTGCTGGACCATTTCAGAGGCTTGCGCGACTCGACGGATGGTTCTGTTGCATTGACCTCCCGCATCCACTGCTTGAGTTGGCGGTGTGAAGTATGCAGAGAAGCACCGCCGTCAACGCACAAGACCTCTGTGGCTTTCTGGAACTCCTGCTCATCGGCCTCGTCATCATCCATGTCTTCGTCATCGTCGTCATCTTCATCCTTATCGCGGCCACGGGGAGGTCTGTCTCCTTGCCGCTGCTTGGCCTTGCCGCGACGTCCTCCCCGGCCAGGACGTTTCTTGCTAGGTCCTCCAGCACCTTCTTGAGCCTTTTCCTTGTCGCGCCGCTTGTATTCAGCCTTCTGCTGCTCAACAAGCTGCTCGACTTTTTTGCAGCTCTGGAGGTCATGGCCCTTGGTGCGGTGGATCTTGCAGTACTGCTTGTTGGAGCCGTCCTGCTTGTCGGCGACCGCCACAGCCTGGCAGTTGGTGCCAGCGGCAACTTCCTTGCCGGAGCTGCCAACTTTGGCTTTCTTGGCGCCACCTCCGATGCTGGACTGCTCGACAACTAGCACATCTTTGCCTTTCTTTTTTCTGTTGCTCCGCCGTCGGCTTTTCTTTGCCGGGGTGGATCCCTCACTATCAGATCCTGCAGCTTCTGTATTCTCTTCGGGGAGTCTCCTCCCTTCCTCAGCACGTGCACACTTGTCGGCCAGGGCATATAGCTCACTGACGTCTCTGATCTTGCACATCGCCATCTCCTCCCGCATCCTGCGGTTTCGCACGTTCTGATGGAACGCGCTGATCACCGCGGCAGGGTGGACGTCTGGGATGTTGTGCTGTACACGGCTGAATCTCTGAATGTACTTGCGCAGGGGTTCTCCTTCCTTCTGGGCGAGCAGATGAAGATCGCTCTCTTGGCCATGGGGCTTGTGGCCGCCTGTGAAGGCGCCGACAAACTGATGGCACAGATCTGCCCAAGAGGATATAGAGTTGTCCGGCAAGTGCATGAGCCAAGATCTGACATTGGGCTTGAGTACCGGGAAGTAGTTGGCGAATCTTGTCGTCTCGCCCCGGCAGCTTGCACCGCAATGGTGTAGATCTTGAGGAACTCCGACGGATGCGTCTTGCCGTCGTACTTCTCTCGCACGCCGGCTTGAAATTCTTCTTGCTGGGCCATCGACTTGCCGCAGCTCACGAGTGAACGCAGGGCAACCTACAGCGTCACGGCAAGTCGCCTGGTTCCCTGGCGCATGCATGTCGACAGAGGGCCCGGTAGCTGGTCGGATTGACGCCGCCGCTTCTTCGGCGCTTGCGAAGTTTGAGCGTCTTGTTGTTGTCGTTCAGGAAGAACTTGGCGCTGATCGCGACGAGCTCGTGGATCCGACGACACGGTGGAGTCGCTGTCGAGGTGGATCCGGCGAGTCGGCGATCTTGGCCTTCGGGGTGGAGAGTGCATGGTAGTTGCACCCCCACAGGTTTCGTCGCCACCGGCTCGTGCCTTGTCGCCTTGCCGCGGGAGCGATGTATTCGGTTGCCGCGAAGTGTCGCTGTTGGCAAAGCCGATGAGACTCTGGATGGTGGCCCTCCATTCGTCGACCTTGTCAGCTGCTGGAGGGTAATCTAGGAGCAGTTGAGCTCTCGCCAAAGCTTCTGCTAGAGTGGTGGGTGGCAGTGGCGAACGGTGCGAGGAGCGGGATATGCTCGGACTCCTAACTATGTTAGAAGGAGCAGTATCCCGTCCAGGCGACCGTGCCTCGCTCGTGCCAGCATGTTGGCATGCACGCTAGTCTTGAGGGCCTCGGGATCCACCAGCTCGATCTTGATCCAACGAACGTATGGTACTATGAATACCATGACGTTGTCGGTCCCGCGCCTCCTGAGATGGGCGCGGTGCGTGTACGGACGCCGAGGTCTGCGCAGCCTTGTCCTTCGACTTGGCAGCATCGTGGGCTCCCCCGTCGACGCCCGTTCTTCCGCCGGTGTCTACCCCACCACCCATTTGCTCCGGTGGTGGTGGGATCGACGTGGATGGCTCCGCTGCCGCCGAAGCCTTCTTCTTCGGTGGCATGTCGATGAAGATGATGAAGATGTTGCTCGTGTGAACGCTGGATCAGGTTCACACAGCCTCGACGCCCCCTACCTGGCGCGCCAAAGATGTCGGGGAAGCTGATCGTGCCCACGAACACCTATGGGACCGGTGGACCGAGCCCCTTTCGGTTCGGCGGGGGACGGAGATCGCACGAAGAGCAGATCGAGGCGAAACACACGAACAGTTTACCCAGCTTCGGAGCTCTCCGGAGAGATAACACTCCTACTGCTGCTTGTCTGATTGTATTGTGTTCTTGCTAGGGAGCACTGAGAGCTACAAGACCTAGCGTGGGAGTCCTCTGGTTTCGAATGAACCGAACCCCTTCTACGTTGCGCATGGGCCTCCTTTTATATGCTTAAGGGGTCACCGACAGGTGGCTACGTAGACAAGGGCAAAAAGGGAAAATGAGTTGCGGTTGGTACAGCTACTTGTACAGTGCACCCTACCTAACACTGACGGCAGGGGACAAAGGCATTAAATGCCCATCGAAGTCGACTAAACAGTGCAGAAAAGGACCGTCAGGGGCGCCACCGCTCGCCACGATGGCGATTTTGTCAGCGCCGCTTACCACCGCGCTCCGCTGGCCGCACAGCCTCTTGCCACGCGCGCCTGGAAAGGTCCCATGGCAACACGTTGGTGGATGAGCTGGAGCGGAGGAACGGAGTGGTAGTCTGCCGCGGCAAGCGCCTTGCCGCAGTTGTTGCCTTGTCGCGCCCGGAAGCTTGTCGCTCACCGTGCCTTCCCGGCAAGCTCCTCTTGCCGGGGCCTTGTCTTCTGGGTGCCTTGGTTGGCCTTCCCGGCAAGCTCCTCTTGCCGGGGTCTTGTCTCTTTGACTTAAATACTTTGTTCTTGAATGGCTCCAATGGAGCCGAGGAGGACCCTGGGCGGTCACCAGGCAAACCCTGCCGCGGGGTGCTGCGACTGCCCGTGCACGAGTTCGGGATACTAGGGTACCCCTACTCTAATACACCGACACCGTGCATTACTTGATACGGCCGGTTCATCCACACACCTGCTATAGCTCCGGCTTGGGCGGGGGGTAGAGTGGATCCGATCGCGGCTGTACGAATACGCTTCCTGTTGGACGAGAGCTGTCCTAAGGAGTTCCTTGACCCGGCGCATCTCCACCGCCTGTGGTGAATCACCCTCAATTGGAATCGCCTCCAACCGTGCCGCAGCCGCAACAAGGTTATCCATCGGGTTGGAGTAGTGACCTGGAGGTGTTTGCATAGCCTGAGGCGTGCCGGTATGATGGCGAGGTAGATCTATTACGCGGGGCTGAACCGGCATGCCCGTCCCAGGTGCTTCCGCCCGGTTTACCACCGGCGGATTACTGGTCCCTGCTCCTGGGGTGTTGAAGAGGTCTCTTCCCTCGAAAACTGAAGGCAAACGGGATCTATATTTCCTTTTCATGACTTCATGCGATGCATTCTGATCCAGCATGAGCCTATAAGCTTGCGCATCCAAAGCGGCCCACTCTGCCGCCATCCTGGCGTCTGCAGCTGCCAGATCCGCTTTAGCCTGAGTGATTTGTTCCTTCACATTGGCAATCTCCGCATTATGAATGTCCTGGTTCGCCGGGTTAGCCTCTGCCATGAGCACAGCCAACGCATCGAATAGCTCTGATAAAACTTGAGCCGGCGGGCGCACAGGGCCACCTGCCCCGGCTGCCATCGCCGCTGTTGAACCGGCGTCCATTGTCGTAACAGTCGAAAAGTGAAGCATCGCTTGCGTACCGGCCATGAATATTCCAACCCGGTTGGGCATATCAAGGGGGTCCGGAATACTGTCACCATCGGAACAGCCCCCAATCTGGCCATCTTGCAGCTGATACAGAGACTCAGTTTCTCCGGTCGACGACTCGTCACCAGAGTAGACGACGGTTTCGCCACCAGATGCTGATCCGTCCTCATAATTTCCTCCGTGGATGACTCCCACGAAAGCACGCTTGACGGCCGGTTTAGCCTGGGCAGGTTTCGCACGCTGAGCCGTCTCGACGAGGTCGGTGCAGATGTCCGGCTCAGGCCCTAGCTCACCGATCTTGCCGATGAAAACGTGTATGCCACCAAAGGGGACCCGGTACCCGTACTCAATCGAGCCGGCCTCGAGGCCCCAGCCTGCATCGTCGATGTAGAGCTTGCCACGACGACTCTTGGTCATCCGCCCACCGCATAGCCTTCGAAGTCCTTCGAGCTTGCCCTCCAAGATCATCAAACCATCGTCACGATAGCCCCACGGTGGGCGCCAACCGTCGTGGTTTTGTCACGGCAGATGTCCTTATGAAAGGACTTAGTCATGGAGCCATTGCTACGGGTTAACTTAGAGGGTTAAAGCGGACGCAAAGACACGAGAGTTATACTAGTTCGGCCCCTTCGATGAGGGTAAAAGCCTACGTCTAGTTTGTGATGGGATTGATGTGGTCTCGATGACTAGGGAGCAAACAGCTTCGCCTAGGCCTCGAGTTGTTGTTCTCTCTCTTGAACCGCCCCGGGTCGTCCCCTTATATACATGGGTGACGCCCGTCGGCTCAGAGAGTCCCAACCTCCGGTTCATATTCGTGTCCGGGTTGGTCTCTCTCTATCTCTAACTTACAATACAAGTTATACATCAGGTCGGTTTACGGCCATGTGTTCGAATCGACTACGTGCCTTGGGCCCTTACACTAATGCCTCTTGGGCTTTTATACTATTGAACTACTGATGAAGTTAACCCGGCCCAAATAGGCCGGTTTACGCCCAGTAGTAACATCCCCAACACCCTCCGTCCGGATTAAATGTCGTAGAAATGGATAAAACTGGATGTATCTAGAACTGAAATACGCCTAGACCCATCCGTTTATTTCCGGATGGAGGGAATACATGTCAATATGTCATGCCTTTCTATTCTTCAGTACCTATTCCTTCTCTGCTGTAGCATGTTTATAACTGAATCACCATTCTTCTATATAAGGCATGCAAGGGGAAGACGGCTATGTTAGAATCTGAAGGGTTACAAACCAGGTCTTTGCAAAAGATCCAAACGCCAGGAGATAATAAACCAACTCCATTTTTCATAGATACTGCTCCAGCACAGAGAAACTCAACTCCCATTGATAATAAGCAGATTCTAGTGGACAAAGAACTAGTCCGCTCCGGTCCAGCAAAAGAATGTCAACTCCATTCTAAGAAGCGTGTGCGTATCCTCGCATCATGAAATTTTATAGCATTCTGATCATATTTTCTACATGTTTCTTACCCATCTCTCTTTTAGAAAATAAGGTTAAACGATACAAGACTTCCTCCATTGGGATCGTATTCGAGGAAAATATCTTATGGAATTCTTTGTGCTCCAATCTTTGATGTAAGTACTGCTTGTATATCACTATATTTTTACATCAGCATGTATTTTGTTAATCGGGCGTGAATCTAACCTTTATCTGATCTAAAATTAGTTGTAGCAAAATGTTAAAGGCGCCAATGTTGATTTTTGTAAGGAAAACTGCCTGGTAGTTTTGCATACTGAGCTGCATGAATGTACTATCTCATATCACGCACATTACTGAATTGTAGTGCTTCTCTGGTTGCCCATTCATTCATTGTGTCAATGTTGCTTTCGTATTACCTTACCTGGCTGATGATAGTTGTGCCATATTGTGTTAATTTGATGTAGTCTAGTTGACCAAATGTTTGTTGTGTCAATGTTGCTTTCCTATTATCTGACTTGGCCAATGATAGCAATGCTAGTGTGTTAATTTTGTGCAGGCTGCTGAAGATAAGAAGACAAACTCTGAAAACAGCAAAGCAACCCCATTGTTTCTTTCCAGTAAATCTAGGCCAGGTAATATGGCAATAACTCATGATTAATCTGTTTGGTTCCGTCCTAATTTATGTTATGATGCAAAGTGGTCGAGACACTCTCCACTATCAATAATACAAGCCTGCCAAAATCGCCATCTGAATCTGTTCAGTATCCTCTGTCTCGAATGCAACGGAATAAATGTATGTTTGTGAACCAATTAATGGCTGAAGCAATGATTGAAATGGTGGATGAATCAGAGGTGCAGAGTCGTGCGACACAACAACTGATCAATGTTTTCGGAGACAGTGTAGCAAAGCAGCAAGAACTTGCCCACATGCTTATGGGTGTCATCTGTGATGAGGTTGCTGATTGTGACGTTGTAGATGGTTAGGTTCTGCTCATTTATTTGCACTGGCATCAATCTTTGATTGCCCAGTGGATGTAATTTCCTGTAATATATGCTGGATGTTCGACGTTATTCCCTGTATGCCGTACCTTTGGTTGATCGGTTGTGGTCCTGTGCATAATTGCTCATCGTAATGGGCACAAATTATCTAATTTGGCCTAAAGACATGAACGAACTTTAGTGGGCCCATTAAGTTAATGGGCCGTTACTAGGCTGAAAGTTAATGGTCGGCCCTCTTACCTCCCGGGTCGTTAACAGGCCGACATTGAAGCGGGCAACAGGTGGCCCCAATTTATTTCACGGGCCGTTAACAGGCCGTTACTAAGTTTGGGCTACATATGGCCCAACTATACTTTAGGCCTTTAGCAGGCTGAAAGAGACAGCGGGCTTGTACTGGATCATGAAGAGCATGGGCCGCTAAGAGGCCGAAAGTCAGGTCATATTGTAAACGGCCCAACTGTGTTGTGGGCCTTTAGCAGGCCAAAAGAGAAACCAGGCTGGTATTGGACCATGAAGGGCATGGGCCGTTAAGAGGCCAAAACTAAGGTCTGACTACAAATGGCCCAACTCATTTATGCTCCGTTAACGGGCGAAGGCACAGTGGCCGGAATTGGCCCAACACTTAAATGGGTCACTAAAAGGCCAAAACTCAGGTCTGACTACAAATGGCCCAACTGATTTATGGAACGTCGACAGGCTGAAAGTGACACCGGGCAAGAAATTGGCCCAACACTTAAATGGGACGCTAAAAGGCCGAAACTCAGGTCCGACTACAAATGGCCCATCAGATTTATGGGCCGTCAACAGGCTGAAATACACACCGGGACGGAAATTAGCCCAACATTTAAATGGGTCGCTAAAAGGCCGAAAGATGTACATCCTGAAAATTTTCCCATCCATTAAATGGGCTGTTAACATGCCGAAATCTCATCGAGCCGATATTGAGCCAAAATATATAGCGAGCTGTTAAAGGGCTCGAACTGACGATGGGCTGCAATGGTGTCAAATCTTTAACGGGCCGTTGACGGGCCAAATTGGCACATCTCGTATGGGCCGTGGGCTTAAATGGACCTAACACAAGTAGGCCTTATATGGGCCGGCCTGCTAATTTTTACTGGGCCGGCCTTTTTCACCGGAATGGGCCACTGTTGGGCCGTGCCATGTGTCGACCTATCATAGGTACCTCCTGTCCAATGAGTGGATGACATCTGTCCCAACAGTGAGGCAACACGTGTTTCCTGCGGCCAATGATGATTTTACACGTGGAAAATCCCCATTGGTCTGGGCTATTAACGGGTTATCGGATCCAAAACCGGACCCGATAGCTTAACGGCGTTCCGTTACGGTGGATGCCACGTGTCGGTCACCCTTGACGAAAGCACTTCTGTGACGCGCGATTTATTGTCATGGAAGTGGACACTTCCGTGATGATAATTTTGGTAATGTCATGGAACACTTCTACTACAGCACAGGTATGACTATCTTGATTCTGTCATAAAATCGTCATGGATGTACATGCATGACAAAAAACGCAACCTACTGTGAAAACACGTATCATCACGGAAGTGTATTTTTTTGTAGTGAGAGTCGGTTTACAGAGGAAAGAATCTTCATATCCAAATGCCAAGCTTTCCATCCACGCAAAGGAGAGTCCTATCCGGACACGGGAGGAAGTCTTCTATCTTGTATCTTCATGGCCCATCAGTCCGACCCATATCACATAGGCCGGACGCTCGAGGACCCCTTAATCCAGGACTCCCTCAGTCATCGAGCTGAACGTGTGCTGAACTCGGAGGTGTCGTACGTTCCGTACTTGATCGGTTGGATCATGAAGACGTTCGACTACATCAACCGTGTTAACCTAATGCTTCCGCTTTCGGTCTACGAGGCTACATGGACACACTCTCCCCCTCTTGTTGCTATGCATCTCCTAGATAGATCTTGCGTGTTCGTAGGAATTCTTTTGAAATTGCATGCTACGTTCCCCAACACGGAGCGCCGCCGCCCACATCAACATTTCGGCCACCACGGGAGGGGCGGCGCGGCCACACCAACATTTCATCTCCGCTGCCTTCTTTCTAGCCATACGGGCGGTCCGGCAACTCAAGCAGTCCATGGGAGAGTGGAGCATGAGAGCGGCGGCGACGACTCCGGCGACCACGGCGCGGCAACTCCGGTGAGGCAGTGACCCCTATTTTCCTTTCATTCCCAATTTCACTCTTGATTCGGCTCCCCTCCCCCAACCCTAGTTCCGTTGTGCGCTCATCATGGTGGTTCTGCTCCGACTCGGGCTCTAGGTACTCTGCCATTGCCTATCTGCAGTCCGAGTCCGACTGGGAGTCAGCCCAGGCTCCCCGCTTCTTCATAAATAAGAGGAGGGAGGGATTCGAAGCCCTCTCACATCCCTAGGTTAGATCTGGATTCCAATTTGTCACCTCCTTGCCCTTCCCTTTATCTATAAATTTCTTCTCCTGTACTGGCAACCTCGTAACCACCATCGGAATCAAAAATTCGATCTTTAGATCCAGTTAGGGCCGGAAGATCAATCGGAGGAGACATGTCTAAGCATCACCTCTCGGAACCCAATGTCGACCGCACCGGAAAAAATCCGCGACATGTGCCAAAGAAGCACCTCTACCTGGTGCTGGATGATTGGCACAAGGGCTTCAACATCCACAAGTTCGATGACGACGCCTTGTAGGACACCACCACTGACTTGCACCATGGGTTCCTTGACCATGCAGCTCTCCGGTTAGCCGCACCGGTAAATCATCTTTGCATGGACTTCGCCGCCATGGACAACAACATCTTCATCATCATTAATCATTTATAGGAGTAAATTTATTGTTATACTCGTTATAACTATAATTTTGTTGTTAATGTGTGTAATGTTACTCCTAAAATCTCACGTGAAATAATCAAATGAATGACACGTCATAGCATATCCATGTCTGACATATTCACCGGCTCCACCATGGACTTCTCGTGGAAGTAGCCGTTCAGCGATCATCCTCCTCGCCAATGGTTGAGCCATGATCCCTTAAATCCTTATGTTGAGGGGGTGGGGGGTTGAAGGACACACCAAAAACTATTGATAGGCATATACAAGCAATGTGATCATGTTGCGGTGGGCTCTGGCCCTTGTTGCACCCCTGCCTCCACCATTGCTCCTCACGAATGGCGTGGAGCGGGGTTGGAAGCGACCCTATTAAGACTTAACTACAATGTTCAGTGTGCATATTAAATCGTGGAATGAGGTGATGACTGATGACCCACAAGTATAGGGGATCTATCGTAGTCCTTTCGATAAGTAAGAGTGTCGAACCCAACGAGGAGCAAAAGGAAATGACAAGCGGTTTTCAGTAAGGTATTCTCTGCAAGCACTGAAATTTTCGGTAACAAATAGTTTTGTGATAAGGTAAATGGTAGCGAGCAACAAGTAATAAACGTAAATAAGGTGCAGCAAGGTGGCCCAATCCTTTTTGTAGAAAAGGACAAGCCTGGACAATTTCTTATATGAAGGAAAACGCTCCCGAGGACACATGGGAATTATCGTCAAGCTAGTTTTCATCACGCTCATATGATTCGCATTCGGTACTTTGATAATTTGATATGTGGGTGGACTGGTGCTTGGGTGCTGCCCTTACTTGGACGAGCATCCCACTTATGATTAACTCCTATTGCAAGCATTCGCAACTACAGAAGAAGTATTAAGGTAAACCCAACCATATATAGCATGAAACATATGGATGCAAATCAGCCCCTTACGAAGCAACGCATAAACTGGGGTTTAACCTTCTGTCACTCTAGCAACCCATCATCTACTTATTACTTCCCAATGCCTTCCTCTAGGCCCAAATAATGGTGAAGTGTCATGTAGACGACGTTCACATGACACCACTAGAGGAGAGACAACATACATCTCATCAAAATATCGAACGTATACCAAATTCACATGACTACTAATAGCAAGACTTCTCCCATGTCCTCAGGAACAAACGTAACTACTCACAAAGCATATTCATGTTCATAATTAGAGGGGTATTAATATGCATATAGGATCTGAACATATAATCTTCCACCAAATAAACCAACTAGCATCAACTACAAGGAGTAATCAACACTACTAGCAACCTATAGGTACCAATCTCAGACTTAGAGACAAGAATTGGATACAAGAGATGAGCTAGGGTTTGAGAGGAGATGGTGCTGGTGAAGATGTTGATGAAGATGGACCCCCTCCCGATGAGAGGATCGTTGGTGATGACGATGGCGATGATTTCCCCCTCCGGAAGTTTCCCAGAACAGCTCATGGGAGCCCTAGATTGGTTCCGCCAAGGTTCCGCCTCGTGGCGGCGGAGTCTCGTCCCGTAAGCTTGCTTCTGATTTTTTTCTCGGACGAAAGACTTCATATAGCAGAAGATGGGCACCGGAGGGCCACCAGGGGGCCCACAAGGCAGGGGAAGTAGGGTATTACCTCCACCAGGGGCGCCCTACCCCCCTGGGCGCGTCCCCCACCCTCGTGGCCAGGGTGTGGGCCCCCTCTGGTATCTTCTTCGCTCAGTATTTTTTATATTTCGGAGTTTCAGGACTTTTGGAGTTGCACAGAATAGGTGTCTAATATTTGCTCCGCTTCCAGCCCAGAATTTCAGATGCCGGTATTCTCCCTCTTCATGTAAACCTTGTAAAATAAGAGAGAAAAGCATAAGTATTGTAACATACTGTGTAATAACAGCCCATAATACGATAAATATCAATATCAAAGCATGATGCAAAATGGACGTATCAACTCCCCCAAGCTTAGACCTCGCTTGTCCTCAAGCGAAAGCCGAAATCGATAAATATGTCCACATGTTTAGAGATAGAG
The DNA here is from genome assembly GCA_021605145.1 of Aegilops bicornis. Classification (NCBI taxonomy): domain Eukaryota; kingdom Viridiplantae; phylum Streptophyta; class Magnoliopsida; order Poales; family Poaceae; genus Aegilops; species Aegilops bicornis. The sequence goes on from CM038670.1 coordinate 58,147,096, forward strand.
GTGTCGATAAAAATAAAATACGGACATGAGGGCATCATGATCATTCTTATAACAGCAACATGTATGAATATTGTCATATGAATTCTTATGATAAAGTAACAATCTATTCACAATGTCAAGTATGAATCAGAAACTTTATTGAGGACTAACAAACTATAATCTCGGTCATTGAAGCAATTGCAATTTATCGTAATATCGGAAAGAGTCTATGTAAGAGCTTTTCAACAAGTCCACATACTCAACTATCATTTAGTCTTTCACAATTGCTAACACTCACGCGATACTTCTAGTTACGGAGATTTAATCGGACACAGAGAAAGATAGGGGCTTATGGTATTGCCTCCCAACTTCTTACCTCAAGGGTAAATGTCAACAATAATAGTTCATGCTAACTCACATCCAATTAGATATATATATCAGGATCGTACCAACACAATGTGCTTGCCAAAGGATAAAATGTAAAAAGGAAAGGTGAAGATCACCATGACTCTTGCATAGGTAGGAGATAAAAGTAAAAGATAGGCCCTTCGCAGAGGGAAGCAAAGGTTGTCATGTGCTTAAGGGTTGGATGCACAAAATCTTAATGCGAAAGAACATCACTTTATATTGCCACTTGTGATATAGACCTTTATTATGCAGTTCGTCGCTTTTATTATTCTACATCACAAGATCGTATAAACCTTATTTTCTCCCTCACTAATAAATCATACATATTTAGAGAGCAATTTTTATTGCTTGCACAATGACAACTTACTTGAAGGATCTTACTCAATCCATAGGTAGATATGGTGGACTCTCATGGAAAAACTGGGTTTAAGGGTATTTGGAAGCACAAGTAGTATCTCTACTTGGTGCAAAGAATTGGCTAGCATGACGGGGAAAGGCAAGCTCAACATGTTGGATGATCCATGACAATATACTTTATTTCAGATATAAGAAAACATAACCCATTACGTTGTCTTCCTTGTCCAACATCAACTCTTTAGCATGTCATATTTTAATGAGTGCTCACAATCATAAAAGATGTCCAAGATAGTATATTTATATGTGAACCTCTCTTTCTTTATTACTTCCTATTAATTGCAACGATGACCAAAACTATGTTTGTCAACTCTCAACAACTTTTAATCATCATACTCTTTATATGTGAAGTCATTGCTCTCCATAAGATCCATATGATCTCCTTATTTCATTTTTACTCTTTCTTTTTCTTTTATTCTCTCAAGAACATAGCAAGATAATCAAGCCCTTGACTCAACACTAATCTTTATTATATAGCTCACGGACTCGATTACATAGAGAGATCAAAAGCAAAACTCATGGCTAGATCATGCTAGAACTTTATTCTACTAGATCAAGATATTACCAAAAGGATCAAACTAAGAAAAACGGTAAAGATAGGAGTGTGATGGTGATACGATACCGGGGCATCTCCCGCAAGCTTGGCAGTTGCCAAGGGGAGTTCCCATACCCAATACTCAGTTCTCCTTCCTCGGAGGTAGTGACGATGGAGTTGTTGATGATGTAGGCTTGTCGTCCATCTTCCAAGGAATAGGCTCACCATCATAGAAGGATGATCGAGTCTCCGGAATCCTCAAATCAGCAGCCAAACTCATTCTCCAGAATCTATATTCATACTCACAGTTTTGGTTTTGCAGGTCATAGATCTGGGCCTGGAGGTGCTCGATTTTCTCGTGAAGCTTGAAGATGGTCTCCTCAATGTTCTTGACATCTAGCTTATGATTGTTGGTGAACTCCGTGATCATTATGTGGTTGGAGTCGAGTCCATGTTCCACCATCTCTTGACACTTGAAAACTTGTTGCTCCATTGCTTCGAGCTTTGTCTCCATGCTTCCGGTATTCCTTGGTCCCTCCACATCGCAGATATGCAACACCCCCTCATGCATCTCAATGGTTTGAGGGTGTTTCAGCACCTCCGCAAGGTAAGGGTTGATGACCTTCTCGAAGAACTTGTCCTTGGGGGCACTTGAAGACGTCATGGCGATCTAGATCTGTCAGAAAAATAGCTCGAAACGAAAACAAAGGATAATTGCGTGATACGGTGGTTAAAACCTCCGGGGGATTATATAATGAATTTTTACCGACCGACAGAAGTATCGTGCAAGAAAACGGAGTCCGGAGAGTACACGAGGTGCCCACGAGGCAGGGGGCGCGCCCAGGGGGTAGGGCGCGCCCTCCACCCTCGTGGAGGCCTCGTGTCCTTTCCGGACTGCTTCTTATTTTCCTATTTTCTTAAATATTCCAAAACGGAGAAAATTTGCCTTTAGAACTGTTTTGGAGTCGGTTTACTTACCGTACCACATACCTATTCCTTTTCGGAGTTTGAAACGTTCCGGAAAGTGTCCCTTATGTATTCCTCCGGGGTTACGGTTTCAATAACATTGGTCTCAACATTTATTGGATTACCTGAGATATAATGATTGATTCTTTGACCGTTCACCACCTTCGGATTCGTGCCTTCGAAGTTGTTGATTTTTATAGCACCGGAATGATAGACTTCCTCGATAACGTAAGGGCCTTCCCACTTAGAGAGAAGTTTTCTTGCAAAAAATCTTAAGCGAGAGTTGTATAGCAAAACATAATCACCTACATTAAACTCACGCTTTTGTATCCTTTTGTCATGCCATCTTTTAACTTTTTCTTTAAACAGCTTGGCATTTTCATGAGCCTGGGTTCTCCATTCATCAAGTGAGCTTATGTTGAATAACCTCTTTTCACCGGCAAGTTTGAAATCATAATTGAGCTCTTTAATGGCCCAATAAGCTTTATGTTCAAGTTCGAGAGGTAAGTGACACGCTTTTCCATAAACCATTTTATACGGAGACATACCCTTTGGATTTTTATATGTTGTTCTATAAGCCCATAATGCATCATCAAGTTTCTTAGACCAATTCTTTCTAGATCTATTAACAGTCTTTTGCAAAATTAATTTGAGCTCTCTATTACTTAATTCTACTTGACCACTAGACTATGGGTGATATGGAGATGCAATTCTATGATTAACCTCATACTTAGCAAGCATTTTACGGAAAGCACCATGAATAAAGTGTGAACCACCATCAGTCATTAAGTATCTAGGGACACCAAACCTCGGAAAAATAACTTCTTTAAGCATCTTTATAGAAGTGTTATGATCAGCACTACTAGTTGGAATAGCTTCTACCCACTTAGTAACGTAATCAACAGCAACTAAAATATGTGTATATCCATTAGAGGCAGGAAACAGTCCCATATAATAAAAGCCCCAAACATCAAATGGTTCAATAATAAGTGAATAGTTCATAGTCATTTCTTCACGTCTACTAATATTACCCATTCTTTAACATTCATCACAAGACAAGACAAACTTACGGGCATCCTTGAAGAGGGTAGGCCAATAAAAACTGGATTGCAATACCTTATGTGCAGTTCTATCTCCAGCGTGGTGTCCTCCATAAGCCTTGGAGTGACACTTGCGTAGGATATGTTCCTCTTCATGCTCAGGTACACAACATCTAATAACACCATCTACTCCTTCTTTATAAAGATGTGGGTCATCCCAGAAGTAATGTATCAAATCATAGAAAAACTTTTTCTTTTGCTGGTATGTGAAACTAGGTGGTATAAATTTAGCAACAATGTAATTAGCATAATCAGCATACCATGGAGCAGTACGAGAAGCATTTATGACATCTAATTGTTCATCAGGAAAGCTATCATCAATAGGTAGTGGGTCATCAAGAACATTTTCTAACCTAGACAAGTTATGCAGCGGGGTTCTCCGCTCCCTTTCTATCAATAATATGCAAATCAAATTCTTGTAGCAAGAGAACCCATCTAATAAGTCTAGGTTTAGCATCTTTCTTTTCCATAAGATATTTAATAGCAACATGATCAGTGTGAATAGTTACTTTAGAATCAACAATGTAGGATCTGAACTTATCACATGCAAATACAATTGCAAAAAATTCTTTTCAGTAGTAGCATAATTTCTCTGGGCAGTGTCTAAAGTTTTACTAGCATATTGAATAACATTTAGTTTCTTATCAACTCTTTGCCCTAGAACATCACCTACAGCATAATCACTTGCATCACACATAATTTCAAAAGGCAAATTCCAATCAGGTGGTTGAACGAAAGGTGCAGAAACCAAAGCTTTCTTAAGTATTTTAAATGCTTCTACACAATCATCATCAAAGACAAAGGGTATATCTTTTTGTAATAAATTAGTCAGAGGACGAGAAATTTTTGAGAAGTCCTTAATGAACCTCCTATAAAAACCGGCATGACCAAGGAAACTTCTTATACCTTTGATATCCTTGGGACACGGTATCTTCTCAATAGCATCAACTTTAGCTTTGTCAACTTCAATACCTCTTTCAGAAATTTTATGCCCCAGGACAATGCCTTCATTAACCATAAAGTGGCACTTCTCCCAGTTCAAGACAAGATTAGTTTCTTCACATCTCTGCAAAACTCGATCAAGGTTGCTTAAGCAATCATCAAAAGAGGATCCATAAACGGAGAAATCATCCATGAAAACCTCACATATCTTTTCACAAAAGTCGAAGAATATAGCCATCATGCATCTTTGAAAGGTAGCAGGTGCATTACATCAACCAAAAGGCATACGTCTATAAGCAAAAGTACCGAAAGGGCAAGTAAAAGTAGTCTTTGATTGATCATCAGCTGACACAGGTATTTGAGAGAAACCAGAGTAACCATCTAGAAAGCAAAAATGTGTATGTTTGGATAACCTTTCTAGCATTTGATCAATAAAAGGTAAGGGGTAATGATCCTTTTTAGTAGCCTTATTTAATTTGTGGAAATCAATTACCATCCTATAACCTGTAATAATTCTTTGCGGGGTCAATTCATCTTTATCATTAGGAACGACAGTAATACCTCCTTTCTTAGGGACACGATGGACAGGACTTACCCACTGACTATCAGCAACGGGATAAATAATACCTGCCTCAAGAAGCTTTAGTATTTCCTTTCTTACCACTTCTTTCATCTTAGGATTCAGCCGTCGTTGGTGATCACGAACTGGTTTGGCGTCTTTCTCCAAATTTATTTTGTGTTGACATAGAGTGGGACTAATGCCCTTAAGATCATCAAGAGTATATCCAATAGCAGCGCGGTGCTTCTTTAGAGTTTTCAATAATCTCTCTTCTTCATGCTCTGAAAGGTTAGCACTAATAATAACAGGATATATCTTTTTCTCATCAAGATAAGCATATTTAAGAGTATCAGGTAATGGTTTAAGCTCAAACACGGGATCACCCTTGGGTGGAGGGGGATCCCCTAGGATTTCAACAAGCAAATTGTGTTTCAGGGTAGGTTCCTGTCTAAAGAATACTTCATCTATTTCCCTTCTTTCATTCATAAACATATCATTTTCATGGTCAAGCAAATATTGTTCTAAAGGATCATTAGGAGGCACGGCAATTGAAGCAAGACCAATAATTTCATATTTACTAGGCAATTCCTCTTCACGATGTTGTTTACTAAATTTAGAGAAATTAAACTCATGAGACATATCATCCAGACCAATAGTAACAACATCCCTTTTGCAGTCTATCTTAGCATTAACAGTATTCAAGAAGGGTCTATCAAATATAGTGGGACAAAAGCTATCTTGTGGGGAACCAAGAACAAGAAAATCAGCAGGATATTTAGTTTTTCCACACAAGACTTCAACATCTCTAACAATCCCCATTGGTGAAATAGTATCTCTATTGGCAAGCTTAATGGTGACATCAATTTCTTCTAACTCAGCGGATGCAATGTCATGCATAATTTCTTTATATAAGTCAAAAGGTATTGCACTAGCACTAGCACCCATATCACACAAGCCATGATAGCAATGATCTCCTATTTTAACAGAAATAACAGGCATGCCTACAACAGGTCTATGTTTATCTGTAGCACTAGGCTTAGCAATTCTAGCAGTTTCATCACAGAAGTAAATAACATGCCCATCAATATTATCAACCAAGAGATCTTTAACAATAGCAATATTAGGTTCAACTTTAACTTGCTCAGGAGGTGTATAAGTTCTAATATTTCTTTTACGAACCACAGTTGAAGCTTTAGCATGATCCTTTATTCTAACAGGGAAAGGTGGTTTCTCAACATAAGTAGTAGGAACAATTGGATCATTGTATGTGATAGTCTTTTCTTCAACTTTAATAGGTTCAACGAATTCTACTTCTATGGGAGGATGATATTTAAACCACTTCTCTTTAGGGAGATCAACATGAGTAGCAAATGATTCACAAAAAGAAGCTACTATCTCAGAGTCAAGTCCATATTTAGTGCTAAACTTACGGAAAACATGGGTATCCATAAAAGATTTAACACAATCAAACTTAGGTGTTATACTTGACTCCTTACCCTCGTCGAGATCCCAATCTTCAGAGTTGCGTTTAATTCTTTCCAATAAATCCCATTTGAATTCAATAGTCTTCATCATAAAAGAGCCAGAACAAGAAGTGTCGAGCATGGTGCGATTGTTGTTAGAAAGTCGAGCATAAATTTTTTGAATAATCATTTTTTTCGAGAGCTCATGATTGGGGCATGAATATAACATTGACTTAAGCCTCCCCCAAGCTTGAGCGATGCTTTCTCCTTCGCGAGGCCAAAAATTATATATATAATTGCGACCACGATGAACAAGATGCATAGGATAAAACTTCTGGTGAAATTCCAATTTCAATCTCTTATAGTCCCAAGATCCCATATCATCACATAGCCTGTACCATGTCAATGCGTCTCCCTTCAAAGATAAAGGGAAAACCTTCTTCTTAATAACATCATCGGGTATACCTACAAGCTTAAATAATCCACAAACTTCATCCACATAAATTAAGTGTAAATCTGGATGCAATGTTCCATCTCCTGCAAAAGGATTAGCTAGCAGTTTCTCTACCATACCCGAAGGAATTTCAAAGTAAACATTTTCATTTTCAGTAGGTTCAGTAGGTTGAGGAGCAACTCTTTGCTCTACTGGTTGGGGTGAAGATACCCCGAACAAGCCCCTCAGAGGATTACTTTCCATAGTAACAAGTGAAAGTAAATTTCAGCACACTATATAAATTTTTCCTTACCTACCAAAGGCGCTTCACTCCCCGACAACGGCGCCAGAAAAGAGTCTTGATGACCAATAAGTATAGGGGATCTATCGTAGTCCTTTCGTTAAGTAAGAGTGTCGAACCCAACGAGGAGCAGAAGGAAATGACAAGCGGTTTTCAGTAAGGTATTCTCTGCAAGCACTAAAATTATCGGTAACAAATAGTTTTGTGATAAGGTAAATGGTAACGAGCAACAAGTAATAAACGTAAATAAGGTGCAGCAAGGTGGCCCAATCCTTTTTGTAGCAAAGGACAAGCCTGGACAATTTCTTATATGAAGGAAAACGCTCCCGAGGACACATGGGAATTATCGTCAAGCTAGTTTTCATCACGCGCATATGATTCGCGTTCGGTACTTTGATAATTTGATATGTGGGTGGACCGGTGCTTGGGTGCTGCCCTTACTTGGACAAGCATCCCACTTATGATTAACTCCTATTGCAAGCATCCGCAACTACAAAAGAAGTATTAAGGTAAACCTAACCATAGCATGAAACATATGGATACAAATCAACCCCTTACGAAGCAACGCATAAAACCGGGTTTAAGCTTCATCACTCTAGCAACCCATCATCTACTTATTACTTCCCAATGCCTTCCTCTAGGCCCAAATAATGGTGAAGTGTCATGTAGTCGACGTTCACATGACACCACTAGAGGAGAGACAACATACATCGCATCAAAATATCGAATCTAATACCAAATTCACATGACTACTAATAGCAAGACTTCTCCCATGTCCTCGTGAACAAACGTAACTACTCACAAAGCATATTCATGTTCATAATCAGAGGGGTATTAATATGCATATAGGATCTGAACATATAATCTTCCACCAAATAAACCAACTAGCATCAACTACAAGGAGTAATCAACACTACTAGCAACCTACAAGTACCAATCTCAGACTTAGAGACAAGAATTGGATACAAGAGATGAACTAGGGTTTGAGAGGAGATGGTGCTGGTGAAGATGTTGATGAAGATGGACCCCCTCCCGATGAGAGGATCGTTGGTGATGACGATGGCGATGATTTCCCCCTCTCGGAGGGAAGTTTCCCCGGCAGAACAGCTCCGCTGGAGCCCTAGATTGGTTCCGCCAAGGTTTCGCCTCGTGGCAGCGGAGTCTCGTCCCGTAATCTTGCTTCTGATTTTTTTTCGGACGAAAGACTTCATATAGCAGAAGATGGGCACCGGAGGGCCACCAAGGGGCCCACGAGGCAGGGGGCACGCCCAGGGGGGTAGGGCGCGCCCCCACCCTCGTGGCTAGGGTGTGGGCACCCTCTGGTATCTTCTTCACTCAGTATTTTTATATTTCCCAAAAATAACTTCCGTGGAGTTTCAGGACTTTTGGAGTTGCGCAGAATAGGTCTCTAATATTTGCTCCTTTTCCAAATTTCGTAATTCCAAATTTGCCGGCATTCTCCCTCTTCATGTAAACCTTGTAAAATAAGAGAGAAAGGCATAAGTATTGTGACATACTGTGTAATAACAACCCATAATGTGATAAATATCAATATCAAAGCATGATGCAAAATGGACGTATCAATGACGAGAATAATGTAATTTTGATGCAATGGATCCAAACAAGACTATGATTACTACTAAAAAAGCCCTTATAAAATTATCAAATCAATTCTCCATCTACTGCCATTCTAATATACGAGGTCTCATGTTATCACATTATTGGACATAAGATACAACTTGTGCATAAGTTCTGATTTGACATCGGCCAAAAATTGGATGGATTTTTTGCAAGTGGGATCAATGATACTAGTGTTATATTAAGAATAAGTGCAAATGCAATGCCCGAGGATTGTTGAATTCAAAATAAGCAAGCTTTGTCGACGATTCGAGGACAAATCTCTCATAGATATTTTGCATACTTCAGAATTTTCTAGTATATCAATAGTCATCCCTTCTATTTACTTACATTTAATAAAAATCATGCACTCCAGAACCCTCAATCAGCTGGAACTCAATGTGGTATACTGGTATTTAAGGATACTAGAACAGACAAGAACACATATCTTCAGTTCATATAAGAGTGATACAAATTAATAATTAAATGCCTATAGTATTGGTCTTTTTATTTTTCCTAGATTTAGAAACAATTGAAACAGAATGTTTGAAGAAAATTGTTTCCAAAAGAAAAGAATTAACACCATTGTCTTAAATTTAGGGCAGGCCCATTTTAGAAGACCGATATTAATTTTTAGCTACATTATATTGTTAATTTTGGTGATATAATAGAATTGACAGTTAACACCATGTGTGAAAATGAGTTATAAAGAAATATAAAAGTTTAGTACAAATAAGCGATAACGCTTATTTAACTTAGCATTAGCTAGATATTTACAAAGCTAAATCATTTATTTGTATTGTAATATCAATAAACCTTCCAACATTGCTTAACATACTCCTAAAAATATATCGTAATTATTTGTTTAAATAAATGTGTTCATTTAACAAACTTGTCAAGCTTCATGATGAAAATATTGCTCTTCTGGTCAGTTTTCCTCGAGGAAATTCCACATCTATCGAGATGACTCTGTCAAGTTGGATGGGCTTGCTGAGGGTGCACTAGTGGAGTATACTGAGGTTGTTGGGGACCTTGACTACCGCCAATTTGTTCATATGGTTACCGAGGAGTTGTTTCTTCGGCAGATACTTCAAGTTGATCTGACCGAGTGACCAAGGATCATCTCCCAGGGAGTGAACGCGTGTGATTGCAGCCTGCTCTGCAGTCATATTGACCTGATGGGGCCTTATCAAAGATATGGAAACTTTGTCTCCCTGTTTCAGCTATTCTGGAAAGTCAAAGATACCACTCATGGAGAAGATCTGCTAAACTCCTTGGGACATTATAGGTGATGGAAATCTCAGGGCCTGCAGTGTTCATTTCTTCATGATACATTGACCTACGAGGATGATGCTGGCCATAGATTTGAATATGAAGACGACATCAAAGGCCTTCTGAGGTTGTTGATGAACATGTTTTGGCACTCAACAAAAAGTCACTGCAGGCTCGCTATCTACCTGATCATGAATGAGTTCTGTAGGTTGCTGTCAGATCTTCAAAGGGCACTGCACCAGGGTGGCTACCTCAGTCACCTCTCTGTGAATTACAGTGTGTGAAAGCATTCTACAGTGTATTTCTGCACACAGTAAGATTTCGTCATCTGATAGAAGACCCTCAAAAACTCTGTACATCCACTTGTGTATGACCGCACGATTCAAGCCATGCTATATAAATCTCAATAGCAGTCTTAGCTCTTCTGCGCTGAAAATGTGCGCTGCAGCAGCAGGTCTCCATCCTTCCATTTCATCATGGACAGAGACCTGGTGCTCTGTTTGAACACCGCTTGTAACTAGAAAACGGATAGCGATTTGATCTTTTTTTTGGGGGGCTGTATAGTAGAAACCTTGTCCTGTGAGATGCCCTTGTAGTGGACACTCTAGATTTGTGTGTGACGACTGATGTATGTCATTTACGCTCTTTAGTATGCAGTGGAACATCACCTGAAATCAATATATTCTTTCTTTCTGTTGGTATTTGTTGTGAACTTGTTCCTAATGCCATGGTATTTCTTTGTGATGTTGGTGCGGTGGAGCTCTAGACCCACTTGACATGTATGCATTTTACTCTGCATTGGAATATCACCTGAAGTGTGTGTCTTTTTTCTGGCTGTATTGTTTATAATGCCATGATATACCTTTTTTGTCTTGATGATTGATTCATGTCAGTTATGCCCTGGAGTGTACAACTGCAAAATCACCTCCTGCCATCTGCAGCAGAATAAATTATCTTTTTGGTAGATCATCTTGTTAAGACCATGGGATCGACTAGGCTAGGATTTCGGAGTAGATTGAACTATCTATGATCTGTTTGTGTGTATACCTTAGCGTTCCGGCCATCACTGGTTCGTCGATGAAGGTCTGCGCACGGGCAGCGACGGTCGGTGTAGAGGTCGACGGTGAAGTGGCTGGTGGCGCTTCCCATCGCTTCAGCGCCTCCCTCTGGATCGGATAGGGTTAGGAGTGGGGAACAGTGGCGGTGACGAACCTCGTACCCTGTGCCCTGGTCCCCACCTCCTCTTTATAGCACTGCGCGACAGGGGCCCACCAGCCTTGCTTGGGCTGGACGCCCCCGATCAGGGCGTGGGTCAAGGGCCCAATGAGCCGTTGGGCCCATTGGAGGAGAGATCAATCTAACACATCTCTCTCTCTCTCTCTCTCTTAGCTTTGCTGTGTAAATGGAAAAGCTATGGAATTTTTCCTTCAGTTAGTGAATTGATTCTCGAAACACAAAAGGGGAGTCAAGACCTGAGGTCAGCTTTAGTGTAACACCAAATGAAGCTGAAAGAGTAAATATTCAGATCAAGCTGCTGCTGCTGCTCAGCACCTCTTCTCTGCTTGTACCAAAATTCAGATCGATAATGGCGAGCATATTTCCTTTTGGGCTGCGATCAGACGTGGGAGCCCTCTTAGATTTTGCTTATTTCCTCTCCTCTTAGGATCAGATGGATATCTTCATCACAACTTGGATTCTGGTTCGAAATCTTGTGCTTGAGGACACCATTTCTTTGGTCAGCCTATGATGCCCATTTCTTTCTTTGGTCAGATTCATAACACCACCAACAGTCACAAATTTTGGCCCGTTCGAAAAACTGAAGGTAAGATGAGGTTTTCCCTCTGGCTCCTTCAAAACAGACTTTGGACTGCAGATAGGCTGATCGAGAGCTAAAGGATGGCCGCACGGCATGATAATGCATGCTCGGCTGCTCGCTTTGTGATCAAGTTCTGGAAACCTTACTGTAAGAAAAACCAGTTCTGGAGTGCCCTTTTGCTAAACAGACCTGGTTTGCCTTTGGCATCTCTCATCCATGGGTGTCGACCACTGCTCTGAATGCTTCAACTGCATGCTCTGACTGAAACCCAGCCAAAGGAGAAGGAAAATCTGCACAGATTTTCTTCCCTTTGGCTGGATTTCAGTCTGTACAGATTTTCCTTCTCCTTCAATGCTTAAGCAGAGCTTCCGGTGATTAAAAACCAATGTGGTGGCTTAAGCAGAGATTCAGTCTGTAGACATAGCTTAAGTTTCTCTTGCGTGAAGACAAAGGTTGGCTTTCACCCTTCTGAAGTCAAGTTTATCTGCACTGGCACACATTTAGAATCTTCAGAAGACTCAAAGATCTGCCAGTTTAATCATTCGTTTTCTTTACTGAATCTGAAAGCCGATTCATATCAATCGGACAGTCAATACTCACTCAATAATCTACAACTTGAGGCATGGACGAGCTATTCTCGTTTCTCTCTGCAACACGCGCGCCAAGCCACTGGACTGGAGATCATGCCGTTGGATGCCGGCGCCTCCATGTTCTGCAGCGCGGCCATTTAAAACATTTTTTTAAAGGATCAATTTTGAAAGATCATGACCATTTTTAAAATTGCAATTTAAAGTATTCACGAGCATTTCTTAAATATGTAATTTTTAAAGAACCATGTACTTTTAAAAAATGGGGTAATTTCTTTATAATGTAGGAACGTTTTATTATATTTTTGAATATATTTAAAATTCAAATTATTTTAAAAATAAACTTAAAAAAACCCATGAAAGCCATTTAGAATGCATGGACATTGTTTTAATCTATGAACATTTTATAAAATTTGGGTAACATTCTTTAATATGTATTTGATTTGTTGGTGGCTTCGCCCGGTGATATGTACTCCGTCCGTAAGAAATATAAGAGCATTAAAATCACTAGTTTTACAGAGGGGGTATTTTTTAGTGAATTTATCCTCTTTTAGGATCTTTTAGAGAATTTATCTTTTCTTTAGCAAATTTGGAGAATTTATCTAAATCTATCAAAAAAATCCGGTTCAACCCCGGAACGGGCCCATGTGTGCGCCTAGGCAGGCTATCCCTCGGAATGGGCCGAACCGAATTTCAGGCGCCTGAAGAAGAATAGCAGACGCGCAAAAAAAAACGCGCAAAAAAAAAAGATGGGAAGCAGAGGAGGGGCGGCGCGCCGCCGGCCACATCAACATTTCGGCGACCACGGGCACGGGAGGGGCGGCGCGGCCACACCAAGATTTCGGCGACCACGGGAGGGGCGGCGCGTCTCCACTGCCATCTTTCTAGCCATACGGGCGGCCCGGCAACTCAAGCAGTCCACGGGCGCGTGGAGCACGAGAGCGGCGGCGACGACTCCGGCGACCACGGCGCGGCAACTCCGGTGAGGCGCTGACCCCTATTTTCCTTTCATTCCCGATTTCACTCTTGATTCGGCCCCCCTCCCCCAACCCTAGTTCCATTGTGGCTCTCTTGTGGAGCAGTGCGCTCGTCATGGTGGCTCTGCTCCTTCCGACTCGGGCTCTGCTCCTATCTGCAACTGCAATCCGAGTCCGGCCGGGAGTCAGCCCACTTCTTCTTTATCTTCATAAATAAGAGGAGGGAGGGAGGGATTCGAAGCCCTCTCACATCCACAGGTTAGATCTGGATTCCCATTATCGCCTCCTCCTTGCCCTTCCGTTTCTCTATAAATTTCTTCTCCTCTACTGGCAACCCTGCTCGTAACCATCACCAGAATCAAAAATTCGATCTTTAGATCCAGTTAGGCCGGAAGATCGATCGGAGGAGACATGTCTAAGCGTCACCTCTCGGAACCCAATGCCGACCGCACCGGAAAAAAGCCGCGGCGTGTGCCCAAGAAGCACCTCTACCTGGTGCTGGACGACTGGCACAAGGGCTTCAGCATCCACAAGATCGACGTCGACGCCTTGCAGGACACCACCACCGACGACCTGCACCATGGGTTCCCTGACCCTGCTGCTCTCCGGTTAGCCGCACCGGTAAATCGTCTTCGCATGGACTTCGCCACCATGGACAGCAACATCTTCATCACCACCAACCCATGCTGTCCACACACTCCCACCCTCGTGTTCGACACCGAGACGGCTGGGCTCACAATGGGTCCCCGTCCACCGGTTCGACTCACCGACATGACTACCTTCACCGTGGCGGCCGGCCGCATGCTGTACGCGTTGACACATCGCCATGTCCACGAGCAGCACTCCTTCGAGGCCATGTCGTGGGCACCGATCGACAAGGACGAGCCGTGGCCGAGCCCAACCATGAGGTGGTCCTGGAAAAGCGTGCCCTCGCCGCCACCGTTCGCCATGGACGACGTGATCACCTCTTACGCGCTGCACCCGGACGGGCGCACCATATTCATGTCCGCGCACGACATTCGCTATCATCATCTTCCAAAGGGCACCTTCTCCTTCGACACCAGGACCTCCGAGTGGAGGTTGCATGGGGATTGGGCGCTACCATTCCAAGGGCAAGCCTACTACGACGACGGGCTAGACGCATGGGTTGGGCTTCACAAGGATGGGTACATCTGCTCCTGTGAGGTCGCCTCCCGCAGCGGCACAAGCGCGGTGGAGCCGGAGTGGAAGGTGACCAAGGAGAAGCTGTTCCACAAGGACCCAGAGAGGCGGCTGGCATTTGCGAGGCCCAGTCTCGCGTACATGGGCGACGGCAGCTTTTGCCTCGTGGAGTCTGCGCTACGCGAGGGAGTGGAGTTTAAGTGCGCCTTTGGTGACCGTGATGGCTGTGTGCTCCACATGAGCACGTTTGGTCTTAAGTATGATCGCAGGGGAGAACTGCAAACCACGCGCCACCACACTAACTCCTATGTAGTCTCTAAGCATCTCCAGACAGTTTCTCCTGTAGTCTTCTGGATGTAAAGCTATTTGTTGACATGTTTTATGCAAACCATGTCCGAGTAAATGTAAGCTATGTATTATATGTGGGCAGGATAATAAAGAGAAATAAAAAGAAGTCCACTTCTCTTGGAATTTTTGTGGAACATGAGTGATTCTTTTCGCACATCTGTTCTCGAAAGCACGGTGATGATCACAGGTTACAAAAACTAAAAAAGTGGGACTGTCATTTGCTCCTGCAATAATACTAGCTATGTTAAATACGGATGGTGAAATTCTATTGTAATATCATAATAGACACTGAAATTATTTTCTTATTTTGAAGAAACATGGCAGAAGCTCTGCCTTTCCATTAAGGAGAAATTAGAGTTTTTTTATGGCAAAATTAAATCATCTATGAGTACACAAAAAAGAAGTAAATGGTGGCAAATCTGTTGAGTATTGCCAAGCCCAGTTCTGGCAAAAATTGGAAAACTTGTGCAGCTAATAGTGTCTAGTCATATATGTTCTCGAAGAAAGAAACAAATAACATCAGGTTAGTATATGGTGATTAACATCTTCATCAAATGACTCTGTATGGCGCAAGGCTATGGTTATTTTTTAAGACAATTCATTGTGCTTCTACCCATGTTAGTAGTAGTATATATGTAGTTTGTATTTTTGCATCTCTAAACCTATGGTTGTTTACTACCAAGCCATATGTTTCCAGATTAAAAGGCTCTCCAGATTTGTATCTCTAAACCAAGACAATAACATCAGGTTTGTATTTTCTGTGACCTTTTTAACTTTGGCTCTGGAGAAAGCTCTCCAGATTAAAAATTATTCAGTCATGCATGCTCTGACCTAATTTCCTTCAAATTTCTTCCTTCTTTGCAGTGAGTTGTGTGAGTTCACATTACTGTTTTGATGCATATGATGTGTTTCCTTTGTTTAAATTTCTTTCTTTCTTCTTCCCATGCATCTATGTTAGATCATGTTATTTAGTTCTGATTGTGTGTGCTCTGTTTTTAACTAAATTTATAAATGCCACTTCCTTGGTTGATTTAGTCACCCATTGGGTCTCTAAATTAGTAGCCTCTGCACATATGCAGTTAATTTAGTGGCTCTAATTAGTAGTATATGAGGAGTCTCTTATGAGGTGATAGAATAATTTCTCATTTGATATAGTCAGCTGAATCTGTTTCTCTCTTATTTGTTCTGAGATTGAGCATCAGTTTTTCATAGTCAATTTCTCTCCGAATCAAGTTCTCACTGCATCTTAGATATGTAGCTCGAGATCAACTAAGTGGTGTCACATCTCTAAATTCTGTTGGTGTGTCGTATTGAACAAAACCAAATGCTGTCGATTGTTCTTAATCTTGAGGAGTACTAGAGATCGAATTGTCATGTCTCTCTGTGTGAAAAAAAATTCTGGTAGAAATAAAGTAGTATTATTAATTGTGATGCACATGATTGAAGCTTCATTTAGGGTCTTCTAACTAATTGATTTATTATCAGGATGAACTTTCCAAACCTGTTAAAGTTTACAACTGCTGCAGAGGTATACATCACAAGCCCTTAAGCCTCAAAATTTATTCAGATGATGGAATATCGTTGTCTATATTGTTGACAAAGGACAGTTGTTGCAGTGGATAAGCCATTCGCTTGAAATGCCCTATCCTACACCATGTGGTCAGTTCTTTAAATTTCGTAGATGAAGCAGTGACAAAGTTTTGTTGAATTGCAGCAACAAGCCTCGCAGCTTAAACACACATCTCTAAATTGACTGGGTGATCTCTAGGGCAGATTTTTGTGGTCTTTTCACCATGTTTCCTCCTGGACTCATTTTGCAAAGATTATCTCTGTTTGCTTATGATGTTATCCTTTTTGTGCGGGCTTCCTCGGTGGATGTTCAGGTCGTGAACTCTTTGTTGGAAATCCTTAAAGGGGCTTCCGGACCGAGTTGTAATTTATCCAAAGTTCAATCTCACCCATCCTATGTGATGATTATCTAGTCACATTCTGTTGCAATATGCTCGGCTGTAGGCTCGCTCACTGAACTGCAAAAGGGCTAGTAAAGAGGACCTTCAAAGATTATTGGGCATCATAAGGTCGCGTCTTGCATCGTGGCGGTCTGCAATGTTAACGCAGAGTGGTCATCTTGTGTTGGTCCAGTCTGTCCTAACCTGCATTTCAATCTTCAATCTGATTTCTCTTTATCCTCCTCCTTGGGTGTTCAAGAAAATTGACAAGATTTGCAGGGCCTTCCTTTGGAAGGGCTCTGAAGTTGTTGGAGGGCACTGCCCTGCAAAATGGGATATTGCTTGCACCCCTAAGGATCATGGGGGCCTTGTGGTCATTAACCTTACTGGCATTAGTTCTGCAATGAAGCTTCGCCGGGCGTGGATTGCTAGGATTGGACCTGATAAAACCTTGGAGGCACTTGGGTGTTCCACAGCGCCAACGATCTGACCCATTCCACTTCAGCTGCTCGGGTGATCCTGGGCAATGGTAAAAACGCCCTTTTCTGGTATGATGCTTGGCTTGAGGATTTCTCGCTTGCTGACCTTGCGCCGGATCTTGTCGCCTTGGTCCCAGACAATATCAAATCCACACACACGGTGGCTGATGGCCTTACTGATGGTCGTTGGTTGAGAGACATCAAGACTAAGTTCACCATTGAAAAATTTATTCAGTTGCTTAATGTTTGGGATGTCATCAGGTTAATCCAACTTGCTCCAACTCAGGAGGATTGTTGGAGTTGGAGGTTAGAACCTTCCGGTCGCTTCCCTTCCAAATCAGCATACCGAGCTTTCTTCCAAGGAGTTCCTTTATGTGCCTCGGCAATTGCAATCTGGAAGATGTGGGATCCCCTTCGTTGCAAAATATTTATCTGGCTAGTTATCCAGAAAAGGATCTGGACCGCCAATCGTCTCACGAGGCGTGGCCTCCCACATAATGTGGAATGCATTCTTTGTGGCAATTCACCGGAGGATACTGACCACCTTCTGGTGGGTTGCGCTGTACCGTGCATTTCATGGTGTAAAGTTCTAGATTGGATTGGGCACCCTATATATGATTTCACCCTCCATCGGTGTGATGCTCAGATGTTTTTTTAAGCTGGTGCAAAGCGCCTCCAGCAATTATCTGATTAAGTTTTCTTTTGCCGCCGAGAATGGCAACACTGGATTGAGGGTTCTCTGCTGGTATGTCTGAATTTTCTGCCAGTCTCACTTCATTCCTCAACGCGAGGCTGGAGATTGGCACTTTCTACTTACTTGGATATATTGGGCTCCTGCTGTAGCTTCTGTTCTTACAGTGATCGCGCTCTTGGCATATGGTGGACTGGGGCTAGTTTGAGTTTTCAGGAGATAAACAAAGTGCTCTCGATCTGGTCCTTAATTTTTCTGGTCATTTGATCAGTCTGGAGAGCAAGGATCAGTAGAGTCCTGTTAGTCTGGAGGGATGCTGCCTGTCTGCATGCCCTATTTGTCCCGCTGTGGCAGTACTGCGTGCGAGTTCGATTGCTCGCAGGCAAGTTCGTTTGGAGGGCGGTGCATCAATCGCCTGACTGAAGAAGAGCTGCTCTTGTTCGGCCTGCTGCTGTAGGAAAGTTGCTCCGGTCGTTTGGATCGGACTTAAGGCGGAAGTTCAGCTATGGGTCATTGCAAGCTTCATTGTTTTAGCTTTCCAGGGGTGCTATGGCGTTTCTTACCGATCCCTTATATCAACTTGCTGGAGTATATTTGGTTGTTTACTCCACTTAAGTTTAACCTAACCGATCCCCGAAAAGGCTTAGTGGAGTATAGTTTTTATTTCTTCCCTATCCACCGAAGTATATTTACTCCTTCTCTCTGCGGCTGAGTAAACCGGTGTCAGCCTTTTACAGAGGAGAGAGATGGCAAAGAGAAAAATAACCGTGCATGCATGCATTCTCTCTCCAATACATCTAACATGTATTAATTTCTATCCTCATATTTTGTATGACCGATATCTTTTTAAACAAACTAGTAAGCTTGCACGTGCACGTATCTACTAATGCTCGTTTTGAAGATCGAAAATAGTTTCATGCCACCGGGATACATCTATTCCCAACTAAAAACACAATCACTAGTAGAAAAGGGAGCAAAGGTCCAGGCCGGGTCAGCCCATTAGTCCCGGTTCAGTCTAGAACCGGGACCCATGGTGGCATTGGACCCGGTTCGTGAGCCCCGGGGGCCAGCCGGGCCACGTGGGCCATTGGTCCTGGTTCGTCTGGACCTTTTGGTCTTGGTTGGTGGGACGAACCCACCAATGGGCCTCGCTCTGCCCACCACCATTGGTCCCATTGGTGGCATGAACCCGGGACCAAAGGCTGCCCTTTAGTCCCGGTTCATGCCACCAACCGGGACCAATGATGTTTATATATACCCTCACAGAAGAGCAGAGCATACCGCTCTGCTTTTTCCGTCACGAGGGGAGAGGGCTTGGTGGTGCTGTAGCTCACCTCCTATGCACACAAGGTGTTCAATGGAATGCCCGAGCCACACTACTTAAGCTTTCTCCATTTTCCTCAATATTTGTCTAGGTTTAGCGGTCCGTCACGCCCCGTCCCCGTCTTCACTGTCGTCGATCACTCACGCCGATCTCATCGCCGGCACCACCGTGGTGAGCCTCTTGTTCTTATCTTCTTTTTGAAAGAAAAAATATTCTTACTCGTATGTTTAGACAGATACTTGTATTATTTTCTTACTTTTATTATTGCATCTTATATAGTGTGATGGTTTTGGTATCCGCCTCACGCCGGCCCTCGGGCCCCTGTCTATGATTCGGATGTGGTATATATTATCTTTTCATAACTGTTGGTTCATTTATTGTTTATGAAAATTATGCCGCCCAACGTGACATAGATTTTATTTATCTAGGAGGTTGTTGAACCGAAAATTCCAACCGACCCTATTGTCGAGAGGTTAAATTTAGTTGAAGAAGAAACAATTTTTTGAAGGAAAAAATAAGAAAAAATGAGGAGGAGAAGATGATATTGGAGTTGCATGTTGCGGATGTAAATGCGATGATCACAAGATCAAGATGGATGCAATGCGCTTGAAGATTAGAAAGATTAGAAAATATGCCATTCACACCGAGGCTTGGTATCATTATGCCGTTGGATCAGTTGTTACCTTGGTTGCGATTATGATCGCATTTGTTTTCGCATTGAAATGTTTTTACATAGTTTCAATGTATGGTTTAATTAATTTCGATGCTTTGCTGAGCTTTATGTTGTTAGATGAGAACTATGTATGTACTTTGGTTTTAATGTGATGATGAACTTCTATTAATTTGGTCACTTAATTATCTATTTATGATGTTCTGTAATGGTTTTTGACACACTTAATTATATATAATGCACACAGATGAACCGACAATGGATGTACGGTGATGAGACACACCTCCGAGTACATTAAGGCGTGCATGATTTTCTCGAAGTGGCTGAGGCAAACAAGCAGAATGGTTTTATATGTTGTCCATGCCCTATATGTGGAATACGAAGTCTTACTCTGACCGGAAAATCCTTCACACCCACCTGCTTTACAAGGGTTTCATGCCACACTATAATGTTTGGACGAGGCACGGAGAAATAGGGGTTATGATGGAAGACGGCGAAGAAAAAGAGTACGACGACAACTATGTGCCCCTGAATACGGTGATGCTACTAAAGATCAAGAGGAACCAGACGATGTGCACGATGATGCTGCAACAGGCGAAGCTGCTGAAGATCAAGAGGAACCAGACGATGTGCCCGATGATGATGATCTCCGCCGGGTTATTGTCGATGCAAGGACGCAATGCGAAAGTCAAAAGGAGAAGCTGAAGTTTGATCACATGTTAGAGGATCACAAAGAAGGGTTGTACCCCAATTGCGAAGATGGCAACACAAAGCTCGGTACCGTACTGGAATTGCTGCAGTGGAAGGCAGAGAATGTCAGGCTCGACAAAGGATTTGAGAAGCTACTGAAAATATTGAAGAAGAAGCTTCCAAAGGATAACGAATTGCCCGACAAGACATAGGCAGCAAAGAAGGTCGTATGCCCTCTAGGATTGGAGGTGCGTAAGATACATGCATGCCCTAATGATCGCATCCTCTACTGCGGGCGTACAAGGATCTGAACGCATGCCCGGTATGCGGTGCATTGCGGTATAAGATCAGACGAGATGACCCCTGGTGATGTTGATGGCGAGCCCCACAGGAAGAGGGTTCCTGCGAAGGTGATGTGGTATGCTCCTATAATACCACGGTTGAAACGTCTGTTCAGAAATGGAGAGCATGCCAAGTTGATGCGATGGCACAGTGAGGACAGTAAGAAAGACGGGAAGTTGAGAGCACCCGCTAACGGGTCACAGTGGAGAAAAATCGAGAAAAAGTACTGGGATGAGTTTGCAAGTGACCCAAGGAACTTATGGTTTGCTTTAAGCGCGGATAGCATTAATCCTTCCGGGGAGCAGAGCAGCAATCACAACACCTGGCCCGTGACTCTATGTATGTATAACCTTCCTCCTTGGATATGCATGAAGCGGAAGTTCATTATGATGCCAGTTCTCATCCAAGGCCCTAAGCAACCCGGAAACGACATTGATGTGTACCTAAGGCCATTAGTTGAAGAACTTTTACAGCTGTGGAATGGAAACGTGTATGCGACATGGGATGAGCACAAACAGGAGAAATTTGATCTAAAGGCGTTGCTGTTCGTGACCATCAACGATTGGCCCGCTCTCAGTAACCTTTCAGGACAGACAAATAAGGGATACCATGCATGCACGCACTGTTTACTTGACACCAATAGTATATACCTGGGAAGCTGCAGGAAGAATGTGTACCTGCGCCATCGTCGATTTCTTCCGACCAACCATCAATGTCGAAAAAAAGGCAAGCATTTCAAAGGCGAGGCAGATCACCGGAAGAAGCCCGCCATGCGTACCGGTGATCACGTACTTGCTATGGTCAATGATTTACACGTAATCTTTGGAAAGGGTCCCGACGCACTAGCTGTTCGAATGACGCCGAGAGACACGCACCCATGTGGAAGAAAAAATCTATATTTTGGGACCTACCCTCTTTGGAAAGACCTAGAGGTCCGCTCTTCAATCGACGTGATGCACGTGACGAAGAACCTTTGCGTGAACCTGCTAGGCTTCTTGGGCATGTATGGAAAGACAAAAGATACACCTGAGGCACGGGAGGACTTGCAACGTTTGCACGAAAAAGACGGATGCCTCCGAAGCAGTATGAAGGTCCTGCTAGCTACGCTCTTACAAAAGAAGAGAAAGAAATCTTCTTTGAATGCCTGCTCAGTATGAAGGTTCCGACTGGCTTCTCGTCGAATATAAAGGGAATAATAAATATGCCAGAGAAAAAGTTTCAGAACCTAAAGTCTCATGACTGCCACGTGATTATGACGCAACTGCTTCTGGTTGCATTGAGGGGCTTCTACCGGAAAACATCCGATTAGCCATTGTGAAGCTATGTGCATTCCTCAATGCAATCTCTCAGAAGGTGATCGATCCAGAAATCGTACCAAGGCTAAGGAGTGATGTGGCGCAATGTCTTGTCAGTTTCGAGCCGGTGTTCCCACCATCCTTCTTCAATATCATGACGCACGTCCTAGTTCATCTAGTCTACGAGATTGTCATTCTAGGGCCCGTATTTCTACACAATATGTTCCCCTTTGAGAGGTTCATGGGAGTCCTAAAGAAATATGTCCGTAACCGCGCTAGGCCAGAAGGAAGCATCTCCATGGGCCATCAAACAGATGATGTCATCGGGTTTTGTGTTGACTTCATTCCTGGCCTTAAGAAGATAGATCTCCCTAAATCACGGTATATGAGGGGAGACTGACTGGAAAAGGCACGCTTGGAAGGGACTCAATAATATGCAAGGATGGATATTCTTGGTCTCAAGCACACTACACAGTTCTATAGAACTCTACCTTGGTGACCCCGTATGTCGATGAACACAAGAATAGTCTGCGCTCCAAAAACCCGGAGCAAAGGCGACGATCGGATTACATGTGAACACATCAGGACTTTCAGCAGTTGGTTGGAAACACGTCTCAGAGGTGACAACACTGTTTGTGATGAATTGTACTTGTTGTCCAAGGGACCATCTTCGACTGTTATGATTTGGAAAGGATACGAGATAAACAGGAATACATTTTACATGATTGACCAAGATCAAAAGAGCACCAACCAAAACAGCGGTGTCCGCTTTGATGCAACAACCGAGAGGGGAAAGGACACATATTATGGTTACATAGTGGACATATGGGAACTTGACTACGGACATGATTTTAAGGTCCCTTTGTTTAAGTGCAAATGGGTCAATCTGTCAGAGGCGGGCATGTAGACCCATAGTACGGAATGACAACAAAGTGGATCCTGAAAAATCTTGGGTACACCGATTTAACTGTTCGTCCTAGCCAATGATATGGCACAGGTTATCTATGTGAAGGACATGTCTACCAGACCGAGAAAAAGGAAATATAAGGAAGCGAATACATCATACGATGAGCCAAAGCGCCACATAGTTCTTTCAGGAAAAAGGGACATCGCGGGAGTGGAGGGCAAGACAGACATGTCTGAAGATTATGAAAAGTTTCATGAAATTCTCCCTTCAAAGTCAAGGCTGACCCCAGCATCCTGATAAACGATGAAGATTATACATGGTTACGGCGCAATAAGCAAATGACACAAGCGAAGAAAAAGTGAAGACTTTCTCGCAACTATTATGATGATACCATGCCAACTTTGTAATGCATTTAGTATGATACCATTGTCCGTTTTGTACATGCACATGCTATGTGGGTGAAATTATGATACCATGCCAACTTTCAACTTTTTCAGAGTTCATTTGAAATGCTTTAATGTCTTATGGTTCGCCCTCGTAATACCATTAATCCCGGTTCGCTCCTTGTCAACTATGTTCTCACCAAGAACACTCTCAAGAGGGCAGCCACGTGGGCCATTGGTCCCGGGTTAAATCGTCAGACCTTTTGGTCCCGGTTCCACGCACGAACCGGGATCAATGTGCCTCGCCCCTGGCCCATGACCATTAGTCCTGCTTTGTGCCACAAACCGGGACTAAAGGGTTGGTCCTTGTTGCGCTCAGAGTTTAGTCCCACCTTGCCAACCGAAGGGCGCCACACCGGTTTATAAGCCCGTCCTCTCTGCCTTGTTGAGCTCCTCTCAAAGTGAAAATAGATGCCCTTATACAGGAATTTGACCTAAATTCATAGTGAATTTCTCTGAAATTCATAGAAATTTATTATGAATTTAGGTTGAATTTTCTCTATAGGCGCATCTATGTTCATTTTAGTAAAGTTAATCACAAACTTGTGATTCACACAAATTTCAAAGAATTCAAATTTTAACTATTCAAATTTGAAAACTAATGGCACTAACAGAAAGTTTATAATTTTGCTGACCTAAAAGCAAAAAGAACTAAAAATAAAGCAAAAATAAAAGAAAATAAATAATACAGAAAACAAAACAAAAAAACTGGAAACAAAATAAAAATAGCAACAATAAGTATTTTGTTGTAAGTGGAAACAAAATAAAATAAATAAAGCAACAAAGAAAACAAAAAAAAATGTTTTCAAATTTGAAAACTAATGGCACTAACAGAAAGTTTATAATTTTTCTAAAACTAAAATCAAAAAAGAATTAAAAAATAAAGCAAAAAACAAAAGAAAATAAATAATGCATAAAATGAAACAAAAAAACTGGAAAAATATTAAAAATAGCAACAATAAGTATTTTGTTGTAAGTAGAAACAAAATAAAATAAATAAAGCAAGAAAGAAAACAAAAAAAACAAAAAAAGTGTTTTCAAATTTGAAAACAAATGGCACTAACAGAAAGTTTATAATTTTTCTAAAACTAAAAGCAAAAAGAATAAAAATAAAGCAAAAACAAAAGAAAATAAATAATGCAGAAAACAAAACAAAAAAACTGGAAAAAAATAAAAATAGCAACAATAAGTAAAGAAAAAAAGTGCCTCCTACTGGGCCCCCACGGCCTGAATACGACTAGAAACCCTACCATGGGCCAGGATTCAGGCCCGCAGAAGGCCCAACAGGCCCACAAGCAAAGCAGTGTCAGATTAGGCCCACAGGCCTGCAGTTCAGAGGAGTTCGAGAGAGAGGAGGCAGCAGTGCTTATAAGCAGGTGGTCGACGCTCTCAACTAGCGAGGTGAGACTAAACTCCCACCACCACGCCGCTGTGCAAGGCCATTGGTCCCTGTTGGTGGCACGAACCGGGACCAATGCCACCCTTTGGTCCCGGTTCGTGGCACCAACCGGGACCAATGCCCCCCCTTTAGTCCTGGTTCGTGCCACCAACCGGGACCAAAGGCCGCCACTTCTCGCCCTTTGGGCTGCTGAAAAGAGGCCTTTGGTACCGGTTGGTGGCACCAACCGAGACTAACCGGTTGGTGCCACCAACCGGGACTAAAGGCTTTGCTATATAAGCAAACACTTTGCAAAAATTCAGAATTTCATCGCCAGTTGCCCTCGACGATGCCGACCTCCTTGACACCGCCAGGCTGCCCCGCCGCCATCGCCGCCGCCCGTGCCCCCGAGCCCACGCCGACGCCGTCTGCCGCCCCCGAGCCCACGCCCACGCCGTCACCATCGTCGCCAGCCACGCCCCTGCACCACGACCCGCCCCCACCGTCACCATCATCGCCAGCCACGCCCCTGCCCCCGCCCGCGCCATCCGCTGCCCCCGAGCCCACACCGACGCCGTCCACCGCCCACGCCGTTGTTGGGGAACGTAGCAGAAATTCAAAATTTTCCTACGTGTCACCAAGATCTATCTATGGAGAAACTAGCAACGAGGGAAGGAGAGTGCATCTACATACCCTTGTAGATCGCTAAGCGGAAGCGTTCATGAGAACGGGGTTGAAGGAGTCGTGCCGTCGTGATCCAAATCACCGGAGATCCTAGTGCCGAACGGACGGCACCTCCGCTGTTCAACACACGTACAGCCGGTGGCGTCTCCCACGCCTTGATCCAGCAAGGAGATAGGGAGAGGTTGAGGAAGACTCCATCCAACAGCAGCACAACGGCGTGGTGGTGGTGGAGGAGCGTGGCAATCCTGCAGGCTTCGCCCAAGCACTGCGGGAGAGGAGGAGGTGTCACGGAGGGAGGGAGGCGCCAGGGCTCAGTGTGGATGCCCTCCTCCCACCACTATATATAGGGGCAAGGGAGAGGGGGGAGGCGCAGCCTTGCCCCTTCCTCCAAGGAAGGGGTGCGGCCAAGAAGGGGGGAGGAGTCCATCCTCCCCAAGGCACCTCGGAGGTGCCTTCCCCCTTGAGGACTCTTCCCTCCCCAAGTTTCCTTGGCGCATGGGCCTCTTGGGGCTGGTGCCCTTGGCCCATATAGGCCAAGGCGCACCCCCAACAGCCCATGTGGCCCCGGCAGGTGGACCCCCGGTGGACCCCGGAACCCTTTTGGCACTCCGGTACAATACCGATAAAGTGCGAAACTTTTCCATGACCAAAATAGGACTTCCCATATATAAATCTTTACCTCCGGACCATTCCGAACTCCTCGTGACGTCCGGATCTCATCCGGACTCGAACAACATTCGGTAACCACATACAAACTTCCTTTATAACCCTAAGCGTCATCGAACCTTAAGTGTGTAGACCCTACGGGTTCGGGAGACATGTAGACATGACCGAGACGTTCTCCGGTCAATAACCAATAGCGGGATCTGGATACCCATATTGGCTCCCACATGTTCCACGATGATCTCATCGGATGAACCACGATGTCAAGGACTCAATCGATCCCGTATACAATTCCCTTTGTCTAGCGGTATTGTACTTGCCCGAGATTCGATCGTCGGTATACCGATACCTTGTTCAATCTCGTTACCGGCAAGTCTCTTTACTCGTTCCGTAACACATCATCCCGTGATCAACCCCTTGGTCACATTGTGCACATTATGATGATGTCCTACCGAGTGGGCCCAGAGATACCTCTCCGTTTACACGGAGTGACAAATCCAGTCTCGATTCGTACAACCCAACAGACACTTTCGGAGATACACCAATGCACCTTTATAGTCACCCAGTTTCGTTGTGACGTTTGGTACACCCAAAGCATTCCTACGGTATCCGGGAGTTGCACAATCTCATGGTCTAAGGAAATGATACTTGACATTAGAAAAGCTTTAGCATACGAACTACGATCTTTGTGCTAGGCTTAGGATTGGGTCTTGTCCATCACATCATTCTCCTAATGATGTGATCCCGTTATCAATGACATCCAATGTCCATGGTTAGGAAACCTGTAACCATCTATTGATCAACGAGCTAGTCAACTAGAGGCTTACTAGGGACATGGTGTTGTCTATGTACCCACACATGTATTGAGTTTCCTATCAATACAATTATAGCATGGATAATAAACGATTATCATGAACACGGAAATATAATAATAACTAATTTATTATTGCCTCTAGGGCATATTTCCAACAGTCTCCCACTTGCACTAGAGTCAATAATCTAGTTCACATCGCCATGTGATTAACACTGATAGGTCACATCGCCATGTGACCAACACCCAAAGAGTTTACTAGTGTCTTTAAACTAGTTCACATCATCATGTGATTAAGACTCAATGAGTTCTGGGGTTTGATCATGTTTTGCTTGTGAGAGAGGTTTTAGTCAACGGATTTTAGTCAACGGGTCTCGAACCTTTCAGATCCGTGTGTGCTTTGCAATTCTCTATGTCATATTGTAAATGCTGCTTCCACGCTCCACTTGGATCTATTCCAAATGGTTGCTCCACTATACGTATCCGGTTTGCTACTCGAGTCACTCGGATAGGTGTTAAAGCTTGCATCGACGTAACGCTTTACGCCGAACTCTTTATCACTTCCATAATCGAGAAACATGTCCTTATTTACTCCAAGGACAATTTTGACCGTTGTCCAATGATCCATTCCTGGATCATTCTTGTACCCCTTGACTGACTCATGGCATGGCACACTTCCGGTGCGGTACACAGCATAGCATACTGTAGAGCCTATGTCTAAGGCATAGGGGACGATCTTCGTCCTTTCTCTCTGTTCTGCCGTGGTCGAGCTTTAAGTCTTAACTTCATACCTTACATCTCGTGCAAGAACTCCTTCTTTGGTGATCCATCTTGAACACCTTCAAGATCATGTCAAGGTACATGCTCATTTGAAAGTACCATTAAGCATTTTTGATCTATCCTTATAGATCTTGATGCTCAATGTTCAAGTAGCTTAATCCAGGTTTTCCATTGAAAAACACTTTTCAAACATCCCTATATGCTTTCCAGAAATTCTACATCATTTCTGATCAACAATGTGTCAACAACATATACTTATCAGAAATTCTATAGTGCTCCCACTCACTTCTTTGGAAATACAAGTTTCTCATAAACTTTGTATAAACCCAAAATCTTTGATCATCTCATCAAAGCGCACATTCCAACTCCGAGATGCTTACTCCGGTCCTTAGAATGGATCGCTGGAGCTAGCATACTTTTTTTTAGCATCCTTAGGATCGACAAAACTTTTCTGATTGTATCACATACAACCTTTCCTTACGTAAACTGGTAAGGAAACTCGTTTTGACATCCATCTGCCTGATTTCATAAATGCAGCTAATGCTAACATGATTCCGACGGACTTAAGCATCGCTACGGATGAGAAAATCTCATCGTAGTCAACTCCTTGAACTTGTGAAAACTTTTCGCCACAAGTCGAGCTTCATAGACGGTGACATTACCGTCCACGTCCGTCTTCTTCTTAAAGATCCATTCATCTCAATGGCTTGCCGATCATCGGGCAAGTCCACCAAAGTCCATGCTTTGTTACGATATATGGATACTATCTCGGATTTCATGGCCTCTAACCATTTGTCGGAATTTGGGCCCACCATCGCTTCTCCATAGCTCGTAGGTTCATTGTTGTCTAGCAACATGACCTTCAAGACAGGATCACCGTACCACTCAAGCAAAGCGATGCTGGCGTCCTTGTCGTCCTACGAGGTTCGGTAGTGACTTGATCCGAAACTTCATGATTACTGTCATAAGCTTCTACTTCAATTGGTGTAGGTGCCACGGGAACAACTTCCCGTGCCCTGCTACACACTAGTTGAAGTGACGGTTCAATAACCTCATCAAGTCTCCACCATCCTCCCACTCAACTTTTCGAGACGAACTTTTCCTCGAGAAAGGACCCGATTCAAGAAACAATCCCTATTGCTTCCGGATCTGAATTAGGAGGTATACCCAACTGTTTTGGGTGTCCTATGAAGATGCATTTTATCCGCTTTGGGTTCGAGCTTATCAACCTGAAACTTTTTCACATAAGCGTCGCAGCCCCAAACTTTCAAGAAACGACAACTTAGGTTTCTCCAAACGGTGTCGTCTCAACGGAATTACGTGGTGCCCCATTAAAGTGAGTGTGGTTGTCTCTAATGCCTAACCCATGAACGATAGTGGTAATTCGATAAGAGACATCATGGTACGCACCATATCCAATAGGGTGCAACTATGATGTTCGGACACACCATCACACTATGGTGTATCAGGCGGTATTAATTGTGAAACAATTTGCACAATGTCTTAATTGTGTGCCAAAACTCGTAACTCAGATATTCATCTCTATGATCATATCATAGACATTCTATCCTCTTGTCACGAAGATCTTCAATTTCACTCTGAAATTACTTGAACCATTCAATAATTCAGACTTGTGCTTCATCAAGTAAATATACTCAACATCTACTCGAATCATCTGTGAAGTCGAACATAACGATATTCACTTTGCATGCCTCAAGACTCATTGGACTGCACACATCAAAATGTGTTACTTCCAACAAGTTGCTATCTTGTTCCATCTTCTTTGAAACCGAGGCTTTTTAGTCATCTTGCCCATGTGGTATGTTTTGCATATCTCAAGTGATTCAAAATCAAGTGAGTCCAAACGATCCATCTGCATGGAGTTTCATCATGCGTATACACCAATAGACATGGTTTGCATGTCTCAAACTTTTCAAAAACGAGTGAGTCCAAAGATCCATCAACATGGAGCTTCTTCATGCGTTTACACCAATATGACTTACATGGCGGTGCCGTAAGTAAGTGGTACTATCATTACTATCTTATATCTTTTGGCATGAAAATGTGTATCACTACGATCGAGATTCAATAAACCATTTCTTTAGGTGCAAGACCATTGAAGGTATTATTCAAATAAATAGAGTAACCATTATTCTCCTTAAATGAATAACCGTATTGCGATAGACATAATCCAATCATGTATATGCTCAACGCAAGCACCAAATAACAATTATTTAGGTTTAACACCAATCTCGATGGTAGAGGGAGCGTACGATGTTTGATCATATCAAACTTGGAAACACTTCCAACACATATCGTCAGCTCACCTTTAACTAGTCTCCGTTTATTCCGTAGCTTTTATTTCGAGTTACTAACACTTAGCAACCGAACCGGTATCTAATACCCTGGTGCTACTAGGAGTACTAGTAAAATACACAGTAACATGATGTATATCCAATATACTTCTATCGACCTTGCCAGCCTTCTTATCTACCAAGTATCTAGGGTAATGCTGCTCCAGTGGATGTTCCCCTTATTACAGAAGCACTTAGTCTCGGGTTTGGGTTCAACCTTGGGTTTCTTCACTAGAGAAGCAGCTGATTTGCCGTTTCATGAAGTATCCCTTCTTGCCCTTGCCCTTCTTGAAACTAGTGGTTTCACCAACCATCAACAATTGATGCTCCTTCTTGACTTCTACTTTCGTGATGTCAAACAACGCGAATACCTCAAGGGATCATTATATCTATCCCTGATATGTTATAGTTCATCACGAAGCTCTAGCAGCTTGGTGGTAATGACTTTGGAGAAACATCACTTTCTCATCCGGAAGATCAACTCCCACTCGATTCAAGTGATTGTTGCACTCGGACAATCTGAGCACAAGCTCAACGATTGAGCTTTTCTCCCTTAGTTTGCAGGCTAAGAAAACTCGTCGGAGGTCTCATACCTCTTGGCGTGGGCACGAGCCTGAAATCCCAATTTCAGCCCTCGAAACATCTCATATGTTCCGCGATGTTTCAAACGTCTTTGGTGCCTCTACTCTAAACCGTTCAACCGAACTATCACGTAGTTATCGTAACGTGTATGTCCGATGTTCGCAACATCCACAAACGACGCGTTTGGGGTTCAGCACACCGAGCAGTGCATTAAGGACATAAGCTTTCTACGATCGCATAATTGCTACTTTCAACTTTCAACTATATTTTCTCTAGGAACATATCTAAACAGTGGAACTAAAGCGCCGAGCTTCGACATAATTTGCAAAAGGTCTTTTGACTATGTTCAAGATAATTAAGTTCATCTTATGAACTCCCACTCGAGATAGACATCCCTCTGGTCATCTAAGTGATTACATGATCCGAGTCAACTAAGCCGTGTCCGATCATCACGTGAGACGGACTAGTCAACATCGGTGAACATCTTCATGTTGATCGTATCTACTATACGACTCATGCTCGACCTTTCGGTCTCTGTGTTCCCGAGGCCATGTCTGTACATGCTAGGCTCGTCAAGTTAACCCCAAGTGTTTTTTGCTGTGTAAATCTGTCTTACACCCGTTGTATGTGAACGTAAGAATCCATCACACCCGATCATCACGTGGTGCTTAGAAGCGACGAACTGTAGCAACGGTGCACAGTCAGGGGAGAACACTTCTTGAAATTTGTGTAAGGGATCATCTTATTTACTACCGTCGTTCTAAGTAAACAAGATGCATAAACATAATAAACATCACATGCAATTATATAGTAGTGACATGATATGGCCAATATCATATTGCTCCTTTTGATCTCCATCTTCGGGGCTCCATGATCATCATTTTCACCGGCATGACACCATGATCTCCATCATCATGATCTCCATCATCGTGTCTCCATGAAGTTGTCTCGCCAACTTATTACTTCTACTACTATGGCTACCGGTTAGCAATAAAGTAAAGTAATTACATGGCGTTGTTCAATGACACGCAGGTCATACAATAAATAAAGACAACTCCTATGGCTCCTGCCGGTTGTCATACTCATCGACATGCAAGTCGTGAATCCTATTACAAGAACATGATCAATCTCATACATTACATATCATTCATCACATTCTTCTTGGCCATATCACATCACATAGCATACCCTGCAAAAACAAGTTAGACGTCCTCTAATTGTTGTTTGCATGTTTTACGTGGCTGCTTTGGGTTTCTAGCAAGAACGTTTCTTACCTCATAAAGCCACAACGTGATATGCCAATTGCTATTTACCCTTCATAAGGACCCTTTTCATCGAATCCGTTCCGACTAAAGTGGGAGAGACTGGCACCCGCTAGCCACCTTATGCACCAAGTGCATGTCAGTCGGTGGAACCTGTCTCACGTAAGAGTACGTGTAAGGTCGGTCCGGGCCGCTTCATCCCACAATACCGTCGAAACAAGATTGGACTAGTAACGGTAAGCATATTGAACAAAATCAACGCCCACAACTACTTTGTGTTCTACTCGTGCAACGAATCTACGCAATAGACCTAGCTCTGATCCCACTGTTGGGGAACGTAGCAGAAATTCAAAATTTTCCTACGTGTCACCAAGATCTATCTATGGAGAAACTAGCAACGAGGGAAGGAGAGTGCATCTACATACCCTTGTAGATCGCTAAGCGGAAGCGTTCATGAGAACGGGGTTGAAGGAGTCGTACTGCCGTGATCCAAATCACCGGAGATCCTAGTGCGAACGGACGGCACCTCCGCGTTCAACACACGTACAGCCCGGTGACGTCTCCCACGCCTTGATCCAGCAAGGAGAGAGGGAGAGGTTGAGGAAGACTCCATCCAACAGCAGCACAACGGCGTGGTGGTGGTGGAGGAGCGTAGCAATCCTGCAGGGCTTCGCCAAGCACCTGCGGGAGAGGAGGAGGTGTCACGGGAGGGAGGGAGGCGCCAGGGGCTCAGGTGTGGATGCCCTCCTTCCCCTCCACTATATATAGGGGCAAGGGAGAGGGGGGAGGCGCAGCCTTGCCCCTTCCTCCAAGGAAGGGGTGCGGCCAAGAAGGGGGGAGGAGTCACTACAACAAGAACCTGCCTGTACCAACGCATATCCACCAACGATATGAAAATATGTGTTGTTTGTTTCAACCTCCCACCTCCCTGCATTTCTATCCCACCTCCCCTACTTAGTGCTAACCTCCTCTCCCTAGAAAAAATCTAACCTCCCTGTACCGCATCTCCATCCAGTTTTTCCTATGCGCAATCTCTGTCCTCCCCTCCCCTCCCCTGGTTCCCCTCTCACCCGAGCTCCATGACCATGGCGCCCTGTGGCACCACCGATTCCAACAAGCTCTGGCGATCTCCCGCGATTTATCTCACCATCCCGGCTGCCCCTCAGTCCTCTCCGACGATCCTCCGCCACCGCGACGACCTTCGTGGTCCTGCACATGCCGCTCAGAACCCTAGCCGCCATGGGTCGCCGGTGCGACTCTGCGTAGCCCTCTACCCCAGCGTCTCGGTATCCGCCACGCCGCGGCTCGATCGACAGTGCTGCTCTATCTCGGCTTCCTTACCTTCGACATCGACAGCTTAGTAAGGAACTTCGCTCCTCTACTCGTGCCCTCTGGTTCTTTGTGGTGACATGGCCTTCGTGCCATGGTCGATTCTTTGCTGGAAATCATGACCGTGATCTACTCTAACGAGCGTTAGCAGTTGTGGTGTACTTGTGTCGTACTTCACGGCTGGATAATATCCCAACACGGTCAGTGACCTTGCCGGAGGCTAAAAAAATTCAGTTCACGATTCTGAGTTTCATGCTTGCATATCTCAGTGTGCTACTGCTATCTAGTTCTGCACATCCAAGCCAGTCGTTTCTAGTTGGGTTAATCTATTGTGATGTATAGTTGAGTGATTCACCACTTGTCCGTATGTGTTAATTCCGGAAGAATGCATGCGTCCTTCTTTTCTCAGTAGTTGTTTCTTGCTGCTATTTGTGTGGATGAATCCTTAACAATTTCCCTGTCACACATTGTGTAATACCTTAAGAATAAGTCTCAGATGCCCGTCCTAATATTCCTCTTGACTATATATATAATCCTTAATTTCATTTTCATTGCAGGTTCTAAAACTGAGGCCAACAGGTGTGTGTGTTTGTTGGATTGCATTGTGTCGATGAACATCAAGGCTACAGGATGGCTGTGAGTTACCAAAACATTGTCACCCT
Source organism: Aegilops bicornis (assembly GCA_021605145.1). NCBI lineage: Eukaryota > Viridiplantae > Streptophyta > Magnoliopsida > Poales > Poaceae > Aegilops > Aegilops bicornis. Next base: position 58,181,269 of record CM038670.1, read on the forward strand.
TATTTTACTAATCACTGACTCAGTTTCAATTGTAGATACGCCTATTGAATTTAGTGTGAAGTTTTTGTTTGATATTTTCATTGCAGTGCTTGAAGAATGGTGTGGAGGCAGCAATGCAGAATTAACCAGCGACGACGAGCAACATTGTAGCTTTTCTCGTCATGCCCACATGTTGTGGAGCTGCCGACCTGCCCAAGTCGCCCTCGATCAGTGCCAACTCCGCGAGAGAAAACTATGGTATTGGTCTCGTTCTTTTCGTTATTACATTGTAAGGTTCTTCATTCCCATAGGATTTAAGATAGTGAAGTTACTGGATGTAGGAATTATGGTATACTATGACTTCAACACATTTTGTTGTTTCTTGACTTGTTTTAGTAAGAACTTCAGTGCTCGAGTCATAACCCTGAACGATTTCACCTTGCCCGAATTACTCAATCAGAAGTTCAGAACTTGTGGTATTCGACATGTTGTTGGCCCTCAACTTCCATCAATTAGCATCCAATTCTTCTCAAGACCATGAAATATTTATTTCTCACAGGTTCTTCTTCGGTCAATTTCTCAGATTAGGAGTTGAGTAAACATCAATATGCTCAAGGTAATGCACCCTACTTTGCATAGTAAACGATACTGGGCCATTTTGATTGCAAAACATCTTTGATAAACTGAAGATGATGCCACAACCCATCTTTAGTTTATAGATTGCGGAGAGATTGGCCAATCTAAAAAAGAAAAGATGGATGCCAAGGTGAACAGTGGTGTGATGTCTGCAGCTGGGACATTGAAAAGTTTGTGTAAGTTCTTCTGGCTTTATCTCAAATATTAATTTCTTTGTACACGTGCGCTTATGTAGAAACATCAAATGTATTAGATATCTTCTAGAAAATCACGTGTTGATGACATTTCAGCAAAGAAGTGTGTAATTTCCTTCTCAATCTACATTACTACTTATGCTATTTTGGTGCAATGCTATGTCTGATATCTTATGACAGTCCTTGTAGATTTTATGCTGATGTAAATATTGTACTAAACTCATCTTTACGATTAAATACGGAGTTGCTAAGGGTCCTATAGGTTGGAGAGACTAGTATCCTATTTTGTCAAGATAGTAACTTCTTGTTCTAAAGTTTACTCTATTACTCGTGTTCTAAAATTTACCTTGTTTTACTAAATTATGTTGTTACTAAATTTTTGCACTGTTGTACTAAAATTTGCCTTGCTACTGTTGTACTAAAATCTAACCATTGAGTAGGAAGGAAGAGATTAAGGAGCAAAATAATGAGGAAGGAGCGCTCAGAAGAATTTACTAAAAATCCACTTAAGGTGTGATCTTCACGTAACTCACAAATCATAATCAGATATTCATGATAATTGCACCAGACACATGACATCCATTCGTATAACTGTATAAGTATATTGTACTTGATGCTATTATTGTTCCTTCTTAACATGATGCTTATATTTTTTCCTTTTTAAATTGATGCTTATATTGTTTCTTTGAGCATAAAGTATTTTTAAATTCTTGAAACCTTGCATCTATTTGTTCAGGAGAACTGCAGATCTTTCTATGAAAATGAAGGTTGTGTTGTATGCAGTACATGTTTTTTTAAAGGAAGTACCTGATATCTTACATTCTATGTTTGCTTCAAGTTTACTTGAACTCAATTGACATCTAGCAGATTTCTTCATAAGAAAACAAGGATCAAAAGTGTGTATGTAGGATATTGCTCCACTTTTCCGTCTGCAATGTTACTAATGTGATAGCCTTCAACATTTGTATGTTGCTCCTCTACATTTTTGTGCTCTGTTAACCTGATTTTCTATATCGTAAATTACTCATCTCATTATTTGTTTTTGTAGATTGCTGAGATAAATGGAGGATGCATGCATGGCTCAGATGTTGATTGCAAGGCATAGAATGGGGATAATTAGAATGTCATTCTCAGGAAAATGTTTGAAACATTATAGTTGATTGGAAGGTCGAGAATTTTGCTACTAGTAGATAGCTCACATCTTGTAATGTTTGGATCGTGCTCAGTGTAATGCAAACATAGTTGATTTAATATATGAGATCTTTCCGTTTATTGTACTATGCCTCCTATACACTATGTATTGAACTAATAATTGTGGATGGCAATGTATAAAATATCATCAATTATTCATGCTATGTACCGAAGCCTCTAGTCGTTGCAATGATGGTAGCCACCAACGCATATGAAGTGTTGTAAGACTATAACTCTATATGTTGCTACCTTACAACGCTTCTACATGGCGTTTACCAACGCATGTATATACGTTGTAGTAGACCCTAGCAACGCCACCAACGACAACGCATAATAATCCGTTGGTGTAGGCCTTAGCAACGCATATATGGACATACGACAACGCATTGATGCGTTGCTGTTGGGGGGTTCTTGTTGTAGTGAGTCCATCCTCCCCAAGGCACCTCGGAGGTGCCTTCCCCCTTGAGGACTCTTCCCTCCCCAAGTTTCCTTGGCGCATGGGCCTCTTGGGGCTGGTGCCCTTGGCCCATATAGGCCAAGGCGCACCCCCCTACAGCCCATGTGGCCCCCCGGGGCAGGTGGACCCCCCCGGTGGACCCCCGGAACCCTTTTGGCACTCCCGGTACAATACCGATAAAGTGCGAAACTTTTCCGGCGACCAAAATAGGACTTCCCATATATAAATCTTTACCTCCGGACCATTCCGGAACTCCTCGTGACGTCCGGGATCTCATCCGGGACTCCGAACAACATTCGGTAACCACATACAAACTTCCTTTATAACCCTAGCGTCATCGAACCTTAAGTGTGTAGACCCTACGGGTTCGGGAGACACGTAGACATGACCGAGACGTTCTCCAGTCAATAACCAATAGCGGGATCTGGATACCCATATTGGCTCCCACATGTTCCACGATGATCTCATCGGATGAACCACGATGTCAAGGACTCAATCGATCCCGTATACAATTCCCTTTGTCTAGCGGTATTGTACTTGCCCGAGATTCGATCGTCGGTATACCGATACCTTGTTCAATCTCGTTACCGGCAAGTCTCTTTACTCGTTCCGTAACACATCATCCCGTGATCAACCCCTTGGTCACATTGTGCACATTATGATGATGTCCTACCGAGTGGGCCCAGAGATACCTCTCCGTTTACACGGAGTGACAAATCCCAGTCTCGATTCGTGCCAACCCAACAGACACTTTCGGAGATACTCGTAATGCACCTTTATAGTCACCCGATTACGTTGTGGCGTTTGGTACACCCAAAGCATTCCTACGGTATCCGGGAGTTGCACAATCTCATGGTCTAAGGAAATGATACTTGACATTAGAAAAGCTTTAGCATACGAACTACGATCTTTGTGCTAGGCTTAGGATTGGGTCTTGTCCATCACATCATTCTCCTAATGATGTGATCCCGTTATCAATGACATCCAATGTCCATGGTTAGGAAACCGTAACCATCTATTGATCAACGAGCTAGTCAACTAGAGGCTTACTAGGGACATGGTGTTGTCTATGTACCCACACATGTATTGAGTTTCCTATCAATACAATTATAGCATGGATAATAAACGATTATCATGAACACGGAAATATAATAATAACTAATTTATTATTGCCTCTAGGGCATATTTCCAACAGCCGTCACCGTCCGCCGCCCACGAGCGCGCCCGGTCGCGCCTGCCCCACGACCCGCCCCCACCATCGCCGTCGTTGCCGGCCACGCCCTGCCCCGCGCCCGCGCCCCACCGTGGTGGTCGCCCGCCGACGCCCTCGCCGCCCCCGCCGTCGCCCTCGCCGGCCGCCCCCGATGTGAGCCGCCGCCGTCAGGGCTCTGTGTTCAGTGCTTTTTTTCATATATACATGTGTATTTTTTTCATTGCATTTGTTTCATATATATATAATGTATATATGTATGTGGTAGCTATATGATGAATGGATGTGGCTATGTATGTATGAATATAATGTTCATAGCATTTTTTGTTTATATATGTTTTTTCATATATGTATTAATTTTTATTTAGGTTGTTAGTAGATATCGATTTTAGGTTAGTGCATTTTAGGTTAGTGTAGAGGAAAAAGTAAAATAAGGAAAAGGAAGAAAAGAGGAAGAAGGAAGAAGGAAGAAGAAGAAGAAAAAGAAGGAGAGGAAAAAGGAAAATAAGAAGAGGAAGAAAGGAGAAGAAGAGGAGAGAAAGAAGAGGAGAGAAAGAAGAGGAGAAATAAATAAGAAGAGGAAAAAAGAAGAAAAAGAAGAGGAGAAGAAGAAAGGAATAGAGGAGAAGAAGAAAAAAATAGAAAATATTCTATTTTTTTTTCTTCGATCTTCTCCTCTGTCGTCGTTGATATACCCCTACCGATAACTTTAACACGAGGGGGGGGGTCGATATACCCCCTCCCCGGTAATATTATTTTTCCATGTACGTATGTCGTGTCGATATAAACTCCCGATAACTTCAACACATGGGGGGGGGGGTCGATATACCCCCTCCCCGATAATATTATTTTTCCATGTACGTATGTCGTCATTGTCGATATAAACCCCTCCCGATAACTTCAACACGTGGGGGGGGGGGGTTGATATACCCCCTCCCGATAACTTCAACACGTGGGGGGGGTCGATATACCCCCTCCCCAATAACATTTATTTTCCCGTGTATGTATCTCGTCGTTGTCGATATTACCCCCTTGAAGCATTGTCGAGGCCACCCCAAACCCTAGAGAAGCAGCGTCGAGGCCACTAATTAATATGATTCCTTCGTGATTAGCTAGCTAGTTCTACGTTTGCCACTAATATATCCATATCTGTCATATTTGAATAATAATTGCCATGTTGTAAATATTTGTAGAAACTATGGACACCCCCCGAGACGAAGCAACATAAGCGATGTTGGGGGAGATAATCGCAGAAGGAAGTGATGCCGTCTTATCGTTTTTGAACGACACCAATGGTCTGGAAGGACAGTGTGAAGAAGCAGGCTATGTATATGATGGCTCCTTTGACCCAATGCCGGTACAAGAAGGAGACCATGAGGACGGCTCCGGTGACCCAATGACGGTGCAAGAAGGAGACCGTGATGACGACTCCGGTGACTGAACCGAGTCCGCCATATATATATTAGTTAAGCATGTGCTGACTAGCTATTTGATGCATTCATTGTTTTGGTATATGTACACATATTAATTAACTCTCGTCTTTCTTCTTTTTTCTAGCCCTCCGGATAGAGCACAACTTCGGTAAGGAGACGAGGCCCGAAGAAAAAGTTGAGCTCGGATGAAAGGTATGAGATCACAGCAATCGCACGCGACGACGAACCAATTGAACACATCCGGACAAAGGACACATTTGCTGCTCAGTGCGGGGTTCTTGTTAGGGACAGGATCCCGATCAGCATCCACCAATGGTATAAGCCTAAGGAGTAAGACCCTGAGGTGTCTTATGTCAATGATATGCAGAAAGATGATCTTTGGACTGAGCTGAAGGCAAATTTCACCCTACCGCCAGAGGAGGATCCGGAGAAGCCAGTTAAAGAGCAATTAATCAAGTCTTGTGCTCTTAAGAAGATGGCAGGCCTATTCAGGAGGTGGAGGAAAGAGCTGAACATGTTTGTCGACAAAGAAGAGACACCAAAATTCATCGGCAAATATGAGAAGATCAGAGATCACTGGCCCGCATTTGTGGCCCACAAGACATCGGAAAAGAGTCAGAAGATGTCGGCGACAAACAAGCAAAATGCTGCGAAGAAGAAGTTTCACCATCGCACGGGTCGTGGCTACCTCAAAGCCCGACCTAAGTGGTCCAAGGCTGAGAATGATCTGCTTGATAAAGGGATCGAACCAGAGACAATGAACTGGCCAGACCATTGCCGGACTTGGTTCTTCGGGGCTGGCGGAACCTTGGACCCTGTATCAGGGAAGTGCCGTTGGACGGACGAGCAATTGAAAATACCAGTCAACAGTGCAGCAAGGGACGTTCGTTCCAGACAGGGAGAAGGACGAGCTCACAATGGCCCTCGGGAATCCTGAGCACCCTGGACGGACACGAGGCACGCCAGGCTCCATTCTGTGGAAGGTTGGTTTTCCGGACGCAGGGGTTACAAAACCCAGGAGAGGAGGAAGAAAGTTGAGCATAGCCAACTGCAGGCGCTGCACGCAAGGGTACAAGGGCTAGAGGAATGAGAAGCAGATCGCAGCAAACGACCTGCCAAAGCTTCCCCCGAAGCTACCCCGCCATCTCAGCGGAGAAGCAGCGTGGCTTCCATCGAGCTGGTTCAGCCGGAGCATGTCTTGACGGCTCCTGCTATCTACCTCAAGGATTTTATCACGGAGGCTCAAAATTGCCACCTTATGACGCAATGGCAGAACTTAAAAGTCAAGGCGGCTGTCGGCCAAGTTCGACCTTCTGAACCCGGCGCAACTTTTCACTGTCGTCCGATTCCAGAAGGATATGCTAGGGTGACGGTGGACGAAATAACGGAGGGATTTGAGGACCTCCAGCTTGACCACCCTATCGGTGAAGGGGAGACTCGGCTGGGTTCTGCTCTAAAGACTCCATGCCTATGGCGGAAGGAGTTCATCAAGCTTCCGAACTGGACGCCTCCTCATCCTCCTCCTCCGGTGAGTCAGGGCACTCCGCCTCCTCCACCGCCTCCTCCTCCGGCGAGTGACGGTCAGGGCACTCAGCCTCCTTCTCCGGCGCGTGACGGCACTCCGCCTCCTTCTCCGCCTGCGCCGACGCGCCCGAGCAGCCAGCAGCCTCCTCCTTCTCCGCCTCGCCAGCAAGGGCGGAAGAGACCCGCCGCCGCCCCGGCTGCTCCGGTGCGTCGTAGTCCTTCTCCTCCGCCTCGTAAGCAAGCACGAAAGAGGATAGACGCCGCAACCGCTCCGTCTGCTCCGGCGTCTAGCAAGACAAGCCAGAGGCGGAGGCAATCTGAATCTGGTCCTTCTCTCAAGCCTCTAGAGAAGTTACCGTACGATAGGACCAAGGAGGAAAATGCGAAGATCGTGCGGGCCGAAGTGGATGACTTCTTTGAAGGGTTGAAAGCAAAGAGACATCCACCTCCGGAGGAGAAGGTAGATCCGGTGAAAGCAAAGCGCACTATCGATGCCCTGAGGAAACCACCAAAGTATCCGTCGAGAACCAACTATGAGCGACATTACGAGCAGACATATCTCGGCCGGAGCGGTCGGGAATCTTGTCAGACATCAAAGGTCAAAAGAACGAGCAGTTGCAAAAAAATTGCCCAGCTCGGCGAACAAGCAAATCAATCGTGCCCCCCGCTCAATGTGTCTAGCAGCGACATCGTCGCTAATGCTCCGGGGACGGTGGCCGGTTATGGCAATCTTGCAGATTACCTGCCTGACGATCAACTTCCTGATTTCATGAAGGTGGACGAACACATATACGAGTAGGGGAAGCCTCTCGTCAAAGATGAAAAATCTCTAACAACGATGATGCGAAGATTCCATAATTGGTACATGAAAACCTGCAGAGAGTCTGGGGGACGAATACTTTGTATCTGAACATTAAAAAGGAGCACGACCTCGTTGGAACTGATCTGTTGCCTGTTTCATTTGAGGAGTTCTTCGAGTTCTTCAATCAAAAGGCCCTCGATAAATTAACGGTCTTTTGCTACTGTCTGTAAGTACTATTTCTGACATTAAGTCTCTATATATAGCTCAGCTCTTTCATTGCATGTATTATAATTAATTATCCTCACTATATTATACAGATTGAAGATCGTCGAGTGCAGAAAACAAGAAATATATGATATTGGGTTCATTAACACAAATATCATAGATGAAATTCAGGTTAAAAAGCACGCCGAAGAGGCCAAGGCCAACTTGCTACAATCGTTGATCAAAAATCAAAACAAAGATACCATACTCTTTCCTTACAACTTCGAGTGAGTGTTACTGTCGTGTGCATATTCGGTTTCCCTTATTACTCGAGCGAGGTTATAGTAATGTAATTGATGAGTATGCATGCGTGCGCAACTTCCACTATGTTCTTCTGGAGATTAAGCTTGAGCGGGGACTAGTAACCGTCTTAGACTCGAGACGAAAAGATCCCGAAACCTATGCGGACATGACTAAAATGCTCAACAAGTAAGTTTAATCGATCATTATCGCACCATATCGGCAACTTTTTGTTCATTTCCTGATATCTCAAGTAATAATAATTATTTTTTTTGTCTTGCAGGGTTTGGAAACAGTTCACCGTAGAAGCTCCGGGACTGCCGAAGGAGCTGCGATATACATACCCGAAAGTAAGTACTACTGGCTAGCTAGTTGCGCGCATCTCCCGTTGATTCTATAGCTATACTTTCATTAATGCCATTTATAATGCTTCATTATCAGTTTACTTGACCTCTATTTCTCGTAAAGTGCTTGTGGCAGGAACAAGGGAATAATTTCTGTGGATACTACGTGTGTGAGTTCAGCTACAACGCGACTTTGAAAAATAAGCGGGGCTACTCTAAAAGATAATATGAAGTGCGTAAGCAATAATATTCATAATTTCATTTTATTACACCATCATTTCTGTTGAATTTCATTCATATATATGTATTAATTAACCCCCTCTTCAAATTAGACGTGGCAGATGCGGAATGAACTCCTAGAACAAGATCGCATGAAAGCAACTCAAGAGGATTGGCGGGATTCTTTCTTGACCACGTCATCAATAAAGCCAGAGAATACCGTGTGGAAGTTGATTTCAATTGCTAGCGGATTGTAAGAGATCTTACATATTGTATATGTATGTAGCCAGTAGCGTCGGATAGATAATACAAAAACTTTTGTTCGACCAATTTCTCGGAGAAGGAGAGGTCGATCGATCACTTCTCTCAGTATGCATGACGAACTTCTGTACTTAATGGTTCCCTTCATTTTCTTACTCGCTAGCGTGTCGAGGGCCTCTCTATGTATAGTACGTAGCGTCGACCAAGCACGGACATAAGAGAGGACACTTCTCTCTATTAATTAGCTAGCTAACACAATATATGAAACACCTAAATTAACCCCCAAAACCCCCAAACCCCCTTCAAAAAAACATAAACCCCATTCACTGAAATGTCGACGCGTGGATATTTTTGGTCCCGGTTGGTGCCACCAATCAGACCAAAGGCTCCTCCTGCCTGGGCTCGGGCGCACCGCCACGTGGAGGTTTGATCTGTCCCGGTTCATGTTAGAACCGGGACTAAAGGTCTAGGACATTAGTAACAACCCTTTAGTCCCGGTTCAAGAACCGGGACAAAAGGCCCTCACCAATCGGGACTAATAGGGGTTTTTCTACTAGTGAATAGTTTTAAACTTTTAATTACAGAAGTTTGCAAGTGCAACACACAATAAAATCTTGGCAAGAAATTTTCTCCGCCCCTTCTAAATATACGTGAACAAAGTAAGCTACTATTCTTCTTTTAAATTAGACCAATGCTCCCTTGATCAATTGAAATTTCATAAAATTTGATACAATGAATAACTATTGAGGGAACATAAAAGGACTTATTACATATCTTTTCGAAATATAAAATGTATATCTTCGTCAAAGTCTTCCATGTTGTAATTCAGCTTCATGTGCATATAATTCCTAATGTTAGCAATAATGGACATTAAGATATGGCCAATCCAAACATCAAGAAATGACAAAGTGGAGTAGAGATAACACAACCAAAAGTGTTGATGGCGTCTTAATTCGAAATATGAAATTAAAATGTCATGTAAATTTAAATTAGCATAGCTCACACGCAGCAAAATTTAAGGTGCCTGTGCAAAATATGTGGATGGCAACAGAAGTAACACAAAAGGATAGATTCCGCAAAATCTGCTCCTTGTAGCTTCGTTGAGGATGGGGACGGCAAGGATCCACGTGCTAGATGTTGGATCTGTGCTCGGGTGGCCGGACCATTGCCGGGGAGGACGTGCATCAGCCGGAGGGGCAAGCGGGATAGGGGAACATGTACATGTTTCCATACATTCAGTTCAGTCTGTTTGTAGCAAGTGCAGTTCATTCTGTTCAGAGTTAAACATGGAAGGCATGTGCATTTGGAACAAGACCTTCCTTAATAACAGTGTTCATCAATTAAAGGAGTAAATTGCAAAAAACCACCACATTGAAGGCAAGCATTGCGAAAACCACTACAATACATTTTTTTTTTAAAAAAACACGTGTCTATGGTAATCTTTTTGCAGAAAACACTGATCGGCGGATCGGGCTCAGTTAAGCTTGTTTATGACAGGTGGGGCTGTTTTTTGCCTACGTGGTGTTACATTTTGTGCCAGATCAATTGTAATCTAAATTTACAAACTAGTCCTTGGATTTTACACAAACATCCCGGAAACAAAAAGCAAAAACGCAATCAGCCCCATGTGCATCCCTCTCCGCTGGTTGGGGCGGTCAACGCTGGTGGCGCTGCCGTCTAGGCCCTTCACCCATGCCGCCCAGGCCCTCTCCGCCGGAGCGCAAGGCCCTCTGCCTCGACCACGGCGTGCCCCAGGGCCTGGACCAAATTCTGCAGCGGCAGCACCAGCCGTGCATGGCTCCCTGGCCGCCGGCCCGACCCTTCGGCGGGCGCCCCGATTATGGCGACAACGGAGCGACCTGCGCGTGCTAGGGCTCACCCTGGTCGTCGCCGAGATCCAAATCAGCCTCGCCCCTGTCGGTCCAAATCGGGCTCGAGCCAACACCAAACAGAGAGAAGAGGAGCTCCTCGACCTCGTCGCCGGCGAGTTTCATACGCCGCCCCAAGCCTCCATGGGCGCGGCCCCAACCAGCGACAAGACCGGCCGCCGGCTACGGCGGCGACGGCATGTGCTTCGGTGGTGCTGCTACTTGCGGCGGCGCACGGGATGAGGAGCTCCTCTTCTCGGGTGGCTGGACAAAGTCCAAGGACACGGGGAAGAATGTTGGGGGTGTTTTTGCATTTTGACCTATCTAGCGCTGTCTTTGGCAAAACGTTATGCCACGTCAGCGAAAAGCAGGACCCACCTGTCATAAACATGCTTAAATGAGGCTTATCCACCGATCAATGTTTTCTGCAAAAAGATTACCGGTGTTTTTTGTAAAAAAAAATATATTGTAGTGGTTTTCGCAATGCTTGCCTTTAATGTGATGGTTTTTTGCAATTTACTCTCAATTAAAGCATGCGTTTGAAACAAAAACTAAATAAGAAACATCTACCAAAGTTAGATCAGTGAATCCACTAAGTCCTAAAATCATGCAAAGCACTATCACCAACAGACGGTAACATTTCGATGCCAGAGTACCGTAAAGTGTGAATTGTTTATATGAACATAAAGTGCAAACAGATTTGCAGTTGTTTTATCTCAAAGTCATGCCATTCTTCAATCTGTATGTGCGGGCTCGTGGTTGGCCGTACCTGCACATAAGGTGACCTATAACCAATACGCCTCGAGTGCAACTCAGCAAGCAAGTGCATGCATCTCGTACATATGCAGACATCACATAAACAGAGTGCAAGGCCGTGATTTGCAAACTGTAGTCGCTAGTTAGCAGGTAGCAGCATGCACGAAGAAGCTAGCTAGCTTGTGCTCTAGTCTTCGGTTCCTATTTTCATAATGGTAACAAAATGCATCAATTTCAGGGTTCAAATCAACACAAACAGCAGAATATTCAATGGAGACAAACACTCCAATCCACCCTGATATCCCCTAGATATGAACCAACGATCCATCAAACGTAGGTTAATTTAACAGGTATGAGACGTTACTCTAGATCTATTACCTGCTTGGCCTTGGATTCAGCTTGTAAGATCTCCAGCACCTCCCTGTCAGGGTTGACCCGTACTGCGCTTACACATTCATCTCCATGAACTCCAGCTGAGGGATCAGAGCTTCACTTGCAGGTAAAACCACATACAACAGTGTCATTTGCAACTTTGCGAAACAGAAAAGAGAAGAATTCGATGTCTTGATATATACGTGTACGGTGCTGTTCCAGAGGCCCTTGTGATGGCGTCTGCTCCCGCCTTGGGGAGGACGCCATGCGTGCCCTTTGGAGAACGGAAGGACCTCCGTCGCAGCACCGGCAAGCGGCGCCTGAGCTCTCTTGGCCGGCATAAGGAGGCGGTGCGACGAATGGCGCCCTCCGGCGTGGCTGCCAGCGGACACGGCCACTCCCGCGGCAGTTGATCCTCATACACGGCCACGGCATCTCCCGACAGGCGGCGCTACATGCCCCAATGGTGCCCTTCGGCGCGAAGTAGCGGCCGACCCGGCATGACGTCCTGGCGGTGGAGGCGTTTTACCAAGACAGATCGTATCGAGATCGAGGGGACGTGATTTGAGTGGGATTAGTTTTCGGGGGAAGAACACGCGTGGTGCGTGCGTGCATTGGATTAGTGGCTAGTTAGCGCGAGGCAACGGTTTTGATTTTTGTGTTTTCCTTTGAAAGAGGCAGTAGAGGATATCGGCCAGGCTAATGGCATGGTGGGTAATTAAAGCATAAAACACGTTTAGTATGTTGGAGCAACGTAGACCGTCAGATCACACGATTTGATGGATAGGATGAATTGGTTCTCCGCCCTTTTGAGCTTTTATAGGGGTAGTAGATGTCTATTTTTAAAAGTTTTTATATATTAGAATTCGCGCCGACAAGACCTTCAAAACAAGATCAATCTAGGATATATTTCAACTACTTTTTATTTTGTATATTTCAATTATCTTTGAAATCACTTTCAGAAAACATAAGATTATTTCGGTATTTCACAAAAGTGATTTTGACTATTTCACTAATTTCCAAAAAAAATATATGATTTCACTCGTTAAAAAAACTAATTTCAATCATTTGAAACACTGGTTTCACTTACTTAAGAATATATATTTCACTCATATTCAAGAACAAGTTCACTAATTTCACAAAAATGATTTCACTCATTTAAAAGAACTAATTTCACTCGTTCTTAAACACTAGTGAAATATGAAATTACTTCTCTGAAATATATGAAACTGCTATTTCATATATTTGTAACTTGTTATTTCGGTGAGATATGTATTGAAATATATGAAATTACTTCCCTGAAATATATTTCAATGTGGTGTTGCAAGTTGTGAAACTAAGTTCTGTGAAAATATATGAAATTACTTCTTTGAAATATATGAAACTGCTTTTTGTTATACCTGTAACTTGTTATTTCAGTGAGATATGTATTGAAATATATGAAATTACTTCCCTCAGAAATATGTAATTACTTCCCTGAAATATATTTCAATGTGGTGTTGCAAGTTGTTAAACTAATTTAACTGTAATGGTTTGTGCAAGATATGTGAAATTTCTATTTCAATGTGGTGAAACTAGATAATTTTTGAAAGAGTTAGATATGATTTCAGTTAGATACGAATTGAAATAGCTACGTGAAGATGAGCTGTGGACAAAAAAAAATGTGAAACTGACATTAAAATTGAAATTATAGTTTAAAAGGTACGACTTAATGAAATTATCAAATAAACGGTAAATGTAGGGATTTGTGGAGATAGATAGGAGATAGAGTGAGTTTATTCCGTGCATGCACATGCATTTTTTATGGTCCACACATACCTATGTCTGACAAAAGGCAATCAATAGTACGCATGTGGAGAAAAAGTTGTCAGAGGAAGAAAGAGAGATACGAAATTGTGTGAAGCTGAATACATGCATATACTTATGAGGTGATGGGACCGACGCACACATCTGAAAGCAAATCAACCGTGGATGTTCCACCGGTACCAATTCGCAGCGCCACACGCACGGGTCATCCTTCGCGGGCGCTTCATCGAGCCATTGTTGTCGCTCGCTCCATCCGCCTGCCACCGCGACCCTACGCTGGTTCGGGGACTTCCCCGTCCTCCCTCTGCCCCGGCCGCCGACGAGGACCTACCTCGGGGTCCAGCAGGGACGGTGGGGGACGTGGGTGGCAGAAATCACGGATTGGGAGACCCACACCTGGCGGTGGCTCGGGAGCTTCCATACGCCCGAACTCATGGCCATGGAGTACGACCGCTGGCAGGTCCGCTACCATGGACCGGTGGCCCGACTCAACTTCCCCTCCAGCACGGCTCTGGTCCACCTCGTCACGGCGGAGCCGGGGATGGTGAGCTCGGCTATGGCGCGGGAGGACCGCGAGGCGAGGGAGCGCCTCGAGGCCGAGGCCCCCAATGGGGCCTATATGCAAGAGCTTCGCCGGCAGCACCAGGAGCTCGTGGAGGCGGAGCGGATGATCTTTGCCAACGCCGGTGGCTAGATTATTGTTATCTCCTCCGACGAGGTCGAAGGCAGCGAGGACGGCGGTGCGAAGGGCGGCGAGGATGAGGAGATCAATGTCGACGAGTGGAGGAGTGTCTTCCCCAGCGACGAAGACGACGGCACCAGCACGGACCCAAATCGCGGCACACCGTACCGAAGATGAAGGATTGGATCAACCTCACATTCGATCGTAAGTACTATAGTTAAGCTTAGTTTAGTTTAAATTTGTGTTTTATGTTTGGTTCTGCAAAACTATCTACGTCTATGTTTGAATGCGGTGAATGCGGTTCAAATTGCTTTGAATTTGATCAAATTGAAATTTACTCCGTTAAGTTTAGGGAATCGGCTAGAAACGGCAAAAGAATAGTAGAGTATACCAGTATATATACTCTACTAAGGGTTTTACTTTATTAACTTGTAGGGGACTGGCTGGAATGCACTTAGCTGATTGTGCGATTTTGTTTTCAGATATTTTTATTTCCTGGAGCGTTTAGCCGTTTCTGCGTTTTGTTGTCCTTTTGTATCCCTGTCCTGTTCTAGTTTGTCTTCTTGCTTTCTCCTATCTATATTATTGTTTTCATTATTTTTTGGAATGTATTTAAAATTCAAAGCATTAAAAAAAAGAAAATCAGGAAAATCATGAAAGCTATTTAAAATGCATGAACAATGTTTTAATCTGTGAACTCTTTAAAAATTCATGAACATCCTCTAAAGTTTTGGGAACATTGTTTAATACTCCCTCCGTCCCGTGTAAAAAAAACACTCTTATATTATGGGACAAAGGGAGTATGTACTACTCCCCCGTCCTAAAATATAAGAACGTTTTTAACACTAGCATAGTATCAAAAGCGTTCTTATATTTTGGGACGGAGGGAGTACTTGTTTTAGAGAAATTGTTTTTGAGAAAATTTATCTTTTTTGTCGAGATATTCGAGAGAATTTACAAAAAAAAAACTGGCTCAACCCGGAATGGGCCCATGTGTGCGCCTAGGCAGGCTATACCTCGGAATGGGCCGAACCGACTGCAGAGAACCGAATTTCAGGCGCCTGAAGAAGAATAGCAGCAGACGCGCAACAAAAAAAAACGAGGGGAAGCAGAGGAGGGGCTGAGCGCCGCCGGCCACATCAACATTTCGGCGGCCACACCAAGATTTCGGCGACCACGGGAGGGGCGGCGCGTCTCCACTGCCATCTTTCTAGCCATACGGGCGGCCCGGCAACTCAAGCAGTCCACGGGCGCGTGGAGCACGAGAGCGGCGGCGACGACTCCGGCGACCACGGCGCGGCAACTCCGGTGAGGCGCTGACCCCTATTTTCCTTTCATTCCCGATTTCACTCTTGATTCGGCCCCCCTACCCCAACCCTAGTTCCATTGAGGCTCTCTTGTGGAGCAGTGCGCTCGTCATGGTGGCTCTGCTCCTTCCGACTCGGGCTCTAGCTAGGAACTCTGCCATTGCCTATCTGCAATCCGAGCCCGGCTGGGAGTCAGCCTACTTCATCTTCATAAATAAGAGGAGGGAGGGATTCGAAGCCCTCTCACATCCTAGATCTGGATTCCAGTCACATTGTGTCCTTGCCCCTTCCGTTGGCAACCTCGTAACTATCAGAATCAAAAAATCAATCTTTAGATCCAGTTAGAAGAACATGTCCAAGCGTCAGCACTCGCACCTCGACGGCGACCGCACCGGAAAAAGGCCGCGGCGTGCGCCCAAGAAGCACCTCTACCTGGTGCTGGATGATTGGGACACGGGCTTCAGCATCTACAAGGTTGATGCCGACACTTTGCAAGATACCTGCACCAGCGACGTGCAGTTTGGGTTCCCTGACCCTCCCGTCCTCCGGTTTCCCGTCCCAGTACGCCATCTTGGCATGAGCTTCACGGCCTTTGGTAACAGCATCTTCATCGCCACCAACCCACACTGTCCACAGACTCCCATCCTCGTATATGATACCGAGATAGCGGGAATCACAATCGGGCCAAGCCTACCACGTTCACTGCTTGGTGGCATTGACATCTCTGTGGCCGCCGGTGGTGATACGTTGTATGCATTGACATCTCGCCATGACGGTGAGCAGCACTCTTTGAGGCCATGTCATGGGCAGCCACGGGAAGCGATGAGCTTGACGATCCACGGCCAGCCATGGACTGGTCCTGGAAAAGTGTGCCGTCGCCACCGCCATTTGCCATGGATGATATAATTTCCTCTTACGCGCTGCACCCGGACGGGCACACCATATTCATGTCTGCACACGACAGTCTTTATCAACATGTTCCGAAGGGCACCTTCTCATTCGACACCAAGCGTTCTGAGTGGAGGTGGCATGGGGAATGGGCTCTGCCTTTCCAAGGGCAAGGCTACTACGACAGCGAGCTAGACGCATGGGTCGGGCTCCGTAAAGACGGGTACATTTGTGCCTGTGAAGTCGCCTCCCGCAGCCGCGAAAGTGCTGTGCAGCCATATTGTAAGATTGCGAAGGAGAAGTTGTTCCTCAAAGTCCCGGAGCGGCGGATGGCAGCAACAAGGGCCACTCTCGCGTACATGGGCAACAGCAACTTTTGCCTTGTGGATTGTGTGCAGCGCGAGGGAGTGGAGCCTACATGCATCGTCGATTGTTGCGTGCTCCATATGACCACGTTTGGGCTTAAGTATGATCACAGGGGAGAGCTGCAAATCACGCGCCACTGCTCTAGCTCTTGTGTAGTGTCTAAGCATATCCTGTCCTTTTCTCCTCTAGTGTTCTGGATGTAAGAAGTGCTTTGCTTGTTTTATGCAAGCCCTGCCGTGTAATCTCGATGTAAGCTGCTGTGATATGTGGCACTACCGCGAAGAGAAATAAAAAGAGAAGTGTTTATTCAAAAAATTCCCTCCAAATATTAGATATATAGTCATGTATCTAATTGCCATGATCACTCTTTCGCAATTAAGAGTCTAAGATCCCCATGTCTAGTCACTATATCTTATCTTATGATTAGTGGCAGGGAAGTGTCTAGTCATCTCTTCTCAGGTATAGTCATCAGAAAAATGATGGCAGGGAAGCAGGATTAATGGCATGGATAGATTGGTAGAATAAAACCTTGAACGCAATACCTGTGTTATACATAACTGACATGTTTTCTCAAGATCCTCATGTACTACCTTAGATGTTCATGCATAAGGAATTTGGATTGGATGGAACCCAAGCTTTCCAATATTGTTGCAGATCTCTTTTCGGTATAAAGCCCGAAATTGCCAGCGGATGGCCAGTGAGCTAAAAAACGAAAGAATGGGTCATACGCTCTCCTCTTACAGATAGGATGAACAAAGAACAAAACGCAGTAAGAAACGGCATAGTGTCGGCTGTCAAGTTGTTTGCATGACATAGCAGATTGATTTAAATGCAGTAACAACTTAACAATGGCCTTGGCAATAAGTTATTTCCGAGGAACAGTTGACCAGGAACCATCCTTTCTTGCAACTTACAACCTTTTTTTTTATTAACCCATGAGATAGAACCACACACCAAAAGTTATAACAGCATCCACCTCCAGGTTAGAAATAGCTTCATCCAGAATGTCAGCCCGTCAAGTAAGAGGGTGGAGATGTGGTAGTTTAACACCTATGGTTTTGATTGCAGATCTGAACCCTAGAGCATCTGAGCATTTGGGAAGGGCATTTTAACTCTTTCTCATTTCTGGTAAGGGCAGCACACAGAGATCAGGCAGCAATTTGAGATGGTTGTTCCACGGCTGGTACAGATCATCCTCTTTCCTTATCTTCTCTTTCATATTCTCATTTTCACATTTCTGCTTGTTTGCTGGTTTATTTTCTTTTCAAAAAATTCGGTGGTCAATGGCAGGTTTGGCCTCAATCATGAAGAGTTGAAGACCAATCCTTCCAGTGCGGATTTATTTTTCTTTTGAAGCTTACGGCCGTGTTGATGGATCATATAGAAGGTTCAGTGTGAAGTTTTTAAATTTGTTCAGCACAAGTGTGCATCCATACACACACACATACATAGTTCATAGCGTTTCTTTATTGTGTTATTGTTACCATTTACTTGTTGGATTATGGATGGGCTTAGGCCCATATAAGACACTAATCCCTGGTTAATCTTGAGGCCCATGTATGAGATGGCACGTTGTGGGAAGTTTAGTCCCACCTTGCTAGTTGAGGAGACTTGAGACCCCTTTATAAGGGCTGCTCTACCACTTGCCATTGGAAGCTTGGGAAGAGGAGTGGTACACGCGCGCTCCTCCTCCTCCGCCGCCTCGCCACGCCTCATCACGACGTGAGCGTGCCGCGGGTTGCGGGAATGAGCCAAGCCGAAGCTTATTTTTGCCGCTCAGGAACGAATTAACTAATCAGGGATTAATTAACGAGTCGCTAATAGATGGGCCACTATCCGAGACATCAGACTTTGGGCTGACTTGCCTTGCCGGGATTCGTCGACTCCCTTGCCGGGAGTGCGACCCATGTCGGGACTTGCGTTGCCGGGATTCGTCGACTCCCTTGCCGGGAGTGCGACCCTTTTCGGGAGTGGGCCGACTCGGTCGTGGGCCTCTGCAAGGCCCATGACTTTCTTCCTCACGGACTATATAAGAAGGCTCTGGCCAGTGAAGTAACCTAGTTTGGTTCACTCACTCCCTCTCGCGTGACCTAGCCGTCATCTACTATTCCTCACTCTGTGCTACCTCCGGCGATCCCATCCCGACGACCGCGTGCACGGTTGGCCGGGAGAGCAGGTGCCTCCGGAACCCTGTCGTTCGAGATCCTGCCCGGGAGAACGGCAATAAGGTTTTTGGGGAGCGTCTCGACGCGACTGCTCCCGATCCGTCCCTGTCTTCATCCGCCTCTGCTTCCTCTACATCGACTCCATGGTTGACGACGAAGTCGCCAAGAAGAAGGCATTGGCTGATGCCGAGGCTGCTGCTACCGCCGCTGCGTTGGCCTGGCCAACCGGAGGGTATGACTCGTTCATCCCATATTTGCTCGTTCATGTGCTAGCTGTATATATGTTGTTCATAGATGTTTCGGTTCTATGTACTGTACGTGCTCACATGCTTAGGTATCGGTATGAGATGCATACCGTATTTGCCATGCTTATTGTTTACTCATGGATTAGATTAGTCGGAAAAGTGCTAATATTTCCAACAATCCAAAAACCTTATTTTAGGAACTTTTTGACTCATGGCTTCGCCGCTACTCTAAAACCGGAAAAGTTAACTGGAACGCATTTTAAGCGTTGGCAGACGAGGAATACCTTGTGGCTCACAGCAATGAACGTGTTCTGGGTCGGTGGTGTGTCTCCCACGGTAACGATTGCTCCTGAACAGGAGAATGCGTTTAGGGAGGCAACCACCATCTTTGTTGGAGCCGTTCTTACTGTGATCGGAGACAAGCTAGTCGACGCATATATCCATATGCGCGTTGCCAAGAATTTGTGGGATGCGCTCGAAGCTAAGTTTGGCGCAATCGATGCTGGAAGCGAGTTGTATGCTATGGAGCAGTTCCATGATTACAAAATGGTTGATAACCGTTCTGTATTGGACCAGGCCCATGAGATACAATGCATCGCTAAGGAGCTGGAGCTCCTGAAGTGTGAGTTACCGGACAAGTTAAATGGCATGGGTTGCATTATTACAAAACTCCCTCCTGGATGGAGGAACTTTGCTACTTCTCTCAAGCACTTGAGACGTGAATTCTCTGTTGAGGATGTCATCGTTCATCTCAGTGTTGAGCAGAACTCGAGAGCAATGGACTCGCACGTGAAAGGGGCAGAGGGTTCTTCTAGCGTCAATGTGGTGCAGAAGAACTTCCACAAATTCAAGGGAAAGAACTCTGTCCAACAGAATACTACCTTTAAGAAGAAGGGTAAGAAGAAAGACAAAAAGAGAGATGGCTGCTTTACTTGTGGTTCAGATGAACATTGGGCAAACAAGTGCCCAAACAAGTATAAGAAGCCTGCACAGGACTCCAAGTCTGTGAATGTCACTCTAAGCAACAATGATGCGGCATCTGGGTATGTAATATGTTTACCATACTTTCAGTTTGTCAGTCACCGATTGGTTGGTTGACACTGGGGCCAATATTCATGTGTGTGCTGATGTGTCTTTGTTTTCTTCCTACCAGGTCAAACGAGATTGTTCCGTCCTGATAGGGAATTGCTCGCATGCTTCTGTTCATGGTGTTGGCACGATAGATATGAAGTTTAATTCGGGAAAGATCGTGCAACTGAAGAATGTGCAGCATGTCCCCGCCATAAAGAAGAATCTCGTTAGTGGTTCCCTTCTATGTAAAGAAGGGTTTAAGTTAGTGTTTGAGTCTAACAAAGTAGTCGTATCTCGGTATGGACTATTTGTTGGAAAAGGATATGATTGTGGTGGTTTGTTCCGCCTTTCCCTGGAGGATTTCTGTAATAAAGTTGTGAACCAAATTCATTCTAATGTGAACGAATGTGAGGTTTGGCATTCACGTCTTTGTCACATAAATTTCGGTTGTATGACGCGGCTGGCTAAGATGAATCTAATTCCGAGTTTCACTTTAGCCAAAGGCTCTAAGTGCCATGCGTGTGCAAGCAAAGCAACCACGTAAGCCTCACAAGCTGCAAGGAGAGACACCGCACCACTAGAGCTCATACATTCTGATCTCTGTGAGATGAATGGTGTGTTGACTAAAGGTGGAAAGAAATACTTCATGACTCTGATTGATGATTCCACTAGATTCTGTTATGTGTATTTGTTAAACACAAAGGATGAGGCTCTACACTACTTTAAAATCTATAAGGCTGAAGTTGAGAACCAACTTGAGAAGAAAATTTAACGAGTCCGGTCTGATCGTGGTGGAGAGTACTTTTCTAAAGAGTTTGATTTATTCTGTGCGGAACATGGTATTATTCATGAGAGGACGCCTCCCTATTCACCCCAGTCAAATGGGGTCGCCGAATGGAAAAAACACACTCTAACAGATTTGGCTAACACCATGTTAGATACATCGGGTTTATCTAAGGCATGGTGGGGGGACGCTGTATTGACATCATGTCATGTCCTGAATAAAGTTCCCGCGAAGGATAATGAGACTACTCCCTATGAGCAATGGGAAAAGAAAAGAACTACACTCTCTTACTTGCGCACTTGGGGCTGTTTGGCGAAAGTCAATGTGCCGATCCCCAAAAAGCGTAAGCTTGGACCAAAGACCGTGGATCAAGGTCAATTTGGGCTACGCTAAGAATAGCGTTGGCTATAGATTTCTAGTGGTGAAATCTGAGGTACCTGACTAGAAGGTCGGTACAATTATAGAGTCTAAGGATGCTACATTCTTTGAGGATATTTTCCCCATGAGAGATATGCAAAGCAGTTCTAGACTGGAATCGATGAGACTCTGAACCTGCCATTCCGATGGAATATTATGAACACAAAAGTGATGAAAGTTCATCGAGAGGATGACGAGGAAGCTCTGTTAGGAGCAAGAGACAAAGGACTGCAAAGTCTTTTGGTGATGATTTCCTCGTGTACCTCGTGGATGATGACACTCCAGTTCCATTTCGTAAGCTTATGCATCTCAGGATGCTGACTACTGGAAGGATGCGGTCCGTAGCGAGATGGATTCCATCATGGCTAATGGGACATGGGAGATCACCGATCGTCCTTATGGTTGCCAACCATTGGGATGTAAGTGGGTGTTCAAGAGGAAGCTAAGGCCCGATGGTACTGTTGAGAAGTACAAGGCTAGGCTTGTGGCCAAGGGTTATACCCAAAAGGAAGAAGAGGATTTCTTTGATACTTACTCACCTGTAGCTAGGCTGACAACCATTCGAGTGTTACTCGCTTTGGCTGCCTCGCATGGTCTTCTCGTTCATCAGATGGACGTTAAGACGGCTTTCCTTAACAGAGAGCTAGACGAGGAAATTTACATGCAACAGCGAGATGGCTTTGTAGTAAAGGTTCAGGAAAGAAAGGTGTGTAAGTTAGTGAAATCTTTGTATGGCATGAAACAAGCGCCTAAGCAATGGCATGAGAAGTTTAATACAACCTTGACATCTGTTGGCTTTGTTGTAAACGAAGCTGACAAATGTGTATACTATCGCTATGGTGGGAGCGAAGGAGTTATACTGTGTCTGTATGTTGATGACATACTGATATTTGGGACCCACCTCAAAGTAATTGAGGAGGTGAAGGCTTTTCTATCTCATAACTTTGAGATGAAAGACCTGGGCGTGGCTGATCTTATCTTGAACATCAAGCTACTAAGAAATACTGAGGGTGTAATTACACTTTTGTAATCCCACTATGTTGAGAAGATTTTGAGCCATTTTGGATATTCGGACTGCATACCTTCTGCAACACCATATGATCCTAGCGTGCGGATTCGAAAGTTCGAAGGCACGGCTGTAGATCAATTGAGATATTCTCAAATGGTTGGTCAACTGATGTACCTAGCATGTGCTACTCATCCTGGCATCTCATTTGCTGTGTGCAAACTAGGCCGGTTTGTTTCCAATCCGGGAGATGTGCATTGGCATGCTGTTGAGCGAGTGATGCGTTACTTGCAAGGTACTGCGAACTATGGGATTCACTATTCTGGGTACCGACAAGATTTGAGGGTATAGTGATTCAAATTGGATATCGATGTCGATGAGATGAAAGCCACAAGTGGACATGTCTTCACACTTGGTGGCGGTGCTGTTTCTGGAAGTCTTGCAAGCGATCGATCTTAACCAGATCGACAATGGAAGCGTAACTCACAACATTAGACACATCATGCGTCGAAGGTATCGGCTTCAAGAGCTTTTGATGGATTTGCGGTGGTTGATAAACCGGTGCGGCTGTCCTTATGAACTGTGACAATCAAATAGTGATTGCAAGGCTAAGAGTTCAAAGGACAACATGAAATCCACAAAGCACATAAGAAGAAGATTGAAATCTGTCAGAAAATCAAGAAACTCCGGAGTAATAGAGTTGGATTATATTCAGACGGCTAAGAATCTGGCAGACCCTTTTACGAAAGGGCTATCACGGATTGTGATAGAGAATGCATTGAGGGAGATGGGTATGAGACCCACGTAAGTTGCCATGGGGGTAACCCAACCTATGTGATCGGAGATCCCGTGAATTAGGACCTGGGAAAACAATCCAGCGGTCAACTAAGGAGAGTATCCTTAATTAACCCACTCCGTTGGAGATGCACAACACTCTCAATTCTGTAAGGCAGGCTGACTTTTGTCTTAATGTGTTCCAAAGCTTATGTAAGCAAGATGCTAACCTACAGAGCATTCTTTGGAGGAACACACCTATGTGAGCCCGACTGCTGGTCACAGGCTATGAGATTGGGTAATCTCTAGTAAGCTCATGAGAAGGTACGGAGTATGACTAATAAGCTCCAACCGTGGGGTTTAGCCTTCGGCAGCCACGTATCAGCTGACAATAGGCGAAACTTCTGCACGCCAAACTGACAATTCAAGGCATAGTCCATGTTCAGTTGTGAAGAAGTCTAATCCTGTTGCTCTAGGTGGAAGTTCAAATTAAGAGTCTCCACTGAAATTTCTGATATATCAAACATTGTTTGGAACAGTTGACAAACTTATGTGCCTCAAAATCTGGTGGGGGGTTGTTGGATTATGGATGGGCTTAGGCCCATATAAGACACTAATCCCTGGTTAATCTTGAGGCCCATGTATGAGATGGCAGGTGGTAGGAAGTTTAGTCCCACCTTGCTAGTTGAGGAGAGTTGATACCCCTTTATAAGGGCTGCTCTACCACTTGCCATTGGGAGATTGGGAAGAGGAGTGGTACACGCGCGCTCCTCCTCCTCCGCCGCCTCGCCACGCCTCGTCACGATGCGCGCGTGCCGCGGGTTGCGGGAATGAGCCGAGGCGAAGCTTATTTTTGCCGCTGAGGAACGAATTAATTAATCAGGGATTAATTAACGAGTCGCTAACAGATGGGCCACTGTCCGAGACGTCCGACTTTGGGCTGACTTGCCTTGCCGGGATTCGTCGACTCCCTTGCCGGGAGTGCGACCCTTGCCGGGACTTGCGTTGCCGGGATTCGTCGACTCCCTTGCCGGGAGTGCGACCCTTGCCGGGAGTGGGCCGACTCGGTCGTGGGCCTCTGCAAGGCCCACGACTTTCTTCCTCACGGACTATATAAGAAGGCTCTGGCCAGTGAAGTAACCTAGTTTGATTCACTCACTCCCTCTCGCGTGACCTAGCCATCATCTACTGTTCCTCCCTCTGTGCTGCCTCCGGCGATCCCATCCCGACGACCGCGTGCACGGTTGGTCGGGAGAGCAGGTGCCTCCGTAACCACTGCTCGAGATCCCGCCCGGAGAACGGCAATAAGGTTTTTGGGGAGCGCCTTGACGCGATCGCCTCCCGATCCGTCCCCGTCTTCATCCGCCTCTGCTTCCTCTACATCGACTCCATGGTTGACGCAAGAGTCGCCAAGAAGAAGGCATTGGCTGATGCCGAGGCTGCTGCTACCGCCGCCGCGTTGGCCTGGCCAATCGGAGGGTATGACTCGTTCATCCCATATTTGCTCGTTCATGTGCTAGCCGTATATATGATGTTCATAGATGTTTTGGTTCTATGTAATGTACGTGCTCACATGCTTAGGTATCGGTATGAGATGCATACCGTATTTGCCATGCTTACTGTTTACTCGTGGATTAGATTAGTCGGAAAAGTGCTAATATTTCCAACAATCCAAAAACCTTAATTTTAGGCACTTTTCAACTCATGGCTTCGCCGCTACTCTGAAATCGGAAAAGTTTACTGGAACGCATTTTAAGCGTTGGCAGACGAGGACTACCTTATGGCTCACAGCAATGAACGTGTTCTGGGTTGGTGGTGTGTCTCCCACGGTAACGATTGCTCCTGAACAGGAGAATGCGTTTAGGGAGGCAACCACCATCGTTTTTGGAGCCGTTCTTAGTGTGATCAGAGACAAGCTAGTCGACGCATATATCCATATGCGCATTGCCAAGAATTTGTGGGATGCGCTCGAAGCTAAGTTCGGCGCAACCGATGCTGGAAGCGAGTTGTATGCTATGGAGCAGTTCCATGATTACGAAATGGTTGATAACCGTTCTGTATTAGAACAGGCACATTAGATACAATGCATCGCTAAGGAGCCGGAGCTCTGAAGTGTGAGTTACCGGACAAGTTAAATGGCGGGTCGCATTATTGCAAAACTCCCTCCTGGATGGAGGAACTTTGCTACTTCTCTCAAGCACTTGAGACGTGAATTCTCTGTTGAGGATGTCATCGGTCATCTCAGTGTTGAGCAGAACTCGAGAGCAAAGGACTCGCACGTGAAAGGGGCAGAGGGTTCTTCCAGCGCCAATGTGGTGCATAAGAACTTCCACAAGTTCAAGGGAAAGAACTCTGTCCAGCAGAATACTACCTTTAAGAAGAAGGGTAAGAAGAAAGACAAAAAAAGAGAGATGGCTGCTTTACTTGTGGTTCAGATGAACATTGGGCAAACAAGTGCCCAAACAAGTATAAGAAGCATGCACAAGACTCCAAGTCTGTGAATGTCACTCTGAGCAACAATGATGCAGCATCTGGGTATGGTAATCTGTTTACCATACTTTCAGTTTGTCAGTCACCGATTGGTGGGTTGACACTGAGGCCAATATTCATGTGTGTGCTGATGTGTCTTTGTTTTCTTCCTACCAGGTCGCACGAGATTGTTCCGTCCTGATGGGGAATGGCTCGCATGCTTCTGTTCATGGTGTTGGCACGGTAGATCTGAAGTTTACTTCGGGAAAGATCATGCAACTGAAGAACGTGCAACATGTCCCCGCCATAAAGAAGAATCTCGTTAGTGGCTCCCTTCTATGTAAAGAAGGGTTTAAGTTAGTATTTGAGTCTAACAAAGTAGTCGTATCTCGGTATGGACTATTTATTGGAAAAGGATATGATTGTGGTGGTTTGTTCCACCTTTCCCTGGAGGATTTCTGTAATAAAGTTTTGAACCATTTCATTCTAATGTGAATGAATGTGAGGTTTGGCATTCACGTCTTTGTCACATAAATTTCGGTTGTATGACGCGGCTGGCTAAGATGAATCTAATTCCGAGTTTCACTTTAGCCAAAGGCTCTAAGTGCCATGCGTGTGTGCAACAAAGCAACCTCGTAAGCCTCACAAGCCTGCGAAGGAGAAACACCTGGCACCACTAGAGCTCATACATTCTGATCTCTGTGAGATGAATGGTGTGTTGACTAAAGGTGGAAAGAAATACTCCATGACTCTGATTGATGATTCCACTAGATTCTGTTATGTGTATTTGTTAAACACAAAGGATGAGGCTCTACATTACTTTAAAATCTATAAAGCTGAAGTTGAGAACCAACTAAAGAAGAAAATTAAACGAGTCCGGTCTGATCGTGGTGGAGAGTACTTTTCCAGTGAGTTTGATTTATTCTATGCGGAACATGGTATTATTCATGAGAGGACGCCTTCCTATTCACCCTACCAAATGGGGTGGCCGAACGGTCAAACCGCACTCTAACAGATTGGGCTATCGCCTTGTTAGATACATCGGGTTTATCTAAGGCATGGTGGGGGGACGCTGTATTGACATCATGTCATGTCCTGAATAAAGTTCCCGCGAAGGATAATGAGACTACTCCCTGTGAGCAATGGGAAAAGAAAAGAACTACACTCTCTTACTTGCGCACTTGGGGCTGTTTGGCGAAAGTCAAAGTGCCGATCCCCAAAAAGCGTGAGCTTGGACCAAAGACCTTGGACTGAGTTAATTTTGGCAACGCTAAGAATAGCGTTGGCTATAGATTTCTAGTGGTGAAATCTGAGGTACCTGACCAGAAGGTCGGTACAATTATAGAGTCTAAGGATGCTACATTCTTTGAGGATATTTTCCCCATGAGAGATATGCAAAGCAGTTCTAGACTGGAATCGATGAGACTCTGAACCTGCCATTCCGATGGAATATTATGAACACGTAGTGATGAAAGTTCATCGAGAGGATGACGAGGAAGCTCTGTTAGGAGCAAGAGACAAAGGACTGCAAAGTCTTTTGGTGATGATTTCCTCGTGTACCTCGTGGATGATGACACTCCCAGTTCCATTTCAGAAGCTTATGCATCTCAGGATGCTGACTACTCGGAGGACGCAGTCCGTAGCGAGATGGATTCCATCATGGCTAATGGGACATGGGAGATCACCGGTCGTCCTTATGGTTGCCAACCATTGGGATGTAAGTGGGTGTTCAAGAGGAAGTTAAGGCCCGATGGTACTGTTGAGAAGTACAAGTCTAGGCTTGTGGCCAAGGGTTATAGCCAAAAGGAAGAAGAGGATTTCTTCGATACTTACTCACCTGTAGCTAGGCTGACAACCATTCGAGTGTTACTCGCTTTGGCTGCCTCGCATGGTCTTCTCGTTCATCAGATGGACGTTAAGACGGCTTTCCTTAACGGAGAGCTAGACGAGGAAATTTACATGCAACAGCCAGAGGGCTTTGTAGTAAATGGTCAGGAAAGAAAGGTGTGTAAGTTAGTGAAATCTTTGAATGGCATGAAACAAGCGCCTAAGCAATGGCATGAGAAGTTTAATACAACTTTGACATCTGTTGGCTTTGTTGTAAACGAAGCTGACAAATGTGTATACTATCGCTATGGTGGGGGCGAAGGAGTTATACTGTGTCTGTATGTTGATGACATACTGATATTTGGGACCCACCTCAAAGTAATTGAGGAGGTCAAGGCTTTTCTACCTCATAACTTTGAGATGAAAGACCTGGGCGTGGCTGATGTTATCTTGAACATCAAGCTACTGAGAAATACTTAGGGTGGAATTACACTTTTGTAATCCCACTATGTTGAGAAGATTTTGAGCCATTTTGGATATTCGGACTGCAAACCTTCTACCACACCATATGATACTAGCGTGCGGATTCGAAAGTTCGAAGGCACGGCTGTAGATCAATTGAGATATTCTCAAGTGGTTGGTTCACTGATGTACCTAGCATGTGCTACTCGTCCTGACATCTCATTTGCTGTGTGCAAACTGAGCCAGTTTGTTTCCAATCTGGGAGATGTGCATTGGCATGCTATTGAGCGAGTGATGCGTTACTTGCAAGGTACTGCGAACTATGGGATTCACTATTCTAGGTACCCGACAGTACTTGAGGGGTATAATGATTCAAATTGGATATCTGATGCTGATGAGATGAAAGCCACAAGTGGACATGTCTTCACACTTGGTGGCGGTGCTGTTTCCTGGAAGTCTTGCAAGCGCATCGATCTTAATCAGATCGACTATGGAAGCGTAACTCACAAGATTAGACACATCATGCGTCGAAGCAGAATCGGCTTGAGAGCTTTTGATGGATTTGCCGGTGGTTGATAAACCAGTGCCGGCTGTCCTTATGAACTGTGACAATCAAACAGTGATTGCCAAGGCTAAGAGTTCAAAGGACAACATGAAATCCACAAAGCACATAAGAAGAAGATTGAAATCTGTCAGAAAATCAAGAAACTCCGGAGTAATAGCATTGGATTATATTCAGACGGCTAAGAATCTGGCAGACCCTTTTACGAAAGGGCTATCACGGATTCTGATAGAGAATGCATTGGGGGAGACGGGTATGAGACCCACGTAAGTTGCCATGGGGGTAACCCAACCTATGTGATCGGAGATCCCGTGAATTAGGACCTGGGAAAACAATCCAGCGGTCAACTGAGGAGAGTATCCTTAATTAACCCACTCCGTTGGAGATGCACAATACTCTCAATTCTGTAAGGCAGGCTGACTTTTGTCTTAATGTGTTCCAAAGCTTATGTAAGCAAGATGCTAACCTCTGAGCATTCTTTGGAGGAACACACCTATGTGAGCCCGACTGCTGGTCACAGTCTATGAGATTGGGTAATCTCTAGTAAGCTCATGAGAAGGTACGGAGTATGACTAATAAGCTCCACCGTGGGGTTTAGCCTTGGCAGCCACGTGTCACCGACAATAGGCGAAACTTCAAGACGCCAAATGCATAATTCAAGGCATAGTCCATTGTTCAGTTGTGAAGAAGTCTAATCCTGTTGCTCTAGGTGGAAGTTCGACTTAACAGTCTCCACTGAAATTTCTGATATATCAAACATTGTTTGGAACAGTTGACAAACTTATGTGCCTCAAGATCTGGTGGGGGATTGTTTGATTATGGATGGGCTTAGGCCCATATAAGACACTAATCCCTGGTTAATCTTGAGGCCCATGTATGAGATGGCAGGTGGTGGGAAGTTTAGTCCCACCTTGCTAGTTGAGGAGAGTTGATACCCCTTTATAAGGGCTGCTCTACCACTTGCCATTGGGAGCTTGGGAAGAGGATTGGTACACGCGCGCTCCTCCTCCGCCGCCGCCTCGCCACGCCTCGTCACGACGCGCGCGTGCCGCGGGTTGCTGGAATGAGCCGAGCCGAAGCTTATTTTTGCCTCTCGGGAACGAATTAATTAATCAGGGATTAATTAACGAGTCGCTAACAGATGGGCCACTGTCCGAGACGTCCGACTTTGGGCTGAATTGCCTTGCCGGGATTCGTCGACTCCCTTGCCGGGAGTGCGACCCTTGCCGGGACTTGCGTTGCGGGATTCGTCGACTCCTTGTCGGGAGTGCGACGACCCTTGCCGGGAGTGGGCCGACTCGGTCGTGGGCCTCTGCAAGGCCCACGACTTTCTTCCTCATGGACTATATAAGAAGGCTCTGGCCAGTGAAGTAACCTAGTTTGGTTCACTCACTCCCTCTCGCGTGACCTAGCCGTCATCTATTGTTCCTCACTCTGTGCTGCCTCCGGCGATCCCATCCCGACGACCGCGTGCACGGTTGGTCGGGAGAGCAGGTGCCTCTGGAACCCTGTCGTTTGAGATCCTGCCCGGGAGAACGACAATAAGGTTTTTGGGGAGCGTCTCGACGCGACTGCTCCCGATCCGTCCCCGTCTTCATCCGCCTCTGCTTCCTCTACATCGACTCCATGGCTGACGACAAAGTCGCCAAGAAGAAGGCATTGGCTGATGCCGAGGCTGTTGTTATCAGCCGCCGCTATTCGCCAACCGGAGTGTATGACTCGTTCATCCCATATTTGCTCGTTCATGTGCTAGCCGTATATATGCTGTTCATAGATGTTTCGGTTCTATGTACTGTACGTGCTCACATGCTTAGGTATCGGTATGAGATGCATACCGTATTTGCCATGGTTACTGTTTACTCGTGGATTAGATTAGTCAAAAAAGTGCTAATATTTCCAACAATCCAAAAACCTTATTTTAGGCACTTTCCGACTCATGGCTTCGCCGCTACGCTGAAACCGGAAAAGTTTACTGGAACGCATTTTAAGTGTTGGCAGACGAGGACTACCTTGTGGCTCACAGCAATGAACGTGTTCTGGGTTGGTTGTGTGTCTCCCACGGTAATGATTGCTCCTGAACAGGAGAATGCGTTTAGGGAGGCAACCACCATCTTTGTTGGAGCCGTTCTTACTGTGATCGGAGACAAGCTAGTCGACGCATATATCCATATGCGCATTGCCAAGAATTTGTGGGATGCGCTTGAAGCTAAGTTCGGCGCAACCGATGCTGGAAGCGAGTTGTATGCTATGGAGCAGTTCCATGATTACAAAATGGTTGATAACCGTTCTGTATTGGACCAGGCCCATGAGATACAATGCATCGCTAAGGAGCTGGAGCTCCTGAAGTGTGAGTTACCGGACAAGTTCGTCGCGGGTTGCATTATTGCAAAACTCCCTCCTGGATGGAGGAACTTTGCTACTTCTCCCAAGCACTTGAGACGTGAATTCTCTGTTGAGGATGTCATCAGTCATCTCAGTGTTGAGCAGAACTCGAGAGCAAAGGACTCGCACGTGAAAGGGGCAGAGGGTTCTTCTAGCGCCAATGTGGTGCAGAAGAACTTCCACAAGTTCAAGGGAAAGAACTCTGTCCAGCAGAATACTACCTTTAAGAAGAAGGGTAAGAAGAAAGACAAAAAGAGAGATGGCTGCTTTACTTGTGGTTCAGATGAACATTGGGCAAACAAGTGCCCAAACAAGTATAAGAAGCCAGCACAGGACTCCAAGTCTGTGAATGTCACTCTGAGCAACAATGATGCGGCATCTGGGTATGGTAATCTGTTTACCATACTTTCAGCTTTGTCACCCACCGATTGGTGGGTTGACACCGGGGCAAATATTCATGTGTGTGCTGATGTGTCTTTGTTTTCTTCCTACCAGGTCGCACGAGATTGTTCCGTCTCGATGGGGAATGGCTCGCATGCTTCGCTCATGGTGTTGGCACGGTAGATCTGAAGTTTACTTGGAAAGATCGTGCAACCAAGAACGTGCAGCATGTCCCCGCCATAAAGAAGAATCTCGTTAGTGGCTCCCTTCTATGTAAAGAAGGGTTTAAGTTAGTATTTGAGTCTAACAAAATAGTCGTATCTCGATATGGACTATTTGTTGGAAAAGGATATGATTGTGGTGGTTTGTTCCGCCTTTCCCTGGAGGATTTCTGTAATAAAGTTGTGAACCAAATTCATTCTAATGTCAACGAATGTGAGGTTTGGCATTCACGTCTTTGTCACATAAATTTCGGTTGTATGACGCTGACTAGCTAAGATGAATCTAATTCGAAGTTTCACTTTAGCCAAAGGCTCTAAGTGCCATGCGGGTGTGCAAGCAAAGCAACCTCGTAAGCCTCACAAGCCTGCGAAGGAGAGACACCTGGCACCACTAGAGCTCATACATTCAGATCTCTGTGAGATGAATGGTGTGTTGACTAAAAGTGGAAAGAAATACTTCATGACTCTGATTGATGATTCCACTAGATTTTGTTATGTGTATTTGTTAAACACAAAGGATGAGGCTCTACACTACTTTAAAATCTATAAGGCTGAAGTTGAGAACCAACTTGAGAAAAAAGTTAAGCGAGTCCGGTCTGATCGTGGTGGAGAGTACTTTTCTAGTAAGTTTTATTTATTCTGTGCAGAACATGGTATTATTAATGAGAGGACGCCTCCCTATTCACCCCAGTCAAATGGGGTGGCCGAACGGAAAAACCGCACTCTAACAGATTTGGCTAACGCCATGTTAGATACATCGGGTTTATCTAAGGCATGGTGGGGGAGGCTGTATTGACATCATGTCATGTCCTGAATAAAGTTCCCGCGAAGGATAATGAGACTACTCCCTATGAGCAATGGGAAAAGAAAAGAACTACACTCTCTTACTTGCGCACTTGGGGCTGTTTGGCGAAAGGCAATGTGCCGATCCCTAAAAAGTGTGAGCTTGGACCAAAGACCGTGGACTGCGTTAATTTGGGCTACGTTAAGAATAGCGTTGGCTATAGATTTCTAGTGGTGAAATCTGAGGTACCTGACCAGAAGGTCGATACAATTATAGAGTCTAAGGATGCTACAATCTTTGAGGATATTTTCTCCATGAGAGATATGGAAAGCAGTTCTAGACTGGAATCTGATGAGACTCCTGAACCTGCCATTCCGATGGAATATTATGAACACAAAAGTGATGAAAGTTCATCAGAGGATGACGAGGAAGCTCCTGTTAGGAGCAAGAGACAAAGGACTGCAAAGTCTTTTGGTGATGATTTCCTCGTGTACCTCGTGGATGATGACACTCCCAGTTCCATTTCAGAAGCTTATGCATCTCAGGATGCTGACTACTGGAAGGACGCGGTCCGTAGCGAGATGGATTCCATCATGGCTAATGGGACATGGGAGATCACCGGTCGTCCTTATGGTTGCCAACCATTGGGATGTAAGTGGGTGTTCAAGAGGAAGCTTAGGCCCGATGGTACTGTTGAGAAGTACAAGGCTAGGCTTGTGGCCAAGGGTTATACCCAAAAGGAAGAAGAGGATTTCTTCGATACTTACTCACCTGTAGCTAGGCTGACAACCATTCGAGTGTTACTCGCTTTGGCTGCCTCGCATGGTCTTCTCGTTCATCAGATGGACGTTAAGATGGCTTTCCTTAACGGAGAGCTAGACGAGGAAATTTGACATCCACTCACTCAAACTAATTATGTTTGATATATCACTTTATTAATGATTTACTGGATCTTCGATTGTTGGTGTACCAAATTTTTTAATATTGTGATTTCGGCCAATTACCATTCCTGTTTGGTCTGTGTTTGATTAAACTCCATTCCCCATATACTTTTGTTTATTTTGCGAATAGGCTGCATACTCTTTTGTTTATTTTGTACATGGACAGGGATGCGGGTTTAAGCTGCAAAATATAAACTCAACAGTGAGTTATCAGTTCGGTTTTCTGTATTTCATTTCATATATGTTTGAGTGCCAATGATGATATGGTTCAGGGAGACAATTTAACCCTTTTCTTTTCTTGATCAAGTTTTTAGGCTTCAATTGGTCTACACAGTTTATTTAAATCACGAACCTGACACTCTTTGGAGTAGCCAACTATGTATCTCTGAATCGCCAAGTGGCGGTTCATTGTAGCAATCGACGCAGCAGAGACAAAATATGATAAAGATAGTTTGCTTGCCAGCTCTATGTTGGCAGTGGAGGTGCTGTTGGAGAGCAAAGCCCTACAGGCAACATAGGTGGTGCTTTTTATAAGTTAAGCTGAGCTGTTCAAGCCGTTATTCCGTAGGTATCTTCCATAAGAGCACGGCAAATTAATAATTGATTATGTTGATCCAGGAAATATGATTTTATCTTAGTTGCCTCTGTATAGTCCTTGAATCTTTAACTAAATATCCACTCTTCCTATTTAACCATCAAAATATTACGATGTTGTGTCCTTTTGTTCAACTATACGCATCCACGACAATTCCGACAGCACCATGCGTGAGTTACTTTCCTTTTTTAGTTGCTAATAATCTACTCTGGACCATGCATTTTAAATTCCAATGCATGTCTAACAGAAGATCCTGCCTTTAATTCACAGTAGACATAATCCATTGTCAAACACTTAAAATCTGTCCAAACATTAAAAAAACTATCACGCTATGAGTCCATTGGTTGGGAACTTGGGATATACTAATTTGCTGTGCACTTTCTTATGCTCTGAAATGAAAATCTCATGTATTAGGATTTGTTCCCTGGCTTAGATATATGGATGTAAGTATGCTGTTGCTGGAGTTAGTAGTTCTCGAACCTCCCCCTCTCTTTGTTCTCTGGATTATCAGAGATCAGGCTTTAATTGTTTTATATAATCTATTTTGTTTGACAATTACAGTTGAAGTTCTTCATAATTGGGGTGAACATGGTTTTGAACATAGTTTGGAGTCAGGGATTGAGAATTAAAATTCGTTTTTCACCAAAAAGAAAAACTTTGTACTAATTACTGATATCTGTTTTCCTCTCTGATGCTTGATGCGTCCAATTATTTAATAGTTCTTTTTTCTCTATATATTTTCAGTGTATATTTGGTGATTACCAAGTTTATATTCGTAAAAATCAAGGCAGTAGTGTAGGAAGAGAAATGGCACTGGCTCTGCAAATAAGTCTATTCAGCTTCTTATGCATTAAAATAACATTGAATCCCTTGCTGCAGATAATCTGTATAGACAAAAGTAACAATCTCATTTGTGTGTTCTATTGTTAGTATGACAAATGGGCACATGAAAGTAGTAGCTTTTGTCATTCAGTTGGTAATATTGTTGTACTCTAAAATACTGTAGTTGTCTTATTTTGTTCAGTCTATCCATGTAGGTGTTAAACGTTACACGAAAGAGAAGAAACGACCGTGTTGATGGACCCTATAGCAGGTTCAGTGTGCAGTTATTTAGTTTCTTTAGCACGAGTGTGCATGCACGCACACGTACATACAGAGTTACTAGTAGTAGTTTATTTTGATGATGTGGTTGTTGTCCTTCATTTGCCAACTATTACCTCTCTTCACTAATGTAACGTCTTACATTAGTGGACAGAGGGCCTTGGTTTACTTTCCATGTTGTAATTGACCCCCCACGCTGCCTTCAGTTTTTACTGATATAAGAACATACTGTTATTGGTCTGTGTTTCCCTAGATATTCAGATTGATCCATCCTCATAAGGGTAAGTTCAGTATTATCTGGATTCAGTTTCATAGTTTCTGTATCTGACATCCATGAATTGTGTTATCTGGTATTACAGCTTGGAAATTCTCAAAGCACATTTGTTCAAACGTTGCTTATATGAGCTATATTCTTAGTTTTTTTTTTGAAGGTCTAAATTCTTAGTTTTTATGGTCACTGTCAGAGTACTAATTCCTGTTGCATCTAAAATCAGTTAGTAATGCTGATTCCAGTACTGATGGATCGGATAACCTATAAGTATAGATGTACGTATCACAAGCAGGCTTGTTTCAGGCGTTCCGCTCTCAGATTGCTGGTGATTGAAGATCAGAGCCTCTGGCCCAAGGAAGATGGGACAGAGATATCTGTCACTCGCTCAAATCGTCGTGCAACACCCTCTTCTATGGTATCGATATGGTTCAGGCACCCCCAAACCTCTGGCAGCAAAATCTACACTTGGCTGGCTGCGGTCAACAGGTGCCGGCCTCCAGCACCCCAGGTGTTTCTTCCCTGTGCGAACAATCTGACAAGTCTCTTGTTCAACTTTTCTGAGTGAATTGCAGAAAACCACCACATTGAAGTCTAGGGTTGCAGAAAAGACTCTTCTACGATTTTGTTGTAGAAAACACTGATTTCGCGCCTAATCATTTGCAGAAAACACCTAACCGTCAGTTGGGGCATTTTAAGCACTATTATGACAGGTGGGGCCCGATTTTGATGACGTGGCGTAACGCCCACGAGCTCACGCCGTCTGACGGTGCTACAGTGTCAACGGACGCGTCGTCTCGGTCAAAACAGCACGGGTCCCTTATCCACTTCATTTTCCCCCTTTCACCACTCTACTCTCCTCTGTCTCTCTTTCTCCCCGTGCTCCATGGCGACGGCGAGCCCTGACGATGGCGGGGGAGTGGATGGAGGCTGCAGCGGAGGGTTGCTTCCTGGCGGCGAATCGATCAAAGTGGAGGAGGTGTGCGGCAGCTCAAACCCTAGTCGGGACCCGAAGAGGAGAGCGTCGTCGCCGTCGCTTGAGTACCGCGCCGCCGGCGCTCTTGCCCGTGCTGTGCAAGCTACTCCGACGGGTAGCCATCAATGGGCTTCTGCATTTGGTGGCGTTGAGTAAGTTCTCCCCCTCTTTTACTGTGGATTCTAGGGTTAGGGTTAAATTTCTCATAGTTCAATAGTTAGGCTTCGATTTGAATGAACTCTAGGTCATTATTGTTTGTAGTCTAACCTCTGATATGTATCCTATCAGTTAGATGAATTTGCTTCAGTGTATGAAGTTAACTGAATTTTCTCAGTGTACAAAAGGTTTTCAGTTTACTGAATATTGTTTAGTGTCCATAGTTAACTGAATATGCACTTTATATAGTGTATAGTGTACTAAGTTAACTGAATTTTCTCATTTGTAATATTTAACTGAATATGCACTGAATAGATAACTGAACATTTTTAGTGTTCAAAAGATTCCAGTTAACTGAATATGCACTGAATAGTTAACTGAATATTGAAACTGTATGTATGAACTTAACTGAATTTTTTAGTGTGATATTTAACTAAATATGCACTGAATAGTTAACTGAATATGCACTGAATAGTTAACTGAATATTGAAACTGTATGAATGAACTTAACTGAATTTTTTAGTGTGATATTTAACTAAATATGCACTGAATAGTTAACTGAATATACACTGAATAGTTAACTGAATATTGAAGCTGTATGGATGAACTTAACTGAATTTTTGAAGTGTTCAAAAGATTTCAGTTAACTGAATATGTATCAGTTTCACCTAGTAATTTGTAATATTTATTTGTGCACTGTATATACTTCAGTTTGTTATTGATTTTAATTATTAGAAATGTATGCATAGAAATTAATGTGTAGCTTCTTTGCTTTGTAGTTTGTGTGATGATGTGTGGGAAGTTAGGCTCCACTTTCATGACAGGGACAATTTGGAGAGGACCATGTGCGTTTCAGACATAACATTTCTGAATCTAATAGCACTAATAGAGACAGCAGACTATGGAGAGGATGACTACATGTACTTTGTTAGGGATGCTGTCTTGGGAGTAGCTGGTTTGGAAGAGATCTGTGATGATGACAAGGTTGATGAGATGCTAGACCACATTGCCAACAGAGATCAGACCATAGTTAATCTGACAGTAGTTAGGGGTAGTGAGCCCAGACCTGGAGATTTAAACATAGGTCATGTTTGTGAGCAGCAGGTCCCTATAGGCAGTGTTGGAGAGAGGACTGTGTATGAGGTCAGTGAGAAAGGTGTGGTGTACAAGTCACCATCCAAAAAAACAAGGAGAGTTGCACAAGTTGATGAGCAGGAGGCACAAGATATGGATCAAGGAAATGCAGGAGATGATGATTTGGAGCAAGAGGAGTTGGAAAGAACTATGGAGCTTAAGAGGAGGAATAAAATACAGAGGTATAAGAAGCATAAGAAGAGTGTTGAGAGGGTGGAGGAAGTTAAAAGAAAACTTCCTGTTTTACTAACTGAAGATGACTCTGACTTGGAGCAAGATGAGGATTTCATGGCTAGGATGGCTGAGATGAGGAGGCAGAGACATGACCCATTTTTACACTTTGAAGGTGACACTGATGTTGAAGAACCTTATGAGCTATAAGAAGAGGTAGTGAATGAGGAACATGGAGAGGATGAGGAGCATGGAGAGGATGAGGAAATTGAAGAGGAGGTGGTACCACAAGGGGAAAAGAGGAAGAAGTTGAAAATAAGAAAGGGGCCAACTACTAGATCACATGCAAGTTTGGAGCAAAAATTTGAGGATGTTTGGGTGCCATCGTCTGATGAGGATCCAAATCCTGGTGATTTGAATGAGGAGGATGATGATGGGGCAGTACCCCTAGATTTTGTGCTTGGCAATAAGAGTAGGGCCAAAAACCCAAACCAAGAATCTGGTATGCTGAGGATAGAGAGAGCCCAGAGATGCAGTTTGTGAAGAAGCTTTGTTTTGAAAGTGTTTACCAGTTTAGAAGGGCACTTCTCACATTCCACATAGCTCAAAACAGAAACTATCAGTTTCATAGGAACTGCAATGACAGAATCATAGCTATTTGCAGACATGAAGATTGCCCTTTTTTCATTGCAGCTTCTGTGTTGGCAAATGAGAGAACATTTTGCATTAGAAAGGCAAATTTTTTGCACACAT
The DNA here is from genome assembly GCA_021605145.1 of Aegilops bicornis. Taxonomy (NCBI): domain Eukaryota; kingdom Viridiplantae; phylum Streptophyta; class Magnoliopsida; order Poales; family Poaceae; genus Aegilops; species Aegilops bicornis. The sequence continues at coordinate 58,219,713 of CM038670.1, forward strand.
GTCCAGCTGTAGCAGAGAGCACCAAGGTGACTACCAAGTGGGTCACACATCAGGTGTTAGAAGCAATAAGAACAGACTTGAACACATCAATAACTACAATAATGCAAAATCTGAAGAGCAAGTATGGAGTTGAGATCAGCACTCATATGGCCTCTGAGGGCTAAGAACAAAGCAGTTGAGATGGTGCAAGGAGATCAGAGGGGTCAGTATACCAGGATCAGGGATTATTTGCAGGCTGTCTTGGACACAAATCCAGGTAGTAGGTGCATTGTCACTACTAAGTTCTTGAAGGAGCATCCAAGCAAAAATCCAAGGTTCCATGGCCTGTTCATCTGTTTGAATGCTTGCAAGGAAGGATTTCTGAATGGATGTAGACCATTCATAGGTGATTATTTTACTTTGCAAGGAATGATTTCTGAATGTTTAGTTTGCCTTGTTTCAATGCCTTGTTTCTGACTTGTGTTGTGTGCCATTGCAGGTGTGGACGGATGCTTCATCAAGCTGTCTCTTGGCCAACAAATCCCTGGCTGCCACAGGAAGGGATGGGAATAATAACATATATCCCATTGCTTTTGGAGTTGTGGACAAAGAAGACACAAAAGTTGGACTTGGTTTCTATCTGAATCGAAGATAGCAATTGGTGGAGAATCGGAGATTTGGTTATTACACCATAATCTCGATGAGCAGAAGGTACATAATTAAGTAGTTGTTTAAGTACATAATTGCTTAAGTAGTTGTTGGTCATATACATTTCTTAGTTGCTTAAGTAGTTGTTGGTCATATACATTGCTTAAGTACATAATTGCTTAGTTGTGATTATGGTGATTTCTCCAAACAGGGCCTTCTTAAAGCTGCAAACAATGTATTCCCCAACTGCCCACATAGATTCTGCCTTAGACACATCTATCACAACTTTCAGACTGCTGGTTTTAGGGGGTCAGAATTAAAGAAGTACATGGATAAAGCTAGTTACTCTTATACTGAACATGACCATCTTGCTACAATGGATGCTCTTAAAAATGAGCGCAAGGCTGCTTGGGCTTGGCTTAACAAAGTTCCTAGATCTGCTTGGGCTAGATTTGCAATGGACTTCAATTGCAAAACTGACCTAGTTGTCAACAATATTAGTGAGGTCTTTAACAAGATGATATTACATGTGAGGGGCAAACCAATAAAGAGCATGATAGATGGAATCAGGACAAAGTTGATGGTTAGGTTCAATTGCAATAGGACTAAGACAGAGGTAGCCAAGTGGGATATATGCCCAACATATGCTGAGTTGCTTGAGGAAGCAAAGAAAAATTCTAGGAACTGTCAAGCATTGATGGCTGGGCCAAATATCTACCAAGTGACAAGCAATGAGAGAACATATTCAGTTAACCTGCAACATAGGACATGTGGGTGCAGGAAATGGGATATGACTGCAGTCCCATGCAATCATGCAGTATCAGCTATCACCAAAGCCAAACTGAGGCCTGAAGACTTTGTACAAGACTTTTTCAAAAAGCCAATGTATCTGGCAGCATACAACCCCATCATATACCCTGTATCAGGACAAGATCTGTGGCCCAAGACCAATACCAGAGACATAGAACCTCCAGTGTTTAAGGATAAGCCAGGGAAGAAGCAAACCAAGAGGAGAAGGAGCCAGTTTGAGCCACCAGCACCCAAAGATACATCTAGGATGGCTTCAATTACATGCAGCAACTGCCAGCTTGTAGGTCACAGATACACATCATGCAAACATACTCTAAAACCAAGCTTAGCAATGAGAAAGAACAAGCATCAGGTTTGTACAAGCATCACACATACACATCATTTTGTTTTCTAACACTTGAATGTATTAACTTGCTACAATTCTTATATGCAGTCTAGCAATACAGAGGAGGGTGGCACACAAGGAAGCAGGCAGCTTCTTCAACAACTCCAGCACCAAGGGGATCAACAAGTGGAGCACCAAGGGCAGCTTCTTCAACTGCTCCAGCACCAAGGGCAGCTTCTTCAACTGCTCCAGCACCAAGGGCAGCTTCTTCAACTGCAGGTGCAGCAACAAGGGCAGCCAGCTCAACTGCTAGGAGAGCTTCTTGGAACCCACCAAGACAGAGAAAGCAACCCAGCAGGCTGAAAGACTATTTCTATGCTTCTGGGAACTGATGTTCAACCTTGATGATGATGTGATCTAGCTAAACTAGTAATTGCTAAGATCTATTTTGGCAACAACTTATGGTACTGTAATCCGGCTGAACTAGTAATTGCTATGTTTCATGATGATGTTAGATGGTACTGTAATCTATGAATCTATATGATGCACTGTACTTGAGCCTCTCTATTTGTGTCAAGTTGGGTTGTTACAATGTTTAATAGTTTAGGCTGTTAACAGAGTGAATTGCAGAAAATGGGTTGAGTGAATCTATGAATCTATATAATAGTTTAGGTTGTTATATGATATGAGGCTAGGGGGCACCCTAGGGTCATTTTTGTCGATAAGTCGATGAAATGAGGCTTGGGGTCACCCTAGGGTCATTTTTGTCGATAAGTCGATGAAATGAGGCCAGGGGTCACCCTAGGGTCATTTTGTCGATAAGTCGATGAAATGAGGCCAGGGGTCACCCTAGGGTCATTTTTGTCGATAAGTCGATGAAATGAGGCTAGGGGGCACCCTAGGGTCATTTTTGTCGATAAGTCGATGAAATGAGGCTTGGGGTCACCCTAGGGTCATTTTTTCGATAAGTCGATGATATGAGGCTAGGGGTCACCCTAGGGTCATTTTGTCGATAAGTCGATGATATGAGGCTTGGGGTCACCCTAGGGTCATTTTTGTCGATAAGTCGATGATATGAGGCTTGGTGTCACCCTAGGGTCATTTTGTCGATAAGTCGATGAAATGAGGTTGGATAAAAGTGCACTCACATTCAACAGCCCCAAATATCTTATATCAAATCCCTAAGCACATACACCAGATAACATCAAAGTGCACTCACATTCATAAAGGTTCCTCAAGGTTGGATCCAACACCTGATCTCACAAAATACATACATAAAGGTTCAGAAATAGATACTAAAGTACTTAATAGATGATTATCATCTAGATTACAACACCGTGGATCCAACACCATAGATCACAAATTCATCATGAAGTACTTGGGTCACAAATTCATACTAAAATCGGATAGAAGATTATCATCTAGAAACCGATAGATGATTATCATACTAGAAGGCACCCTACTCATCTAAGATGGCCTTCACACCTCAAGCTTCAACTTTATCTTTTCCTCGCACTTTTGAAGCTCGGAAATGTGATCTTGCAGTTTAAGCCTCTCTTCATCGACCTCTCCTTCTCCTTCAAATGATTGAACTTCAAGTTCCTAATCACATTGGCTTGAGCACCGCCGTGTTCTTCAGAGTTTCATAGTTTTGCAGCATCTTCTTCTTCTCCTCCTCTGTCTTTGACAGTTGTGCCCTCAAGTTCCCCACTACAGTCTCAAGCTCAACAATCTTCACATCAACATATTCCTTCTGCTCCTTCTGATTCTTTAACTCCACACCCCTCTGCTGCTGGGCATCCAAGAGGGAATTCACATCAGCATACAAACTGTCATAGTTCTCCGAGTTTCTTCTTCTCCTCCTCTTTCTTTGACAACTCGCCTTCAAGTTGCCAACTACAGTTTCTAGCTCGGCAATCTTAACTTCAAGATATTGCTTCGCTCCTTTTGATTGGCTAACTCCACACCCCTCTGCTGCTGGGCATCCAAAAGAGCATTCACATCATCATACAAACTGTCATAATTCTCCTGTAGTTTCTTCTTCTCTTCTGTCAGGTTGTGGATTGCAAATGAACTCTCTAGACTGTCATTGGTCCTAGCTGACTTAATCTCCTCATACATATCCCATAGCTTGGCCAATGCCTTCTCCATTGAGTCTGGCCATTCAAAATCAATCCATTGAACTACTCCACAGTTTAGGCCTTCCTGTATTATAAACAATAAAAGAAATAATTAATTATGGTTCAGGTATCATCAAACCAACAGGTTCAGTATCTAATATGTGCAATCGTTAAGCAGACAAATAAAAAGTCACTAAGCAATCGACAGGTTCCTTACCATAAAGCACACAAATAAACAATGCCCACACAAGTAAACAAGTCATTAAGCACTGACCATAATAAACAAATACTACCATCCACTAATGAGAACACACTCCAACATAGTGGCTAAAGCAAATTAAACAAAGACAAAGCACTTAACCAAGCTTAACAACTTGAGACACAAAGGAGTTAGCACTGACCAATATAAACAATGTGTACATTCCACTAATGACAAGGTATGTCGTAACAAGCTAAACAAAGACCAAGCTAAAAAATATTAACAGCTTGATAAACAAAGCATTAAGCAAACAACTTCCTTTACAGGATGTGAATCATACCTTCTTAGCACATCCAAGAAACCTCCTGCCCGTGTGCATCCCTTCAAATGCAACAAAGCGTTCGGCCGGCTCACCGTGTTCACACAAAACATTCACATCTGCGTCAGTGCCATTGAAATTCAGATCGTGCATCATCGTGGCGAGGAAGTCATGAGCAAGCAAAGAGAAGGCTAGGTTCAGATCGAGCTCAAGGACAAAATCCCCATTTCACTAACCCTAACCCTAGCTCTAGCTATCTAACGAACTGACCTTGATGATGCCATCGTGGGAGGAGGAGATGTTCAGCATCAATCCTCCTCACTGGTCTCGTCGCTCCACGACACCATGGCACCGGGAGCAGCAGAACGGCGGTCGGCGGTGTGGCGGCGCCGGGGAGAAGAACAGTGAGAACAGTGAGGAGAGAGGCGAGGCAGGAGAGGCGAGGCGGAGGAGAGTGTGAGGAGAGCTGGATCGATCCAGTTTTTACCCACACGGGCGGAGCAGAGCGGCAACACGTTGCTAGACGGCCGGCTGCTGCCGGGCCGTGACGCCAATGTGAGATTTAAACAGGGCCCCACCCGGCATAATAGGGCCTAAATTGCCCCAACAGACGGTTAGGTGTTTTCTGTAAATGATTAGGCGCAAAATCAGTGTTTTCTGCAACAAAATCGTAGAAGAGTCTTTTCTGCAACCCTAGGCTTCAATGTGGTGGTTTTCTGCAATTCACTCAACTTTTCTTCACAAAGGGTAATATGTTAATATAAATATATACTCTCTCCGTTCCTAAATATAAGTCTTTTTATAGAGATTTTAATGCGGACTACGTACGGATATATATAGACGTACTTTAGAGTATAGATTCACTCATTTTACTTCATATATAATCCGTAATGGAATCTTTAGAAAGACTTATATTTAGAAACGGAGGGAGTATAATTCGAAAGACGAGCCTTTGGCACCATAAGCCTTCCCCGGCCAAGCCTTCTACCTCCATGAAGGTCGGCGTGGTATCAATTATCTAATTCTTTTGGTTCTCTCCATTATCTAAATATATGCATTTTCTTGGTCATTGCACTTTACATTCTCCATTATAGAAATCTAAATATGCATTCGTTTATTCTTATCCGTGCCAAAGGAGTGTTCCTATGTTACAAACTTATAGTTCAACTATAAATTATGCATCATCTCTATACTCCTAAAGGGGAAGTTGGTAGTCTCGCCTCATGTCTCGCCAATCATATATTACGTTCGCGAGCGTCTTACATGCGACCTTTAGCAACCAAGAGCAACCAATTTGGGCCGGCAAATTTCACGTGTGCATTAACTCAATGAAATCGGCACTTTCCCAAAACAATGTCATGCATTAACACATTCAAATCAAATCTTAAGAAAATCTCATCTAAATCCAAACTTCCATTGCCTTCTACTACTCATAACCAAATCAAATAAAAACTTATCAAAACATCAACTATAATCAAAGTTGCCCGGCACATTTGACGTGTGCATTAACTCAATCAAATCGACACTTTCCCAAAACAACGTCATCCATTAACTCATTCAAATGAAATCTTAAGAAAATCTCAACTAAACTCAAACTTTCATTGCCTTCTACTACTCATAACCAAACCAAATCAAAAGTTACCAAAACATCAACTATAATCAAAGTTGCCCGACACATTTGATGTGTGCCCGTGTTTTTTATTTTTCATTTTTTTATGTTTTGTTTTTTGGTTTCATTTTTTCCTATTTCATTCTTCTCTGACTAATCTATTATTTTGTACTCGATATACTATCAGAATCGACACAGAATTGTACGTCATGGTGAGTTGGTAGCATCGCCTCCATTTCGGCTAAATAAAAATGAACACATTAATGCAATTAATTTGATAAGCAGTTAATTACATGTGCAATTAATTAGATCCAGTTGAATAGGGATTTATTCGCACCGAATAAATTTGAAAATTGATTCATTAATAATGAGGCTGTTAATTAGGCGTAAATATAATTAGAAGTGGCTATTTTTCAATTTGGAAGATAATTACTTAATTAGGCAGAATTTTTTTTTGAAAACTCAAAACAGTTTTTGAAAAACAAGTTTTTAAAAACATGACCATTTTTAAAAATTATGAATAATTTTACAAAAACTCAAAACATTTTTTGAATTTGCAAATTTTTTAACATGAACTTTTTAAAATTTGTGAACCCGAAACGGTAGTATTTTTTGAATTTGAAAACAAAGACGGAAAATAGGAACATTTTTTGAATTTCTAGAACATATTTTAATTTGTGAATAAAATTTAAAAATGAGATATTTTTTGAATTTGTGAACAAATTTTGAATCATGAACATTTCTTTAATGGGAGAACAAATTTTATAAATGGGATCGTTTGTTTTGAAGTTCTTGAACATCTTTTTAGTTTGTGAACAAATTTTAAAATGCGAAGATTTTTTGACATTCAAACGTTTTAGAATTTTCAAAAAAAAATTCAAAATATGCAAACAAAATTTGAAATTCTATACGTTTTTGGAATTTCTGAACAAAATTGAAAAATAGGAACATCCTCTAAAAAAGTGAACAAAACTTGAAAAATGTGAACATTTTTAAAATTACAGAACATTTGTTGAAATACAAAAAATAAATTGTAAAAAATAGAAATATGAAAGGAATGAAAAAAGGAAATAAAATAAAAAATAAAATAGAAAAAACAAAAAAAGGGAAGGAAAAGAAAAAATGAAACCCAGTTCAGGAACCTCCTAGAAGGCTCCTAAAACCAAAAAAAAGAAACCGGCTAGACACACCATAGAAGGTTCCAAAAACGGGATCGCTGAAACGCTAAACAGACCGGCCCACGCCTCGAATGCTGGGTCGATCGCCCAAACAAAATCCACAGACAACATCTGCAACAGATATGCAAATTTATTCAGTTTTCAACCTCATCTCACAAACACATTACCCTTTCCCTTGCTTAAAACAGCCACTGGCTTATGAATGGGACACCAAACTTAACTGCAATTCACAACCCCAATTGTTCAATGGCACCATCCTGGATCAGCTAGAGATGCCTTCTACATGCTGTGGCCCTTTAGCAACTACCACACGCAGGAGCAACTTTAACTGAATTTACATGTACAGAACACCCAAACTTAACTGAATACCACACAAGTCAGCTACATTATATATATAAACCGGTACAAGCACGAATAGTTCCATGTTATCATCAAGCAGCTCACATAAGGCACGTAGTGTCATCACATGGGATTACACACAAATAAATATAGTAAGCGTAGAGTGATGACAAGGTGAGCTACTAATAAAAACAATCCTGGAAGAATGTCTGGCCAAGCAATGCACCCGTTCCAAATCAAACTGTTCCCAACATACCAAACATGCTCCTGAGAAAAGTAATTGGCCATGCACATTGAGCATGGTTTCCGAGAAAACAATTTACACCAATGTTGAACTTTACTGTTTGTGGTAAACTGTAACATGTACAAACAGAGACTGTATCGTGTACAAACAAAGACGCTAATGAGTTCGCTAAGATTTTTCTGTACATTTACAAACCGCTACTACTAGCGGCAGTTCAGCTGCATATGACTTAGGTAACCTCCATCATACAATGCCCTCTGCAGATCACACAGTAACCTTGGATAATCTTTCATGACCATCTGAACAAAAAACTGGAGATCACGCCTCGACTGATGCTTCGAGCTGTTCCAGATGAGCCTGAGGAGTCCTCTTACATCGTACTCATAGAAGACACGGTGCCCATTCTTATCAAGATAGTAATATGTCTTCAGGAGCATTTCGCATCTTGGTAATGACCAGCCATCAAAGTGAGACAAAGATGCTGACAAAGCACTCCACCCCTTCGTACCTTCAATGCTGCTGAACAGCTGGTACATCACTACGAATGTGCCATATGCTTGAAAAGGCTCCAGCAGATATATGTGATGTGCTAAGATGTTGGGACTGCAGACTGCTACGCGCTGTGAGATGACTCGGAGCCATTCAATCATATCTACAGGCAAGGGCTGCTTATGGAAAACTTCGTCCGTTATCATTTTCACAAAACTAGCATAGTCCTTGTCACCTTCGGCATCAGAATAGTCAACAAGCTGGTCCTCGCTGAAAAGGAGCTTAATGGAATCGTGTTTGTATATGATGAAGTTTCTTGAGCTGAAATTACCCCCAAGCGACTTCCCTTTGGCATTGCAACCCAGCCAATTTACTATACGAGCCACCTACAGCGACCTTGGTAGATATCTTAGACAATTTGGACTCAGTGATGAAGCCTGGAAGTAATGTGTTGTGGTGTAGCTTAAATCGAAGGGCATGATCATACAGCGATTCAGACCACCCACTATCAGACTCACAGACCAAGAGAGAATGATACAGACCAGTTGGGAGACTGGGGACTCTTGGTGGGTCGGGAGTTGGAAATTTCAGCATCTTTCTTGTTGATTGCGATATCCTGAGCTCTTCATCTTTCTTGCTGGTTCTTTTATTACTAGGCGAGCAGTTCTTGCTTGATATTTTGCTATCAGATAAGCAGTTTCTGAAATAAAGGAACAAATCATATCATTCAGTCACTAAATAAACATCATCAAGCTAAAAGCTCCATCGATCGCCCCGGGATGTCAGAACACTGATCAGTCAATCATCAGGCTAAAACTACTGTAAAAAGCAGTCACAAAACATGGAACTAGAATCTAGTTTTTCAGAACTGTAATTACAGTCATTAGATACTAAAAATAAAGCAGCCATTCGGCAGTGTAATTACTAGTTTCTTCAGAACTGCAATTATTACAGTCTGAGGATAAATATTACATGAAACTACAAGTTCTCCATAACTCCAAATACATACAAGAGCACTGCTACTGGTAGTCTTAAATTTGATTAACTAAAAATACACCAGTAAAGGACTGTGGCTTTGGTGGGATATGACTGTAAAAACATGATGCTATCCACTAAAAGTTCACTGCATCAAGATTTTTTCTTTACAAATTACTAACTTTGATGGGCTGCAAATACAATTAAAACGAACTATAAATTAGAGGCGAAACGAACTCCAGTTTGTAATTCATGGATGACTCCAAAGACAAGTAAAAGAAAAAGAATGTAGCTCCAGTTCACCATAAGTAGAATTTACATTCAAATCACAGTGTAACTCTAGTAGTTTAGAACAATAACTGCTAGTTTTTTTTTTGCGGGAACAATAACTGCTAGTTCTAGAGAAATAAGGAACAAATCTTTGCGATGCAGCAGTGAACTGGAGTTACAATCTGTAGAATTATAACTGCTAGTTCTAGAGATGATCCACACAGCAGAGAAGATCCAAAACCAACTTTACTCCCTCCGATCCACACTTTGAGGTATGAAGGTTCGAGTTACAATACATATCCCAGTCATAAACACTTAAACAATTTTTGAGGTATAAGTTAGTACCTTGACTTAATCGTTGCCAGGGGTGTCATATGAGGAGATGGGAGCAGGCTTTCGCTGCTATCTTTACATGGATTCGTTAATAACTTCCTCATGTTGAAGCAATTCTCAATCCAAGCAGTGGTAGTGACCGTCTTCCCATCTGCTTCCCAGAATATTCTGGCCCCTGGTGGTACCTGACCCTACGTGGACAAGAAAGACAATAAATGATTAAAGTAGTAAGGCAAATATTTGGGGATTCAGCTCAGTTGGGTCTAGCCTAAAGCTTCATAACAACACAGTAGTACTAAGCTAAATGCGAGTTATTCTTCTTTAGTAAAAAGTATATTTTAGTTTATGTTTACTGAAAACTACTGTGTCAAGCTGAAAATTACTAACACATACTACTATTTTCCAAGTATCAACAGGAGACTAAATAAAAATGTAACAACTTGTGCATATTAACAGCTCATAAAAGAATGAGATCAATGTATCACCAAGTTGAAACGAAGATCATTTAACTGTGTAGACAGAATAATTGGTCATTACAGGAATTCTAAGCTGTGAAATGTGAAACTCTGAAATTCTAGCTGCAGTCAGGTGCTTCTTATGTTAAAAAAAATAGTTCAAAGGTTATCCCAAGTATAGCATAAATTCCCCCTCTTAGGCAGTATACGTCGCTAGTGACTACAGCTGAACGCACAATAGAAAAGCAGGTAAGAAAAACTCACTTTCACAGCAATGTGTGTGGCTTCGTTGTAGTTGATTCCTGTCCCAACCTTGCCACCCAAGCTTTCAATTATTTGAGTATAATCGTCAAGTCCCTACACAAACATAAATATAGTAGACACAAAGTGTTATTGCTCGTGGTGTTAAAATATGTAATTAGCTTAACATCTTTCTTCTTAATTCTCTTTCATATCATCATTCCCAGTCTAAAATGATTGTTCTAATCCCTTAGTTTATCTTCCTCTCATATGAACAGAATGCCTTTTCACAATAAAGGATTGTAATGCACAAAGTGTTGGAGCTTTAGAAACTACACACAGTTTACTCGTCATGTATCTAGATTTTTCATATACTAGACAAAAATTTGAGCTGGTGTATAACCTGAAAGTAACTTGAATTGAATTAAAGAGACGGGGATGGGAGATATCCAAATTCTCACCACATCCTCGACGAAGTGGTCGACGAAGATGAAGAGCAAACCAAAGAAGGGCTTGTCGCCTCGGCTGGCCCTGGCTTCTTCCCGGGCGGGCGACCTCCCCGTCGTGCCCCCGCGTCCTGCGCTCTCCTCCTCTGGCGCTCGCTCGATCATCCTAGGCGCGCCCTCTCCGCCCGCATCTCCGAGTCTTGGTGGCTCCCCAGCGGCAACGGAGGAGGGGGCTGAGGGCTTGACGACGGGAGGGAAGGTCTCCCCAGCAGCAACGGAGAAGAGGGCCGAGGGCTTGACGACGGGAGCGAGGGTCTCCCCGCCAGCAGCAACGGAAGACGGGGCGGAGGGCTCGACGGTGGGAGCAGGGCGCGCGGCAGCGGAGGATGGATCCGAGGTCTTGAGGGCGGGAGCAGGGGGCGCCCCAGCGGCGAGGAAGAACGGATCCAAGGGTGCAGGCTCTGGCGCGGGAGCAGCGGCTCGATCGAGAGGCTCACCGCCGCGGGGCGGCTTCCCTCCGCTGCCGGGCAGGCGGAGTACCGGCTTGATCACGATAGTCTTGGGGAGTGGCTGCTTCCCGCCGACGCGCGGCGGCCTCCCGCTGCCGTCTGGGGGCAGGCGGCGCCCCGGCCCCGGCATCACGGCGAGGAAGGGGGAAGGGGAGGGGAGGGGAGGGAGGGAGGGAGGGCTTGCGATTTTGCTCCGACGGGGAATTGGGGGAAGAGGGAAAGGGGGGAGACGGAAATTTTGGGGATGGGAGGGGCGGGGGGCTCGGGCTCCGATTCGAAACTCGAAAGCCTCGGCCCAACCTAGGCGTCGGCTGACCGATCCCGCCCACGATCGGTCCCCTCCAGGCCGTTGGGTAGCCGTTTGATCGGTCCTGGTGCATCAACATTCCCGTCGTCTCGCACCTTGTACGACATCGCATGAAAAAATTCCTCTCCTCATCATGCGCACAAAGGAAGTCAACGAGCGCGCAGAAAAAAAAAATCCAACGAGCGACTTCGCACGAGTCACGGCCAGCGTGCCGGCACAGGTCCTCATAGGAAACGCAGCACGAGTCACTGTCGGCTATAGAGCTGGGTGCTCGCTGTCCCAGCACAGGTCGCGGCCGGTCCCAACACGAACGCTCGCCATCCCCAACATTGGTCGAGATCGTCCCAACACGGATGCTCGTCGTCCCAAACATGGGATGGCCGTTCGCAGCACGGGTGCTCGTTGTCTCACATTCGTGACCAGCGGGTGCAGAAGCCTCGTGGCCTACTTATAGCACATCGGAGGGCATCCGCGTAGATTAGCCAGCAGTGTCGGCGGACAGCCTTGCAGCTCCCTACAACAGCGCAACACTGCCCCGTAGTGGCGCCTGGCTGGAGGGGCCAGTAGGTGTGAGCTATAGCAGTGCAGTGATTTTTGGAGGGTGGCGTGAGTGAGGATGGCAAGAGAAAGATTAATCCATGTTGTTGTTTGTGGGGTTGTCAAGGTGAACGACAATAAAAGAGGTACGAGACACAAAAAAGGTGTGTGAGAGCAAGCGAGAGGGAGAGGGAAGGTTGAAGTGGAGTGTGTGGCTACATGAGATGCGCTGGATGATTATGACATAGATTGAAAGTCGCATCGTCACATTTTGTTGGCATCACAAATTGGTAACATTCACAGGTTCACCCTTTTTAACAAGGGTGGCATTAATAAATCAAAGGAGTTACAACACTGCACAAAGAATCCCAGAGGAAAAAAGTTACAACATGATCCTCCCTTTATCAAACATGACCCCAAAATGATATGACGAAAATGCAATTGAGTCCTAATAATGCTCTAGAAGACCTCGCTGGAGATGCTATTACCACGATCTTCGGCCAAATCCTTGGCATCTGCAAGGAGAAGACTGTCTCCCCAGTGGAGGTTGAAATTGGGGTGTCATTTTTTTCGGCAAATCCACCTTAGCCTAGTGTTCCACCCTAGCCACTCGTACGGTCCATTTGAGACTTGAGAACTTTTTTATCCATGGCTCCAGCTGCTGAGATTGGAGCAACAATATAAGATAGCCGAAGACGAACTAGAAAACCAACTTCAACTCACCCTTGAGCTCCAGATCAAAGATCACTTGATACAAATCCACCTCCCCTTGTGCCACAACCACGGCAGGTCGAAGAAGAGGGCTAGATGGGGGATGCACCAACTAAAACTAGATCTCCATAGAGATTATTGAGGAGCTGTTGCACAATCCATATTCTGCACAGCCGACCTCCACCATAGAGGAGAGACGCAAGAGTGAGAAACCAACTCGCAAATGGCACAAAGCCAGATGCCCACATGAAGTCCTAGCACTACATCTAACCTAACACTACTCTATACATGAACGCCTCCTCCCCTCCCCCGCGTCGGTTATTCAACCAAAATCATAGGTTGCTATTGTAGTATGTAAATATCAAAGGCATATATTAGGGAAGGAAGGAACGATGTTTACCTTTGGGTATGTAGAGAAGGCCAGAAATTATTTTGTCAAGTCTCTTGAGGTTGGTGGTGGCAGACATGGTGTCATGCATAGAGAACTTCTAGACCTACATGTTGTTGCCATCGAGAAATCAAATACTATTGTAGTATAAAGAGAAACCCATGTATTCATAAACAAGGTTACTATAATTTCTCAAATCAACCGTACAAATGTGGTGAAACTCATGGGATACTTCCTTCAAAAAAATGTTCCTCGGTGTAAGGGTGGTCTGCTGCAGTATTGAGACCCACGAGCGAGACATTGTTCCTCCTGGAGGAGATTGGACTGTGCTTTGTGGAAGGTAAGGCCGACATGGTTGATGGTGAGAGCAGCGATGCAATGCCCGAACAAATCATCGAGGCCGTTGATGAGCGCAAGCAGCATGTCTTGATCGCTCACAGGAGAGCCGACCTCGCGAAGGGTGTCGGCAATGCATTTGAGGCGGCTCGAGTAGGCGGTGTTATTGATATTTCCATTCACAAGGTTATGGAATCCGTGCTTCATAAAGATGGCGTGTTGGAGGTGATTGTCGAGGAACAGATTGTTGAGGACGGACCAAGCATGTTCTGTCGTGTGAAAATGCTGAATGATAATGTCGGGGATGTTATTTGTGATGGTGGTGTAGAGCCAAGAGATGATGCATTGGCTGATGTGCCTCCACTCGACATGATGGACCATGAGTTATGCAGCAAGAGTCACGTTGATGTGATCGATGAGGTCGAGCTTCCGAAAGGTGAGGTTGAAGTGCGTTTGCCAAACGATGAAGTTGGACTCCTCGAAACCGAGGATCGTGGGGACGTGAGACCAGATGGAGAGGAGTTGGATAGCCGCAATGGCTGGCAAGTTGACAGGAGGAGCAACATCATGGAGATCGGTGAAAGGGTTGCCATCACCGCTGCCGCTAAGACTAGAGAAGGAGGAGGAGATCGACATTGCAGGGAGACGAGGGGCAACAGAAATACATGGAGGGTTTAGGGCTGGAAATCATAGGTACATGATACCATTTAAGGTTTGAGAGAAGTCGACGCTATGCAATTTACTCTTACACTGGGATGTTGTCATAACACTATATTAATGTTGAAAGACCAATATAGTTATCATGTTATCATCACTTTTCTCAGTTGGAGGGATGATCGTTCAAGGATTGCACTTGAGGTTGCTATTGCTACAACTTTACCATATATGCACCCTGACTACTTTAATGCTCACTAGCATGATGGTCGTGCGTTGCCATAGAGCCATTGGCTTAGTAGGTGGTCAAACGTTTGTATCCTTTTGTGACCGTTGTGTGATTTATGATTAAAAAATATAGCGTAAGTATGGTGAGAGACATGCAACGTCAAAGAATTTTTAATTGACCATAGTAGGCCGGGAAGAGAGACTAAAACCAAGATTGATTTTGAGTTGAAGTCACACTTTTCGTGTTTGTTATTTGTGCCTTTTTATAAAAAGTTGGTCTCACATGAAAGTAATATATTTGTTTATTAGATCCCACGTATGAATAAAGTATATTTATTTATATATTTTCTGAAAGCTTGTTGGTCCCTCATGTGAACTCACAATCAACTTTAATTTTTATAAGTAGAGATGGCAAGTCGTTTGTACATACTTCTCAACGGCAGTTTAGCAGTAATTGTACATCTCAATAGATCAAACAACAATGATGCCATTTTTTCAGGGAACATTTTGGTTGTTTATATCTCATGTTTTATTACCCATGTCAACTAATAGACAAGAAAATGTTTTGAAGCTTTCATGTTATCATTATAGAAATGCTAACCAGGAAGAAACCATATGTGTGCAGATCAGATAATTATGTTAGTCCTGTTGCGCTTTTTTTTTTGTTCCGTCGCACAAAGAAGACAAGAGAATATTTAACACTATCCAAAATTTAGATTCTATATTTGACACTGAAAAAATGTTTCTTCTTTATCTAACACTGACTTCAAAATTCATTCCTAATGTAACACTTCTGTCCATTTGTTGAGCTGGCGGTGTTAAATGGCACATGAAATGACAAGTTTACCCCTGACACAGCACCTCAGCCAGGTCGTGTTCTTCCTGCGGGAGAAGCACAGCCGCCCCCATGACACCCCCCTCCTCCCCTCCGTCGTTGATCAATAGAGTTGTGTCTCTGGTCCGACGTGGTCAACATGACGTGAGCATTCTATTGCTGTCCCGCTCGTCATAATTCGTGCACTGACCGCGACGAAATCGAGCTCGCGATCCATCCAAGTGGTCGGCTCCGTCGATGATTTCCGCCGCCTCGATCAACCCTTTTCTCTGCCGTTTGCTGCGATCGATCCGCGCCATGACACCCTTCATTTCCCACTAAGTATCTGCCTCTCACTCCTACCAAGCACCAAGATCGAGCTTGACACCCAGAGCACGCCGTCGTCGTCCTAGACATAGCACATGCGGACAGAGGCCTATTCGAGCCCAGCTACCATGTCTAGGAGCTTCTCCTCATCATCTTTAGCATCCTTGACGAATGAATCTACGGCTGAACTGAACCCTCCAATCAGCCGCGCCATGGCCTTCTTCCTCGCTCCGGAGCACCAGCCGCTGCATGCCTTCCTTGCCGGCATGCCGCATGAGCGTGCGCTGCGGTGGACTTTGCCGTATGGCGTCGTCTGCCTCACGGGTCTCAAGGAGGCGGCTAGCTGTGACCTCGATCTGCGCGAGCTGATGCTGGTCCATGGTTCCCGGCTGCACAAATTCCTCAAGGCGGAGCAGCCAAGGCGCAGCGGCAGAGGGTGGTTAGGATCGGCGTCCTCGTGCTCGTGTGTCCGGCGTCGTGGGGCTCGCGAAGGTGAGCGCAGCGGGTGGCAGGCGGCTCCGCGGCTGGCAGAGCTGGGGCAAGGCGAGGCGCGCCGGGCCGACACACGCGGAAGCATGCGGTGGTCCGGAGCAGTGCGTATGACGTCAGGGAGCGTCGCGCGGTGGCCAGCACTCTGTTGTGGAGCGGTGCAGCCCAGCGCCACTCCCTCGTGGGTGCGCGCCTCAGGGCATGGCCAACGCTCCACTGTGGACAGATGCTCCAGCCCTATACGTCACTTGTAATTGTCCAGCTCAGCTCAACCTGTAGCTTGCAAACTAAAATGGGATCCTGCAGAGGAAGTAGGCTCTTGGCTGACAAAAGTAACAGAGAGTGGGCAAAAGCGAAAGAGATGAGGCGAGCCAGCCATCCACGTTCACGTGAAGTACAGGGAAAAGAGGATGTATATGTCATACTTGGCCTGATGGGGCAGCTCCATGTGTTGGGTGTTTAACAAACTAAATAGTGCCCAATACATCTTTACTTACGTGGAAGAGATGAAGCACTAGGAAGGTGATGCTTCCATTGTACATGCCCTCATAGCGACCGGCGCCACCAAGGTCACATGCACCTGGTCTGTGTCGGGGAGTACGAGTGATGCTCGGTGCTCCCAGCCACCCAGGAAGCTCTTGTGTGAATAAAAAATAATTACATGGAATTTGGTGTATACACATCAAATAAAAAAAGTCATAAATACACCATTTGGTATGTAGGCACGTGACATTATTGTATAAATTAACAATTCCAACACAATTTAGCGTTATTTTGGGTCACATTCTGCACTAGGGACAAAATTGACTTTTCAGGTGTTATTTTGATACCTTTAGTAGTCAAAACGGACGAAAGTGTCATAAATGAAACAAAATTTAAACTTAGTATTATACTATAAAGAAATAAAGTGTGACGCCCCCGATTCAATCGTGCACTAATCATATACGCAAACGTGTACGATCAAGATTAAGGACTCACGTGAAGATATCACAAGACAACTCTAAAACATAAATAAGTCATACAAGCATCATAATACAAGCCAGGGGCCTCGAGGGCTTGAATACAAGTACTCGATCATAGACGAGTCAGCGGAAGAAACAATATCTGAGTACAGACATAAGTTAAACACGTTTGCCTTAAGAAGGCTAGCACAAACTGGGATACAGATCGAAAGAGGCGCAGGCCTCCTACCTGGGATCCTCCTAACTACTCCTGGTCCTCGTCAGCGGGCTGCACGTAGTAGTAGGCACCTCCGGTGTAGTAGGAGTCATCGTCGACGGTGGCGTCTGGCTCCGGGGCTCCAGCATCTGGTTGCGACAACCAGGTAGAAGGGAAAGGGGGAAAAGAGGGAGAAAAGCAACCGTGAGTACTCATCCAAAGTACTCGCAAGCAAGGAGCTACACTACAAATGCATGTGTATATGTGTAAAGGGCCATATCGATGGACTGAACTGCAGAATGCCAAGAATAAGAGGGGGATAGCTAATCCTGTCGAAGACTACGCTTCTGGCCACCTCCATCTTGTAGCATGTAGGAGAGAGTAGATGGTAAGTTCACCAAGTAGCATCGCATAGCATAATCCTACCCGGCGATCCCCTCCTCGTCGCCCTGTTAGAGAGCGATCACCGGGTTGTATCTGGCACTTGGAAGGGTGTGTTTTATTTAGCATCCGGTTCTAGTTGTCATAAGGTCAAGGTACAACTCCAAGTCGTCCTGTTACCGAAGATCACGGCTATTCGAATAGATTAACTTCCTTGCAGGGGTGCACCACATAACCCAACACGCTTGATCCCATTTGGCCGGACACACTTTTACGGGTCATGCCCGGTCTCGTAAGATCAACACGTCGCAGCCCCACCTAGGCCAGCAGAGAGGTCGACGCCGGTCTAAACCTAAGCGCCAAGTGCAGGTCCGCCCATCGCCTTAGCACACCTGCGCTTCGAACGCGGCCGGAAGCGTAACTAGCCCCTTAATACAAGAGCAGGCTTACGTTCCAATCCGGTAGCGCCTTCGATCGGCCGACGTCAAGAAGGCTTCGGCTGATACCACGACGTCGAGTGCCCATAACTTTCCCACGTAGTTGGTTAGTGCGTATAGACCAAATGGCCAGACTCAGATCAAATACCAAGATCTCGTTAAGCGTGTTAATGATGTAATCGCGGACACCGACCAGGGACAGGCCCACCTCTCTCCTAGGTGGTCTCAACCTGCCCTGTCACTCTGTCTCAAAGTAACAGTCGGGGACCGTCGGGAACCCAGGCCCACCTCTACCGGGATGGAACCACCTGCCCTTCAAATTTCACCTCCGAACAAAGATTATCATAAGTAATGTAACGGTATAAAGTATATAGCATATACCCGCGATCACCTCCCGAGGGATCACGGCCCAGTAGTATAGCATGGCAGACGGACAAGAATGTAGGGCCACTGATGGAATACTAGCATCCTATATTAAGCATTTAGGATTGCGAGATAAGGATAACAAGCTATGACAACAATGACAGGCTATGTAGCAGAATAGGATTAACCGAAAGCAGTAACATGCTACACTACTCTAATGCAAGCAGTATAGAGAAGAATATGCGATATCTGGTGATCAGGGGGGGCTTGCCTGGTTGCTCTGGCAAGAAGGAGGGGTCGTCAACTCCGTAGTCGAACGGGGCGGCAGCAGCTTTGGTCTCGTAGTCTACCGGAGAGAAGAGGGGGAAGAAACAATAAATATAATGCAAACATAAGCATGAAGATGCGTGACGTGACAATGAGCGGTGCTAGGTGTGCCCTAACGCGGTAGTAGGTGATACCGGCGAAGGGGGGAAAACATCCGGGAAAGTATTGCCGGTGTTTCGCGTTTTCGGACAGACGAACCGGAGGTGAAATGTTGCAGGTTCACTATGCTAGGGATGTGTGGCGGGCGAACGGGCTGCATATACGGAATCGTCTCATCGTTCTGAGCAACTTTCATGTACAAAGTTTTTCCATCCGAGCTACGGTTTATTTCCTATGATTTATCAAAGTTTTATGCATTTTTATAATTTATTTTATTATTTAAATCGAACATTATCCAGAACAGCAAAAGGTGATGTCAGCATGACATCACCATGACGTCAGCAGGTCAAACCCAGCTGACCAGAGTCAAACCTAGCCTGTGGGTCCACTGGGACCCACCTGTCATAGACTAAGGCTAACTAAATAGGTTTAATAAATTTAGTTAATTGATTAGGTTAATTAAACACAATTGATTAAGTTTAATTAATTTAGTTAATTAAATAATTAATTGATATTTGTATTTATTTATTTATTTTTAAAATTCTTTTTTTATTAAACGTTCCAGGGGCTAGGCCCCATGTGTCATTGGCACTGGGCCAAAGCAGGCGCAGGGTTGTGGTTACGGGCGTGGCCCGATTGGGCACACGTTCAGGGGCGCACGGCGGCCGTGGGGCTGGCTAAAATGGCGTGGCCGGGCTAGGCGGGCACGCGGCGCACGCTGGGATTTAGCTCCGGCGCCAGAGGCGTCACAGCATCGCCGGGCCGTAAGGGAGGAGGCCAGTGCGAGGCACGGACGGAGCGCAGCCAGGACGCGGGCGACCGCGATCATGAAAGGGCATGTCTTGTGATGAGCGGGGCTCAACAATGGGAGAGAGGGGAGTGAGGAGGGGAGGCGGCTGCTCTCAAGGGTGCTGCAGGGGTTCGGGCAGCGGGGGTTCGAGGAGGTGGACGGGGACGACCGGGCGATGGGGATGAGATCCGGTGAGGAAGCAGTCCGACGAGGCGGAGGAGCTCCGGTCGTGGAGGAGGACAAAGACGGGCGGCGAGGCGCGGGGAGGTCCGGCGAGGGAGAGGCGCTGGGAGGTCCCCGACGGGCGGTGGGCGTCGGCGAGGCTGCAGCGTCGGCCAAAGTGGGCGCCATGGAGGGAGAGGAGGGCGCAGAGGAGGCCTTGGGGGAGGGGGCACTGCGCCTGGCTGCGGTGGCCGTGAAGGAGTGGTGGCTTGAGGCTGGGCGCGGCTTGGGAGGAGGGATCGAGCAGGCGCCTCCCTGTGCACGATGCATGCGTGTGTGTGTGTGCGTGTGTTGCGTGTGGTGGCGGCGGTGTGGGTGAACGAGGGAGCGGGTGGGGATCGTGGGGGTAGTGGGGATTAGGGTTACGGTGGGGGGAAAGGGAGGCCTTGGAGGCAATGCGCGGGGGTGGGCCGGCAGGCCGGTCGGTCGCCTGGCCAACTGGGCCAAGGCCGAGTCGGGGAGGGGGGGGGGTATTATTATTTTTATTATTTTAGTATTTTTTCTATATTGTTCTATCTTTATTCTCATTTGTTTTTTTTACAAAATACAAACAAGATCACCTAAATTAGTGTGACTAGTTTTACCACTGCCACAAAAGGTTTCACACCAAATTAAAATAGTTTAATATTTTATAAATTATAAAAGGCATTTATTTCATTGTTGTACCTACTATTTTAATTATTCAAATACATCTAAACTTTCTATAAGAATGTGGTTTCTTCACCTCAATTAATTAGGGATTATTTGCCACATGATGAACAATTTAGTTTTAGTGTTTGA
Organism: Aegilops bicornis; assembly: GCA_021605145.1. Classification (NCBI taxonomy): domain Eukaryota; kingdom Viridiplantae; phylum Streptophyta; class Magnoliopsida; order Poales; family Poaceae; genus Aegilops; species Aegilops bicornis. The sequence goes on from CM038670.1 coordinate 58,240,548, forward strand.
AAACTTTTACTGTTTGACGTTATTTTAAATTTGAAATTTGAACTGGTTTTCGAACCGGCGCGAGTTTATCAACAATAACCGAGGTGACGTGGCATCATTAGCAGAGGTTCACTATAGCTTAATTATCCGGGCGTCACAATTCTCCTCCACTACAAGAAATCTCGTCACGAGAAATAAGAGGTAGAGAAGGGGGGGAAGGTCTGGTTACGAAATTCTAACGGATCTTCTCGATCTTGGATGCTCCTTTCGAAGCGGTCAATCCATTACGTTGATGTCTTCATTTCTCTGTTTCAGGTCATCATGATGAAGTAGGCATCCTTTCTTCGAGACCTTCATCGTGCTTATGAAAGGGTATGAAGGGAAAACTCTATAAGGACGGATTCTAACAAGATCGAGCATCAGACGGTTAACTTAGGGGAAGAAGCATAAGTATCTCTCGAGTTGAAACTTAAGAAGATATCGAGAGCAAAGTAAGAAGGTACCATGAGAAGTTTCAAACATAGGCAATCGTTCGATGCCTAATCGGAAGGTGAAAGTCTAGTCTAGATACCCTTCATGTGTATTTTTATATTGAGATCTGTTATCCATGGTCCCTCACGCCTGATTTCATCTTCAGTTCAAACTATTGCTGTCTTTCTTGTCCCCTTTTATTTTCTTGCTCGTTGCGATATGATGAGAGTATTTCCACATCATTTCCTCCCTTCTCGCAAAATCCTACTATTTTCAGCTTGTTTTAAATCGATGCTTTGCGCCCATGATCATGCCAGTATTTTTGGCAAAGTAGTAACCATGTCAGGCCTGCGTTCCCTGCATCTGGCCTGGCAAACCGCCATTAAATCTTGCCCCCTTTTCTTAGCAGGTGCATCATGTGCAATCTTCTATCAAAGGAAACGAGTGTTGGGGAACGTAGCAGAAATTCAAAATTTTCCTACGAGTCACCAAGATCTATCTATGGAGAGACTAGCAACGAGAGAGAGGGGAGTGCATCTACATACCCTTGTAGATCGCTAAGCGGAAGCGTTGCAAGAACGCGGATGAAGGAGTCGTACTCGCAGCGATTCAGATCGCGGTTGATTCCGATCTAAGCACCGAACAACGGTGCCTCCGCTGTTCAACACACGTACAGCCGGGGACGTCTCCTCCTTCTTGATCCAGCAAGGGAGAGGAGAAGTTGAGGAGAACTCCGACAACACGACGGCATGGTGGTGATGGAGCTCGTGGTTCTCCCACAGGCTTCGCCAAGCACTACAGAGGAGGAGGAGGTGTTGGAGGAGGGAGAGGGCTGCGCCAGGGGAAGGGTGCGGCTGCCCTCTCTCTCTCTTACTATATATAGGGGGAAGGGAGGAGGGGGAGGCGCTCTAGGGTCACCTAGGGGAGGGGCGGCGGCCATAGGGGAAACCCTAGATGGGTTTTGGCGCCCCCACCCCCTAGGAAACTTGCCCCCCAAGCCGGGAGGGGTGGCTGCCCTAGGGGTGGCGCCCCCACCTCTCCAGGTCACGTGAGATGGGGTGGGAGGGGCTCTCAGCCCCTTAGTGGGCTGATGTGCCCTCTCCCCTTGGCCCATAAGGCCCCCCAAAGCTTGCCGGGGCATCCAAACCCCTTTTGGACACGCTGGTCATCACCTGGTACCCCCGGAACAATTCCGGACTCCAATACCCTTCGTCCAATATACCGATCTTCACCTCTGGACCATTTCGGAGCTCCTCGTCATGTCCGGGATCTCATCCGGGACTCCGAACAACCTTTGGTAACCACATACTATTTCCCATAACAACTCTAGCGTCACCGAACCTTAAGTGTGTAGACCCTACGGGTTCGGGAACCATGCAGACATGACCGAGACGTTCTCCGGTCAATAACCAACAGCGGGATCTGGATACCCATGTTGGCTCCCACATGTTCCACGATGATCTCATCGGATGAACCACAATGTCAAGGATTCAAGCAATCCCGTATGCAATTCCCTTTGTCTAGCGGTATTGTACTTGCCCGAGATTCGATCATCGGTATGCCGATACCTTGTTCAATCTCGTTACCGGCAAGTCTCTTTACTCGTTCTGTAATACATCATCCCGTGATCAACCCCTTGGTCACATTGTGCACATTATGATGATGTCCTACCGAGTGGGCCCAGAGATACCTCTCCATCACAGGGAGTGACAAATCCCATTCTCGATTCGTGCCAACCCAACAGACACTATCGGAGATACCTGTAGTGCACCTTTATAGCCACCCAGTTATGTTGTGACATTTGGTACACCCAAAGCATTCCTACGGTATCCGGGAGTTGCACAATCTCATGGTCTAAGGAAAAGATACTTGACATTAGAAAAGCTTTAGCATACGAACTACACGATCTTTGTGCTAGGCTTAGGATTGGGTCTTGTCCATCACATCATTCTCGCTAATGATGTGATCCCGTTATCAACGACATCCAATGTCCATGGTCAGGAAGCTGTAACCATCTATTGATCAACGAGCTAGTCAACTAGAGGCTTACTAGGGACATGGTGTTGTCTATGTACCCACACATGTATCTGAGTTTCCTATCAATACAATTATAGCATGGATAATAAACGATTATCATGAACAAGGAAATATAATAATAACTAATTTATTATTGCCTCTAGGGCATATTTCCAACAGTCTCCCACTTGCACTAGAGTCAATAATCTAGTTCACATCGCCATGTGATTAACACTCACAGGTCACATCACCATGTGACCAACATCCAAAGAGTTTACTAGAATCAATAATCTAGTTCACATCACTATGTGATTAACACTCAATGAGTTCTGGGTTTGATCATGTTTATGCTTGTGAGAGAGGTTGTAGTCAACGGGTCTGCAATATTCAAATCCCTATGTATTTCGCAAAACTTTATGTCATATCGTAGATGCTGCTACCACGTTCCACTTGGAGCTATTCCAAATTGTTGCTCCATTATACGTATCCGGTATCTCTACTCAAAGCTATCCGGATAGATGTTAAGCTTGCATCGACGCAACTCTTTACGTCGAACTCTTTATCACCTCCATAACCGAGAAACATATCCTTATTCCTCTAAGGATAATTTTGACCGCTATCTGGTGATCCACTCCTTGATCACCTTTGTACCCTCTTGCCAGATATGTAGCAAGGCACACATCAGGTGCGGTACACAGCATAGCATACTGTAGAGCCTACGTCTGAAGCATAGGGGACGACCTTCGTCCTTTCTCTCTCTTCTGCCGTGGTCGAGGTTTAACTCTTAAGTTCATACCTTACAACTCAGGCAAGAACTCCTTCTTTGACCGATCCATCTTGAACACCTTCAAGATTATGTCAAGGTATGTGCTCATTTGAAAGTACCATTTAGCGTTTTTTGATCTATCCTCATAGATCTTGATGCTCAATGTTCTAGTAGCTTAATCCAGGTTTTCCATTGAAAAACACTTTTCAAACAACCCTATATGCTTTCTAGAAATTCTACATCATTTTTGATCAACAATATGTCTACAACATATACTCATCAGAAATTCTATAGTGCTCCCACTCACTTCTTTGAAAATACAAGTTTCTCATAAACTTTGTATAGACCCAAAATCTTTGATCATCTCATCAAAGCGTACATTCCAACTCGGAGATGCTTACTCCAGTCCATAGAAGGATAGCTGGAGCTTTGCATACTTGTTAGCGTCTTTCAGGATTGTCAAAAACCTTCTGGTTGTATCACATACAACCTTTCCTCAAGAAAACTGTCAAGGAAACAATGTTTTGACATCCTATATGCAAGATTTCATAAATAATGCAGTAACTGCTAATCCAATTCCAACAGACTCTTAGCATCGCTACGAGTGAGAAAGCCTCACCATAGTCAACTCCTTGAACTTGTCGGAAAATATCTTTAACGACAAGTCGAGCTTTCTTAATGGTGATACTTACCATCATTGTCTGTCTTCCTTTTAAAAACCATCTTTACCCAACGTCCTTACGACCATCAAGTATTTCTTCCAAAGTCATGGATCCTCTCTCGGATGTTATGTCCTCGAGACATTCGTCGGAATCCGGGCCCACCGGCCATCGCTTCTCCATAGCTCGTAGGTTCATTGTTGTCTAGCAACATGACCTCTAAGACAGGATTGCGTACCACTCTGAACTAGTACGCGTCCTTGTCGACCTACGAGGTTCGGTAGTGACTTGATCCGAAGCATCATGATCACTATCATCAGCTTCCACTTCAATTGGTGTAGGTGCCACATGAACAACTTCCTGTGCCCTGCTACACATTGGTTGAAGTGATGGTTTAATAACCTCATTAAGTCTCCACCATCCTCCCACTCAATTCTTTCGAGAGAAACTTTTCCTCGAGAAAGGACCCGTTTCTAGAAACAATTACTTTTGCTTCCGGATCTGAGATAGGAGGTGTACCCAACTGTTTTGGGTGTCCTATGAAGATGCATTTTTATCCGCTTTGGGTTCGAGCTCATCAACCTGAAACTTTTTCACATAAGCATCGCAACCCCAAACTTTTAAGAAACGACAACTTAGGTTTCTCCAAACCATAGTTCAAACGGTGTCGTCTCAACGGAATTACGTGGTGCCCTATTAAAGTGAGTGCGGTTGTCTCTAATGCCTAACCCATGAACGATAGTGGTAATTCGATAAGAGACATCATGGTACGCACCATATTCAATAGGGTGCAACTATGATGTTCGGACACACAATCACACTATGGTGTTCCAGGCGGTATTTATTGTGAAACAATTTCCACAATGTCTTAATTGCGTGCCAAAGCTCCTAACTCAGATACTCATCTCTATGATCATATCATAGACATTTTATCCTCTTGTCAAGATGATCTTTAACTTCACTATGAAATTACTTGAACCATTCAATAATTCAGATTTGTGTTTCATCAAGTAAATATACTCAACATCTACTCGAATTATGTGTGAAGTAAGAACATAATGATATTCACTGCATGCCTCAGCACTCATTAGACTGCACACATCAAAATGTGTTACTTCCAACAAGTTGCTATCTTGTTCCATCTTACTGAAAACGAGGCTTTTCAGTCATCTTGCCCATGTGGTATGATTTGCATATCTCAAGTGATTCAAAATCAAGTGATTCCAAACGATCCATCTGCATGGAGTTTCTTCATGCGTATACACCAATAGAAATGGTTCGCATGTCTCAAACTTTTCAAAACGAGTGAGTCCAAAGATCCATCAACATGGAGCTTCTTCATGCGTTTTATACCAATGTGACTTACATGGCGATTGCCACAAGTAAGTGGTACTATCATTACTATCTTATATCTTTTGGCATGAAAATGTGTATCACTACGATCGAGATTCAGTAAACCATTCTTTTAGGTGCAAGACCATTGAAGGTTTTATTCAAATAAATAGAGTAACCATTATTCTCCTTAACTGAATAATCAGTATTGCGATAGACATAATCCAATCATGTCTATGCTCAACGCAAACACCAAATAACAATTATTTAGGTTTAACACAAATCTCGATGGTAGAGGGAGCAAGCGATGCTTGATCACATCAACCTTTGGACACACTTCCAACACATATCATCAGCTCACCTTTAGCTAGTCTCCGCTTATTCCGTAGCTTTTATTTCGAAGTTACTAACACTTAGCAACCGAACCGGTATCTAATACCCTGGTGCTGCTAGGAGTACTAGTAAAGTACACATTAACATAATGTATATCCAATATACTTCTATCGGCCTTGCCATCCTTCTCATCTACCAAGTATCTAGGGTAATCATGCTTCAGTGTCCGTTCCTCTCATTACAGAAGCACTTAGTCTCGGGTTTGGGTTCAACCCTGGGTTTCTTCAATCGAGCAGCAATCGATTTGCCGTTTCATGAAGTACCCTTCTTGCCCTTGCCCTTCTTGAAACTAGTGGTTTCACTAACCATCAACAATTGATGCTCCTTCTTGATTTCTACATTCATGTGTCGAACATTGCGAATAGCTCAAGGATCATCATATCTATCCCTGATATGTTATAGTTCATCACGAAGCTTCTAGCAGCTTGGTGGCAATTACTTTGGAGAAACATCACAATCTCATCTTGAAGATCAACTCCCACTCGATTCAAGTGATTGTTGCACTCAGACAATCTGAGCACAAGCTCAACGATTGAGCTTTTCTCCCTTAGTTTGCAGGCTAAGAAAATCATCGGAGGTCTTATACCTCTTGACGTGGGCACGAGCTTGAAATCCCAATTTTAGCCCTCGAAACATCTCATATGTTCCGTGACGTTTCAAAATCGTCTTTGGTGCCTCAACTCTAAACCGTTTAACTGAACTATCACGTAGTTATCAAGACGTGTATGTCAGATGTTCGCAACATCCACAGACGATGTTCGAGGTTCAGCACACTGAGCGGTGCATTAAGGACATAAGCCTTCTACTGTCCGCATAATTGCTACTGTCAACTTTCAACTATATTTTCTCTAGGAACATATCTAAAACAGTAGAACTAAAGCGCGAGCTATGACATAATTTGCAAAGGATTTTTGACTATGTTCAGGATAATTAAGTTCATCTTATGAACTCCCACTCAGATAGACATCCCTCTAGTCATCTAAGTGATTACATGATCCGAGTCAACTAGGCCGTGTCCGATCATCACGTGAGACGGACTAGTCATCATCGGTGAACATCTTCATGTTGATCGTATCTACCATACGACTCATGCTCGACCTTTCGGTCTCTTGTGTTTCGAGGCCATGTCTGTACATGCTAGGCTCGTCAAGTCAACCTAAGTGTTTCGCGTGTGTAAATCTGGCTTACACCCGTTGTATGTGAACGTAAGAATTTATCACACCCGATCATCACGTGGTGCTTCAAACGAACTTTAACTTTCGCAACGGTGCACAGTTAGGGGGACACTTTCTTGAAATTTTAATGAGGATCATCTTATTTACTACCGTCGTTCTAAGCAAATAAGATGCATAAACATGATAAACATCACATGCAATCAAATAGTGACATGATATGGCCAATATCATTTTGCTCCTTTTGATCTCCATCTTCGGGGCTCCATGATCATCATCGTCATCGGCATGACACCATGATCTCCATCATCATGATCTCCATCATCGTGTCTTCATGAAGTTGTCTCGCCAACTAGTACTTCTACTACTATGGCTAACGGTTAGCAATAAAGTAAAGTAATTACATGGCGTTGTTCAATGACACGCAGGTCATATAATAAATAAAGACAACTCCTATGGCTCCTGCCGGTTGTCATACTCATCGACATGCAAGTCGTGATTCCTATTACAAGAACATGATCAATCTCATACATCACATATCATTCATCACATTCCTTTTTGGCCATATCACATCACATAGCATACCCTGCAAAAACAAGTTAGACATCCTCTAATTGTTGTTTGCATGTTTTACATGGCTGCTATGGGTTTCTAGCCAGAACGTTTATTACCTACGCAAAAGCCACAACGTGATATGTCAATTGCTATTTACCCTTCATAAGGACCCTTTTCATCGAATCCGATCCGACTAAAGTGGGAGAGACTGGCACCCGCTAGCCACCTTATGCACCAAGTGCATGTCAGTCGGTGGAACCTGTCTCACGTAAGTGTACGTGTAAGGTTGGTCCGGGCCGCTTCATCCTACAATACCGTCGAAACAAGATTGGACTAGTAACGGTAAGCATATTAAACAAAATCAACGCCCACAACTACTTTGTGTTCTACTCGTGCAAAGAATCTACGCAATAGACCTAGCTCATGATGCCACTGTTGGGTAACGTAGCAGAAATTCAAAATTTTCCTACGAGTCACCAAGATCTATCTATGGAGAGACTAGCAACGAGAGAGAGGGGAGTGCATCTACATACCCTTGTAGATCGCTAAGCGGAAGCGTTGCAAGAACGCGGATGAAGGAGTCGTACTCGCAGCGATTCAGATCGCGGTTGATTCCGATCTAAGCATCGAACAACGGTGCCTCCGCGTTCAACACACGTACAGCCCGGGGACGTCTCCTCCTTCTTGATCCAGCAAGGGAAGAGGAGAAGTTGAGGAGAACTCCGACAAGACGACGGTATGGTGGTGATGGAGCTCGTGGTTCTCCGGCAGGGCTTCGCCAAGCACTATGGAGGAGGAGGAGGTGTTGGAGGAGGGAGAGGGCTGCGCCAGGGGAAGGATGCGGCTGCCCTCTCTCTCTCTCTCTCTCTTACTATATATAGGGGAAAGGGAGGAGGGGGAGGCGCCCCACGGTCCCCTAGGGGAGGGGCGGCGGCCATAGGGGAAACCCTAGATGGGTTTTGGCGCCCCACCCCCTAGGAAACTTGCCCCCCAAGCCGGGAGGGGTGGCTGCCCTAGGGGTGGCGCCCCCACCTCTCCAGGTTACGTGAGATGGGGTGGGAGGCGCTCATCCCTTAGTGGGCTGATGTGCCCTCTCCCCTTGGCCCATAAGGCCCCCCAAAGCTTGCTGGGGCCTCCGAAACCCCTTTCGGACACGCTGGTCATCACCTGGTACCCCTGGAACAATTCCAGACTCCAATACCCTTCGTCCAATATACCGATCTTCACCTCCGGACCATTCCGGAGCTCCTCGTCATGTCGGATCTCATCCGGGACTCCGAACAACCTTTGGTAACCACATACTATTTCCCATAACAACTCTAGCGTCACCGAACCTTAAGTGTGTAGACCCTACGGGTTCGGGAACCATGCAGACATGACCGAGACGTTCTCCGGTCAATAACCAACAGCGGGATCTGGATACCCATGTTGGCTCCCAGATGTTCCACGATGATCTCATCGGATGAACCACAATGTCAAGGATTCAAGCAATCCCGTATGCAATTCCCTTTGTCTAGCGGTATTGTACTTGCCCGAGATTTGATCATCGGTATGTCGATACCTTGTTCAATCTCGTTACCGGCAAGTCTCTTTACTCGCTCCGTAATACATCATCCCGTGATCAACCCCTTGGTCACATTGTGCACATTATGATGATGTCCTACCGAGTGGGCCCAGAGATACCTCTCCATCACACGGAGTGACAAATCCCATTCTCGATTCGTGCCAACCCAACAGACACTATCGGAGATACCTGTAGTGCACCTTTATAGCCACCCAGTTACGTTGTGACGTTTGGTACACCCAAAGCATTCCTATGGTATCCGGGAGTTGCACAATCTCATGGTCTAAGGAAAAGATACTTGACATTAGAAAAGCTTTAGCATACGAACTACACGATCTTTGTGCTAGGCTTAGGATTGGGTCTTGTCCATCACATCATTCTGCTAATGATGTGATCCCGTTATCAACGATATCCAATGTCCATGGTCAGGAAACTGTAATCATCTATTGATCAACGAGCTAGTCAACTAGAGGCTTACTAGGGACATGGTGTTGTCTATGTACCCACACATGTATCTGAGTTTCCTATCAATACAATTATAGCATGGATAATAAACGATTATCATGAACAAGGAAATATAATAATAACTAATTTATTATTGCCTCTAGGGCATATTTCCAACAACGAGTTCATGATCTGGTCCAAGTTCATGTGGGTAGTAGGAATGTAGGTTCGCTTGTGCCATTGGTATTTGACTGCTAGATCCCTAAAGTTGGCTTCACGGCTGTGCGCTTGTCCTTGCCTTGCACAGTTCCAACGCCCAAGAAACTTTTTTATGTTAGTAACACATTTCAGTCAAGGCATATCTTGAATACTACTGAATACAACTGTAGGGTTATTGACAGGATCTGTCGGCCATGACAGTTTATCAAGCGCAGGAGACGTTCCAAGATTGCCCAGCTTGGCTGTTACAAAGCAGTTGATTAGCTTAATCGGTCCGTGCTAATCCATAGTTAACGTGTTAGAGTTCGATTGCACCTGGGAACCAAGACTAGATAAGAATAGATGCATATCTTTTGTTTCTATCGCGTAGCACTGACCAGAGACAAGTGTCAGCTATTTACTGGGATGTGAGATCGAGGCTCTGGAATTGTCATGCTAGATTTCAGACTGGAACCCAAGCAAACAAAAAACATGTGATCATCCAAGGAGGCAGTTTTTTAAGCACGTTGGTTATTATATTAGCCTGGCCACAGATGTCATGCTAGGTATCTGGTTACGTTTCTGATGTGGCCTTAGATCTTTAAAAAATATTCTGATGCCTTGTGGAATTCTGTGTTGCCTATCTTGTCAAAAAGATGGGCATATTATCTCCCCTCTGAAGTCTAAACCATACGTATACATCAGTAGGAGCTGAATTGCTCACTTCTTTCGGTACAGCAGTTTTCGGTATTCAGTCCTGAAACAGTACATTAGGCCCTTCCGGTCCAGCCAACTTATAGGAAAAACGAAGCAAAGATCAGGGCCAATGGATTCAACATCAACTGACGGAAATGTACTTTTGCACCTAATAATTCATGAAAGACTGTAGTTCTTAGCAACATCGTTTCAGAGATTAGAGACACTCACAAATGCTGCATAGGACTGCATCACAGCTGGGTGCCAACACCTCCATGTTCTGGATGTTTTCCCATATCAGTCAGTAGAGCACAGCATATGAAAACACAAGCATCTATTATCAATTAGGTGCGAGACAGGAGATTAGGGTGTTGCATGCACACATACAAAAGATCTGACTGCCAACAGCCGATCCTATCAAGCCCTTGCCCAAAAGGCAATTGGCGAAGAGGTGGCTCGGCTTCTGGCAGCTCAGTTCATCCGCGAGATATATCACTCCGAGTGGCTCGCCAATGTCGTCATGGTCTCTAAGAAAGATGATTCACTTCATATGTGTATCGACTTCAAGCACATCAATCGGGCCTGCCCGAAAGATCACTTCCCTCTCTCCCGCATCGACCAGATCGGTGACTCGACTGCGGGGTGTGAGCGTTTGTCCTTTGTGGACGCGTATTTCGGGTACCATCAGATCCGACTGCATGGACCCGATGAAATAAAAATGACCTTCATCACCCGATTCGAGTGTTTTTGCTATGTTACCATGCCCTTCGGCCTCAAGAATGTTGGTGCCACGTTCATGCGAATGATTCAGAAGTGCCTGCTCACTCAAATCAGTCGGAATGTGGAAGCATACATGGATGATATCGTGGTCAAGTCACGCAAAGGTTCCGACCTACTGGCTGACCTCGCTGAAACATTTGCCAACCTAAGAAGATATGATATCAAGCTCAATCCATCGAAGTGCACATTTGGAGTCCCAGGAGGGAAGTTACCCGGGTTTCTCGTTTCCGAACGAGGGATTGATGAGAACCCAGAAAAGATTGGAGCAATTCTCCGAATGAAACGCCCTGTGCATGTGCATGATGTTCAGAAGCTTACTGGTTGCTTGGCTGCATTGAGCCGATTCATTTCCCATCTCAGTGAAAAGGCATTGCCTCTTTACCGACTGATAAAGAAGTCTGATAAGTTCGAGTGGACTCCTGAAGCCGAAGCAGCGTTTATAGAGCTCAAAGCCCTGCTTTCCACCCGGCCGGTGTTTGCTGCCCCAGTCAGCAAAGAGCCTCTACTGTTATATATCGCAGCCACTGGACAAGTTGTCAGCATAGTGCTCACAGTCGAGTTTGTGAAGGAAGTTACTGGAACATTTGGCCTTTATGGCAGAGACAACCACAACATAATAACGTCACTAAAATTTATCACCAACATGAAGACATATGGGCCTTTCGAAGAAGCAAAGGGAACCCCCTTCACCATACCCGTGCAAAAGAATAGCAGCATCGTGGGCTTGTTCGGGCGCAGCGGGATATACCTCGACGCGCTCGGCGTCTACGTGCACACTCTCTAAGCAAAAGCTGCTAGCTAGCAGCTAAAGCTCTTATTTTCGGTGTGTATTTCTCAATCAATTCGAATAAGAGGACGGGATTTAGTAGTCTTTTCTCTCGTCCAGAAGATCCTATCTAGCTGCCCGGGGGGGCTTTTTTAATTACCTTGTTGTGATGAATAAAAGTATCAGTTTCTATATTTGTGGGATGTGGTTTGCCTATATATGTGCCTTGCTTGGGATGCATTTGACGTGATGACAACTATAAGACTTGAGTGGAATCATCTCTACTCTGCATGATTTTTTCTTTACAACCATCTAATAATTAACCAGATAGGAAATCTCAAGGAGGTTGTTTTGTCATCCTTGCTCCTGCTCCTCGTCCTCCTCCTCCTCTCCATGCAGGTTCGGCAAATGGAATGTGAGGGAGGGCCTAATGCATTCTGTAAGGTTATTGTATGCTCACCATCTCTCTCTATAGATCGTGGTAAATAAAAGGGCAAGTATAAGGTTTTAGTCGTAACAAAGACATCTATATATCACCATAGAACTACACACCAGGGCTCCGCCTCCTCCTCCTCCTCCAAGAAAGGAAGTTAGGGTTCGTGCCTCTCGCCGGCGCCGGCGCAGGTCCGCCTCGTCTCCGGTGGCCCTAGGGCCATGGAGGCGCGGTGGATCCTGGCAAGGGCCGGCGGGAGGGCTTCGTTTTTAGTCGTTTTTTTCAATCTTGTTAGGGTTTGTGTCCTACTCAGGAAGGCGAGACGGCGGCGGCTCCCTGAAGATGGAATAAAGGTCTCCCGTCTAGGCCTCGTTCGGCGGTGCGTCTACTTTGTCGTTGGTGGGCGTGTGGAGGTGTGTCTTCGGCAGATCTATCTTTGGTGGATTTGCTCGGATCTCGTCGTTGTTCATCTACGTTCGTGTGTCTTCGGTTTGGATCCTTCCGATCTACGTTATTTTTCATTGGCGGCGGTTGCTGTTCTGGGGTGCTGGTCCTGTGGGGCCTTAGCACGACGACTTCCCGACTGTCTACTACAACAAGTTGTGCCCGGCTCCGGCGATGGAGGGGCGATGACGGCGGCGCGCCTTCGGCTCGCTTCGGTGCTTGTAGTCGTCGCTAGGTGGTCTATGAATCTGGATGTAATTTTTATTTCTGGTATTCGTTGTACTGCCATGATTGAAGATGAATAGATTGGAAGTTTTTCCGCAAAAAAAATAAATATCACCATAGAACTACTTATTAGAACGACGTAGTAGCTCTTTGTTATGTGGAAGGCATCCTACAATAATTGTGGACACATACTTGTTACCTCTAGGATCCAATCGGGAGGTGGTTAGCCTAGATCAAACAAGGAAGAAGGTAATTTGTGCTGCTCCATTGCGCAGCTTTTTGGAGCTTTTTATTTCACTTGATATAGGGGTTAAAGACGCGACACCGCGCCCAACACGACCTAGGATAATTTCCCAACACGATGTAATCCTGATAAAAACCGATCAGGTTTGAAGTCCTTTTTATCTATAAGAGATTGATGCTAAGACGACTTGGAATGAACATCCTACATTCGTTATCTTACACGAACTTGAAACTACTATTTTATGTGATTACAATGCCTCACATTCACTCCCTCCGAAACACATAATCTTAGCTACTTCCTCCGTCTAGGTGTGTAAGTCACCTTACGAAAACCAAATAATTCCAAAATACTTAGGCACGGTACATTAACTCCCTCCTCATTTCTTGTTTTGTGGCATATCAACCAATAAGAGATGTGGGCCGTGCATGCTTTCAATGACTTGAGACTACCAAACATGACATGCAGTGGATAGTTCATTGCATGCAATGCTATTAATTAGCAAAAAGACATTAAGTTTTCTCGTTTTCCTCTCCGCCTTGGTCGCAGTGCACAACGTAAGATGACTTACACACCTAGACGGAGGGAGTACTTAACTTCCTTTACTTCAAACCTACTGCGCATCTCCTGGAGATTCCCCCTTCTGAGTGACTATCAGAATATCTGCGAGCTAATTGTTTGTGTTGGCATATTCAATCTCTTCCTCCCCTTCTGCCAGACATTCTCTGATGTAATAGAACTTCGTATCTATGTGTTTCTTAACCTTGAGCTTCACTTACCTCGGCTGTTTAATCAAGTCCGCATATAATCTTCTTAGACAAAAGACTTGCTTCGGTACACCCCCCCCCCCCACATAACGTATAAGGGCAATTTGGTCATACGTCCATAACACATACCCACCTCCGTATGCACGTCCCACACACCACGACGCGTCTCACTGCACCCAGACCACATCTGCTATTTCCGCGGCTTCGCCCCTAATCTGGCTTCCGTCCTTATCATCGACGTCCTCGCCGGTTGCATTCCATGTCGTGATCCGGCTCCGTCCTCATCGTTGAAGTTGTTGTCGTCCGCATTCCACTCCATGATTTGGCCTCCGTCCACGTAGTCGATGTCGTCGCCGTCCGCATTCCACGCTGTAATCTGGCCTTTGTCCTCGTCGCCGACGTCGTCGTTGTCCGCAATCACGCCGGAGTCCACCTACCTCACAGCCTAGCGGCGCAACATCGACCCCCGCCACCCCTAGGTTTGTCATGTAAACAATGTAGTTCACATCAAAATTATTTAGTTGGCGCAAATAATAATTTGGAATGATTTTGATGTTGTTAACTATTCATCAGCATGACCCCAGTACATCTAGTTCAATTTTAAAGTGAGATATGATTTCTCTTTTGATGTGGTGCATTGTTGGTAGTGATATTCAATGGAGAAAGAAACTGAATATACGGATGATGAGTATGGTAGCGATAATGTCATTCGTACCGATAAGGATTGTAGTAACGAAGATGATTATAGCAGAGACAACGAATCATGGTCGTCATACAATAATTTACCCGAGGCGGACTTTCAAAATAATGTGGATGGTGTTTGCAGTGAAAACGTAAGTGACATGTACATTGATTTAATGTTAGAACTGGCAAACAGCCACATGGCGACTTATACGTGTGTGTTGTTTTTATCTATAGGAAGATGTCGATGTCCAGAATGAGCAAAATGTTTTTCAGGAGTCTTTCGTCGATAACTTGAGCCAGGTTCATTCAAAGATTTTATACGTCGCACAATCATCTGAAGTAAATGATGACAACTTACATGTGCTTATGTGTAATATTGTAGGATGATGTGCATAATCATAGTGGTGTTGATGTCCATGACGATGACGGTGAAGCTGACATGGACATTGAGTAATCTGAAATCCAGCAACCGACATTGTAGACACATTGAAAGGTTATGGATATGACTTTTGCATCACAATGGGAGGCGTACATGTTCTATAATAAGCAGGTCAGAGAGCGTGGATTCATCACTAGGAAAGAGAAGGTGAAATGATGGAAATGTCTTTCAGGAACTATATGGTTTAGGCGGTACGTTTGCTCCAGGACAGGTAAACGGCCGAGCTAATTCTTAAACCCGGAGGGCCACACCCGCAGGCTAAGACCTGAGAGTCGGTGCAAGTGTGGTGCGCAGTTGGTTGTGAAGTTGGACATAGCATGTGGAATTTGGTTCGTCGCGACATATGTGGACGATCACAACCATGTGCTGGCTAGACTGGACGAGGTCGCATTCCTGCGGTCACATATATAGACGAATGAGTGGCTATCGATTTGGTTTGATTTGATTCGCTGCTTAATGCATGATTTGATAGCTTTGTATTTCTCTTCGGTCTATTGATTTGGTTTGGCCAACTAGATTGGTTTTTTCTTGCAATGGGAGAGGTGCTTTGTGATGGATTCAATCTTGCGGTGTCCTCACCCAGTGACATAGTAGGGGTAGTGAGGCACGTATTGTATTATTACCATTAAGGATAAAAAGATGGGGTCTATATCATATTGCATGAGTTTATGCCTCTACATCATGTCATCTTGCTTAAGGCGTTACTATGTTTTCATAACTTCATACTCTAGATGCATGTTGGATAGCCGTCGATGAGTGGAGTAATAATAGTAGATGCAGGTAGGAGTCGGTCTACTTGTCACGGACGTGATGCATATATTCATGATCACTGCCTTAGATATCATCATAACTTTGCGCTTTCCTATCAATTGCGCAATAGTAATTTGTTTACCCACCGTATGCTTTTTACGAGAGAGAAGCCTCTAGTGAAACCTATGGCCCCAGGGTCTATTTTTCATCATATATTTTCAGATCTATAAAACAAAAATACAAAAATACCTCGCTGAGTTTTAGTTACTTTTACTTGTTTTTCATCTCTCTATTAGATCTCACTTTTGCAAGCAACCATGAAGGGATTGACAACCCCTTTTCTGTGTTGTGTGCAAATGTTTGTTAGTTTGTGCAGGTGCATAGATTGAAGACTTGCTTGTGCCTCTTACTGGAATGCTATCTTGGTTTTCAACTGAGGGAAATACTTTTCTCTACTTTGGCGCATCACCCTTTCCTCTTTAAGGGAAAAAACAACGCACACTCAAGAAGTAGCATACAACTCAAACATTTTCAAGTGAAACTATGACCATCAGTCTCCTAGTTGGGGCATGAATTGTCCCATAGGGTGAAAAACAAACACTAAAAGGGTTGCAATTTGCAAGAAAGGATACTTCCTAGTCTAGTGTTCCTCGGAAATAACTTATGCCCAAGGCCATTGTTAAGTTGCTACTGCATTCAAATCAATCTGCTATGTCGCGCAAACAACTTGACAACCGACACTATGCCGTTTCTAACTGCCTTTTTTTCTTTGTTCGTCCTATCTATAAGAGGAGAGCTTATGACCCATTCTTTTGTTTTTAACTCACCGGCCATCCGCTGGCAATTTTTGGCTTTATACCAAAAAGAGATCTGCAACAATATTGGAAAGCTTGGGTTCCATCCAATCCTAATTTCTTATGCATGAACACGTAATGTATTACATGAGGATCTTGAGAAAACATGTTAGTTATGTATAACAAAGGTATTGCATTCAAGGTTTATTCTACCTATCTATCCATGCCATTAATCCTGCTTCCCTGCCATTGTTTTCCTGATGACTACCTGAGGAGAGATGACTAGACACTTCCCTGCCACTAATCCTGAAATAAGATATAGTGACTAGACATGGGGATCTTAGACTCTTAGTTGCGAAAGAGTGATCATGGCAGTTAGATACATGATTATCTAATATTTTGAGGAAAAAATTGAATAAACACTTCTTTAGTTGCACAACCTTTTCTAATCCCTGTCAATCATGATATTGTTAGCAGCAAAATTACAACCCTTCTAGTTCTTGAAACATGTGACCATATCTAGGCTCAGGTTCAAGAAAATTGGAAAAGGGAACCAACTTCTTTTTGTTTCTCTTCATAGTGCCGCATATCACAGCTTACATCAAGATTACACAGCAAGGATTGCAGAAAACAAGCAAAACACCTCTTACAACCAGAACACTGTAGGCGAAAAGGACAGGATATGCTTAGACACAACACAAGAGTTAGAGCAGTGGCGCGTGGTTTGCATCTCTCCCCTGCGATCATACTTAAGCCCAAACGTACTCACATGGAGCTCACAACAATCGAAGACTAGAAAACTAAATATATGTTGCCTCTTAGGCCCCATCTTCCTAGAAGAACAGTGGCTGAGTTAGGCTTGACTAGAGAATCAAATGCTTTCCTTGTCATGTTCTTTACTTCACTTTTAGCAATTCCTTTTATGCTCATATATGTTGCCTCTTAGGCCCCATCTTGTTCTCACTCTATTGGTAGTTTTCATAATCGTGCAAGAACTGCCATCTCTGCATGTCAAGAATCAAGTCAGGGTCATTGCAACTCAGGTCCAAGAAATGGATAGCGAAAATGAAGATTCCACTATCTTGTAAGAGTAGCTTCAGTTTCTGATCCCCAGGTACATATGCCTTTGTTATTGTACTAAATGTCCAATGTCCAATAACAACTCACCTTATTTTTCATAATCCTTTGATACGTACTATAGGTTGCCGACCAAAATCTTTGAGCATGCACATCTGGCATAAACAATGGGTCGCGCTAACTGCCACACGTGTGGCAGGAAGGGAGACGCACCACACGTCTCTAATGTAAACAGATTGCCACGTCATCGCATGTATGCATGCAGGAATCTTTTTGGATTTTCAGTTTTTAAAATGTTTTATCTCTTAAACGAAAAATCCGATTGAAAATCCGTTTTCACCATTAAATCCCTCGCGATGAGATCTTCGAAACTAGATCCCATGTTGATATGTTTTGATGAAATTTTTTTTGGATTAAAAGTTGCCATGTCTATTGCATATGAATTGCCATGATGTTTACACTGAAGTTGCCATGATATGTTTCAGCTATTTTCTTCTACATTTAAAAGTAAATTTTGACATTTATAAAACGGGGAATTAAGAAACTAGACTTGCCATGAACCATAAACTAAAATTGCCATGATACATGCACGTAAAATTGCCATGGTTCATACAAAAGATAATTTTCATGATCAAAGTACTGGAGTTGCCATCATCAAAATACTAAAATTTCCATGATCTACAAACTAAAATTGCCACATGGCAACTTTAGTTTAAGCCCTATGGCAACTGCAGTGTAAACATCGTGGCAACTTCTGGCAAAAAAAAATTCGTCGAAACATATCAACATGGGGTCTAGTTTTGAAGATCTCGTCGAGACGGATTTAATGGTGAAAACGAATTTTTAGTTCGCTTTTTTATTTAGGAGATACAACATTTTTAAGCCGAAAACCAAAAAAAAATCTACTGATGTCATCTATTCATACGTGGCAAAATGAGTAGTGATGGAGGCGTGTGGGTGATGTGCAAACGCTCACACGTGTGGGCGTTAACATTTCCGTAAACAATTATACCTTGTTCTAATCGACCTGCATGATGACACTAAGATCACATATGACAATAAGGATGGCGTGCAGACTATCATCAATATGACAATAGCAACTGATGATTAAATGCAAAATAGTTTGATAAACCAGGAAAGAAGTCAGAAGAAGGCAAGCAAATTTACTTTGATGGAAACCTCAAAGAAACAGTATCCTGCAGAATCCAAAATAAAGACGATCCCTATAAGAAATCTTGAATTTCCCACAAGTGAAACATGGCATGGCTAAGCGTTCAAAAGGAAGTAACAAAAAATCATAAGGTGAAGAAAAATTAAACTACCACCTGATCTATTTCTGCAGCAGCACACAATATTAGCCATGCTAGCTAGCTGCACTAATCCATGACACACTTAATCATGTGTACGCAAGTGAAAATTAATAGCAAGCCAAAGAAATGGAAATTTGTTTATTTACCTGCAACACATAATCGATCAAACATATTTGCATGTGAGTAGTCTCCTAGCCAAAAGCAACACAAGCTGAATAAAAGAAGGCAAAACAACACTAGAGCGGGACCAGATGATGCATCACATAGCAACGAAGTTGCAGGTTCCAGCAAGAGAGCACTCCAAACTTGCTTGATTTCATACGACTTCATGTTTCATTAGATTCTGTTGACAACCAGTCACAACCTAGTAGTGATTTTGTCAGCATTAATCAGAATGAATGATTTCTGGAAATGACACCAAACAAACATCAATTGCCAAGAGAGAGGTAGGTAACACAACATTTTTTGAAAGTATTTACAGTCCTAGTACCAATCTAAACTATCACACACTGATTAACAACATGCGTATAGACCTTAAACTTTTGTGCATCTCCCAAAAGTTTATTCATCTACTTCCAAATCCCTCTCTCTATCTCCTAATGGCAGGGGACGGAGGTGGCATGGCTGCTCATTCCTCTTCTCATCTTGCTCCCGTCTCCTTCCAAATCCCTCTCTCTATCTCCTAATGGCAGGGCCTATCGATCGAGAGACGAGAGTACAGGGGAACGCAGGAGGAGTCGGGTCTCGAGCTGGCAGCCAGACGGGAAGGAAGAAGAGGAACGCGAAGGAGAGACGGAGTTGTAGGTCACAACGACGAAATCCTTGACAACGCCATCGGGTAGGTGGCGGCGGTGGCTCGTGCTCCTCCTTAGCCGTGTCTCCTCCTCCCTGTGGCCCAATCTTGTACCCGTCTTTACGGAGCCCAATCCTTAACAAATGTACCCGTCTTTACGGAGCCCAATCCATGTGTCTAGCTCGCTGTCGTAGTAGCCTTGTCCTTGGAAAGGTAGCGCCCATTCCCCTTGCCACCTCCACTCAGAATGCTTGGTGTCGAATGAGAAGGTACCTTTGGAACATATTGATAACGTAGGTCGTGTGCTGATATGAATATGGTGTTCCCGTCCGGATGCAGCGCATACGGGGTAATTATGTTGATAACGTTTGTCGTGTGCACATAGATTGACTTAATTATGTTCCCGTCCGGGTGCAGCGCATACGAGGTAATTATGTTGATAACGTTTGTCATGTGCACATAGACTGACTTAAGTATAATAATGAATGAAGCCGTTTATGTGTATCTTTCAAAGACTAAATATACGGCATGTAAGTCACTGGCAATAGAATCTGCACATCGATTGAAATTTAATTTGTGTGCAAGCCGATCAAAATATGTTGTGAGTGCAGAAGTAAGAGATAGTACACACCGGAAAACTTGTCGATAAAATAGAGCATATCAACTCCAAAGAAAAAAAATACTCATATATTGATGTATGTGTCAATCTAATCATGTATTTTTTCATTCCACATTTTTATACCTATGCGTCCAAAAGAGACATTAACACTGAAGAGAAATAAGTGTTTCAGTTTGTAGAGCCGTTAATTTTGACATGATAGTTATTATGAGAGAGAGGGAGGGGAGAGGGAGGGAGAAAGAGAGAAATGCATGATAACATGTCCACTCATGACACTGCAGAAATCGAAACATGCATTTGCAATATTACAAAATTGAGATGCGTGGGTGTCTAGAGAAAGACAATAGTTGGTTTACTCTGAAACCCTCAATATTGAGATTTCTTATTTGCCGAAAGATAGGAATTAATGAAAAATTGGACATGGAAGCGTGAAATCTAAATATATGATACTTCTTTTGTTACACATTACTATTTATGTGCTCGGCTATTATTGATGTTAGATTCTTCGATATGTGTAGGCAGATAAAATTAATTATCACATTTTTTCCAACATTTGCGACAACTTACTATTGATGTTGCCGACTCTACTCCTGCAGATTGAACGCTGCTTCATTTGGTAGACTTTGATTGACTAATCCAATCAGTAAGCTTGTTTGACAATATTTTTATAATTTGAGGCACACACACTTATACACTTTCTATGATGATCGAGATAAGACTCTCATATAATTTTTATATTTTTATATTAGCCATGGTATGAGATAAAACAAGTATTATTTATATGAAACTTTTATATTTTTAAATGTATTATCATCTTATGACTTACTAATATTTTTTTTCTTTTCTTACTTAGCATATTTATCCAAGTTACAATGTTACAAAATGCTAAGGTATGCTGTTTATATTGTATTTTTCTAGTGTTAATTACCGAGAATTGAAAATATAGTTGTGCTAAAACTATATTTTATAGCAAAATTATGTTAGTTGTATCCCATTTAATGAAGCCATTTAAATGTGAGCAAAAATACTTGTCATGCTTTTATGTGTTAATTTGCAATACTATATTGAATATATATCTTGGTGTGTGTTGATATCCTAAAATATCTCATTTACGGTCTATAAAACATATCGTTCAACAAAAATATCTTGATAGGCTTTTCTAGTATATTATTAGATAAGAAAATAAAAAAATTATAGAGTATATAAGGTGTTTGCGAGGAGTTTGTCATTGAATCATTAGCACAGGTGGTTTACCTCATGTAGAGCAGCTACACCAGTTATCAACGACTCAGTGTCGACCAATGTCCTTCTATAGGGTGGCGAAAGTTATTCTACGAATGCTTAGCTGGGTACACTTTAATCCCTTTTAACGTCTTGATGCCACTTGGGAAAGAATTAGCCCAACAAATTTTGGGGTGGTTTTGGGTAGTTGCATGTGAGACTTATGAGACTTGGTCTTATTTTGTATCTTGATCTCGCTATGGCCAAGCGACGTACTCACTAAACCATGGGAACACAGACACATGATGGAGGAGTGAGATCCATGGTGTATCTCACAGCAAGAAAATGGATTTGAAAGGGACCTCTCACCTCTGGTGGGGTTGGCTTGTTGGGATATTTTTTTGGCATCAGCTCGTTGCCTCATCGATTGTACATTCTTCACCACCCAAACACATAAAAACATGTCCCCTCTTATGCTTCTTCTTCCTCCTTTATTTATGTTTCTAGATAGATGTCAAATGGTTGTGTTCTCAAAGCACAAACAACGTATTCAACAAAAGAGACAATGGAGAATTGTTATCTAAACATGTTTGTTTATTAAGTTTCTTAATCCATGATGTTTAGTTACAATTTTTCATGTTATTGGTGGTTGCAAAGTGAGGATGAAGATTTCCATTAGGAGGAAACTTATCATTTTATACCGTCTTTGATTCATGGGTTTTTCCAAAACGTCAAAACAGAAAAATAAAATATAGATTGGAATCTTAATGAAACATTTTTCTACAAAATGGTTTTCATTTTCTATAAACTTTATGGTATGAGCCTCGTGGAGAAGCAATCGCTAGTCCACATGGCTCATACTTCAGCGCTGCAACACTTGGTACTCGGACCTCGGCTCGAGGCATTTTCTCTACCCGTCTTGCCCTGAAAAAGCAGGGTCACCTTGTGTCCTTTCTAAAAAATATTATAGTTTGAAACAGAATGGGTGTTTATTCAAGGCATGTGCTCTCCTCATTCGGTTGTATGCACAATGGCGTCCACGAATAAACCATATGCAATCATCCTCATAGTAGCAGTGCATTTCTAGAGAAAAGAGTACCCAAGTAGTTGAGTGCAATCCCTCTTAAGCTTGAAGTAATAATCAGAGGCCTTCACATCCTCCACAACTCGCAAGCACAAATGCATGTGCATCCATTAGCGGTGGTGAAAGTAGCCAACATAAAAGTTCGGCTCAACTTCGAAGTAGTCCTTGTGGAGCATAACACGCTACGCTGATTGTGAACTCGATGCCCTGGTGTAGAACCCCAACACGCTCCTCTTCCAACTCCATGGCTTCAAGTGCCTCGGTGATCACCATCAATTCATTTGTTGGGATCATCATCATCCGACCACAAAGACTCGATGAATTCTCGACACTTGGTGCATGTAGTGGGTGGAATGGTGGATGGCGATGCTATTTAGAATTATAACATAGTTTAAATCACCTTTTCAAATAATGAAATAGTTGAAATCAAATTTGTAGATTTTCTCTGAAAAAGCTTATTTTGATCGATTATACGATTAAAACAATACTAGAAAAGATAGCAAGCCACCAATTCGTCCACATATGCTAATATTATTTCCACCATTTGATTAGAATAATAATGGTTGAGATTTAAATGATTTTTACGTAACATGCTAACATGTGAACTAAAACCACAACGAGTAATTTGGAACGGAGGGAGTACGTACCAACATATTGGTCCGTCATGTGTAACATATATGGTACATGTACAGTACGGTACACATGACAGACCAATATGTGCAAACAGAGAATAAATATGGATTTTCATCAATGAGTTAGAATCAGCCCCGTATACAACATGCAAAAAAATGAACTCAACCCAACACGATCTTTTTTTTGCAGGAAGACCCAAGGCCAGAGCAAGTTGGGTTCGGGTATAGAGTTGTAAGCGCAGTGGGGGTGACAGAGGATGTGCTCGTACGGTTCATAATTGTGTATGATATTCTCATGGATTGTTGGGATCGTCCTCTCTATTCGAAATATGCCTTTCTAGGAGCACTACGATCTGCAGCTCAAATGGCCCCTTATGAAGTCTCTATTGGTCTTATTCTTATTGTGCGTCTTGTGAGCATGTTCAGATCCGCGAAGACAATCGCTCAGATCTTCCCCTAACCCAACCCGGGAATAGACTGAAGGGAGCCGCAACATGACAGATGTCCACATCTCATGGCAAGGCTCATTGAGTTTTGAGGCATCGGTCGGGTAGTGCAGTCTGGAGCACAAGGTTCCTGGTACTACCTAGGCGTGAAGAACCCCGGAGGCGACTGCAATGAGCAAAAATGAAAGTCACCGGCCTAAACAATGAGTGAGAAGGATAAGTAACAGTAGTAGGTGGAGCTGGACTGACCCTAGGCGAGTAACCAGGTTGTGTCTCAATCTATTGACTAGGTGGATCCACTTTGAGTATTCAATCTATGGCTAAAGGTTTCAGGCTTCGGGCTCATTGCTATTACGCTCTTCGAGGTGCCATATTTGATAGCGCCCTTTGGCTTCTCATCTAAAGGGTGAAGTGAAAGATGGGGGATAGGGTTTCGGCGTTTCGCCCCTTGGGGATGCCTATGCCCCTATTCAAATGAAAGTAGACGTCGCAAGGTTCCTTGGGTTTTCTTACCATTTCATTTCTTGCTAGTTCTTGTGCAAGGCGATAACTGATTGGAATTTAGCGCATGGCAAAAGCTAAGGGGAAGATACCTACTCCATGTGAGTCTATCTTGACAGGTTGGCTAGAAAATAAGAGTTCATTATTGAACCTCAGTGCTCAAATCCTACTTGCTTCTTGGGAATGAGTTACTGGGTTTTTATGATTAGCATACGAACATGCTCGCAGGTTGATCAATAGAAAACAATTGGCTAGCTGTCAAAAAACTTTTTACATTACAAGGTTTTGATTACCGAATGGGGCATTTTTACCAAGGGGGGGCAGTAAACGTAGTTACCACGGTTACCGAGAAATACCAAAAATATTTCAAACGAAATTTATAGTTGAATTTTGAATTCAAATTCTTTAAGAATAGTATAGATATAATAAGAACTTGTATTTGGCATAAAAGTGCTACCAGCCAAATGGAACGTTGTCTACGCATGACTACCAATAAGCCATAACCAACTGTCATATTGTTTCTTAGATCCTACGTGCATGACTACCAATAAGCCATAACCAACTGTCATATTGTTTCTTAGATCCTACGTGCTTTCCTATACATCGAGCGCTTAAATTGAAAAAAAAAATCAACTAACTTGGTATTTTTTGCTCGGTATGGGGATTTACCGAGGGGCACTGAAATACGCGGTAACCACGGGAAATCTCGAAATTTCGTTCGGTAACCAAAACCTTGTTACATTATGGGACGGAGGGAGTAGATGGATTGACGGATCCGAGGGAATTGAATGACAAGGTAGGAATGAAGAACAATGCCTGGGTCAGTGAAGACCAGTCTCTGAATTCAAGAAAAGGACTCCTTCTGTCATATGCAAACAACATATTCTGAGTTCTGACGGACGTTCCCGCCTGCCCTGCGTGACCCCACACGCGCTTGCAGCATGATTGACTAAACCCCAAACACGATTAGCACCTTGAACCACACCTCGATCCCTTGGATGATGATGTACGGCAGGTGAACAATAGACTCGTCAGACTGTTCGAACAAGGAGGAAGCACCAGGGTCAGGGTGGTGTAGGCCATGTCGAGCGAGCCAAGCAATCTGCAGTCCAGCGAGCAGCACCTGTTGGCCGCAGATAGCAAGTGTAGCTTTTGCTGCCAGAGGGGTGGGGCCGGTGGGGGTGCCTGAACCATACTGGAGAAGAGGGCGTTCTGGTCGTGTAACACTCCCGGACTCAGTCCACCTCCAGGAGAAGGAATCGTCAGCCTTGGGCATGATCTGCACCTGCAATGTTGAGGATCTCCCAGGGATGAAGGTACTCAACAATATACGCACCCTCAACATTGAGCGAGCGAGAGATATCGATGTTCCATCTTCATTGAGCCAGAGCCCAGAGCTTCGCTTACTGACCTCTGACCTTCAGTCACCTGATTTTAGATGAAAAACGGGAATTAGTATTCTGACGGAGCAACCATAAAAACTAGAAATGTAACTCATATGAGCAACGGTCCCTCTGTACCAAGATGTAAGATCCGTGAGCATTAAGCTTGGTACAGAGGGAGTATGTATGTGTGTGCATGGATGCACACTTGTGCTGAACAAATTTAAAAACTGCACACTGAACCTTCTATATGATCCATCAACATGGCCGTAATCTTCAGCAGAAAAATAAATCCGCACTGGAAGGATTGGTATTCAACTCTTCATGATTGAGCCCAATTAAACCTGCCGTGGACCACCGGATTTTTTCAAAATAAAATAAACCAGCAAACAAACAGAAACGTGAAGATGAGAATATCAAAGAGAAGATAAGGAAAGAGGATGATCTGTACCAGCCATGGAACAACCATCTCAAATTGCTGCCTGATCTCTGCGTGCTACCCTTACCAGATCCAATGGCACCATCAGCTGGTTGAGTTGAGCACGAGCCGTTCCTACACGAGAAACTGAGCCGTGGTAAGTGAAGAGAATTGGGCACTGTAGTCCAATGTAGAAATGAGAAAGAGTTGCCATGCCCTTTTCAAATGTGAGCCAAAGGCGTGCCAGTCTGCCTAGAAGAACTTCTCTGCGCCATCTCCTGCTCGTCAGCAGCCTTCCATCCCCTCCTTGAAATCATGCAGAGCTCTCCACCAGAAATTGCAAACTTTCTGTGCACTTTTTAACTTCCACACCTTCTTCCATTCAGGTAATTTACCACTTTGGTGTCAGTTGAGCAAGCAGCACAAGCCACTCTCAGGTTTCTTTCCTGGTCAGCGTCATCAGTGAGCACATGATAAGCCGACCTGACCGTAGGATATGAAACAACACAATATTTTCCAACAACACTAGTAATCTGTAAAATTGGGGCGTTTCTCTGATTTCAAGTCTGTATAATGGTGATCTCTTTTGTCTGTCTAACAGTTGAATATGATGGTTGGAGGTAGACACTACAATTTGCCAATGAAGTAATCATGTTTTGCAGACATTCCAAAGACGAACAGTCTGCAGAATTTTCCATCATACTGGGTGGAAGAAAGAGAAGGATTTCCTCATAGCAAAAATACAAAAATATACTAAACTTTGATATATGAAATAGTTGTGTACCTCAAGGAATATGGATCTTACCACCAGTGTTCTCCTAAACCGTTGCCAGAAGCCCAGAAATATTTGATCTCATGTAACCAAATATTTAAATACAGTATATATGATCTCGGTATAGCTATAATTCAAAAGCAACGATAGTTGCATATCATTTAATCTTGACTCCACCATTTTCTGGATTGTACAACTAGAACAATTTCCAGTGAAACTATAACCATCGGTCTCCTAGTTGGGGCATGAATTGTCCCATAGGGTGAAAAACAAACACTAAAAGGGTTGCAATTTGCAAGAAAGGATACTTCCTAGTCTAGTGTTCCTCGGAAATAACTTATGCCCAAGGCCATTGTTAAGTTGTTACTGCATTTAAATCAATCTGCTATGTCATGCAAACAACTTGACAGCCGACACTATGCCGTTTCTTACTGCGTTTTGTTCTTTGTTCATCCTATCTGTAAGAGGAGAGCGTATGACCCATTCTTTCGCTTTTTTAGCTCACTGGCCATCCGCTGGCAATTTCGGGCTTTATACCGAAAAGAGATCTGCAACAATATTGGAAAGCTTGGGTTCCATCCAATCCTAATTCCTTATGCATGAACATCTAAGGTAGTACATGAGGATCTTGAGAAAACATGTCAGTTATGTATAACACAGGTATTGCGTTCAAGGTTTTATTCTACCAATCTATCCATGCCATTAATCCTGCTTCCCTGCCATCATTTTTCTGATGACTATACCTGAGAAGAGATGACTAGACACTTCCCTGCCACTAATCATAAGATAAGATATAGTGACTAGACATGGGGATCTTAGACTCTTAACTGCGAAAGAGTGATCATGGCAATTAGATACATGACTATATATCTAATATTTGGAGGGAATTTTTTGAATAAACACTTCTCTTTTTATTTCTCTTCATGTAGTGCCACATATCACAGCAGCTTACATCGAGATTACACGGCAGGGCTTGCATAAAACAAGCAAAGCACTTCTTACATCCAGAACACTAGAGGAGAAAAGGACAGGATATGCTTAGACACTACACAAGAGCTAGAGCAGTGGCGCGTGATTTGCAGCTCTCCCTGTGATCATACTTAAGCCCAAACGTGGTCATATGGAGCACGCAACAATCGACGATGCATGTAGGCTCCACTCCCTCGCGCTGCACACAATCCACAAGGCAAAAGTTGCTGTTGCCCATGTACGCGAGTGGCCCTTGTTGCTGCCATCCGCCGCTCCGGGACTTTGAGGAACAACTTCTCCTTCGCAATCTTACAATATGGCTGCACAGCACTTTCGCGGCTGCGGGAGGCGACTTCACAGGCACAAATGTACCCGTCTTTCACGGAGCCCGACCCATGCGTCTAGCTTCGCTGTCGTAGTAGCCTTGCCCTTGGAAAGGCAGAGCCCATTCCCCATGCCACCTCCACTCAGAACGCTTGGTGTCGAATGAGAAGGTGCCCTTCGAACATGTTGATAAAGACTGTCGTGTGCAGACATGAATATGGTGTGCCCGTCCGGGTGCAGCGCGTAAGAGGAAATTATATCATCCATGGCAAATGGCGGTGGCGACGGCACACTTTTCCAGGACCAGTCCATGGCTGGCCGTGGATCGTCAAGCTCATCGCTTCCCGTGGCTGCCCATGACATGGCCTCAAAAGAGTGCTGCTCACCGTCATGGCGAGATGTCAATGCATACAACGTATCACCACCGGCGGCCACAGAGATGTCAATGCCACCAAGCAGTGAACGTGGTAGGCTTGGCCCGATTGTGATTCCCGCTATCTCGGTATCATATACGAGGATGGGAGTCTGTGGACAGTGTGGGTTGGTGGCGATGAAGATGCTGTTACCAAAGGCCGTGAAGCTCATGCCAAGATGGCGTACTGGGACGGGAAACCGGAGGACGGGAGGGTCAGGGAACCCAAACTGCACGTCGCTGGTGCAGGTATCTTGCAAAGTGTCGGCATCAACCTTGTAGATGCTGAAGCCCGTGTCCCAATCATCCAGCACCAGGTAGAGGTGCTTCTTGGGCGCACGCCGCGGCCTTTTCCGGTGCGGTCGCCGTCGAGGTGCGAGTGCTGACGCTTGGACATGTTCTTCTAACTGGATCTAAAGATTGATTTTTGATTCTGATAGTTACGAGGTTGCCAACGGAAGGGCAAGGACACGACAATGTGACTGGAATCCAGATCTAGGATGTGAGAGGGCTTCGAATCCCTCCTCCTCTTATTTATGAAGATGAAGTAGGCTGACTCCCAGCCGGGCTCGGATTGCAGATAGGCAATGGCAGAGTTCCTAGCTAGAGCCCGAGTCGGAAGGAGCAGAGCCACCATGACGAGCGCACTGCTCCACAAGAGAGCCTCAATGGAACTAGGGTTGGGGGAGGGGGGCCGAATCAAGAGTGAAATCGGGAATGAAAGGAAAATAGGGGTCAGCGCCTCACCGGAGTTGCCGCGCCGTGGTCGCCGGAGTCGTCGCCGCCGCTCTCGTGCTCCACGCGCCCGTGGACTGCTTGAGTTGCCGGGCCGCCCGTATGGCTAGAAAGATGGCAGTGGAGACGCGCCGCCCCTCCCGTGGTCGCCGAAATCTTGGTGTGGCCGCCCCTCCCGTGCCCGTGCTCGCCGAAATGTTGATATGGCCGGCGTGCTCCGTCCCTCCTCTGCTTCCCCTCCTTTCTCTGCCTCCACGAATTCCGCACGCGGCACTGCGGCTCGGCCCATTCCGAGGATTGAGCCTATTCAGATTTATATTCCCCTCTAAAAGACAGATTTAAATAAACTCTAAAACAAATGTATATGAAGAAATGTTCACCAAATTTTAGAAATATATAAATATTTTTCTAAAAACAATAAGGATTTTTTTTATGAATTTGGGAAAAGTTTAAAACTTTAAAATGATTGAATGTTAGTAAATTCATAAATTTACAAAAATCTTCTTGATAAACAATATATACATGATTTTAAAAATTTCATCATTTTTAAGTACATGCCATATTTAAAATTACTCGTGATTATTTAAATAAATATTTATATTATGAAAATGTGAATGAATTTTAAAAAATAAATCCAAAATTTTTGAAACTGTTATTTTTTAAAGGTTATCTCATATTATAAAAGTTCATGTATAAAAATACAGAAACTAAAAACATACAAAAATACAAATAAGAACACAAAAAGCATAAATGCGGTATAAACAAAAAATTGCTGGACCGTTAGATAAAACAATGAAACAACAGACCCCGCGCAGGGGTCACGCACGTCCCAGCTATTCTCCATGCTCTTTAGGGAATAATATTTGCCCTTACCTTCCAAGCATTACCTGCTCTCGCTGACTCGCCTCTGTTTCTTCTTGCCGAAGGGCGGTCATTCAAATTCCTCCCGACGATAAAGCCCAAAGGGAGGCAGCTCTGTTCTTCCATGGAGTCTATGACGTGGTGCTATGGAGCTTTCCACTAGTAGAAAACAGGGCATTTGTTCCGGTTCGTAAGGGCCTTTAGTCCCGGTTCTTCAACCGGGACTAAAGGGTTGTTACTAATGCCTCCCTTTTAGTCCTGGTTCTTACACGAACCGGAACAGATGGGCATCGACGTGGCCGCTGCTCGCAACCCAGGCAGGGAGGCTTTGATCCCGGTTGGTGACATAAACCGGGACCAAAAGGCTTCCACGCGTCAGCATTTTAGTGGTTTTGGTTTTTTTTGAAAGAGGGGGGAGGGGTTGGGAGTTTTGGGGGGTTAATTTAGGTGTTTCATATATTATGTTAGCTAGCTAATTAATAGAGAGAGAAGTGTCCTCTCTTATGTCCATGCTAGGTCGACGCTACGTACTGTATACATAGAGAGGCCCTCGACATGCTAGCTAGTAAGAAAATGAAGGAAACCATTAAGTACAGAAGTTCGTCATGCATATCGAGAGAAGTGATCGATCAACCTCTCTCCTCCGAAAGATTGGTCGAACAACAAATTTTCGTATTATCTATCCGACGCTACTGGCTACATACATATACAATATGTAAGATCTCTTACAATCCCCTAGCATTTGAAATCAACTTCCACATGATATTCTCTGGCTTTATTGATGACGTGGTCAAGAAAGAATCCCGCCAATTCCTCTTGAATTACTTTAATGCGATCTTGTGATAGGAGTTCTTTCCGCATCTGCCACGTCTAATACATATATATGAATGATACTCAACAGAAATGATGGTGTAATAAAATGAAATTGTGAATATTATTGCTTACGCACTTCATATTCTCTTTTAGAGTAGCCCCGCTTATTTTCCAAAGTCGCATTGTAGCTGAACTCGCACACGTAGTATCCACAGAAATTATTTCCTTGTTCCTGCCACAAGCACTTTACGAGAAATAGAGGTCAAGTAAACTGATAATGAAGCATTATAAATGGCATTGATGAAAGTAGCTATAGAATCAACGGGAGATGCGCGCAACTAGCTAACCAGTAGTACTTACGTTCAGGTATGTATATCGCAGCTCCTTCGGCAGTCCCGGAGCTTCTGCGGTGAACTGTTTCCAAACCCTGTAAGACAAAGAAAATAATTATTATTACTTGAGATATCAGGAAATGAACAAAAAGTTGCCGATATGGTGCGATAATGATCGATTGAACTTACTTGTTGAGCAATTTAGTCATGTCCGCATAGGTTTCGGGATCTTTTCGTCTCGAGTCTAAGACGGTTACTAGTCACCGCTCAAGCTTAATCTCCAGAAGAACATAGTGGTAGTTGCGCACGCATGCATAACTCATCAATTACATTACTATAACCTCGCTCGAGTAATAAGGGAAACCGAATATGCACACGACAATAACACTCACTTGAAGTTGTAAGGAAAGAGTATGGTATCTTTGTTTTGATTTTTGATCAACGATTGTAGCAAGTTGGCCTCGGCGTCTTCGGCGTGCTTTTCAACCTGATTATCATCTATTATATTTGTGTTAATGAACCCAATATCATACATTTCTTGTTTTCCGCACTCGACGATCTTCAGTCTGCATAATATAGTGAGGATAATTAATTATAAATACATGCAATGAAAGAGCTAGCTGAGCTATATATAGAGACTTAATGACAGAAATAGTACTTACAGACAGTAGCAAAAGACCGTTAATTTATCGAGGGCCTTTTGATTGAAGAACTCGAAGAACTCCTCAAATGGAACAACCAACAGATCAGTTCCAACGAGGTCGTGCTCCTCTTTAATGTTCGAGATACAAAGAATTCGTCCCCTGCACTCTCTGCAGGTTTTCATGTACCAATTATGGAATCTTCGCATGATCGTTGTTAGAGATTTTTCATCTTTGACGAGAGGCTTCCCGTACTCGTATCTGTGTATGTCCACCTCCAAGACATCGGGAAGTTGATCGTCAGGCAGGTAATCTGCAAGATTGCCATAACCGGCCATCGTCCCCGGAGCATTAGCGACGATGTCGCCGCTAGACACATTGAGCGGGGTGCACAATTGATTTGCTTGTTCGCCGAGCTGGGGAATTTTTTTCGCAGCTTCTCGTTCTTTTGACCTTTGATGTCGGCGGTACTTCCCGACCTCCCGCCTCTGGCTATCTTGCTAGACGCCGGAGCGAGCGGAGCGGCTGCGGCGTCTGTCTTCTTTCGTGCTTGCTTACGAGGCGGAGGAGAAGGACTCACGACGCCCGGAGCAGCCGGGCGGCGGAGGGTCTCTTCGCCCTTTGCCGGGCGAGGCGGAGAAGGAGGAGGCTGCTGGCTGCTCGGCGCACCAAGAAAGCGGAGAAGGAGGCGGAGTGCCGCCACGCGCCGGAGAAGGAGGCCGACTGCCCTGATCGTCACTCGCCGGAGGAGGAGGCAGTGGAGGAGGCGGAGTGCCCTGACTCGCCGGAGAAGGAGGCGGTGGAGGAGGCGGAGTGCCCTGACTCACCGGAGGAGGAGGCAATGAAAGAGCTAGCTGAGCTATATATAGAGACTTAATGACAGAAATAGTACTTACAGACAGTAGCAAAAGACCGTTAATTTCTTGAGGGCCTTTTGATTGAAGAACTCGAAGAACTCCTCAAATGGAACAGCCAACAGATCAGTTCCAACGAGGTCGTGCTCCTCTTTAATGTTCAGATACAAAGAATTCGTCCCCCCAGACTTGCAGGTTTTAATTTACCAATTATGGAATCTTCGCATGATCTTTTTTAGATATTTTTATTCTTTGCGAGAGTCTTCACGTTCTCGTATCTGTGTATGTACACTTCGATGAAATCAGTAAGTTGTTCGTCGGCGGTGTCTGCAAGATTGCCATAACCGGCCACCGTCCCCGGAGCATTAGCGACGATGTCGCCGCTAGACACATTGAGCGGGGTGCACGATTGATTTGCTTGTTCGCCGAGCTGGGGAATTTTTTTCGCAGCTGCTCATTCTTTTGACC
Organism: Aegilops bicornis; assembly: GCA_021605145.1. Taxonomy (NCBI): domain Eukaryota; kingdom Viridiplantae; phylum Streptophyta; class Magnoliopsida; order Poales; family Poaceae; genus Aegilops; species Aegilops bicornis. The sequence goes on from CM038670.1 coordinate 58,273,780, forward strand.
TTTGATGTCTGACAGTACTTCCCGACCTCCCGCCTCTGGCTATACTGCTAGACACCGGAGCAGACGGAGCGACTGCAGCGTCTGTCTTCTTTCGTGCTTGCTTACGAGGCGGAGGAGAAGGACTACGACGCGCCGGAGCAGCCGGGGCGGCGGCGGGTCTCTTCCGCCCTTGCTGGCGAGGCGGAGAAGGAGGAGGCTGCTGGCTGCTCGGGCGCGCCGACGCAGGTGGAGAAGGAGGCGGAGTGCCGCCACGCGCCGGAGAAGGAGGTCGACTGCCCTGATCGTCACTCGCCGGAGGAGGTGGCAGTGGAGGAGGCGGAGTGCCCTGACTCGCCGGAGGAGGAGGCGGTGGAGGAGGCGGAGTGCCCTGACTCGCCGGAGGAGGAGGCAATGAAAAAGCTAGCTGAGCTATATATATATATAGACTTAATGACAGAAATAGTACTTACGGACAGTAGCAAAAGACCGTTAATTTATCGAGGGCCTTTTGATTGAAGAACTCGAAGAACCCCTCAAATGGAACAGCCAACAGATCAGTTCCAACGAGGTCGTGCTCCTCTTTAATATTTAGATACAAAGAATTCGCCCCCCCAGATTCTCTGCAGGTTTTCATGTACCAATAATCTTCGCATGATCGTTGTTAGAGATTTTTCATCTTTGACGAGAGGCTTCCCGTACTCGTATCTGTGTATGTCCACCTCCATGAAATCAGGAAGTTGATCGTCAGGCAGGTAATCTGCAAGATTTCCATAACCGGCCACCGTCCCCGGAGCATTAGCGACGATGTCGCCTCTAGACACATTGAGCGGGGTGCATGATTGATTTGCTTGTTCGCCGACCTGGGGAATTTTTTTCGTAGCTTCTTGTTCTTTTGACCTTTGATGTCTGACAGTACTTCCCGACCTCCCGCCTCTGGCTATACTGCTAGACGCCAGAGCAGACGGAGCGGCTGCAGCAGCTGTCTTCTTTCGTGCTTGCTTACGAGGCGGAGGAGAAGGACTACGACACGCCGGAGCAGCCGGGGCGGCGGCGGGTCTCTTCCGCCCTTGCTGGCGAGGCGGAGAAGGAGGAGGCTGCTGGCTGCTCGGGCGCGCCGGCGCAGGCGGAGAAGGAGGCGGAGTGCCGCCACGCACCGGAGAAGGAGGCCGACTGCCCTGATCGTCACTCGCCGGAGGAGGAGGCAGTGGAGGAGGCGGAGTGCCCTAACTCGCCGGAGGAGGAGGCGGTGGAGGAGGCGGAGTGCCCTGACTCGCCGGAGGAGGAGGAGGAGGCGGAGGTGTCCAGTTCAAGGTTGATGAGCTCCTTCCGCCATAGGCATGGAGTCTTGAGCGAACCCAGCCTAGTCTCCCCTTCACCGGTAGGGTGGTCAAGCTGGAGGTCCTCAAATCCCTCCGTTATTTCATCCACCGTCACCCTAGCATATCCTTCTGGAATCGGCCGGCAGTGATAAGTTGCGCCGAGTTCAGTAGGATAAACAGAGCCATCAGCCACCTTGACCTTCAAATTCATCCATTGCGTCATAATGTGGCAATTTTGAGACTCCGTGATAGCATCCACGGGATAGCTGGCAGGAGCCGTCAAGACATGCTCCGGCTGAAGCAGCTTGGTGGAAGCCACACTGCTTCTCCGCTGAGATGGTGGGGTAGCTTCGGGGGAAGCTTCGGCAGGTCGTTTGCTGCGTTCTGCTTCACGTTCCTCTAGCCCCATTACCCTTTCGTGCAGCGCCTGTAGTTGGCTCTGCTCCAGTTTCTTCCTCCTCTCCTGGGTTTTGTAACCCCCTGCGTCCGGAAAACCAACCTTCCACAGAATGGAGCCTGGCGTGCCTCGTGTCCGTCCAAGGTGCTCAGGATTCCCGAGGGCCATTGTGAGCTCGTCCTTCTCCCTGTCTGGAACGAACGTCCCTTTCTGCGCTGCATCGATACAGTGCCGAAGCTTGGTGACTGTTATTTTCAGTTGCTCATCTGTCCAACGGCACTTCCCTGATACAAGGTCCAAGGTTCCGCCAGCCCCGAAGAACCAAGTCCGGCAACGGTCTGGCCAGTTCATTGTCTCTGGTTCGATCCCTTTATCAAGCAGATCGTTCTCAGCCTTGGACCACTTAGGTCGGGCTTTGAGGTAGCCACGACCCGTGCGATGGTGAAACTTCTTCTTTGCAGCATTTTTCTTGTTTGTCTCCGACATCTTCTTACTCTTTTCCGATGTCTTGTGGGCCACAAATGCGGGCCAGTGATCTTTGATCTTCTCATATTTGCCGATGAATTCTGGTGTCTCTTCTTTGTCGACAAACTTGTTCAGCTCTTTCCTCCACCTCCTGAATAGGCTTGCCATCTTCTTAAGAGCACAAGACTTGATTAATTGCTCTTTAACTGGCTTCTCCGGATCCTCCTCCTGGCGGTAGGGTGAAATTTGCCTTCAGCTCAGTCCAAAGATCATCTTTCTGCATATCATTGACATAAGACACCTCAGGGTCTTCCTCCTTAGGCTTATACCATTGTTGGATGCTGATCGGGATCTTGTCCCTAACAAGAACCCCGCACTGAGCAGAAAATGCTTTCTTTGTCCGGATGGGTTCAATCGGTTCACCGTCGGGCGCGATTGCTATGATCTCAAACCTTTCATCCGAGCTCAACTTTTTCTTCGGGCCTCGTCTCCTTACCGAAGTTGTGCTCGATCCGGAGGGCTAGAAAAAGGAAGAAAGACGAGAGTTAATTAATATGTGTACATATACCAAAACAATGAATGCATCAATTAACTAGTCAACACGGGCTTAACTAATATATATATACCTGGCCGGACTCGGTTCGGTCACCGAAGCGATCAACACGGTCTCCTTCTTGTACCTCCATTGGGTCACCGGAGCCATCATGAACATAGCCCTCTTCTTGTACCGGCATTAATGGGCCGGAGCCATCATGAACACAACCCTCTTCTTCACCCAGTCCCTCCTGACCATCGGTGTCGTTGAGAAATTACGCAACGACATCACTTCATTGTGCGATTATGTCCCCCAACATCGCTTCTGTTGCTTCGTCTCGGGAGTGCTCCATAGTTTCTGCAAATATTTACAACATGTCAATTATTATTCAAACATGGTACAGATGGATATATATTAGTGGCAAACGTAGAACTAGCTAGCTAATCACAATAAGGAACCATGTTAGTGGCCTTGATGCTGCTTCTCTAGGGTTTGGGGTGGCCTAGACAACGCTTCAAGGGTTTGGGTGGCCTCGACACAAGGCTTCAAGGGTTTGGGGTGGCCTCGACGACAACACTCTTTTAACTTGGTAAATTTGGGTGGCCTCGAGAGAGTTTGTCGGGTAGGGGCGCGGCGGGAGGGGGTAGGAGGCCAACATCGTTTTTTCTCTAGGGTTTGGGTGTCCTCGAGAGTTTTGGTCGAGCGAGAGGGCTGAGGGGGGTGCTGCCGTGGTATAAGTTATGACGGTCGATAGGGGGTATATATATCGACCGCCCCTCATGTCGAAGTTATCCGGGAGGGGGTTATATCGATAACGACGCGACCAACATATACATGGGAAAATAATGTCATCGGGGAGGGGGTATATCGACCCTCCCCCCTCGTATTGAAGTTATCGGGAGGGGTATATCGACGACGACAGATCCGATAAAACATAAGAAAACGAAGAAGAAATAAAAAGAGGAGAAGAAAAAAGGAATAGAGGAGAAGATCGAAGAAAAAAAGAAAAAAAGGAGAAGAAGAAAGGAATAGAGGAGAAGAAGAAAAATAGAATATATTTTTTCTTCTTCTTCTATTCCTTTCTTCTTCTCCTCTTCTTTTTCTTCTTTTTTCTCTTCTTATTTATTTCTCCTCTTGTCCTCCTTTCTTCCTCTTCTTATTTTCCTTTTTTCTCTCATTCTTTTAGTATTGCTTGTTTAAAAAAAAGTCCAAATAGAAAATTTCGAAAAAAAAGTAAAGGTTTTTCCTAATGCATTAATTGTTCATATTTCATCAACATATATGCATACAAAAAAGCATACATATACATACATACAAAAAAAGCAAACATACATACATATATACAAAAAAAGCATACATACATACAAAAAAAGCATATATATATATACATATACATATACATATATATATATATATATATATATATATATATATATATATATATATATAGATATTGCGGCAGGGGGCACGGCAGCTGACTCACTATGGACGGCGTCAGGCGGCGATGGCGTCGACGCGGGCGGCGGCGTCGGGCGCGGCTGGGCGGGACAACGTCTGGCAGGGCGCGAGCTCGGGACGACGTTAGCGGCGACGGCAACAAGCGTGGCGGACGGCGTCGGGGCAGCCTGGCGGCGATGAGCTCGGCGTCGTCGGGGGCAAATGGAGATGAGAAACTGAAATTTTCACAAGTCCTGGTTATATACCAAGAGCATTGGTCCCGGGTTCGTGGCACCAACGGTACTAATGCCCTCGCTAGTCCCGGTTGGTGCCACCAACGGGACCAAAGGCTGCCGGGACTAAGGAGGGCATTGGTACCGGTTGGTGCCACGAACCGGTACCAATGCCACCCTTTAGTCCCGGTTGGTGCCACCAACCGGGACCAAAGGCCCCTGTGCTGCCCGCGTCGGGGCCAAAGTTTAGTCCCACCTTGCTAGTTGAGAGGGCTCGAGAGTGGTTTATAAGCGCTGCTGCGCCCATCCTCTCGAGCTCCTCTCAACTGCAGGCTTTCGGGCCTAATCTCACACTATGCTGCTGTGGGCCTATTGGGCCTTCTGCGGGCCTGAATCCTAGCCCAGGTTGGGTTTCTAGTCGTATTCAGGCCGTGGTGGCCCAATAGGTGGCAGTTTTTTTCTATTTTTTTTCCAGTTTTTTGTTTTGTTTTTTGCATTATTTATTTTCTTTTGTTTTTTGCTTTATTTTTAATTCTTTTTGCTTTTAGTTTTAGAAAAATTATAAACTTTCTGTTAGTGCCATTAGTTTTCAAATTTGAAAACACTTTTTTGTTTTTTTTCTTTGTTGCTTTATTTATTTTATTTTGTTTCTACTTACAACAAAATACTTATTGTTGCTATTTTTATTTTGTTTCCAGTTTTTTTGTTTTGTTTTCTGCATTATTTATTTTCTTTTGTTTTTTGCTTTATTTTTAATTCTTTTTTGCTTTTAGGTCAGCAAAATTATAAACTTTCTGTTAGTGCCATTAGTTTTAGAAAAATTATAAACTTTCTGTTAGTGCCATTAGTTTTAAAATTTCAATAATTAAAATTTTAATTCTTTGAAATTTGTGTGAATCACAAGTTTGTGATTAACTTTACTAAAAAAAATGAACATAGATGCGCCTATAGAGAAAATTCAACCTAAATTCATAATAAAGCATTTCAAATGAACTCTGAAAAAATTGAAAGCTGGCATGGTATCATAATTTCACCCACATAGCATGTGCATGTACAAAACGGACAATGAAATCATACTCGTCTGTTACAAAGTTGGCATGGTATCATCATAATAGTTGCGGGAGGCTGAATTCCAGTCGTCCCCCGCGTCCTCTCGCCACATTAGGTGGCTTGAGGTTGGGGTTCTCGCCTGGACGCTGTGGACCGTTCGCAATAAGCTTGTGATCCAGCACGCTCCCCTTCGTCGCGCTACTGACGCTCTCTACAAATTCGCGGGTTTCTTGCAGCTTTGGCGGCCGCTTAGCCGCCCCCCGGACCGTGACGCCATCTCCGCCTTCATCGCCGACATCCGATCGATGGCCGTCCGCCTGTCGCCGCCGCCACCGCCGCCTTGTGTGATGATGATGATGTTGTTTTTTTCTTTCCTTCTGGGCTTGTTGAGCTGTGCCCTCAGCAGAACCTATGTTCTTTGTCGTCAGACTTGGGTGTGCGTGTGGACTTGTGTGGGTTTGTTTGCTCTGTGGCGGTTTGCTTTATTTATAAAGCGGGGCGAAAGCCTTTTTCGGTAATAGTTGCGGGAGAAAGTCTTCACTTTTTCTTCGCTTGTGCCATTTTCTTATTGTGCCGTAACCATGGATAATCTCCATCGTTTATCATGATGCTGGGGTCAGCCTTGACTTTGAAGGGAGGAATTTCATGAAACTTTTCATAATCTTCAGACATGTTTGTCTTGCCCTCCACTCCAACGATGTCCCTTTTTCCTGAAAGAACTATGTGGCGCTTTGGCTCATCGTATGATGTATTCGCTTCCTTATCTTTTCGTTTTCTCGGTCTGGTAGACATGTCCTTCACATAGATAACCTATGCCACATTATTGGCTAGGACGAACGGTTCGTCAGTGTACCCAAGATTTTTCAGATCCACTGTTGTCATTCCGTACTGTGGGTCTACCTGTACCCCGCCTCCTGACAGATTGCCCTAGTTGCATTCAAACAAAGGGACCTTAAAATCTACTCCGTAGTCAAGTTCCCGTATGTCCACTATGTAACCATAATATGTGTCCTTTCCCCTCACGGTGGCTGCATCAAAGCGGACACCGCTATTTTGGTTGGTGCTCTTTTGATCTTGGTCGATCGTCTAAAATGTATTCCCATTTATCTCGTATCCTTTCCAAATCATTACAGTCGAAGATGGTCCCCTGGACAACAAGTACAACTCATCACAAACAGTGTTGTCACCTCTGAGACGTGTTTCCAACCAACTGCTGAAAGTCCGATGTGTTCACATGTAATCCGATACGTCGCCGCTCCGGGTGTTTGGAGCGCAGATTGTTCTTGTGTTCATCGACATACGGGGTCACCAAGCTAGAGTTACGTAGAAGCGTAGTGTGCTTGAGACCAAGAATATCCGTTCTGCATATTATTGAGTCCTTTCCAAGCGTGCCTTTTCCGATCAGTCTCCCCTCATACCGCGATTTAGGGAGACATACCTTCTTAAGGCCAGGAATGAAGTCAACACAAAACCCGATGACATCCTCTGTTTGATGGCCCATGGAGATGCTTCCTTCTGGCCTAGCATGGTTACGGACATATTTTTTAGGACTCCCATGAACCTCTCAAAGGGGAACATATTGTGTAGAAATACAGGCCCCAGAATGACAATCTCGTCGACTAGATGAACTAGGACGTGCGTCATGATATTGAAGAAGGACGGTGGGAACACCAACTCAAAACTGACAAGACATTGCGCCACATCACTCCTTAGCGTTGGTACGATTTCTGGATCGATCACCTTCTGAGATATTGCATTGAGGAATGCATATAGCTTCACAATGGCTAATCGGACGTTTTCCAAAGAGAAGCCCCCTCAATGCAACCGGAAGCGATTGCGTCATAATCACGTGGCAGTCATGAGACTTTAGGTTCGGAACTTTTTCTCCGCATATTTATTATTCCCTTTATATTCGACGAGAAGCCGGTCGGGACCTTCATCTTGAGCAGGCATTCAAAGAAGATTTCTTTCTCTTCTTTCGTAAGAGCGTGGTGGCGGGACCTTCATCTTTGCTTCGGAGGCATGCCGTCTTTTTTCGTGCAAGCGTTGCAGGTCCTCCCGTGCCTCGGTGTATCTTTTTCTTCCCATACATGCCCAAGAAGCCTAGCAGGTTCACGCATAAGGTTCTTCGCCACGTGCATCACGTCGATCGAAGAGCGGACCTCTAGGTCTTTCCAGAGGGTAGGTGCCAAAATATAGATTTCTTCTTCCACATGGGTGCGTGTTTCTCGGCTTCATTCGTAACAGCTAGTCCGCCGGACCCTTTCCAAAGATTACGTGTAAATCATTGACCATAGCAAGTACGTGATCACCCGTCGCATGGCGGGCTTTTTCCGTGATCTGCCTCGCCTTTGAAATGCTTGCCTTTCTTTCGACATTTGTGGTTGGTCGGAAGAAATCAACGATGGCCCAGTACACATTCTTCCCTGCAGCTTCCTGTATATACTATCGGTGTCAAGTAAACAGTGCGTGCATGCGTGGTATCCCTTGTTTGTCTGTCACGAAGGTTATGAGAGCGGGCCAATCGTTGATGGTCACGAACAGCAACACCTTTAGGTCAAATTCCTCCTGTTTGTGCTCATCCCACGTACGTACACCGTTTTCATTCCACAGCTGTAAAAGTTCTTCAACTAATGGCCTTAGGTACACATCAATGTCGTTGCCGGGTTGCTTAGGGCCTTGTATGAGAACTGGCATCATAATGAACTTCCGCTTCATGCACATCCAAGGAGGATGGTTATACATACATATAGTCACGGGCGGTGCTGTGATTGCTGCTCTGCTCCCGAAAGGATTAATGCCATCCACGCTTAAAGCAAACCATACGTTCCTTGGGTCACTTGCAAACTCATCCCAAGATTTTCTCTCGATTTTTCTCCATCATGCGACCCGTCAGCGGGTGCTCTCAACTTCCCGTCTTTCTTACGGTCCTCACTGTGCCATCCCATCAACTTGGCATGCTCTCCGTTTGTGAACAGACGTTTCAACTGTGGTATTATAGGAGCAAACCACATCACCTTCGCAGGAACCCTCTTCCTGCGGGGGCTCGCCGTCAACATCACCAGGGTCATCTCGGCTGATCTTATACCGTAATGCACCGCATACCGGGCATGCGTTCAGATCCTTGTACGCATCATGTAGAGGATGCAATCATTAGGGCATGCATGTATCTTCTGCACCTCCAATCCTAGAGGGCATACGACCTTCTTTGTTGCGTATGTACTGTCGGGCAATTCGTTATCCTTTGGAAGCTTCTTCTTCAATATTTTCAGTAGCTTCACAAATCCTTTGTCAGGCACAACATTTTCTGCCTCCACTGCAGCAATTCCAGTACGGTACCGAGCTTTGTGTTGCCATCTTCGCATTGGGGTACAACCCTTTTTGTTATCCTCTAACATGCGATCGAACTTCAGCTTCTCCTTTTGACTTTCGCATTGCGTCCTTGCATCGACAATGACCCGGCGGTGATCATCATCATCAGGCACATCGTCTAGTTCCTCTTGATCTTCAGCAGCTTTGCCCGTTGCAACATCATCGTGCACATCGTCTGGTTCCTCTTGATGTTCAGTAGCATCATCGTATTCAGGGGGCACATAGTTGTCATCGTACTCTTCTTCTTCGCCGTCTTCCATCATAACCCCTATTTCTCCGTGCCTCGTCCAAACATTATAGTGTGGCATGAAACCCTTGTAAAGCGGTGGGTGTGAAGGATTTTCCGGTCGAGTAAGACTTCAGATTCCCACATATAGTGCATGGACAAAACATAAAACCATTCTGCTTGTTTGCCTCAGCCGCTTCGAGAAAATCATGCGCCCTTAATGTACTCGGAGGTTTGTCATCACCAGACATCCATTGTCGGTTCATCTGCGTGCATTATATATAATTAAGTGTGTCAAAAACTATTACAGAACATCATGAATAGATAATTAAGTGACCAAATTAATAGAAGTGCATCATCACATTAAAACCAAAGTACATACATAGTAAAAGTAAGAAAATAATAGAAGTATCTATCTAAACATACAAGTAACAATATTTTTTCCTTTCAGAAAGAAGATAAGAACAAGAGGCTCACCATGGTGGTGCCGGCGATGAGATCGGCGCGGGCGATCGACGGGGGTGAAGACGGAGACTGGACGTGACAGACGGCTAAACCTATACAAATATTGAGGGAAATGGAGTTTGGAGGTCGAGCTTGGAGAGGAGAAAGTTAAGTAGTGTGGCTCGGGCATTCCATCGAACACCTCGTGTGCATAGGAGGTGAGCTAGAGCACCACAAAGCTCTCCAACAGCCGGGCAGAAAAAGCAGGCGGTGAAGTGCTCGCTTTCATGAGCGAGGGTATATATAGGCAATTCATTGGTCCCGGTTCGTCACATGAACCGGGACTAAAAGCGACCTTTGGTCCCGGTTCAAGCCACCAACCGGGACCAATGGTGGTGGGCCAGGAGCGAGGCCCATTGGTCCCGGTTCGTCCCACCAATCAGGACCAAAAGGTCCAGACGAACCGGGACCAATGGCCCACGTGGCCCGGCTGGCCCCCGGGGCTCACGAACCGGGTCCAATGCCCCCATGGGTCCCGGTTTTGGATTGAACCGGGACTAATGGGCTGACCCGACCTGGACCATTGCCCCCTTTTCTACTAGTGTTCGTCGGCCCAAGTGGTCTCGTCCCCGGTGCCGGACGGAAGCCGGAAGTTTTCTGTCGAGGAACAGAATAGGACCCGGTCGCGTTTCGTTTCCTTTGTTCGGGGTCCTTTTCACAAAGTTCAGGGACTGTTTAGTAGTTCCAGTTTTCTTTTCGGTCTCTTTTGTGATATGCGCTTTCATGTTTATCCAATAAATATCTAGGGCCTTCTGGCCCGTGTCTGTTCAAAAAAAATCATGGATTTCCTATCCCTTACTCCTACAAACTACTAGCGGGCAGTGCGCTGAACAACATGTGTTGTCTGTGTATGTTACTCCCTCCATTCACTTTTATAAGGCGCGGAGCAAAATCTAGTACAAACTCGCTCGGTCGCGCACAAAAAAACGCGTTTTCCATTTTTACCCCCGTGTCGGTCGGGGACACGGTAGCGAAACATTCGCGTCCTTCTCTCACTCGCGACTCACCCGCATCTCTCCCTCACGCATCGCCGGCGCCGGCGCCCTCTTCCTCGCCCTCTCTCACCCGCACCACCTCTCCCCGAGCTCCTCCGTCGCTCGCGTCGTCGGCACCCTCTCCCCGCGCGCGTAGCCGGCGCTCTCTTCTTTCCTCGCATCTCCCTCTGCATATTTAAAAATGGGATTTCCCCCCTCCAGCTCTCCGATCTTGAGCGGCGGTGATCGATCTGCGGAGCTGCTGCTGGTCGCCTGCCCGGAACTGCTGCTGCCCGGATCTGGTAGCTGCACCGATAGATGTTCTTCTTGAGCTGGGACCGCTTGTTGGTTTCGGCTGGAAGAGGGAGGAGGCGATGCCGGCCAAGTACCTGCAGGCGTTGGAGAGGAGAGGCGACCGGAGCTGCACTGGCGTCGACTGCGTGTTAGAATAAATCCGAGGCATACCGTCGATCATCCGAGGACCAAGCAATCACACGAGCACGACAACGAGATTTGTTAACGAGGTTCACCGACATGGCTATATCCCCGGGGCCTGACTACGGGCGCTCCTCCCCGTGACACCGTCACAATACCGCACACCGGCCACCCGGCGCCGGCACACGCCACGGCTCCCCTTTGGCGCTACTGCTATTATGTTGGCATCGGTTACATCGTGTGTCTACCCCCGCTATATAAGAGAGGCCTAGGATACTAGTGTCTTACTAGGACACGACTCCACATCCTATATAAACACAATACAACTACAAGTCCAACTGTAACCTACCTTCTTTGCAATATTCGACACAACTCGAACAAGCTCCACCTTTGCGAATATTCTCCACCACCCTGGATTTGTCCATGCGTCAAACTTCCATGTACATTGGACTTGAGCTTATCCCATGAGTATCGCTGCTACTCCAAAGACTCCATGTGACTCCACCTGCAACTTGTAGTCCCTTCTTTTCTTGACCACAGTCAACACTCGAGCAAACTAAGTTCGTCTTTACTCTAGTCTGTGCTCCCAACTTCCAGAGTATCCGTCCAAGGCCATCACATGCTGATCACTGACCTGCGTGAAAGTGAACAACTCACATATTGGGTGTCACACATAAGAGTTACCTGAACTCAACATCACCGCTCCTTTCTTGACCGCCTGTCTAAAACATGAAGGAATTTCATCGTTGCTTGTAGTCATCCCGAGTCAAATTCGCAGTTGTCTAACCACATGTATGACCACCAGAGCCTTGGCCCGTCTCCATGCCCCGTGCGTACCGCACGCCTCGCCGCTATTACCGCGTCGAGCCTCCGCTGTGTCCCGGTTGAGTCTCATGGGTCATGACCCACACCACTCAACCTCCACTGCAGAGTACCACCGATCATCACGGACCGATGACGAGTTTCACGCTTCCATCAGACCACTGGGCGCCAGTCTGAACTACGTGTCACTCGCTTTTTCCTGCTGAATAGGCTTCGACTCTCTGTGCACTTACGACGTAGCCCCTCAATCAGCTCCACCTTCAACATGACTCCATGGTAAATGATCAGTCCACCCTCGTGCACCGTCAACTTCAAGCTCTCATGTGTGCACCGTCTTGAATCAACCCCGCGCCATAGTCTTGTCCAAGCCTCACAAGCCCTCGGGCCTGCGCCACGTGTTTCCACGCCAAGAAGTCGGTCACCATCGGCATCATGCTCCATGTCGTCATCACCGATCTCACCACCGTCTTCTGTACCAACTGACTTGCGTCGATCCAGACTATCTAGTCCGACCCAGGCTCCCAAATCAATCCATGAATTTCCATCCATCACATGATAATTCCATCTTAGCTGACATGACTTCCTGCAACACCTTCAAGCATCCCTGTTATGCCAACAAATCTTTCACCCTTGTGTGCCATAACCCAAGGTTTTCAGTTCTGTTGAACTTCTCCACCTCAAACCTGATACTCGATGGCGCCATGGTTCTTTGTATGGCTAACCCTGTGAAAAAATAACCGAGCAGTCTTCCCGTGATCCCCAAGTACGAACGAAACCTCCACGTATTACTAGCAATCAATGAACCAGTTGGTCTTCACGTGAAAGTACTCCCTTGGCTCAACTCCAATACTAGCGCAATTGCCTTGTCAGCACCTCCAGTTAATTCCGAATGGACACATATCCCTTAGATGGATTTCTTCCGCCGATTGATTTGCCTGCCTATCTCAGTGGAGACTCGGTCTCCCTTTTTTATTCCCAAACAAATCTCGTTGTCTGGTGTGCACGACTCCTGTACACACATGCAAGCGTTCGGATCAACAACACTTGTCCACGGCCTTTAGCACACGCAGCACCTGGGCCACGCCCGTACGGGCCACACACGCCCACACCTTGGATCTCCTGGCTCACGTATTCCACGCTGGACCGTGCATCTTACGCCGCTGCCGCTAGGATCGATTCGATTGATTTCGTCGGCTTTGAGACGCCAAGAACACCTGCAGCTAGACGATTCCTTCGCCGCCGCTTGCATGCGATCTGATCGCTGTACCAGGGGCGGAGCTACAGGGTGTCCAGGGTGGGCCGCGGCCCACCCTGGAACTTTGGGTCGGGCTGTATATGATAGGATATTTGATCATGGGTTGTAGGAAAAGCAGGCCCAGCAATAGCATACTAACACTGGATGGTTGTCAGGAGCCCAACCTGGTCCCAGAGTCGAGACTCTGATCTACCTCTACGCATTCCGATCCGCCTCCAGCCGCGAACAACTTGCCTCGCCGAGTCGCCGTTGCTCGTAGCCGTCGCCGGCCCCTCCAGCCAGCGCCAGGAGCCGCCACGTCCAGCCTCGCCCCGCCCCGCCCAACGAGCTCTTCGTCTCTCTGACGCTTTCCATGGACGATTCAACACAGTGCCGTAGTGAATCGAGCTCCCGCACCGGTGTTCCTCGGCTCCGGGAGAGCACCTTCCGGCGAGTAGTGTGCCTTCGTCTTCCCCGGTTCCTCCCGCGGTCTTAGTGACCTAGGTCTTCTCCTGCACTTCCCATCCTTCTACCGGAGCCACAGCTAATTCTACATGGTACAAATTTAAGTTGGAGTTGCAGGAAGGTTTGGATGTACTGTATTTAGATGATGAAAACAACAATATGTTTTCCTTTCGCTTGTCCATGGCACTGCTGAAAGAAAGTTGCACAATTGAAATATCTTGATATATTGGACCTCGAAGCTATAATCTAAATTTTGTGTTAGAAACATGCAAATTGTCTACATGATACAAATTTAAGTTTACTGATTATGAACTGAAAAAAATGCAAATTATTATTGTAGAGTTATTGAAGAATGAGAGGACTGGAGACATTGCTTCTCTTTTTTGGAGATATGCTTCTTTGAACATCTCAAGGTATGTGCTATGTAACGTCTTTTATGCAAAACTGGCACTTAATTGAGAACTTACTGATCTAATTGTGTGTGCTATTGGTAAATTAGTTACCTCATTCACATGATTTTTTGTTGTTGTCAATTTTTTAAAGGTGGACCACCCTGCTGTCAAATCCTAGCTCCGCCACTGCGCTGTACGCTCGCCCGATCGATTCTCTTCATCCATCGCCGCACGTCCAGCCTTGTCTGCGCACGAGCCTCCCACTGATCTGCTTTCTTCCGATCTTGTCAAGAACAACGCCAATAACCGGTTGTATTTCAACTCGATTCTTCCTCCAGATCAACAATCCGCAGCCTCCTCGTAACCTTGCTCATGATACCACTTGTTAGAATAAATCCCAGGCATACCGTCGATCATCCGAGGACCAACCAATCATACGAGCACGACACCAAGATTTGTTAACGAGGTTCACCGATATGGCTACATCCCCGGGGCCTGACTATGGGCGCTCCTCCCCATGATACCGCTACAATACCCACCCGGTCGCCCTGGACACCGGCACATGCCGCCGGCTCCCCCTTGCGCGCCTATGCTATTATGTTGGCATCGGTTACATCGTGTGTCTATCCCCGCTATATAAGAGAGGCCTAGGATACTACAAGTCCAACTGTAACCTACCTTGTACACAATATTCGACACAACTCCAACACTGCGCGTGCCTCATCCTCACCGGAAACGTGCCCTTCGGCCTCCCCATCAGCCGCACCCTCGCCATTTCCCTCCCCAAGGTCTGTAAGTCCCTCTCTGTCCAGCTCATGTGTAGAGGTATGTGTTCCACTTAGAGCAATTTCTTTTCAGGGAACCAACTGAACTCTGATTAACCAAGCAAGTTCTTGTCTGTTCCATTCTTTGTGATTTGCAGATACAACGACGCAAATACCAGCTCCACGTAAATTACTCCCGGGCTCCCCCCTCTACGTAATTCTTCTTGCTTAACCTGCCACTGCCATTGTACAAGTGAGTGTACATTACTGAAGCTAATTGACACTGCACTATGAACTTGCAGGGCCTATTGCATTTTGCTCCGGGGAAGCTAATTGACACTGCACTAAAACCCTTTGCTTAAGCATCTAACGACATTCTGCTCGTACCTTAACTATATCAAAGTTGCAAACTAATTTATTTGTCTGAATGTACGTTTTGCAACTCTGCAGGAGCGTTGCTGCCGGAGTCGTCAGTGGATGAGACGGCGATGCCACCAGCTGTTGAATCACCGCCCACCACTACCACAAGAGGCTTCTTCCCCCAGGTTGCTATATTCTCACCGCACCTGCACCTCCTTTTGCTTTCTGGAGTATAAATTGGTCGATATAAAGTGTAGTCTGGATAGTTGCTTGATATAAAGTGTACTCCACAACAAACTCTGCTTCTGCAAAAAAGAACTCTGGCTCTGTTTTTTGGAGAATAAAAAATCAAGGAGAAAGGTTGTGATGTTTTGCATAGCCTAGATGTGACAGTCTTGGCATTCCATAATTTAACCCAACTGAATAATGTTTTGCATAACTTAACCCAACTGAAAGAGTTGATCGACATGAATTGTTTTTGGAGTAGTTCATCGACAATACATTGAATGTTAAAAATTCAGTTAAGCAGGCATGATACTCCTATTCTTGGAGTAAAAATTCAGCTAAAAATTCAGTTAAAGAGCTTTGCATCTCTGTTTTATTGCAAGCAAGTTTGCATCTCTGTTTGCATCTCATTTTTCTTGCAAGCAAGTTTGTTGCAGTGTTTGCAACTTGCTAGGATTATCTATCCGTCTATCTATCTACTGGAGTATCTATCTATCTATACTGTAGTATATATCCCAACAATAAATACTGGAGTATGTATTCTTTGCTTGAGCTCTCTTCTTTTCCAACAATAAATACTGGACTATATATTCCAATATATAGCAAGTACTCCAAGTTTAAGCTGGAGTAGCAATATATAGCATAATATATAGTGTGTGGCAACAATAAATATAGACTCCAAGGACGCACATAAACACATACTCCAACAAACTGGAGTAGAATACACAACAAGTACACATAGAATACACAACAATCTGGAGTAGGATCAGCGTCCAAGCATCTCTAGTGCTATTGCATACACTTTAGGAGGAACTGAGATTTTGGGTGGTAGCAGTTGTAGCCTTTCTAGCCTATCCTTGTTCATGTGCGGGATTTTGTATTTATTGGCTC